>OW388084.2:79280287-80686422 GCA_936449025.2 Sarcophaga subvicina
ATCATTGGCAGTGGAACGAAAACTTGTCCAAAACCGGTGCGAGAACACTGTAGTGTTTGAGCTCGGTTCATAGGGTAAAAGATCGAGTACCTCCCTCCTGAGCAGAAGACGTGAGTATTGCAACTTGAAAGCTACATTTTAGAAGAGGTACGGTCTGCGGTTGCCTTAGTCTATTGGTAGTGTTGTGGCTGTTTAGAAGTGAGGCCACGATTCAAACTCCAGGTTAGACATCTTTAACAAAACGAAATATGAAGGAAATATTTCTTCGACGACTGCCTCATAGCAGATTTTTGGCAAAAACTCCAAAAAAATTTGTCGTTCCGAGTTGAAATTAAATAAGAGATCCCGTCACTCTTGTATAAAATTTACACGCACACGACATAAGTGGCGTGAGAAGTTAGGTCATAATCCTAACTGTAGGCCAATTATGTATGTATGCATATGTATGTATGTACAAGCCAAGTATGTACTAGAAGTGGCCACAGACTGTGCTTGCTATTATTGCAGATGAGTCAGTAAATTCGTGTAAAGTTTTTGGGTTCTCCACTCCCTATAGAGATCAGAAATAGTTTACGGTAGCATTTAATTTAGCATTAGCATATCTCTAAGCCTATATGACCTACTTGAAATTTCTTTGTTGTTTTGATTTCTTGTTTGGGTCTTTAAAACATTTCTTTTAAAAACTAAAAAAACTTCCACTTGATGTCAATTCTGATTATTTATTATATTTTCTTTTTTACTTCTTTTCTTTCTTTATACTTTCTTACAATAGCAACAGTTTCATAAAATGTTGTTTATTTCATCCTTTATGAGAAAATTTCAGTTTTTTTTTTGTGTTCTTTCCATATTATGACGACCGTAATTTCTTTTATTGGCTGTGTGTTATTATTATACTCGTCGTATATAAAGCATAATTTTTTTGTTTTTGTTTTTGAACCTAAAAAAATATAAAAAAGAAGCTTTTGGCAACATTTCCCTTATTCGCTATAAACCTTTTCGTATTTGCTGTTGGCTTTAACAAATACCATGGAAGTTAAGTATAAAAAACGTAAAATTGTTGGACTTAAAAACAAAAAAAGAGTTGAAGTACTTGTTCTACTGTTTGGCAACGCACTTAACAATTATTTTTATTATTTTTTAAAAACAACAATACAAAATAGCTTTGGAGTGTGTATATTTAGCTTTTTGGACAAAATAAGCAATTGAAAATTGACAGAACAGGGTTAGTTCGACTACTGGATACTCTTTAATTTGTTTTGCTCAAGTTATGCAAGTAAGGTAGTTCTGCGTCATGTTACAGATTTTAAAAGATTTACAATTTGTAACTAGACTAGGCAGATAGAGCACGAAATGTTTAATCGCGCTTCCATCCCGGCATACTATAAACCACCTAAAATACAAAAATGTCCATAGGCTAGATCTCCGTCTCCATAAATGATCGTAAACATTTCTCTAACTTATTTAATGGTCATTACAAACATTTAGTACAACCCTAGTAAGGAGTTTGCTTCTCACACTACTCGTGTTGCGTGTGTTAATTTTATCGATGAATAGTGAGACCCGCTGCTTAACGTCCGAACGATAGATTTTTTTAGAAACTTTTCATGACATTTTTATTTACACCCAGAGTCTTGGCCAAAATTTCCTTTCAACGCTGGTTTCGATTCTTTAAGGTTAAATCGAAGATAATATGGAACTCTCTGGGCAACTGATCAGCAAGGGTCACATAACTGACAGATAAGCATGCGAGGAGAGATTATCAACGCTGCTGAAGAAGCGAGAAAGTTTCTGTGGAGTGGGAGAAAGGAAGATAAAAAGAGGGAAAGATTATTTTCAAACCAAATGGAAAAAATTTGAGTCAAGCATAAGACTATCCAGAAGTCTCCATAGTCCAGTAGTCTCCATAGTCTGGAAGAGAGCCCATGGTTTAAAACGAAATATTAAAAATATTACTCAGCATTCTTCTGCCAAAAATTATAGAGAAAATAAATCTGTATTTCAATAAATCTTTATTTTCACATTCATCGCTTATAGTCGTAGTTAAACTGTAGCTCCCGACACCCGAGGGCATAGTTAACACATACTTCACGGATGGTGATGTGAGAAGCATGATTATAATCTTTACTAAAAGATTTTAATGACACATTAAGAAATTAATAACCTGAGGTTAGTAAAGGGACTGTTAACAAGGTACTGTAGACACAAAGCATACATATGTTTGTACATACATAATTGGTCATTACAACCCTTAAGTCAGGATTACGATCTAGCTACTCACACTACTAATGTTGTGCGTATTAATTTTATACATCAGTGGTAGGACCTGCAGTTAATAGTCGACTAGCATGCGAAGATAAATATTTTTTCATATTTCGTTTTGTTGGAGGTGATTGACTAGGGTTTGAACCCTGACCTTAAGTCTAACAGGTCAATACACTACCTACTAGACTACGGTGACTTCAGACACAAAATATTCTTGTTCAAAGTGGGGGTCATGTAGAACCCAATAGGTAGACCCTGTGATAATGAGTATAAATAATCGGTCAGTCAGTCATAGCCTGAATTTTAGGCAGGGAATTGTCCTTGTTGACACCGAGCAGCATCCCGATGATTTTTAGTGCAATAGACTTCGAGAAGATATTATTGTGATACTTTTTTTCCGCTGAGAAGGAGTAAATGTACTTAACAGTACCATAGAGGAAATCGTCACTATCACGTGTGTTGAGCCCTCAACCACTAAATCTCCCCCTCCTCTTTTGGACCCTTGTGACACTTTAGCAATGACAATATCTGTATACTAACTCGTTATTGACGAAAAGGCAATCCGGATTTCGACCACGGCACAGCTGTCTTAGTGCGTTGGTTGATGTAACCGAGGAAATTAGGTGCCAGATTGATAAACGGCACACTATGTCATTTCTTGTACTACTGGATCATTCTAAGGTATTTGACACTATCCATCATTCCATATTGAAACTTAAACTGAAATATATGTGCAATTTTTCCTCAACAGCACTGAAACTGATCTCCTCCTATCTAGGCGACAGAAGTCAAAGCATTAGCCATAACTCAGTTATATCCAGGAGCTATTCAATGCCAAGAGGTGTGCCACAGGGCTCTATACTTGGCCCATTGCTGTACTCGATTTATGCTAATGACCTACCGTTGCAGGTAAAACATTGCCAAATAAACATGTATGCTGATGACGTGCAGCTATACATGGGTTGTAGTGCTAGTGATGCTACCAACTGCATCCGTTTGATAAATCAGGATTTGAATCAAATTTATTTATGGGCATCTGCAAATGGTCTAAGCATAAATCCCAACAAATCAATGGCGTTACTGATTGGAGCACCTGAAAATTTTATCTCGAATCTACCACCAATTCGAATTAATGGATCGAATATAGGATTTGTGAGAACGGCTAAAAGTCTCGGCGTAACTCTGAATGGAGAACTAAATTGGTCGGATCACGTAAAAATTAACTGTGGAAAAACTTTTGCGATGCTTCGAAATCTCTGGATGTCACAATATTTTACACCAGCTAATATTCGAATGCTATTAGCGAAGACATATTTACTGCCGACTCTCATGTACGGCTGTGAGCTGTTTGCTAGTTGCGATGCAGTTAGCAGACGAAGACTTAACGTAGCTTACAATGCTATAGCACGATACATTTTTGGCATCAGGAGAAATAGTAGCATATCACATTTCGCCCGACTAATTTATAATGTCACATTTGACAATTTGTTGAATTGCCGGACTCTGCTATTTCTACACAAACTTATATATAGTCGACAGCCACTTTATTTGTATGAGAGATTAATATTTTCTAGGTCGAATAGAGGGAACAGGATAAACTATATGAAATATAATAAGGCCATCTCTCAACAACATTTTTTTATTCACTCCATTCGTCTCTGGAACCAACTTTCCCCTCAAATACAAATAATCAGCAATGCAAAGCATTTCAAAACTGCCATTTTCGAGCACTTTACTTAGTTAATGTTCTCTAATTTTTGTAAATTTGTTTCTCCTTAGTTTTATTATAATTTTGATATTCATTTTATTTTTTTTTAATACTGTTCTAATGTTGTGCTGTAATGTCTTTTTCCCACTTTCTTTACTTAAATTTCCTTTTTTCTTAAATTTTAAGTATCTTTTATTTTTTTAAATTGATTTTTTTTTGTTAAATTATGTTAATTAAGTTAAAAAAATATATATATATATGTTTCTGAATAAATGTTAGTAACAATTGCTAAGCAATACTGTAATATAAGATTTATTCTTGTTGTATTGTTTTGAACAAATAAATAAATAAAAAATAATACAATACATTAGTATATCTGGTATCTCTCCATAAAACACTTTAAAGACAAAAGTTAACTTGCCTAGGTGGTTTACCCTATGCTGGGATTCAGCAATGCACTTGTCTCCAAATTTGCTGCTGAGGTTGAAATGCTTTCTTGAAGATTAAAGCAAAATAGAAAGGATGGAGGTATATGTTAAATTAATTAAAGTTGTATTTATTAGTATTGCTGTAGAAGTCGACTAAAAAGAAGAAAAAATATTTATTATTTATTTATTCTACTCCATCTTTAGAGTAGAATTATCGATTTCAGTAGCATTCTTTCTGGCTCTTGTTCTTTTGTGTAATTGGAAGTAATTGAGTGTGTCTGTTTATTTTCGTTTTCATTTTCAATTCTATAGTTACGATTTAATGATCTTAAAGGAAATATAAGAAATCCTTTTCTAAGAGTGTGAAGCAGAGTACATTCGATTGTTCTTCTTTTTCTGACTCAATTTTTCTTACTTTTCATTCATTGCAGAGCGTTTGCCATTGAGAAATGTAAGAATGAGTGGGAATGAGTGTAAATGCTAGCAGTTTAAGTGTGAAATACCTTTTCATGGTTAAATTCAAGCTTGTCTGTATGGTTGTCTGTCTGTGTGTGATGGCGTAAGGAAGTAATTGTTATACGTACATAAACACGTACTTATACCACACAGCCTTCCATACAACGAAATACTTCTCATATAAATGCATTTACCCACTTAAGCTTTAATTATTTTCCATTCCAACGTTCTCTTCTGTCGCAATCTGAATTTTTCTACTCATTTTGTGGTTGCTGCTATATTTCAATGACAATCGCAACATCGAAAGAAAAATATCAAAAAAAAAAAATTAACGCCAACAATTTTTTTCATTTTTGGAAGCGTTTTAAGATAAAACTCTTTAAAGTTAAGAAATAAATACGTAATTCGACATTTAATTCGTAATTTAATTCAAATTTAAATTTCAATTAGTTTTAAATATTCGAAGAATATGTCCCTAGTATGTTAAACTGCATGAAAGGAAATGAAATGAAACAGAGGCTTAAATGGTAATTCAAAAACAAAAATATTTAAGACACAAAATTGTATTTGCATTTTGCAATAACACGGTGCGACAGTGAAAATACACCCTAGTAACTACATAGTCTAAGTTATTCACTAGTTTCAGTAGAGCTCAAAAATATGTAATTTTTTATTTTTCTCGAACCATCCAAAAACGGCATTTTGATCTTTTCACACAAAATTATAGATTACCCAAATACGTTTGAACCTATTTTAAGACCTTTTTAGAAGGACGAGAGCTTAGCCTTTAAACGGTATACATGAACATTTTGTTCAAACTTAAATGTTTTGAGTTTTGATCGGGTAAACTTGGAAAATATTACTTTTTTTTCTTATTTTTTCAAGTTTGGCCATTCTTAATTGCAAAACTTAATTAAAAATTATGTAATAAATGGCGACATTCTGAAAGTGCATTATATTGTGAAGAGATTGACACACCTTTAGATAAAATTGGACAAAAATTACCGTAGTTATTATTTAAATCGCCGTGGTAGTTAGTGTGTTGTAGGTAGTGTGTTGGTTTATTAGACGAAAAGCAAGAGTTCGAGCCCCAGGCCAGACATCAAAATAAAATACAAAAAGTATTTCTTCGGCGACTTCCTCTCAGCAGATTTCTGTCAAAAACTCTGAGAGTAAATAAAATTGCCATGAAAAGTTTCTCAAAAATCTGGCGTTCGGAGTCGACTTTAAACACACAACATAAGTGGTGTGAGAAACTAGGTCGTAATTCTGAATGAAGGGTTGTAATGACCAAGTATGTATGTATTATTTAAATAGTATAACAGTCATGTTATATTTTTAATATATGCCATCTTATCAAATAAACTTTCAGTTCAAAAATTTTCCAAATTTTTGATGGATCTTGATTGTTTATCTGAGAATTTGCTCTTTGAACGTTTGAACGACTACCAAAAGTTGTCTAATATTTCCCTTTTTCGCAAATAATATTATTTCGCTTTGCGCAAACATTAGCCAACTTCCGGTGGTTGGTCCAACTGAAAAACTACACAGTTTTCACTAAAAACTTAAGATCCATCAAAAAGACATTTGATAAGACAGCATATATAATATATTATATATGGGGAATTACGTGTCAAGTGACCCAATTTTTAAAATCGATGTCTTCCAATCTGTATAATATTGAAAAATCTTATTCTTGAATTAAAAAATAATTTTTTTGACGGATATCCCACTCGCATCCCATTAAGCGATTATAAAGGCCTTAAAGGAAATTCTATTCTATTCTATTCTATTCTATTCTATTCTATTCTATTCCATTCTATTCTATTCTATTCTATTCTATTCTATTCTATTCTATTCTATTCTATTCTATTCTATTCTATTCTATTCTATTCTATTCTATTCTATTCTATTCTATTCTATTCTATTCTATTCTATTCTATTCTATTCTATTCTATTCTATTCTATTCTATTCTATTCTATTCTATTCTATTCTATTCTATTCTATTCTATTCTATTCTATTCTATTCTATTCTATTCTATTCTATTCTATTCTATTCTATTCTATTCTATTCTATTCTATTCTATTCTATTCTATTCTATTCTATTCTATTCTATTCTATTCTATTCTATTCTATTCTATTCTATTCTATTCTATTCTATTCTATTCTATTCTATTCTATTCTATTCTATTCTATTCTATTCTATTCTATTCTATTCTATTCTATTCTATTCTATTCTATTCTATTCTATTCTATTCTATTCTATTCTATTCTATTCTATTCTATTCTATTCTATTCTATTCTATTCTATTCTATTCTATTCTATTCTATTCTATTCTATTCTATTCTATTCTATTCTATTCTATTCTATTCTATTCTATTCTATTCTATTCTATTCTATTCTATTCTATTCTATTCTATTCTATTCTATTCTATTCTATTCTATTCTATTCTATTCTATTCTATTCTATTCTATTCTATTCTATTCTATTCTATTCTATTCTATTCTATTCTATTCTATTCTATTCTATTCTATTCTATTCTATTCTATTCTATTCTATTCTATTCTATTCTATTCTATTCTATTCTATTCTATTCTATTCTATTCTATTCTATTCTATTCTATTCTATTCTATTCTATTCTATTCTATTCTATTCTATTCTATTCTATTCTATTCTATTCTATTCTATTCTATTCTATTCTATTCTATTCTATTCTATTCTATTCTATTCTATTCTATTCTATTCTATTCTATTCTATTCTATTCTATTCTATTCTATTCTATTCTATTCTATTCTATTCTATTCTATTCTATTCTATTCTATTCTATTCTATTCTATTCTATTCTATTCTATTCTATTCTATTCTATTCTATTCTATTCTATTCTATTCTATTCTATTCTATTCTATTCTATTCTATTCTATTCTATTCTATTCTATTCTATTCTATTCTATTCTATTCTATTCTATTCTATTCTATTCTATTCTATTCTATTCTATTCTATTCTATTCTATTCTATTCTATTCTATTCTATTCTATTCTATTCTATTCTATTCTATTCTATTCTATTCTATTCTATTCTATTCTATTCTATTCTATTCTATTCTATTCTATTCTATTCTATTCTATTCTATTCTATTCTATTCTATTCTATTCTATTCTATTCTATTCTATTCTATTCTATTCTATTCTATTCTATTCTATTCTATTCTATTCTATTCTATTCTATTCTATTCTATTCTATTCTATTCTATTCTATTCTATTCTATTCTATTCTATTCTATTCTATTCTATTCTATTCTATTCTATTCTATTCTATTCTATTCTATTCTATTCTATTCTATTCTATTCTATTCTATTCTATTCTATTCTATTCTATTCTATTCTATTCTATTCTATTCTATTCTATTCTATTCTATTCTATTCTATTCTATTCTATTCTATTCTATTCTATTCTATTCTATTCTATTCTATTCTATTCTATTCTATTCTATTCTATTCTATTCTATTCTATTCTATTCTATTGTATTCTATTCTATTCTATTCTATTCTATTGTATTCTATTGTATTCTATTGTATTCTATTCTATTCTATTCTATTCTATTCTATTCTATTCTATTCTATTCTATTCTATTCTATTCTATTCTATTCTATTCTATTCTATTATATTCTATTCTATTCTATTCTATTCTATTCTATTCTATTCTATTCTATTCTATTCTATTCTATTCTATTCTATTCTATTCTATTCTATTCTATTCTATTCTATTCTATTCTATTCTATTCTATTCTATTCTATTCTATTCTATTCTATTCTATTCTATTCTATTCTATTCTATTCTATTCTATTCTATTCTATTCTATTCTATTCTATTCTATTCTATTCTATTCTATTCTATTCTATTCTATTCTATTCTATTCTATTCTATTCTATTCTATTCTATTCTATTCTATTCTATTCTATTCTATTCTATTCTATTCTATTCTATTCTATTCTATTCTATTCTATTCTATTCTATTCTATTCTATTCTATTCTATTCTATTCTATTCTATTCTATTCTATTCTATTCTATTCTATTCTATTCTATTCTATTCTATTCTATTCTATTCTATTCTATTCTATTCTATTCTATTCTATTCTATTCTATTCTATTCTATTCTATTCTATTCTATTCTATTCTATTCTATTCTATTCTATTCTATTCTATTCTATTCTATTCTATTCTATTCTATTCTATTCTATTCTATTCTATTCTATTCTATTCTATTCTATTCTATTCTATTCTATTCTATTCTATTCTATTCTATTCTATTCTATTCTATTCTATTCTATTCTATTCTATTCTATTCTATTCTATTCTATCCTATTCTATTCTATTCTATTCTATTCTATTCTATTCTATTCAATTCAATTCAATTCAATTCAATTCAATTCAATTCAATTCAATTCAATTCAATTCAATTCAATTCAATTCAATTCAATTCAATTCAATTCAATTCAATTCAATTCAATTCAATTCTATTCTATTCTATTCTATTCTATTCTATTCTATTCTATTCTATTCTATTCTATTCTATTCTATTCTATTCTATTCTATTCTATTCTATTCTATTCTATTCTATTCTATTCTATTCTATTCTATTCTATTCTATTCTATTCTATTCTATTCTATTCTATTCTATTCTATTCTATTCTATTCTATTCTATTCTATTCTATTCTATTCTATTCTATTCTATTCTATTCTATTCTATTCTATTCTATTCTATTCTATTCTATTCTATTCTATTCTATTCTATTCTATTCTATTCTATTCTATTCTATTCTATTCTATTCTATTCTATTCTATTCTATTCTATTCTATTCTATTCTATTCTATTCTATTCTATTCTATTCTATTCTATTCTATTCTATTCTATTCTATTCTATTCTATTCTATTCTATTCTATTCTATTCTATTCTATTCTATTCTATTCTATTCTATTCTATTCTATTCTATTCTATTCTATTCTATTCTATTCTATTCTATTCTATTCTATTCTATTCTATTCTATTCTATTCTATTCTATTCTATTCTATTCTATTCTATTCTATTCTATTCTATTCTATTCTATTCTATTCTATTCTATTCTATTCTATTCTATTCTATTCTATTCTATTCTATTCTATTCTATTCTATTCTATTCTATTCTATTCTATTCTATTCTATTCTATTCTATTCTATTCTATTCTATTCTATTCTATTCTATTCTATTCTATTCTATTCTATTCTATTCTATTCTATTCTATTCTATTCTATTCTATTCTATTCTATTCTATTCTATTCTATTCTATTCTATTCTATTCTATTCTATTCTATTCTATTCTATTCTATTCTATTCTATTCTATTCTATTCTATTCTATTCTATTCTATTCTATTCTATTCTATTCTATTCTATTCTATTCTATTCTATTCTATTCTATTCTATTCTATTCTATTCTATTCTATTCTATTCTATTCTATTCTATTCTATTCTATTCTATTCTATTCTATTCTATTCTATTCTATTCTATTCTATTCTATTCTATTCTATTCTATTCTATTCTATTCTATTCTATTCTATTCTATTCTATTCTATTCTATTCTATTCTATTCTATTCTATTCTATTCTATTCTATTCTATTCTATTCTATTCTATTCTATTCTATTCTATTCTATTCTATTCTATTCTATTCTATTCTATTCTATTCTATTCTATTCTATTCTATTCTATTCTATTCTATTCTATTCTATTCTATTCTATTCTATTCTATTCTATTCTATTCTATTCTATTCTATTCTATTCTATTCTATTCTATTCTATTCTATTCTATTCTATTCTATTCTATTCTATTCTATTCTATTCTATTCTATTCTATTCTATTCTATTCTATTCTATTCTATTCTATTCTATTCTATTCTATTCTATTCTATTCTATTCTATTCTATTCTATTCTATTCTATTCTATTCTATTCTATTCTATTCTATTCTATTCTATTCTATTCTATTCTATTCTATTCTATTCTATTCTATTCTATTCTATTCTATTCTATTCTATTCTATTCTATTCTATTCTATTCTATTCTATTCTATTCTATTCTATTCTATTCTATTCTATTCTATTCTATTCTATTCTATTCTATTCTATTCTATTCTATTCTATTCTATTCTATTCTATTCTATTCTATTCTATTCTATTCTATTCTATTCTATTCTATTCTATTCTATTCTATTCTATTCTATTCTATTCTATTCTATTCTATTCTATTCTATTCTATTCTATTCTATTCTATTCTATTCTATTCTATTCTATTCTATTCTATTCTATTCTATTCTATTCTATTCTATTCTATTCTATTCTATTCTATTCTATTCTATTCTATTCTATTCTATTCTATTCTATTCTATTCTATTCTATTCTATTCTATTCTATTCTATTCTATTCTATTCTATTCTATTCTATTCTATTCTATTCTATTCTATTCTATTCTATTCTATTCTATTCTATTCTATTCTATTCTATTCTATTCTATTCTATTCTATTCTATTCTATTCTATTCTATTCTATTCTATTCTATTCTATTCTATTCTATTCTATTCTATTCTATTCTATTCTATTCTATTCTATTCTATTCTATTCTATTCTATTCTATTCTATTCTATTCTATTCTATTCTATTCTATTCTATTCTATTCTATTCTATTCTATTCTATTCTATTCTATTCTATTCTATTCTATTCTATTCTATTCTATTCTATTCTATTCTATTCTATTCTATTCTATTCTATTCTATTCTATTCTATTCTATTCTATTCTATTCTATTCTATTCTATTCTATTCTATTCTATTCTATTCTATTCTATTCTATTCTATTCTATTCTATTCTATTCTATTCTATTCTATTCTATTCTATTCTATTCTATTCTATTCTATTCTATTCTATTCTATTCTATTCTATTCTATTCTATTCTATTCTATTCTATTCTATTCTATTCTATTCTATTCTATTCTATTCTATTCTATTCTATTCTATTCTATTCTATTCTATTCTATTCTATTCTATTCTATTCTATTCTATTCTATTCTATTCTATTCTATTCTATTCTATTCTATTCTATTCTATTCTATTCTATTCTATTCTATTCTATTCTATTCTATTCTATTCTATTCTATTCTATTCTATTCTATTCTATTCTATTCTATTCTATTCTATTCTATTCTATTCTATTCTATTCTATTCTATTCTATTCTATTCTATTCTATTCTATTCTATTCTATTCTATTCTATTCTATTCTATTCTATTCTATTCTATTCTATTCTATTCTATTCTATTCTATTCTATTCTATTCTATTCTATTCTATTCTATTCTATTCTATTCTATTCTATTCTATTCTATTCTATTCTATTCTATTCTATTCTATCTATTCTATTCTATTCTATTCTATTCTATTCTATTCTATTCTATTCTATTCTATTCTATTCTATTCTATTCTATTCTATTCTATTCTATTCTATTCTATTCTATTCTATTCTATTCTATTCTATTCTATTCTATTCTATTCTATTCTATTCTATTCTATTCTATTCTATTCTATTCTATTCTATTCTATTCTATTCTATTCTATTCTATTCTATTCTATTCTATTCTATTCTATTCTATTCTATTCTATTCTATTCTATTCTATTCTATTCTATTCTATTCTATTCTATTCTATTCTATTCTATTCTATTCTATTCTATTCTATTCTATTCTATTCTATTCTATTCTATTCTATTCTATTCTATTCTATTCTATTCTATTCTATTCTATTCTATTCTATTCTATTCTATTCTATTCTATTCTATTCTATTCTATTCTATTCTATTCTATTCTATTCTATTCTATTCTATTCTATTCTATTCTATTCTATTCAATTCTATTCTATTCTATTCTATTCTATTCTATTCAATTCTATTCTATTCTATTCTATTCTATTCTATTCTATTCTATTCAATTCTATTCTATTCTATTCTATTCTATTCTATTCTATTCTATTCTATTCTATTCTATTCTATCTATTCTATTCTATTCTATTCTATTCTATTCTATTCTATTCTATTCTATTCTATTCTATTCTATTCTATTCTATTCTATTCTATTCTATTCTATTCTATTCTATTCTATTCTATTCTATTCTATTCTATTCTATTCTATTCTATTCTATTCTATTCTATTCTATTCTATTCTATTCTATTCTATTCTATTCTATCTATTCTATTCTATTCTATTCTATTCTATTCTATTCTATTCTATTCTATTCTATTCTATTCTATTCTATTCTATTCTATTCTATTCTATTCTATTCTATTCTATTCTATTCTATTCTATTCTATTCTATTCTATTCTATTCTATTCTATTCTATTCTATTCTATTCTATTCTATTCTATTCTATTCTATTCTATTCTATTCTATTCTATTCTATTCTATTCTATTCTATTCTATTCTATTCTATTCTATTCTATTCTATTCTATTCTATTCTATTCTATTCTATTCTATTCTATTCTATTCTATTCTATTCTATTCTATTCTATTCTATTCTATTCTATTCTATTCTATTCTATTCTATTCTATTCTATTCTATTCTATTCTATTCTATTCTATTCTATTCTATTCTATTCTATTCTATTCTATTCTATTCTATTCTATTCTATTCTATTCTATTCTATTCTATTCTATTCTATTCTATTCTATTCTATTCTATTCTATTCTATTCTATTCTATTCTATTCTATTCTATTCTATTCTATTCTATTCTATTCTATTCTATTCTATTCTATTCTATTCTATTCTATTCTATTCTATTCTATTCTATTCTATTCTATTCTATTCTATTCTATTCTATTCTATTCTATTCTATTCTATTCTATTCTATTCTATTCTATTCTATTCTATTCTATTCTATTCTATTCTATTCTATTCTATTCTATTCTATTCTATTCTATTCTATTCTATTCTATTCTATTCTATTCTATTCTATTCTATTCTATTCTATTCTATTCTATTCTATTCTATTCTATTCTATTCTATTCTATTCTATTCTATTCTATTCTATTCTATTCTATTCTATTCTATTCTATTCTATTCTATTCTATTCTATTCTATTCTATTCTATTCTATTCTATTCTATTCTATTCTATTCTATTCTATTCTATTCTATTCTATTCTATTCTATTCTATTCTATTCTATTCTATTCTATTCTATTCTATTCTATTATATTCTATTCTATTCTATTCTATTCTATTCTATTCTATTCTATTCTATTCTATTCTATTCTATTCTATTCTATTCTATTCTATTCTATTCTATTCTATTCTATTCTATTCTATTCTATTCTATTCTATTCTATTCTATTCTATTCTATTCTATTCTATTCTATTCTATTCTATTCTATTCTATTCTATTCTATTCTATTCTATTCTATTCTATTCTATTCTATTCTATTCTATTCTATTCTATTCTATTCTATTCTATTCTATTCTATTCTATTCTATTCTATTCTATTCTATTCTATTCTATTCTATTCTATTCTATTCTTCTATTCTTTTGAGCAAAAAAAATTTTCAAAAAAATTAATTAAAAAAAAACAATTTTTTAAATTAAAAAATTATTTTTGGAAAGATTGAAGAAATAGCTAATTAATATCCTTTGGGAAATTTTTGCTAGGACCAATAGGTGAAAAGTTACACACATTTTAAAAAAACCCTGTATGACCAAAATGTTCAACTCTAACTCCGGCAGTTCTTGACTGATAGAGCTGAAAATTTGTGTCTGGCCTACTATCCAATAGTGCTAACCGTGGTGTAAATTTCATCCAAATCGGAAGACATCGATTTTAAAAATTGGGCCACTTGACACGAAATTCTCCATATATTATACTCTTTAAATCATAACTACTGTAAATTTTATCAAACGAATTGAATTAAGAATATCACCACATATTTTATAGTTTTTAATTAAATTTTGCAATTAAGAATGGTCAAACTTGAAAAAATAAGAAAAAATAATATTTTCCAAGTATACCTTTTTAAAGGCCTTTCTAAAAAACTTTTTATTTTTAAAACAGGTTCAAATACATTTGTGTATTGTGTATCTTTGTGTGAAAAGACAAAAAAACCGTATTTGCCAAATAAAACAAGTTTGGAGGGTTCGAAAAAAATAAAAAATATTTTTGAGTTCTACTCGACTAACTAAACAACTTAGACTAGGTAGTTACTCGGGTATTTTTAAATCTTTGTATTTTGTCGCATAGTATATTTATTTGAAAATTCTTTATTTCTTTCAAGTTTGGTAGTAAAACCTAAACCAAGGGCACTAAATTTAATACAATGGGTCTTTCATTAAGCGCTTCCTACCTTTAAATTTAATTTTATTCTAGTAGGCACTAAGTTGGCTTACTCGACGTAAAGCCGTGGATTAAATCCCAGCACAGAGAACTAGAACAAAATGAAATATGAAGTAATATTTCTTCGATGACTCCCACTCAGCAGTCTTCTAGCAAAAAACTGAGAATCAATCAAAATTGCAATGAAATGTTTCTCAAAAATCTGTCGTTCGGAGTCGACTTTAAACTGCAGGTCCCGGGACTCATGTAGAAAATTAACACCCACAACAAAAGTGGTGTGAGAAACTAGGTCCATAATCCTTACTGAAGGGTTGTAATGACCAATTATGTATGTGTAGGTAATCATATATGTATATAAATCACTTATGTATAAAGTTAATCCACACAACACAACAAGTGGTGTGAGACGCTAGGTCGTAATCCTGTCTAAACGGTTGTAATGGCGAATTAAATAAGTATGTAATCATCATAATCGGGAAATAAATATTAATTTTGTATTGAGTGGCAATCCGTATAAAAATGGACATATTTTCCTAAATTTTAACACTTTTTGTTTAAGTAGCATATTTTTATTCTAATTCCTCTCTTCTTTTATTTTTGAATCAATTTTAAAATCCTTTTTAATAGGATATCTCAGCTGTAATCAATTTCTGTTGTGTTGATTGTCCTTATAGTGGTAAAATTAGAATATTTTTATATACGCCAAACGCATGTTTGGCGTGTGTCAAAAAAACCACTTTTATATCCTCTTTATTCTTATTTTATCTTTCCTTTCTCTCTTGGTTGTTGCTTTTAAGCCGTATTGTCGCGTATTTTTACTGGGATTTATTTAGGTTTTCAAGAATTTCTATTCCTTTGTTCAGTGGTATTAAGGGATTTGGATTGGTTTTTGCTATGTTTGCTTGTAACATAAAGCCGTTCTGTTATGACATTAAAAAACCTCAATTGTATAGATTTGATAATTTCAATATTGCAGTTTGGATTTGCTGTGGTTATAAGGTTTTTGTATGAAATGATTCTATAAATGTATTGACGTTAAAAACAACCGTGAGGTATAATAAGGAAAAATATGAATTAATTTACAGAAAAATTCTGCTGCAAATATCTCCATTAAACGAAAGAAGGCCATGTAGTACTTGTAGTATCATGTATGAAATTTCATAATTTGCCAGATAACAGCCATATTGTTAATTCTAATTGTCACTTATTCAGTCTATTTGGCTAAATCACCATGAACTGCCACAGAGAACAACGTCTCTGTGCGTTAAATTCGCTCTGGAGTAGTTGTAATCAAAAATCGTTTTAAGTGCTGAAATCTAGTACGTAAATATAAATAAATGTTCGTATTGAGAGTGCTGAAATCTAGTACGTAAATATAAAAAAATGTTCGTATTGAGACAATATAAATTCATATGAGATCCAACAGCATTCAAAGCATTTCAAAAAAGTTTGGTCTGTATAAGGAGTGGCGGCGTTATCGGTCCATATTTCGTTGAGAACGAAGTTCTCCTTCGTCTCTTTTGAGTCATAGAAATAACGGAAAGCAAAGGTTCAATTGTCTGACATAATTTGAGGCCACAAAAAATTTTTTGTGAGAATCCTGTTTGTCTAGATATAAGCATGAAATTGATGCTTTGGAATGGATTATATTTCCCTGGATAGAATATAATTTTATTTTTTTCGGAATTCAAATTTTATGCTGAGTAATGTATTATTTTAACTAACTTTCTTAATTTTCTTCATTAAATATGAGAAAAATGCCATCCAACAAAGACGACCGAATTGCTTGTAGTTTGCAAAAAAGAGGATTATATTATGGAAGTCGATATTTAATGATAGTTCTTTAAGGTTAAGTATTTAATTTTTATAAAATTTCATTCTAAATCGAAGAATGTCTTCAATTTCCAATTGCGTTCTGTCTGCCAACTATCTGTAAAAATGTTAGAATCTTTTTTCAAAGTTTGTAGCGAAGATACTAAACATTTTTAATTCATTACGTTGACATTGTCTAGCATTTTTACGTAAATACACAATCAAAAAACACATACAGGTTAGCTTAGGTCGGAGTGGTAGTTCTGATATCAAACAGCTCACTTAAGCATAGCATAGCGGCCTGTTGTGATGCCACGGGTGAACGCAATCTTTGTTCTACCAAAATCAGGGAAGAGGAAGAAGTTGGTAAGTTATATCCTAACATCAATAGATGATAGCTCCGTCAAGCGGACAAGAAATGGAGAGCCAAATAACCTATATATGCACCTCGCAAGAGGTGGACACTGACAAAGAAAGTGAATAACAGTATCCTCTTCCTCAGCGGATCTGCATCCACGGCAGAAGTCGTTAAATGGGATACAGCATTTAACAAACCATTTCAATAAAATTAAATTTTTTATCAGCGATTTTCAATCATTTTTAGTTCTTGATTTTAATCTCTCAGTATTTAAAGCTGATTTGGTTCATTTCAAGTGAAGCATGTCGAATTTTTCATTCTCAACCGAATTATTTTTTAAATTTTTAAGCCCTTACTAAGTTTTTGAAAATAAAATAACATATAAAAAAACAGAGCAGATCGAACTCGACTATACCGTATATGCCTGTCTCCTCCACTTTAAGAATTATTGGGTTGTTCGGAAAGTAATTTCGTTTTTTTTTTGTGGAAATGAAAGACAGTTTTCGTATAATATCAATCAAGTGGCTATAAACTGTTGAATTTGATAAATTTAACCTCAATCCAATCTCACGTGTTGTTATTCGCCGGTTGGCATCAACTAATGCCTTCAACGCGTGGTGCATTTTCGACATCCGACATTGCCGGATCGAAATTTAGCGAACCCGTTCTGGCACTGGCTTACTGTCAACACACCTTCTCCATACACATCGGCCAATTTCTTTCGGGCTTGAACAGCATTTTCACTCTTTCTGTAGTAAGACAGTAAGATATAAATGTCGAAAATGCTGCTTATCGCTCTCCATATTTAGAAGGGCATCAACCAAAAACTATTGTATAGAATTAATTGAAATTTTACACACACAAGCCTTGCTATGTAAGATCTTTCAAAAATTATACGGCTTAAGTGTGAAGTTGGGTGCAAAAAAATACAATTAAATCCTTTGTCGGGAAAAAACGAAATT
Organism: Sarcophaga subvicina; assembly: GCA_936449025.2. Classification (NCBI taxonomy): domain Eukaryota; kingdom Metazoa; phylum Arthropoda; class Insecta; order Diptera; family Sarcophagidae; genus Sarcophaga; species Sarcophaga subvicina. Next base: position 79,298,685 of record OW388084.2, read on the forward strand.
ACTTTCCGAACAAACAAATAAAATCTTCCCAAAAGAGTTGAAATTTCTTTTGGAATTTCTGCAATCTACGTTGAAATCTACGAAATTGTGCAATGAATTTAAACCGGGTATCGAATCACAATAATACTATTCACAAATTTGGTATCCTCCCAATCAACAAAATGAAGGTCCATAGTCTAGTAGCTGGATGAGACTTTAGAAGTAAGAGACTCAGGCATCTGAAACAAAACGAAAAATTAAAAAAAAAAATTCTTTCGGTGACTACCAATCAGCAGTCTTCTGTCACAAACTCTAGGAGTAAAATAAAATAAAAAATAACATGAAAAGTTTCTTGAATCTGTCATCCTGAGCCGACATTTAACTGTAGGTCCTGCTACACATATACAAACTTAAAGCAAACACAACATGAGAAGCTAAGTTATATTCCTGACTAAAGGGTTGTGATCGCATATCTTTGATTGCTGCTTGACTGTCCACACATATGATCAACATCAAAGGTGGTAGTTTCCTGGTTTCAATCATACGTTTAAATTATTCAATACCAAAAATCTATGCCAGAAATACGCTTGTCTGGTTAGGTAATCTGTATGACGCGTTCAGTGCCAATTCTTATCGGAATTGACCCCGGATCGATATATCATCGTCACCGATGACAGCTTAACAGTCCATACCTCCCGTGTGGGAGTGAGGGCTTTGTATGTTCGTCCGAAAACGCATCTAAAGCCCGCCTGATTCGGTATTGAAGAGTATTGAAGCCTGTCCAACTGTACATGACCTAAACTTATCTGAAATCTTAGGTCTCAGTGCAGTATTAAAAGCCATGTTTTGGAGGAAGATGTCCAATGGTTGTAGAGACAAGATGACTTCGATTCCAGCCTGGGGCATGTATTTCAAAGCACCCGTGATAACCAAATATGCCAATCTCTTTACTTTGTTCAAAAAACAATTTTAATGCCGTATAATGAAGCGATTGCAATAAATTCTGATGCCTAGGTTCTCTGGGAGATTTTAAAAGAATTTTTTTTTACAGATTGAACTGTAAGAGACAGTTATTCTTGCCAGAGGTAAATGACCCAAAAATTTGTAAAATACCTCAACGTTTTACACTTTTTCACTCTTTAATCTTTACAATTTTTTTTTAATTCAAAATTACATTTTCTCTCTAAAAGTTTCCCTCATTTTATTAAAATCCCTCTTCTTTTTCTCCATGCTTTCTCAAGCTTCTAATTTAAATGAAAAAGTACTTTTTCCTTGCAGCAAAGCTTTTGATTAAATGTTTTATTCTTGCTCAACATCCCCTCAAAAAAATATTATTTTGTAAAGTTTATATTGTATTGTTGTTATTTTCGTGCCCTTTACCATCATTTCATATTTAATATTTTTTTCTTTTTTTTAACTGCACAAACTCTGGTAATGTTTAAAGACTTTAATGTCCATTCATAATTTTAGTTTGTGGTTATTTATTCACTTTTATTTTCTTATATGAGCGAAAATGTTGAATTGTAAAGTGTAATCAGAACAAAAAAATATAGGGTCGTTCAATTGGAACTTCCAAAGTTTAATAGTTGATAACGGTCATTTTGTGGAAGCTATATTTGTCAATTCAGCTGTCATTTATTCAGTCTGTATCGCCAAGTTACCCTGGAGGATCATAGGCAGCATTGAGTGTTTGCTAAATGGGATCTGGAGTAGTTGGCCGAAGACCTTAATTTTCCTCGAAAAATATTCTTCAACAATGAGTCCAATTTCTGGATGAACGAGTACTTGAACATACAAAATTGTTTAATTTCTCACGATAACAATCCACATGAAATCCAAGAGCATAAAAGGCATGCCGAAATAGTCACTTTTTATTGTATTTCTTTGAGAAAGACATTGGTTAGGCCATCGCTGTTAACGGAAACCTTATAGATCGGTGATTGCTAAATTCATTTGAATTGAATTCGATATCGCCGTAGTTTAGTAGGTAGTGTGTTGGCTTATTAGACGTAAGGCCACGGTTCAAACCCCGGGTCAGACCTCAAAACAAAATATGGAAAAAAAATACTTTTACGGCGACATTCTTTCAGCAGATTTCTGGCAGAAACTCTGAAAGTAAATAAAATTGCCATGAAAAGTTTCTTAAAAATCTGGTGTTCGACTTTAAACTGTAGGCCCCGCCACTCATGTATAAAATTAACACACACAACATGAGCGGTGTGAGAAGCTAGGCCGTAATCCTGACTGAAGGGTTGTAATGGCCAACAATGTATGTATGCATGTATGTGAATTCGATGTTCGGCATACCAACGACATGTGGTTTTAATAGAAGGGCGCTATGTGCCACACAGCTCTTGCCACATTCGATATTCCTCCTGAGCGATGTGAAGCAATCAAAATGTCGAGTTGATGTGTAAACAAATCAGATATCAGCGATGAGTATTCAAAAATATGAGGGAATCATATTCATAATTTCTGATACCTATATGCATTCATACTAAATTTAATATCATGGAACCTCTACCCATATTCATAGTTTGAAGTAATCATCATATTTATACTTAACAACACGTATGATGTTGTTGATTGCGACTCACAATAACAAAATAAGTATGATTCGCGTACGAACACTAAAATACTCACTTGAAGATTGCGTCGTTGCTCTGCTTGTTGCTCTGTCTTTTTTGCTTATGTGTCTTTCTTCTTTTTTTGTAAAGGCAAAAACAACTAAGACTGTAAATTTTGATGAATGATTCGAGTCACTCAAATCATTTATAAGTACTATAAGTATTTTTCTAAAGTTATGAATCTAAACAAGTAGTCTTATGAATCAAACATATTTCGAATGGTATGAGTTTGATGTCAACGTTGTACTCATACTCATTGCAACCTGTACTTATAAATCAATGTTGTAGTGAGTACGAATGAATCAAAGTAGTTAAATTTCAATATTGTTGACTCACTTATATTCAAAATTTCATGAGTGCTTATGAGTAGCGAAAAAACGGTTCATTGCTGATCTCTGGTACAAATCACCCAAAGAGTGCAATTTGACTTGATTAGACTTTTTCTTGAGGAGTTTTCTTAACTAAGCCACCTTACCTAATGGTCCCGAAAGCCAACACCAACTATGCTATCGGCCAAATTTAATCTTATTGGCTAAAGTCAAACAAATTGAACGTTCCGAATGCTCTCCACCCAGAGTTGCCGTGGCGGACATTTGAAAGATGTTATATTCCACTCACGATGGCATCAATAGCTCTTTCAAATAAATAAAAAATGTCGATGATATCCCTCACACACTTTGTTTGATTTAAATTTAAAAATAGGAAGCGCTGAAATAAAGGACCCTATGCTTTCTGTTGTCGTGTTTCATTTATATCTTTTGCTGTTGTTATCGCGCATAACCAAGTTAACGGCAGTTTTTCTTTCAGTTTTGTAATGCAATTTTATTTTTTGGCTTAAAGTGAACAACTAAAAAGAACAAGAGCGTATATCCTAATTGGCATTTTAATCCTCTCTCCCTTGGCTTTTCAAGAATTATAAAAGAAAATTTATTTGAATAAATATTTACATTTGTATAAATAATGATTTTTTTCACAAGGTCAAAAATGGCTAGGTTGAAAGCCTTTAACAGGATAATTTACCGAATTACCAAAATCGCTGGGATTATAAAATGCTACGCCTAGTCAATGAGGAAATTTCATCTTCAGCACTCTTATAAACAATTCTTAGGTTGGTATCATCCATGTTGTCCGAACATAATTTTTATCCGGACAAAATTCCTTTTATATGTAGTTTGACAGCTCTTTTCATGTTACGAATAACTCTCAGCTCGATTTATCGAAAGTGATCGAATCTATCGCAGGTGATTGATGTGTCGTGTAATAGCGAGAGAGAGCTTATCTACTAGAAAAATATATAAAATGAAGGCGAAAGTATCGCGAAGGCTAATCTCGATGGTTCACAATAATAAATTCTAAATAACATTCGGTTTAGATGCTCCCAAGCATGTGGCTAACTGGCAACATTAACTTTTTCAATAATGTTATGCATCATACAGCCATCTGCTCGAATGATGGTCGCTATTGTGCAGTTTCAATCACCGATGGTGTTCATCAGCCTTGTAGCATCAACGCTCACAAATCCGTTGGACTGATTGGGGTATTAATCCGATGATTGCTCATGTATATACGGATGCCTTTGTTTACCGAAAAAAGGCATTGGCCCAACGGTTGATGCCAAACTGGTCATCACCATTGAAAATGCACGGCTGATATTTTGAAACATCGCTAGGGAGAGTATTTGTTGGTCCGATTGGATTAGGTATGTAAGAAGGTAGAGGTGGCTGTTCGGATGGACCCATTTCAGCCACAATGGGATACCACAGTTTTAATCAATTATGCCCTAGTCCTGGAACCAATTAGAGCTTTCAATGAAGCGACTCAAACTGCCGATGTCAATGTTCGCCAGATCACCAAGATCTTCGATGCAGTAGGCACCAAGATGCTTCTTTCTCCTCTGACATAGTACATCTTCTCAGTAGGTGAAGAACAGTCTCATCTTCCTCCTCATCTCTGCAGCTTCTACAGAACTCATTTCTGAGGTGCCTTAGAACAATGCGCCTCGCGTTAGCTAAAGTATACACTTTTACAATAAATTTATCGGCCAGGATCATAAGATCATTAGCAAGGATCGCAGAATATTTAACGTACATGTATGTGTACCATTCATCGAAACAGAAGAAAAATGTAATTAAAGCCAGTCTAAGATCTTAGCCAACAGTGAACAATACGAAACTTGGTCTTAAATTTCATTGCACACTTAGGCGACGAAATACAAAGGTGCGTTTTTTTCATTTGCCTGACATATCACATTAAGGGCCATTATTACAACTTGCCGTTAACTAAAGGGAATATTTTATTATAAAATTATGTATTTATAATATATTATTATAAGTGGACAGTAAGGAGAAATGAGCGCTAAGCTAAAGGGAGGATCATCCTACTGGTAACTTTTAAAGTTAAGTTTATGTTTGAACTTGCCATATTATATATTATTTTCAATATGGCAACTTCAAATATAAACAATGTGAGCAAATACAACAAAAAAAAAAGCCCGTCGTTGCCACTGCGTCTAAAAAGAACTTGTTTTATTGAACAGTGTTATCAACATTGCCTGCACTGCCATATTTTTGAAAAAGTTAACTTTATTTTATCATTAGGTTGTTATAATGGAAAGAAGTTAAAGGTGACTTTAAAGTTCACTTCAGCAAAGTTACCTTTTTGCTATACCCAACTTTAACGGCAAGTTGTAAAAATGGTTCTAAGACTAATGAACTTGTGATCCCTATGGTAGCATACTGATTTTATTTGTGAACTTTTGATTCTAAATTTTGAAAATCTTTTATTGAAAATAATAGTTTTTTGTTATTTATTAAACAATTTAAATTTGTTAAAAATTTCTGTTTTTTATGTTCTTTTCTTATAATTGTTGTTGTCATTATTTGTTTAGCCACATCCCAGCTACCAATTAATATCTTAAGGAGTCGTCATAAGCCCACAAACTCTGAAATTTAGATCGTTGATAAGTTTTAAAACATTTTTTAGCTCGCTCCACTAAAGTTTGGAAACTGTTAAAAAGAATTCTCACATATAGACTTCCTCTGAAAATAAGAAATTCTTAATAATTTATGATGAAGTTATAATTATAAACAAAGAAAACAACAAAAAATTAAATCAAACCACCTGCCTAATCAAGACATCAAAGTAAAACAAAAATGGCCAAAAGAAATTCACACACAGTTCGATGGATGAGTCTACAAATAGGAGAAGGTAAAGACTATAAACAAAACAAATAAAACAAAAAGTAAACGACAACAAAAATAACGAAAGAAGAGAAAAAAGAATTTCAAACGTTAATCCCTTTAGTATATGGAACCAACGAAAATGATAAAAAAGAAAAACCGAGAGGATTTCATAGAATCGGGTTCACCGAAAAATATGTTTCTTCCTATAGCAGGTAAAGTCGCCGGAGTCTGTTAGCTGATGCGTTGGCTTATTAAACGATGAAACAACGGTTCAAGCCCGAGGTGAGCCATTTCAAACACAACGAAAATATAAAAAAATATTTCTTAGGAGCTTACCTCTCAGCAGATTTCGGGCAAAAACTTTGAGAGTAAATAAAATTGCCATGAAAAGTTTCTCAAAAAAATCTGTCGTTCGGAGTCGACTTCAAACTGTATGTCACGCCACTTATCGATAATATTAACACAAACAACATAAGTGGTGCGTGAAACTAGATCGTAATCCTAATTGAAGGGTTGTAATGACCAACTATGTAAGTAAGTATGTATGTAGGTAACATTTCATATACTACAGTATCATGGGAAACCCAACAGTATTTTTTGTCGGAAATCTACGCCACCGAAAGGTATGCTCAATACAACTTTGACAGGCATTCCAAAGCAATACTATCTGACAGTCCATCCGCTATACGCACTTTGTTTCTAAAAGGTCTACTCGGTATTAGTTTTGTTCGAGAATATCTAAGCAAACTGAACCATCTAGACAGATGAAACAGGATTAGCTTTTTCTGGATGCCACGTCAAGTGATAATTCAAAGCAATGAGTGAGTACATGAGCGCGCAGCACGCCTTTAAGGTTTAGAGCTGATGGAGCCAGAAAATTTTTGTGAAATGGAAAAAGGAGTTTGTAACGAAATGCTTTCGACATCATCGTGCAGTTTCTCGTTGGCCCAACGAAGCGGATGTTCATGCGGATTTAGCTCTTGAACCAATTGAACTTTGTAAGGCTTCATACCGATATATTTCTGCAAAATTCGACATAAGTATGTTTCAAATTTTTATGGATAAATGGCCCACCCGGTTCCTGAAGTCATGAACTCCTTAGTGACATAGCAATTGCTGGATGTAAAATTATTCCCATTAGTATTAAGGCAAGCTTGTATAATTATTCTTGAAATGGTCTTAGAAATAATTATGATATTCACGGCATGCTTTATGCAGGCCAATTGCCTTCCGAAGATAATACCGTCAGCAGTTGTTATTACGACATTATTATCCTTTTGTTTGAGTTCCATTTTTTATTTCCTTGTTTTCAAAAAAGCTTCCTTTTTTTATTTCATCTTTAATTTCTGTACACCCTGTTATTTACATATCTTCCCTTAGTTCCTCCAACATAAAAACAAAAAAAGTTCTTATAGTTGCACTAAAAAACAAAAAGCCTGTGACAAATGTCATCGCTTTTATTATCCTATCCAAGGCTAAATGCAGTTAATCGCTGCGATTGGAAGAGTTTGTTTTGTAGTTGAGTAACTATAGGAAAAGGCCGACACCAACGTTAGAGAAAAAATAAAATTAAAGAGAAGCACAGAATGAAAATCATAGAAAATGCTCATCAATAAACATCTTTTAAAACTCTTGACGTATAACAACAGACAACGGGCATCATCAGCAACGGGCTTAAGTTTGAAAAAATAAAAAGTAACAGAGAGTCATGAAATCAAATCAATTTCAAAAAAAAGAGCAAAGAAGCAATAACAACAGAGAAGAGACAAAACAAAATGAAATGAAATTTTACGTCTATTTATGAACGTTTTCAATTGATGGAGGGCTGTAAGCAAAAAGGTCTGTCTCTTACGTTTTTATAGTAAAAAAATAAAATCGGCGATGGAGTTGATTGGTTTCAAAATTTATATTCAAACAAGCAAAGAGTGTTGATGGCTTCACATAGCCTCAGGCCGTAATTAGCGCGATAGAAGGTAAACAATCGAAATGAAGTGCTTTAGAAAAACTTAATAATTGAAGAATTTTGCTTTTAATATTTGAAGCACTATTTTTAAAACAAATTTAATAAACTTCGTAAACTTTTAAAGATGCTTAGAGCTCCTCCGAACAATAGTTCACAAGATAGCCAAGTTGATCTTTTGTCTTTGGTAATAATCTATCCATGTTTTGTTGTCGTGCTTTAGTGTGCAGCCCCTGCGCTGAAAAACTGCTTCGGTGAGCTTGGCGGTAATCGGTCAGTACAGCAACTGCGCTGTCGTGTCACAACGGGCAGCTATGCATACTCGAATGAGCCTTAGTAATCAAAAGCTACCTCTACAACCTATCCATGTTTTACGATTCTATGGCTGCATACATACATAATCTTCCAATCAGGATTACAACCTAGCTTCTCATACCACTTATGTCGTGTGTGTTAATTTTATACACGAGTGATTAGACCTACAGTTTAAATTCGAAAGATTTTTGAGAAACTTTATCAAAGCTATTAAACGTTTAATGCAAGAAATCGATTGTGGCATGAGATGTGTGGAAATCAAACATCGTTCACATCAATACCACGAAGATCGGGTACAAAAGAATTTGTTATCAAGGTGCTATAGATGACTCCATTGACCGTAATGTTTGCGCCTTCCTCATTTTGAAAGAATTATGGGCCAATGATGTCTCCTCTCCACAAGAACGCGCGAAACAGTCACTCGTAATTGCTACATTGAGTGACATCGTGTGAGTTTTCAGAGCCCGAAATATGGCAATTTTGCTTATTAATGCACCCACCAATATGAAAATGAGCTTCACTCGAAAAAATAATTTTTTTTGGCAAAATCGAAATGATTGTACTGTTTCCCGTTGGCCCAATAAATCACAACGTTGCTCAATCGTAAATCGATTCATTACGTTCAGTGGAGATAATATACTGAATTCTGTGACTGAATAGAATGACACACGTATTGGCAGATTCGAAAAAACCGATGGTTTAAATTTAAATCCATAAATAGCCCACCCTATACCATTGCATCGCTGATGCTAACCTATACAATTCAACCATTTGTTCCAAGAAATTTTTTGTAGTGTAGGATACCTCATAGTCAGACTGAATGGATTTCAATTTTTATTGAATTAAATCTGATAATAAACAGACGAAATTTAAATATAAAAGCAGTCTGCATCCAAAGAAAGATAAACTCTTTTATTTTATTACGATGACCGTAAGCTTCCGTTCGTTAATGATAAAAAAATAAGGCAAATAAATAGTATTCTTTGGGATTAAGATAAATTAACTGAATTAAACCATTTCAAGGTGAAATAACCAACGCCAATATGCTGGTACTGTTGCCCCTGTTGCTGAGAGTAGTGTGAAGAGAAAAAGTGTTATAAGTTCAGACAATGACTGCCCTAGAAAATAAATATTTAATACGATGATAAAACAACAGAAAGAAAAAAAAATAAAGAGGTTTTAATACAGACTTTAAAGGTAACAAAAAAATTGTTTTTAAAATGACAGAGTCATAGAATGAAAGACTTTTTTGAAAAGGAATCAGAAGGGCAATACAATGATTTACATAGGAGTACGGCAGTACAATAGCCAAGTTATTATTCCAAGGTAATGCCAAAAAGAGAATGACGAAAATTGAATTCCTATCCTTCTTATCGAAAATGTAATGCAGAAAATCAGTAAAACATTGAATTTGTTAACCTCAATATCGAATTCATCCTTCAAACAAAAGTAGTTGATTTCACGGACACTCCTTAACTGGTAACAGATAAACAAGCAAGTGAAAATATGTATGTATATTGTAACGTCAAATTCGTACATGAGCGTAGCTGTAACAAGTGTTCTGACAAATGCAAAGAACTTACGAGCCTCTTAGGGAACATTCAGGAAGCTTTGGCGAATAGACTTTCATTGGCGATCATAGCGGCGAGACTCAAACACAATATACTCTCCTCAGGCACGGGTGTAAGATACTGTTACGATTTTACCATTTAAAAATGTTTGAAGTATGAACTCGTCGATTGCAAACAAAATAAAAATAAATTTGTGTTCAGTTTTAATTAAAATTCTTTATTATTCGCACAATTCTGAGTGCCATTGTTCACAACTTGATGTAAACAACAACTATTCTTTGCTTGTTATTTCCATTTGTACTCTTTTGCATAAACAATAACAATTACATGTCATTTGCTCTACAGATCTTTGTAACGAAGATCTTCAAACCACGATTACTCTCTTCAAACACCGCGTCTTCACAGAAGACTGACTGAACTTTTACTGACTCCGTTGCCTGCTTTGCCTTCCCTTTTATATGGCAACGTAAACAGTCTGATGAATGTTCTTGAAGGCAAATGTTTGTGGCTGCGCCTTCTCGAGATATCTATAAATGTAAACATCGTTGTTTCATTACTGTTGTTTCTGTATTTTGTTTACATTTATTCTTGTGGTGTTTATTGTTGTACTTTTGTTTACTTGTTTACACATTTTTTATGCTGGTTTTTGTTGGTATATTTTTGTTTAATTGTTTATCATAATTTTTTAATGCTCGTGTTTGTTGTTATTTTACGCAGTGCGTTAATTTATAAACAAGTTCATTGTTTCTTGCTTTTGTAGCTTTTGTTTATAATTTTAATGTTAGACAATGTAAAAGTGAAATACCAGTATCGAGGTTTTTCCATTTTCGTAATAATACATACATACAGGATTACAACTTAGCTTTTCACACCACCTATGTGTATGTTAATTTTATACATGAGTGGGAGGACCTACAGTTTATAGTCGATTACGTACGACAGATTTTTGAGAACTTTTTCATTGCGATTTTACCTGCACTAAGAAATCTGCTGAGAAGGAACACGCCGAAGAAATATTTTTCATATTTCGTTTTGTTGGAGATGCATTATATATTAAAAAAAAAATAAAAGTCACAATAAATTAAAAAAATTAGTTTTAAAATTTTATTAACATCAAACCTACGATTTGCCAATAAAAAACATATGCAACCACTATTAACGAGCATTATTTCATAACCGTTTTTCCCTCTTTGTTGGAATTTGAAAACATAGACGTCGGAAATAACAGAATCTCAAAAAATTTGCTGTGAAATACCACAACAAAGTCTATATGCCACGCTATTGAATGCATGGAAACTGAAACACTGAGACACTGTTGCAAGAAATCACAATCAAAGGTTACAGGTGCGTTCTATTAATAAAAATCTTTGCGGCAATAACTTAACATAAAATAACATGAAAAACAACAACAGAAACGTCATTTTAACAACACAGTCAACCTCACAGAGAGCAACTAAACCATGTTTGGTAAGCACTGAATGGAATGAACTGTAGACTACAAATCAAATACCGCATCATACCTTTTGAACCATAAACAATTTAATTACACTTTATGAACGGAAAGAAAACATTTATTGCCTATGTATTGGTGTCTATAAGAGAGCTAGGGAGAGTTTATGTAACGGTAAATGTGAGTGCTGTATAGACAATGATTTACAGTGTAGCTGTGGGGAGAAACAAAATCACATACATATTGGTTTCAGTAGGGAACGAAATAACAGAAAAATTACAAGAAAAAAGCATTTTAGAGGGGAAAAGCAGAATGTGGAACAAACACTAACTGAAAATCTTCACAAATACATACACAAGATAAAAATGGAACCAATTTATGAGCATAAAAAATCAAAACAGCAACAACAAAAACGTTATAATCATGTCTTAGCATTTTTTTTCCTTAGTTTTTATGTTTTATTTTTAACAGGAGTAGCGAAAGCGTATTAGAACAGAAAAAAGGCAAAACCCATTATAAATTAAAGCCACACATGTATGTATACTGATACTCACACTTGTTAGAAACTAATCATTTGATTTAAATTTTCGTTCCATCTCCCTTAATTTTTTTTTTTAGCGGCGGCCCCGTTGCAACGAAGAACAAGCTTTTATAACCTAATTTAAATTGACGTAACCCTTAATATGCTTGTAGAAAATCAAACTCATCCTGATAACTTTTCTTTTTTTTATTGTTTACAGCCTCACCATGTTGTCTACACAGGAGAGAAAAATTAAAGAAAATTACCTGAAAGAAAATGCAGGAAAATAAATACATTTCCATATACCCCAACAAATTTGTACAGAGTGTAACACTCAAATGAATTTCCTAATATTAACATCAGGTAACAGTGTACAAATTTCCAGGTGTACCGGTATGAAATTAGCTTTTTTTTAAATAAATAAAAAAAATTTTATGGGAAAGTAAAAAATATTTACTTCAAAGTTTTGGTTATTGATGGCTACACATTTCTTCAATCTTACAGGCAATTTGTGAATTCCTAGCCAATAATAGCCACAGTTACTGGACCAACCCTGTTAGCTACTATTCTGAAAAATTTAACACGATATTTAATGATTTTCTACATTTACTGGTTAATGCTTTCCAAATAGCAACTAGTACAAGTGTATCAAAAGCATTTTTACAATCGATGAAGACCATGCAAGGAGAAAATGCTAAGACTTTTAGGTATCAATCGTCAGAACACTATCACGTGTTCCACACACAATATTTTTACAGCTGGACTTATGTTGTTTCTTTCTTTAACCTTTTGCGGTGAATAGCGTCAACTATTTCCGTTATATATTATGTGTGTTAGTAGGCATATCGGGCCTCTTACTATATTTATTATTGTTACGAAAATGAAAAAAAATCTAGATACCGATGTTTTGCTTTAACATCGTTTAACTTTAAAATTATAAACAAGAGCTACAAAAACAAAACAATGAACTTGTTTACAAATTATCGTACTGCTTAATACAACAACCAACACCAGCATAAAAAATAGTAAACAAGTAAGCAAAAATATACCAACAACACTACAATAATAAACGCAAACAACGATGTTAACATTTATAGAGATTTCGAGTCGAAGTCATGAACATTCGCCTTCAAGTACATTCATAAGACTGTTTACATGGCCGTATAAAAGGCAAGGCAAAGCAGGCGACTGAGTTAGTGAATACTCGTGGTTTAAAGATCTGCGTTACAAATATCTGTCGAATAATTGTTTAGTGATTGTTATTGTTTATGCAAAGGGTATAAACAGAGGAATAACAAAGAAAAGCTATTGTTTACATCAAGTTGTGAACAGTGGCACACAGAATTGTGCGAATAATAAAGAATTTTAATTAAAACTAAACACAGACTTATTTTTATTTTATTTGCAACCTACGAGCTCATATTTTAACGTTTTTAAAAGGTAAAAGCGTAACAATATCATTAATTGATGGGATCCACTGATTTCATTTTGGAATAATGTTCCTCCCAAATTTTAATGTTTTTGTTTTGATTATATCACAATTATTTTGAAGACCTAAAGTTCTTATTGGAAAGCATTTTGACTATTTTATCTACCTTGCTCGGCTGCAATGTATGCTGCTGTGCTCTTTTTCTGTCCACTTCCTAATGTTCCCATACACGCTACTCTTAACTCCTTAATTGTAGTTTAGCCTTATGGTAAGGTCTAAAGAAAGAAATTGTTTCAATACAATTTTAGAAGTCGCTAGTCTAGTAGGTAGTGTGTTGGCTTATTAGACGTAAGGCCTCGGTTCAAACACCAGGTCAGACATCAAAACAAAATTTGAAAAAATATTTCTTCTGCGACTTCCTCTCAGCAGATTTTGTGGCAAAAACTCTGAGAGTAAATAAAATTGCCATGAAAAGTGTCTCAAAAATCTGTCGTTCGGAGTCGACTTTTAAACTGTCCCGCCACTCGTGTATAAATAAAATTAGTTTTAAAACACAATTTGTATGGTATTCTTACACTCATTGTACACATGATGAAAAGAATCAACGGTTAAAAATATTTTAAATAATAATCAAGAGCCGAAAATCCACAACCATGTTAATGTAGTTACGTTCATTGACTTTTTATGATCGTTATGACAAAAAAAATATGCAGTTGCACTCATGGTATTGATATAATAAGGTTTTCCTAGATCATTTTCCTTTGGTAGAGTACTTTCTTACCCGTAAATAAAAGGTTACTTAGATCAGATTTTATGTTTTAGCTCGAATGCCCTATTAATAAACACAGAATAAACACAAATTAGTCTTGTACTAATATCGGTAATATTCCGATTTAACCCGTTTTCAGTCCATGTTTAATACCTTCAAGAAGTCCATCAAACAGCATTTAGGGAAAATTTTAATGAAATCGTCTTTAATTCTTTCATTTCGACGGGTTTGACTGCCCCTAAATATCTTACTAGTTTCATAGTCATTACCATTGTTAGCTTGATTCGACGAATCCAAAGGTAATAAATATTTCAGAAGAGCATTTTTGCAAATCCCGAGTGGTATGCGAAGTAATTAAATGTGCCCTTGTAACTTACCAAAAAAGTATACGTTTCAACTTAAAATTGCAGTAATTTAAGGCTATACGGCATAATCAGTGTGAGCACTTTGATACTCGAATTTGTAAAGTTAAGCTTAATAACAATTTCAAAACAATCATTAAAAGTTTTAATGAATTAGTGTTAAAATTTTGAAATTTATTGCCATTTTTAATAACTTGCATGTGCTGTCAATGTATTGCATTAATTCCGCATATGCTGCTTCAACATGTTGATCTAGTTTTAACATACAAAACATAGAATCCAAATTTAAATATTTATACACACTTAACATCCGAATAATGGACAGTAATATTGCTTTCTCTTTATGGGCGCAATCAACATGTTGCAGTTGGCGTAACACATTACAACATTGCCTACTATAAACATAAAAAGTGGTGAATTGAAGATGCAGCAATAAAAATATACTGTTTTCAATGCAATGGAATATAAATTGTTACTCCGAATTTACCATAAAAATATAGAATCTAATTTAATCAAAAAGTATAGAGTTGCTATTAAATATGGACAAAATAACACAATCCAAAATAATAATTTTATTAGGTCTTATAACATGAGAATTTAATTTGTTGATTTGAACTTTTACTATAAAAACATAGAATCTAGCAATAAAATAGGAAACTATGTTTATAAACAATTTTCTTTTAAATATGAACAAAACTCATACCACAACAACACAATTCAACATTTTTTGTATTTGTTGAATAAGTATAAATAATGTTGAAATAATAAGATGAAATAAAAACTTGTTGCTTAAATGTTGTTGCATGGATAAACTGAAATGTCAAGAAGTTGCTTCGGTACCGAATATGAATTTCAAACTCTTACCTCGTGAGATATATAAATATATTTGATCATATTACTCCTCCAAGAACTAACGGGGCACAACAATATTTAATAAAATTTCTGATCGTCTGTGCTTAGCTGATTAATACAATACCCTTCCTTATTGTATGTTCAATTCCGTTTCTATTTAGACTTTTTATATCAACTTCAAGTGATTTTCGATTGACTCATCTGCTTATTTCAGCGTTCAACACCGTAAATATTTTTTGATGCAAATATGCAATCGTTTTTAAACCACTTGCTGCCATGTTCGATACTTCGCATTCATATAACAGAATAGACTTAACGTTGAAACTGCGTCTACTGGGTTTGGCCTTTAGCTATATGTTTGGCAAAGACCAGGCTTGTTTTTGCCATGTAAATATGTTATTGTTGTATTCCAATAACCCACCTAATTTATTGGTTAAAGAATTCCATATGTTGCAATTGATCCACAGTGGTTTTTATATTTATATCCATTCCAGCTTATTTTGCATTATTGTACAGTCGACACAATCTTATCAAACTTTTTTCCTATGCAGTGTTCCTACTCAGCAGATTTCCATGTAAGACAGTATATGTGATATTTCAGCAGTAAAGCCTTCATCAGTTGGATTAGTTTCGTAAATCCACTTTTAAACTCTAAAGCAAACCATATCACCGAGTGATGAAGAATACTGAAGACTTTTGTAAAATCGGTGAAGCCCATTCAGCTGTCTGTTCTACGATTGTTTTGAGACTGCTTACATAGTTTAGGTAGTAGTTTTGGACTGAAACCAGCCTTACCAGTGTTTTAAAGTCGATAGAACTGGTGCAGAAAGTCTTTTACTTATGGTTTGAACGATTGTTTTGTTATCATGTTTAGTGAGCTTTGCTTCTAAAAAGTTTCGAATTAAAAAGACTACATTCATACCTACATACATAATTGGTCACTACAACCTTTCAGTCAAGCTTACGACCTAGCTTCTCGCACCACTTTTGTTGTATGTGTTAATTTTATACATGGGTGACGAGACCTACAGTTTAAAGTAGACTCCGAACTACAGATTTTTGAGAAACTTTTCACTGCAATTTTATTTTATTATCAGAGTTATTGCCACACGACTGATGAGAGGAAATAGCCTAAGAAATATTCAGTGTTCATAGTTCGTTTTGCTGGAGGTGTCTGTCTTGGAAT
Source organism: Sarcophaga subvicina (assembly GCA_936449025.2). Taxonomy (NCBI): domain Eukaryota; kingdom Metazoa; phylum Arthropoda; class Insecta; order Diptera; family Sarcophagidae; genus Sarcophaga; species Sarcophaga subvicina. The sequence continues at coordinate 79,314,887 of OW388084.2, forward strand.
TTGAACCGTCGCCTCACGTCTAAAAATCCAACAGACTACCTCCTTCAATACGGCGGCTTCGACAGACAGATTAACCTTATGAATTCCAAAATAATTCTATTGGAAGATATATCGATTGAGGGTGGATGTTACAATCTAATCTTCGTAGCTCTTGCAAGATGTGATTACATTCGCATTAAGTGTCTTAGAGTCTCTCCGTTTTGTGGCACATCAGGACTTCACGTTGGTATAGTAATACGAAATGCTTGGAGTGTGTACCATGAATGTATGTAGATGTTGTAGTGTTGCGGTCGTTGTTAACATAATTTTTCAACAGAATTTTTCTCACATACGAATTTGCTCTGCTTTGGCAGTGATGAATTCTTCAAATTAATTATATGTTAGTTTTTCATTAACTTCAGTTGGTATGTTTGTTATTCATAAATTTGATCAAATATTTAAATTTGTAAACATATTGTACATTATTAGTGCATAGAAACATTTATCTTTTAAAATATGCAATGCTCTGTTGCATAAAATAATGTTAATTTATTTAATTTAAACAATGACACATTACAAAATCATGTTGATGACTAAGAGAACATGTTGATTGTTTATAAAAGTTAAATTAAAGCGTACCAAGTGTGTCACTGTTAAATAGGTGGTATAATTTTAAATATCAGGTAGGCATGTATGAAACATTACAAAATCATATTCATAATGTTTATGAATAAATGAACATGTTGATTGTCCAAAAATGTTAAATTAAAATTTACGGAATGTGTCTATGCTAACATAATGTTGATTTAATTTTAAATATAAAAACAACATGTTGATTTTCAACTTGCTTGCAATAAACGCTATGCTGTTAAATGTTAAAAAGGGGATACTAATTACACATTGGCATGTCGTATGCATTATGTTCCTCCTCTAAATGTTAATTTGGCCTGCAATATGTTGCTTTAATGATTTTTTAGGCTTTAGGCACTATTTTAAATTTTGTTTCAACATGTTACAACTTTCTTACATTTGCATCAAACTGTCATACTTAAACGGAGGCATAATGTTAAGTAGTGGATATTTTGTATGACCAACATGTTGCTTGGGAAAATGTTAAATAGCATGTAAATGCTATTAATGTTATTTAACAACATGTTGTTAAGCAAACCTCCTTTTTTAGTACGACAGTGTGGAGGCAAATGTAAGAAAGTTGAATTTTAACATGTAATAAAATTTAAAATAATGCCTAATACTTTAAAATAATCATTAAGCAACATATTGCAGGCCAAATTAACATTTAGAGGAGTATCATAATGCATACAATAAGCCCATGTAGTTATTAATATCCCCTTTTCAACATTTAACAGCTCAGCGTTTAATGCAAGCAAGTTGAACAACAACATGTTGATATATATTTAAAAATATTTCAACATGTATTTGTATTAACATTGACAAACTCTGTAAATTTTAATTTAACATTTATGGACATGAAACATGTTCTTTTAGTCAACAACAGTAGCAACATGATTTTGTAATGTTTCTTACATGCCTACATGATATTTAAAATTATACCAACTATTTAAAGTGACACACTTGGTACGTGTAAATTTAACATTTATGGAGAAGCAATATGTTCTCCTTGTCAACAATATTAGGAACATGATTTCATAATGTTTCTTTGTTTATTTACATTTAAAGTAAAACGTTAGAAATTGTATGTAAAGTTTGTAGTAGTTAAGCATACATTCCCACAAGGATTACAATTTCCTGACAAAAGCTTTGTAGTTATGAAAACTTTTTTTTGAATTGAATTACTTCGGGTTTTGAATGTTTAAAGTTTTTGTTTAAAACTAAAATTAAATACAAATCATTTAATTTTAATAAACATTGCAAAGAAATCTTAAACTGTGACTGAAATTTTAAATTAAATTCAAATAACTGAGACTTTTATATGCAAATATTTAAATGTGTGACACTGTTGCAAAAGTGGGTCAAGTATGGTTAAAGTACCCACATATTGATTGCTAGAATAAATAAAATAAGTTAATAAATTGAGAAGGAATTTTAAGTTTTTTAAAGCATACACGCATTTACTTCTAAGGATGATTAAGTTTTCCAATTGAAACGTTTGATTAAATTATTGGATTTGATTTAATTTTGAATGTTTTGTATGTTAATCGCTTAGAGAAATGAAAATTGTATTGTTTTAATATATATTTATTAATTGCAAAAAAAAAAAAAAAACATTTCGATTGCCGACACTTGTCACATGACCTGCAACCAAGGAGAGGGAAATCTACTTCCCCTGCCTATCAGATTCGGCTTTCTCAGACAGTACTATAATATTATTGATTTAACCGCCGAGCTGAGCGTAGAGATGATGATCTAACTGCCAGATATTAGTTCCACGCTACAATTTAAGCACATCTTTCGCTTGGAATATACTCACGAGATTCCCCACTAGCACAGAATATTTCATTCTGGGTCCAAAAAATCCTACTCCTGTCCCAATACACGTTCTTAAGTCATCCGTATACCAAAAACTGGTAAAATTGTTTACTTAGTTTTTTACTTAGTTGGGTCCATGGCAGTTACGGAGAAAGATATCATCAACCCCTGAAAAATTTTTTGTTAAACTTGTTTCCCGTAGTCTTTAAAACTCTGGTATTCACTACCAAATGCAACGAACTTAAATCGAATAGAGCGTCCAGTACTGCTGTAGTACAGCCTTTCATTGCCCATGCTATACCATAACACGCTGCTTTCTGAATGTTGTGCAACTCCACTTCAGCCCTTTCTAAATTTATTCTGTCTACCTAAACATTGGTGCCATAGACTACTATTGATGTGACCATCATGGTATACATTCGATGCATAATACTTGGATAACATCGGCAGAATTTGCCAGGAAGACTTTTACATTGCATTATAGAATGTCTGAACTTTGCTCAAGTACTCTCTATATGAGCCTTCCATATCCATTTAGTGTACAATAACAGATATTTTACCTCCAATAACCTGATTTAACATGATCGATCTTTTTATCCGTTACATCCTTTTGAACTCTGAATTTTCAAAAATCCATTTGTAGCCAATTTATTTACACTGTATGTTTTGTGGTCTGACCTTTGATAGTTTCATATATTTTGTATCCATTTGTTCTTAAATTGTTGTATTAAAAACTATTACTTGAAACATGTAAGAACTTTTGTATTCAGTAGCTAAAGAAACTGAAAATAACATTAAGTTTAAGTTCTTAATACTGTACATTGTATTGCCCAATGTCCTATCGTTTGCATGACAAAAACTGTAACATTTTTTAGGCAATAATGCCCTACATTGTTAACGATTACCTGTATATTAAAAAGGCTATTAAATTTTTTAACATTTAATATGAAAATTCAAGAACACACCACACAGCATACAAAATAATGCTCAAGGAATTCTTACTACAGAGTTTCAATAAATTGTGAAGCAAATACACCATTAGCACTTGTAAAGAAACTCTCACGGAGAGTCTCTCAGTGACATAAAAAATAAATCTCTCTTGCGCTCTATCGTTTGTATGTAGACCATATAATATAAATAAGGTTAACCGAACCAAATCCACATGCAAAAGTAATGCACAAACACAATTTCTTACACTGTACAGGAGGAGGATGAAATTCTCGTTTTTAGTTGTTGTTTTAAGAACTCAAACTCTCTTCGTGGTAGGAAAACGAAAGGTTAACTAAACTAACTCCACATGTAATTTTAAACACAAACACAGAGAGTTCAGAGAGAATAGGAGACAGTTGAAAATATTAACCAAATATGAGAGCAAGATAGTGTGTTGAAGAGAGCAACTATTTGTGGGTATATGGCATTGGGTTTTTTATACTGTATGGCTTGTACACAAACATTTTTATGCTCTACAATAATGTACACATTGTATGGGTCTTTTTTAGTCAAATACATGCAATTCATAAATTTCGTTAGCAGAGTGAATTTAGTATTGCCGAGCTATTCAAACGGTTTGTTACTCGTAACATAGAGAAACGTATTTAATCGTAGCTTTTTACACCACACTAAAGGTTTGACGAAAACGTTGGTTTAGAAATCACAAGAAAAATTTATAACAAAACGGTATTGAAAATCAAAAGAGTTTTCCTTTTTGCCAACAAAATAAACGAATAAATTACGCACTTTTTCGTCAATTCGAAAAAAACACGGCCGTGAAGAATTTTTAAACAAAATATAAAGAAGATTGGAAAGAGTTTATGGAAGTTGGAAAAGAAAAGAAATAAAAGAAGCTTTGCTATAAAAAAATTTAAAGAAAAACAAGTGCTAAATTTATTATTTTTCTTAAAAATAAAAGAAAAGAAATTAAAAACAATCAAATATAAAGAGCAGTTCAATGTGTAGTAAAATCCTCTGTGTAATAATTCCATTAAAAATTTATAAAAAAAAAGAAAAAGAAATTCAATAATATTTTCCCAAAGTTAGTGCCACCACAATATATTTCCTGCCAAACAAATTATATTTACAAAAATATAGGGAGAGAGAAAAACAGCATAATAAAAAGGATTACACAATGATTACCTGCCATTATTTTACTGCAAAAAAAGGTATGTAATGCATAACAAAAAAGTAACACACATTATATCAAAACAATACATAAGTACAAAGCAAGACTGTTTAAGTTTTTAAAAATATCGTTAAGGATTTTAAGACATTTTTTTATAAAAATAGTAAGGTTGTTACGTATCAAGATCTGTTAATTTTAAAAATTTTATGAATAAATTTTATAACAATTTTTATTGTGGCAAAATTAGTAAACGATTTAACATTTATTATTATTTTAGTGTCGAGTAGTGTGTTGGCTTATTAGACGTAAGACCCTGGTTCAAACCTTAGGCCAGACATCTGAAGAATATTTTTTTGATTTCCTCTTAGCAGATTTTTGGTAAAAACTCTGAGAGAGATTAAAATTGCCAAGAAAAGTATCTCAAAGAATATGTCATTCGGAGTCGACTAAATATGTACATATGTATTCATCAGAGATCAACAATGAATCGTTTTTTCGCTACTCATAAGTACTCATGAAATTTGAGTGAGAATGACTAAGTCAACGGTATTGAAATTCAACTACTCTGATTCATTCGTACTCACTACAACATTAATTTATAAGTGCAGGTTGCTATGAGTACATCAAAATCGTAATACTTGAAACATGTTTGATTCATAAGCCTACTCATTCAGATTAGTAAATTTAGAAAAATACTTATAATACTCATAAATGATTCGAGTGACTCGAATCTTTCTTCAAAATTTACAATCTTAGTTGCTGTTGCATTTACAAAAAAAGAAGAAAGAAAAAGACAAAGACAGCAAGCAAAGCAAACACAACCTTCTAGTGAGTATTGTAGTGCTCGTAAGCGAATCATACTTAGTTTGTGATTCTTGTAAATGTTGAGTTATGGAGAGTTGAAATCAACAACATCATACGTGTTGTTAATTACGAATATGATGAGTACTAACAAACTTTGAATATGAGTAGTATGAGTATGATATTAAAATAATTATGAATGCGTATAAGCATCAGAAATTATGAGCATGATTCGAATCTACTCATCTTTTTGAATACTCATTGCTGATCTCTGGTGTTCATGTATGTTATTTTACATATGTTTTGGAAAATTCTGTAAAAAAATTGAGAATTATTAAATATTTCCATTTGTTAAAGCCCGAAATATAAAATAGACACGTTAACTACTGACACAAGCGGCTTATATAAAGTAGTTCATATTTTTTTAAGTTATTGGCTGAACAAATTCAGATCTTTGTAAGGTATCTTCTATTTATAAAGATGTATATATTTTATACACAAAGTAATCTTTCATATGCAAAGTTGATTTTCCTGTTCTGTTTAATTTAACGTTGGGAAATCCCTTTCTATTTAAATTAAAATTAAGTGATTTATATACATACATACATATATGTTTACAAAAGTAAAAAACATTAATTCCGTTCAGATTTTGTTAAGAAGTCGAACTGTTTGTTATAAAAAAATATGCTAAAACATTTTTCGTAAGAAGAAGCCCGTAGTAATTATTATGAGCCTTATAGCCTGATGTTAGTAAGATTTGTTACATTTTTACGTCAGTAAGATTAGGGTTAAATAAAATAGAAAAAATAAAAATTTTTCAGAAAATTTCAAAATAATTGCAAGTTGTTGCAACAATTATGTAAAATTTCTTATTTTTTACTTTTCGTTCCAAAATTTTTTACTTTTTCTTACATATTGTTTTGAAAATATTTGTAAAAATATTTAAAAAAAAACTTGCATTTGATGCAAAATTTTAAAGAATTTTTTTCCCTTTTTCTCGAAATTTTTTAAACCATATTTTTTAATCTTTCAGATTTGCATCGATTTTGTAAAATATTTCGTTAGTATCATTCGCAAATGTGTTAAGTCCCTTTTTTCAAATTTTACAGGAGACACAAAAAACATTGTGGCTTCTTCAGTTTTTAAAATTCGTAAACTTTTTAAACGCAATTATTTTTACAAAATAGCTCTCTTTAAATGACCTAGATCAAAAATTAAGAATAATTAATAATTAATATTCGTAGAGTTAGCACATGCTGTTAATATTTTTCGTAGTTTTGTGGACTTAGCGTTTTTGTAAACCACAAAATTACTGCAACTTTAAACTACATACTGACATTTTTTTTGTCGTAAAATATGTATTTGGTATAGTGTTATCGTTTTGCATTAAAACCTCAATTTTGGAAAAAAGTGGACTTAGCGTCTTTGCGAATTATACTAACGATTTGTTTCTTTATGTTGGAAAGCTAGACTAAATGAGCAGCATCAAATTTAAATTGAATTTTTTATGACCAGCGTTGTACTTTCGTTGTTGTCACCGTAGTGTAGTATATAGCGTGTTGGCTTATTAGATGTAACGCCACGTTTCAAATCTCAAGTCAGACATCTCCAACAAAATAAAATACGAAAAAATATTTCTTTGGCGACTTCCTCCCTGCAGATTTCTAGCAAAAGCTCTGAGAGTAAATAAAATTGTTACGAAAAGTTTCTCAAAAATCTGTCGTTCGGAGTCGACTTTAAATTGTAGGCCACCATTCCTGCATAAAATTAACACACAAAGAGTCCTAATATATCATCTTTCAAGAAAGTAGTAAAGTTTATCTGATGCTGTTAATATTACCGCCAATATGATCTTTTAGGGCCATTCAGCGATATAAAAGTTTCGTTTATTTTTTCATGTACTAAGTCCATTTTTACATAGCTGCTGCAAAAAGTAATCCTGTAGTCGAGATAAATAAAGTATTTACCCAAAATTTTTGCAAGGCAGTGAAAAAAGTTTGTTTAAAACTGTGGGTTTTTACAGACTTTTTTGTGCTTCATCGTTCCATAATTCAAAATCGTATCGATTTCATTAGGTGTTCTCCAAAGACACACAGGGAAACATATTATGTGCTTAACCACAAACAAATTGTAAAAATAGTTTTTAAAATCTACACAACAAACTGGCATTATTTGATCAAGTCAGACAAAATAAAAAAGGTTGTGGAATCACAAAAAATAATCGTGTGTATGGGAAAATTTTGTTTTATTTATTTATTAATTAGAATACAATTACAAATTATATTTAATTATATACGAGCTGAGTAACTTCGACATTCCCACCAGAGTCTCTGGTGGGAATCGAACCCACGACCCTGACGCTAATAGTATAACACACTACCCACTAGACTACCGTTGTTTTATTTTATATTTTATTTTATAAAAGAAACTGCTTTAATTACTAAAATTCGTAAGAAAATATTTTAAACAGAAAATAATTGATTTTCAAAGGTTTAAGGAAAAACAAAAATTTTTTGTATAAGAAAGTGTCAAAAAATTTAAAATTTTTACAAGAAAATCTTATATTTCGTTTGATTTGAATTAAATTGTGCTTTAAGAAATTTCTTTTCCAATTTTTCTCTTTTATTTCATGCCATTAATATCGTTTTCTCTTTACTCCTCATAATAATTCATATTTTTTGCACAAATATCCCCTGACAATTGTCTTTTATTCGTTTTGACACTTCTGTTTAACTGTCAAACATTTTACAGCAGCATTTAACAGTTCAGACGCTTACTCTAAAGTAAAAATGTTTAAAAAACCATTTCCTTAAAAACATATTTCTTTATTTTTCTTTTTATTTTTTTATTTTTTTATAAATTAAAAAATGATAAGAAAAAAATTACAAAATATACTTGTATAAATAGAATAAATAAAATTTGATGTATAATACTTGAATTGTTGGTTACCATAAAATAACATATTTTCCCTTGTTTAATGCGCGACTAAAATGCCTCAAAATATAAACGCATTTTCCCTAATGTGAACTCACGTTTCAAAAAAAATCTCTTAGGATTAATAGATCCACAACATGAAAACATCATGAGTTTTAAGCCTAAACGCTGGCATAATGGCAGACAGTTTGAAATCGAAAGCAATGACATAGGGCTCAACACAGCAACAGTTCAACAGCAATGGTAGCAGAATTTATTAACATCAGAACGAAAATAAAAAACAAAAAATAAAAATAAATGATACGGTATTTCATATAAAAGCTAACAGGAGCAAAAAAATATTACAGAAATGGGGTTTCCATAGATTTATAACAAATTTTTAATTCTTTTTATCTTTCTGCTGACAGTTAAAATTATAAACAATTTTAAATTTAATTAATTGGTTTGGTTAGGTTTAATTGCCAGATGCTCTCTGAAACACAAGACTGACTGAACTTCACTAAATCAGTCGCCTGCTTTGCCTTGCCTTTTATGTGGGAAAGTAAACAATCTGATGAATGTTTTTGAAGGCGAACGTTCTTGACTTCGGGGTCTCGAAATCTGTATAAATCAGTGTTGCAAAACTGAAATTTTGAAATGGTACTGAACTATAATTGAAAGAGTCCTTTTTGCACCAAATTGTACTTTTGTAAGCGAATGCGTACATACATATATATTGGTCATTATAACCCTTCAATCAGGGTTATGACCTAGCTTCTCACAACATTTATTTTGTGCGTGTTAATTTTATTCATGAATGACGGAACCTTTTTTGGACAACTTTATCATGGCAATTTTATTTACTCTTAGGGTGTTTGCCACAAGGAAGGCGAACAGAAAAACTAACGACTTATTCGTGTTCCTGAGTTCCAGTTGATTCGGAACGTAATAAAACGTAAAAGATCCGTTTAGTCAAAAGTAGATGGAACGTAATGGGAACGTTTTTAGCATATGAAAGCAATGCAAACGAAATTACATTACGGTTCGGCAAGCGTTTTCACTGCTTTTCGATTTCGAAAAACGAGTGTACGTTTCGAAGACGTTTGGCTAAGCGGGGCTAAAGCCTAATTCTACCTTTAGCGGTACGTTGCTAATGCATTAATAGTTGAAAAACGCAAAACATAAAATATGTAATAATAAAAAAGGATTGAAAACGTCGCGGGGGTATTTTTGATATGAAAAAGTACTGAAAAAAGTACCAAAGTACTGAATTTTTCAACACTGGTATAAATGTAAAAATCGTCTTTACGTTTATTATTTTAGTGTTGTTGGTATACGAACGTTGACGACTTCACGTTCTCGAAATCTGTTTAAATGTAAACATCGTTGTAGCGTTTGTTGAAGTGTTTTCGTTTACTGGTTTACCATTTTTTTGTGCTGGTGTTTGTTGTTATATTAAGCAGTACAATAATTTGTAAACAGGGGTCTAATTCTTGCTGTCGTGATCGAAATTGTGTTCGAATAGAAAATAGTTTCGATAGCCAGAAATTTTCTGCTGATGTTGCTCGATACGAAACGAATCGATTTGTTGCTTAGGTGTTGTGCAACGAGTTAATTATTTCGTTTTACAGCACTGACTAAGATGCAAAAATTGTAAACAAAAAACATATGTTTTCTTACAAAAATAAAAGAAATTTAATTAATCCAAGGAAGAAAAGTTTTATTAAAATTGTAATATTTCGTATAATGGATAATATATTTTGGTTTTACTTGCTTTTATTTGAGAGTTTAAATAAATAAAAAATTGACCAGCAAGTTCATACTCCTTTTAATTTGATTTAAATTCTTTGTTTTTTATTTCATTATTATTTTTTTCTTTAAGCATTTCCTTTTGGTATAATTTATTTATTTTTTTCAGAAGTGAACTTTTGCTCTCTCTTCTACTGACTTCAGCAATTTGTGGAGCCTTTTTTCTTTATTATTAGCTGGGGCTGAAGTTTCTTCTGCAGTATCATCTTCAAATTCTATAAAAGAAGACATGGTAGGTTTCATTTTCATTCATAACACGATAAACAGCAAGGAGATATGCCAGGAATACTATTTTTGATGGGGTAACATTTTTTTTCAATTATCTTTTGGACTGCCTTCTGATGTTTTTAAAGATCCAAAAGTTGGACATTTTTTAGACCCTCAACAGAATTTTAAACTAAACGAGAGTTTGTTAAACTACCTTGCGCCACATTCTTGCATCTTTGATTCGTGGCTCGGAAGCATTGAGCTTAGCTGTGAGCTGTCCCATAGCTGATAAGCTCTTGTCTTTCCCTGAGAAGTATTTGGTATAATACTCTTTGCGAATTCTGAATGCTTAACCATGCAATTTCCAAGAATTTTCTTCTGGGCGTAATTAATTTGTGAAAGTTTTGACCTACAAATACAGCAATTAATTTTTTATTCATGAATTATTATAAATTTGTTATTCACATTTTTATATTGTTCTTTACATCAGAAAAACGTTAATTCGAAAGCTTTAGTGCTTGCGAGTAAAAACTCGCAAGGTGGCATTCGAATGATAACACGTTATCGAATGGCATCATTAGAAATTTCGATACACTTTACTCGATAACGAATAAGAGAATCCCAAAACTAAAAAAACTCGCACGTTCGAGTAAAAATTCGTTCGTATACGACTGCCAGAATTAGGCGTCAGGTTTGTTTACTGCATTGTTTTGTTTTTTTTAGCTTTTGTTTAGTTTTTGTTAGAAGTTTCAAAGTAAAACGTTAAAGAAAGGTTAAAAAAATTAGTAACGTTTTCCCAAATTTAAAGAGAAGTTGTACGGCTCTAAAAAACTTATTGTTGTTGAAATTCAAAATTAATATTTTCTAGTAATGAAACTACCCTCATGACCGACACAATTTATAAATAAAAATAATTAGTTTTCGAAAAATTTTCCACAAAAATAACAACAATTACACTCATACACTTCATAGCATTGTTAAATTATTTGGTTAGAAATTACTCTACGGTATTTTAATTACCATAAAACGAAATTGTTCAGAAAGTAGAAATTTTTAATAAATTATTTAAAATTTGTTAAAAAAAAACACGAAAATACACGGTTTATTTAAATATTAGACATTTGTATTGTATAAATATTTAATGATGTATGGCTGTAATTAAATTTTATATAGCTTAATGGCAGACTAAATTATGGCAATTTTAATATGTGACTGTTTGGCAGCTAAAATAAGCGTTCTGGACACGGTCGAATATTTTTTAGACACTCAAGCGATGGCTCCTATTTATGCAGTGTGTTGGAGTCAGGAAAATAGGCTATGAAAAGGAGAACAGAGAGAGTAGTATTTGTGAACTTTAGTTTTGAATTTTTTTATATTGTTACGTTTTTACCCTTTAAAAAAGTTTAAAATATGATCTTATTGATTGTAAATAAAATAAAAATAAATTTGTGTTCAGTTTTAGTCAAATTGTTTATTATTCGCACGCTGTTCACAACTTTATGTAAACAACAACAATTCCCTTTCTTTGTTATTCCTCTCTTTATACCCTTTTGCATAAACAATAAGAATTACTAGACAATTATTCGACAGATCTTCGTAACGGAGATCTTCAAACCAAGATTACTCTCTTCAAACACACTGCGTCTTCGAACAAGAATGACTGAACTTCACTCACTCAGCTGTCTGCTTTGTCTTGCCTTTTATATGGCGGAGTAAACAGTCTGATGAATGCTCTTGAAGGCGAATGTGCATGACTTCGCCTACTCGAAATCTCTATAAATGTAAACATCGTTGTAGACATTTATTATTGTAGTGTTGTTTGTGTATTTTGTTTACATTTATTCTTGTAGTGTTGTTTGAGTATTTTTGTTTACTTGTTTAACATTTTTTATGTTGGTATTTGTAGCTTTTGTTTGTAATTTTAATGTTAAGCGATGTAAAAGCAAATCAGCAGTATCTTGATTTTTCATTTTCGTAACAATATTATAATTGGCAGGAAAGACCTCTTCCGCTAGGGAGTTCCATATACAGATAGTCCCTCTAAAGAACAAATTCTGTCTGTAATGCAGTGTGCGTTTAATTGGCCAATCGTCCACAAACAAATATGCCCTGTGAGAAAGAAACGGGTGCTACGTAAAAATATACGATATTTGAGAACAAGTCCCTTTATTTTGCTCGATCGAAATCCGTTGTAGTAGCGGTAGAACAGTGAAACGCAAGCCACATTGCGATAATGATCCAATGAATCAAAAGTGTTGAATACCCTACTGCCGTTAATGAGCACCTTTGCCCTATCCTATTCTACTATTGTTGTATGTACCCTTCCTACACTTTTTGGCCTTATAAGTGTTAATAATGAACACAAATTTTATAAACTTGTCGGCACATGTGTTTGAAAATTAAACGAAGGACAAAACCAATATTTTTTATTGTTTTAAAAAAATAACAATTATTTTTATAGACAAATATTAAATTTTTAATGACAATATATATACGTATTTGTGTTGTGGTGTTTCGTATGCTCATTCTCTTTTAAAAATTGATAAATCGTAACGTTTATACAAAAATTATTGTTCGCCCATAAAAGTACCAATAATTTTAAAATGCTGTCATGCAAGAATGTTAAAATTTATTACCGAATATTTCATAAAAAAAACCGAAATTATTGTCCATATGTTATTCATTATTTGGAGAAAGTAATGTTGGAAAGCAAGTCAATTGGTTTTTTAAATGTAAAAGAAATTTATTGCGCAGACCCTCTTTCGTTTGAATTCTTTATTCAATAAACATTGTTACGAAAATGGAAATGGTGTTATCATTTAACATTAAAATAATAAAAAAAAGCTAACAAAACAAAAACAATGGACTTGTTTACATAACCAATGAATAAACAAAAATATAGCAACAACATCAGTATAAAAAGGGGATAAACAAGTAAACAAGAAGCAACAACAACACAGTAAGGACAAACGTAAACAAAATACACAAACAACAATAACGTAAACGAAATGTTTACATTTATAGAGATTTCACGAAGGCAAAGCCATTCTCCTTCAAGAGCATTCATCAGACTGTTTACACAGCGATATAAAAGGCAAGACAAAGCAGGCGAGACAGTCAGTAAAAATTCAGCCAGTCTTGTGTGAAGACGCGTAGCGTGTGAATAGAATAATCGTGGTTTGAAAAACTACACTATGAAGAGCTGCCGAACAGTTGTTAGTGTTTACGCAAAAAAGTGTAAAGAAGAATAACAAACAAAGTAAATTGTTGTTGTTTACATCCAGTTGTAAACAGTGGCACACAGAATGAAACTTAACAATACGATACGAAGCATGTAATACGAGTTTAAAAATGTATCAAACAGTAAGGGAAATTTGTTAAATCTAAGAAAATTTACTCACTGTTGTGAAGAAATTAATGAAAATCCTACATTTTCTGTGAAGACAGAAATTAAACCATCTTAATTACCTTAATTTAAGGATTTCAGTTCCTAATAAACTCTTAAATGAATAAAACTCTTATGAAGACGCACAACACACAAACAAACAGACGGACGGAAGGAAGGAAAAAACCAAAAGAACACTTAAAATAGAATTTGTTTAGTCATCAGAGATTTTCGAAAATTATCTTCTACCCTAGTTTAGCGCCCAAGAAAAAAATTTAATTTTTATGGCCAAAGAGCCTTTGTATTATAGGGAATATGCCTCTTGGTTGCTATTTTATTTAAATATTTTAAATTATGGCCGATATTTTAAAATCATTTAATCTTTTTGATGTTGGCATTTAGTAGCCAAAATACTGAATTGAACTTGTGTCTAAAAGTCGCCCAGACCTTTTAATTTTTAATGGTTTTTCTTTCGCTGCTCGTTTTATTTCTTTTCCTTAAGTTTATAATATCTACTAAATTTTCTTTTAAAAGTTTATTTTTTTCAATGAATTACATTTAATATAAAAAAAATATTTTTTTAATAAAGAAGAAGTAATTTGTATACAGGAAATTGCTAGAGATTTGAATATACAGGAGTTCTCACATCACAAAATACGTAGTAAACGCCTTAAAGAGGTGTTTACTATGGAAGCATTAAAAAAGTCCACAAATAAATTTGAAAGATCGGATACTGTGTAGAGTTAATCGAGATAGCGGATCGATTATTAAGTCAGGATTAAGCCCTTGCTTCTCACACCACTTATGTTGTGTCCATTAATTTTATATATATGGCAAGCCCTACAGTTTAAAGTCGAATCCGAACAACGGATTTTTTTGGAGAAATTTTTCTCAGAGTTTTTGCCAGCAATCTGCTGACAGGCAGTTGGTGAAGATATATTTTCTTTATATTTCGTTTTGTTTGAGATGTCCGACCTGAAGTTTGAGCCGTGGCCTCACGTCTATTAAGCCGATACACAGCATACTACATTACGGCGAGACATACCATGTAGTAAATGAAACGAAAGCAATCCTCAAGCCTTTAAGGCATCACCATTACATCTATTAAAATTGACTGTTTAGTGCAGTTCACAAGCTGGCAGTATTATTGGCTTTTATTTTTTACGAAATGTGCAAATAGCTACAGTTACAGAGAATGGTGAGCTTTACATAATGAATTTTTTGTTTTAAAAAATTAATCAGCTAAACATTAACAACATTTGGTTTCAAAAAGACGGCACAGCTTGCTATATAGCAAAACGAATAGAATGACAAGTTCCTTGCCAGAAGTGGTCCTGTTGAATGCTCTCTTCATCCGTACGATTTAACACGTCTAGATACCCCTTTATGTGACTTTGTGAAGTCATTGGCTTATACTGATAATCCAACATCTCTTGAAAGCCACGATTGCCGTCATACGGTCAGAAAAAATGAGTGGCAAAAACAGTAAAAAATATGACTGATTGAATGGATCATCTTACTTGCAAATACGCAGGACATAAGTCATAAATTATATTTAAAAGGATTAATACGATTAAATTATTATTACATTTCAGGCTTACGGTCCACCTTCTTACACCAACCTTATTGTGTGTGTTAATTTTATATCCATGAGTAGGGGGACCTACAGTTTCAAGTCGTCTCCGACCGACAGATTTTTGGAGATACTTTTTATAGCAATTTTATTTACTCTCAGAGTTTTTTCTATAAGATTACTGAAAGTATAACGCCGAAATAATTTTATTTTATTTTCGTATCTCTTTTTGTACGATATATACTGGGGTTTGAATTTCGGGGCTTCATGTAATATGCCAACATATACTGCGTACTAGATTACGGCGACTTCATTCGTTTAATTTATCAATCAAACTGTTATACAAAAAATTTAATTCAATAATAATTTTGATTTATATTATTATTTTAAGTTTTCAAGTTGTTATAAAAACGAAATTCGCGATATTCTTAAATATACTGTTTTCCCATATTCACCGGATATAAGCACCCTAAATATAATAATTTCTCTATTAGTATTACTGAGACTTGTACTCCAGATTTTAAATTTACATTAAAAGAAATTCGTTTATATTGTTACGTTTTTACCTTTTAAAAGAGTTTAAAATATGAGCTCTTATAATGCAAATATATTAAAAATAAATTTGTGTTTAGTTTTAATTAAAATTCTTTATTATTCGCATAATTCTGTGTGCCAATGTTCACAACATTATATAAACAACAACTATTGCACAAACAATAACAATTACTAGACAATTATTCGACAGATCTTTGTAACGCAGATATTCAAACCACGATTACTCTCTTCAAATACACTGCGTCTTCACACAAGACTGACTTCACTAACTCAGTCGCCTGTTTTGCATTGCCTTTTGTATGGCCGAATAAACAGTCTGATGAATGTTCTTGAAGGCGAATATTCATGACTTCGCCTTCTGGAAATCTCTATAAATATGAACATCGTTGTTTACATTCATTATGGTTGTTTGTATATTTTGTTTTCATTTATTCTTGTTGTGTTTGTTGGTATATTTTTGCTTACTTGTTTACAATTTTTTATGCTGGTGTTTGGTGTTATATTAAGCAGTACGATAATTTGTAAACAGGTTTGTTTACTGCACTGTTTTGTGTTTGTAGCTTTTGATTATAATTTTAATATTAAGCGATGTAAAAGCAAAACGCCAGTATCTTGATTTTTCACTTTCGTAACAATATGGACCCATTTTGTGTAAATTTTCTTTCCAAGATTGATCCTGTTCTGTAGTTCTCTTATGGGTGCGATAAAACGTTTTAGGATTTCTGAAGTCATTGAAAACCAATATTTACCATTAACGGCATACGGCAGATATATTGGAAAAAATACTAAAAACATTTGGACAGCGCAATGCAATTCCATAGAATGTGTCGCCTTTAGGCAGACACTGCACTCTGTTCCATCGAGAAGACATAACCAACTGAGGCAATCTCAGATAACTGATTCCTAATAGAAAACCAACAATCCACCAATGTTTACTTTTCGTAATTTGAAAAGCTTTTCTTTTACTAATCTGAACTGGTGCAGGTCTCGGGCAAGTCAACGGCCTGACTCTCACTTACATATATACATAATTGGACATTACAACCCTTCAGTCAGGATTACGACCTAGTTTCTCACACAACTTATGTTGTGTGTGTTAACTTTATACATGAGTTGCGGGACTTACAGTTTAAAGTCGACTGCGAACGACAGATTTTTGAGAAACTTTTCATGGCAATTTTTATTTACTCTCAGAATTTTTGTCAGAAATATGCTGAGTGGATGGGCCTGATTCTCTGCGTAGTTAATACCACAAGAGGACTCTTGACCGGGAGCCCTGCAAACTACAACTTTGTTCACCACACCGACCAAGCGGATTTCTGTCGAATATGAAGAGATTTCGACATACAAATTCTATGTTGATAAGTACTGCCTGCAAGTGTTTTTGACAGTGCTCATATCCGGGAAATTCAGGTGATTTATGCTGATTGCCTTGTGCTTATTGGCTTTAACATTTTTTTTTATTAAGGCTTTAACATTTTTTTTTATAAAAGCTCACAAAACAAATTTTATTTGCGTTAAAATATTTCATGGCCTGTGGGTTTTAGGTCGGTACAGCGTGGTTGGTTGGTCAATTATGGTAAAATTTATTTCGTATTACTCTATCATAATTCTGTTCCTTTTAATCAGTCTCTAAAGGGAATTTGTTTTCCATTTCCCATAGAAGATGGTTTATTTGATTGCTTTCCGACAGGGCAATTAAAATTTATAACAAAAAAGGAGAATGGTATGGAATGTTTGTACAGAGAGTTGAGACTCCTTAATATATTTTGGCTATTAACGAAATTAATATTTACACAATATTAAGGTCAATTGATTGTTATTCCTGTATACACCACAACTTAAATAAATACGGTGTAGGAAAATTATATGCACACGAGCTTAAAATTGTATGGTACCACGGCTTGATAGCCTACTATAAATCAAAGTAATTTGACAATTTAAAAGGCATTTTGGTATTTGCTTTTTACTTGTTTGCCTATGGCAATATTTATTATAATTTGTTGTAGAAAAAAAAAGACAAAGTGGCCATAATTCTTTGATACTTATGATTATTTATAGTCGGAGGACAGTAATGCTTTCTAAATAACTAAATGGTTTTAATTGGTCGCTGTTGCTTTAATTGATATGGAAAAATAAGAGACACACGTTTAAGATTTATTACTTGGGAACAAAAATAATTTTGATTTAAGATTTTTGAAATTGAATTTAGCGGCTGTAAAAATAGATATTAGTAGGTTATCGTAGATCGAGTCTTAAAAACACTTCATAATTCTAGCTTATGTATCACTTTTGATACATACTTGTAGTATATAGAATTTTCGCAATTCTTGATAGATTTTGTTACAAAATTTTAATATTTTTATTTATTTTAATTCATTTTAGTAAAACTATTATATATTCTAACATTTCATTACCACTTTTATAAAATTTACGCAAAAATTTTTGACATGTTGTACATTGCCGTATGGTTTTTTACGTAAAAATCAAACACTTCCTGACAGGTTGGTTTATTTTTTTCTAAATGTTAATAATTTGCATCTAGCACCCTTATTTTGTGGCGATTTATAAGTTTCCAATCGTTTTGATGGGGCAGTTTATTGTCACTCGCATCAGTAAGACTCTCAATTGAGAGCTGGCTGAAACCTGATGGTGCAACCCATTGTTATATTTCGTAATAAAATTTGTTGTCAAAGTCGAGTGAGGTAAAAAAGTTTCTCTTTGCAATAGAATATCGATTATGTCAATAACAATGCTCTCTCTTTGATTCCTCTCTGGTTTCCCAGATACAGGTTTCCTCAAATACGGCTGTAAGCATGTACTTGAATCCAAAATTGTCAAGTCAATTCCTGAAATTATTCAATTCCAAAATTATTGGGATCATTAGAAGCTGAAAGACTTTAATTTTTCGAAATTGCATATTAGGTGTAAATTTATCATCACTTCCGAGTAGCACGTTATCAAAGCAAATAATTCTGTTATCTCATACGTACATAGTTGACCGAAATACTATCATCTGTAATATCTATAAAATAAAACATGGAGCGAAACACTTTCTTTCAAATATTTGTCTGTTACGTGAGATAAATATGAGAAGAGCAGTAAATAAGACTCTACAACATTTCAGGAAACAGCTGCTAGCAATCTGTGTAAAAATTGGTCATATTTTCTCTTCCCAATGTACTAAAGGCACAGATGCAGCGGCCTTGAGAGTGTTCGAGAGAAAAGTACTGCGCAAATTTTCGGTCCAGTGCGAGTTGACGATGATTTCCGTATCCGATACAACAGTGAGCTGTATGAGCTCCTCCAAGACATAGACGTTGTACAGCGTATTAATATCCAGCGGCTGCGGCCATGTCGTTCGAATGGAGGAGGATGCTCCGGCGAGACGAGTATTTGATGCGAGAATCTGCGGAAGTCGGCGAAGAGGACGACCTTGCATCCGTTGGAAGGACCAAATCGAGGAAGCCCTGTCATCGATTGGTGTGACCAACTGGCGTAGGCGCGCACGAAGCAGAGGCGCCTGGAAGGATGTGTTGCGGCAGGCCGAAATCCGATAAGCGGGTTGTTATGGCCAATTAAGTAAGTAAGTAAGTAATGTACTAAAGGCATACGGTTCTCTGTTCCAAGTAGTACTATTTTTGGCGATTAACAAAGGATTATCATGTTTGTTGCTGCCAATAATTTCGTCAGTTCATAAGACGAACTTCTGTTTTCTTTTTCTTCAGAGTCTTCAGCAGCAGGAATATTACATATATATATATACACATAATCGGTCATTACCACCTTTCGGTGTAAATTTGAAAATGTCTGACCTGTGGTTTGAACCTTGGTCTGACGTCTAATAAGTTAACACGCTACATACTAGACTACGACTACTTCAATCAATATCAAGGACAGAAAATTCAACCTTAACTTTCAATTACTTCTCAAATACAATAAATAATGTATTATTTACGATAAAAATTCACAAAAGGTTTGAAAACTTAAAAAAATTTCATACACAAACCAAAGAATCTCTAGGAAAGTCGTATGTTTCAAAAATGATACATAAGCCAGAATTAGGAAGTTTTTGAATTTTTTAACCCCTGTTTGAAATTTTTCTTTTTTCTAAGGTTTAAAATAATGATGATAATAGTACTAACGAATAAAAAAATATCAGGCATCTAACTTTTTCTGAATTAAGGCATTAATTGGTTAGCTGGGTTTAGTTTTTGTCTGAGTCGGATTTGATAGGGATGGATGAACAAATTCAATTTGAATGTCGTCATTAAGCACAGAAAGATAGATTAAAAAGTTGAGAAAGGCATTGAATTGATAAATTCGGATTATCCACCACATAATGCATAATGCCAAAATGCACATGCCTGACTACATCAATAACCCTTACAGTCTCCTAAAAATTTTTACCATTTTGGCAATTTTTTGATGACCATAACCATCCATAATTATAATTATTTTCTGTTGTTGTTTTTATATTCTAATCAACAACAAAGACATCAAATAAAATGTATAATTCAAAACATAATTTGAGGGAAACATATTTATCTAAAAAGAAGAGAAAAACATCAGTTCCCAAGTGATATATTTACTAAGTATATTTGACATTGTAATTGTTGTTGTGAAACAAAATGAAAAATACGAATCCTTTTTTGTCTTGTGGTATTTACAATAAAATATTGTCAACATTATTGGTAAGCATCCACAATATGCATACCATACCATACCAACCATAGAGCAAAAAGCAATTGGTATGAAATGACATATGAAATGTTACAAACAATGAAACTGGAAAGGACACGGTTTTATAATTGAAAGTATTCAAGGGCGAATGAGAGACATCTATACTAACAGAAACTATTGGAAGGAATAAATTCGCATCAATTACTCAAGCCCTAGTGTAGTTGAGATAGCTCGACCTACGCCTGATTTTAAGTTTTTTATTAAATGTACTCAATAATCTTGACTACCAAGCATTTTAAATAGACTGGCTTAAAAGAAATGCGATTTCTGCGTCCAGTAAGTTGGTACAGCATTCTCTTATTCTTTACAGCGTTATTAATCGTTGGAACTGCTTAAAGTACTAGAATACATTGTTTTCAGTTTCTGCTAAGCAGGCGTACTTTTTTTCTGAACTCCAAAACATGTTGGAATTTAATGAATCATGTGACTAATGACCCCGATTTGCACTCATGGTTAATAGGTTCGGTTAGATTGTTTCGAAATTTAACTCGTAAGTCCACTCGGAGGTCGACAGTTATGTCGACATTGTAATGTCTTTAAAATTGTACTTCCCTAATAGAATTCCACTTACATCTCCTTAAACGTCAACCAGTTCCCCTAGAAAATCTTATCAAATTCGACAGCGTGTTCCTGAGACTTAGTGACTGCAGTGAGAATTTAAATCCCAATGGAATTCAGCTCATCTCAGTACTTTGGAATTAAAAGCGCTGATCGCTGCAATGATATCTACGCAGATATCAGCAATTAAACTTTCGATATTCAATTCTTGGACTTATGTAGTGCTTTTCTCAATGGCTTTAACCTCTAACTGAAACACAGAGCACAGAGCTTATCATGCTATTTGAGAAAGACTTTAAAATTTAATTTAGCAAATTAATAATTTTAATAATTTATCTACTAGGTTGCTGCCAGGATCAATTCATCGTCGCTCAATTTCTCGTCTCACTGTGTCTCAGTGCCTACTTCGCAGAGAAGGATTTGAAAAAGACATTAAAGGGTGGTTGGGTTCAAACTGCGGGTAAATCATGGTTTATGGTTTTAATTAATAAATCAAAGACAAATCATTTCGCACCTATCATGACAATGTGTTAGTCAATATTTTATTCATCTGGAGTGCTTAGAGTTTAATACATGCCATGCCAAAGAATAACCCAATGTACATTGTACTGTGCAATGTGAACAGGTTTCCCAAAACCATCACCTTTCATATTCACTGGATTTGGTTTCATTTATTTAGATTTGTAGATCAAATACGATACAGCATCTAAACTGCTGTCTTAGGGTAAAAACTTGAGAAACTTCCAGAGAACACAACAATATATTGTTGGTTGGCTATTTGGTTCTTGTGACCGCTCAATAAGACACTGTTTTGGTGAATAGACAATTCCTATCTATTATTTCCTCAAGAAATAAACTTAAAACTCTGAGAGTAAATAAAATTGCCATGAAATGTGGGTTCCGCCATTCATGTATAAAATTAACGTACACGTAACGGTAGTGTGAGAAGCTAGGTCATAGTCCCGACTGAAGGATTGTATTGATCTATAAAGTAAGTTTGAGGTCTCTAGGGCAGATTGTTAAGTTGCAATCACCTGGAATTCAAACAAAAGGCATAGTACACAAGAGACATAAGGTGTTCAATTTACTCTTGCATTTCCTCACCAGCCGAAAAGTTTGTCTGTAAGAAGGGAATGCTTGGATAGCCCTGCAAAACTCGATTGCGTGTTAGCAATCTATCTTTCCGATGTTATCTCTTGCACTTCCTCACGAACCGAAAAGCTTGTCTGCAAGAAGGGAACGCTTGGCTGCCTCGTGTTCGCAATCTATGTTTTCGATGGCTTTGCTTAATTCCGTCGTAGGTGCTATGTTTTCTTCTGGATCCAAATAATTAAATCGAATTGATGTCATTCTCGTTCAGTATCAGTGTTGTCCAGCTGACATAATATTGAGAATTTTTTTAGATTCCTTTCTGACTTAAATATTTCTGTAACCATGGCTTTCATTCCGAATAACAATTGAGTGTATTTTTATTTTTGAAGGTTTTATCAGCATTTTGTTTTTATTTACATGAATTCAGTTGTTTTTTCATTTTACAAATCGCTAAGGATTTCAAAATATGGAGCAGAAATTTCACAATTTCAAACAGCAGCAACATTTTTGGGAAAAGCCCTCCTACCCAAAGCAGCAGCGGTAATAAACAACTGTTGTTGTTGTTGTAAAAAATAAAAATAAAAATTATTTTGAATATTTACCAAGGCTTGCGGTATTAAACGCAACCAAATAACATACACATGGTAAATGAATGAAAATGTTTTACAACCCTGCAGCTCTTCTGTCTATTCAATAGAGGCTCTAAACGGACTTGACCAAAAATCCCATGCTATAGATTAAAATCCATATAACACATGTTTGTTGCGTGTTCAGTATGTAATAACAGCAAACAACAATACCATTTTGACGGTATTGAA
This sequence comes from Sarcophaga subvicina, assembly GCA_936449025.2. Lineage (NCBI taxonomy): Eukaryota > Metazoa > Arthropoda > Insecta > Diptera > Sarcophagidae > Sarcophaga > Sarcophaga subvicina. The sequence goes on from OW388084.2 coordinate 79,337,887, forward strand.
GAAGAATTCGTGAATATAACCCCATTTAATATTTTGTTTTTAATCCCTAGAGTCTGTACGAATATGTTTATGTTGTTGTGATGTGATGTGTTATATGTTCAAGTACTTTTCAGTGTTACAAATACAATACAGGTTTATTTTCTGCAATCGTATTATGTATTTTACTCGTGTTTTTTTTAATAACCACATTTTCTTCTAAATCAGCTAAATATTGCGTGGACCATCTATCGATTTAAATTTGAACCATCGGTTATATTGAATCTGGGAATACTTATGTCATTCTGTTCTGTCACAAAATTCAGTATGTAATCTCCACTCAACGTAATGAATCGATTTCCGCTTAAGCAACGTTGAGATTTATTGAACCAACGAGAAACTGCACGATGATATCGATTTTCACAAAAAAAAAACATATTTTCGGAGCGGAGGCGTCGTTAGTCCATAATTCTATGAAAATGAGGACATTGGAAATCGATTTTATTGTACCTGCGCTTAATGGTATGGACGTGAACGATGTTTGATTTCAACATGATGGTACAACTTGACACATATCTCATGCCCTAATCGGTTTATTGTGGCAACGTTTAATTAGCCGAAATGGTGATGCCAATTAGCCTCCAAGAAGCTGCGATTTGACACCTTTGGACTATTTTCTGGGGAACGTCGTTCAAGAAAAGTATTATGCCGACATAACTCCGTAGTCGGAGGTCGCCGTAGTCTAGTAGGTAGTGTGTTGGCTTATTAGACTTGAGGCCTCAGTTCAAACCCCAGGTCAGACATCAAAAATAAAATTTGAAAAAAATATTTCTTCGGCGACTTTCTATCAGCATATTTCTGGCAAAAACTCTGGGCGTTAAAATAAAATTGCAATCAAAAGTTGTACTTTAAAATGTAGGTTCCACCACTCATGTATAAGATTAACACACACAATCAGTGGTGTGAGAAACTAGGTCGTAATCCTGACTAAGGGGTTGTAATGGCCAATTATGTATGTATGTATGTTATGCCGACAAACCGGAGACTATTGAGCATTTGAAGGCCAACATTCATCATGCCAAGCAAGTGCTAGAAAATTGGTCTGATCGAATGAGGTATTGTGAGGCCAGCCGCGACAGCCATATGAATGAAATAATTTCTGACCGGAACAATTGTACTTCACAACAAAAAAAGAGTTTGGCAAAATTTTAAACTGTTTTTGTTTTATTGCATTTTTAAATTTAAACTTTTAAATCACCCACCCTATAAAATTGTATTCGTACAGCAAACACAGACATGAAAATTATAGAATTCCACGTCAAATGTCCACACGGTGACTGATGAACATGGCTACAATGAGAAATTAAAATATTTTTTTAAAAATTCAAAAATAATATTTGTTTTGAATATTATTTTCAAAATGATCGAATTTAAATGACTTCCATACTCCATGAGAGTATAACGCAAATTACTTCATCCTTGCTTGAGTTCATTGCTTTTACCTGCTTTTTGTCACAGACGGCCAGAGAGTGTGGTTCAAACCTCATGTCAGATATCGCAAAAAAAGTATTTCTTTCTTTCTACCTATCAGTAGCCTTCTGGCAAAAACTCAGCAATTATAATTAAAATTGTCACGAAAAATTTCTCAAATCTGTCGCACGAAGTCAAAGTAAATCTTTAGGTTCCGTCATTACCACGCACAACATGGGTGGTGTGAGAAGCTAGGTTGTAATCTTGACTAAACAGGTGTAATGGTTAATTAAGTAATGTAGTTCAAGGGACGAAGTTGCCGTTGTCTAGTAGGCCACGGTAAAAACGCCAGGACAGACATCTCCATAAACACGAAATAGGAAAAAAATATTCCTTCGGCAACTTCCTATCAGCAGATTTCTGGCAAAAACTCTGAGGGCAAATAAAATTACCATGAAAAACTTTTCAAAAATCTATTGTTAAGAATCAACTTTAAACTGTAGGTTCCGCCACTTATGTTTGAAAAATTAACACACACAATATAAGTGATGTGAGAAGCTACAGTCGTAGTCCTGACTAAAAGATTGTAATGAGCAATTATGTATGTATTCGATTACATTTCAGTCAGTTCCATTCACAAACCTTCAAATGTTTTGTTAACAATTGATATCAGTTGAAATAATTTGTCCGGCAATCGTTGCTGAAGTAAATCGATTGAAACACAATAATTTGCTGAAACCACATGTCCTGTTGCGATCACAATAACTCCGTTATCATGTTGCTCTGATGAATACCGCTCACAGTCACTGCAGTTTCGACCTTGGGGTTTTAATCGTGGCCTTATCCTAACAAGCCGACACACTACCTACTAGACTACGGCAAATTTGGAACATTCATCACTTGAATTTTAGTACCTCTTGTCAATTTTGTCGAATCGACTATAGTTCTTAAAAACAATTAAGTTTACTACCTTATCATGAGCGACTCGCTTGAAATGCACGTTGAATTGAACTCCCTTCTAACCCTTTCAGGTACTTTTGGGAATATATTTTGCAATCAACTCAAATGTAAACAAGATTAATTACATTTGTAAGATAATTCCAATTATATTTGTGTTTAAACAAAATTCCTTGAACAATAATTAAGTTTTTTTTTTTGTGAAATTTCTGTTTACTCCAGAACGAAGCTGTTATAATTAATCTTGACATCCCTGTAACAAGAAGTATTTCTATTCGCAAAAGTTTATCGAAAATTACCAAGAAAACATTGAAAATTAATTGAATTACTTTCATCGGCATAATTTGCTTGAGACAAAGTGAAAGCCACAATCTAATTTGCAATAAATTTTGAAGTAAAAAATAAAGCAAATGGAGTTGGACTTACAACCCACATTCTAAAAGAAAGCTTAACAAAAATTTTGTTTTATAAACCATGATAAGCCTATGAAATGGTTCTCTGCAAGAGTAAATAGAAAGAGGAAAGAAAAACAAGAGATTTTAAGAAAAAGTACATAAATTAAGCCTTTAAGTGCCATTATTACAATTTGCCGTTAAAGTTGGGTTTAGTTAAAGGTAACTTTAGCTAAAGTGAACTTTAAGGTCACCTTTAACTTCTTTTCGTTATTACAACCTAATGGTAAAATAAAGTTAACTTTTTCAAAAACATGTTAATGCCGGAGCAATGTCGAGAACATTACTCAATTAAACAAGTTCTTTTTAAACGCAGTGGCAACTGCGGGCTTTTTTTGTTGTATTTGCTCATTTTGTTTAAATTTGAAGTTGCCGTATTGAAAATAATATATAATATGGCAAGTTCAAACATAAACTGAACTTTATAAGTAACAGGTAGAATGATCCTGCCTTTAGCTTAACGCTCACTTCTACCATATTGTCCACTTATAATAATAAAAACCAATTTATCTGCCCGTTAAAATCCTCCCGACAAGTTGTAAGCCCTAAGTGAGAAAAAATATAAAATACCTCTCAGACTTTCGTTAGAAGTTACAAATGTGTGTCTGCCAAAAATATTCAATATATGTACTAAGAAGAATTAAGAAGATCATGAATTTCACGGGTTAAAATAACAAAAATTGCTTTTAATTACAAAAGCAAATACAAAAAAAAAAAATAAAAACAAAACTTCTTTCTTAAATCAAGAAAAATATTTAATCTTGTCCAATGCTACTGCCTTACAATTTTGTACACCCTCTCAAACTGTTTGCTCTCTTTTGCTCCATTTTATTAAGTCACACACGCACTCTGGTTGTATGTAAAAAACCCTGGAAACATGCAGAATTTTATAAACGTATTACGAATGAATACAAAGAGCGCTTATGTAGCAAAAAAAATGTACGAAATCATATTTAAAGCAAGACTTTTTTTTACCACTAAATGATAAAAAAAAAAAAACAAAAGTATGTCGTCGACAGAATAACAATAACAACAATAGCAAGGCTTTTTTCACCTCTAAAGGAAAAAAAACATGGCGGAGACAGAATAACAAAAAAAAAAAAATATTACATGCATATTTTAATGGTGTACACTGGGAATTACATCGAGGACAAATTTAAAGCATTAAAAATGGAAAGAAATGAAATTTAAAATGTAAAGTGTTGAAGTGTTGAAAAATGATTTAAAAATGAAAAAAGGAAAGAAATGAATTTTTAAAAGAAAAGAAAGTGTTGAAGTGTTGAAAAATGATTTAAAAATGTGATTTAACAGTGAAATTAAACAATTTTGAAAATAAATTTAAATATTTTGTGTTTCAACAACAAAAATATAAATGCGAGTACTTAACAGCGGCTAATTTTTATTGATTGAATCAGATTGAAAACACAATTCTTTAATTCAAATTCTGTGTTTTTTAATAAAGCTGACCACAGTTATATCCAATTGAAAGGAATTTTTTTATAATATGATTTGTGAATTCAAATTCAGGATTTATTATCGGACAACTTAAAAAATCAAATCAATACGAATTAGTTATGCTTGAATTTCTACTTTCCTATTTTAGATTTATGTTCTCAAAATAAATTTTCATATTTCAATTAACAATTTTAAATCATTACACTTCTTTTTTCTTCTCAAACCACTCATGTTTTTAAAACAGAAATAGTTGAAAAAATCTACCTCAGAACATAGTTCTATAAAAAGGGTCCTCATGCTTTTATTCAAAGTGATATTAGTATGCAGTTTTTGGATTTTAAAAATTAAAACTTAATTTGGTAAAAAGTTTTTATTAAAAAATATCATATATTTCGTGCGATCTGTTAGAGCTATCATATATAACTGCTCGATAGATCCAAAGGAGCCAAGTAATTCATATCGATTTGGGATACTAAAAGATTTTAGCGACGGTGGTGAAACAACACAGGAGCTGGAACCAGCAAATCATAAATTAAACAGGTCCTATTGAGGTTATATGTCAGTGAACTTCTTATAAATGAAATAAAATATTAGGTAAGCCGCACTACTTTCACTTATATCATTGCCCAAAGCTCTGAAGTTAAATAATTCAGAGAACGTCTCGGTCATCGCCTGATGAATGCGTCAGAAAACTAAATATTTCCGATTATATCTACCCAGTGAAGCGTACAATATTTTTAAATTTATTGAGGTAGGTAGGTAGGTAGAAGTGGCTGTCCCCTCGATGGAGTCTTGAGTGGACACACTTAGGACGCACACAGGGCCCATTGTGATACCACAGTTCCTCATTTCCCCTATTCCGGAGCTTCCGATAAAGCGACTCAGGCTGCCAATGTCCATAAATGACAGTACATTCTCCATGTAGTAGGCACCCAGGTACCTCTTTCTCCTCCGACCAAGTGCCGGACACGTGCACAATAGCTCCACAGCATACATGGGCATACTGCATTATAATTCTAATGCATTAAGCTTTTCAGTATTCAGTAAATGTTTACTGGTAATGAAATTTAGATTGCATTACCAGTAAAATTTTACTGATTACTGAAAAAAATATCAGTATTCAGTATATTTTTACTGGTAATGAAATTTAGATTGCATTACCAGTAAAATTTTACTGATTACTGAAAAAAATATCAGTATTCAGTAAATTTTAGTGGATACTGAAAAAAAATTCAGTAAGTCAGTAAATTTTTACTGATTACTTAAAAAGATCAGTATCAGTAAAATTTATTAATTACATGTTAGTGGAATTATTTTCTGGAAAAATTGCCTACATTTCAAGGATTCGAGTAAATTTTGCCCTGTTCAATTAGCTGAATTATTAACAATTGTTACTGGAAAAGCATTCATTAACTCAAAAAACTGCAAGAAGAACAAAAAACTAAAATTGTTAACATTTTTTATCGTTGCAAATTATTACAAGTTCTATTTTGAATTATCTTTTGTTTACATTATCGACAGAACAATTTAAAATCAAAATATTTTACAATATCGACTACTCAAAAATTATACATTTACCTTAATAAAGTTTTAATTTACTATATAGTTTTTGATGATATAAAATAGAAATTTTCCATAGTTTTTATTTTCACTCTCTTAATAATGATTTAATGAACAAACTTAAAAAAAAAATGTTTTTGAAATACACTAAATTTTTATTAGTGTCCACCGTTAGTGTATCTTAGAAGATACAACTATTAAATGAGGCTCTGTGACAAGGAATCGGAATATATTTTTTCTCTATTATTTCTAAACGCTTCTAGACATATTTTTAAACAAGATAATATTTTTTCTTTATATCAATTTGTAATCCTGTCCGATATTTCAATATAGCAAAGCACCTAATTCACCAAATTTGGAAAAAATATAATTTTCAACTTTGATGTTTAAGCAATCAGAGAATTCAACAAACAACACACTTAAATAAATATTTCGGTGGTGTTGTGAGTACAACGGTGATTAGAAATCGGGTGGTCGTCGGTTCAAACTCAGAAGGCTGCATCTTTTTTTAATTCATATTTGACATTATTTTAATTTTTGTTTTTTACAAATAAAGTTCGCCAAATAACTTTTTTTTTGAAAATGCTTTAAAAAAACTACTGAATATTTTCTCAAACTTCTTTTTTTAATTGAAAGTACAATCCTTCCCGTTAATAATGGAAAATAATTTCATTCAAATGGCTGCCTCGGCTGGCCATGCAGTAGCCTACACCAGAAGACGCCGATTTTGTCAAGAATATCATCTTTTCAGATGAAGCTCATTTTGATCTTGGCGGGTATATAAACAAGCAAAATTGTAGCATTTGGGGCACAGAAAACCCGCATGCATACATTGAAAAGCCGACGCACCCAAAACGAGTCACTGTTTGGTGCGGATTTTTGGTCCAGAGGCATAATTGGGCCATTTTTCTTAGAAAATGAGCAAGGAGTGGCCGTTACAGTCAATGGCAATCGTTATCGGGACATGTTGATCGAATTTTTGTTCACAAAAATTGAAGAGGAGGATATTGGCAACATTTGGTTTCAACAAGACGGCGCTACGTGCCACACAGCCGAAGCTACACTCGATGTTTTGCGCCCTGTTTTTGAAGATCGCATTATCAGCCGCAGAGCTGATGCCGTTTGGCCACCTCGGAGCTGCGATTTGACACCGTTGAACTATTATTTGTGGCTGCATGGCCAACCGATGAAGCCATTGAATGAAATTATTTTCCATTATTAACCGGAAGGATTGTACTTTCAAATAAAAAAAAAATTGAGAAAATATTCAGTAGTTTCTTTTTTAAAGTATTTTCAAAAAAAAAATTATTTGGCGGACCCTTTATATAAATATTTCTACTAATAACATCTATTAGAAATGTTGACAATTTTTTTATAATTAATAAAAATTTACTGGTAATGCATAATGGGTTTCAATTTACTGGTAATGATGTTTTTCAGTATTCAGTAAAAATTTACTGATTTACTGCAGTTTTTTTCAGTAACCAGTAAAATTTACTGAATACTGATTTTTTTTTCAGTAATCAGTAAAAATTTACTGATTACTGATTTTTTTCCCAGTAATCAGTAAAATTTTACTGGTAATGCAATCTAAATTTCATTACCAGTAAAAATTTACTGAATACTGTAATTTTTTTCAGTAATCAGTAAAAATCAATTTTTACTGAAATTTTACTGGTACTGCAAAGTGCCCATCTATGCTCCACAGCTTCTGCAGAAATCATTTGCAAGGTGTCCAAGACCAATACGCCTCGCATGCGCTCCTACAATGCAATGCCCGGTAATAACCCCAATAACAGCGCTGAGCCTACTTCTTTGGAGTTTAAGCAGAGTCACCGTGCGCCTCCTATCCAGCCTCGGCCAGATCTTCTGCGCCGCTCTGCCCTTATCCGAAGCTGCCCACATTCTGTTGACGAGATCTACAGTTGCATTGTCAATTATAAGTTTGCAGGTCCCCAAAGGGATCCCCAACGTAGAGAATTCCTCAGAGAGTTCGATGGTCGTGCCCCTTCTCGCCAGTTCATCCGCTCTGCAGTTGCCAGAAATATAATTATGTCCCGGTACACATGTGATACAAACATCATATCGGTTCGCCCCCTCCTTGAGATATCTGCGACAGTTGTACATCGTCTTGGAGTTTATTACACTGGAATCCAATGCCTTGATAGCCGCTTGGCTATCGGAAAGTATGATGTTTTTCCGTCCGTGAACATTTTTCTCCACAATAATTTTCACCGCAGCCTGAATTGCCGACACCTGCGCCTGAAAGACGCTGCAATGATCTGGTAGTCTTATAGACTCGGATATTCCGATTGATTCCGAATAGTTACCAATTCCAACGGCTCCTTCCAGTGTGGAGCCATCGGTGTAAATTTGTGCGGAGTCCCTTGGGAGGTTCAATGAACCACTCCTCCAGTCCTCCCTTTCCGGAATGGATGGCCCAAAGTTCATTGAGAAGTCATATCGCGATGTCATGTAATCATTGCTTCCGACAATATCAATTTCTCCCAGTATCTTTGTATTGCCAATGCCCGATTCATGCCAATTTATTGAAAGACTTGTTATAAATTATTTAAGAATTCTATTTCGGGTCCATGGAATGAGGAATAGTTGTTGGTTGTTCTTTTAATATTTGAAAAGTCTTGTAAAAATGCAACGAATATTTTTTATAATTTAGAAACTTGTTTTATAAAAAAAATAATATTCCTGACAGCAAAATAATTCTTATATCCCCTTCTATTGCTAAGACTAAAATTTAGTTTGACGATAAAGCTCTTAAACTCGAATCATTATTGTAATTATGCCAAAATGTTTCCAATATTATAGCATTTATTTTACCGCTTTCCCTTTCCTTGTTTAAATTATGCAGGCAATGAATTTTTCATCAAAAAAACATTTACATGCGAAAAAACTTTGTGTAAATCTGCGTGTATTGATTTGTTGAAAAGCGTGTATAATAGAAAACAAAACATTCATCTCATTTTTTGTGACTTTAATGCTGCCAGCGTGTGTATAACCTTTAAACTTTGAAAAAGTTTTTCAAGGATGCCGAAATTTAAAATTAAAAACAGAATACGATAGAAAATCATGTTTTTGAATTGACCTGCGCTAACATAAAGGTTAGGAAGGCAGATACAAAAACTATGTATATATATATGCATGATTATGGCAATAAGGAATAATACCTCAACACGAAGAGGAACAACAAGAAAAACAAAAGAATTCTTGGAAAAACAACATTAAGTCTATCAATAATGCCACTATTTTTTGAAATACTTTGTCTATACCTTTGTATTTATTGCAGCCTTTATAACAAAAAGGCACAAAGGTACATTAGCAGAAGGACATTGTTTTCTAATGCTTTTCGTATTTATCGTTTTTCTTTTTTCAGTTTTATTTTGCGTTCTTGAACTTCTAACTTTAGTTAGAAGAGAGCAAACAGCTTAAGAAAAAAGACAAAATAATAACAAAAAAAGAGAATTTGGTCAAATAGATAAATCCAAGAAAAAAATTTTAATTACTTTCTTTAGTAGTTCTCTAAGGTAAACTGTGAAATGCGTAATTGTGTTAGCATACCCGCGAACATTTTTATGTTTTTTATTTCAGTTATAAACCATTATCCCTTATTTCTTATATGTTTACACTTTCATTCTGCCACAAACTATTATAGTGTTTCACTGTAATAAAATATAATTGAAAATAAACGATTTACTTTTTGCATTTTATTTCAATTTTATGTTTAAAGTAAAGTGAAGTTAACAAAAGATTTTTAACAAACCATTTTCAAGATTTTAAATGATATTGTTTTTCTTCAGAAAAATGGCACAATAAGGAAAACTAATAAGAAAAGAGAAACATAAGATAGAAACGACAACTGTCAATAATTTCATGCTTTCACCATACACATCACATGTCCACAAAAAATATCTTTAAGAAAGTCATTGCCTTCAATACAATATGAGTTCAATGAAAGAATAATGATTTGAAACTGTAAAGAATAGACAACAGTTTTAATGTCAGTAGAGAATTTAAAGCAAAATTACAAGAATTTTGTAGAAGAATGTCCCACAGTGCATATGCATACCTATGTTTTTAAAAATGTTTTCCTGTGGATCAATATTGCAACAAAGAGCTTTAACAATATCCATTCATCTTAAACTATCTTAATCACAAGATTTATTTCGAACTAAGTGAATCCAGCTTCGCTAAAATCGTACTTAATGAACATTCTGCAGGTGCAGACAAGACTTTTTTGCTTCCTTTCAAGAGTACTATATATGATTCATCTTCAATAATAATAATAATAATAATAAATAAATGAATAAACTATATTTGGTCTCAAGGTAGTTAGGTTGAAGAAGAGGAGACCAACCACAGAGTTCAAGTTATGAAAATTCCTATCCTTATACACCTAGTTCTATAAATATAATAAACGCACCGCAACAAACACAGAAATCCCTTAAAAAGAGACACGACAACAAGCAACTTGTTGTTGGGTTTATTGTGTTTATGACATAATTAATCAAGGCAACTTGTTGTCCGCTCACAGTGTATTTCTCATTATTATCTTTCCCGTCTACACGATTCAGGTACAAACATCTATGCAAAGCAGACTGTAAGGACTCTTAGTAGTATATTTAAGTCGCATCTACTCATTCGTAACATACTCATAATTTTCTTTCCATAAATATCGACCCACAATATCCATGTAATTTTTTCCTGTGCCATCTAAGGAGTTGTGTGTTGACTTTTTGATAATAGTTCTTTCGGCTGCTGAAAGAACTCTGCTGGTAATAACTACTAGAGTAACTAATTTTAATCAGCTTTTCAGATTGTTTCGTTCACAGTAAACTTTAATTTGGACTGGTCTGGGATAAAATTAACACATATCATCCTGACTAAAGGGTTGGCAAATTTTCTCTGCCTTACTTACTTAATCGGCTTTTACAACCGTTTAGTCCGGATTATAACCTAACTTCTCACACCACTTGTATTGTGTGAGTTAATTTTATCCATGGGTACCGCGACCCACAGTTTAATGTCAGCAGATTTGAGAAATTTTTTTTGGCAATTTTATTTTACTCACAGAGTTCTTACCAGAAAATTGCGGAGAGGAAGGCACCGGCAAAATAATATCTTGTATTTTTCGTTTTGTTCGAGATATCTGACCTGTAGGTTGAACCTCTAAATCTTATATAATAGGGGAGCAGTCTACGGCGACTTTATTCTTTTATTCTTTTCAGCAAATTAAATATAATTCTTCCATTCCTGATTAAGAACTGCTCTGCCCCACACGTCTGGAAAAATTTTCGTTCCTCGAAGCAAAAAGTCTCCGTAACGTCTGTAATGGTGATTCGTGTGTTCCGCATTACTATGTTGCATGAGCATTTTCATGGGAGACTTAAGTAATAATCATTCTATTTGTGTATATATTTCCTATTAGCTTCTTTTTTTTATGCATACATTTGCAATAACTTTGTTGAGGAAAAAGAAGGAAATGTGACACTTACAGTCATGATATGACATTATGTGTTATACAAAAGCCACGTAATGACATTATGATTAACAACCCACCACTAAATAAACATCAATAACATCTATATATAAACGAAATAACCGCGTAAAAAGGGAGTTAATGAGCAATTTTTCCAAAAAATGTTATTTTAAATAATTTTTAATACTTTGCCATTGAAGTTTAATTTTTTAACACGTTTGCGGATGCTCAAAAAAATTCGAAGTTATAAAAATCAAATTACTCACATTTTCTACATCTCTTCTGTAAAATTGGAAAGGCTTTCAAAAATTTTGTTAAAGTCTCCCTTGCCCTTATGGCTTTAATGGCGGTTTATGGTTTTTATAGTAAAGACCGTGGAGTTATAACAAAAGATTTTCATTCCATTTATTTGTATTGTATTGTTTGATGAACCAATGCAAAGCGTACAAATTCTGATCAAACATTGAAAAATAAAGAAATTTTTTGTTTCACTAGTTCCCATATTTCTAAATGTCATGTGATTTGCAAGTAGTTTCTGGTTTTTATTGAAACAAATGGTAAATGGGTGGTAAAATCAAATATTTTTTCTTGAAATCGAAGTATACCCAGATAGATTCATCTAAAGTTATTTATGTTCGTTTTTGTTCGTTAACTTGTCTCTTGTAAAACTTAAAAATGGCTTTAGAACAAAAGACTTTTATTAACATTAACTTATAACTTACGCCGTAGTCTAGCAGGTAGTGTGTTGGCTTATTAAATGAGAGCCCATGGTTCAAACCCTAGCTCAGACATTTCGAATAAAACGAAATATGAAAAAATATTTCTTTTGGCTACTTCTAGCCTCTGCGAGTAAATAAAAGTGCCATGAAAAGTTTCTCAAATTTGTCGTTCGGAGTCGAATTTAAACTGTAGGTCGGGCCACTTAACACACACAACATTGTGATTCAAATGTTGAAGTGACCATCTAAGTAAGTAAGATGATGGTGCATAAATCAGGCTGAATTTGACAGAAGGTTTGGGCTACGCTGTTTTTGAGGACCTCTGCGGCTATTCACATACCTGAGACTTAAGAAAACGTCAAAAGAAAATATCTATCTATTTCACATTACCTAAAAGTTAGATGACCATGCCCTCAATGCTTCTTCTATACTGTTCACCGTTGACTGTGATGACCTGAATACGCTGTCAGTTATGCTGACTACATTTTCCTAAAATTAAGCATCAATGAGCTTTCCTTAAAACAAGACAACGCAAATTGTTGTACAGTTGGCTTAAAAATCAATTTAGTGGCAACTTTTTTTCAAAACGAGGTCTGTTCACCTTGTGTGTGCGATTCAACGGCTATGCATTACTTTTTACGGGGCTATGTTAAGTCATTGATTTAGTAGCAAGTCTAGAAGCATTGGAAAACAATATTTAAGCCACCATTAGTTAGATTTATCAGAAAAATTGGAGTCATCAAATGAATTGTGTAACTCGTAGATATTGTGAACATATTCATGTAATTAATGCAATGAACTTATCCACTAGAAAAAATTTACTCCTACAATATTGCTTGTATTGCCATTTAAACTCTTGAAATATACCTGTTATTTATACTACTTTCTTTACTTAGGTGTATAAATTCAATTTTGACAATTATTTTAAATGATTGTAAAAACAACTCGTTCTCATTTTAACGAATCAAATACATGGAGACCGTATTTTAATAGAACCCCGTTGAGAAATTTAACATTTACAAATTATTTCCGTTTGACACCTTCACTACCCCATAAATGTTTTTAATTTTTTTCGGCTTCCTCTTATAAAAACACCATTTAAGTCTCACAGGATTCATTGCTTATGCTTAAAATTGATAAAATGTTATTAAAATGAGTTTGGAGATATTAAAGACTAAAAGCAATTTTAAATCCATTTACCAACATTTTTTTGTATATAAAATATTTTAGAGTCGCTTGGTAGTCTATTGTTTAGTGTGCTAGACTATTAGCGTGAAGGTCATTGGTTCGATTCCCAGCAGAGACTGTGGTCTGTGACACTACTCCGTGCATATAGTCAAGTTACTCCGCTCGCATATAATTAGAATACAATTCAATAGAAATATTAGAATATAGTTTGTAATTGTATTGGAATTAATAAATAAATAAATAAATAAAATATTTTACTTCTATTTTAATAAATAAATGCTGCTAAAATACATACATATACATATATTTTACAGTTTTACATACATACAGTGGTGGCCTTATAATTAGAAACGACAACAACATGTATGTTTGTTAATTTGTTTTACAGGTTTTACTGTGTACCTGGGATCAAAGGCTTAGTTTGGAAGACGATTGGGACAAATTAAACTTAGATTCGTCACTCCAGAGAACTCTGTTCCAGAAACATCGTTTCTAATTATAAGGCCACCACTGTACATGCGAGCAAAATAATAAAATTTTATTTCCCTTTTTTTCTAGGTGTTTGATGACTGGTGTTCTTCCTGTTTATATACCCTACTCCCTCTTACCCTCATTGGTACTTTAAGGAAAAAGAACAGACAATAACACATATACTGTCCACATAAAATGCATTGTGCAAATTCTACCCCACCCTAAAAAATATAACCCCATAAAACCCTAAAATTAAAACTTTAACAAAATAACAAAAATAGAGTAATGCATTAAATATCAGTGGAAAAGTGATATAAAGAAACAAAATAAACACATATGCACTAATAAAAACAATGTAAAACATAAATCACTCCATACAAAAAACATAACAAAATATTCTACAAACAGAAACCATTACCCGATAGTCAACAAAGTGCGCCATATACTTAAATATAAATAAAAAACAAAAATTAACAATTAACACAAACAATAATCACAAAAAATCTGATAAAATAAAAAGTGCATTAACAACTTATAAAACAGAAATAAATCGAAATCTTTCAAAATCAAAAATTAAAAATAAGGTACATTTAAAAGTACAAAAATAAAGTAAGATTACATACATAGAACAATAAAAACAAAAATTAAAAGTAAATATAAAACGAAAAGAAAATAAAAATTCACAAAAGTTCATAAAAAAATAAAAACAATATGCATTTTACAATACATACGTACATAAGTAAAATCAAAAGTAAAGAAACCAAAAATAAAAAGTTCATCAAAATGACAAAAATTAAAAAATTGAAAAATATAAAGTACACTCACAATTACATTCCATTACAGTTCACTAACAATAAACCAAAAACAATTACAAATATCATAAGTGACTACTAACAAATTAACATTATTGACATTACACACAAACACAACACAACACACGTTACACAAAGAGGAATTGGAAAAAAATTTGTTTGTACCCTACCCTCAGCAGACAAGGTAAGTTGAATATTTTCAATTGAAATTTTTTATAATATGATTTTTTAACTCGAAAATTTAAAACGTACACAAACTTGCAATAGGAAATATTATCTTTTAATCCCTTTCTTAGATAATATTTCCAAAATATAGGCAAAAAGTACCCAATAGGCAATTTTGTCTGCTGATTAGTTTTGTTTCAAATCTGAAAATGTTTCTGTAGATCCCTCCACTTATGTATACAAAGTTAACACACATAACTCAAGTGATATGAAAAGCTAACTGCATACATACATAATTGGTCAATACCACCCTTCAGTAAGGATTACGACCTAGTTTCTCACACCACTTATGTTGTGTGTGTTAATTTTATACATGAGTAGTGGGAATACAGTTTGATGTCTGGCCTGGGGTTTGAAAACCTCTATTACGCCAACACACTACCTACTAGACTACTGTGTATTGACTTTGTTTTCATATGGTTGTTGGCTTTAATAATAAATAATCCGTTTGGAGATTACGTTATAGCCACGGTAATAAAATTTATGCTTAAACAGTTCCAATCAAAAGTGTTTTTACACACACTTTAGTACTTAGTGAAATGATCATTACGACCATCTTAATCAGGATTATAATCTAGCTTCTCATACCACCCAGTTCAAATACTGTTTATCTGGCCAAGGCTTGGCTTCAACATATTTTTTTCGTCAAATTCTAATACTTTAGTAATACACGAAAGAACTTTTAATCCATTTCTTACAAACTAATTAAAATTCCTTTTTCTTAAAATTCTCTATCCTACAGACTAATGGCTCACACGAATGAACATATTAATACAACCCCAATTCTGCATTTCAATATTATCAGCACCAATACTGTCATCCAATATACCAACACCAACATCCCGAACAAATGTGAATATCCACAACAACAAACACTTAACAATCCAAGGATGGGTATTTGAAAGAGCTTCATTAAAGAGCTACACACCTACGCACGTTATACATATATATCAGATCCTCACCCAAAACATCTACAACTAATAATACTCACCAAAAGACTAATTTCAGATGTAACACGATAGGAAGTTATGGTAGGTTTAGACGTCGAAATTAAAAGTTATTCACAGATTGCCGGTCCGGGAAATATTCACTCGAGCGAGCATATTTACACAACCCCAATCCTGCATTTCGATATCATCAACACCAACACTGTCACCCAATATAGCAACGCCCACATCGCGAACAAACATCAACATTCCCAAAACTAAAGATCCATTGTTTACATCAGTTCAGTTGAGTTTCGAACATCAGCAATAAAGAAGAACCCAAATGCATCTAAATATGTGCGCAAAGGAAAGGAGATTTATTTTGATATTAAATGAAATTATTAAAACTACATATCAATAAACATAACGTATTCATTTTAAAATGTTTTAAATAAACAACCAAATAGCATTTATTATTTACATACAGGATGACAGTAATACATACATATTAAAGGTTTGTGCTCCTCTTATATTTATTTACTCCACCCTTATATACTCCACCCTTAGCATCACTTTTTTAAGACTTTTCATCCCTAGACTTGAACACTACCTCGAGTGTTGAATTTTGGTTTAATCAAAATAATATCTACACCAGGCAAGTACTTTACCAGACTGGTGTCTTGCATGCATTGTATTGTACGGTTGTATAACGGTATAGCCGATCTGATGTACTGCCCTATACAGGGTTACACTTAAGTGCCTTCCCAGGTGGTGTTGCCTTAAGGAACCTCAAAAATATAAATCCTTTTTATGTTACGTTTTTACCTTTTAAAAATGTTTAAAATATGAGCTCGTAGATTGCAAATAAAATAAAAAGAAATTCGTGTTTAGTTCTAAATTGAATTCTACATTATTCGCATAATTCTATGTGCCACTGTTTACATCCTTTGCATAAACAAAAACAATCATTAAGCAATTACACGACAGATCTTTGTAACAGAGATCTTCAAATCACGATTACTCTGTTCAAACGCATCTTCACACAAGACTGATTAATTTCACTAACTCACTCGCCTGCTTTGCCTTGCAGGCGTAAACAGTCTGGCAGGGTAAATAGTCTGATGAATGTTCTTGAAGGCGAATGTTCGTGACTTCGCCTTCTCGAAATCTCTATAAATGTAAACACAGTTGTTTCCATTCATTATTGTTGTTTGTGTATTTTGACTACATTTATTTTTGTTTTGTTGTTTGTGGATTTTCGTTTACTTGTGTACCATTTTTTATGCTAGTGTTTGTTGTTATATTAAGAAGTACGATAATTTGTAAACAGGTTTACTACCATTTTTTATGCTGGTGTTTTGTTTTTGTAGCTTTTGTTTATAATTTTAATGTTAAGCGATGTAAAAGCAAAACACCAGTGGATCTGGATTTTTCATTTTCGAAACAATAAGCTACAAAGATTAATCAACCCGTGACTGAGAAAGATCCTTCACATCTAATAACTTAAAAATATTTGAAACAGACAGTATTGTATCAATTCTGGACTTTTTGAAAAAATAATCTCTTGCCTATAATATACATGAGGAAATTATAAGAATTATGAGAACTAGAATGTTACCCACCTGCCTTCCTGTCTGGTCTGCCTTCTTATACTTTCAAGAACATTATTTAACAAATAAAATCCCTTACAAAATCTTCCATTTTCGGACATAAATTGATACCATCTGCCATATCTGTGTCTATATTATCTAATTAAAAAGGTATTTTACAGCATGTCACCCCAGTACGGAAACTATTTTCGTCCACTGTTTGGCTTTCATTTATAATTAATTACCAACGAATAGTACCATAGCGGTGTAAATGAGTAAAATGAGATAACTTTTCTAGTACATTCTTATTGGTGTTCGTCACCACTTAAATGTCATACAAGATTGATTTTCGGCGAGAGAATTTTCTTAATGCCAGTGATTAATCACAAGCATATTGCCAAAAATAATTTTGTCTACGTATTTATCATGCTTTCTTGTTGATTAACAATTAATTATGGCAGCTGATGATTAGCGGCGTAAAAAGAGAGAATGATGACGAGAGAGAGAGAGAGGGGGAGAGAAAGAGGGTATTTAAAAAGATTTCCATTTTAATTTCCTTTGGCCTCGCATCTTATTAACGTCAACGTATTTACATGTGTTGCTTGTTAATCCGTTTATTAATGACACTCAAAGCAAGCATAGAAGCATGTTTCTTAATTTGTTTATTGACAAACAAAAGATTGTTATTGGAAGATTGACACACGACAACAAGTCAGTCTATATCGATTTTCTTGTCTTTTAAAAATTACATTACAGCACGCTACTATGGTGACAATTCCCATTTCACAATAACTGGGGTCATATAATTTGTACAAAAACAGTATAGATTCTAAATGGAGCCTCACCCAGAGAACGACTTACTCGACAGGACCGCTGGCATATGTTTCAATAGTATGTGGTAGGCATCGGTGTACAGAAGGTTCATTAGAATGCTATTTAAGTATATTAAAAGCGATCCAACTATCCGGGCTAAACGCATGTTTGCTTAACACGTTTTATTCTACAGAATGTTGGACAATCGCATCCAATTGTATTATTCTGATACCAGATCAGAACTATAGCACAGATAATCTCTAAACATGGACAAGGTGGAATTAGACATCTATATAGATGAACAAGAAACCAGATCATTTTGCAATCGAAAAATTTGCCTTAGTCTAGTAGGTATTGCATAGTCTTACTGGACAGGATTCAAACCTCAGACATTTAAAACAAAAACGAAATCTGAAATCTGACTAGACATTTAACATGCCTGGCTTATTTTAAACTTGGTCGTTGTTTAATTTTATTACTTTGGTTTTTTTAAAATTGCGGTCTAATCTCTTCAAATCTTCTAGATTTACTTGCATATTGGAGATCTTGTGTGAGTACAGAAAAAGAAAAAAATGCAGTAGGCTTAAAAGAATTCTCATAAACCCTCTGATATTGAATTGTTGTGGTAACAGAGGAGTTCTTGTTTAACTGCAGCGTTTCTATGGAATGGAGTCGTCTTAGTACAGTAGGTAGTGTATTGGCTTTTTAGACGAGACTCCGTGTGTCAACACTTAGCTAAGACAATGGTGAATAATGAAAAAAGAATTTCTTTCGAAAACTTCCTGTCAGCTATCTGCTGGCAAAAGCTCTGACAGCAAATAAAATTAACATGATGAGTTTCTCAAAAATCTTCCTTTTCGGAATCGACTTTAAACTGAAGGTTCCTATGGATATAATTAACATACACAACATGGGTAGTGTGAGAAGTTAAGTTGTAATACTGAATAACGGTTTGTAGAGAGCAAATAAGTTAGTAAGTTGTATGAAATGATTGAAGAGATCTGAAAGTCCTACATTCTCATATTTCCTTCCATACTTCCTTATGCTTGTCATAGGACTGTAGGTCTGCTAATATTGTCGCACCGGGCGTTTCTATAGGATGGGAAATTTAAAAGTTTACGTTTAAAAATGCAATAAAACAAAAACGGTTTAAAATATTACCAGTAACAAATATTGGCAATGGTATTAAGGCTGTTGGCTGGCCTTCAAATACACAATTTACTCTGGCTTGTTGGTGTAACACTTTTCTTTAACGGCTCCCACAGAAAATATACCAACGTGTCAATTCACAACTTCTTGGCGGCCATTTGTCATCACAATTTCGGCTAATTAAACGGCCATCAAACATTTGACGCAATAAATCAATGGTCCCAAGATGCATCATCCTGTTGAAATCAAACATCGCTCACTTCAATGCTATGGAGAACGAGTACAAAATAATCGGTTATCATGGTGCAATAGGTGTCTCTATTGACCGTAATGTTTGCGCCGTCCTCATTTTCTAAGAAATATGGGCCAATGATGCCTTTGCTCCACAAGTCGGCCGGAACAGTTACTCGTAATGGGTGCATTGGCTTCTATAATACCACGTGTGGCCCCAAATACGGCAATTTTGCTTATTAACGTGCCTACAAAATTGAAAATGAGCTTTAACCGAAAAGATAATTTTTTTTGACAAAATCAAAATCGTTGGCTCAGTAAATCCCAAGCTTTCTCGAGTGTAAATTGATTCATTACGTTCAGTGGAAATAATAAACTGAATTTTGTGACAGAAAGTATTCCCGGATTCGAAATAACCGATGGTTCAAATTTAAACCGATACATGGCCTATCCGATAAATTGTTCTATCATAACAGAGAGAGAAAATGTACTTCATCTAGCTTAATTTTGCAGTAAGCTTTGTCTGGCAACAAATTATCAACATTGCTAATACTCTTCTGCTAAAAATTCGTCTCTTAGCTGAAACTGGTAACGCTTAGAAATCAGATTCTTAAGCACATCATACGATGGTTGTTGACACTGCTGTTCAATTGTTTATTACAGGTTTAAGGTTTCAATCGTTTGTCTTGCCATGTTTTAAAATTCAAAAACTGATTTACGGCAAACAATAGCATCTAGAAATCCATTGCTAGTTTAACATTCAAAACGTTTGATGGGTTGCCTTCTGGTACTTGAACGCGTGCATGAAAACTGACCACATATACTAACTTTTACTCATGCGAAGAGAGTAGTTAACGTCAAAGCTACAATTAGAAGTGTAGTTTCAAAGTAAAAGTAGTAGTTGTAAACACTTCATACGCTTTGAGAGAACATCGTTTCAATGACTGTGTTTTCTACATACATTTTATAAAAGGACTGTTTTATAAAAGGACTGAATAAAGTGGCAAATACACGAAAACATATACTAAAGCACCTGGCAACTAATACTAACTAACATTTACACATTTACATACATAAGCAAACCAAATAAATAATTGTTATTGGGGATGTAATTTGGAAAACAGAAAGTGGAAATCAACAAGAGGAGGAAGAAAAGAACACATGAACTGAAAATACAAACTGATTTGAATGGAGAACTTTTTTAAATATTGTTTTTAATTTTTTTTTTGTGTTTTTCAGAAAAATATTTCTGAAGCGTTTCCTCTTAACCTTGTTTCACTTTTCTTTCCTTTTCTTTGTTGCGGCATATAGCGGGTGGGCTACCTATCGGTTTGTATTTGAACCATCGGTTATTTCGAATCCAGTAATACTTATGTCATTCTATTCTGTCACAAAATTCTGTATATTATCTCCACTGAACGTAATGAATCGATGTATGCTTGAGCAACGTTTTTCATCCTATTGAATTCGTTAATAAGCAAACTTGCTGTATTTCGGGCTAAGAAAACCCTCGCGTGGTCTTACCAATGCATCCATTACGCGTGACTGTTGATTGCGAATTGTCGAGCGTAGGTACCATATTTCTTTGTAAATGAGGACGACGTAACCATTACGGTCAATGGAGGCACCTACCGCACCATGATAACCGATTTTTTGTATTCATGGTATTGGTGTGAACGATGTTTGGTTTCAACAGGATGGTGCAACTTGCCACTCATCTTATACCACAACCGATTTATTGCGTCAAACGCTTGGAATGGTGATGTCAATTGGCCACCAAGAAGCTGCGATTTGACACCATTGGACTATTTGGTGTGGGGCGCCCTTAAAGAAAAGTGTTATGCATACAAATCAGAGACAATTGAGCATTTGAAGGCCAATACTCATGATGCCATTGCCAAGATGAGAATGAGGTACTGAGGGGGTACAAATAAAATTTGGCAAAATTTCAAACCGTTTTTGTTTTATTGCATTTTAGAATTTTGGAGTTGTATTTGGCCCACTCTTTATTTGTTTTGGTTTTGTTTTTTACGATTATTTCGATATACCTCGTTTTTATTTTCTTTGTTCTTATTATTCATTCATTTTTAGGTTGTTTTTCCATGATTTTTTATTTATTTTATTTATTTGATTTCGCTCTGTGTTATGAGGACGAAACAAATTTTTGAGCGAATTTGGCTAAAAATCTTTAAGCAAAGTGTATAGAAAACCCAAATTAAATAAAAAAAGTAAATCGTATCAAAGGAGAGTAAAATATAAAACCAAAAAATAAATGCTAAGAGTTTTGTTTTATATTTGTTGTTGGTTGAGCGACTGTTAAGTCGTTTTTGTATTTCTATTTTGCCAAACACTTTTTCGGCAGACGAAATTTAATATTCTCCACAAATTTGCTTCGTTTCTTAACTTATGCTTTATTTGGTTTATGTGTTGCTCTTTCTCTCTTATTTTACGTAGTTTTGGCTCCTTTATATCATACCTGTTTCTTTCACAAGCTTTATTAGCTTGAGTGTTAGTGTGATAGCTTTCATGCATTTACTGAAGGAAATGCTGATTAAGCAATTTACAGACGGGATTTAAGGTGTTTTTATATATTCGTAACAATAGAATCTAGATACTGGTGTTTTGCTTTTACATCGCTTAACATTAAAATGATAAACAAGTAAACAAACATACAACAACAAACACTACAAGACTAAATGTAAACAAAATACACAAACAACAATAATGAAACAACGATGTTTACTTTTATGGAGCTTTCGATAAGGAGAAGCCACTAACATTCGCCTTCAGGAACATTCATCAGACCGTTTACTCTACCATATAAAAGGCAAGGCAAAGCAGGCGAGTGGGTTAGTGAAGTTCAGTCAGCCTTATGTGAAGACGCGGTATATTTGAACTGAACCATCTAACACAACTTCTGCATGTTGGTTTTGAGAACATGATCACCACATTCCGCGACAGCCATTCGATGCGACTTTCCAGCTCTTTTCTTCAAATAAAAGCAATGATATTAACGCCTTCCGGTACAAAATTCACAATCTTTAATGCGATAAAAACATATGATGTTGTTTATTGAAATAAATTAATTCTTTTACTCCATTATGGTAACTGATCATCATTTGAATCATCCTGAAAAAAAAATGCAAATAAAAGTAACCCGCAGCATGAAGATGCAATAAGCCCCTAACTATACTGTGAATCATCCTGAAAAAAATTGCAAATGAAAGCAGCCCGGAGTATGAATATGTCATAACAAATAAGCCCACGTATAAAGCATTTATTGTTTAAGGAACAGGAGTACAAAAAATTAACACTGACTAGGAAGAATTTTGTATTAACGAGAAAGGACCTTATACATATGGTGCATATGTATGTATATACTCCTACATATACAGTGATTATTAAAAAAAACTTAAATAATAATGATAATCAAATATTTTTTTGTTATTTTTAATGAACGTCGCCTCCTGTTTTAAATACGAGCATTATTTGAATCCTTTTTTGTTTCGGTCGTTATCATCCTTGTTTTCATGTGAAACAAAATTTGTTTATAATATGTTCACATGTTTTTTGGGAATATTAAAATTTTTTAATTTTTTTTTTAATTCTTGCGGAAACATATGCATTATTTATATGTTTCCATATATTTTAATTCTCGTTCTTCTATTAAAGTTTAATGCTTTATTTTACATTAATTTCCAGTTCAGAAGTATGATTTTTCACTACAACCTCTTTTTCTGTATGGGTGTATCCTTTCTACCTCATTTTTTATAATTTTCTGCGCAAATTTTATCATAAATTGTACGTGTTTGTGGTATAAAAACATTATTGTTACGATAATATGCTCATACTTTCGTTAATAAATATTCACATTTTCGTTAGGGATTCCATTAGAAAATATATATTGAGAGTCTGTTCTCAAAATGAAAATTAAAAACAACAAAAAGAAAAGTCATACACAATCATTCAAATGGCTGCAATCATTCGCCGGTACAATACCACTAATTTGCTCAATAGTAAGGGTTACCCTGAATACCAGGTTCAAACAGTAACTTTTTACCCTACCCGCACGATGTTATGTAAATCATCTCCGTTAGGAAGCAAACGTAATTGCGTCCATGTAATCTGATTCTAGTCAGTCAATAACACAAAAGATGTGCTTCGGTTGCTTCCTTCGTCAAGCAGAGTCAGTACGGCATTAATTAAATAATACTCCTGCACTTTTATTGAGTCAATATTCGGTTTATTGAGTACAATATTTTAAGTGTTCAGACATAATAATATACGCAGTTCAGCTGCTTATTCAATATTCATTTGACAGCTGGTAAACAAAACAGCTGGTGGTTTCAACTACACTGTTTTTTTTTTTTTTTTTGGTTTATCGTTCTTGACATTTAAGTTGTCAAATATCAACAGAAAGTCAAGAACGGATAATTGTAATATGCGCACTGAACATACTTATGACAGTGCTTCATTTTAAGTTTTACTCAATATTATAACAATTTGCGTATTTATTGCGCAATAATTAATTGAAACTTATATGAAATATTGAGCTCAATAATGACGTTTATTGCGATTTACGCAATAGAGGTGCATATCTGAACACCATAGTAGTGTAATAGAAAGTTTGTTGGCTTATTAGACGCGAGTCTATTGTTCAAATCCAAGCTCAGACATCCCGAACAAAAAATTAATTCTTCAGCGTTTTCCTCTCAGCAGATTTTTGGCAAAAACTCTGTGAGTAAATAAAATTTCCATGAAAAGTTTACCAAAATCTATCGTCTGCAATTGACTACAAAGTGTAGGTCATTAATTACCACATACAACATGGATAGTGTGTTACAAGTTAGGTTGTAACTCTGACTGAAGGGTTGTAATGACCATTTACGTAAGTTAGATGGCAAATTTACTATCCTAACAATATAACAGAACGATATGATGTTCATATCATATGGGTACTGTGGTACAGTGATATTTCGGGTAACTGTAGAGCTGGTGAACTGGCTGGGCGAGGCATAACCATCGAACTCTCCCATGAATTCTCGACTGTTGGAATCCCTATGAGAACCTTTGGGCTCATAACCGATAATGCGGGACATCTGGCCAAGGCTGAATGAAGGACGCAGGGTAAGTCTGTTTAAATTCCAGAGGGCCACGCTCAGTATGGTTGTCGGGGTCATTACGGGGCATTGCATTATGGATACGCATGCGAGGTGCATTGGTCTTGCACACCTTGATATTGATTTCTGCAGAAGCTACAGGGATAAGTAAGAGGATTAGACTGTCACTCTCCTGCTGAGCACATGTCCAGCAACTTGATATGGAGGAACTGTCACGGATTGACATTGGCAGTCTAAGTCGCTTCATTAGGATATCAGAGCACTTCCGAGACTAGGGGATAGCGGAAAACTCAGGTAACACAATGGTCCTTATGTGGCCTAAGTGTGTCCATCCAACTCTCTTAGATGGACAGCCACCTCTTCCTAACAACTGTATTTGATTGAGCCGGAATCTTTTTATTAAATCTGAAGAAAAAATTGAAAAGGTAAGGAAAGGAAAGAGGAAAATATTGAAGGAGGTGAATTTATTCTCAAGCTAGATAGTTTTGAGACAATCCTAAAGTATGTTGAATAAGACTGCACGGCCTTCTGACTGAAAAATATTCATGAGATTAGGCGTCTGTTCGAGTCAAATGTAAATTCTTTGAATCTGTGTGGCGTATGTTTGTTTTTGTCTGTGTGGAGAAAGGTTTTAAGAAACAACCTTAAAGAACTGAAAGTTGCGCTCGAAATAAAACTTTTCTTCAATAAACATTAAAGGGACACCTTTAAAAACGTTTGCTTGCTACTAAACCTTAGACTACGTACACCTAGAAAGTATAGATAAATACACGTGAGCTTTTACTTATGCAGTATTTTTATCATATTTCATATTTATGGTTAGACTATATATTATTAAAACTCTTTTAGACTCCTTTACTAAAGTTGCTTCTCAAGGTCTCAAAATTTTTGGCTTATGCACGTATACAACAAACACGCACCGCAAATGAATGCAGAACAATTGGAAACTTACAAAAGCTGCACTGTTTTGCAACAATTTTACCTCACTTTCATAACTTCAAAGTCGCCGTAGTCTAGTAGGTAGTGTGTTGGCTTATTAGACGTAAGGCCGCGGTTCAAACCCCAGGTCAGACATCAAAACGAAAATATGAAAAAATATTTCTTCGGCGACTTCCTCTAAGCATATATTCTGGCATAAACTCTGAAAGCAAATAAAATTGCCATGAAAAGTTTCTTGAAAATCTGTCGTTCGGAGTCGACTTTAAAATGTAGGTCCCGCCACTCATGTATAAAATTAACGCCTACAACATAAGTAGCATGAGAAGCTCCGTTGTAATCCTTTTTGAAGGGTTGCAATGACGAATTATGTGCGAAACGATATCTCAAAATTAACTGACAAGTTTACATAAATCGGTTTTGAGTAACAGAATAAAAACGTCACATTTAAAGCATGATATCATTGGCAACTGGGAATCAATCGGAAAACCAGATTGAAGGTTCGATGAATTTTGTTTTGACTTCAATTTAGTATGTAGAAAATGTAGCTCTGTTGATTATTGTTGTACAGTCTCATGCAGAAGTTATTTGCAGGTAAGCATGGTACGTATGTATTTACGTAATTGGTCATTACAACCCTTTAGTCAGAATTGTTACTAAAAAGCAATTCTCGAAAAAGAAAGTGACGAATATATACGTATAACCAGGTCCTTAAAATATTTTTTTTGAGATAAAGTCTGCCTGCTCTAGCGTGTACATGAGCAAATCAAATACCCGAAATATCTCTATTAGATTAAGAACCCAATTAGACTGACATAAAAGTGCCGCGAAAATCCAGCAATGAATTGAATTTTATTTTAGATTCTTAAATTGCATTTCTTAGTATATTTGCTTCGTTTTCGAATAAACTTTTCAAGGCCATATTATTACATATGAAAGAAATTTTTTAATTTACGCTTTAACAAAATTTCTTTTATTTTTTTTTTCATCTTATTAAAGTAATTTGATACCATAAAAATATTTTTTTCACATCGAAAATATTAAAATTTTTGGTTATCATCTGAAAATACGTAATCCAAAACCAATCACATATAGGCATGCTACTGAAATTTAACATGTTGATTGACAAGTTCTGAAGGTATTATACACTCTGGGTTTTACTTTGAAAACCATGGTCTCTAGCTTACAACACGAAATTTTATTGCCGTCATTCATTGTTTATTTTATTTTTATACGGAAAATATTTACTGTTTTTATATTTATTGTTTTTATTTCGTTTTTTTTTTGTCAGAAAAAATTTATAAAACCGAATAAGGAAAAACGTTTTGAAAATGAAATCAAAACATTTGTTTTATTCGATTTTTTTTCCTTTATAATCACAAAACACTATAAAAACAAAAACCCACATTTAAGCAAATATTCTAATGTTGAATGGTATGAAGAAATCACTGGCACGTGTAAGAAAAGATTTCAAAAATTCTTTGTGTGAATGTCTTCACACTACATTTGTTATTCCTTCGTACACATTTACACGCATTTACTGTACTACAACACGTAAACCGCCTATCGTCATAAATAATGCAGGACTCATATATCTTTGCCGACAATATGGGGAATGGTTTATAAAAAACAGAACAAATTATTATAAAGACGGTGTTATAATGTAAACACAAAAGCTTTGCGTCTTGTCAAGTTTTGGCATTGACAAGTATCTCTATGTATGAGTTCACAAACGTATAACGTTGGAACTGCTTGCAGTTAAAAATAAATTTAATTTTCTTTGTCATGGTAGAGTTTCACAGAAGTCGAGGGAACTATATAATATACATCTACTAAACAGAAAAGTACTGCAAATTGTTAGGCAATCGAAACCAAACTAACTGTTTTTCTTAGCTGAATACAGTCGGAATGAATTACTTACTTACTTAACTGGCCATTAACAACCCGATTATAGGATTTCGGCCTGCCTTAACACATCCTTCCTTCCTTTCGCACCTACGTCAGTTGGTCACACTATTCGATGACAGGGCTTCCTCGATCTGGTACTTCCAATACAAAGAAGTTTGTCCTCTTCGCCGACTTCCGAAAATCCCCGCATCAAATACCCGTATCGCTGGAGCATCCTGCTCCATTCGCTGGATTTTAATACGCTGCACAACGTCCATTTCGTTGACTGGCTTACACAGCACACTGTTAGATCGGATGAGGAAATTGTCGTATCCATGCCTCTGCGCCATAAAGAAGCAATGGGAGGATGAGCGTCTTATAGAATATTTAGTCGTACGAGAGCCTATTGAGACCATAGCGTCACCTGCAAGAGCTATCATGCGATTGATCCCCAGACTGACATTATTTTTGGTGGTAACGGCGGAGCCAAGATATGCAAATTCCTTGACTATATCGAAAGTATAGTTATCGGCCGTAATCTGAGACGTTTTGCCATCATTTACTGCCAGACCCATCTTCATAGACTGCTGTCCAATAGAACTAAAGGTCAGAATGAATTATTTTCCATAATTAGGAACTTTGGTCTCAATTGGTATATTTTGGTGCCCTAACTCTCATGGAGGTATGCATAGTGATGGGCATATTGTACCTATTTTTATGTAGATGTTGTGGAGTATCGCAATCAGATGAAATTTAAAATGGAAAACTAAACCGGCAAGAATTTTTGTAGGAATTAGGATATAAAATTAACACGCACAACATAGTGATCCTAACTGAAGTGTGGTAAAGACTAATTACGTGTGTATGTATCCATGTTATTTACTTTGTAGTTAATTTATTAAAAAATTGTTTCCATGCCGTATTTGGGGCTCAGAAAACTCAAACGTGGACTTGCAGAAGCCAATGCTTCTATTACGACTGGCTGGTTGGTGCGGATTGTGGAACGGAGGAATCATTAGCCCATATTACTTTGAAAATAAGGACGACGCAACCACACGGTGAATGGAGACAGCTATCGCACCCCGATAACCGATTTTTTTGTACCTACTCTTCATGGTATTGATGTGAACGATGTTTGGTTTCCAAATGATGATGCAACTTGTCACACATTTTATGCTACAATCGATTTATTGCGTCAAACGTTTGGTGGCCATTTAATTAGCCGAAATTGTGATTGTGCCGCCAAGAAGCTGTGATTTGACACCTTTGGACTATTTTCTATGGGACGTCGTTATGCCAACAAACCAGTGACAATTGAGCATTTGAAGGCCAATATTCGTGATGCCATTGCCGAGATATGAGCCCATACACTCGAAAATACACTAAAATTGGTCCCATCGAATGAGGTACTGTGACGCCAGACGCGGCAGCCTAATGACGAAGCCATTTCTAACCGGAACAATTATACTTTACAACAAATAAATAAATTTGACAACATTTCAAACTGTTTTGTCTTATTGTATTTTTAAATTTAAACTTCCCACCCTTTAAATTCAGCAATCGAAATTAGAATAAAAGTCTTGTTTACGTTTTGCAATACGTATTTTACTCAGATTTTTGTCCATAAAAATTTTGCTTGCTTGCTGAATTATATTTTCCCAATTCATTGTCAATTCAGCTAGCTGAATTTTGCTAAAAAATATATAAACTGTATGCAAATATCTATTTTCGTTCTTTGGAGTGGCATTCAGCTGGTTGAAAGTCAATTCAGCTAGCTGAATTGCCCTAAAAATATATAAAACTTATGTAAATATCTGTTGGCTGTCATTAGAAAGAGCTTCAGTTAGCTGAATTTACTTTTTCATGCAGTAAAACAGACTTTTTAACATCAATCTTAAAAACATACCCTCTTAAAGAACTGCAGAGTACTCTGTTTATAAAATTTGCAAAAAAAAACCGACAGAAATCAAAAGGAAAATTAAATAAATCCGTTTATCATTTTATATTCTTTACTTATGCTTCTGTTTTACTGTCAGAGCCTTCCAAATTTTTGTTTCATAAACTGTGTGTTTATTTCTTTTTCTCGATATCTTCCCAACCAAGTTGTTTTTGTTTATTTATGGCTTATTCAGTACATATTCCGAAAGCTGTGCTGTTGTTTGTTGTTGTTCCTGTTCTAGACGCTTCAATACATTTTGTATTGTAGGAAAATTAAGTCATTTTCATGTTTTGAATTACTTATAAAATTTGACATGATAAACGCATGTGTCAATTGTATCTTATTCTGAATATAACACACACACACACAGTCACTCACTGAAACAAACAGATTCTAAAAACGGCAGAGCGTGTTATTTTTATGTCATACCAATCTAAACACTTTTTGTTTTCGGTATTTTTCTCGATTGTCTGTTGTTTACATGGATGTGTGTCTGGCTGTCTGTCTGTCTGTCTGCCTGCCTGTATATTATTTTATTGAATTCACTGAATGATTTTGTTACCCTTCTTTGAGTCTTCGTTCTCAACTGTTTATTTGCGCCGGGCAAGTGGAGTGGAGCGTGTAGGTTTCATACCCTATAATTTCACACTTTCCCATCCGCCATATACACTTTATATTTTATTATTGATTCTAAGACATTTAGTCTGCCTTTCGGTCTAAATAAATGTATGGGATATAAATATTTCTTAAATATTTGATTTAATGTTACAAACATTATACATACTAAAAACAATATAATAGATTTAGTAGGATAAACACAATTATTATATTGAAAAAAATTGTTCGCAAGATATACACTGCTAGCCAGTCGAATAACATACCTCCTGAAGTTTAAAAAAATCTCCTTTTTTCTTAAAGTCTAATTATGTGGTAGTGCTTTTGCCTTCCTTTGTTCAGAGATCAGCAATGAGTATTCAGAAAGATGAGTACAATCGAATCATACTCATAATTTCTGATACTTATACGCATTCATACTTATTTTAATACATGGAACCTCTACTCATATTCAAAGTTTGAAGTACTCATCATATTCATACTTAATAACACGTATGATGTGAGTCTCCATAACTCAACATTTACCAAAATCACGAAATAAGTATGATTCGCGTACGAACACTAAAATATTCACTAGAAGGTTGTGTGTTTGCTCTATTTGCTGCTCTGTCTTTATCCTTTTTTTGTCAATGTAATATAACTACTGTACTTAACTGACTGTAAATTTTGATGAATGATTCGAGGTTTGAAGTCGCCGTAGTCTAGTAGGTAGTGTGTTGGCTTATTAGACGTAAAGACAGGGTTCGACCCCCAGGCCAGACATCAAAACAAAATACAAAAAGTATTTCTTCAGCGATTTCCTCTCAGCAGATTTCTGGCAAAAACTCTGAGAGTAAATAAAATTGCCATGAAAAGTTTCTCAAAAATCGTTCGGAGTCAACTTTAAACTGTGTAAAATTAACACACACAACATAGGTGGTGTGAGAAACTAGGTCGTAATCCAGACTGAAGGGTTGTAATGTCCAATTATGTATGTATGTATGTGATTCGAATAATTCGACTTATTTATAAGTATCATTTATAAGTATAAGTTAGGAATTTAAATGAGTAGGCTAATGAATCAAACATATTTCGAATGGTATGAGTTTGTTGTTACCTTTGTACGTATACTCATTACAACCTGTACTTATAAATTAATGTTGTAGTGAGTATGAATGAATTAGAGTTGTTAAATTTCAATTTAGTTGACTCACTTATATTCAAAATTTCAGGAGTGGTTATGAGTAACAAAAAAATGATTTATTGCTGATCTCTGGTTTTGTTATAAAATTTTT
The DNA here is from genome assembly GCA_936449025.2 of Sarcophaga subvicina. NCBI lineage: Eukaryota > Metazoa > Arthropoda > Insecta > Diptera > Sarcophagidae > Sarcophaga > Sarcophaga subvicina. Next base: position 79,369,145 of record OW388084.2, read on the forward strand.
CTTTCACCGGAGCTGTACATCACTCTGCTGGACATTCTTTACGGGTCTACCCACTTACTTGGCATCGTCTTAATGACTGCCATTGGGATCTTCTGGTGACATTGCTTTACCCTCGTACTCGCATCCTTACATGCAATCGAACCAGGAAACGCTAAAAACCGTGGTTTACACTTAATATCAACAAAACTCAATCCCTATTAGTTAAATCTTTCTGAAATATGGCCAGTTACATTACATATTTGGGTAGTGTTCTTTCAACAAACGATCAAACTAAGTCCAAAATTCTAGATCACATTGAACAAACTTGCACAAAATTGGCCAACCTAAGAAATGTGTGGCTAGCAAAAAGCATTATAACGAATTGCTAAATTTTTGCAGCTGGCTGAAATCTGTGATCTTTAACTTCTCGTGAATATAGCTCCTGAACGTGAAAGTATAGCAAAATTGTTTCATATATTGTTGCTTTCGAAATATTCGCCAAATATGGTAAAACCTTGAATTATATAATGAGGATCTATGGACAATTACTCATCAAAAAGGGTAAACAAATTTCCTGGATTGTCTCTCCCACACAGCTCTGACCTGCAGGGAATGCGGCGTCGTAGAATATTTATTGTTTTTTTTCCAAATCCTTATTGAATTATTCGTTATTCACAGCGAGAAAAAAAAGTTACGGTTACCATGATTTTGTTGGCCGCCAAACATGCCTACGCCACAGATGCCTGTTTAAAGTATCTGACTTTTTGGACTTCCTTCGTTACCAGAATAAAAGCGTTAAGACTAACCGGAAATATGGATACCGTTAGTGCAAGTGTGGCTGATTATTCGATTTTGTCGGTTCTACGGTATTCTCAGCAGTTGCGCCTATCTTATGGTCCCTTATGCCGTATTTGAATTTGCGCCAGCATCTATGTATATAACGTTCAATTTTTCAAAAAAAAAAAAAACAGTATTAATAAAGCGACCATTTGGAAACTAGAGTACTAAGGATTCAATGCTGATTCTTTTCGACTAAAACTTTCTTCAGTGTATTTCTCACTTGGTGGTTGCGTCAAGGAACAAAATTATGGCATATGAAGCTTTGAAAATTAAAAAATGATTGCGGCAAGGATATCGAATTCCGCAAAAGTTATTGTTTGATGTGCCTTAGGGTCAGGAGGTGTGACCCAGGAAGAACTTTCAGCTTATATTCACATCGCTATGACACTTATTAATTAGACAGACTGTAGCTTCAACAAGATATCATTAATCACTAGCTTCTATACAGAGTGCTATGACACTATGATAATTGATTCTTTTTGGGTTGCAAGTGAAGCTTATTAACGTATCATCAACAAGACGTCAACAAAGGAAAGTCACAGATTTTGGATTTATTGCATGAGAAGTTTCCAGAAGAAGTTATTTCTATTTCTAGTAGTGTGGCTAAGTAGCCGTCTAATATACTCTTTCGCGGGACTATATCGAAGACCGCGTTGACGCAGAAAATTCCCTTAGGCTCGATTATTTAAAAGCTACATTCGTCAAGTTATCTTCGACTGCTGTAACCAATTCAGACGCCGTCATTTAAATGACATTTTCTATCCTTTCATGGTGGAATGTCCGCCATGGCTTCTGTAGGTGGAGCGCATCAGAAAGCTCCGCTATTCCATGACTCTAGCGTATAAATCAGGCCAAATTTAAGCGATGGCTGCATTAAGTAGGATTTGAGGACCCCTGCGAGTTAAGAAAATACCACGAAAAGGGTCTAATGGGGTCAAATCGTACGACCTCGGTTGGCATTCCATATCATCTTCACGTGGGATAGCCATGTCTTCAAATCTCTCGTGAACTGCGTGGCGTGCGTAGTGTAGTCCTGTAGATGTTACATATAGTTGGTGTCCCAATCATCAAATTCAGGCCAAAAGAAATTGTTAATCCTTTAATGATCGCTGTAATGATCTGACAGCATCGTTTAAAAAAAAATGGACTAATGACGTTGTCAACAGAAAATTCACAACAAAAATCGATTTTATCAGGATGTATTTTACGTTCTTTGATGCTGTGTGGCTTGGTATCCTTCAAGTCCGACAATGTTCTTTATTCATGAAACCATTCATTTAAAAATGGGCCTCATACGAGAAAATGCTTTTTCGTTGAAAATTGGAGTCAGTTGTCAACTGCTCTACGGTAGTTTACCTTCAACTCATATGTGGGCCGAATTTTGTATGGACGCAGACCTAATTCACGACGCGAATTACGCGAATTGTGCTATGCGGAGGAACGAGTTCTTCTGAGTGTTAAAAAATCGACTGCCTCGGATTCTATTGTACACTCTCAGGGACAGCGGAAAAGTTTTCGGCAGATCTTGCATTTGGTCGATCGTTTACTGAGGTAGTGCACTCGATTATCTCAATCAATCGATTATGGCAACTATAAAATGGGGGAAGCGCACGGCACATTTCTACTTGCTGTTGAATTCCATAAGCGTCCATGGTGATTTGGCGAAAGAGACTGAATAAATGACAACTTATTTGACTGATGTAGTTTCTTCATGCTAAGTGAACCACTGTGAAAATTATAATCCTTGTAAGATTTTATTAAATTTTTGACGATAAAAAATATTTGGACTTGTAGGATTCATTTAAATTTCTGCTGTTTTTTTTTGCATAAAAATTTCTTATTTGTTCGCTTTGCCTTAAATTTGTTAAACAAATTTGAATATAAAAACAAGGCTTCCAATATCACGTGCAATTCATATGTCAATTATTTTACTTATTTCCCACATTAATAAGAAAAACACAGACAAAAAAACTGGGCCTACATTTATTTGCTTTTCCTTTGTAACGTTTTCATAATCTCTTTAACTTTTCCTTTGGATACACATTTCGCTGGAAAAGAACAATTTACGATGATAATTTAAGAATATGCTCTAATAACTTTGAAGGCAAAGGAAAAAGAAAGAAAAAATTTATACATTAAAGTCAAGACTGGCAATAAAAATTCTACGAAAAAAAATTTTTTTTTCGGCTTTTAGCCATTAAGGAGTTTTAAATTATATTTGGAAATGCAAACGAAAAAGAGACTTATTTTCAAGATCAGAAGTAACAAAAATTGTACTTGTTTTAGAAACTGTATCCCAGTAAAATAAAGTAAGTAAGTAACATATTGTTACGTTTTTACATTTTAAAAACGTTTCAAATATGAGTTCGCAGATTGCAAATAAAATAAAAATAAATTTGTGTTTATATTCTTTATTGTTCGCACATTTCTGTGAAAGTTATGAACATTGTTGTAAACAACAACAATTGCTTTGTTTGTTAATCCTCTGTGCACTCTTTTGCGTAAGCAATAACAATTGTTCGACAGGTCTTTGTAACGGATATCTTCAAACCACGATTATTCTCCTCAAACTCACCGCGACATACGACAGTCATACAAGACTGACTGAACTTTTTCTAACCAACTTGCCTTTTATAAGGCAACGTGAACAGTCTGATGAATGTTCTTGAAGGCAAATGTTCGCCTACTCGAGATCTTTATAAGTGTAAACATCGTTCTTTCATTATTGTTTTTTGTGTATTTTTGTTTACATTTATTCTTGCAGTGTTTGTTGCATTTTTTGTTGTTGCATTTTTGTGTACTTGTTTATCCTTTTTATACTGGTGTTTGTTGGTATGTTTTTGTTTACTTGTTTATCATGTAAACAAATTTTTTTTTTTGTTTTTGTAGCTTTTGTTTATAATTTTAATGTTAAACGATGTAAAATCACAACACCATTTCCATTTTTGTAACAATATTGTAAAGGGTGGGCCATTTAAAAGTTTAAGTTTAAAAAAGAGTTTGAAATTTAGCAAAATTGAGGTTGGTAATGGAATATTATTTCATTCATATGGCAGCTGCCGTACATCATTCGATCGGACCAATTTTCGTGCACAAATTTCATTGTTTCTGGTCGGCATAACACTTTTCTTTAACGGCGCCCAACAGAAAATTATCCAACAGTGTCAAATCGCAGCTTCTTGGCGACCAATTGAAGTTTGACGAAATAAATCGATTGTGGAATGAGATGAGTGGCAAATTGTACCATTCTGTTCAAACGAAACATCATACATTACAACCCTTCAGTCAGGATTACGACCTAGTTTCTCACACCACTTATGTTGTGTGTGTTAATTTTATACATGAGTGGTGGGACCTACAGTTTAAAGTCCACTCCGAACGACAGATTTTTGAAAAACTTTTCATGGAAATTTTATTTACGCTCTGAGTTTTTGCCAGAAATCTGTTGAGAGAAAGTCGCCGAAGAAATTCTGTTTGTATTTTGTATTGATGTCTAGCCTGGGGCTCGAACCCTGGCTTTACGTCTAATACGCCAACACACTACCTACTAGACTACGGAGACTTCATGAAGAGCGGGTACAAAAAAAACGGTTATCATGGTGCTATAGGTGTCTCCATTGACCGTAATGATTGCGCCGTCCTCATTTTCACATTTAAGCTGATGTATAACCCACCCGATATAATGACCTTTAACCTTGCTTAAAAATATTAAACATTTTTTTGGAAATTGTAATTTTATATTCCTTGAAAATTATTTAAGAACCTCTGCCTTTATTTAGTAATGCAGCCACACTTTGCCATTTTGTTAATACAGGGTAATTGTTAATTTTTTTTTGATTTACTTAAAAGCAGCACAAAATTGTTGCTCATTTCAAATGAAAATACACAATTTGGTGTATGACTGTAGCAAATTACGTTATTATTATTTGGCTAGAAAATTGCAGTGTATGAAGTCGGGCAGTGTGAACCACCTACAAAATAAAGTAAAATGTTAACATAATTTGCCTTACAAATCAAATGAATGTTTGAAAACTGTAAAGCAAATCGAAAACAGAAAAGTAACACAAAATTTAATGATCATTGTACGTGTTGTTTTACAATAACGGATGAAAAACATGTTTGGCGTTAAAGAAAAATTTTCTTAAGTTTTTACGCAAACAATGAAAAAGATTTTAAAATTTTTAAGTTAATTATCGAAAAAAAAATTGTTTTCTTTTTTTCTAATATTTACGATGTCTAATGGAAATGGATCTGAGGTCTATTCCGATAAGTTCCCACTATTTTTGGTGAAAATTGTTATTGAACAAGCTGCACGTAAGATTAAAACCAGAAACCTACCTCCTTCGAACGTGATCATATGTGTGGACAGTCGAGTAGCAATCAAAGCGCTGGGATCTCAAATCTAATGGTGCTATGCATGCACTCTCTACACCATACACGCGTTACAACTCCCACCTCTACTGGGTTACGAGGCACTGTGGCATAGAAGAAAACGAAAAGGAGGACGTACTGGGATGAAAAGAATTGGAGATGTCTGACGAAGAGACAACAGAAAGGATAGATGAGCCCCTACAAGAATACTTTTTCAAATTAGAAAAAGCAGAATGAAATTTAATAAACCAAAGATGGTTCAAACGTGGTAGCCAAATTTCAAAATTGCTGTATCCAAAAGTAGACAGCAGCATACCCACAAAACTACTTGCGTTCGACAAAAGAACGGTTCGCACTACTACACGAATTCTAAAGGGATACTGCTCTATTGGCAGTTTTGCTGACATTACATTACATTACATTACAACCCTTCAGTCAGTATTACGGCCTAGCTTCTCAAAGCACTCATGTTGTGTGTGTTAACTTTATACATTAGTGGCGGGACCTACCGTTTAAAGTCGACATCGAACGACATTTTTGAGAAACTTTTCATGGCAATTTTATTTACTCTCAGAGTTTTTGCCAGAAATCTGCTGAAAGGAAGCCGCCGAAGAAATATATTTTCATATTTTCGTTTTGATGTCTGTCCTGGGGTTTGAACCGTGGCCTTACGTGCAATAAGCCAACACCCTACCTATTCACAACCTTGGTCTACCACACCATTATCACCGCAGAAGCTACCATGATGTAGAAGAAACTGCTCTGTACTTCAAGACAGATGTCATCGGTTTTTGGGTGACAAAACGTTTGAAGGTCTGGGCTTGGTGGAGAACGTGGCACGAAGAGAACTGGTTGGTTTCGCCTGGAGCTTGGGGTGGTTCAAACTCACTTCTAACGGATCATGACAAGTGAAGTCACCTTCTTCTGGAAAAAACTAAATAGATATGCAATGAAAAGTGTCTCAAATATGTCATTCGCAGCCAACGTTAACTTTAAGGTCCCGTCACTCATGAATAAAATTAACACACAACATAAGTGGTGTGAGAAGCTAGGCCGTAATCACGGCTAAAGTATTGTAATGACCAATTAAATATTGTTTGGTTAATAAATATTTCAAATTTAATGAAAACAAATACGAATTTTAAAAGTTAATAATAAAACCACTGCGGTCAAACGAATGTCTTTGACTGTACGTAGGTCTTTGTATTTAAGCGTAATGGTTTTAAATGGTAATGCTTGGAGTAAATTCCATGAACGTATTGTTAAGACAATATAATCTTAACATTTTTTTTATTTTTGTTTTTTGTTTTTGGTTTCCATTTTTTTGATGACTTAAAAGTCTGATTTCTAATATTTATTTGATAATTTTTCTCTTGAAATTCATATCCTCATACGAATTTCATAGAATTTGCTGACTTCAGGTTGGTTGTTGTCTTATCAAAAGTAGAAATAAAATTGAAATTAATTAACAGAGCAAATAAACCTAAGACTCTAAGACTCTTCCTAACGTTTTGACATGTGATAGGCATTTGGAGAAACAATAAAATTACAACCATGTAAAGAGAAATTCTTGCAAAAATTAAACTTCTGCGGAAAATTCAGGTGTACGTGTTCGATTCATTTTTTGCTTTCCTTCATAACATTGATTTTTCGTTTTGCTTTTCCTTTGCTTTTAGTTGTCATTATTTAAGTAAACAATTAATATTGTTAACACTACAGTTGTTACTGTTGTTAAGCCTATTTTTTTCAAATCAAACAAAACAAATAAATAAATAAATCATTATATAAACACTGACAAATTGAAATCCAAAATCATAGTTTGTGTTAAATGAAAATGAAGCTTTTTTTGCCTTTAACTTACCACTTCAACTGTTTGTTCGTAATTTTCCTTGTGACTAATTTTTGAAAGTGTTTACAATGACATTTCATTAGGCCATAATATTTTGACAAATTAGCCACTTAACAGTTTAATATTAATGACATTTGTAGCATGTTGAGTGGAAAAAATTTGAGTAAAACAGGCGGAGATATGAACATGAGATAAAGGATGTGCATCATGATGGTTTGTATTAAGCGGAGTTGATGATATTTAAACGATTAATCGTTTAAGAAAATTTTTTGGATATTTGGGTCCCGTAATATTGGTTCTATAAATAAAATTATACTCTTCATCTGTCGAGATTTAACCTAACAATTTTGACGTAAGAAATCCTTACAGTTGTGGTTGGCAAAGTCATTATCGAGATGCCAGTCCACATCTCTGCAGTGCCTAGCGTTAAAACAGAAATCTGAGCCTAATTTTTCACCCCAAGAAGGTACCCAATTTAAAATAGAAGAACTTATTTTAGAAGTCGACGTAGTCTAGCAGGTAGTGTGTTGGCTTATTAGACGTAAAGCCAGGGTTCAAACCTGAGGTCAGACATTAAAACGAAATATAAAAAAAAATATTTCTTCGGCGACTTCTTCTCTGCAGATTTCTGGCAAAAACTCTGAGATTAAATAAAATTGCCATGAAAAGTTTCTTAAAGAATCTGCCGCTCGGAGTCGACTTTAAGCTGTAGGTCCCGCCACTCATGTATAAAATTAACACACACAACATAAGTGGTGTGAGAAACTAGGTTGTAATCCTGACTGAAGTGTTGTAATGGCCAATTATGTATGTGTGTGTATGAACAAATTTTGTAGAACTTTAGAATACACATTTACATCGATATCGATTTGACAACGCATTTGTAGATAGTACGGTCAGATCAACAATTAGATTATAATAACGTTTCATGGAAGATGTATAGCACACTGCCTTGTAGAGTTCAATGATTTGTTTCATAACATTTGTTTAAATAAGAAGAAAGGAGACTGCTTCCCATGTAAATGTCCAACAACATCAAAAACTGGACTAGGACACCTCCATGCAAACAGTTTTTAGGAACTCTCGAGAAAATATATGGGCAACCCATGCAACCTCTTTCAATGACTGCTTTTACCACCCTGTAAACTATAAGTTCTCATACGAATACAACTAATGCCTTCAAGGTTTTCATTAAGTTTGACGATATCAAGGAAGGTAACCACAGTGCGCAAATTTGTATCGATAAATTCAAATTGTTTGTAGTCGTGTTGATAAGCAAAAAAACGTGCTGAAAGAATGGACATTTTAAAGAGAATATCAATGATTGTTTTCTCACTTGTCTGATTGAGCACACTTAACTCCATACGACACAATACCTACCACATCATACAATACAACACAATACATGTTTATATTAGTGCGTAAATACTAGGCAAATAAAGATAGCAATCCTATCGTTCTAAAACATGTTGCATTAGACGAATAACTTGCTTAGCTGGAAAATAAGTAGCCATAAGGGTGGTACTCCATAAAACGGAATTGCTGCTAATCACTGGTCGTCGTATCCCCTTGCGTGTGAACATGAGTATTGGAGACGAGGTAATTAGGACCGAGAGCTCGGTGAAATACCTGGTAATAAGGCTCGACCCCAGACTGACATTCTCGTATCAGATTCAGTACTCGGCTAACAAGGCCCAGAAGATCGTTGGACAGCTCAGCAGATTAATGGCGAATATTGGAGGGCCGCTACCAGCGAGACGGAGACTCCTGATGGAGGTTGGAAACAGCATTATTCTTTATGGGAGCGAAATTTGGGCAGAAACACTAGATGTTAAAAAGCTCAATACAGAGAACGGCTGCATTGCGTATGGCGTCGGCATATCGTACAGTGTCCGCTCCAGCCGTACTGGTGATAGCAGGTATAATCCCTGTGGATCTGCTGGCAGTGGAGCGGATGGAGATTTATAAGGCGAAATCGGCTGGAAATCACCTAATCCGTTACTTCAGCGACCATTTCAAAGTGGCAACAACGATGGAGCGAGGAAGATAGAGGAATATGGACGGCGAGACTTATTCCGGACATAAGACCATGGATTGGTCGGAAATTTGGAGAGATGAACTACTACGTTACACAGATGCTATGGGGTCACGCATATTTTAGGAAATATCTGCACGGAATGGGCAAGGCCGCCTCCCCTTACTGTCTTTACGAGGAAGGGGAGGAAATTGATGACGCAGAGCACACTGTTTTCGAGTGTACACGCTGGCAGAGCTATCGCTCTGTACTGACGTCAATAGTTGGAACGATCACAGCTGCTAATATTGTCGGGGTTATGACTGCGAGTAGTGAAAATTGGACCTCGGTAGTGAATTACGTAGAGCGCATTCTGAGACGGAGGAAGAGAGATTTTGAGGCTGCAGAACGAATAAGCATATCGGCATAGGTGATACTGTCAGACGTGCCAAGCGTGACCGAGACGACGATTTAGAACAGGGTTTACCAAACAATTTTTGGTTATGTATTAGTGAGTAAGAAAGAGAAACTAAGTTGAGAGAATTTATTTATTTACAGCCTTAGAAAAGTGTTAGTAATATACTCTATTTTTATTTTCATTTCATCAACATACATATGTAAAGCTATCTATCTTTGGCTTAAAAATTTTAGATAAATAAAAATAAAATGAAAAATCCATTTTTTATTAAAAGAACATAAAGCTATTTATCTTTAGCTTAAAAATTAAGCCATGTTTTTTCGATAAATAAAAATAATAAAAAATTCATTTTTTATTAAAAGAAAAAAGCGAGCATTCCAAAGCATTTAAAAAAATTGTACTATGAGACAAAATAAAAAAAAAAAAGAAATACGCCCAGCTAATGACATAGTCCATTTTTAACATAAAATAAATTTTGAGTGTTATTCTGGAATAAAACGATAAAGCATCGGCCGCACATGTGTTCTTGTCGTAGTCTGATCGACAACAAAATCAAAGAACACAAGAATGCATGTGTGTTCTCTCTGCACAATTGTGCTATGAAATGGTAAACCTTGATTTAGACGAAAGGAATAGTGGAGACGCTTAAATGACTCCTCAACTTTCGATTCGCAATCCGGAGGCGGATATATACATGAAGAGGCCAAAGGGCCAAAAGGACTCCACTCCGAAGTAATACCACCGTAGTTCCGGAGTGAGCACAAACAAGTCCACAGGGGACGAGGGGGGGATTTAGTGAGTGAGGGCTCCATACACGGATGAAGTGACGACTTCCTCTATGGTGCGGTTAGGTACATTTACCCCTCCTCGGCAAAAAAAATAGGTGTCGTACTCCATTCCTGAAAAGTTGAACATTTTTAAATCCAAAGGAAACAACATCACAGATACGCAGGAAGTGGCACTTTTTTAGAATTCAAAGAGCAATTTTGCTTACTTATACTTCAGTAGTATGGTGCTCCATAAGGATAATTCATAGTGTGTGCATTAAGAACATCAACTTTGGGATTTGAAGCAAAAGGCGGTCCTTGTGACAGATCGTTTCCATGCTATAGTGGAAGGGATCAACTAGAGCTACAAATTATATTTCCACAGTATGCTTGGGGCTCTGCACTAATACTCGCTTAACAACAAATTATCCAACGATATACTATACCGACTTTCTTAATCATACGGATCCATTGAAGAAACTCTGTGGTAAGCCTTATAAGAAGAAAACTTTGAATATATTGAGACGGTTTAAAGGCGACTTGATGAGCCATGAGCGCTCTTACGAAACAACATCCTGTCTCATCTGACCGTATAGGGGCGTTGCATAAAATGGAATGCTGGGCATGTTGTGAAGACATTAAAATGATGATAGTTTTTTTAAAACATTGCCCAGCTTTAGTAAGCTCGATATCCCAACAATTTTTGGAAAGATATACTAACTTATCTTGGAGCAGTAGATTGAAATAATAGATAGTTAGATAATAATAGAATAGTAGTCGAGTGGATTGCCTCTTTAAAAAAGAAAGTGGTGGCTATTAAATTGAATTTATTCACAATTTTAAAACTAATTTATGATAGAGCGCCCCTATGAATACTTACTTAATTCATCATTACACCACTCATGTCGTGTGTGTCAACTTTATTCATGAGAACAATCCGCCATAATCTGCGATAACATAATATCGCATATATGCGATAATATGCCAAAAATATGCGATATTCAAGAGCTATAGCACGCCAGAAAGTGCAGCATGGCTGACTTTGTATATCAGTATAGTTTCAGAGAATACTCCACAAAAAATATAAAATTACCACACACAACATAAGTGGTGTGAGAAGCTAGGACGTAATCCTGACTAAAGACTTATAATAACCAATTACGTATGTTTTATGTGAACACTTTTCGAAATATTAGCGGAAGATCCTGTTTGATATTGGACTGTGTAATTCACTTTTAAAACTAATATGGTATTACGTGGAACAGCACAGATGTATTTGATTTATTTGCAAAGGAAGCTAAAAAATTATACCCAATCATTGACATTTCTTTTCAACATATTGTATATTTCTTCATTAAAATTTGCTGTGGTAGATTTTTTCCCAACATATGTATGTATGTTAATTCAACACACAAATGAATTTAATAAACATCAATTACGAGTGCATATATACATATGTATGTGTATACAGACAAGATTGAGTTGTTATTCTAAATAAAATTAAAATAAAAAGTCAGTTTAGCGCATGGGGGGATCGAACCGCGACCTTCGCGTTATTAGCACGACGCTCTAACCAACTGAGCTAATGCACCTCAGTGCATGTTGCATGTTGCAGAAGAAAAATTTATAAAATTTATTAAAAAGAGAATTCATATTGATCTCAAGCTCAACCTACGTAGTTAGAGATTATTTTTAAGTCTAGATAGATAATGTAAAAATAACATTGTAGATCTAAAATCATTTTTCTATTTTAAATTATGTGGCGTATTAATTAATATATGTTAATACAGAGGCTTTAGATTTTAACTTAATTGTTTAACTTTAGCAAAAGCTAGGCCCTCAATATATTTCAGCAATTTCATGAGAGAGGGTTAGAGAACTAAAGCTTACTGTTATAGCACAAACAAGTGTGTGTTTAGTTGTGATTATAGTACAATAACTCTACAAAGCAGAGTATTAAATAGATTTAAGAGAGAAATAGAAAAAGCCACCAAATGTATTAAATGGAATACTGTGTGTAATGTGGACAGCGTATAATGCTACTAACGCTCTCATGACACTCTTTTTTTTTCTACTCTTAATATTTTTCGCAATTGGCAGTGCTTCTGTATGTATTTGTTGATTTTTCTTTTTACAACAACTTATTAATATTGTTACTTCACTTTTATATCACTAAAGTGTAGAGTCATTATTAAACAATACTGGTATAGAAAGAATTTCCATAGAAACATTCTGATCTTTTTTAAATGTACTTGAAGTCTAACTCTAATACTAAGTGCTGAATTCCACTACACTTGCTAATTTATGACAAAACAATGCTTTATATACTACATTGTAGTATAGTTGGTTAGAGTGATTGGAATAAGAAATAGAATTTTGTCACATTTGTTGCTGGAAGTGCGTGCCATTTCTTTATTTTGCAATTCATTTCATTACTTATTTTTCTTAATTTATTTCTTCTTTAAATAAATTTGCTGTCTTTATTACAATTACAATTTGCAGTCTTTCTATTCAATTTTGTCTTCTACAGATGCGCAAGGCCACGTAATGAATGAAATATTTTTATAAGCGACTATTCTAATATAAATAATAATAACACAGTGCAACAACGCGATTACTTAATTCATTACAACTCTTTAGTCAGGATTAAAACGTAGCTATTCACATCATCCACGTTGTGTTTCTTAATTTTATAAATATGCGGCGGGACAACCTACAGTCCAATTTTATTTACTCTACGAGTTTTTGCCAGAAAACCGCTGAGAAAGAAATCGCCAAAAGGAATGATTATTTCGATATGTCTTAACTGGGTGGTTAAACCACGGGCCCTCTTCTGTTAATTCACCAACTAAGGTGTATAAAAATTCACCCTTAATTCTTCGAATATTCTGGCCAACGACTCATAAACCCTGACGAAGACTGCCCAACGTTCCCTATCATACCAAATAAGAAGGCCTTAATAGAGTCCTTAAAACACAATTCAATTTCCATAGGCTGGATCTGTAAGAGAATAGAAGTAAGGAAGAGGAAGATGCTTCCCTAAGAGTGCTTTTCATAAATATTATGGTCAACGAAAGACAAGTTGCAACGAAAATACCGCCGCTGTCCGTGAGAGTCTGCAGTAGATTTTATTTCGAGTCGCCTTGTGTTTACCACAATTTGGGAAAATTTGCATCATGACTTGGACCTGCACCTATACGATATTTAACTGGAACTGAAGGTAAACAAAAGTATACAACGACGGCTGTGCGCTAAATGGACTCTGGAATAGTTGGCAACTGACCCTAGTTTTCATCGAAACATCGTCACCAGTAGTGAGATGTATTTCTGGACCAAAAGTATGTAAACAAACAAAATTGTCGAATTTGGTGCGCTATCTGTCCACATGAGATTCATGAGTGTCTAATACATACCGAAAAGTCATTGATAGGTGTCGAGTTTGGGATAGTTCAACATTTCTTTGTAAACAACGTTGGCCAGTCCAAGGAGCACTATAGACCGATAAATACTAACGTCTTTGAGCCTGAATATTAGTTTCAATATGTGACTACGTGCGACAGAGCTCATGCCAAATTGCATATCCTGCACAAGCGATTTGAAGGGCTGTGTCGTATCATGTGGGCAGACAGACAAGTCACTGTTAGGTGTCGATTTTGGGCTATTGGCGTCATCGGTTAATATTTCTTTGAGAACGACGACAACAACGGGCCCAAAGATCGAAGAATACTAACTACTTTAGGCCTGAATATAGGAAAGTGCTACGTGCCACAGAACTCATACAAAATTGCATATTCTGCATGAGTGATTTGAAGGCATTCCGCACTGGTATGAAGTGGCCACCAAGATCGTACGTTTTGACTCCCTTAGGTTTTTTTTTGTTGATTTTTCTTAAGTAGCATCAACGCAACCCGTTAAATCGGCCAAATTCAGTCAGGGTCATTCAAAAAGGCACATGCGTTCCACCCATAACATCCGTGGCGGTCACTTGACCAATGTAAGATTACACTTATTATGACGTTTCAAAGGAATAACAAAATGTGATGAGTGTGTGTTGGATTTTTTGGTACTAAAGCTATATGCTTATAATACCAAATATCTCGTATACGATTTTCTTCATGCCTCAATAATCATCAACGTAGCTCAGGCCTTAAAAATGCTGATTATTTTATAAAACCACAATTGCTTCATAGTCACCACTCTTTAAAACTTGCAGAGAATAAATGTTGCATTGAACGTTATTCAAAGCTTTTTCCTAAATTTAGAATTTTTAGTACCAAAGTTTAGGATACGGATGGTATGTGATATTTTTAATTAAATTTTCTTCATTTTTATTTTCATTGGAAATATTTCTCTCTCAGTCCTTCGGAATTCATTTCAATTTAATTGATATAAAAACATTTCGCCGAAAGAATGACTTTACATACAAACACTTGGCATCACAAAATGAAAATTGAAGAAGAGACAGAAAATTTGGGAGTTCATTAAACGGACGTGAGTTTAATGACTGTCTTTTCAGTCACTTTGTGATATTAAAACTTAAAATTTTGTTTATTGAATTTTATATGTCTTTGTTGTGTCTATAATTGACTGTTGAATTCATATTGGAAGCATGTATGTATGGATATACGTACACAGATACACAGATAATCATTATTATGCATTTATAAATAAAAATTTAATTAATCGGGCAATTTGTATGGCATTAAGAAAACATTCAAAGTTAATTAAGACACCCCCTGCTAATATGGTAAACCTCTGTATGCCCCTCCACTTTAATAAATCAAATATTTTGTAATCGTTATGTAATTATCGAATTTATTTAATAGGGTTATTTCTAGGATTTCTATTTTAGATTATCTGTGGTGAGCTTGGAGGAGACGACTTTCCCTGTGATCTTGTGCCAGGCACTATGATAGCCGATAAACTGCAATTGCAAATATAATATCTCCAGAGCAGTGTTAAACCTATATATAAGTAAGTATACCAACTAAAAATTATTTATTATTTAATCGTTTTTTATTGTTTACAATTTAAATGGTTTACAAGTAATTTATAGTTACAATGATTTATAATGAAATAATTGCAAAATTAGGTTGGTTTTTTCTCAGATATTAATTTAAATTTAATTCAAAGATTTACAGTGATTGATGACACATTTCTTAATTGCTTCGTTCCGCGTATTACCATAAAAACATTCACAAATTGTTCTTAAGGTATTGTTACGAAAATGGAAATGGTGTTTTGCTTTTACATCGTTTAACATTAAAATTATAAACAAAAGCTACTGAACAAATTGGGGGTGAACAATTTGTTTTAAATCTCCTTCAAAGAGAACGAGATGTAGATTATAATTGCTCGCAAACAATTACAATCATTGGGTAATTGGGGAAAAAAAGAGAAAGAGAAATTATATTATTTCACTTTTTAGAATTCTGAGAATTCTGAGAGAATTCTTACCTTTTTTTCTCCTTTGGGTAAAACTTTCTTTCTAGAATGGATGTCTAGGATATTCGAATTTTAATTTAATAATTTCATCAACAGAAGTCTGAGGTAAGTATAAATTCAATTTATTTTTCACTTTTTGTTTTCACAGTATAAATTCATGTTAAGGTTTAGGTAAGTATATAGATTTTAATTTATATACATATTTAATATTTTTAATTTATTATTTTAGCACAACTTGGTTTATTTCAATTATATTTTTTAACACAAATTTTAATTTCCTTTTGTTACAATATATGGTAAGTATAAAATAATAGTTTTAAGGTAAGTATAATAAATATATACAATTTTCCTTCACTTCACTTTATTTGAATTTTGTTTATTTTATTAATATTCTTTTTTGTTTTGGGTTTAATTTATTTTAAGAAGTTTGCACAGTTCCAAAAAGGATGAGAAAAATATGATGTTGTCGATCCTATTATAAGATTTGAAGTGACTTATGATTGTAGGTTGTTTATCTATGAAACTTCTGCTTCTTTAAAGCAACTAAATTAACAGTGTCTTTGGAGACATTCCTTTGGAAATTATTGAAATTCTATGCAAGTATTTGGAGGCATTCCCATGGGAAATTATGGAATTTTTATATGAATGTAATTGACATACTTATGTTATTTAACATAAAAATTATTTCTGTTAAATAATTTATGTGTTCAAACCTAGTTTGAACATGGCGCCGGCCTTGGGGTTAAACTCAAGATGATCTCTTGTCTTCAGGTGTGGTACAAAGTACTTGCGCTAAGGATTTAATAGCTTCAACTATTATCTTAGTATCTGGTGCGGCCGACAAAGTTGATGGTGATGTTTCTGCTGTTGCTGGTTTCCTTTTAACCTTTTTATTTCCCTTTTGCCTCTTAGGGGTTGGATGCAGTAATGTATGGTGGAACCGATCGCATTTTTTACACGTATCTAATGAATTGCAGGAACGTAAGTCATGGCTCCTCGCTAGGCAGTTCTCACAATAGTTATGCTGGTCGACTACCTCCTGTCTTTTATGAACCGACATTTTGAGAAACCGACGGCAGAACCTTAGTGCGTGAAATTTTCTGCATATTTTGCACTCGTAAATCTCCGGATCTGGTCGTGTCCTAGTATAACGAGATTTGCCTCCATATCGTCTCTTGGGTTCGTGGTTTCGCCGGGTAATTATAAATTTGCGATTAATTCTAGATGAGAAAATTTAAATATTAGAGAATGTTTAAGCTGAAAGTAGTGAGAGTGAGTTGGTTAGGAATGTTAGTATTTTGAGAAAAACGGGCATTATATTAAAATGTGAAAGTACTTGAAATTTATTTTAAGTAGAATTTTCATCATTTAACAATGGAAGGCGACATAGTTTAACGATAGGTCTGGTGATGATTCCCGTTGAGGTGCGAATGTCCGCAGTACGCACATTTCCGTCCGGCCCTGGGTGCGTAATTTCAATCCTTCCCAGTCGCCATTCGTAGGGTGGTTGTAAATCGTCCATTACAACAACGAGATCTCCCACATGGATATTAGGAATTGAGAATTTCCATTTGTATCTCTTCTGGAGTGATTTCAAATAATCTTCCTTCCACCGAATTGAGAATTGGTGATAAAGTGCCTTTAGCTTTTCCCATCTGTTGACCAGAGACATTTCCTGCCATGTTTGTTCTGGGAAAGCCATTAGAGGGGCTCCTCTTAAGAAGTGACCTGGTGTTAGTGCCACCAAATCGGATGGGTCCTCGGATAGGGCGGATAATGGGCGAGAATTTAGAATGCCTTCTATGCGAGCCAAAATAGTGGAAAATTCCTCAAAAGTAAACCTTTGAGCACCGGCAATTCGCTTCAAATGAAATTTAAAACTTTTCACGGCAGCTTCCGATAAGCCGCCCATGTGTGGAGCATGAGGGGGAATAAATTTCCATTCAAAGCCATATGTCATGTATTTTCGAGCTACATCCTGGGCTGCTGTTTCCACAAATACATTAAATTCACGTTCGAGTGCTCTACTAGCTCCGAGAAAGTTACGACCATTGTCGGTTACTACCCTTTGGGGTAGTCCACGCCTCCCAACGAAACGGGAGAATGCGGCTTGGAATGCTGACGAAGACAGGTCCGAGCATAGTTCCAAATGGACTGCCTTCGTGCTGAAGCAAACAAAAACGCTAACATAGGCCTTTGCAGTTTTCGAATTGCGTAAGGTTGAAATTTTGATTTCAAATGGGCCAGCAAAGTCAATACCTGTGACCTGAAATGGAGGTGAAAGAGTACATCTCTCTCTGGGAAGTGGTGCCATTATCTGAGTACAAGGCCGCTGTCGGTAAATAATACAAGTTTTGCAGTGTCGTATTATCTTCTTCACTCGGGGTTTGAGACGGAAGATATAGAATTCTGTTCGTACCATACGACACATTTGATTGCTTTCAGCGTGAGCTAGAAAGTAGTGGTTCAGATAAAGCTGGCAAAATCGGGAGTTGCCAGGTAATATAATGGGATAGCGTTCATTATATGGTAGGGAAGAGAGAGCTAATCTGCCATTTATTCTGAGAAGGAAATTTCCATCAAGAAACGGGTTTAATGGTTTGAGTGAACTCTTATCAGATATTTCACGATTTTCGGACAAAGATTTATATTCCTCTGAATAATAGACCTTCTGACACAGTGTGATCAACCTGAATTTAACAAATCTCACTTCCTCGTGAGTTAAGTCATTTCGACTAATGTGTCGTTTGTTTGGTCCGAGTTTTCTATTGCAATTGCTGAAGAATCGAAATATATAGCCTATTACACGTAAAGCTTTATTGTATGACGAGAATCGAGTTAAAATGTCATCGTTTCGGACTTCTGTGTGAAGTGTTTGGACCTCATTAGAGATTTGAGGTGTTTTTAACGGGTTTCGTTTCGGCCATTCAGATGAGGGTTTAGTTAACCATGGTGGTCCATGCCACCACAGGGAATTATGAGCGAGGTCCTGTGGTTTACAGCCACGAGTTCCGAGATCCGCTGGATTGTCGTGTGTCGGCACATGTTGCCATCTCGCATCTGGGATTAAGCGATATATTTGAGCTATTCTATTAGCTACATAAGTTTCCCAAGATGAAGGAGGTTTTGATAGCCAACCCAGGACTATAGAGGAATCAGTCCATAAATGTATTTCCGAGTTAGAGAAATTTAGGGATGTCAGAACATACCGTACGAGATTTGCTAATAAAACGGCTCCACTAAGTTCCAATCTTGGGAGACTGACTGTCTGAATTGGGGCTACTTTGGATTTTGCCATTAACAAACTGGAAAATGTGTTATGTGTTTTCGTCCGACATCTAACATACACTGTTGCACAATAAGCTGACTTAGAGGCATCAGCAAATCCATGAATCTGAATCGTATCCTCGGGCATATATTTGATCCACCGAGGGATTGAAATTTCTTCTATGTGAGTGAGGTCCTGAACGAGATTGTTCCACATTTGAAGGGATTCTGGTGAAATACCTTCATCCCATTCTAATCCTTCTAACCACAGCTGTTGCATTAGTATTTTCGCCCTTATTATTAAAGGTGCCAGCCAACCAGCTGGATCGAAAAGTTTTGCCACAGACGAGAGAATTTGTCTTTTAGTTATTTTTGATAACTGAGCCATTGGTGTGAAAGTGTAGGAGAATGTGTCTGTGAGCGCATTCCATTTTATGCCAAGAGTCTTGGTTGTGCTTGAGTCATGGAAGCGGAGGAAATCTAAGTCATAAAGATCCTCCTTTGGTAAATGGGAGAGTAATTTAGAGTCATTCGCAGTAATCTTTTTCAGAGGTAGTCCTGCGGATTTCAAGACCTCTATAAGTTGATTTTGAGCGGATAGGGTATCTTCTATAGAAAAACCTCCGGAAAGAATGTCATCCACATAAGTTTCCTTACGCAAAATGGATGAAGCTTTCGGATAGTGGGATTCAGAGTCATTAGCTAGTTGGAGAAGGGTGCGTATTGCGAGGTAAGGAGCGCAATTTAAACCAAAGGTTACCGTTTTTAACTGGTAATCTTTTATAGGACCATTATGTTGGGGTTGAAATAGAATCTTCTGATAAGATCTATCTTTGGGATGTACGAGAATTTGACGATACATTTTCTGTATATCGCCACTGAATACAAATTTGTATTTTCTCCAATTGAGAATAATAGTAATTAAGTCGCTCTGTAGCGTAGGGCCTGTGTGCAAAACATCATTGAGAGAAAAATTGGACTTTGTTTTTCTAGATGCGTTAAACACAACTCGTACCTTTGTAGTCTTGTGGTCTGGGCGTACTACAGCATGGTGCGGTAAGTAAAACGAGTTATATTTGCCCTGAGATATAATTTCATGAGTGGAAGTTTCTTCCATATGATCAAGGGTCAAATATTCCCTCAAAACATTATCATATTCGGCGTAAAGTTCGGGATCTTTAGACAATGTTTTTTCCATTCTGGAATATTGGGCTAAAGCAATAAATCTAGATGAGCCTAGAAAGATTTTTTCAGGATATTCTTCCTTGAATGGCAGCCGAACAACATATCTACCATTCTCATGACGTGTTGTAGTTCGAGTGTAAAACTTTTCACAAATTTCATCCTCAGTTGAGTTCGGGGAGGTTGAGGGAATTTCTTCTTCCTCCCAAAACTTTTTCAAGATATTATTGCGATCCGATATATCTGAGGGAATAACTGAAGTTGTGAAAGTCTGAACTGTTTGCGTTCTCATAGGGCCACTTAGCACCCATCCGAATATAGTGTTGTATGCCGAGGTGCGACCACAGATATTCTTCTTAATACCTTCAATATTAACGAGGTATTCATAATCATTGCCCAGGATCAGATCTATTTGGGATGATTTGTTGAAGGTGGGATCCGCTAGATCTAATGCTCTGAGTTCGGTGGAGTTAGGTATTTCGAAAGTACAAGAAGGGAGTTGTTTAGTCACCTTTGGCAAAACTATTGCCTTAATGGGAATTCTCAAATTATACCTTCTTGCGTACAAAACGAACTCGCATTCTTTGTTTGCGGACTGCTTTTGTCCGCCAATACCGACAATTTCAAACCGAGATGTTTGGTATGGGAGTTGAAGTCGGCTTCTAATTCTTTCCGTTAAGAATGTTCGCTGAGAACCTGGGTCTATAAGAGCTCGAATGGTGAAGAGTTCACCTCTATATTCTATTTGCATTAAAGCAGTTCGCAATAGAATATTTTCATTACTCGTAGAGTAATTAGCATGTACCTGATTTGAGGTAGGGTATTCCGTTTGAGTGTCGCTGTGATTGTTCTGGGTAACATTTGTAGATAGCGGGGAATTGCTGTTACCTTTATAATGGGAGTTATGAGCTTCATGCGGCGAATTTTTTGAGACTTTTGTCATGTGCAATAGAGAATGGTGAGTTTTTTTGCAATAAATACAAGTATGTTTGCTCTTGCAGTTTGCCTTCATGTGAGACGAGCCTAAGCAATTATTGCAAAATTTGTTCTTGTACACAAAGTCGACTCTTTGTTGTACAGTGAACGCCCGAAATTTCGGACACACTCTGAGATTATGTTCCTCACCGCACACCTTGCACGTTAGATGCAAGTGTTCCTGAGAGGAATATGTGTGTATATTTGGTTGAGGTTTTTTGCCTAAGCGAAAGTCATCCTTAGCAGTTTTAATGCTGGTGAGACGTTCCACGGCCTCATACCTGTCTACTAAAAATTGAGACATTTGTGACCATTTTGGCAGTTCGCGAGGTGTTGAAAGAGACTGTTCCCATAGTGAGAGGGTGAAATCGGGTAATTTAGTGGAGATCAATCTTATGAGGATGGGGTCCCAGCTTTCCACGTTTACTCCAAGAGTTTTTAGAGTAGCCAAAGAGTCATTTACAGAAGACTGGATTCTTCTAATTGACTCACTGTTCTCGCTTGTAGCTGGTGGGATATCAAACAATATTTTTATTTGGTTGTCAACCAATACACGCTTATTTTCATACCGGGTTTTCAAAGCGTTCCATGCCAATTCAAAATTTTCGTGAGAAAGTGTATATCGTTTGACTATGGCACCCGCTTCGCCTTTCGTTTTGTTTCGGAGATGGTACAGTTTAGTTACAGGGGTTAGTTTGGAGTGATTTATGTAAACCGCTGTAAACATATCACGAAAAGAGGGCCATTGTTCATAACTTCCCTGAAATACCTCTGTATCGCAGGGGGGAAGTTTTATGCAATAGTCCGAGGATTCGGACGTATTTTGGGTCGAGGTGTGTGAGTCTCGGGATGTTTCTGATTCCCCAGTGGAATTAATTTGAGCCACCTTTATTAGTTCGAGAAGCTGTGAAGTACAAAGGTAGTAGACGTCCATACACGCTTTGTAATTCTTTCTCGCCTCTTCCTTAGCTTCCACGGTTACCGTTTTGTCCTGAGACAACATTATCCTCTCATAGGAACTCTCGAGTTTTGCCCATTTTGAGTCCAAATGTTTCAACTTGACCCCCAGAACCAATTCTGATTGTTCGTCTGTGGGAGGTCGTTGAAATTGTTGACAAAATTGGTTCAACTGATCACAGTTGAATAAGAAGCTCTCCTTTGGAGAGCTGTTTGCCTCGTTACGAGATGATGTTGACATTCTATCAATGTGCGATTTGAAAATGCAATGATATAAAGAAGAGTGATGAGATTCTAATTAGATTCGTATATTGAGATACAATGAATTCAATTATGAGATCTTTGGGCTATCGAGAAGTAGGGCTGGAACTGCTATCCAGCCAAATTCCAAAGAGAGTGTATATAAAAGTGGGTAATAGGATATTGTAATCCAAGAGATTAGGGCTACCGAGAGGTAGTACTAGATCTGCTTTCTAGCAAATTTTAACGAGAATATATAAGGGCAATACTGGATATTGTAATCCAAGAGAAGTTAGCACTTAAGAGATTTGGGCTACTGGGAAGTAGTACTAGATACCTTTTATCTAGCGTAAAAAAAATTAAGAAAAACTCTAAGTGCTAATTTGAGGTAGTAGAAATTCTTTTCTATATTCTATAAATAGGGGTTAGGGGCTACGAGGAAGTAGCACTAGATACCTGTTATCTAGTTTAAAAATAGAAAAAATAGAATATAGAATTGAATAAAGTTATTTGGGATATTAATAAATTGCCATGTAAATTCTCTTATATAATTATGATTTAGATTGAGAATGAGATATGAGAATGTATTTATTTCATTATAAATTTTGTATATCACCCGAAAAATTAAAATTTTTCCAAGTTTCGTAAGAAAAAAAAATTTTTTTTAGAAATATTAAATTTAAAAATATTCCTAAATTTTTTATTTTTTTTTTTTTCGAGTTCTAAATATGAAAAAATAATATGGTATTAAATTTTAATTTAATTTTAATTTCTAAAGTGTTAAGAAATAATTTGTTATTAAATTTTAATTTAATTTTGTAATATTTCCTTTTTAATTTTTTTTTTTTTCAGTGTTGTTCACCTTAATGGGTTAAATTATTTCTGTTTGTTTATCTTCGTAGTGGACTGTATGTGTTTTGTTAAAAATAAACACCAGTGGTATAAATGAATGAAATTAATTATTTATTTTTTTTTTTCAACATATGTGTCTAAAATTAAAATTTAAACAATTAAGGAGTGATGGTGTGAAAATTTATTTATTTATTTTATATAAAAAAGCATTAAATGAAATAATTAATCAGGTTGGTAATTAACTTTCGAAAATTTGATATTTGATATTGATTATAAATATCATTCCTTTATATATCTGCTTTGCGTTTTGTTCTTATGCCTTTTCCTGTTATTCTTCTTTTTGTTGTTCCAATATTGTGTAGTCTGCTATTCTCTTGTTGGAATTTTGTAACAAAGAGATTTGCTACAATTCAAGAGAAATTGCAGCTTCACTTGATCTGTATATTCTCCAATGGGAATACAGCAAATCAAACACACTTCTCTTAAGCCGAAAGTCCATACCATCCTTTTCATGCGCCTTGCATTACATGCGAATCTTGCCGATTTTATTGCAAGTTACACACAATGCGTTTATGCGACTGGTTTTTTGTTTTGATCAGCTGTTGTGGTAAACAACAAACAAGCGAACAAGAACATTTTTGGAAAAAATAGAAAATCAAATTGTAATTTTTAAAGAATATATGGCATTAATTACAAATTTATGAGTTTACATATATGATATTTTGACATTTGAAAAACGCTCATAACATAAAAGGACAGGCCAATTTAGAGGGAGAAAAAAAATGTTATAAGTTTTGCGAGGCAAATGTGTTATAAGCAACAGAGTGAAAACTGGCAGATAAAGTAGAAAAATTAAATGTAAACAAACATTTATTTTGTGTTAAAAAGGAGAAAATTTGGAATATTTTTTAATTTCTTCAATGAAAAGTTTAAAGATTCTTAAATATTTAAATATTAATCGAAATGTGGGTGAATTTCGGTCACAATGAGTAGAGTTTCTTGAGCAAGTGTTAATTAAGAAGCTAAATATTATAAGATCAAAATCAGACGTTACTGCTCATAAAAAATTTTTCTTGCTGAAAGTTGCCAATATTTTTTAATTTCTTGAAAGGAAAAATTAAAATTTGTTATTAGTTGTTTTTATTATTTATTAATAGTTTTACACAAAAATTACATTGTATTGTGCTGTTAAGGCCTACGAAAATCCTCAAAATAAGACAAGACGAGTGTTTTCATTTAATTTATCCTCCATTTTTCTTGTTTACAAATTAATAAATTCAAAATAGATGACAGACACTCAGTACATAAAAACAATCATATATACATATCCATATGTATAAACATCACCATATACATATTTTGTTCATGAAAGAAATGCGTTAAAAACTGTATTTTAATGTATTTTCCTCTTAAATTAGTAATAAACTTTATTATAAAATATGTTTTTATTAATATTTTTGTAATGCAAAAAGAAAATGCGAAAATAGTAATGCACTATTTAAACATATTTATAGAAACCATTCACAATAGTATATAATTTGGCATGCCAAGTTTAAAAAACTGCTGACATTTTCCAACACTGCATTAATCGCATAGAAAAGTAGAAAGTAATCCTACTTTCTATGCGTCTATACAATCTATGCTTTTTCTTCTGTAACTTGTCACAATCAACTACACTGATTCTACTTTTTCGGTATACGCATGTAATGCAAAATGCATGGTATGGACTTTCGGCTTTATGTGTGATTAAGAGAGTGGTGTATATGTTTGATTTATATAGACATTAAAGGAGACGGGATCACTTGCACTTTTTTGTAATTTTTTTTTAAACAGGGGGATCTTTCAAATGATGTTTTTTATTTTATATATATTTTTTCACTCGCATATACAGAACAGAAATTTCTGCATTGTATACAAGACAAAACGGGAAATGGTAATCGCGAAATTGATATTTTTTACATATTTGTGTAATGTGTAATGGGTAATGTATGTAATAATACGTAACTAATTGGGTTTAAAAAAATTTTTTTTGATATACATATATTGGAATTCTAAAAATGTTTTCTTATATATAAAAGTAAAAACGGGATAAACGGGTAAAACGGGTAAAACGGTACTTATACACGGTACTTATATGAGAGAAAAAACGGTATTTATATATGTACTTTTTATATATGTTGTGTTTTTGTAAATTTGTCGTAAGCATATGGACATCTATATGTACATACGCTTCTTTTAACCTTTTTTCAGTATGTTCAAGGTTAATTTTTTAACGCAATAACACAACTTTTTTGAATACTCTTTTTTCTTTTCTTGCTTGGGTTTTTTTTTTCTTTTACATATTTTTTTTCTTTTCTTTAATCACGGGTTAAATCACTTTGGGTTTTTTCTCTCTTTTCTTTTTTCTTTTCTCCGATTTACACGATATTAATTATGTGTGAGTATAAATTTATTTATCACTTACTTTTTTTTTTTGTAATTCCAATTTTTTTATGTACGAATATTAAAAAAATTTACTTGACTTACTGCTTTGTTGTTGTTTAATGTTGTAGTGATGAGTTTCCTGATCTCTTTACCTCATTTTTTGTTGTGTAGAGTTGTTTTTGTTAATTTTTCCCACTCGTTGTTTATTTTATTTTGTGTTCAAGAGGTTCGCTTTTTACCAAAGAACGGGAGAAGGACCATGAACAAATTGGGGGTGAACAATTTGTTTTAAATCTCCTTCAAAGAGAACGAGATGTAGATTATAATTGCTCGCAAACAATTATAATCATTGGGTAATTGGGGAAAAAAAGAGAAAGAGAAATTATATTATTTCACTTTTGAGAATTCTGAGAATTCTGAGAGAATTCTTACCTTTTTTTCTCCTTTGGGTAAAACTTTCTTTCTAGAATGGATGTCTAGGATATTCGAATTTTAATTTAATAATTTCATCAACAGAAGTCTGAGGTAAGTATAAATTCAATTTATTTTTCACTTTTTGTTTTCACAGTATAAATTCATGTTAAGGTTTAGGTAAGTATATAGATTTTAATTTATATACATATTTAATATTTTTAATTTATTATTTTAGCACAACTTGGTTTATTTCAATTATATTTTTTAACACAAATTTTAATTTCCTTTTGTTACAATATATGGTAAGTATAAAATAATAGTTTTAAGGTAAGTATAATAAATATATACAATTTTCCTTCACTTCACTTTATTTGAATTTTGTTTATTTTATTAATATTCTTTTTTGTTTTGGGTTTAATTTATTTTAAGAAGTTTGCACAGTTCCAAAAAGGATGAGAAAAATATGATGTTGTCGATCCTATTATAAGATTTGAAGTGACTTATGATTGTAGGTTGTTTATCTATGAAACTTCTGCTTCTTTAAAGCAACTAAATTAACAGTGTCTTTGGAGACATTCCTTTGGAAATTATTGAAATTCTATGCAAGTATTTGGAGGCATTCCCATGGGAAATTATGGAATTTTTATATGAATGTAATTGACATACTTATGTTATTTAACATAAAAATTATTTCTGTTAAATAATTTATGTGTTCAAACCTAGTTTGAACAGCTACAAAAACTAAAAATCCAAGCTGAATTGTAATAGAAATTGATCCAATTGCGTTAGGTAGGCCTCTATGGAATTTAATTTAAAACTATTAAGAGAGCCCTGCAGAGATCAAAACTAATTACTGTTTGAAAATGCTTATTCCTGCCTACATGGTAGATTCATTAGAACTTGCCAGCTAAGCTCTCTCAGTTTCTGGCATATTATAAATTGTATTTGTGATATGACGTTGTCATGGTAACAAATTGCCTGGAATAGATGGAGGGCAAACTCCAAAGAAAAACGCTCAGAATTTTGTTTGGTATCATTTCTAGTCATTGGATTATGGGCGGTCACGCGAAGCGTATTAGTCTTGGTCACATAGCAATTGAACTTTCGGTGGCAATAGGCCTGTAACCCAAACAATTTCATAGCATGTGACACTGTCCGTTTTCATTGTAACTTATTGGTTATGTAAACAGCAATCATTTCTCTAACTTAGTGCATCTCTCTGAAATCGAATGGTGTACGTAGTTTCTTTTGGAATTTTACGATCTCGGTAGATGGCACGAAAATATGAGCTATCACTTCGTCGGTGCAAAACTCTACGACAGGCACCCATATGAATAAAGTGTCTTCTTGGTTGAGGTTGTTGCGATCATCAAGACCCGTCATCTATCACATCCGGCACCCAACATAAGTAGTTGTCATGAATGGTTGTAATGACCAATTATGTATGTACGTATATCGCCTTAATGTAAGTAGAAAAATAGAAAACAAAGAAAATACAGAAGAGTTTGTTTCGAAAATGACCGTAATGTTTTTAACTTTGTTATCTTGTGTTTCAAGTTTACAGACTTATTTATTTTGGAAATGTAATGCCCACTATTGAAACAGTTGCAGAAAGTCTTGTACATACGTATTGAAATTTTTTGTGTTGCTTTGACAAACCAACTCAAACTGCAAATAAATTGCAAAATGCTAGCAATATGTCAGCAATGTCAATATCAAATGAAATTGTCAATAAAAGAAACGATTTGAATGAATGAATTGCCGACATCGAAACAGACATATGAGAATGAAGGCGGTACTTGTGATGATTTCTTTTGGCTCAGCTACGCTTGACTAAGTCTTGACTTGTAGTAAATTTGATTCAATTGAAATTATGTTGTAAAACCATGAAATAATTTAATTTTAAATTTCTTTTGCTTAAAATAAAATAAAAAAATAAAAAATATGAATAAAAGAAGATGGTGTTTTAGTTGTAATTCTTTGTTTTGGTTTTATTCAAGCAATTTGATATGAGAAGGCATTTATAAACCCTTCGGTGGTGTTTTGCAAGAAATCAAAACAATAAAAATGTAAATTGAAATTATGAAAGAAACATTTTTTAAAGAAAACGAAAGAATTTCATGGAAAACAAAACGTCAGTGGGATTATAACAAAAACAAAAAGCGAATAAAAAGAAAAACATTAAATAGTCTTGTGGCATGTTAATGGACCATTAAAAGAAGACATAAAAACTGTGAAAAAAACGTAAAGAAATGAGAAGAAAAACACATAAAAAGCATCATCGCAGCTCTTAATTTGAAATACTTTTTTCCGTTTCCTTTTTATACAACCGAAGGAATTATCATACCTCGGTAGGTATACATTAAGTGTTTGAGTGTTTTTTTATTTTTTCCTCCAAATTTTTTATTCTTCAATCCCATTCCGTATTTTCAATATTTTCTCTCCTTTTCCTTGTGCTACTCCCTCCGCTGTCTTTAGTTTTCATGTATTTTATAAACCTTAATAAGTGTCAGTTAATAGGTGTTGACATTTTATTGACACGAAAATTTTCCAGATCATTTCACACGACATCCTAACTAAGTTCGCCTTGGTTCTTCCTGTTTTTGTGTTTCTTATTGTAGTTGTCACATGTCACTTATTTTATGTATCTCATACAGAAGAAAACAGGTCTTTACAAAAGAATATCAATATTTCTTCAGGTAGGAAATTTTAAATTGTGTTTCCTAAATTAAAATTTTGTTGGTGAGGTGACTCTTTACTCCTCAAGATGGCTATATGTCAACATATGACACGGCATATGGGACGCTGATACAAATTGATGGACAAGTTTTGTAAATATTTTTTGTTAGGGCTGTCTCTTCTTTTCAGTACGGATGTCAATCTGAGCGGTTATATTGTAAATAAGAAATCTACATACAGTGCGATATATACAGTGGGTGAAAGAAAATAAACGTCTTACAAAAAACTGAAATTAATTTTCATTACACAATTCGCATACAGGAAGGTATTTTAGCAATTGTCACTCTATTCTCAGCTAATGTGTTCAGTATTAGAGAGCCTCTTAAAAGTTGATCTTTCGAAAGGGTCAAGCCATTAACTTTTAAAACCAAAGTTTTCTAAAAAGGTTTTTGTAGAGTTTGCTTTTCTGGATATCTGTTTGCATTACGCATTTAATGGTATAATCAGTCTGTTAATCGATTCGTTGACAATATGCATGTAGACTGAGATAGTTTAATAGTATGTGGCACTGTGCGTTTACATCGCAAATATGTCAACGATGATAACACATAATTGGTCATTAAAAAACGAAACTGTGGTAAGGCAAGTTTGATCAAAATAGTTTAATTTTGAGAAACAAATTAAATTGAAGGAACTTTATAGATAAAAAGTGGATTTTCGTTTCAGATGACACTATACAAACAAGAAGAAAAAAAGGTCTTGAACTGATTTCCAACATTTAACCTGCACGCTAAAACTAAATCGGGAGAACCAAAAATTACTAAAAAAAATTTCTTTTCAACTGCATCGAGATCAATTGGCTTCAACGGGTTTAGCATCACTTTTGTTGCTTCCACTCCTTCAGTCGGTATTACAACCTAGCTTCTCACACCATTTATGTTGTTAATATGAGTTGCGGAATGTACAGTTTATTGTCGACTCCAAACAACAGATTTTTGTGAAATTTCATGGCAATTTTATTTTCTCTCAGAGTTTTAGCAGAAATCTGTTGAAAGAAAGTCGTCGAAGAAATGTTTTTTTTATATTTCCCTTTGTTTGAGCCAAGGATTGAACCGTGGCCTCACGTCTAATAAGCCAACACACCATTTGCTAGATTACGAACCGAGCGTTGAGCAATTACTCACAGCGCGTGTTAATAATTATTTTAATTTTACAATATTGTTACGAAAACGAAAATATATAGATACTGGTGTTTTGCTTTTACATCGCTTAACATTAAAATTATAAACAAATGCTACAAAAACAAAACAATGCAGTAAACAAACCTGTCGACAAATAATCGTACTGCTTAATATAACAACAAACACCAGCATAAAAAATGGTAAACAAGTAAACAAAAATACATCAACAAACGCAACAATGATGTTTACATTTATACAGATTTCGCGAACACGAAGTCGTGACAGTTCGCCTTTAAAAACATTCATCAGACAGTTTACCCTGCCATATAAAAAGCTGGGAAAAGCAGGCGAGTGGGTTAATGAAGTTCAGTCAGTCTTGTGTGAAGATGCGGTGCGAGTGAAGAGAGCAATCGTAGTTTGAAGATTGCCGTTGCAGAGATCTATAGTATAATTGCCTAGTAATTGTTATTGTTTATGCAAAGGGTATAAACAGAGGAATAACAAAGAAAAGCAATTGTTGTTGTTTACATCAAGTTTTGAACAGTGACACACAAAATTGTACGAATAATAAAGAATTTTAATTAAACCTAAACACAAATTTATTTTTTATTTTATTTGCAATCTACGAACTCATATTTTAAACGTTTTTAAAAGTTAAAAACGTAACAATATAATAAGCCCAAAAAATTAAAAAGGCAGAACAATAGCTTACAAGGTACAACAAACATCGCTATAAATTCAATGATTGACACAACCAATCGGTAGCAAAAGATATGAAAATCTGAAATAATAAATTAAAAGAAAAATGCCACAAACCTTCTGAAATTTATTTATATTTTCGCTGTTTTATTTCTAAGTTTGATTCATAAACATTTGCTTTAAGCAATAATAAAAAGAAAAAAGAACTGTTGAAAAGAAAACTTTCTATCTGTGACACACGAGAAGTTAAAGTAACTTCTTTATGTGAAATTTTTTAGTCTTTTTTATTTTTGCTGAAATTCGTTCTTTATTTGTTTATTTTGAATAGCCTGCACTTAAATGTACTTTGGTGTAAAAAGAAGAAAAAGAATAACAAAAAAACTACGAAAATGTTTTTTTCTCTTAAAGACATTGGTTGTACTTGAGACTAACACTGAGGGCGTACCAATAAAACGTTATTTGATTAATTAAATGTCGCAAAGCTCTTTAGCCTGGTTGTATTATTGGCCACACATCCAGTTCATCAGCCAGTCATTAAGAATGTATTTTGAGGACATAAGTTGGTAAATGTTTCAGATTAATTGATGTAATTGATAATAGTGTTACGTTTTTACCTTTTAAAAATGTTTAAAATATGAGTTCGTAGATTGCAAATAAAATAAAAATAAATTTGTGTTTAGTTTTAATTAAAATTCCTTATTGTGCGCACAATTCTGTGTGCCACTTGTTATAAACAACAACAATTGCTTTGTTTATTATTCCTCTCTGCACTCTTTTGCATAAACAAGAGCAATTACTAGTCAATTGTTCGATAGATCTTTATAACGGAGATCTTCAAACCACGATTATTCTCTTTAAACACACCGTCTTCATACAAGACTGACTGAACTTCTACTGACTCAGTTGCTGCTTTGCCTTGCCTTTTATATGGCAACGTAAACAGACTGATGAATGTTCTTGAAGTCGAATATTCGTGGCTTCACCTTCGCGAGATCTCAATAAATGTAAACATTGTTGTTTCATTATTGTTGTTTGTGCATTTTGTTGACATTTATTCTTGTCGTATTTGTTGTTACATTTTTTTTTTGTTGCATTGTTTAATACTAATGTTTGGTGGTATATTTTTGTTTACTTGTTTATCTTGGAAACAAGTTCATTGTTTTTATAACTTTTGTTGATAATTTTAATGTTAAACGATGTAAAAGCAAAACACCATTTCCCTTTTTCGTAACAATATGTATGCTCTATGCCGTTTTCAACAAGGAATGTTAAAGGCTCTGATTTGAAGATAAAATTTTTGCTCCCCATAATAATGTATGGAAATTGTGTAGCGACTGATTTGCGAAAGCCCTTGAAAAGTTCGCACTCATCTTCATTCAATATATTTAAAGCAAAAATAATTCTGTTTCCCAGTTTTTATTTCACATTTTAATTTAATTTTTCTTTGGGTGTATAATTTTCTTTCTATTTCACGTTGTCTATAAATTCTTTATAATTTCTTTCCGAGTAGTGGAAATCATCAGTCCTACTTGAGCTATTTTAACAGAGCATATGATTTGAGAATATTTTCAAGATTTTTATTTATTTGTCTATTAGTCTCTTGAATGAATCAATATTCTGTTCAAGGTTATGGAAATCCGACTGACTGCTTAACTAATGGCTGCTTGAGTTTCCTTTTTAAATATTCAATTACACATAATAAATTCATTCATTTTATATATGTTTTCTAATTTATTTTTGGTCGAACGAAATTAAATCCCTGTGTCAATTTAATGGGTGTTATCAGTTTTTGTGCTATTATAGCAGACAAACAGACAGTATTGTATTGAAACCGCTGGCTACTGCAATAGAGTTCAATGCCATATTTTGCTCTTTTTTTTCTAGTACTGGCCTGTAGCCTTTAAGTTTAATAATTTATCTGTTTTTGTTGTCGTTTCTTTGTTTTTTTTCTTGTTGTAGTTGCGAATAAATTTCATTTTACTGTCGGTGCTGATTCTTTTTATTTTATTTTCATTTTCTCTTTGTAGTGCCACCCATAAAACTGACAATACTGCCGGTCCTTATTTATAAGGTGACAGTATTAAATTAACATGCTTATCGAGGGGTGACATACCATCACCTCGTGTTTCATAATGGCGTTAAAATGCTTTGGTGGATGATTCATTTGAAGTGCCACCATATGGTTCGGAGCGCAATGTGTTGCAGTTGAAAATTATTTCACGCAAGGATTTGTTAACGGTAAGTCTCTTTTCATTTTCATTTTCAATTTAATTTTTTCTTCTTTTGCCTTAATTTTGTATTTTGTTTTTCCCCTTCACAAAAATACGTTTACACTTCTACATCCAGACTCACATATACAGACACTATTTAAGAAGATTATATGCGTATGTGTCTGTTATCCTTAAACTTAACAAACCATGATAAAAGAATAAAGAAAAAAGTTAACATCACCCGCCACCTACAAGCCAACCATTTATCACTAAAAACATACAAGAAAATGCCTGCTCAGTATTGCCACCTCTGCTGGCTCCATCCAGTGGCAGATTTTCATTTTTTGTTGTTGTTCGTATTATTACTATTATTACTGTTATTATTTGATTATTTAATTTTTATGATTATTTTCTGACGCCAAAGAAAAACGTTTCGCTCTCAAATTATAATAGAGGAGTAATAAATTACATTTGATGAGCAAATATTTTGTAATTTTAGATTTAAAATTACTGCCATTCGGTTACTTCCACTGCTTCTTCTCCGGTTGCCAACACATTTGAGAGTATGATAGTAAGACTGCTAATCAGTTGGCTCCATCACTGCTACTCCAGTTCCTTTGCTATCCTTTACTTTGAATAGGAAGTTATGAATTGAAAAAATGGCAGTGACTGCCAGATGAAATAAGGAAATGACGGAATATATTTATGATTTCGATGTAATTGTCATTTTATATTCATACTTCGTAATATAAAAAATTTAAAATAAAGGATAAATAAAGTCAACATAAGAGATAAATTAAGATAAATTGAAAACAGGAGCAGAATAAATAAAATGTAATATTTAAAAAGCTAAAACATGCAGTCTATAGTGATTCATAGCAATCTGAATAACAACAAAAGTTATGAAAAAATTTAGTGAGGATTACAACCTGGCTTCTCACACCACCCATATTTATGGGTGTTAATTTATCCATGAGTTTTTGGAAAAAAACTTCTGACGGGAAGACGTAGAAGGAAATATTTTTTCATTTTTCTTTTTGTTTTTCAATTTTACCCACGAGTGGTGGGACCTGGAGTTTAGCGTTGAATTAAGGCGACAGATTTTCGGAATTGTTCATGGCATGCTGACGGAAAGTCGTCGAAAGAATCTTTTTTTCATTTTTCGTTTTGTTCGAGATATGTGAGCTGGGATTTGAACTACGTACTTTCGTCTATTATTACCTATTAGACCATATGAGACTATACTCTATAAAAAAATGGTAGTAAAGAGAATATCACTTTACATCCAACTTTAGCAATATCTTCACCGACCAATTTTATAATCATCTCGCGAGCGGGACACCTTGAGACGGGAAAAGATAGGATCAGATAGAATTTTACTTTCTCTTCAGGAATGGTTTGGAATATCTCCTAAAGCGAAGTGTCTACAATTTATTAGACTATATTCTGCATTAGGCATTACTGAGTATTCAATACTAATTCTCACAGACAATCAAGTAGTTTGAATGACCTCAGAAGGATTCCATACGAAATCTATATTTACTAAATTAGATAGCTAGTGATGTTATATTGCCTTGCCAGAATATAGGAGCTTCTTAAGTAATATAGTTGCTAATATGTATATGTTAGCAAGCAACAAATTAAAAGCATTCCACATTAATCCCCTTTGATAATGTATGATGGCTTAGCTGTATGCCGATCGAAATGAGATCTAGAGCAATATGGTTGGTTTTCTCTCTTTCAACTGCTTTCATGCAAGCAAGGTGAACATTAACATATCTCGCCATCTCATCGGTTTCTAATGTAATTGTGCGAATGCGATCGATAACTACATGAAATTGTTGCTAATGAGACTAATAATCTTGGTCGTAAAAATGTGCGAAGTGCTCTACGGCCGTAGCGAATAGTTTAATTTTTTGTACCAAACACAATTCGAAAGCGTTGTTTCACCGTTAAACACTTCATGATAATTTACTTACATACATACATACATACATACATAATTAGTCATTACAACCTATCAGTCATGATTACGACCTAGCTTCTCACACCATTTATATTGCATGTGTTAATTTCATTAAGTGGTGGGATTTTTGTGAAACTTATATATGGCTTTCACAAAGCATTTCTGTCTTGTTTCAGTTTCTTTAGTCTATTTTTCTTGTTTCAGCTAAGCAGGGGATTGGTATGCTGTAGCAAGTCTTATGATAATCAGGCATAATCTATCATTGTCATGAAACAAGTACGAGTATTGTTTGTATTGTTTGGAAAAATTGCTGATTGTTGAGTCCATGTGGCCAGCCTAACCTTCCTGTGTTGTTATACTTTTTCTATTTGTACGTGGTGAGGTGGCTTCTTAGATTTGAAATTCAAAAACCATGATGAACAATTTTTTTATTCAATTCCATGTGAATTCGAATCTGAGTTTTTCTTCTTAGTCTTCCATTGGTATTCAAACCAGAAATCAGCAATGAGTATTCAAAAAGATGAGTAGATTCGAATCATACTGATACTTAATCACATTCATACATATTTTAATATCTACTCATATTCAAAGTTTAAAGTGCTCATCATATTCATACTTAACAACACGTATGATGTTGTTTATTTCGAGTCTCCATGACTCAACATTTACAAGAATCACAAAATAAGTATGATTCGCGTACGAACACTACAATACTCACTTGAAGGTTGTGTATTTGCTTTGCTTGCTGTCTTTGTCTTTTTCTTTCTTCTTTTTTTTTGTAAATGCAACAACAGACTAAGACTGTAAATTTTGATGAATGATTCGAATCATTTATAAGTATTATAGTTTTTTTTTCTATATTTATGAATCTGAATCTTGATGTCAGTGAGTATGAATGAATCAGAGTAATTCAATTTCAATATTGTTGACTCACCTACATATATTCAAAATTTCAAGAGTACTTATGAGTAGCGAAACCATAACTACCCCATATTGTCAGAAAACCGTTTACCTTTGAATCACTACTTTTGTAATAGTTTTGAATATTTTTACGCTTTCGTCAGTTGTTAAGTGACCCATAATCGTAAACGGAAAATCTTTCACATCTAGTGGAAAATATTTGATAGCTTTACCAGACACTTTAAGGATCATTATTACAACTTTCCGTTAAAGTTGGATTTAGTTAGAGGTAACTTTAGTTAAAGTTAACATTAAAGTCACCTTTAAGTTCTTTTCGTTATTACAACCTAATGATAAAATAAAGTTAACTTTTTCAAAAATATGGCAGTGCCGGAGAAACCGATAACACCGCTCAATTAAACAAGTTTTTTTAAACGCAGTGGCTACGACGGCCTCGTGTTTTTTATTGTATTTGTTCATTTTGTTTATATTTGAAATTGCCATATTGATAATAATATAAAATATGGTAAGTTTAAACATAAACTTAACTTTAAAAGTTAAAGGTAGGATGATCCTCCCTTTAGTTTAACGCTCACTTCTATCTTATTGTCCACTTATAATAATGAAAAACAATTTATCTGCCCGTTAAAATCCTCCCTTTAGTTAACGGCACGTAATAATAATGGCCCTAAAACTTATAAAATTTAACAGTTTAAAGAGGCGCATGATAGAAGCTCTTTCAGGTATTGCCAGCATTTATAGGAAGAAGAATAACAAACAAAGTAATTGTTGTTGTTTACATCAAGTAGTAAACAGTGACACACAGATTTGTGCGAATAATAAAGAATTTTTATTAAAACTAAACACAAATTTCTTTTTATTTTATTTGCAATCTTCGAGCTCAGATTTTAAAGGTTTTTAAAAGGTAAAAACTTAACAATATTTTGAAAACATCACGGTTAAAATTCAAATATTCTATTCTAAGAAACAAAGAAACGATTTAAAATCGCATGAAATATGCTCTTTGTGTTATAGTGTTGGCGTGCGAACACAATTATCAAACACTAATCGGATTAAAAGTTGTTCTCCAGTGTACAATATAGAAAAATGTTCAAATAACTAAAACGTAAAAGGGGAGAAAGAGAGTTAAAAGGAAATTAAAAAAAAGAAACAAAATATGAGCCATAAACCATTACACAAAAGGCTTAAAAGGCTTAAAGCATGAATGGTAAAAAAATAGTTTCAAAATTTAAATACGTTTCGGGTAAGGTTATGGGATTGTAAGTCAATGGCTACAATATGTTTTCGTAGCTTTTGAATGTGTCATATCAAAGGTTTTTTTGGACTATAAAAAAACATTTATTTATTGCATACAGTTTTAGAAATATGTTTTTAATTAATTAAATAAATAAAACACACGATTTAAAAGCCCCTGTCTTCTTTTTTCCTCTGCTTCATTTTTTTTCCATAGTTACGGCCTCGTCACTTGCGTGACCCTAACACATGTTAGTGTGGCTTTTTATGTTTTATTTTCCCCAATACTTTCTCAGTTAGTTTTAATACTTCCTCCCTTTGCTTTCCATTTGACTTACCCACATTGAATTGCAGGCACATGTTGTCTCAAATTTTTTAGTTTTTCCTTCAGTGGATTTTGTTCATAATTTATAAAATTGTGTGTGTGTGCAAGTGTACGTAATATTTTTATGAATAAATTTTCTTGTTTTTCTTAAAGAATTTATTAGATTTTCTTTCATTATTATTACAGCTTATACTTGTGTTTATGCTTTTGTGCTCTTGGCTTAAATGCCACTTGATTTAATTTTTACCGAGGATGTATGGTCTGTAGCTTTTTATGTTTCTACTATGAAATGTGTATTTACACGTGCATTTAATCTTTTTACATGTTTGTTAATCATTGTTTTTCTTTTATTTTTTAATTCTTATATTTATTTAGGGGACTTTTTTCAGTCATTGAAATTAAAGGATTTCGTTGCTTTTGTTTACAGGCGACAGAATGAATGTAATTTTAGTAAATTTTTTTATTTATTTTCCGGCTTTCCGAACATGTAATTAATACCTTGGGGTAATCGAAATAATTATGTAATTGTAGAATTATTGTCAGTAAATTCAAAAAGAAGTTTTTGACATTCAAAAGATATGAATAATAAATTTGGGATATTAAATAACAGAAAATGTCTTTAGATCCATGAATCCATTACTCGCGTTTGGAAATTAATTTATGCACCGTTCAGCCAAACATCCACGCAACACAACGGAATGTATGTTCGTTTTTAGCAATTGAAAAGCAATGTAAATTATTACTAAAATTATATTACGGTTCGGTAATCGCTCCCATTGCTCCTCGTATTCTAACAACGAACGTACGTTCCGTTGGCGTTTGGCTAATCGTGGCTTAACATACTTACTTAATTCACCATTCCAATTATTTAGTTAGAATTACAAATTAGATTTTCTCACTACCCATGTTGTGTTTGATAATTTTTTAATCATGACAGACGGAAGCTTCAGTTTAACGTCAACTCCGACCGGCAGATTTTTGAGAAACTTTTCATGGCTGAGAAGCACACTGCTGAGCAGAATTCGGCGAAGAAATACTTTTTCATACTCCGTTTTGTTCGAGATGTCGGAGTTGGGGATTGAATCATTGCCTCATGTCTAATAGGCTAACACACTATCTACTAGACGACGGGGACGTCATGTAACAGTATTCCCTTTAATAATAATGAAATCAATTTTTTTCACTCATACTGAAGTTTCTATCAGACCAATAGGTAACAAATTGTATTAAATTTTTTCAAAAAGTAAAATCGCCAAAATACCTTTGAAATGAATATTTGGACTCAAAACTGCATCCATCTAATAACCAAGTTTTCATAGTCTTCAAACCATTAAAGACTAGATCATTTAGTCCACAGTCTTTATTTTGAACCATAAGGTCTTAAAATATCAGAAAATTGCTGGGTAGATATTTTATGACTATGAGGTGGCTTAAATATTGGTATCTAATGATCAAATAATTGTTGGTTTGTTGGCATATGCCAGCGACTTAATATAGCCCTAGAAAAAGTAATCCAGCGGCTCTAAATCCCTCAAGCGAATGGGACAATGAACAGGATTTCACTACATTAATTGCACAGCTCTGCAAATTTTGACTTTTTTTGTGCAAATAAGATGGCTCCAGGTGTTTCTGAAGGCATTTTGCGCGCTAAACACGAATCTGGATTCAAAAACTTTACATCACCTCGCTGACTACAGATCTTCATTCAGATTTAAAAAATTAAAAATGGCGGATCCAATACGGCGGTCGAGGTTTATAAAAATTAATCAGACCATATTGCATACGCCATTTTAAATTTTTTAAATCTGAATGAAGATCTCTAATTAGCGACCCCAAAAACCCCTGAGTAACAATTTTCAAGTAAATCTGATTAGTTTTTAAGAACCTCCGTAATGTGATTCTTTTTCTCTTGCACCCCTTGATATAAACACAAGTCCTACTTTAAGGGTGCATGCAAACAATTTGGCTTTGGACTGATTTTAAAGATCAATTGACAATTTCTGACGATAGCGATGGTTCTAGGACGTCAGTGTTTAGGACTAAAATTTTTCAAAAATGGCCAAAAACGCTATTTTTAGGGATTTCAACCCAGTTTTTCTCGAAAATCTGCCGTGATGGAACGTTTTTGAATCCAGATTCGTGTTTATCACGCAAAATGCCTTCGAAAACACCTGGAGCCATCTTATTTGCAAAACCCATGCAGGGCTGTGTTATCTATTGCGCTGTATTGTAATCTCGGAATTAAATTTCATTGATGTTTAGTTGATTGTTGTTTTAGAAATAAAAATTCCGTCAACATGGCTTGAGGTTTATCCTAAAAATAGATTTCTGTTCATTTCAAAGGAAATAGCCGATGGTGTTTCCAGCATTCAAGCTACATCAAACATAGCGATTCATTCACATCTTCGCTCCAATTGTAGTATTTTCCTTACAGACGCAGATTCTTAACCCGGAATTCATTGATAAAAATGCTTATCTTCAAGCAGTTTCAAACGAATCCAACCAGCAAAAATGCAACACAAACGATGGTCATTTGGTTTTATATCTCCTACGAGTTGTCGAGAATATACTCTTTAGTACGCGTATTTCTTTGGGTTTTTGTTGGTTGTAAATCGAGTATATTAAACAGGCCGAATGTGTTGACTCTACGAACAGATTAATTTTCTACAATTTCGAAACGCAGTTCAGGCGCTAATCGATTCATTATGACTTCTAAAACTTTACCAAACTGAAATGTCAACAAAGTGCGTGATAGTTCTCATTCAGCTAAAAAAAACTCTCGATATTTACCCTCAATTGACTCAGGTTAAAGAAAGGGTTTCGATTTTATATTGTGACTAATGGGTATACTTTTTAACAAGTTTCGCTAAGAGTATGAGTCCTGGAAGTTGCCGTAGTGTGCTGGCTTATTAGACGTAAGCCCACGGTTCAAAATCCAGGTCACACATCTCTAACAAAACGAAATGTAAAAAAAATTCTTTGGAAAACATGTAGATGTCTGGCAAAAACTCAGAGAGTTAAAAAAAATTGTCATGAAAAAGTAGCTCAACAAAAATCTGTCTTTGGAAGTCGACTATAAACTGT
The DNA here is from genome assembly GCA_936449025.2 of Sarcophaga subvicina. Classification (NCBI taxonomy): domain Eukaryota; kingdom Metazoa; phylum Arthropoda; class Insecta; order Diptera; family Sarcophagidae; genus Sarcophaga; species Sarcophaga subvicina. The sequence continues at coordinate 79,409,437 of OW388084.2, forward strand.
GGGTCTCCCCATTTATGATTAAAATTAACACGCTCAACATATGTACATAAATGGTGTGAGAAGCTAGGTCGCCATCTGAAGGGTTGTAAGTACATGTCAATGTGCTAATGTGTCAATGTTGTCTTGAATATTGATATCTAATGATTAAAGAATTGTTAGTTTGCCGGCATATGCCCACAACTTAAAATAAAATATGTCGCTCGGAGGCCCGCTACTCATGTATAAAATTAACACAGACAACATAAATGGTGTGAGAAGAAAGTTCGTAATCCTGACTGAAGGATTGTAATGACTAGGTATGTTTGGTATGTACGTACGAATCCAAAGAATTGGATTTTAAAGTGTTCCATTTTAAACTCCAATTACTCTGTCGTTATGCTCCGCGTGTTACCATTACTTGAATTTAATAACGTTTAACCCACTTTAAAGTATATTTTTATTTTATTTCTTTGTTTGATTCCATTATCCTTAATTGCTTGTTTCTGTTATTCATTGTCTGGCAATTGATTTGTCACATTTGTATTTATCATCATTTAGTTTTTTGTTTTCTTTTTTACTGGCAAATAAATTTTGTGAATATTTAAACACTACGTTTCTCTAATAAATTGGATGTCGAATAAGGAAATGTGTTTTTCTAATATCATATTTATGAAAGTGGACTTGTGTACAAACAATTATGCAAATTAAAACAAAAATAAACAATTTTACGATAAATATTGGTTTAAAATCTTAAATGTAATCATTTAGCGGGAGGAAGTTAGTTATAAATGACAGTATTAACATGCCACGAAACTTAATATATAATGTTGTTTACCTTCCTTTCATATTTACACAAACAACCAAACACTATACCTGACAGTAGAAATAGTTTCCATTTCCTAAGAGTCTTACGAAAACCTCATACTTAATTTACGAAAGCCTAATGACATACTTATTAACTATATACTGTAATATTCCCTTCCCTTCGCTCCCTCTATGTGTTTAATACTGTCAATATAATATAAACAATATTTGTGTCAATAACTGTAAACAACGGAAAAAAGAAAAACAGCAAAAAATATAAAAGACAGGAAAAGTAAGAATGAAAACAAAATATCCTACGAACTCATCTTTATTAAGCATTCATCCAACCATGCAAAGGAAGAGACTCCAACGCCGACACTCACTGGCTGTATGAAAAGAAAACAATCAGAGTTGCTACGATGAGTATAATAAACAAAAATTAGTATTAAGTCCTGAGGGAAATGCACTGACGTACCATTACAGTGTTACAAAAATAAGCAGTTCCAGACACTGTTAATTGTCCGCATGCTCTTGCAATAACGGTAACTAAGGAAGAGATATGGAGGATGAATAAAGCTGGAAAATAAATGATAATATTGTTCAATAAAAATGGAAATTAATATCAACAGTGAAGTCCTCTCTCAAATACTCGTGCTCATTTGGAAGCGTTAAAGAAAAAGTGTGTAACAGCACTAACCAGGGCCTTTCTTCGCTTATTCTTTGTTTACGGTTTAGTTTACAAATTTCTTTTGGGCAAAAGGATAAAAAAATAAAATTCAACTCCTTATCGAAATGCAAACCAGGCTTTCAAAAATTATTAGGGTCAGAAATAAATCACTACATCGAGCTGGAAGTACACCAAATTGCAAGAACAACATTTTCCCCTTGATCACATAACAAGGAGTCAAATTGATCACATTGTTACGGATGATAGGCGGAAATATAGTGTACTGGACGTTAACTAGATTCGTGATACTTATATTGATACGGATTACCTTGTCGCCCAAAATATTCGCGGACAATAACTTGTTTTTCCGGCTAAAGAACGAAGTTTCTCTGTATTGCATTGTGCGATCCATTGGTCAATCGACTACAATCGGATGTGCTCGCCGAGAAAGACGTTTGTTACGTAAATAGTAAGAAGACCAGATGACGTTAAATATTTCTTACACGATCTTAAGAAACAGAGGTACTTGAATGTTTCTTTCGGCTCTTGAAAAAGTGCTGATTCCAGCTAACGTAACTGGATTTTCATTTTCAGAAGAGTTTCTGCCCCCTAATATTTGCACCACACATGGATACAAATGCTGCACTTGTGTGCCAATAAACAACACTGGTTCTTTCGCGCATAATAATTGACCCTACTCATCCGACCCCATTAGGAGTCATTCATATTACGCCTTTTCGCCTCAATCTCCAAAGTGCTCTTCCTACAATTAAATGAATATGAATAAATACTCTTGTCACCGCCATTAATATTCATTAAATGAAATATATAAAAAACATTTGCATACTTTTTTTTGTTAAAAAGTATATTGAAAGTGTATGTATTCAATATACTTTTCAACAAATTGTTCCTTTTGGAGCTTAAAATCCCCTCCAAATATGTACTCTATTAAAAGCTATTGGAAAAAAAATTGCCTCCGTTTCATACACATATATACAATAAATATTTTGGCACACAATATTAAAATAGTATATTGAGACTTTTTGTCAGCTAATGAAAAGTAGGCTTTACATTTTGTGTTTAATTTAGAAACAACTCTGGTAATTTCCTGTTTAAACATATACATAATCGGTCATTACAACCCTTCAGTCAGGATTACGACCTAGTTTCTCACACCACTTATGTTGTGTGTGTTAATTTTATACATGAGTGGCGGGACCTACAGTTTAAAGTCGACTCCGAACGACAGATTTTTGAGAAACTTTTCATGGCAATTTTATTTACTCTCAGAGTTTTTGCCAGAAATCTGCTGAAAGGAAGTCGCCGAAGAAATACATTTGTATTTTAAGTTGATGTCTGGCCTGGGGCTCGAAACCTGGCTTTTCGTCTAATAAGCCAACACACTACCTACTAGACCACGGCGACTACTTAAACATGAACTGTTAATACAAAATTGGCAACAACGAAAAGCAGTTAAAAATTATAAATGCTTTGTATAGAATTCCCCAAGTCACTTTACTGCCAAAAAGAGAAAAACTAGTTTAAATAACAAAAATTGTTGAGAGCCAAAAAGTAGGCCACTGAATTTAATACGAAAAATATGCAAAGAAAACTGTTACACGCAAAACAAAATTAAATTACTGGCAACAGTAATGAAAGAAGAAACAAATTAAATAAACAAAAATAGAAACACGAAAATTAAAGCACAATTTTTGGGGTTAAAAATTAATTGTAATGTCTTGCATATATTTAGTTAACAAATTTAAACATTATTTCTCATTAATGATTCAAATTCAAAGTAACTGTAAAAAATTAGTTTTTTGTAAAATTTTTTATCCTTTTTTTCACGATTTTGCTAGAATTTAATTTTCGGCTTTTTCAACATGTATGCTTATTATATCCTTGTTGGACTTTTTCTCAGTACAGCTGTTAATAGGAATTTAATTTAATTTTTTCTATGTGTTTATTTACATTATCAAAGGAATGTTTGTGCACCAATTGCTTTAAATATCCATTAATTTTAATTATATACACGCCACTGGACAAAGGTCGACATATTTTACTGCAAAAAAAAACTGAGAGAGAGAAAAAATTCAAATATAATTGCCTTTAACAATTAGCTAATATCACGTATAATTTAATGAATTTTGTATTGCGAAGTTTTTTGTCTTTCTGATAAAAATTAATATGAAAAAATCCTAAATATATGCAGATATTTGTTACATATGAAAACGCCTTAATGCATACTTTAACAATTCTATATAAATGTAGAATATGCAAAGTCGTATGGAGTCGCAATACGTAATATTGTGATAATACACTTTATTAACAGATATAGTTTATTATTAGACGAGAGGCCGTGATTCAAACCTCACCTCAGACATCAAACAACGAAGTATGAAAATACAAAACGAAGAAATACAGCGGCTTCCTCTAAGCAGTCTTGAAAAGTCCATGAAAAGTTTCTCAAAAGGATCTGCCACTTATGTATAAGATTAGCTCACACAACGTATGAGGAGAGAGAAGCTAGGGCGTAATCCTGACAAAAGGATTGTAATGACCAATTACGTATGTGTGTAATAGAGGTCTTTAAACAGAACCTTAAGGAACTAAAGCCGTAATAGCATATGACTTATAAACGCTTCCGGTGTATGATATTAACTTTCAATATTCAGTCACAAAACTGATTTTTGTTGCTAAGTGGGTACATAGTTGCTAGTGCCACTATAATAGAGTCCTGAATTATGCATAGAGTAGAAATTTATCTCCTGAATGCATTTTTTATTGAATCAGTTTTTGATATTTTCTTTACAACTATTCTCGTGCTACTTTTTGAAACTTTGTTTTTAAAGAATAATTATAATGCTCATAACCATTATCCTTGGCGGCTTTTAATATACTTTAAACACTTTAATAAAGTCGTTAGTTTGATGCCTTTAACGGAGAAGTGGGAAGAAAAGGAAAAACAATTTTGTGGGCAAATATTTTAGAAGCCATAATCATAATGGGCCACAGCCAAAAGGAGCGATATGATGCGATTAATACATTTGTTAAGTTTTTGTGCAGAGAAATTTACATGATGTTAAACAAGGAGTTCATTAACTCATTATCATGCTATTATTACTCCCTTTTGTTGAGTTTCAGTTTTAGATTTTTTGGACTCTACATAGTCTATTAAGGGTTTAAGGGCAAACATTATGACAGCAAACATTATGAACCTCAAAAAAAAAAAAAGAAAAAACCCACAACTGTAGCATACAGTTAGAAAATGACAGTGGCAATAATAGTAATTAAAATACAACTAAAAGAAATCTAATAAATTTATAAAAAAAGAGAGCCAATAAATTTGTAAAAACTTAAAGTTATGAACTGTATAACAGACGGTACTAAACAATTAACAGAAGAAAACAAGGCCCTGGGATGAATATTCTTGGGAATGGGAGCCGTAACACTACAATGTCTACATGCCTAAATAATTTATGTGTAATTGTAAACTTTGTAAACGATAATAAAGGGATGTAGATAATCATACAATAGCTATTGTTCGGAAATTGTTCCCTTAGAGCTGTAATAATACAACACAATATATTTTTTTCTCTTTTTGCTTTTGTTGTTAAACGCCAGAGGTTTTCTTCTCCTTTTGTATGGCAAACAAACTTTTACGGCCTAACATTGTAATTACGTTGGCACGTGTGTAACATTAACACCCTAGTCCACAAAAAAACTTTTCTGTATGTTTCTTTTGTGTTTTTGCTTACTCTTTTATAACAAAGCTAAAGACTTGTCACCATATTAGGTCATACGAAAAGTATTCTTGTTTTTTATTTTTATTTTCTGAATTGAAAATAAGCTTTTTTATACAATTGTTATTTGCCTGCTACTTCACAGGCAAGCAAACTGCGTAGCCAGGTAGATAGAGTTGTCTATTGTCTATTTATTTATAATTTTAATATTAAGTGATGTAAAAGTAAAACACCAGTATCTTGATATTTTCATTTTCGTAACAATATTGTATAGCACCTAAAAGAAGCGACATATCTCAAATAGAAGGACTCCTCCTAATGACGCACATCAATGCCTTTTTTAAACAAAGCGGATGAGCGAACCAAATTGAAAATTTCAAGTAACTACATGGTAATGCCATCCAAATTAGCCCAACCTACATTGGAGACTAAAACCATGTGAGAAATAATTAAAATTCCTGTCTCAAAAATTGTACATTGATTTTCATACTTTTCTCATTGATTTTTCGATACGTTATGTTTAATTGATTTAGAATTGCATATTGAAACCGTGTAGCTTGTATATTGATCTTATGGATTATTTTGTTGTTACTTCTCTTTGCAGTTTCGAGTTTAGGTTTAAAGCTTCCTGCAATTGTTTTCCTTTTTCTCGATTAGCAGGCAATTTTTAAACTTCTTAGACGTAAACAGAAAACGTAAGAAAGTAACGCTAACAAATTGGAGTTTTTAATAAGTTTTTACTGTTTATAGTAGTATTTCTTCCAATTGATTCCAATTTTAAAGAGATGCAGTTTTTTTCTTATTTGTCGTGTTGTTGTTGTTATGCTATGAACATTTTGTAAATGCAGACAACATTTCGATAAAGTATTTGCAGTTACGATATACCATTTAGTCTATCGAAATTAGTTTTTCTTTATTTCCTTACATTTTTCTTGTTTTTGTTTAAAAACCAAATAATAGCAGCAGCTCCTATAGTTCTATAAGCCATTTAAGTTTGAAACTTCAATTTAAGAGTATGTATCCTTGTTTTAATTATTTCTAAAAAGATTATTTTTCAAATGCATTTTAATTTGAAATTGATGCTTAAAAGTCAAATTAACAGTTTTAAACACAATTAAGTTTCTATCTTTCTATTTACAACAAAAACGATAACAACATCAATGAAATTAGCAAATAACGCAAGCAAATATTTTCTTGTATCCTTTTAGGATAAACAATTGCATTCATCACGTTTTTTTAAAAACGTTTAAAATATCAGCTCGTAGATTGCAAATAATATACAAATAAATTTGTGTTTGAATTAATTAAAATTATTTATTATAGGCACAATTTTGTGTGCCACTTTTCACAACTTTATGTAAGCGACAACAATTTCTTTGTTTGTCATTAATCTTTGCACTGTTTTGCATAAACAATAACAATTACCAGACAATTGTTTGACAGATGTTTGTAACGGAGATCTTCAACCCATGATTACTCTCTTCAAACACAAGCGTCTCCACACAAGACTTATGACCTGGTTACCCAAGCGTAAGAAACGTAATTGTAACGTACGTAGCCTTAAAAACGTTTGTGTAGTTATAGAAACGTTAAAAACGGGACATATGTTAACGAAAAATGTAAATAAAAAGGAACAAAACACAAAGCAACACACAAACGAACACAACACAATGCAAAGAAATTGGTATACATACATCTGCACTCATCAATGATGAGTCATCATCTCTCATGTTCAAATGTCACGTAAAAACGTGGGAGAATTCTGTTTTATACAGATCGTTCCGTTTTGCTAACGATAGAGAACGGTTGGGTAAGCGTTTACATTGTTTTCCATATGCTAAAAAGACAACGTTCGCTACGGTACGTTACGTTACGTAGGGTAACTACAGCTTTAAGTAGCAGGCTTGATAGAGAAACACCCAAAATTTAACGATCATTGCGACGCTCTCAAAATGGCTCTGGCATCTATCAGTCTACACGAAAGTTTTATATCAAAATTCTGTATAGTCTCTCTCTCTCCCTCTCCCTCTAGCATTTTGGAATCTTCAGAACATGAGTTCTTAGAATTAAATGTCTTTAATCGATAATAAGTTCATGGTAAAAATTGATTTCTTTCTAAATTCTGTGAATATTAGCTTTGCCTTGCTTAACTATTATAAAGGAATTCAACTTTTTCTCTTCGTGCTGACTTCTGAAAAAATTTGGTTTTTAAAGTATACTTTTTGTTGATCTTAGAATTCACATTTATATATGTATATATATCATACTTTAAGGCATCCTTTGCTAAATAAGTTAAATAAATTCAAGATGTTTTGTGTCTTATTTCTCTTCAATTTTCTATTACATTGTTACAATTTACTGAAAAGCAATTTAATTTCCACTTTATTTTCTTCTCTTTTTCCTCTTTTTTGCTGCAACCTATTTTGCTATTAAAGAGACTTTTTATATTGTAATATATGAGAAAATACATACAATACCATACATCGCCAGGCATATGGCCATATTACAAGCACATAGGATGTACATGAACTTTTTATATGTACCTGTGTAAGATTCATTTGAACAATGTATGGAATTTCCGTCGTTTGTTCAGAATCCTTCAATAAAATTGGCCAAGAAAAGGCACACAACAGCCTGTAGGTTTTTATACTAAAACAACAATGACACGAAATACTTTCATTATATGGATATTGTTAACCTGGTTCTTTTGTTTCAAAATAGAGAGAAGTAGAATAGAGCGATAGGGAATAAACATGAGTAAAAAAAATATTAAAGCCTACTTAAAGGCGGTGTGTTAAGAAAATAATTTTTCAAAATTAAATATAATTATAGAACCTGTTACCTCTTTACAGATCTACTTGTTTGTAAATCGAATTGAACAATAAAACACGCCGCACGGAAACAAATCTTTAATATAACATGTCAAGTGGATGCAAATCCTCCAGATAGTCTAAATTACAAATGACTTTTCAATAACTCACTGCAGAGTCTCGTTGAATTGCCTCTGAAAGTGGATTCTGATTCGATGGTGATGGGTGGTGGTATAGCAATCTCATTGCATACATCATTTAATAGTGCGTCCTCAATGGGAGGACTTTATCATTTACAATAACAGCAACAACAGTAACAACGGCAATACAAACAAATTTTATTACATTCGAATACAAGTTACGTTTCCGCCGGATATTAACAACGTAGAAAACATAAACAGGTATTGCCTTGCGTGCCATACGTCCTTTACAGCAATATACAGGACCACATATTGATGTTTAAATATGCAATTCGAAGATAATTTCGACACAGACCAACAACATCATCATCAACAACGGCAGCAACATCAACTTTATGATGGCCCCATGACAGCTGAAGAAGATGAGGTCTTTCATACAGTGCACGATAAAGAAGAATTTTCACGCACGAAAATTGTCTGTTCTCATATAAAAATCATTTGGACACCAACAACTTGGCAACTAACAGAAAATTATAATTTATCAACAGCAACAACAACAAGAACAACAACAGCAATTATATACAACACCATTGCTTGCTATCTCATACACAAATCAATATCAACTGGCTGAACGCAAATGTTTGACTGCATTTGCATAAGCAACAACCCAATCGCGTTGTGGTAACAATAGCCACATCAATGGCGCCTCTCAACAAAGTCTATACTTCTCGCATAGATTTGTATGAGTGCCTTGGTGCCATTTTAAGTGTGGCCATCAGTACAATGGGTCAATCACAGTCACGTTCGTATCAGGTAGGTTAAATTTAATTTTGTGTTTCACTGTTCTGGCGCTACTTTTGCTCGATCACAATAAGGGTATTTTTCGTGCACTTGTACGTAACACTCATCTATCTCGCAGAACACATCAGTTTGTGGTCGATTGGACAGTCGATCGCACATTCGTATGCGGAAATTCCTTCCTGCAGAGATCATTCCTCTAACTTATGATATAAAGAGATTCAAATCTAGTGGCCACAAACAATACTCCCTCTGTCTTCTAACATATTTTCCTAGTTCTAATACAATATACAGCATATGTAGGGGCTATTCCCTGACTGTTTTTTTTCTAATTTTGTCATCCGAATTTGTACTAAATTCGTCATACGAATTTGCGACCAATTTTTTTCTACATCTATTGTCATTTGATGTTAAAGAGCACTTAAGTACATATTATCTATCCATATTAGGATAGAGAAACTAATTTGAAATAAAAGTAAAAGAAGATAACTCATCACAATTCTAAAGAAAAATTTCTACAAACCCTAAAACTATGCAGTAATTGCTGTATATTTATGCAACCCAAAAGTAGGCACTACTTTTCAATGGTATGTATATTTTTATACTGCCTGCTTTTTACTATATTTCAGATAGGGTGAAAACCAACTTGCATAATACGTATTTGTGGTCAGGATAGACATTTGTTCCCATGATCAATCTTTTTCGATCTGCGGCACGTAGACTTTGGAGGCCCACATTACGCTTCTCTTAAGGGTTCTATAGCTGTTTACAAACACTTGTACTTGAACACTTGTTAGTTAAATTCCATGTATAGCAACCATATAGGAACACAGGCTTCGCAATTGAATGGCATTTCTAAAGCGACCACAGGTCCCCATAGCAATATCTGACGAAGCTGTAACGGCAAGGAAGAGGGCGAAACTACAGAATTGCAAACCTTAGAAGAAGAATACTTAGACAAACGGAATTTATTGACAGCATAGATATGGCTGAAGGTGATGGCTATGGGTATGGCTGTTGGAAATAAGCTATTCTCTTTGAGATCAGCAAGTTATACTATGCAAGTAATCCATGTTCTTTGAGATTCTAATTTATACTAACCTAACCTAGATTGGAGTTTTTTCACAATAAATATCCCTTTTTCTAAAATGATCTAGAGAAAAAAAGTGTTAATAAATAACATATTGTTACGTTTTTACCTTTTAAAAATGTTTAGAATATGAGTTCGTAGATTGCAAATAAAATAAAAATAAATTTGTGTTTAGTCTTAATTAAATTCTTTATTGTTCGCACAATTCTGTGTGCCACTGTTCAAAACTTGATGTAAACAACAAGAATTGCTTTGTTTATTGTTTTTTTTACAAACCACGATTATTCTCTTCACTTTTGCGTAAACAATAACAATTGTTCGACTGAGCTTTATAACGGAGATCTTCAAACCACGATTATTCTCTTCAAATACCGCCCGTCTTCTCACAAGACTGCCTGAATTTTTACTGATCCCGTTGCCTGCTTTGCCTTACTTTTTTATATGGCGACGTAAGCAATCTGATGAATGATCTTGAAGTCGAATGTTCATGGCTTCGCCTTCTCGAGATCTCTAGAAATGTAAACATCGTTGTTTCATTATTGTTGTTCGTGTATTTTTGTTTACATTTATTCTTGTTGCATTTTAGTTTACTTGTTTATCCCCTTTTTTATACTTATAAATTACTTCAAACTTTGAATATGAGTAGTATGAGTATGATATTGAAATAATTATCAGAAATTATGAGTATGATTCGACTCTACTCATCTTTTTGAATGCTCATTGCTGATCTCTGGCATAATGGTAAACTAATTAGTTTGTAACAATTAAGGAATTTTCTTTTTTAGAATTTAAATTTAATAATAATATTAATATTTTATAATAATAATTATAATAATTGAAGAACAAACAATAAAAATGTAAAACAATATTTACTGTTTAAGGGTCATCATTGTTTGAAAATTTAAATTATTTGCCTAAGCCCTACAACAATAACAGACAATGTCCTTTATTTTGTTGTTATAATTGCTATCCAAAATCAACATAACCTAATGCCAGGCTCAATATGTTTATTGGGTAATAAGACCCAACACAACCCCTAATGACTTCACTGGGTTTTTCGAAAATCAATAATAATTACTTGTCTTTGTTCTTTAAATATTTTAAACATTAAATACTTCTCTTATGGTTTTAAACAATTACAGGAATTTAAAATTATAATTTCCAATTTTACAGCAGACAGTTCCTTTGTTTCCTTGGTAAAATCTCTCTCCTTTTACAACAAATGACTTTACAACGTCAATAACAATACTATGTCTCTGATTGTCTTGGTCTTTGAAAAATAACTTGGCCAGGAATTTATAATCAGACAATTTTTTTTTGTGTTCGAAACAGGGCCAGTATTTGTTTCCTCTACAAAAACAAAAAAAAAAGATTTTTTTTGCAGAATTTTTTTGAAATGAAAGTTGTACCGCAGAAGAAAGGAAAGCTGTAAGAGTACAGATACTAAAATTTTAAAAGGATGTCCCAATGATATATACAAAGGGAGCGAATTTTCTAGTGGTATGTAGTTTGTTTGGTTGTTTATGGTTTCATTTAGAAAAGGAAACGTTTGTGTATTCTTCTATTCTATTCTATTCTAAAGACAAAATATTTGAGATTTTAATTTAAATTTTTTAAATTTAATTGATTTTATTATAGAATTTTAGCTTCAGGACAATTAGAACAACACCAAAACGTGCAAAGCAAATGTTTTACTGGAATATTTTAAAATAATTTGAATAAATATTTAAATTTTTGCTTAAAAAAATATTTTCTGAATAGAAGCAACCATTTGACTGACTGCTTAAATACAAAACTGTGGTAAGGAAAATTTGATAAAATTAGTTTAACTTTGAGAAACAAGCTAAATTCAAGACATTATCCAGCCTTGGCCAGATTTTCTGCTCCATTCTGACCGTGTCCGAAGCTGCCCTTCTACTGTTAACAAGGTCCACGATTGCATTTTCGATTATAAGCTTGCAGGTACCCAAAGGGATCACTAATGTAGAGGATTCATCAGAGAGTTCGATGGTCGTGCTCCTTCTGGCCACTTTATCCGCTTTGCAGTTACCAGGAATGTCCCTATGGCCCGGTACGCATGAATACAAACATCATATCGATTCGCCGCCTCCTCGTTAAGGCATCTGCGACAGTCATATACCGTCCTGGAGTTCATTACATTAGAATCCAATGCCCTGATAGCCGCTTGGCTATCATAAAGTATAGTAATTTTCCGCCTGTGAACGCTTGATTTGCCAACACTTCCGCTTGAAAGACGCTGCAGTGATTCGGTAGCCTAATAGACCGGTTTATTCCGATTGATTCCGGCTGCCAACTTGGCTGCCTCCAACTTGGAGCCATCATTGGACCTATAGTGCACTGCATTTACAGTGATAATCTGGCCAACGTCGTTCTCAAAGGAATTTGGACTGATGACAACAACAGCCCAAAACCTAATCTTTCGGGAATGACTATAGCTTTGCCTTGAGGATTGTTTTATTAACAAGTCTTAGTCCTTTGTGGCAATATTGGATTTTAACTGACAGCATGAAATGAAATATTCAAAGAAGAAACACTGGATTATCTGTTAAGCCATTCGAAAGCATTTCATGATACAAATGTTAATTCATTTTCTTTATTAGTAGAAGGAATAGCTCAGGCGTCTCTAAGAAAACAAAATATGAAAAAATATTTCTTTCAGCGACTTCCTCTCAGCAGCCTGCTGCAAAAACTGTGAAAGAAAATAAAATTACATGGAACTCTGCACTACACTTTTTATTAGACTTCGAAGACTTTGTTTCATCAAACTTGCCACCAATTTGTTCTAATCTAGAAGAAGAGGCAGCATTAAAATGCTACCTTGAGTTTGCTTTAGACTTTATTATGAACATGTTACTTAACGTATTCATTCCATGTGTTGAAAGAGGAATTTTCCTCGCTAGTGATTTCCACAGGATTTTGAATAAAGAAAACTCAATTCCACACAAATTAATTTTATGTTTTATTGGCTTTCTTATATTAAAATTCCTATAAACAATTCAATATTGTTAGTAATATTCTTAATTACATACATAATTGGCCATTACAACCCTTCAGTCAGGATTACGGCCTAGCTTCTCACACCACTCATGTTGTGTGCGTTAATTTTATACGTGAGTGGCGGGACCTACAGTTTAACGTCGACTCCGAACGACAGAATTTTGAGAAACTTTTTAATGGCAGTTTATTTTTACTCTCAGAGTTTTTGCCAGAAATCTGCTGAGAGGAAGTCGCCGAAGAAATATTTTTATTTTTCATATTTCATTTTTGATGTCTGACCTGGGATACGAACCCGGGCTTTACGAATAGTAAGCCAATACACTACCTACTACACCACGGCGACTTCAATATTCTTAATTACAGTTACATAATTTTCACTTACTTTTTGGTATAGAAACCACTAGAAATTAATTACTTAAAATATAATCCAGAAGATTTACCATCTGAAGACCACCACGCCAGGTCAAGCAGTAATGAAATTATTTTATTAAAAAATATGGCGCATTAGAAATGGCGTGAGTGGCGTTACTCCGAAAATCTTCATGGTTATAAATTCTATTACAAAATATTTTAGTTAATTAAATTTAAGCGTTTTTGCCAGTGGTGGTAACATTCCCCCCCGCAGTATGGCAAGAAGGTTCTTCGCCGGCATACTCTTTATGGGAAGCCACGTCCAAAACCGCAGGCTTGACTACAGGCCTTTCCAAAATTCCATTTGATGTTAATACTTTGGCACTTCTGACTTGCCCATCTTTTGCCATCCTCGTTTCAAGTACCTTTCCTTTTGGCCAACTATTTCTAGGAAGAGAAGGATCAACTATTATAACCAAGTCCCCCTGACATATTACCTTTTGTTTTTCATGCCACTTAGACCTACACGTTAATGAAGGCAAATATTCTGCAATCCATTTTTTCCAAAAAATGTTTGCATATTGTTGAGAAATAAGCCAATTCTTTTTCAAGATTATACCAGTATCATTACAAGTGGAGATAGGCTTTAGTCCGCTGGAGCTACCAACAAGAAAGTGATTAGGAGTTATTGCTTCACTTGCTTCGTCGTCTACAGGAACATAAGCAAGGGGCCGTAAATTAATAATATTTTCAACTTCAATCATTATGCTTACAAGCAACTCATCACTAGGTGCTGCCGATACCATTATTTTGTATAAAACGTTTTTTACGGAGCGTACCAATCGTTCCCAGGCACCACCCATGTGGGGAGATGCTGGTGGATTAAAATTCCATTTCGTTGTTGTCGTTGTGAATGTTTTAATAAATTCATTTCTGTCTACATCTGCAAGTGCCTCTCGTAGCTCTCGTTCTGCACCTACAAAATTAGTGCCATTATCGCTGAAAATTTCACGGGGAATTCCTCTGCGAGCCATAAAATTTCGGATGGCCAAGATGCTCGAGTCGGTTGTAAGTGAGTGTACAATTTCTAAGTGCACTGCTCTTACTGTCATACAGGTAAATAGACAACCATATCGTTTTTCTCTGTGTCGACCTACTGTAACCATTATAGTCTATACCTGTGTAGGTAAAAGGAGCGGAATATAATGCTAATCGAGCTCGAGGCAATTTTGCCATTTGAGGAACTTGAGGGACCGCCTTTTTTACTTTACACCACTGACAATTTCGGATTACTGTTTTGTATACAGATCGCAGTTTTGATACTGAAAACTTTTGACGAATTTCATTAACAGCTGTTTCGTGGTTCATATGATAGTACTTAGAATGATAATGCCGTATAATTAATGTTGTAATGTGACTGGATCTTGGTAGAATAATTGGTGTTTTTTGTTCTTGAGAAATATCTGCTTCATCGATTCTACCATCCTCTCTTAGAACTCCAAATTTATCAATAAAGGGAGATTTTGTATAGAGTTCACTTGATTTTGGAATTTGCTTTTTAAAATTTATTAAAGCGATTTCTGACGCATAGTGTTCCATTTGAACTTGCCGGAATAAAAAATTTTCTGCTTTTAACAACTCTTCAAGAGTTAACTCGCCTTTGACTATTTGTTTTGTTCTACACTTTTCAATAAAGCGCAAGACATAAGCGGTTGCCCGAAGAATTCGATTCCATTTTGAGAATCGTTTTTCGTTTACTAAATTTTCTTTAATTGTTATTTGAAACAATTCATGTATCCTCTCTTCAGTAGTATCTTCTTTGAAGACTTGTGCATTTTGCCAATCCTCTTGAGGGCGATATAAAAATTCTGGACCTTGAAACCATATACTGGTGGTAACAATTTTGGGCTTTCTAGCCCATTTTGTGGCCTCATCAGCTACATTGTGTTTTGTTGGAATCCATCTCCAATCTCTAATAGAACTCAATTCTAAAATTTCTGTGAATCGGAAAGCTACAAATTGACTATATTTTCTATGGTCTGAGTTAATCCAACTTAAGACCGTTTTTGAGTCAGACCAGTAAAATTTTTTCAAAATTGCGATTTTGTGATTGTCGCAGATAAATTTAGCGAAACGAGCACCAATTAAAGCTGCCATTAGTTCGAGACGAGGAATTGAGGTTATTTTCAAAGGAGCCACTCTGGTTTTAGATCCAATTATTATTGTATTATTTTTTATCAAGCGGAAATAACAGACAGCAGCATATCCTTCTTTGCTGGCATCTACAAAAGTATGAAGTTGCACTTCAACATCATCGTAGCTAGTAAAATTTTGCAAGTAGCAGCGTGGAATTTTAATTTGTTGTATATTTGGCAAAATCTCTAACCACTGAATCCATTTATGCATTAGCTCTTCGGAAATACTTTCGTCCCAATTTATTTTGGACCTTCATACTTCTTGTAATAAAATTTTTACGTACATGATAACATTTCCAATGAGACCAAGAGGATCATAAATCGACATTACTACACGTAACATTTCACGTTTGGTTGGTATTCTTTTATAAGAAAGGATGTGACTATCTATTAGCCATGGTGCGATTTTAAATGTTATAACATCCGGTTGATGCTCCCAAAATACACTAAGTACCTTCTCTACTGGCTTATTCTCATTTAAATTTAGGCATTTTATATTATTGCCGGAACAATCTGTAATTTTATTTATTACCTCTTCACTATTTGAAATCCAATTCCTAATGTTGAATCCACCTTGTTGATGTATAAATTTAACGTCTGATATTAGCTTTACAGCTTCTTGTGGAGTGTCAACAGATTGCAGAAAGTCGTCAACATAATGATTTTCATTTATTGATTTTGCAGCAACAGGAAATTTGTCCTTGAAATTGTTGGCGTTTAAATTTTTTATGTATTGCGAAATGCTGGGGGCACACGAAGCACCAAAAATCATAACATCCATTACATAGACTTCGGGTTCAAGATTTTGCTTACAATCTCGCCACAAGAAACGTTGAACATCTCGGTCTTCTTGTCTTATAAAAATTTGGTGGAACATTTCTTCAATATCTCCACAAACAGCAATAGCTTTCAAGCGGAATGAAAATAAGACTGCAGGTAAAGATGCTAATAAATCCGGACCTTTATATAAAAATGAATTAAGCGAGACTCCATTTATCTTTGCAGCAGCATCCCAAACTACACGGGACTTACCAGGTTTGTTTTTGTTAAAAACTGCAAAAATGGGAAGATACCAAACTTTTCCATTATTGGTGTTAATTTCTTCAGGATTTAATTTTCTTATGTATCCTTTAGCCATGTACTTGTCGACAGTATTTCTAAAAACCTTTAAAAGCTCTGAATTTTGCTCCAATTTCCTCTCCAGGCAAAGTAAACGCTTAAGTGCCATTTCATAGCTGTTTGGTAAATTCAAAATGTCAAATTTCCATAATAAAGGAACCTCGTAGTGCTTATCTTCTCTATGCGTTGTATATTGTCGAAGAAGACCTAAAGCACGTTCATCGACCTTTACTACAAATTCCCGGGTTATCGAGTGAATAAAAACTCTTTACCAATTCTTCTAAGCTGTCATCTTTGCTGGAACATTCACAAATATGGTAATTAAAACCCTTACTTTCTTCCGTATATTTCGAAACAGCACCATATATCATCCACCCAATATTCGTGCAGACAGTAACTGGATCATGGGGACCACCTCGTCGTATTTTGTTTGGAACTCCTAAGTTAAAATGATTAAGACCAATAAGTATTGTTGGAACTGCATTCGAGTAACTTTCAATTGGTAAATTTTTCAAATGTGGATTGCTTCGTGCAAGATTTTCATAATCTAAGGATTGAGATGGTAAACTTAATTCTTTCACTGAACGTACATTTATCGGCATCTTTTTGTTGTTCAAACCTGAAATGTTAATAGTTAATTTTTGAGAATCATCTTCACATCTTTCTATACCTCCAGTCCATTTTAAGCATAGAGGGTTAGTTGTTCCAGTAATTTCTAATTTTTTCATTAATTTATTATCAATCAAACTAATAGAGGATCCTTCATCAATAAACGCGTAAGTTTTTATTTTATTATTTTTGCCGTGCACTGTTATAGGGATTATTTTAAATAACACTTTCATCGCTTCACTGCTATGATTATTAACAACTTCGCTGTTGTCTCTGTTACTTATATTTTGGTCGATTATGTTATTATCGTTTGGCTCCTCATGAGAATATCGATGTAAAGAAGAATGATGATAATATTTACATCCCTCCACACCGCATTGTTTCTCTTTCTTGCATTTACCGTAATGTTTACACAAACAAATTCTACACAATTTATTTTTTCTTACGATATTCCATTTGTCCTCACGACTAAGCGAAAGAAATGTTTGACAATTTGAAATTGTTCTGCAGTTGTTATTGTTACACACAAAGCATTTACGATCTTCATTATGTGTATGAACTTTTTTATTACTGCTGTTATTAACAGTCTGCATTTTCTTCTTTCCATCAGAAGGGGTTCTCGACTGGTATACAAGAAGCAGAGAGACCAATGTTAAAAATCCAATTAGAAAATTCGTACATGTTAGGGTCTTTATTTTGATTTAACAGCTGAAGTTTGAATGTACCCCATTGAAGTTGATAAGACGGTGGTAATTTTTGTATTAGTTCTTGAAGAAGAGAAGAGTTATTTAATTCATTTCTTAAGTTGGAAGCTTCAATAGTTGCGATTAAACCTTTTACATTAATTGCAAACGAAGTAAATGAAGTTAAGTTATTTTCATCTATAGTGGGTGTTGATTTTATTCGGTTTTTAATTGAGTTTATAATTTTTTCAGGCTGCCCGTAAAGTAGTTTTAATATTGACATTACCCAATTTACATTCGAGGGATGAACTAATAAATGCTGAATCTTTTGCAACGCATCTCCTCTAAGAGATTTTTGTAATCGGATGAAGTTTTCTGCATCAATGTATCCACAAATTTTAGTGGACCAATCAAATGTGGATGAAAATAAAGGCCATTCTTCTGGTTGACCTGAAAAGGCAGCTAGCTCTCTCGGCAGAGAATTTCGTGCCTGCAATTGCTCTTGATTTAAACGAGGAATATAATTTGTCATTGCGTCGTTGAAATGGTGAGAAGGCGGATTAAAATATCTAGATGTAGAAGCGTGTGGCTGATGAAATATGTTTTGATTAGCATTTCTATTGAAAGCGTTTTGAAAAGAATTGCATGCAGCACCAGAATTAAGTGGTGGGTTACTGAATGTGGACACTGTAGGTTCCAAGGCAATCGATTGGGAATGTGGCTGCAGTCGACGTTGTAAGCCATTTATAATGGCAGGACCACAAGCTTGTTGTGGTACTCCGGGTGCTGAAGACGACATTTTAGCAGCATGTGTATTATCCGATGGATTGTTCAAACAATTATTTCCCTGCAATGTTTTAATAATTCCACTTGAATTACTTACATGGTTTTTAGTACCTATGGGAGATGGCATATCTAAATAAATATTTTCATCAGGCAGGACAGCTTCCTGCTCGGTTGCTTTATTGTTATTTAAATTTTCAGGTGCGCTCCTGTCATCAGTCTGGACCGGCGCTTCGGTACAAGATGCATTTGGAAGTGCCGTTAACCAATTTTGAATACTAAGTGAACGATTAGACGATGTTTCACTGTGGCGCTCTTTCTCATGCTGGTCTATAATTTGATACTTTTTGGAAATAAATTCCATGGAAACAGCGCGTTCTTCTTCTAAACGCTGCAATTTTAATCGAATTGATCTTTCTTCAAATTTTTTTGATGATCTAGTAGAAGCACTTTTAATAGATTCTGGCGAAAGCGTTTTGCAGCTCGAACATTTGTAGGTTAGGTTCGATATTTGTTCAGAAGTGGCATTTGCACACAAGGTGTGATAACCTTTTTGGCATTCTATGCAAGATATCATATTTTCGTCAGGGAACTTTAAACATTTCGGACAGATCGGACTATTTTGTTGACCTTCTACTTCCATTGTACTTACTGTGAGTTTGGCAAATCAGGGCGCTATAGGTGTTCCTTCAATGTACACGGACTTCGTATGATTGGATTTTAGCAAAAAGAATTTTAAAAATGTTGAAAGAGGAATTT
Organism: Sarcophaga subvicina; assembly: GCA_936449025.2. Taxonomy (NCBI): domain Eukaryota; kingdom Metazoa; phylum Arthropoda; class Insecta; order Diptera; family Sarcophagidae; genus Sarcophaga; species Sarcophaga subvicina. Next base: position 79,428,985 of record OW388084.2, read on the forward strand.
TCCTCGTTAGTGATTTCCACAGGATTTTGAATAAAGAAAACTCAATTCCACACAAATTAATTTTATGTTTTATTGGCTTTCTTATATTAAAATTCTTATAAACAATTCAATTTTGTTAGTAATATTCTTAATTACAGTTACATAATTTTCACTTACTTTTTGGTATAGAAACCACTAGAAATTAATTACTTAAAATATAATCCAGAAGATTTACCGTCTGAAGACCACCACGCCAGGTCAAGCAGTAATGAAATGATTTTATTAAAAAATATGGCGCATTAGAAATGGCGTGAGTGGCGTTACTCCGAAAATCTTCATGGTTATAAATTCTATTACAAAATATTTTAGTTAATTAAATTTAAGCGTTTTTGCCAGTGGCGGCAACACCATGTATACCAAGGTTTACAGTATATCACAAGGGTTATAATGCAATTATTAAAGCGTTTTAATATTGTTTTTTTTTTAAATTTTGTAATTAAATTAAATTATGTGTTTATGCATGTAAAAAAACCCATCTTTTCTGAAATTAAGGTTTTAAGCTGCTCATTAACTTTCAGGAGCATTTCATGTTTAAAAGAATGTCTTTAACACCATATGTGATGTAAATCCTCAATGTTCTTAATTTGCCACAAGTTCCTGTAGTTGTACAAGTTATTATTGCGTTCCATGTAATTTTCGAACAACAAAGCAAAAAGAGTAAACAACTAATTATCAATTCATTATGCCTTTTAAATAATGTTCGTAGTTTTTCCTATTTATAGCTGAGCAGCATATCTTGTACAAGACCCCAAGCTATCAAACTGAAAGCAAACATTCCAGCTATTTTAATGACACTTAAATTTTTTTTTAATTGTCAATAGTTTTTGAAATACTCGTACACACATACATAAAAGACATCAGCAGAGCAAAGAAGCTTGCGAAAAATAGGAAAAATACGTAGAAAAAGTGGAAAAATCGAAAACTAAAAACTGCAACATTTTCAGTCAAAGTTGTAGCCTGCTACCTAAGGAGAGGGCAGGTTAAATTTAAAAACGCAACAAAGCAAAAACGATTTGAAATTTTGCCAAATTTATTTTTTTGTTCCAATTGTCCTGGTTAGAAATGTAATAGTATTTCATTCATATAGCTGCCGCGGCTGGCCTCACAGTACTTCATTCGATCGAAACAATTTTCGTGCACTTTTTTGTATGGATTTGTATCTCGGCAATCGCATCACGAATGTTGGCCTTCAAATGCTCAATTGTCTCTGGTTTGTCGGCATGACACTTTTCTTTAACGGCTTCCCACACAAAATAGTCCAACGGTGTCAAATCGCAATTTATTGGCGGCCAATTGGCATCACCATGTCAGCGAAGTAAATGGCCATCAAACGTTTGATGCAATAAATCGATAGAGTCATGAGGCGTGTAGCAAGTTGCACCATCTTGTTGCAACCAAACATCGTTCACATCAATGTCATGAAGAGCGGGTACAAAAAAATTGGTTATCATGGTGCGATAGAATGGTGTGTCCTCATTTTCAAAGAAATATAGGCCAATGATGCCTCCGCTCCACAACACGCACCAAACAGTCACCCGTAATGGATGCATTAGCTTCTGTAAGACCATGCGTGGGTTTTCTGAGAATCAAGTACCACCACCAGGATGAAAATGAGCTTCATCCGAAAAGATAATTCTTTTTTTTTTTTTTTGACAAAATCGACATCATTGTGGCGTTTCTCGCTGGCTCAATAAATGGCAACGTTGCTCAAGAGTATATCGATTCATTACATTCAGTGAAGATAATATTGTTACGCAAATCGAAACGACCTAATATCGTTTAACAACAAAAACGATAAACAAAAGCCACACGATACAAATACACACTCACACCAAGAATACAATGAACGTGTTGATTATCTAAAGCTGCACACACACGTATGTACGACGAACCTGGTTTCGCCTGGTACCAACAACAACATGTATGCGACAAAAAGGGATAGACAACATAAGCAAAGTACACAAACAACAATGTATTAGCAATAGAGCTCTCGAGAAGGCGAGATCACGAACCTTCCACTTCAAGAATGTTCGTTAGACTGGTTGCAGGCAGCAGTCAGTGATAATTCAGTCAGCCTTGTGTGAAGACGCGTTGCGGTTGGAACGTACAAGAGGCATTGCTTGCAAAAAGGTTGTAAGCAGAGAAGATCTAACGAACAGTTCTTAGTGTTAACGCGGACAGAAGTGTGAAATAGAATAGTGTACAAACAAATTATTGTTGCATCGTTAAGTTGTATACGGTGGCACACAAAAGTAGTGTAAAGAATAAAGAGAGTTTAAGAAAAACTGAACACATATTCGTTTTTACTTGGTTTGCAATTAACGAACTCATATTTAAACGTTTTAAAAAAAAAATTAAAAAATTGCTACACCATCATCATAATAAATGTTAAAAGTTTATAACACCACTCTTCTGCTTTTACTTCCTAGTATATTTCCATTCCTGTATAATGATTTGAACCTTTCACCCTGCAAGGGGTGAAAGAGTAATTGTTCCCCCTCCTCCATTTAAGTCACTCTCTTTTTATCATACTTTTTAGTTTTTTCTCTCGCTTTTATTTTTATTTTATTACAGCTACTTGTATTACACTAATGGCTTAAAGCATATTGTTGAACCTAAAAAATGTTGGTTAGTATTGCATGTTAATGCTGCATAACCGCATATGCATTCAATAGTAATACACACACCAAATCATATAAACATCCACATATATCTACTTTAGTATTTTGTTTATAAAACCTATAGTTCTAGCAGCCATTATAGGTAGGTTAGCTTGTACGAGAGCAGAATACCCAATAGGCAATTTTGCAAAGAAGAAAATAAAATAAATTAAAAATTTTGACTTGAGGGCGATTAAAGAATAAATATAGACCATTTTACAACAAAATTATGTAATAAATAATCAAGGGAATAGCAGTAACAACAACAGAAAATGATAAATTGTTCATGGACAGTTAAAAAAGGTTTTAAATTTGTTTTTTTTTTTTGGCATGTCAAACATTTGGGTAAAGTGGGTTTGAAAATTGTCCACATAAACGAAATCTAAAAAAAATTATACTACGGAACAAGAAACCCTTGTTGACGATAGGCTGTGTAGACTTAAAAAAATTCATGATTTTAAAGTTACCGAAATAACTGAAAGGGACCTGTAAAAAACGACGCGTTTGCGATACAAAGAGTCAGGTTTCTACCAAATATAAACTGCTCTCAGCAGATTTCTGGCAAAAAATCTGAGAGTAAATAAAATTGCCTTGAAAAGTTTCTCAAAAATCTGTCGTTCGGAGCCGACTTTAAACTCTAGGTCCCGTCACTCATGTATAAAATTAACACATACAACATGAGTGACGTGAGAAGCTAGGCCGTAATTCTGACTGAAGAGTTGTAATGGCCAATTATGTATGTATGTAAGATTGCATAAACCCCCTCCCCCCCCCCCCATCACACCTGCTAATCATCGATTTGAAAGCGTTTCACGGACTGCTGTATGGAAACAACATTGAGAAGGAAAGGTGTAGATTAGGTTAGCTTAGGTAACAGACAATTGAGACACCCAGATGTTAACGGATCTATTGTAAACGTCTTACATAAACACCTACATAAATGGGTATTATAACCCATGGTTACGTCCTTGCCACCATAAAATTCAATTAGTTACTCATCTACAGCAACAAAATTAAATATGAGTTGAAAAGGTAATAAAACAAAACAAAAGTAAAGAAGAATATATCAATACCAAACATTACTCCGTAAATATCTTTAAGTATTCCATCATTAAGTATCAAATTTCAATTAAAATCGCTGGAGGTAATTTTCATTTTCCACAATAAAACTATAAAGTTTTTGAATTCTGTGGCTAAAAAACTTTAATTTGAGATGAAAATATATCAATAAGGAACATAAAATATAAGCATCATTATTTAAATATATTTTCTTTAATTTTCTTATCTTTCAGGCGAAAAAAAATTAAATTTTTAAAAATCTTAAAAAAAGGATATGTGGGCTGCTCTGAAAGTATGATAGCTAATCCTAAACTATTTATACAGTATTATTTCTTACATAAAACTACAAGTTGTGTGATAAAAGTTTTATGAAAATGCTTAAAATTTTCTAACAAAAATTTAGGATAAATATATATTTTTTTAGAAAAAAAAATCATTTTTATTCGAATTTCAAAAAAGGCTTTAAGCATGATTATTAAAGGCCGGAAGACTTTCAGCTCATCATTCGAAAAGGCGTAATGGGTGTAAATATAGCATTATCAAAGCGAATGATTCTGTTATTTTATACGTACGTAGTTGACAGAAATATTATCATCTGTAATAAAACATGGGACGAAACACATTTTGTCTGTCACGTGAGATAAATATGAGAAGAGCAGTAAGAAAGACTCTATAAGATTTCAGGAAACATCTACTAGTAATCTGTGTGAAAATTGGTAATATTTTTTCATCCCAAACTACTAAAGGCAGTTTTTTCTGTTCCAAGTAGTACCATCTTTGGCGATAAACATCGTGTTATCATGTTTGTTGCTGCCAATACTTTCTTCAGTTCATAAGACGAGCTTCTATTTTCTTTCTCTTTAAAGTCTTTAGCAGCAAGGATATTGCATATATAATTAATATATAATCGGTCATTACAACCTTTCGTTATAAATTGGAAATGTCTGACCTGAGGGTTTAACCTTGGTCTGACATCGAATAAGGTAACACGCTACACACTAGACTACGACTACTTCAATCAATATCAATCAACATATCAAGAATCGAAAATTTAATCTTTTCACTTTCGTCCCGCACTTAACTTTCAATTATTTCTCAAAAACCATAAATATTGTATTATCTGCGATAAAACTTCACAAAATCTTTGAAATCTTAAAAAAATTAAATACACGACACCAAAAAATCTCCAAAAATGATATATAAGCCAGAATTATGAAGTTTTTGAATTTTGTAACCCCTGTTTGAAATTTTCTTCTTTTATTTGCTTTAAGATAATGGCGATAACAATACTAACAAATTCAAAAAATATCAGAAATCTAACTTTTTCTGAATTAAAGTTATGTAGTCTGAAAAATTAAAATGTATCATTTGTGATACAAAGCTCGATTTACGGTTAAATAAAAATATTTTCACTGAATTTGTTTTTAAGGATAACCGGTTATAAAACAATAATTTTTAACCATCTTTTTTCTCTGTTGACTTTAACCACAAAAACAATTTTTTGAAAGCCATGCCATGGCTTAATTAATTTTTTCACATTTTCTGACTAAAAATTCTGTGATTTTTGTTTCTCTTTGTTTTTCTCTCTCATTTCATATGGTTGCTGACTGTATTCATTTAACCTTTTTCCTGTATTAATGGGTCAAAATTGCCCAAACAGTTTTTAGTGCTCATTTATTCTTTAAATACTCAGCGGATTAACAAATTTGGAAGATTTTCTAAACAGGACATAATAAATTGGACTCCTTGCCGAACGCGTTATGCTATTTCAAGAGCTGATAGTATAAAATCTTTTTTTTTCAGTTATTTATGCCCAGTGATAATATGAAATTAGTTGTTGATATGACTAATTTGCAAGGTGACTATAAGTGGTTTTGTATTTATAGGAGTAAAAGCTATACAATCGGTTCATTTAGGTTAATCTGTATTTGGAAATAATTGGATTGATGTAGACGACATAACAATTGAAGCATATTTCGGGCTACTTTTATTGGCGTGTGTATTTAGATCTCATGGTGAAGCTTTAGAATCATTATGGGACGACCGCAAAGGCAGATCCCTATTCAAAGTTACTATGAGTTGGGAAACTAATCTACGAGATATATTTAATCCTGGCGAATGTGTGGCAGTGGATGAGCAGCTCGTAACATATCGTGGGCGATGCCCATTCAAGCAATACATACCATCAAAACCGTACGTTCCTGGTTTTGAGGTGAATACTGGAAAAGGCAGAAACTGTAAGCCAGAGAAAGATCAAAAAGGGCGCGTTTTCTTGGACATAATAAAAAATTTGAAAGTACATAATATAACTTGTGATAATTGTTTAAAAAACTGGGTGTTGACTTGTTAAAACAAAATATTTCAATGGTTGGAACTGTCCGAGAAAATAAAACTTTTTGGCAATAAACATTTTGCAACTAAAAAGCAAACCTGAAAACTATGCTCACCTTCTCTTCGACAATGAGAACAAAACAACTTTAGTGGGATATGTACCTAAAAAAATCAATCAGTGTTTCACGTTACATCACGACAAAAAAAAAGAGCAAGCTTCAAAAAGCCAGAAATAATTCATTTCTATAATGAATCGAAATCAGTGGTCGATACATTAGATCAAATTATAAAAACTTACACATGTAAAAGGAGAACTAATCGATGGCTTCAAGTTCTTTCTTACAATATGTTGGATATATCCGCCTATAATGCCTATGTAGTTTTTCTAAAAATTAATCCGCACTGGACTGAAAATAAGAAATATAAGCGACACATATTCTTGGAAGACTTAGGCATGGAGCTTATAAGCTGAGAAATATCTCGTAGGCCGAACATGCTACAAAGTAGTCCTGCTAAAGCAGTCGTAAAAATCCTTTAAAAGATTCTGTTGAAGTTCCGCAAGCAAAATATTTAAAAAAGGGATGTTGTTACTTTTGTCCAAATCGTTCTAACAACACCAAATATGCAAATAAATGTTCCGAATGTCAAAAATTTCTTTGCAAAAAGCAGTCTGAGATCAATATTGCATGTAATGAATGTAAACAAATAAAAAACTGAATAAATATTACAATTTTTTGTATTGGGCAAATTTGACCCACTAATGTCATATGCGTTTTATTTTTGAAGTACAGGATAAGGGTTAACCTGGAATCCTGTGATTTCTGCGAACAAATGCTTTCAAATGGAATTGTGCATTACGAACGCTACCACAATAATAATTGCAATGAAAACAACAAACGAAAAATTAAACACTCACATATGATATAAACGGAAAACAATTGAATTTTACTCAACAAATAGCATCCTCCACGGCGGTTTTACTTCAGCTAGTGTTATAGCTAGGAGCATTGGTTGTTGTCATAGCAACACCTGCATTGGTGGCTATATATATACTGATTTTCATGAAATTTCGTACAAAACACACACATCACTTACCGACCGGTGATACCACAACTACTGAAGCAGACAAAGGCAGTGCTGAACCACTCTCCGCAATATGGGCAGCCATTCAAATTTAGTGGATGAAAATCCTTATGTTATACTGCAGGAAGCAAGTAGTGAAGATGCATTTCATTTGGAGGAGAATATTGGCTCACAGTATATATCCACTATACGCCCACCACCGCCGCTATCTCTCTCGACTACTTTTGGCAAACAGTTACGTATGAGGTTGGTAGAAGAAAAGCAATGAAATGTTTAAAATTTTGTAACCGTATTTAACTTTAGTCTGGCTCTGGTTGCAACACCTTCAACTCCTTCATTCTATTGCTATGGTCACCATTGCAAAGTGTAGTAAATACTAGAAGAGATGAGGGCGAGTTGTAGCATTTGTTAAACCAAACGTTAGCCTAACAAGACTTTATGATATTTACTTTAACTGTATTAATAGCTGTTGTTTGAGCTAGAGGGTGTTATTTGTATGCCTTGTCTAGGCTAACAATTTGCATTTAATAAAGTCTTTGACTAAAAAGAATTTTTGATTTGTTTGCTGTTAACTACAAATAGGACAATACAGTTTTAATCAAATTGGGAACGTACTTCCTTTTTGTTTAAGTTATTCAGCCTAAAAGCATGCTTTAATTTAGTTATTGTGCGTTAAACTCTAATTAAAAAGATGAAAAATTGGAAAATTTGAAGATCAACTAAACCAAAGCTATAAAATAAATAAGAAAAGTTGTGCAAACAATTTAAACTTTCACAAAAGCTATGCAATGTAAATAAAATTTCCCCTAACATTTCTTAATATTTAATTGCGCCTTTAAGTATGCTTTAATAAATTGTTGTTTTTGTTTCTATCTACATTCTCATTATGTTAATTTATGGCTAAGTCTCTGTAGATAAACTTGCTGCAAAACTCGTTATTTCTTTCAAATCAGTTTTTCATTTCAGTTTTGAAGGACTTTAGAACAATGCCTTAAAGTATGCAAAATTTTTAGAAATCGGAATTCTAGAATTTTGTTTATCAATCAAAGCCTTACAAATAAATACCAGCTGGGTTTCTAGCATGCTATCAAAACTAGATGCTGTTAAAATAAATTTTTCCTTTTACAACCAAAGTTCGTCTTTCCTCATTAATCAAATAGGTAGTAGACAGTAGCTGTCAGTCATAGAGGACTGTCTAATGTAATTCACTGTGACCGTCTTTTATTTTCTTTCACTACACCCAGAATTTCGAAAGAAGTCATTTAGGCTCGCAGCGATCGTTTTTTATTATATTTTAGAAGCCAAATGCTTCCTACTCTTCTAACATTTTGCAGGATATGTATTCCACAGAGAACAGTTGCTTCATTTACCTCGTCTCTGCAGAAATATGGTACAAATAATGAAATGTCAAGTAATTACTCATCAACTATGCTTAGCATAGGCACTTCAAGCGGATCTAAAAACACATTTTTGAAGGAAGATCCTTGAAGGTACCAACACCGATTTCCCTATATTGGCTTATGTGGCGTTAATATCAATAGCTTGATCCAAAATGATCATAGGACTTGTGAGTATCTCTTCCAATTTCTAGCACCAAGCCCTGAAAAGTCCTCTTTTGCATTGTCCATTATGCGTCTTCTTTCGGGTTCACTATTACATTTTTTAGCTGAAACTTTACATCCGTGCTCAACATGGTCAAGCTAGTGCCAGTGCACTTTGACTTTTCAAACTGCATTCATTTTCCTGTACAGCTCATACAAGAATTTTTTTTCAAGCACTCTAAGAACAGCTTCATCTGATGGCACAAGTACAAATGTTTCAGTAGATGGCTTACTGGTAAACCTTACAGAACATATTCGACATTGGACGTATCACGAATCTTTTTTTGTATTGAAAAGTTTGCAACAAAAAAAAAAAATAAATTGCAAACATGTCCAATGTTATTACTACTACTACTAAATTCGTCATTACAACCCTTTAGTTAGGATTATGATCTAGTTTCTCATACCACCTCCCATGTTCTGTGTGCTAATTTCTATCCATGAATGGAGCGGCGTACAGTCGACTACGGACGATAGATTATTGAGAAACTTTCTATGACAATTTTATTTAATCTCAGAGCATTTCCCAGAGGACTGTTAAGAGAAAGTCGTCGAAGAAATATTTTTCATATTTTCGATTTGTCTGGCCTAGGGTTTGAACCATGAGCTTTCGTCTAATAAGCTAATACACTACTTACTAGACATAAGTAACGTCATAAACATAAAGGACGTTGCTTTTTTAAGGAAAATTTATAGCTTTTATAAAAATTTACTACATTTACTTTTCAAATATTCACCTTTTATAGCTTTAAAAAGAATTCAAGACTTTAATATTCCCTTGACACATAATAAATAAGCAATGAAAATAAATTCTTTAAGCATTACATTAAAATAAATTCGTGCTTGAAGTACCCTCTTAAGACTTCATTGGCTGCTTCTAACACCTCTGTATTAAGATATCCACCCAAAAACAAAAAAATAGACTTTGTTTAAAAGAAAAAATTCCATAAAAATTATAAGAAAATAATTCTAAGGTACAGAAAAGTATATAGCAAAAGATTTCACAAAAATGCCCCTTAAAGTATGCTATTAAAATAAATACCCTACAAGAAAAATCATCACCTTATAAGTATGCCATAATATTTTATAGAAATTGAGGGGTTTTTCTTTATTTATTTATTTTTTATTTTATTTTTACGCGCTATTTCCTACTTGAAATGATTTTGTTCTTTTCTTCTTTAAGACGGATGGGTTATTTAACTGTGGTTGCGGCTCTCTCACATTTAATCTGTCGGTTTAGTTCTTTTTTTTATTTGCGATAAAAGCACTGACATACCACCTAAACCATATTAAAATAGTTATGCCTGTAATGTACATAACCATCATGGACAATAATAGCAACAACTACGGGGGAAAGAAAATAAAGGAAAATATTAAATTGCTGCAAATTATTGACAGGCTATCAAAGTGATACAGCAACAATAGATTAACGTCTTTCTCTCTCTCTCTCTCTCTCTGTTTTCTTCATATAAGTTTATGACATTTGTTTAAATATATGCGTGAGATAATGATTTAGTAGGCTAGTCTGATTGCTACTCATTTAATTTTTCTGCTCTTTCTTGTTTTTAATTTTCTCTTTAAGCCTTTAGAGTGTTTGTCATGTTATTGTTGTTGTTGTTAGTTGAACAGTTATTTGATTTTCTTTGCTTCTGTGTGATTTTTTTATTTATTTTGTATTTTCTTCTTTAGTTTTACAGTATTCCCAGAATATATGTCAGCGCTTTCAAAAATGGCTGCGTGACAGTGCTTATAAACGGGAAATTTTTATATCGAAATTCCTCACCTAAGATCAAATAGCCGCGTATTATTCAATCTGATCTATTTGTCTCATTGGTAGCAATGGCTTCGTATTCGATGGAATGCGGACTTGTCGGAGAGGTTAGGTTAGGTTAAGTTAGAGTGGTATCCTTGATGCCAAAAGCTCACTTGAGCGCGCGTAGCGGCCCGTTGTGACGCCACAGGTGAACGCAGTCTTTGTAGTGACCAAGTTCTCCAAATCAGGGGAGAAGAAATTGGTCTGCGCAAGGGCTGCACATTCTAAAGCACGACTACCCTACGCTGGAAAACCAGCCCGAAGGTGTGATAAACGAAGCTATATCCTTGACATCAATGAACGATAGCTCCGTCAAGTAGACAAGGATTGGGGAGCCAAATAACCTATCTGCAACTCGCGAGAGATGGGCATTAACGAAGAAAGTGGACAACAGTCTCGTCTTCTTCAGCGGACCTGCACCCACGGCAGAAGTCGTTAGATGGGAGCTGCATTCTCTTCGCGTGTCTTCCCATAACACAATAATCCGCACAGCCATAGTGATTGAGATGATGTCACGACCAAGTCGGAGTAACTTATTGGTGCGCCTTCTATCGATCGAGAGTCAAGTGAGCTTAGCGGGGGATCTGGACTCCTCATTGACCCTGAATAGGTTGGCGTCTCGAAAAAATTTCTGCGCGAAGTGTAGGAGAGGACTTAGATAATTTTTTACAGTTCGGTATAGTGAACAAAGTTGAAATTTTCTGGAACATCGTGTTACTGCGAAGAAATTGCCAAGAGACTTATTGTATCATTAACTAGGCAAAGAATCAGGTCATTGACTTGCCCGAGACTTGCACCATTTCAGAAAAAAAGTTTTACAAGTTACGAAAGGCAAACATTTTTGGATTGTAGGTTTTATACCAGGCAGCAACTATCTTAGACTGTGTTGCCTCAGTTGGTTATGTCTTCGGGGTGGGACAGAGTGCAACATCTGTCTCGAGGAGAATGAAATCATAAGGAACATTCTATGGAATTGTAATTCCCTGTCCAATATTTTTATTACGTTTTCCAATAAATCTGCTGTATGGCGTTAAATGTGATTATTGACCTTCAATGGCTCACGAAATCCAGAAACGTTTAATCGCACGAAAGAGGGCGCTCTTAAGCAGTACTATTTTTGGAAGTAAAGTCGCCACAAAACGGGTGCATATAAACGAATTTTTTTAAAGTAAATTTAAATTACGAAATGCAAGTTATCGCGTTTATAAGCGGGGAATGCTTAAAAGTCGGATGCATGTTTCGAAATAATTTCAATACATTCTCATTCAGACTCCTGTATTAACATTTTGTGTTGTGTTGTTGATGAAAATCATAATGATGATGAGACCATGCTGACTGTAATAGTGTTATTGTGCGTGTGCGTGTTTGATTATAATGTTCCTTCTACGTTATTATTATACCACTATTGTTGGTATTGCCTGTCGTGTTTGTCTTTGTCGCTCTATTCTATCATTACTCTTCTGTTTATATACACTTTCTAAGTATGTTGTTATTGCTGCTGTTAACTATAAGGGACGTTGTATATTCAAGTTTTGTCCAACAATAATGGTTGGTTTTCTTTCATTATTTGTCTTTTTTTTTTTTTTTGCTTTCTGTTCTGGTATATTTTTAGTTTGTTTTTAAAGCTGAATACCATACTATGTGTTGACAGTTAATGGCTAGAATTTAACAAATTGCAACAGAAACACTTGCATTTGAAACACTTTTTTATTTATTATTAATTTGGGCTTTAAATACAATACTAGATATCGCCATAGTCCAGTAAGTATTGCGTTGGGTTGTCAGACGTGAGGCCACAGTTTAAACCCCAGGCCAGATATCTCCAACAAAACAAAGAATGAAAAAATATTTTGTCTGCGATTGACTGTCAGCAGATTTCTGACAAAAACTCTGAGAGTATATAAAAATTGCCTTGAATATTTTCCCAAAATAATCTGTCGTTCGGAGTCGACTTTAAACTGTAGGTTCCACCACTAAATGTATAAAATAAACACACATAACATATGTGGCGTGAGAAGCTAGGTCGTAATTCTGACTGAAGAGTTGTAACGACCAATTATGTAATGTAACTAGAGCCTATGTAGGCTGATCCCTAGCTTTTTCTGCTTAAGCTAATGATCGTTTTGCATAACTTACATTAAGGCTACAGACAATAGTGATCAATTTATTCTCAAATCTGCATGTTTGCTTTCAAGATGGGTGCATAATTGCCTGGTCAGACATTTTAATGTGTTCGTCTACTATTCTTAACTCGTATAGTATTGAAGCGAAGGTTAAGTTCGAGTATGGCCATAAAGAATTCATATGGCACTGTCAGCTCTGGTGAGATCATCTGGTCCCAGGACCCATATGATCCGAATATTTAATATTGAAGTGGTTAGCCATTTCATTAACAGTTGAGTGACAGTTGAGGGCAGTTCTCGTTCTCGGAAACGAGAATTTCAAGACTTCAACAGAGGAGTGAACATATGTATCGATATTCACTGAACTTGTGGTAACGATGACTTATCTTAGCGAGACTTATTGAATGTAAAGTTTTTGATCTGCTAAAAACTCTAAAAATCTGGAATCCTCTCGATACAAGCTTAACAGCTTGACTTAGGTCAACTTTTCAAGATCTCTTGATAATTTTCCAAAACTATATCCGCTTGTGTTTAGGTTCTATCTGTGTTGCACACAATTTTTCCTTGCAAGATAACGAGATTCATTGATATCGAACTGCGCTCTTTATGGCAATTGTTGAAAATATTAATAAATTAATAAGCATTATTGAGGTATAAAGTTGTAAGTACTGTATCGAAAGCTGAGAGCATATGTATTGAAAAAGAAACATTTTCGAATAACTGATGAATTACAACGAAATTGTGGTAATGAGAGCATTGCCGCCTTGCTAACTTAATTCCTCGTTACAACCATTAAATCAAGATTACAACGTAGCTGTCACACAACATGGGTGATGTGGGAGTTAGGTTTCAGAACGTTGGCGTAATCTTGGTAAAATCGTAAAATCGAATTGAACACTCTCTGCCGATCGCAAAATTCTTTAATTACACTTACAACCCCTGACAAATGGTATAATAAATTGATTGTTATTATTTCATGCCAATTATGATGATTGTTTTTATAATACAACCACCGGATATCAAAGCTCTTGAGGGAGTATAAAGAATTTCCAGATTACCGCATTTATTTACAGCGTTCAGTCTCATTGCAAATTACTTCCCATATCCAAATAGTCTTAAGAAGTAAGTTAACAATCACTATATTTTTCGACTGAAGTCATATTGAAGCGCCTGGCAATACTTTTCATTGCTAGTTTCCATAGGCTTATTACCAAATGCAATGGCAATAATCCAATATTATTCCAATTCCAATATTTCCTCTTTACCGTAAATGATATTGTGGCCTTCTTGGACTAATTCTTGAAAAGTAACTACAAGAGGGTGATTGTTTGTCAGCAGGCTAACGTTGTGACGCCCATGGTAAAATTATTTCTCGCTTGATGTCTATTTGTATTTTTAATATATTTTACTTTGTATATAAAATTAAAGCATACCTTAGGGAAAATAATTTAAGTTTTAAAACTTGTAGGTTTATAGGCGTTTGTACAAAAACTAAATACATAAGTAATGAAAATATAATAAAGCACTGTTTTGGTAAGTTAACATACTTTTACAAATTTAATAAAATCTGAAGGGCCGTAATATTAATAAGTTTGACAAACGGCATTAAAGCTACGCTTACAAAAATTAAAATATTTTTAATTATGTATGTTAAGTATTCTGGAAGAGTATACGTTTAAGATGGTAAATTCGAATTGTTTCAATCAAAATACAATTAAACTTTGTATTTTTACAATACAATAGTATAAACAATTTCTGCAAATTTAAATATATTGTTGTTTGAATATACCATCTCCCCTTTTTAAGTATGTTTTATTTAGAAAGGTCATTAAATTTAATGTTTACACCAACATAACAAATATTTATTACTGAGCATAAAACACCCAGAATAAAATTCCTTTCCACAAAAGATTAAAAGAAAATAACAAACGGCAATGCGTGTCCAAAATATTAAAATAAACAACAGAATACTGTATACCAACTACAACGCCCTACCATCAACAAATTAGCGTTATTTTCCCTTCTATTTTAGCTTACAATTTTCTTGTCATTTCAGGCTTTCATAATTTCCCCAGGAAAAAACACGACACGACACGCATCAGACAAAGATTGTTCGTTAAACATAAAATAAGAAAACCAAAAGTAAAAGAAGGTGTCTAACGAGTTTAGAAACTATAATAAGCAGAATGTTTTTAGGAATAGTAATATGAGGCAAAACAAAAATTATACTTAATTCGCTCTCTCTCAAGGACGACAACAGTAGTAGTAGTGTTCTGCAAAAGAAAAAAGAAAATAAAAAATAAGGCGAAGCAAAATAGTGAATAAAATGGTTTCTTATTTACTTGGCATAAGAAATATAAAGGCATACAATTTTTCCTAAGCAAAATTAGTTTAAGAAAAAAAAATTTACGAAAAAAACAGGTGAATACTAATATACAGAGGGAAGTATATACATATGTATGTATATAGCAGTTTAAATTTATTTAAATTTAAAAAAACTGGTAGCTTATATATTCACAAGCCGTTATTGGTTGGTGGCTAGAAATGTATTTAGGTGACAGACGTTATATTTGGTAGAACGTGCCATTTGATAAGATTAACTGGCATCTCCCGATAATTCAGTAACCAAATGATTAGTAAGAGGTAGAACGGTAGACATTTTCTAAAATGTTGGTTACTGCAACTTGAAAATGATTTCTTATTAATGTGCGCAAACAGCATTGCAGACATGCAAACGTCTTTCGTCTTCAGTTTATAGGGAATCTAATTTCATTGCTTTGAAATGGCTGCTGAGTCATGCTAAAGTTTAGATTGCTTCTAATCCATTTTGTTTGAGAAGGATATCTGCATCTCTCTATTATTTCTTGAATCGTATATATCTCTTCCAAAGAAAGATTCTCACCTAGTCGTCTGTGCGTTGCTCCCCTCCTTTTCTTTACCATGCATTTCCAAATGATTTGGTACCCTTCCGAACGCAGCCTTATTACTCACTACCTTTGTAATTCAGCTTTCCCAAATTGTCTCATACATTTTTAAATGAGATTAAGAGAGCAAAGTACTATCCTATAAGATAGTAATACAGTATCCTGTCTTTAGTACCTTCTGTTCAAATTGAATATTGAACACTTATTTCAATGGCGTAAATTTAAACTTAGAGATTACACCCACATTTCCACACCCACATTTCCTTAGAATATCTGACTGTTGCACTAAAAACACCAGTTTCTGTCTCTGATATCGACCCATCATTATATAACGAAAAGATTCCTCTATTCCCCAGCATTCTTGAAAAATAAAAATTGGCTTAGCCTGAATTATTACTGAATTATTACAGTAACCAGGAAGTACAAGGAAATTTAATATTCAACTGTTCCGAAAAAAATCCGACTATGTCACGTGATCTGAATCTTTCAGTGAATACTTGAATGAAGTGCTCTAGGAAGTGGAAAGCGTTATCGTAATAGCATCTTTAGATACTTTCTTTAGGATACATACACCGATAGAAACTTTATTCAAGACAAGTGGCATGGCTTTTAACTGCTTGTTTCGCCAGCATGCCTTGTGGTAGCCAGTTAGGAAAATAAATATTGCTTTAGATGATGAAATACCAAAAGCACTTTTCTATCGTGATCACGACCTTCCTCACAATTCACTCAAGGTGGTGGATAAGTAGGTAGTTGCTTTAATACTAAAGACATCCTGAGCATGCATAGCGACTCGTTGCGTTGCCACTGGTGAGCGCTGTTCCTGTGCTAATTGAATTGCACCAAACTCATCCAAGATGTCAGCCAGCGTCCCTATCAATTCTTTTTCTCAAAAGTTTACCACCAAATCTCAGTTCCATAGAATGCCAGAACGGCGTCGGGGTTGTTCACCTACATATATGTAACACACGTTTCTGTATATTTATGATTTTTGTTAATAACATTTTTTTCTTATTACCGCAAAAAATTTTTGCTTACAAATTCTATTAAATTGAGTATGTTTAAAGGTTTTCGAAGCGATTCATAAAAATTATTTAAGAAATCGAAGCATATAACTATGGTCTTAAAAATAAAAATTCTTTGCATATTTCAGGGCACATTAACAAAATGCTTATGTTAAATTTATGTTCACAGTTTTAGCTCTTTCCGTAAAAGTAAATATTTTTTTGGTAAAATGATGTCAGAAGCCGCCGTGGTCTAGTAGGCAGTGTGTTGGCTTACTAGACGAAAAGCCAGGGCCAGACATCAAACTAAAATACAAAAAGTATTTCTTCGGCGAATTCCTCTCAGCAGATTTCTGGCAAAAACTCTGAGAGTAAATAAAATTGCCATGAAAAGTTTCTCAAAAAATCTGTCGTTCGGAGTCGACTTTAAACTGTAGGTCCCGCCACTCATGTATAAAATTAACGCACACAACATAAGTGGTGCGAGAAAACTAGGTCGTAATCCTGACTGAAGGGTTGTAATGACCAATTATGTATGAATGTATGTAAAATGATGTCAATTTTTTAAGCCAAACGTTTGTCTCTAATAAAACTGAATTGTTATCACTATCGCTGCAAACAATTGGTTTTTTACTGTTATGTTCACAGGTATTAGGTTATATGTCGAATAAAAAACGTAAGTTAAACACTTGAAATAGACCGCGTTAAAACGCTACCAACTACCGCCAACACTCATTCAATCTTTTACGCCATAAAGTTTTGTTTTTTTTTTGATATTATTTACAGAGCATACAAAAAGTTAAAAAATTAATATTCCACAAATAAAAACAAACACAAGGTTTTTTATTTGCTTAAAATATTTATCATACTCCAAATATCTCCTACTACACCCCCGATTCACAGTGGTTCAAGAGCCCAATCTAGCTGGAAAAAAGTCAATTTTTTATGTTTCAAAGTTCACATAATTTGTTTGGTAATTGTTAAACAACTATTCACTGTTCATAACTGTATATCAGGTTTTTTATTTTTTTCTTATTTGCTTTGTTATGATGTTCGAAAAATGATCAATTGCATTGCCTCTGTTGATATAAGAGGCCAGTCGATTCACAGCATTACTTTTGAACTGATCGTAACATCAAACAATAGCATATTTTGACTTTCTAGCTATATTATAAATAAATGTCGAATTAAAATGTTCTGTCTGTAAAATAATAGGTAAGAGGAAATATGTTGTTTGTGTAGTAAATATTTAGCATTTTATAGTTTTTAGAGTAACTTTTAAATAGGATTCCCGTGGATGGAAAAAAATTTGCTGCAATTATTTACCGGTACACTTTTTATATACATATATAGATAACATACCCACGGAGAGAACTATATAATGTGTGGATTGCCGAAATGAAAAGCAAAGAAAGGGCAAATGCTGTCATTAGCTATTTTTTGTTAAGAGTGGGTTACAGAAGATTAAAAAAGAAGATTAATGCAATAAAGTTAAGTTATCTGTACGAAGATTAACGTATTCAATTAACGAAAGATGGATAAAATCAAAAGGATGTATGAAATATTTTGCAGACTCTAACAAAATTTAGTTAGATGGACTATTTCGTCTTCCTTCTGAAAATGTATTTAAAATACCAGAGCATTTAGGGATGCAACCGTCAACGTCAAATTTTGGCAGACCTCGATCAGATTTTTTAGGTAAATCTGAAAACGGGAAGCGTATGGAAGTGTCTACTTTAGTTAGTGGATGTTCACTTGAGAAACTAGCGTTCGCTGCTGGCGTTAGTCTTTATAAATCTGGCAAGAGGGATGCTGCCGCGCTTCTAAAGAACATAAATGAATCTCCAACGAGACCAACTAAAAATAAAAAAATTGTTAATGCACAATCTAAGGAACCAGTACAGTATACAGATGAAGAAGCATTACGTCTGGTTATGGATGTAAAATATACGAAAGCAAGTTATAATGCGATGCGTACTGGTGCTAAGATTCGTAACGCGGATATATACTCATCATATCATCGAATTTTGGAAGTTAAACAAAAGCGCTACCCAAGTAATGGAATAAATGTATCCGATGTAATAGCAGAAGTGTCTCTGCAGGACTTACTTGATCACACTGCATGTAGAATTTTGAAATTGCAAAAAGATGTCATTGAGGAATTCAATTATATAAAATTGACTTTGATTTATAAATGGGGGTCTGATGGTAGCAGTGGGCACTCAATCTATAATCAAAACTTTAGTTCAAATGATTCCTGTAAAACAGATGAATATTTGTTTGCAATTTGCTTGGCACCTTTGCAGCTAATGTACGGTAACGATATCATATGGGAAAACCCACGTCCACCATCTACACGTTTCCGCAGGCCGATTAAACTAATTTTTGATAAAGAAACAAAATATTTGATTCAAGGTGAAACTAATTACATACAAAGAATTTGTTATTTAAAAATTTTTTATATTTACCTCTTTACCTACAACGCCATGCCCATTTTACCAACAACGCCCACTTTTGGTGCAAAGAATGTCTTCAATGGGAAATACATAACTCCAAAATTTCATACTTCTAGCTGCTTCCGAAGAGAAGTTATGACTTTTTTCCAGCTAGATTGGCCTCTTGAACCACTGTGCGATTGCGGGAAAATACTTTCTTTTTTGCAAATATTTAAAACACATGCCAAAATGCAGACGTATAAAAGAATTGAAAATTCTTGTTTGATTCTAATAGCAAGAATTTCAAAATAATTGACCTGAGTCGAATAAAATCAAATACTGATTAGGTTACCACACTACATAAGCTTTTAATTTCCTAAAAATTACAGATAAATATATGGTACCCTTGTCTTATTTCCTGATATTTTAGTTTCCGTAGAAGTCTTTGAGTGATATTTGTACCCTTTGGGCATGCATGTTAAACTGTCAGTATACCGTTATGATCGGTAAGCGCTTCCTAAAATGGATGGATCACCTGAGTTATATAACCACTATATCAGAGCTACTACAGCTACTATATTAGTCTAGACAATAATCCAATTTCTGGGGTGTAAAGCTATCTCTACCAGTTACTTATAAGAGAAGGAAAGATTTCCTGCTTACGATGATGATACCTGCTTGCATATATTTCGACCTCTTATATGAAGTCACCGTAGTCTAGTAGGTAGTGTTGGCTTATTAGATGTAAGACTACTGTTCAAACCCCACTCATATATAAAAATAACACACACAACATAATTGGTGTGAGAAACTAGTATTATTGATACCCTCTTTTTATTGCTACATATTAGGACCGCTTCCGTCTTATCACCTAACTATACATTATCCTATGCCAACATCTATCGATGTATATACATATGTACTAGCGGTGGTGATGGTCTCCGTCTTTGGTAACTTCTTTTTAACAAACACAAATAAATACATTAAGCCTGTGAGGTAAGCCTAATCTGAGTATTACTTCTTAGAAGTTGTTTCATGTTAGGGGACAAGGCACTGATCTATTTTGCTACTTCGGCCGTTATTTTTTGAATTCTAGTACATTCGTCTTGTAGATCAGTCTACTATATTGTAAATAATTATGAAAGAGGGCGAACCTGTTCTTGGAATATTGTGTTAAGCTAAAGTGTATAGCCTTAAGAAAAAGGAAGGTAACTGAATGAGTTGAATCGATAGCGAGAGACTCTCCTTGTTTAATCTAGGTAGTTAAATGCTTAACAAAAGACTTCATTCAAAGCAATAAAATATAAGTAAAGATTTCATACTTTTAAAGCACTGTACTCTGTTAAATTTGAATTTTATTTAAAATATAATTGCAAAATTGGGAGAAAGAAGAACAATTTATTCAAATAGATCCACTTTTAGTTCAATTCTTCATAACGTGCCGACAATTTCGATTTGGGTTATTTGCATTCGTCCTTTTGATATTTCATTTTTTGTCAAAAAAAAAAAACTACAAAATCGGAGTTCTATTTATTTTTTCTCTTTATTTTGTTGTTGGTTTCCTAGTTAACTTGCCACCTTTTACAATAAATTGGCACGTGAAAGTTGTCGATACGTGACGCATCGTTGCTACGAATTTTTATAACCTTTTGTGGTACGACTTTCTTTTTTATTATCGAAATTAGAAGAAAAAAATTGAAATTTTTTTATGAGAAATTGCTATTGACATTGTTGTTCTTGTTGTTCTTGTTATAATAAAATTCTTTTTTGTTGCTGTTATGCCTGTTGTCCTTTATACTATAAGTCAGATCGTAAATTCAGTATTTTACCCGTGCAAAGTAACAATAAAAACCGGAACGACAGTCTAAAATCAGATTAAAGGAACAACTTTTTATTTATTTTACCATAGATGAACTGTAGAACCATAAAAATTGTATGTGGCTAACTGTTTTGGGGGAAAATATATGGCCTAAATAAAAATATATTGTATTTAATAAAAGTGGAAAGCATGGTTAGTTGGTTCAATAAATAACCATAGTGGTATAAAAAAGTATACATACATTTTATCATGTTAATAGGAATAACCAAATGTGAGGTAGTGAAAGAATTTTACCATTTACTGCATTTATTATTTAAATAACAATAAAAAGTTAACAATACTTGTAAAAAAATGTAATAAAGTTACAAGAAATCCCAGGTTTAGTAATATCAATAGCTGTGAGGTCAGAGGTCAGTTGATAACAATGTTGTGTTTAAATAACAAGTAATTTATTAAAAAGCTGATACATATATATATAATCACTTTAATAGCTATCAAACAACGTTTGAACAATATTCTCTTTCTTCTCAACCAATTTAAAACCTTTGCAGAAGCTTTCCAAGTGCGTATGCATTACGTGGCTTAAGACAGATGCAACTCCCAATTTAGTTAATTTGTGCTTTTAATTTGCTATTTTGGCCAATGGAAACTAACGATGCAGCAAAATTCTTCATCATTTCAGGATTTGATAGTGGCCAAAATATAATAGTGGCTAATATGTACAGCCCATGTGTAAGTGGTGCGATAAGGGCATCACCTACAAGAATATTGGAAATATTACTTGACTTATGGCGAACCAGTCCCGATCCTTTTGAGTTTCAACTGGTAGCAGACTGGACTGCGAAGCCTGATCGGAGTCTTAATTCTCGTACCACGGGTATCGGGAGCCTCATAGACTTTTCTGTGCCCAACACTGGTGCGGCCCCCTAGTAAGGGCAACGTGGTGCCTGCGATATCTACCCAAATGGCAGGAAAATCACAAGCTCGATGTAGCGTTACACTCTTAAACACTTTCACAAAGGAATTTAGATACATGTACGGCGTCAAATTGGTACTCACGTATGGTGATGCAATCACATGATATGCAAAGCCAAAGGATTTCATGTTTTTATATTACATAAATTACTTGATTGTGCATTAGAGCACCGTGGGGTGTGCCATCGTGGCGTCACTCACGTAAAACCCTGGACTAATGCCCACTTACAGCGTTTCATTTCCAGGAAATGTTAAAAAATTCCATCACCAGAGACAGATTATTGCTTAAAACGAAAGTATATGACACAATGTGTATCATGAATCAGTTCCGTGCCTCAGTTGTTTATGGGGACTTATTGCGAAGCGGATGGTTTCCCACTTTTAAATTTAAATAAAACAAAAGGTGTGTGAGATAAAAGCGAAATTTTTTATTAGGTTGACAGAAATTTGTGGAATATGGCGTCGTTTTAATAGGTGTCATGATTTCTTTAGATGGAGCACATTCGAAATGCATAATTTTTAATTGCTTTGCACAAATCAGGCTAAATTTATCCTACGGGATGGGGTTATGAGGATGGAGCGCATTGGAAATGTAAAATTTTTCATAAATTTAGCGCGCAATCCAGGCTGAATTTGCCTAACGCATGGGTTATGTTGTCTTTGAGGAGCGTTTGTGGCTTATTCGCATACAGCTGTGACTTAAAACAACTGCACAAGAAAAGGTCTAACGAGATCTAAGTTCACATCAACTCAAAGTACGATAACAAAGTCCTCAAATTGCTCGTGCAGAATATCCAATGTGGCATGAGCTGTGCAATATACAGCGCTGTCTTATTGTTGTACAGATCTTAAAATTAAGGGCAACAGATGGTCTTAATAACAAGATACCAAAGTTCGGAAGTCCATGTTGGAATACCTGCATGATCGGTCCATACTTTTTATATAACGTCTTTGCCAGGCCGCTGAAATATAATATAAGGTGAAGGCCACATAAGTCGCCGTGGTCTAGTAGGTAGTGTGTTGGCTTATTAGACGAAAAGCCAGGGTTCGAGCGCCAGGCCAGACATCAAAATAAAATACAAAAAGTATTTTTTCGGCGTCTTCCTCTCAGCAGATTTCTGGCAAAAACTCTGAGAGTAAATAAAATTGCCATGAAAAGTTTCTCAAAATCTGTCGTTCGGAGTCGACTTTAAACTGTAGGTCCCGCCACTAATGTATAAAATTAACACACACAACATAAGTGGTGTGATAAACTAGGTCGTAATCCTGACTGGAGGGTTGTAATGACCAATTATGTATGTATGTATGAAGGCCACATAAAACCGGGTTTCATGATCATTCGAAAAGATATTGAAGAAGTCTACTCAAGACAGACTCGAACGAAAACATATTTTGGCCTGTTCTAGACGTAAATTATGTCGTCCGCCAGTGTGAAGGTGCCGTTATATCACCCTTTTTAAGTATTTTACTTAAAATTCACTTCTTGAACTGATAAATAAAGGACTGGAAATAAAGGACTTCTAAAAATTAAAATTCTGAACAGCTATTAGTTTTTTCTGATCGCTTACGTTAATTATCTTCTGTGAACTTAAAAACTAATTTAGTCCATCATTAACTGACTACGTATTTGAATGTGAAATTTTTTTTCTTGCTTATTATTTAAATTTACGTTCAATAATTAAATTAATGTAAATTTTATTTAAAAGTTTGTTTTTCTGTTTGGTTTTCCTCTTTCCAGTATGGTGAACCATCGTTAACAACAATTCCTGTCTTTAGTCTATACAATACCCCGCACAGAGCACATCCCACGCAGAGACCTGTTTACAAAGCCTCACCATCACAACATCATAACAGTTTATGAGGTACCCGTATCATCTACAACCCCTTATGGACTATGCCACTATTGGGTTTGATGGATAGCATTACTGGTAATGGTTAGTGGCATTGGCGACGTTAGCGCTAATCTTAGTCTGGCTAGCGGCCATTCAATTGATCACCAATACAACATGAACATCAAAATCCAATAATAATAACGGCGTTCCTGCGTAATCCTTGCTCACATCAGCGCGCACTCATTTGGATTACAGTAATGCAACGACAAGAACACTACAATCGCCTGTTTTAGACATCAGCATTTTGCGGGTTAATGACAACTACGAAACAAGCTGAGAAGAAAGGAGGGCCGAAACTAATTTAAAATTTGTTCTTTCTATTTAAAAATAATTGTTAAAAATTTTTTTCTAAAAACAACTCATTTAAAATCATTTGAGAAGTTAAAAGTAATTTATTTTCCAATACTAATAATTACTTCAAAAAAATATAGATATGAAATCCATAAAACTTATAAAATAAATAACAATAAAAATAAATAATCTCTATATATATAAAAATGAAGTGTATCTTCGTGATCGCTAAACTCAAAAACTACTGGCCCGATTTGGACCAAATTTAATATACATGCTCTATCAATATTGGCACAAATATCTTAAACACGAGACATACATATGTGTGTATAAGTATATTGTTACGAGGTAAGTAAACGGATAAATAAAAATTATTACAAAATACAAATAAGAACGGCATCAATTAAACAAACACACACACCTATATACACGTATATATGTGTATATGAAGTTGGCTGTTACTAAAAGTGAAATCCAATTTTGAAATACATACCACTTATGCTAGTATATGCCTGTGTATGTACATGTAAGTATAGGGTGGGCCATTTAATAGTTTAATTTTAAAAATTTAATACGACAAAAACGGTTTGAATTTTTGCCAAATTGATTTTTTTGTTGTGAAGTACAATTGTTCTGCTTAAAAATGTTCTGATTCGTTCTGACCAATTTTTGTACACTTTTTCGAGTGTATGGGGTCATGTCTTGATATCACGAATGTTGGCCTTTAAATGCTTAATTATATCTGGTTCGTCGGCATAACGCTTTAGATTAACGGCGCGCCACAGAAAATAGCCTAACGGTGTCAAATCGTAACTTCTTGGCGGCCAATTGACATCACCACTTCGGCTGATTAAACCACCGTTTGACGCAATAAATAGATTGTTTGCATGAGATGTGTGGCAAGTTGCACCATCCTGTTGAAATCAAACATCGTTCAAACATCAATATGAAAATATGATGTTTTTCTGCAAAATCGACATTATCTTGAAATTTTTCGTTGGCCATATCTAGTGAACTGTCGAATAATAGTGCGATAGGTGTTTCCATTACCGTAATGGTTGCGCCGTTCTCATTTTCAAAGAAATATTTGGCAATGACACCTCCGCTGTCCAAGCTGCACCAAACAGTCACTCGTAATGGGTGCATTGGTTTCTGTAAAGTGTGGATTTTCTGAGCCCCAAAATTAAAATGAGCTTCATCCGAAAAAAATTTTTTTTTCAAAATCGACACCATCGTGCAGCTTCTCGTTGTCACAATAAATTCCAAGAATAGAATTCCAGAATAGAAGGACATAAGTATTTCCAGATTCAAAATGACCTATGATTCAAATTTACACTGATACGTGGCCCACCCGATAAAAGTGTATAAAGATACGAATATTTTAAAAGAATACGATTGTAGACTAACACAATAACACTTACAATATGTCAGAGAACCTTAAATGTACACAAAACTTTTAGAAATGGGCCGAAGATTTAATTTTCATATCGAGTGTTGATACGTTATAAGCCGTATAATATTATAAAATTTTCAAGTTCAGTTTAAGTTGAGAAAAAAAAAAAAAGAAATTCTTTATAAATTCTTTCCTTTTAATTCCAAAATATTTGCCTTCGTCCGCCTTTTTTTGTCGTCGGTTGTATTTGCAAGCCTCATGGTTATTTTTCTCTCTATAGTAGCTCTTACTGTGGCAAAGTATTTGGTGAGGTAAATGGAATATTTTTTAAAGCCTCAACAATTTTTTTTTTTATTTCCAATAAGTATGTAATACTCAAACACGTGTATGCAAATGTAAACAAATACACATGCTGTGTATATGTAAACCCTAACAATTTTTCATAGGAATTCATTGCAAAAAGCAAAGGATCAAGAGGCTACTGAATGTTCTGCAACTCCATAGGTAAGTAAAACTTTGGTACTGCCATCTAGTCCCGTCCTGTATAGTTATTTTGTTTGTTGGAATATTTTAAAAAAGCTCTGTAAGCGTAGGATATTGAATACGTAGATACATACATCCATAGTTGGTTATTACAAACCATCAGTCAGGATTACGATCTGAAAGAACTGTTGCCCCCTAAATGGTTCTTAATTGTGAATACACGTTTCAGTTTAATTTGCAGTTCAGTTTGATCGCAAGATATTTGACGTTATTGGACAGAGTGTTAATTTTTACTAGGCATAGAGAAAGTAACAGCTCCTCATAACTGCGGTAAAACTCAATGAGGCAATTTACGCCAACTTATTCAATATCCTGTAAGCCTCCGTGCTCTAGTAAGTAGTGTGCTGGCTTATTAGACGTGAGGCTCAAACCCAAGGTCACACATCTCCAACAAAACGAAATACAAAAAATACTTTTTCGGCGACTTCCTCTCAGCAGTCCTCTAGCAAGAACTCTGAGTGAAAAATTAAGAAGTTTCTCAAAAATCTGTCGCTCGGAATCGACTTTAAACTGTAGGTCCCGCCAATTATGTATAAAATTAACATACACAACATAAGTGGTATGAGAAACTAGGTCCGTAATACTGATTGAAGGGTTGTAATGATCAATTATGTATGTATATATGTGAGTGACTGTAGCTGTCCCTTCTCATCTATTATACTCGAAAACTAAATTGTAGGTTGCAGGGTATTTTATAAACTATTGCGACTTACTTAAAGCCTCGCATAAAAATATCCTTTGTGTACTGATGATTGTTAATACTTTTATATAAAATAGTAAAATAGTATGTATTTATTTATATCAGGTATATGTTTGTACATTTGTATGGGTTTATAAGCTCTTTGAAAGTGTATTTACATTCATGTTCACACAGTCCTCTTACATAGTGTTTGTATCTCAATATTACTTGCAACCGAGTGTTGACTGAGCTTTACAAATACTGTCGTACATTTGCATAACGTGGACAATTTTTTTTACAAGTAATTTTTCAAACAACCAATCAGGTATCCAATTGTATTATAGCAACGAATTACATTGTGTGGAAATGCCAATCTACATACACAAAAAGGGAGAAGTTTTTTAATACTTAAACCGTCATATACGATTACATTTATTTCGGAGAGGAGATAGAATTTTTAAAAGAGAGAAAAGAGATTTAGTGTAAGCATTTAAATGCTGTAGGAAAATAATTTTACTTTTTGACGCTGTCAGCCATTTTGCTCCTTTAGATTAATTGTCTGTGGTGGAATTGCTAGTTTTCTATGCTATTCGTATTGCTTCGTTGCCTGTTTTAATAAACTTCTCCACCGTAGTCCAGTTCTGGTCAGGCAGTAGCATCATCTGCGTTGAATTGTCTGACATCGTGATCTGGCCTATTACGTATTAAATTATCCTTCCATGTTCGTTACAAATTCACACAGTTTTTTTACAGTTTCTTCCTCGTTTTGCCATAAGGGTGATATTCGTGTGCTACCTCTACAGATATAAGTAACAGATAACTTTAGTTTCTCCCATTATGCAATGATATTTTTCTTTGCGAGGTGTTCAATATCCTCATCGAGGTGTTCAATTGTCTATTACAGAAGTAGACAAATGTCTTTAAATAGGCACCAAACAGTAATTTTATGTGTATGTAGTGGACAGAAGCCTATGGATTGTATTATACGAAATAGAAAGTTCTTTAAATAATCTGCTTTAGATTGGTTAGAGTAGTCCCTTTCTTCGAAATTTGTCTACGTGGCCCATCATCTTTGTGACCAGTTGACGTGAGCCGAAATAAAGCCCAAATTGGCCATGCTGTGTGGCTTGGTGCACAGTCCAGTTCATAATCTTTAATTGTAGACGTATAGCGCTCTGAATTGATTACTTTCGGGGAAATACAGATCAATGCGCACCAAATTCTAGAATGAATTGTTTTTTCATAATCATTTTTGCGGTCTCGGAGCCCCATATGCTACAATTTTGCTTGTTGATGTAACCATCGAGTTAGATATGAAGTTCTCCGAAAACTCAACACTGAAGGATTGTTGCTCTAGCATTTAATAAGTGTATCTGTGCCGTTGTAAACGGTCAGACAGTTTTAATTGTACAAGAGTTGGGAAAATATGTCATAATGAAACAAAAAATTGAATCGCTGCTGGTAAGGTAGTGGATCTCTACCAAATTCGATATTTCCGGCAGTGCGTATGTTGCACTGATACACAGGAGTGACCATTCAGTCTTTTCAAATTTCTTTATAAATTTGACAAATTCCTTCTGCAGAGTGACCATTTTTTTGTCATTCATACCACGTTGTATATTTTTATTTCATAATCTTTTTCTTTTTTTGAAACTTAATATTCCTTTTGATTGTCATTGATTTGCATTACTTTATAAATTTTAAATACTTGGTTAAGTATGCAGCAATTTTCATTCAATTCAATTTTCTTCTTAAAATTCTTACAAGAGTTTAAGAAAAAAGGCTCTGCATTTCAAATTCTATTTGTATTTCAAATCTTCTGTGTTTTTGTTATGAGCCTTTATGTTACTGGCCAACTTAACCTCTTTTGGTTGGTGCTTTGTAACCAAATAGAAGAAAAAAGCAAGAAAGAAAACCAACCCAACATAAAAAGGTTGAATGTTCGTTGTAAAATTAAAAAATAAAAATTTTTGGAAGAATAAATCATTGACACAAAGAAAGTGAAAAACGAAAATGGAATGAAGGAGGAGGAAAAAAAGGGATTTTAATTTTTAATAACAATACCTGTGAAAATGGAGACGAAATACATGAGAATAATGTAACAAAGGCAATAATAATAATGATAATAATAAGAGAAATACAGACAATTCAACATCCTTTCCTTTTATTTCTTTTGAAATGAGTCTTTCTCACTACGACGGTATGAGCAAACAGGCACCCCGTGCTATTAGGAAAATAAGTTCAGTTTTGGACAAAAAAAATGCACTTTTTCAATATGAAAAGAGTACCTACGAAATGGTACCGTTTAAAACTTCGCTCTGATGTAAGGTTGGCCTTTTTTAAGGTAACACCGCCTTACAGATGCAAAAGTTACTTAACAATGCGATGTTGCCTTTAACTGTAACAGTTTTAAGCCATCCATTTCAATAATAATTCTCGTTAAAATGTAACGATTTCAATAAAAAATTTTCACGGAATCTTTAAGACGTAGGTGGTGAGAGGAACTCCACAGAAGAACACCTAGTCTCTTGAGGATATACATATCTGAAGAGACTGAAACCAGTCCTCTACGCGGCCTAGGTATTAACACATCTGAATCGTAAAAATCTTAACTACTTAGACAGGAGACCAAACACTCACAGAACAATATAAATGGGCACCAGAGAAGACTACAATATTGTTACGATTTTACATTTTAAAAATTTTACCTTTTAAAGATTGCAAATAAAATAAAAGTAAATTTGTGTTTAGTTTTAATTAAAATTCTTTATTATTCTCACAATTCTGTGTGCCATTGCTCACAACTTTATATAAACAACAATAATTGCTTTGTTTGTTATTCCTCTGGTTATACCCTTTGCATAAACAATAACAATTACTAGGCAATTGTTCGCCAGGTTTTTGTAACGGAGATCTTCAAGCCATGATGACTCTCTTCAAACACACCGCCTCTTCATACATACAAGACTGACTGAACTTCACTAACCCCGTCGCCTACTTTGCCTTACCTTTTATATGGTGAAGTAAACAGTCTGATGAATATTCTTGAAGGCGAACGCTCTTTACTTCGCCTTCTCGAAATCTCTGTATATTAAACATAGTTGTTTACATTTATTATTGTAGTGTCATTGGTATATCCTTGTTTACTCCTTTACCATTTTTTATGTTAGTCTTTGTTGTTATATTAACCAGTACGATAATTTGTAAACAGGTTTGTTTACTGCATTGTTTTGGTTTTGTAGCATTTGTTTATAATTTTAATGTTAAACGATGTAAAGCCACCACCAGTATCTAGATTTTTCATGTTCGTAACAATATCATCACTTCCATGGAAAACAGAGAGCGCTCATTAGGACAGTCTTCGTTTTCTTAATATGGAGATTACAATATCAAAGCAGATAAAGTATTTGAGTGTAATTGGAAAATTGAAATGGGGACAACATCTAAATGATACGGTACCAAATGGCCACAAAGGCAGCTCATATGTAGAATAACGAAAGGTTTTCTAAAAGGAGCTTCACTTTCAGAGTAATACATAGGCTTTACAGGAGTCTAATTAGACGTATACCAACTTAGACTTAGAATATGGCGAACATCGCTTAAAAGAATATGCTCCATTCGAGTAGTGCAGAACGTTCAAAGAATGTACTGTTTAGAGACAAGTGGAACAATGATGCATCATCTACAAGGGCGTCGTAAACAATGATATTTATCCAAGCCATTGAGATAAGCGTACGAGATGAAGTGTATCTTATAGCGTATAGGTCTCCTGGAGGATCGCCAGTGTACTTATTCGACGGATTTATTCGACGGTATATCTAACATATCAATCGCGACGATTTGCATCAGTGTGATGGCAAAA
Organism: Sarcophaga subvicina; assembly: GCA_936449025.2. Taxonomy (NCBI): domain Eukaryota; kingdom Metazoa; phylum Arthropoda; class Insecta; order Diptera; family Sarcophagidae; genus Sarcophaga; species Sarcophaga subvicina. The sequence continues at coordinate 79,459,511 of OW388084.2, forward strand.
ATACCCGAGTTGAATTGTCTGCTACGAACAGGGACGAAATTTGGCCTCTTAATAGAACAACCAGAAGCCAAACTATATTTGAGTCAATCAGACCATAATATGATTTTCCAAGCCGAAGTTAATGCGATAAGAGAATGCATAATTTGAGCCAGTGAGTGATAATGCGGTAAACTTGATTTAAATATTTTCAGTGATAGTCAGATACATGGCCCTGACCGAGCCGTTTTCCAGCAAAAACTCTGCGAGTAATTAAAAAATTGCCATGAAAAAGTTTCTCAAAAATCTGTGGCTCAGAGTCAACTTTAAACTGAAAGGTTCCGCCACTTGTGTATAAATTTAACACACACAACTTAAGTGGAGAGAGAAGATAGATCGTTATCGTAACTGCAGGGTTGTAATGGCCAATTATGTATGTATGTATTGCAGATACAAAATTTCTAATATAGAATGGCGATCGTCTCGAAACCAATATATAGAATCCGTAATGACGAGAATTAATCATCAAAATATGTACTTGGAACCTGTGAGGTTCTAAGGTTATTGGGTAATGGGCCATCAAGGCCATAAAATTACGACAATTCACCTACATAGGTTGAAATCAATTCAGTCGGTAGTCGGTAGTCGGCCACAGTACTGTGGCACCCGTACAGGGCAATTATATACATGTACGTAGTTATTGCTTTGAAATATCCTATCTTATCCTTACTGATCGTATTTAAATAAAGCCATACTCACACCTTATCTACCTTATCGGCAATGGCAGTTATTAAATGAGTATAATGTTTTCCCTAAAAAAAACTAGGAAAAAACATTCACACTCCCATATTAATACATAAAGGCACACGTATATTTTCACACAACAAACACTAAAAACCAGCAATAAAAAGATTAATCCTATGGTACCAAAAGGTACGAAATGCTCATACATTTTTGGTGCTCTGTTAACTTGTGCTAATTTTATGGTTAAATGGGCCTAACATAACACCACAGGGTCCTTGTGAAAAAAATTACGAAGAAAAATCTCTTTTTTTTTGGTGTATATTTTTGCCTTGAATTCTATTGTGTTATAATTTTAAGCAGCCTTTATTAACCATTCTACACGTGAATACATACATATGCATACACACATACACATCAGAGAATGTAGACCTATGTACATGTACATACGCATATTTGCTGTATTGTTGATGAAGGTCGTCTGGTGTTGCTTTCTCTTTTTTATGGAAATTTTATGGAAAAAAAGATAAAATAAAACATAATATAAGGCAGAGAGAGCAAGAGAAAAAGTGAAACAGGGAAACCTACGCAATTGTTATACACACACAGACTTACATAATTAAAAGTATGATGAGCTTAAATTTTTTCCCGTGTTTCCTTATTTCTTTAAATTTATATGTGCGACTGTATAGGTGCGCCTATTAGTGACTCTTTCTCTAATGTGTCTCCGCTGTTATCCTTTTTTGGAAATTTCCCTCTTTTCACTGTTTCATATTTTTGTTTACAATTTTTAATCTTGTTGGTGTGTATTTCCCCATTAAATGGTATGCATTAGGTAGACATTAATATTTTAAAACTTTTCGAAATTCATTTACGGCAACAGGATAAAACTGTGATATCGCATTAGTTATTCTTGTTTGTATTTCATTTAATAATTTAAGGTTTGTTGTTGCTGCTATACAATAGAAATACTTTTTTGGAAGGATTAAAGGAAATAAGGCTTGTTGGTAGAAAATAACAACAAAATTTTAAGGAAGAGAATACGATATTCTCTATTGAAATATTTATAATGGACTGCCAAGGGATTGATTAGGGTTCCTTTTCACTGATATGCAGAATTAAAATTAAAACTTAAAAAGCCCACTCATGAAAACTTTGTATAAACAAAGCGGTGCAAAGCATTTCATACTGTGTATAGAATGTTAAACCATTTGGTTTTTTTTACCATTAATGTGGAGTGTAGTGCAAGAGAGGACAGGGTAATCAGAACGTTACATACTCTGTTAAATGAGGTGCCCGAATTGTCGAAACTCATGGTGAAACTCAAGTGTATGTTCCAAGCCAGAGCATACACTATCGAATTATATGGTCAATTTCAACCTCTCCTCCCTCTCAGGCCTATCGGCACACAAATAAGACATCATGTAGGCTTGTTGTGCGCTTACCATAAACGAGTACTACTTTACATCCTATAGGACACCTGTTTCTCGAACTTATGAATGCTGACATATTCAATAACACAAAAAGTGCTCCATCGTTTTGATTTCTTCTCGATATGCTCTGCATAATTTATTTCCCACAACGCCAATCAGATTCAGGTGTACATGTAATGTGGTGTGTCTCGTGAGTACGCTCATTAGCGTACTCAGGTCGCCTTAATTTAGTTTTAAAATACGCAGAGTTCACACCTCATTACGAGGTCAGTATAACTTGACATAAGGTACAGGGGACGGGACATAGCAATACATACGTAACTCTTATGAACCCGACTCAAAATAAGTATGAAATTGTCTATACAATCTAAATCAGCTTTTATCTAGGAAATAGGGTCATTCCACACTGAAGCTCATGTCGTTAGAAAAGACAAGAAATGAGCGAATCAGTTTTCCACGAAGAAGGCTTCCTCATTGCTGAAGGAGCCATAACTTTTCTATGGAATGGAAAGAGATCTTTAAAAGGATGAAAGATAAAGAGAATCAAATCTTTTCTCAAGTCAGCCGTGGTGAGTCAATCTAAGCGTTTTGTTTGGTAATAACAGCATTTTTAGATTTGAGTTTTGAATCAAGCTCTCAATAAATTGCTTGATAATAATGAACACGAAGCATTTACAGCCCAATATTGGAAAATTTGTGAGAAGGAAAACAAATCTCCAAACCACCTGGGCTTATCAAATACCAGTGCGCAGATTTATTCTTACAGACAATAATCAGTATTCTGAGATTTATCTGGGTAACACGGTTGAAGTCGCCGTAGTCCAGTAGGTAGTATGTTGGCTTATTAGACGAGAGCTAATAATTGGGGTTCAACCCATTTCTCAGACATCGCAAACCAAACGAAATATGCAAAAATATTTCTGTCCGTAACTTCCTCTCAATAGACATCTGAAAAAAACTCTGAAACTAAAATAAAATTACATTTAATCAGTCATTCGGAGCCGATGTTAAGCAGTAGGTCTCATTACATATGAATAAAATTAAATACACACAACATGAGTAGCGTGAGAAACTCGGTTTTATTTGTTAATTAAAGGATGATTATAAAATAACAATAATGCAGTAAAGGTGTACCTCCTTCTTCAATGATAAAGCACAACGACTTGACTCTAGTATACCATAAATATAAGAAGTTTTAAATGCTGAATTTTTTTCTGAGCAATTAAACATTTTTCACTTCTTAGAAACGCTTTTATTAACTTATAATAACTAACTAAAACAATAGAATTAATTCAAAAGCTTACATTTGTTTTTTACTACTTGAAAAACATAGCGTTATTCATATCCATTTCTAGGAATTTTCTTTTAAATATTTTTCTCAAATAAAAATAGAAATAAAAGCAGAATAAAAAAATTAGCTTTTGTGGCAACCTCGACGTATGAGTTACGCATAGTACCAAACATGTAATTAATATCACTCATACTCTGTGGGGTGACGCATCTCAACTTGAATTTAAGTTAAATAATCTTTACAACATCAACAACAACAAGCAAATATGCAAAGTGAAAATTTTTTGTTAAATTAAAAATAACATGACACACATTTGTAAATCTGTTTTATAACACGTGCTAACCTTACCACTTACCACTGGTACTCACGTACTTTATATAATTAAAAAAGAAAATTAAACGAAAAATTCATTCAAAAATTTACGTAGAAATAAAACATAAATGTTTAGATGTACAAATATATGCATGAACAGCTTTTAATAAAGACTGTAACATGAACTTTGTCTGTGTCACTTCCAACACGTTGCACTTAAAAGGAAAATAGAACTTAAAAATTTTTTTTTTACAAATTTTAAACACAGCTAAAAATTTTAATGCAAAATGATTCAAACACATTGTTACGTTTTTACCTTTTTAAAAACGTTTAGAATATGAGTTCGTTAATTGCAAAACAAGTAAAAAACGAATAACGAACAATTCTTCTGTAGATCTTCACTCAATTGCGATCTTCAAACCACGACTTCGCACGTAACGTGTCTTCACACAAGACTGACTGGATTATAACTGACTGACTGCTTGCCTTGTATTGCCCTTTTATATACGCACGTAATTAGTATGATGAACGTTCTCGATGTGTGTTGTTCTCGCCTTCTCGAGAATTCTATCGGGACCACATTGTTGTTTGTACATTCTGCAAACTTGTCCATCCGTCATGCTTGTTGTTGTTGGTTTACTTGGAACGTGTTCGATGTATTCGTTAGTGTGTATTTGTGTCGTGTGTATTGTGTACACATTGCCTCTTTTTGCGTTCGTTACGTTTTCGCTATCTATCTCTCTTATCGTTAATGTTAAATGATGTTTTCATGTGAAATGATATTAGGTCGTTTTCATTTACGTAACAATATGTTGAGTCTGGTTTTAGTTTAAAACATTTCAAAAAATTACTAAAGGAATAAACAGCGTGGTGCTTGGCAACAGACAATTCAGCAACTCACTTCCACAGTAAAAAGTTTTTGGGTAATTTTTACACCAGGCTGGTGTTTATATATAACAAAACAAAAAATTAATTAAATTTACACCAGTATAGCATGAATTTAAAGAGACTAAATGAGAGATATAGAGAGAGAATTGATTTGTACTCATTTTTTTCAGAGCATTAAAATAACACTAAAATGGATTACGTTTCATTATTCCTTATAATTTGTATACCTTTTAAAGTGTTATTTTGTATATAAATAAGAATTGTTTTCATACCATCCGGAATGAATAGTATTCTTCAGTAGGTGTAAATTTTGATACCCTACTGAATAAATTGTATGCATGACTGGTGTTGCTTATAACCTAGATAGAAGTAATATAATACCATGTTTGTAAAATTTCACAGCTTAAAATAAAACAAATTTTATTGCATTTTGTTATTTTTATTTTTTTTAATTAATCTTAAATTAGATAATACAATTCTACTTATTATACTTACACAATTGCTGTTTTCCACTTTAAATGCCGGGATGTATATTGTATAATGGCTTCGGCTAATGCAATCTTGTCCTCGCGTTTTGGATAATTGCCACTTTGTTGACGCAAAAAGTTAATAGCTTCACGTACCAAACATCGTCAGGAAGAGTCACTCAGGGTTTTTTTTTTTTGCTGAATATTCATTTAATATTGCAGAATAAGCACCATTTTTAAGATAAGATTCCAAATCCTGCAATAAAAACGCTATATTAAAATTGAAGTGAATGAACAAATTTTTACTTTACCTTTTTAATGTTTATACTTTTGGTTGTTGTTTTGTCTAAGCAGAACTCGACAAAAAACTGATGCTGCATCTATATTGCGAAATTATTCCTGGTAGCTCTTCAAAATCAATTTCGGTACCGTCGCTCTTTTCTTTCTACTTCTAAATTCAGCTTGTTTATTACTAAAAATGTAAAAAAATATCTAAGATTCACATGGACAATTTGGTGCATAGCATTACCATAAAAATGTCTCTAATATCTTGGTAGACTCAAGATAGATTTTGTTGCTTTTAGGCCATATCAATAAATTAAACTTGTAATCAATACTTACCTGAAATTATTATTCCATTTGGAGTGAATTCCTCACTTTCTGGATAATAAATTTTTACAATAAAAAATTTTCCACCACTTTTAATTTTAACGTACATACTGAAACGCAAATTGTCTTTGAATGTATTAGCTTTTCCAAACTTTTTAACCACATGGTATAAAAAGCATTAATTTAATACCATTAACGATATTAATTGTTGAATTAATTGAAACATGGAAGGTTTTAAGTCTTTTTAGGTATTATTTGTAAACTTAAATGAATAATATTATTAAAAGAGAGAATTTTTCTTCTTTTTTGGCATTATAGTAAAACTTAAAGTAATAAAATAAAGAGAGAAATATTTTTAATGCCAGTTTCGGTATTAAATATATTCGATAAGGAATATATTTTTTTTCAATTAAAAAACAAAATTCAACTTTTGGTATTATTTTTATTCCAAGTAATTATTAAAAAAGTCGCACAATTCTTTTTAGGTTTCACGTATAAACTATTTGGAATTAATTTTGAATTTAATTCCAAAATAGTATATAATGCAACCGCTGAGTTTTAAAATGAAACCTAGAATTTTTACTGTGTCGAAGCTAAAGAAAATAAAAAAATTTTATTCTGTTTTCAGAAATAGATTAACATAAGTAAGAATCAGCTTAGGATAACAGTGAAAGAATTAATGTATCAAATTTCCTGACTACTACACCTAATATATTGTTACGCAAATCGAAACGACCTATTATCGTTTAACAACAAAAACGATAAACTAAAGCTACACGATACAAATACATACTAACACTAAGAATACAATGAACGTCTTGATTATCTAAAGCTGCACACACACATATGTACAGCGAACCTGTTTGCGCCTTGTACCAACAACAACATGTATGTGGCAAGAAGGGATAGACAACATAAGCAAAGTACACAAACAACAATGTATTAGCAATAGAGCTCTCGAGAAGGCGAGATCACGAACCTTCCACTTCAAGAATGTTCGTTAGACTGGTTGTGTCAGACTATAAAAGGGCTGGACAAAGCAGGCAGCAGTCAGTTATAATTCCGTCAGCCTTGTGTGAAGACGCTTTGCGGTTTGAACGTACAAGTGGTATTGCTTGCAAAAAGATTGTAAGCAGAGAAGATCTAACGAACAGTTGTTAGTGTTAACGCGGGCAAAAGTGTGAAATAGAATAGTCTACAAGCAAATTATTGTTGTATCGTTAAGTTGTTTACGGTGGCACACAAAAGTAGTGTAAAGAATAAAGAGAGTTTAAGAGGAAATAAACACATATTTGTTTTCACTTTCACGAACTCATATTTAAATGTTTTTAAAAAGGTAAAAACGTAACAATATTTTCATATCTTTAATTAAATAACTACTGATGACAACTTTAGCTAAAGTTATGCCGTATTGGTAGCGGCACACTTTTTGGGGATCCAGTTACTTGCTGTGAAAAACTTCAGAGAAGAAAAAGAAAAAGATGGACTAAGTCTAAAACTCGGAGTTATCGTTTTTTAACAGAACCCGCTACCCACTCGACTATAGTTACAAGCCCTACTGGTTGTTTGAAATACCACTGATCTCTTCTTCGGCCATTAAGCGAATATTTATTACCCTTCGAAAGCACCAGCCTACAGTAGCCAAGAGATAAATAAGACTGGACGACTGCTAACTGGGGTTTGAAATCAATATGATCCTTCGCTTCTACAATTCATCAGAAAGTACTTTTTATTTCAGACAGCCAGTCAAAAGCTTGACGAAGAAATCCAGTCTTTTCTTCAGTGCAACCCTCAGGACTTTGCTGAGGATGTTCTTCAATAAGATAATACTGTTAAGTTTTTACCTTTTAAAAACGTTTACAATAAGAGCTCGTAAACTGCAAATAAAATAAAAATAAATCTGTCTTTAGTTTTAATTAAAATTATTTATTATTCGTACCATTCTGTGTGCCACTGTTCACAACTTTATGTAGACAACAACAATTGCTTTGTTTGTTATTCCTCTGTTTACACCCTTTACGTAAACAATAACAATTGCTAGACAATTGTCTGACAGATCTTTATACATATATATACACCGCGTCTTCACACAAGACTGACTGAATTTTTACTAACACTTTTGCCTGCTTTACCTTGCCTTTTATATGTCAGCGTAAATAGGCTGATGAAAGTTCTTGGCTTCGCCTTCTCGCAATCTCTATAAACGTAAACATCATTGTTTATGATTATTATTGTATTGTATTTGTATTTTTGTTTGCCATTTTTTTATGCTGGTGTTTGTTGGAATACTTCTGTTTACTTGATTTTTGCTGTTACATTAAGCAGTGCGATAATTTGTAAACAAGTTCATTGTTTTGTTTTTGTAACTTTTGCTTATAATTTTAATGTTAAACAATGTAAAAGCAAAACACAAGCATCTAGTTTTTTTTTTATTATATATATAGATACAGTTACTGGTGGTGTTGTACAGATATTTTACATTGATGGATTATTATGAAACGACATTGAGCGGCTAAAAATGTTCATTAAGCAAAATCAGAGCTTATGTGTCACTTTATCAATCTGGCCGTACAAGTTACTTCCGACCTCACACCTAGGTTATGTTAGGTTAGAGGACGCGTACTTGTCAATTAAGACAAGTACAGTGCCCGGAGGACGAATTGACCCATTGTACAACGTCCTCACACCTACAATATACCACAATAATACGGACAAGCCTCCAGCTACCAAAAAATATGCTGACTAAATAATGTATTTAAAAATGCAACGACAGACCATCAGATCATTGCATGCCGATTTTGCTTATTTAAAAAGTTGGTTTCTATGATGGCATGCTGCTCCTTCATCGCATTAGCACCTTTTAGCCTTGTTAAGAGGGTATGGCAACTGAAATATTTTCAACTCCATTTATATTACGAAAGCTTTTTCCGCTTATGTATGTGACATAAAATGTAACGAATTTAATGACAATAAATGACAAATATCACTAACACTAATACTACCACTACAATGTCACTAATATTTTCTATAAATTGTTGGCAAATGAAAGTGTCCTAAAACTCAATTAAGCTACTGAAAAAAGCCACAACAACAACAGCAATGACGGCAACGGTAAATAAAATAATGAATTAGAAAACCCCCCAAAAAGCATGGCTCTTCAAACCGAAACATTGAATTCTTTCTGAACCACATGAAGTATATTAATGAGTAAAAACAGTTAAAAAAACAAAAACTATGACTAAAACAAAAACATGTACAATACCGCTAATGGCAATAACGGCTAAAACATAACCATCTTTATAACCATAACAATTATAACATGTAAATATATGTTTATTTACAAACATTTCTAAATTTTGTTGTTGTTGTTGTTACAAAAGGTGCCTCAAAAAAGGGGTTCATATTTAGGGGACTGAATACTCTTTCGCTATAGCGTCACTTATATAATCGAAATTTTAATTTTTTATACTGAATGGAGACTATGACTGATTTTAAAATTTTAATTCGCCGCTTTTGATGATTTTAGTAGATTCAATTTTGGTGTCTCCAGTGTTGTATCGGTATTTTATTTATTTATTCTTTATCTTTTCGATTTTCGTTTTTTGAAGTATATTGTTTAATGGCAGACTATTCAATGCGCTTTGTGTGTTCAAAATTAAGTTCTTAGTTGAAGTAAAGAGCCTTCATAAAAATTCTCCTTTCGGTTGATGCCAAGTTATTCTTGGCCGACCTTCTGATATCCAGCGGATTCCAAAACAAAAATTTTTCGGTGGAATTCGCTACTGGTTTATGCAGGAATTAGACAGATGACCTCACGTTTGCGGCACAGCATTTGAACTGACATCAAATTTTCGTCACACCCGTATAGAAACTCTCTGAACAATTCTTGTACTTCACATTCTCAATTTTTGTCTCTGGCAAGATTTTATTAACACTTGCAAGTGATTGTCCAAGAATTTAGACTGGTTTTACACATTAAAGGCCCCAAATAACCTTTTTTATAAGAGAACCACACTCATAATGTGCGGCAAGCAATGCCACAAACAGGAAATGAGGTATAAACTTTCTTTTACCATACCCTGTACTTTTGTTACATGGAGTTTATGACATGTCAATGTCAAATAACAGGAAACAATTACAACACCAACAAAACAACACATTCATATTTTGTTGGTAAAATATTTGACAACTGCAACACATACATACAAATATCCAAATTTAACTAATACATAAACATGCTGTTATCCTTATCTAATATTCGCTGACTAATATTGACACTTCCAAATGATTACTTTTGATCACAAATACATGTTTATTAGCGGGTTGTCAAATATTCTGCCTTTTTCTCCCTCTGTCTCTTATACATATGTGATATGTATATGTGTGTGTCCGATTACCCACGTGTATTGTAAATATTTTTCCCAATTTTTTTAATATAATGAACAGAAACACTAATTAAGTTGTGTTTTATACTGAAAATCAACACACACAGACATGCGTATATGCCGAAGCAAATATTATTTCATACATTAATGCTAACACATACACATTTGCAATCCATTCCTCCATCAATTTGTGTTGCTAGTGGATGATTTTTTTTAAAAGTTATGGCGGAAATGGAAAATATTGAATGATGCGTTGTTTTTGGGTAACTTAAGGGAATAATTTTGTTTTAAATGAAAAGGTTTTTTTTTTGTTTGCATTAATAAAACTTAAAAAAATGCGGACTACTACTGACAAAGCCTATAGGCCAGTTATCGTTTGGTTTAAGATTCAAATATTTGCCGGTGATCTTCAACTAACTTAAAATCCGATTAAATATTTTTTATACCCAAGACAAAATAATTGACAACCTTACGGGGACTGATGCCCTCTATGTATTTGCCAACAGAAAAAGGCGCCGAAAGACACTTTTGGTCCAACAAAAGTGTGTACGATTCACTATCGCTGATGTCTACGTTCTAAACCCACCTCTTATACCTTTCAACCACTCTCCACCCGCTGTACTGCCGTAAGATATCACTTCGCGGAGGGCTGGTTTGATTTAAAGCTTTCTCACATTAATTTAAATTTAAATTTCACCTTCGTGCCTTCAAACTTCGGATTTCCATTATAACCTCAGCCATTCTCTGGCTATATTGGCTCCATAGACTTCCAGAATTCAACACCTCCCGCATAAGCCGGTTTGGCTAAAAACTCGATTCCCCGGGCCTTGTAAATGTGGGGCGGCACATTCGAATATGCTACACATCTACATAGTTTGGACCTATAAAAGAGGTATCATGTTCAAATCTGTGCATGTATTTCCTGTAGCATTCATGACAGGTTAGGAACTGGGTCACGTAGAAGTTCAGCTCTCAATGTTCTTTCTGCATTCAAAGGATTATATTAAGGAAAAAATGAGCCGACATATAATGTCTACTTCTGTAATTTTTTTCACAATATATATCGACATGAAGATGAACAAATTTCGTCCTCTTTTAACGATTTTTCGAAAATAAAAGACTGGCTTCAGCCTGCACCCATTTTGTATGGAGCACAAAAACAGCTATCTTTTCACAGTGAAAAAGTCCACAGAATGGTGATGTCCTCTATGTCTGATGTTTATCAAAAGCATTTGATACCGAACATCATCAGGCGATTTGAAAAGCACTATACTGTAATAAGTTGTATTAAATGTTCACCTCAGAGCTCTTTATCCTAACTCAACAAGGCGGATGTTTCATGTACGATTGTTGATCAATATAGGCGCTGCCCGTTGAATATGATGCTTTTGTGATTATAGTTGATATTGGAAAGCAAGTGCAGTACGAAGTTCATCAGGAGATATTGTGACCGGGTGGCTAGCACTATTTCTTTCACTCTGCCCTGGACGGAACCCATAGACTGTATGATTTTGGGCAATGCTTTGCAACTGCGTAACAGAAGTGAACGATATAATTTGGAACCTTTAAAATAGGCATCATTTTATACGAATGGTTTCAGGAAATCGCCTTAGTCTAGTGGGTAGTATTGTATTGAAGTCTATAGCACGGTAGTCATGAGTTGTGGTAGTAGTTCAAGTAATTTCTACTTTTATTCTTCGAAAATTTTTGGATAATTCATTGGATATCATTTCTGGCAATTGCTTTACTTTTTCTTGTAGTCTATAACACGGTATTCACGAGTTCTGTTTTATTTTGAAAGAAAAGATTGTATATACAAGGCAAAGCCGCGATATCATGGTTCAAACCTCAGGCTAAACATCTCGATGAAAGCGAAATTTGAAAAATAATTACCCTTAGGCGACTCCCTCTCAGCAGTCTTCTGGCAAAAACTCTGTGAGTAGATAAAGTTGCGAAGAAAACTTTCTCAGAAATTTGTAGTTCGAAGTCGACTGTAAACTGTAGGTCCCATTGCACATGGATAAAAAATTAAAACACACAATATAGTTAGTGTTAGAAGCCAGGTTGTAAATCTGACTAAAGGGTTGTAATAACCAATTATGTACGTAAGTAATAAAAGTACTACGTTAGGTTTTTTAAAGAGTTAAAATACTTGACATTACAAACCACATCGTCAAGTATTTGAGAAAAAATCGTCAAAATCGTCAAAGACGTTTATCGAAATCGTAAAAAAATCGTCAGGTAAAATAAATAAATTAAAAGTTTTTAAAAACCAAAATTATTTCTATTGTAGTAAAACATAGTCAAAGTATGTCTGTACATTAGGCTGGTTTTAAAAAATTGAGTCCGATTTTTTTTGAGGACACCCCTCTAAAATGTTTCATTTAGTTAGATTTTAAGATTGCCAAAGTTTGAGCGTGATTGAAAGATGTTAACACGTGCCACTGGGGACTTAAAGTTTTGAAAATCTTGTTTTTTTGGCAGTTTGGCGACTTTGCCGACCCATATCTCGAAAACGGTTTAATATATTTGCCCGTGTCATACATCAAATTGAAGTCAATACTGTTTATAATATTTTATATGGAATAAAAAAATACGTAAATAGTACTGAATTCGAGATAATGAACCCAATGTCCCTAAAAACGTGACTAGGTACCCCTAAGAGCTAAGGTTCCATTATTGTGAAAAAACCCATTCCATTTTGAAATGAAAACAATTATATATTTAAAAAATCAAGTATAATAAATGTCTTTTTCATTTTATTCTTATTTAAATTTATTCAAGGGACTGGCATAATGTGGTTTTGGAGCTATCTGGATACAGCTGACGGCGTCTGCTGACTACTTGGAGAACGTAAAATCATAAAAGCAAGAACCACCTAGCTATGCTTTTCCTTTTTAATAACAGACTCTGAACCCCTGGACTTCTACTTAATATATAACAATACCTTTTTTAACTAGTTTGGTTTTACCTGCTTGGGGTCGCCATTGATACCGTATGTGGGTCTAAAATTAACGGCATACCATAGATTCCAAAGTACAAGTATTTGTCCATAATAACCAATAATAATACAAATAACGCATCTTCGCTCTCAGGGGTACCTGGTCACGTTTTTAGGGACATTGGCTCTATTTTTTCGGTTTCAGTACTAGCTGCGTATTTATTGTATAGAATATATAAAATATATAATATTTAAAATATTATAAACAGTATGGCATTTAATTTGATGTATGACATGGGCAAATAGCTTTAGCCGTTCCAGATATATGGATCGCCGAAGTCGCAAATCTGCCAAAAAATCGAGATTTTCAAAACTTTGAGGCCCCAGTGGCACGGGTTAACATCTTCCCAATGTGCTCAAACGTTGGCAATCCTAAAATCTAACAGAAAGAAACATTTTAGGGGCTGCCCCCAAAAAATTCTGAAATTTTTTTTACCCTATGAGATAAAACTAACCTAATGTACATAACTGAATTCAAAAATAAAACATTAAAAAAAATTTGTTTGAAATTAACATTCATCTTCATTTATGAATTTTTTCCAAAAATGGAGAAATTTTATATCATTTTCAGGAAAAAATTGTTTAAGGTTTAGACAATCTGTCCCAGTGTTGTTTATTGACACAAAAGCGCAGCAATAATATTGCATCATCTTAATCTATGGGTGGTGTAAATATTAAGGAGTCAGAAGCTCTTGACATTCTGAGCATGAAAATTCAACCGACACATTTTTCAGTTCCTTCATTTCCTTCTTAAGATCTTATCATCTGATTTTACTATTTACACCAGAAGCCGTAGTAGCTCGTTAATGACGGTAAGGAGCATCGTTGCATTGTGGTTATATGGTGTAAAATTTTAATTTTTACAAATCGTCAAAATAAGGGCAAAAATCTTCAAATCGTCAATATGATGTTTTTGGAGCTCAAAATAGTCAAATCTGGCAGCTATGCTCCTGGACTTTAAGAATTAATTGACCCGATTGTAGATCAAACCTTCATTTCCTTAATAACAAAAAAAAAAAAACAAACAACAAAAAAATTGATTTGTTTTGATTTTCCATTCCTTTTGTTATGCCACCTTATTTGTAACAAAAAACGTTTCCACAAGAACACGTTTCAAATAAATTTCTTGTTAATTTTTGATGAATTGATGAAATTTCCTTTGGACTATATTTGGTGACATAAGGCAATAAACAAACATCAAGGTGAAGTAAAACAAATGAAAGCCAAGCGAAATTTCTTCAAAATTTGTTAAAAAAAAACCGGGAGGTAGGAGCATAAATTTTCCGGCACTTATTTCGCCAATAAAACATTACCCTCAGACGTGCAAATCGAAATTTAATAGTTATTTATGACTTTAGTCCTGAGCTAAACTTTATTGTATTTGCGTCAATATTTGTTGCAATTTTTTCTTTTGTTTTTCGGAAACTTTTTTATAAAAAGAACTAAAACTACACAACAATATATTGGAAATAAAAGTTTTAACTTCTTTTTGTATGTTTTATTTTGTAATGTTGTTGTATTTGTTTGCTTGTATTGTTTATTTACTAAAGTACAACAGGAGTAAACGTTTAACACATGTTTAGCTGAAATAGGCAAAAGCAAAAAAAATAAAAAATCGAAAATAAATTTTCCGGGCACTTTTTTGGAAAATTTATTTTCGTTTATGTTTATTCCTCTTTGCTTTTGTAGCCATTTAATATTATAAATGACTTTGAAAGTTAAAGGTTAAATAAAAATCCATAAATTTAAAATATGAAAGTTTCCTTGTAATAATTTTAAGGGGAGTACCAAATCACAAAAACAAAATATAAACAAAAATGATTACAAATAAAAAGCACTTATGATATAAGGTGGTTTGAGTTTGATAAAACCGTTATTGGATTTTGATGGAATAAAATTTGGCTTAATGTCTAGCCCAAATTAATACAACCACCTCGCAAAAGTAGATGCTATATAAGTATCGTCAGGAATTTTTTTTTTAGATACTCATCTATACTACCGTAAACAAGCACAATTCGTCATCGTTCTTGCCTATATACCAGAGATCAGCAATAAGTATTCAAAAAGATAAGTAGAATCGAATCATACTCATAATTTCTGATACGCATTCATATTCATACTTAACAACACGTATTATGTTGTTGACTCAACATTTACAAGAATCACAAAATAGATTAGGTTAGGTTAGGTTAGAGGACGTGTACTTGTCAATTAAGACAATTACAGTACCCGGAGGTCGAATTGACCCATTCTACAACGTCCTAGTTTCTCACACCACTTATGTTGTGTGTGATAATTTTATACATGAGTGGTGGGACGTACAGTTTAAAGTCGACTCCGAACGACAGATTTTTGAGAAACTTTTCATGGCAATTTTATTTACTCTCAGAATTTTTACCAGAAATCTGCTGAGAGGAAGTCGCCGAAGGAATACTTTTTGTATTTTATTTTGATGTCTGGCCTGACTTTTACGTCTAATAAGCCAACACACTACCAACTAGACCATGGCGACTTCATCACAAAATAAGTATGATTCGAGTACGAACACTACAATACTCACTAGAGGGTTGTGTGTTTGCTTTGCTTGCTGTCTTTGTCTTTTTTCTTTTTTTGTAAATGCAACAACAACTAAGACTCACGACGAGTCACTCAAAATCATTTATAAGTATTATTAGTATTTTTCTAAAGTTATGAATCTGAATGGATAGGCATATGAATCAAAAATATTTCGAATGGTATGAGTTCGATGTCAACGTTGTACTCATATTCATTGCACTCATACTTATAAATCAACGTTCCAGAATACCTTCATCCATACGTTTCATTACACTCGTTCTATATAACTTGAGAATTTAATATTTCACCCAAAGACTGGCATTGTCAGGAAAAATTTCTCAGAGCCATCAGAATATCTGGCTGTTATGTATTCTTAATCACATTCACACAGTTTTGGGCATGTAGTAGATGTCTCATGTACAAATTTGAACCGGAGTTATATTATCGATAAAGTGCAATGTTCACCTTCCTTTCAAGCTGACCTCTCGTTGTGATTGGCATTTCCACATGGAAATCCGTCTTTCTGCACTATGCCGTGGATCTTCAAAAAGACGGAAGCTTGCAGCTTCAACAGATAATAATGTTTAGGCGACACAATGACAGTTGTCTTCTAGAAGTCTTTATGTAGAGTGCATATAACATTGTTGTTGTTATAACCCACAATATTATTCCTCATTCAATGGCTTTCTTCCTCCAATCTTATTGTCATTAGCCGCACCAGTGCTCCCTGAGGCGCAAATACATTTAAACTTAAGCAATTCACATGATCCTTGAAGTATAGAATGTGGTCGATGAATGCAACCAAATATTGTATGGCGCTCTTCGACTCCACTTTAATTACTTTCTACATCCATTTTCATCATTTCAACCACATAACAACAACTTGAACAGCTGTGTTCATCGTCTCCTACACGCAGACACTACACATTCTCTCTGTCCATCCATGTTTCTGTTGAACAAATACCCTTCTGTCTCGAAAATAATCGTATAAAAATTCCATCATATCGAAAATGGAAATGGAGTTTTGCTTTCACATCGTTGAAATTGTAAACAAATAATAACCCTGTTTACATGATAAACAAGTAAGCAAAATTATACCAACAAAACTACTTACTTACTTAATTGGCCATAACAACCCGTTTATCGGATTTCGGCCTGCCGCAACACATCCTTCCAGGCGCCTCTGCTTCGTGCGCGCCTACGCCAGTTGGTCACACCAATCGATGACAGGGCTTCCTCGATTTGGTCCTTCCAACGGATGCAAGGTCGTCCTCTTCGCCGACTTCCGCAGATTCCCGCATCAAATACCCGTCTTGCCGGCGCATCCTCCTCCATTCGAACGACATGGCCGAGCCAGCGCAGCCGCTGGATATTAATACGCTGTACAACGTCCATGTCATTGAGGAGCTCATACAGCTCACTGTTGTATCGGATACGGAAATCATCGCCAACTCGCACTGGACCGAAGATCTTGCGCAGTACTTTTCTCTCGAACACTCTCAAGGCCGCTGCATCTGTACTTAATAGGGTCCATGCCTCTGCGCCATAAAGAGGCACGGGTAGGATGAGTGTCTTGTAGAGTGTTAGTTTTGTCGTACGAGAGAGGTCTCTGCTACTCAATTGCCTATTGAGACCATAGTAGCACCTGTTGGCAAGAGTGATCCTGCGCTTGATCTCCAGACTGACATCATTTCTGGTGGTAACGGCGGAGCCAAGATAGATGAATTCCTTGACCGTATCAAAAGTATAGTTATCGGCCGTAATCTGAGAATCAATACGCCGCGCGTCTCGACTCGTCGATAACATATACTTTGTTTTGCCCTCATTTACTGCCAAACCCATCTTGGTAGACTCGCGTTCAATAGCACTAAAGGCAGCAGTAACATCTCGCTTCGTACGCCCTATGATGTCAATGTCGTCAGCGTACGCAAGCAACTGGACACTTTTTTGAAAAATAGTGCCACTGCGATGCACTCCTGCCTTTCGCAGAACACTCTCCATGACGAAGTTGAAGAGGTCGCATGATAAGGGGTCGCCTTGTCTGAAACCTCGCACGGTATCAAAAGGCTCGGAGAGGTCCATTCCTACCTTGACGGAGCTACAGGAATTGCTCAACGTCATTCTGCAAAGCCTTATCAGCTTCGCAGGTATACCGAGCTCAGACATTGCGGCAAAAACACGATCCCTTATGGGGCTATCAAAGGCAGCCTTATAGTCGACAAAAAGATGGTGTGTGTCGACTTGTTTCTCGTGGGTCTTTTCCAGGATTTGGCGTAGTGTGAAGATCTGGTCGATGGTAGACTTGCCAGGTCTGAAGCCGCACTGATAAGGTCCAATCAGTGTTTTGACGAGTGGCTTCAGTCGTTCACACAATACGCCTGTAATAACCTTATATGCGATAGGGAGAAGGCTTATACCCCTATAGTTGGCGCATATAGTAGGGTCTCCCTTTTTCAGGACAGGACAGAGGACACTGAGGTTCCAATCGTTGGGCATACTTTCCTCTAGCCATATTTTGTAAATAAGCTGGTGCATGCGCCCTACCAACTCATTACATCCGGTCTTAAACAATTCAGCGGGGAGGCCATCAGGACCTGCCGCTTTATTGTTTTTAAGGCGCGTAATCGCGACTTTGACCTCTTCATGGCTAGGCGGCGGAAACTCCACGCCGTCATCATCGATCGGGTTCGGAACATCATCTCTAAAGGCGGTATTGGTGTCGTCATCGCCTTGTAGCAGAGTAGAGAAGTGTTTCCTCCATAACCTCAGTACTCCCTGCGGATCTGTTACTAAGTTTCCATTTTCGTCCTTGCAGGAAGACGCTCCGGGTTTATAACCCTCGGTTAGACGCTTAACCTTTTGATAGAATTTTCGAGCGTCATTCCTACATGTATACATCTCGACTTCCTCACGCTCACGCCTTTCCTGCTCCCTCTTCTTGCGTCTGAAAAGGCGTCTCTCATCCCTTCTCTTCTCTCTATAGTTCTCGACAATGGCTCGCGTAGCGGCAGACTGCAACGTTTTCTTGTATGCGGCGTTTTTCGCTGCAGTTGCCTCGCGACACTCCTCATCGTACCATTGATTTCGTTGGGGTGGGCGTTCGAAACCAAGGACTGTTTCCGCAGTTGTGCGCAAGGAGTGGGAGATGTTGGCCCACAGTCCGCCAATGTCGTTGAGATTAGATGGGGAACGACGGAGCTTATCCGAGAGTTGAGCGGAGAACGCCTCAGCTGTCCTTTGTGATCGCAGCTTCTTAACGTCCAGCTTTCGCAATGCACTAGAGTGCGCAGACCTCGAAGCGCTAATGCGCAATCGAAACTTGGCTGCGACAAGGTAGTGGCCGAGTCGATGTTTGGACCTCTGAATGTGCGCACATCTAGTACACTGGATACGTGCCTTCCGTCTATCACAATATGATCGATCTGGTTAGATATTGACCGATCAGGGGACATCCATGTGGCCTTGTGAATGTCGAGATGTTGAAACTTAGTGCTACATACTACCATGTTACGCGCCGCGGCGAAATCGATCAGCCTCATACCATTGGAGGTAGTGTTTGCGTGGAGGCTGAACTGTCCGACAGTGGGGCCAAAGATACCTTCCCGCCCGACCTTTGCATTAAAATCCCCGAGGACGATTTTGGCGTCATGGGCCGGGCACTTATCGTATACGTCCTCGAGTTTAGCATAGAAGGCATCCTTAACCACATCGTCCTTTTCTTCCGTCGGGGCGTGAGCACATATTAGGCTGATGTTGTAAAATTTTGCCTTGATGCGGATTGTGGCTATTCTTTCGTTCACAGGTGTGAACCCAGAGACAAGGTGACGAAGTCTCTTATTAACCACAAATCCGCATCCAAATTCGTGCTTGTTTTCATGGCAGCTGTAGTATACATCGCAAGATGCAAGCCTTTTGCATCCTTGTCCTGTCCATCGCATTTCCTGAATGGCAGTGATGTCAGTCCTACATTTAATGAGGGCATCCGCCAGCTGGGCGGAAGCGCCTACCCTGTAAAGGGTGCGGACGTTCCATGTGCCAATACGTAAATCATAGTCCTTTATTCGTTTGCCGTGGTCGTCAACTTTAGAGGGGATCTTTTTATAGGATTCTGTCTTGGTTCTCATTGGATAATTGTTTTTACGTGGTGGGTTCCAAGCCCTACGCACAACCCAAATTTAACGTCCAGGGGATTGACCATTCGCTGCACGCATTAGTTAACATCTAGCGGGTGCTATAATGCCATCCAGGAGGGGCCACGAGGAGGCTGCGTGTCAACTTGAATACAGCAAGACAAGGATCGTCCTGGTGGTCGCCACGTTGATCACAATCAGAAACTTTACCTTGTTTGCATGCATCCCATCCCTCCCATACCAACAAAACACCAGTATTAAAAAATGATAATAAGTAAACAAAAATACAACAACAACACTTCAAGAGAAAACGTTAACAAAATACGCAAACAAAAATAATGTAAACAACAAGTTTACGTTTATAGAGATTTCGAGAAGCCGAAGTCACTCGCCTTCAAGAGCATCCATCAGACTGTTTATCATGCGATATAAAAAGCAAGACAAAGCAGGCAACGGGTCCAATAAAAATTCAGTCAGTCTTGTGTGAAGACGTGGTGTTTGAAGAAAGTAATCGTGGTTTGAAGACCTCCAACATTAGATGTTTCTATTTCTTGGATTAAAGCTCATGCAGACTTAATTAAACTTTTAGTTGAGTTCTTTTTTTAATTTAAAATTTGACTGAAACTTGTCTAACTTAAGCATTTTACTTTTAATCTTATTAAACAATAATTAGAAGATTCATTGTTATTTTCATTCGTTTAATCTTATCTTATTTACGCTATACGTAATCTTTTTAATTACTTTTCTTTAGTAAATGTTTTGTTAAACTTCAGTTCATGCCTTGCTGCTTAAGTCCGCATGCGAATTAAGTGAGTGAGGGCATGATTTCTTATTTATTTTTTTTTGTTTTTCATACTTCTAATAAAGTTTTTAATGCAACAGATGTTTTAGAGCAAGAGTTTTGTAGAAAATCCTTTCCTTTATTTTCCTTTTTTTTCTTTATTTTTCTTTATTTTGTAAGCCTATTGCACTGCTTGCAATAACGTGTTCGAATGGAATTTCGTTTCTTTTTAAAACAGACTGCCACCATAGAAAGTAATTAAATACGTATTACATTAAAAAAGCCAAAATACTTTTAAATATTAAAAAAACCAACCCATATGCGAGGTAAATGACAATAGCAGCTAGCGAACTACATACATGTAAAGAAGAATTATTAAAACACCCCAATTATTAATATCTGATGTTACAGTTTATGCAAAATTAATATTTATTTCTGTAACTTTTTTGACAAAAATTATTTTCAATAAATCAAAAAAAACTTGTATGGTATTAATGTAAAAATGATCAGCGCTTTAATACAATTACAACTTTTAGATTTCTTTTCTACTTTTTGCGACTTTTCGACTTGACGGCTACTTCTTGAATGATCTAGAAAAAGAAGATACTCGTTGTAAATAATTAAGACAGCATTGCTAGCTTAAAAAAAACAATCTAGAAAAAGAAGATGCTCGTTGCAAATAATTAATACAGCATTGCTAGCATAAAAGAATTGGACTAATTAAAAATATCAGCTGATCATAATCCTTAACCCTTGTACGCCCTTTCACACTCGGCCATCCGACTCATCATCTGACTCAGATGATACTAGATCGTCCTTATTCGTATCAGCATAACGCCACAGCTTCATGAAATCACTGCTTGTACTAGTTCGATGAGCGCCTTCGAAATCACCAACTTTACAGACATCATACCTCCCATTTCTCTTTACTTTTGTAACTTTATACGGACCAATATATTCGCTTGCTAATTTTTTACCGGCAACGTACTGTGTGCGTTTAATTGCTACTAGGTCGTCTACAGCATAAATTCCCTCACTCTTTCCTTTCTTATCAAATTGAAATTTGTATGACTGCTGCGCTCTTTGTATTTGTTGCTTAACCTGTTGACGGATGTCTTGCCTTTGTTGATCATAATTTATTAGCAATTCATCGTGGAGTTCTTTCAGTAATGAATCGCTGACATTAGATTTAATTTTGATTCCAAAGAGAACCTCAAATGGCGTAAACTTTGTGCTGCAATTTACATGCCCATTTATAGCCTGCTGCACCTTTCCCACATATTTGTACCACTTGGATGGTTCACTGAAAGATAATTTAGAAATTATTGATAGTTTAACTTTATTTTCCCGTTCAATTTGCCCATTGCCTCTTGGCACACCGGTTGTTGTTAATATGTGCTCAATATTGTTAACAAGACAAAAATCTTCAAACAATTTGGCCGTGACTGCGGTGCCCTTATCGCTTATGATGCGGTGTGGATAACCAAAAACTTCTGCCCACAGCTGTAACTTATTGATGACCTCCTCGGAACTTGTTGTTTTTGTAGGGAAAAGCCATACAAATTTAGAGAACGCGTCTACCATGGCAAAAATAAATTTTTACTGTTTCGTTGTGGCATCCATAGGTCCTAAGTGGTCAACGTGTAGAGTCTCCAACGGATTTTCGCCTTTATTAATACAATTTAGGTAGCCTTCCTTTTTACCGAGTTTTTTGTTGTAAATGATGCAACGTATACAATTTTTGATGTGCCGCTGAACTTTGTTTTCCGCATGGGGAATAAAATAATTTTGCTGTATTGAATGTAATGGTTTTTGCACTGCAAAATGGCCAACTTCATGTGCGTCACGTATTATCTCTGCTTCCATTGCCTTCGGTACTACCAATAATTCATTTCCATCAACCGTTTTATATATCAGTTCACCCTTCTGCAAATAATCCCCATACTGCTTGTCTTTTAGTAACGCCTTTATTGCCTGCAAATACTCATCTCGCTGCTGTGCTGCTTTCAATCTCTCTGTTAACTCTGACGTGATTGTTAAAACTGCTGGATAACGACTGAGACAATCGACGTGCTTCATGCGGTGGTTGTCGCGATGTTCAATTGTGCAATCATAATCTTGAAAATGTAGAATCCACTGGGCTACATGTCGCGGTATATCTTTTTTTGTTGCCGTCTGCTTAAACGCCGCGCAATCCGTAACAAGTTTAAATTTTGTACCCACCAAGTAATGTCGGAACTTCTGTAATGCCAAATAAGCTGCTTTTATTTCCAAGATGTAACTATGTTGTTTTTCTTCAGCTGCTGTAGTGCGCTTGCTGTAAAAAAATACTGCATGCCATGAATTTTCGAATTTTTGCATTAATGTAGCACCAAATCCATCCTTAGATGCATCAGTATGCACTTCAGTTTCAGCGCCCCTACAATAAATTCTTAACAGAGGTTCACTCGTTAATGCCGTTTTAAGCTTTTGTACCGCCAAGCGTTCATATTCGCCAAATTTAAATACAGTGTCTTTTCGTAGCAGGTTAGTAAGTGGTTTTGCTATAATTGCATAATTTGGTATGAATTTTCGAAAATAACCCGTCAACCCAAGAAATGACTGAACCGCTTTCACATCTTTTGGCATTGGAAATTTATCGATTGCTTTTACTTTTTCCGTGCCTGGCATTATTTTACCATCCTCCACCAAATGTCCCAAAAAAATCAATTTTTGTTTTTAAAAAGCTGCATTTTTTCCATTTGATTTTAAGGCCAAACTGCGCTGCGACGTCAAGCACTTTTTAGTTTCAGCAAGTTCTCTTCAACAGTACTGCTGAATACTATTATGTCGTCTATATACAATTCCATAACGTTGTCTATAATTAGCTGCTTAAAAATGAAATTGACATACCTGATAAAAACGGCGGGCGAGTTGCAAAAGCCAAATGGTGCAACATTAAATTCGTAAGTGCCATCCTTTGTAATAAATGCTGTGAATTTTTTGCAGGATTCCTCTATTGGTACGTGAAAAAAACCATTTTCCAGATCCATCACTGAGAAATACTTAGCTGCTTGCAATTTCTCCAAAACGTCATCTATAAAAGGAACTGGGAACAAATCCTTACATACCATAGAATTTAATTTTCTATAGTCCACGCATATTCTAAATGAATCCTCTTTTTTCTTTACCACCACTACTCTGCTTACACTGTCTGCAACCGATGGTCTTACTATGCCTTCCTTTAACCAATCTTCCACTTGATTTCTTACTACTTCTTCATGCTGAGGCGGCAGGCGGCTGGGTGATTGTCGAAACGGTTTAAAATTTTCAGGGATTATTTTCACTTGTACTGGACACTGCACTTCTTGCTTCTCAGGTGTGTAATTGCTAATGATATTTTTTATTTCATTGTAGTATACATGGTCGACATTAATTGCATTTGCTACTTCAGATATATTATAAACAAACAACTGTTGTTTCATTTCTGTATCATCTATAAATAAATAACCATTTTTACTATATGTCATTGTAAATTTGCTGATGAAATCGTAACCCAGTAAGCAATCGTACTCAATGCTGTTGTCTGGCACCACTAAAAATTTATGAGTCGTTTTTATGTCGTCAACTTCAATTTCAGCTGCAATAAACTTTGTTGATTTAATTGAATAATTTCCAAAACCTCGCAACATTGTGGATGTTTCTCCTAATGTAGTATTTTCGATTTTTTTAACAAATACTGCTTTATTATCGTAATATCGGTGCCAGTATCTACTAAACATTCCAAATGGACACCGCCTACAGTGATTTCTTTCAGTCTGGTTTTGTCAGTTAGCAAAAGTACTTTACCCCTTAACGATCCGTTTCCACTTTGTTGTTTAATAACGCAATTTTTTGCAATATGACCATTCTTATTACAGTGAAAACATTTTGTTTCAGATTTACAGTCAGCACGCTTATGATTACCTGTTATTTTGTTGTTCCAATAATATTTTTTCTACTATTTCGTAGTTCTCACGCAGCTCTTTCATTGTCTTTGCGCTGTATAATGTTTGCTTAAGTTCGCTCTTAATTCTCAGGCCATCAACTATATAACGAATCGTTGCTTTATCTTCTACGTTGGCGAGAGAAGCGATTTTCCTCATACAAAGCGTATACTCGTGAAATGTTTCGCCATCTTGTTTTTTACGCGAGCTAAGTTTTTTATGCACTTCACCACTATCGTACGCTTTATCGAATTCTGCTATGACTATTTCTTTTAACTCGTTGTAATTACTAATTGTTTCAGCTTCCAAAAACAAATTTGCAGCCTGCACCATTTTGCCACGTGCTTGGACATACATTTGTTTGCTGTTTAAACCATAGGCTTTGGCATTATGTTCAAAATTTGTAAACCAAGTTCTTACTGGAATCGTTTTTCCATCAAAATCTGCTATAACCTTTTCGAAATTTTCTGCTGTAATATTTAACTTGTTATCGTCACTGCTCTTTTCCTCTTTTAAAAGTTTTTGTGTTAATAGACTTAATAATTGCTGTATTTCACTGTTGTTGTTGTTACCACTGCTGCTGCTGTTACTTGCGCCACCATTGTCCGTCATCATTATCGGTTCCTGAGAGCTGCTTTCAATTTCCAAAGTATTTTGGAATTCTTCGTCGGAATCAACGGAGGTAATTTGTTGGTTTGTTGCCTCAGTTTTTGCAATATTGGTTTTAAAATCGATCATAAAGCTATTCTGGTGATTTTCTCTGTCGGTTTTATTCGCAGCTTCCTTTCTCAAATGTTCTGTCACTGCCGCGCGTGTCAAATAACGTCTTGTATTAGCGAGGCCGATTTTCCGATTTTTATCTTTGATTCCCATATGCTTCACCAAATACAATTACAACTTTTAGATTTCTTTTCTACTTTTTGCGACTTTTCGACTTGACGGCTACTTCTTGAATGATCTAGAAAAAGAAGATACTCGTTGTAAATAATTAAGACAGCATTGCTAGCTTAAAAAAAAACAATCTAGAAAAAGAAGATGCTCGTTGCAAATAATTAATACAGCATTGCTAGCATAAAAGAATTGGACTAATTAAAAATATCAACTGATCATAATCCTTAACCCTTGTACGCCCTTTCACATACATTAAAAAAATAAAACGGAAAAAAGGAAGAAAAACCGAATACAAGATTATATATGCAAAGTTTTTTATTTTTCTTTAAAAATAAAATTGTTTTCTTTATTTCTAAACTGTGGATTGACAACTTAAAGCAAAGGGTTTACCAGAATGGCGAGTACTGCTACCTAAATTATCAGGTCCTCTAGTTAATTATTGATATTGTTACGTTTTTACCTTTTAAAAACGTTTAAAATATGAGCTCGTAGATTGCAAATAAAATTAAAATAAATTTGTGTTTAGTTTTAATTAAAATTATTTATTATTCGCACTCTGTTCAAAGTTTGATGTAAACAACAAGAATTGCTTTGTTTGTTATTCTTCTTTTTACACCCTTTGTTTAAATAATAACAATTACTAGACAACTATTCGACAGATCTTTATAACGGTTACTTTCTTCAATCACACCGCGTCTTCACACAAGACTGGCTGAACTTTACTAACTCACTCGTTGCCTGCTTTGGATTGGCTCTTATATGGCAACGTAAACAGTCTGCTGAATGTTCTTGAAGTCGAATGTTCATGGCTTCGCCTTCTCGAGATCTCAATAAATGTAAACATCGTTGTTTTATTATTGTTTGTGTATTTTGTTTTCATTTATTCTTGTAATGTTTTTTGTTGGATTTTTGTTTAATTGTTTATCCCTTTTTATACTGGTGTTTGTTGGTATATTTTCGTTTACATACTTGTTTATCATGTAAACAAGTTCATTGTTTTTGTTTTTGTAGCTTTTGTTTATAATTTTAGAAAAATACAAAATTCTACAAGCAGTCGTAAAACTTAAATAAATTCTATACTTTTAAATGGTGCATGTGTGTAGATGTATTTGTATGGAAAAGGAAGTGGAAAAGAAATTTATGGATTGTAAATAACAGCTACTATATTATACACACAGGCTTCCTGCAAACATGCAACATAAAAATCAATATCAATACGCTGCACTATTTTTAAATCAGTTGACGGTTGGTACACTTTAGTGTATGACTTAAATTTTTCCATCATTTACCCAACATTTGGAATCAGCTCTGGATTATTCATTTCTAGTATAAATCATTCCAAACTTTAGATACCGACTTCTGACTGGAAACGTACTCCACAAGAGTGTTCTACAATGATAAAAACCAGCAGTAGTCGAAAGCAGTAATTTGAGGTGGTTATGAAAAATCTTCCGATCTTTGGTTCTTATATTAGCCGCTTCCTATAATTAAAATATGAAATATCAACGAAATGATATCATTATTTGTGGAACATAACATCGTTTAAAATCCATTCCGTCTTCTCTCGTTGGAGCGCATCCAAAGTGTCCAATTTTACATGACTCTAATGTATAAATCGGTGCCCCAAGGACCTAGTCGGTAGTGTGATAAACTTCAAATCCTCCATATTCCTTTTTCCTATAAACTATCTTTTCTGTATTCCAACACAATGCACTGCATTAAAAGGGATCATCTCCTAAGTGTTGATCTAAAAAAAAACGAATCAGGCTGGATTTAACCGATGGCACAAAAACACACACAAAGAAATGGAACTCTCTAACGCTCAAATCCCATAATTTCGGCTTCCAGCTCACATCACCTCCTTATGACATGGCCATGGCCTCAAATCGCTCGTGCAGAATATCTAACGTGTGTGTTACGCAGTACCATCCCGTTTTCAAATCAACCTATTGTTGGTGTATACATTATCTAATTCAGATTAAACGAAGTTCGTAACAATCGATTCCTAGTACTCGCCGTTAATTATTATGGCCTGGCCAACGTCGTCATACCAAAATTCAAACAAAATATTTAATTTTTTTTTGAGATCTTGGACGCTTTAAGATCTCTTGTGTCTAGGTATCGATCTTATTCCTGAAGATGAAGAATGAATAAGTTTTCGATGAAAATGTGGGTCAATTCTAAACATCCATTTTCATAAAACAATTTCACAAAGTCACCTTTGGATCTTGAATTTTTACCGCTCGGCTTGAAATGAAGAGCAGGAGTAAATTGGATATTTTGTGTTGGCTGTCAAAGTCTTGTTAGACTCCTTGATAACTTAATTTCTCTGGGCTGCGATCTAGTAGGTAGTGTGTTGGCTTATTAGACATGCGGCCACGGTTCAAAATCCATGTTAGTCATCTCTAACGAAACGAAATATGAAAAAATATTTCCTCGGTGACTTCTTCCCAGTAGGTTTCTGCCAAAAACTCTGCGAGTAAATAAAATTGCCATGAAAAGTTTCTCAAAAATCTGTAGTCCGGAGTCGACTTTAAACTGTAGTTCTCGCCACTAATGCATAAAATTAACACGCACAACATATGTGGTGTGAGAAGCTAGGTCGTTATCCTGACTGGTGCGTTTGTAATTTAAACAACAATTCCTGAAATGTCCTAATTTCGCACTAACTCTCAGTATATGACCTAAGGAATCGTTTTCCTTATCTTAAAATCTACAGATTGGACTTGAAGCGATTCCCATTCTGTTAAGATGTTTTCCGAATCACACACACGGTCACTAAGATCTGTTCATATTTGGATGGCACGATAGAAGTCTTAAATATCCTAATTAATAATTAATCAGTAATTAAGTAATTAAATATCACAAGTTTAGGTTTTCTGAGTGCAAATAAAATTGCCAACAAAATTTTCTCTGTCGTTCGGAGTCGACTTTAAACTATAGATCCCGCCACTCATGTACAAAATTAACACAAACAACATAAGTGGTATGAGAAACTAGATCGTAATGCTGTCTGAAGGACAATTACGTATGTATTTATGTATGCAAGTTCAGATGCTATTAGACTTGTATGACTTGAAACGAGTCGCAGCTTTTCTCTTTTACTCCTCTTTTCACTCTACAGAAACCGTCTTATCAGCGGTGTCGGAGCGGCCCTTTCCTGGGAAGTTCATCTGCTAACGCTTACCTGACCTGGAATCCTGCAAAAGGTGACCCTATTTTTTTGCCTAGTTATTTCAGCTTATCCAGATAGCAACACAAGCAGGCAGAATTCGTAATTTTAGTTGCAATAAACATAGGATTTTTATTATAAAAAATTAGGTCCTTCAAGGTGTTGAAGTTTTCTTTAAGATTATTATAAATAAGCCCACGTTACTGACATCTATGTATTAGCACACATATGCATACATTTTAAACAAACGTATGAATGCAAAATTTCTTTCATGGCGTAACTAAAATAAAAACACTTGAGAAATTTGCATAACAAAAACCAAATACACAAAAAGGGAGCTAAGCAGACTTAAGAAGTTAATATTTTACGAAATAAAATTGAAATTTTCTTTAAAAAATCAGAAAATAAAACCGAAAATGATTGTATTTCGATTTCATCGTTCAACACAATCACATTCTCATGATCAACAACATTATTACGGTCATCATCAGCATGATGGCTGGCATCAACGCGAAGAAGCATCATAAATGAATGGGTGAGATTTAATATATTTAGACAGACAACTGTTTGGAACGTGCATGGACTGTGTATGAAATGTGCATGAAATGTTTCTTTTAAGCAAAAACATGCAGAAAACAATACGTTCTTCAGTTAAGAGTGGCAGTAACAACAAAAACTATAAATTTAAGAACAATAGTAACAACAACAACAAAAAGAAAATTTAACGCAAATGGTATTTAAAATCAATGAAAATGAAAAAAGATGCTGCTTTTGCTAATGCTGAGCACATGGCATTTATAGGTTTGGCTGCTGCTGCGGGTAGTAAGAGAGGAACAGGGTGACACCAATCATGACTGATTGCAAGAAAAAACAGAAAACTTTGGAATGAATGAATGACTGTGTAGCGAAATTAATGACGTACTGATTAAAATCGACATGACAGACTTGAGATGAATAATGTTGGCAACCGTTGTTATGGATGAACTTAAACTGGAACAACTTATTTGCTATACTCTTCGCTTCCATTCATCTCATTTCCATTCTATTGCTTCTGTATTTCGTTTTTTTATCCTTTATTTCCTTTTTTTAGTGCTTTTCCCACAATATCTCACTCACAAAACGTAGTTTATACGTATATTTTACCATGTATTTGAAGTGTTTTGAGTTGGTCATTTGTATGCAGATTGACGTTCAGTTTTAACTCGTCCTTTTCTATTTGGGAGATAGAGAGTAAATTTGTATCTGCTCTCGTTCAACGTTTAGTTTATTTATCACCGGCCATGTATCGTGGATATGCTAACAGATTTTAAAATGTTTCCTGTAGCATTTTTCTAACAACAACGACAGCAGCTACCAGCAACAGCATCAATTTGACTATGAATAAAACAACCAATTGACCACAACTGCCACTTGGTTGGAGAGCTTAAATGAAAACCAAGTTTTAATTATTATTTTATGATGTTTATTAGCTGCTAAAACATAGGGCAGTTAAAATGTGATGGAAATTCTTTAAATAGAAAAAAAATAACGAAAATAAATATATAAATTTTTAAATTATGAGGAAAGCAAGCAAGACGTAATAACATTTTTATTTTTATTTTTTATTGAAATTTTTACAATCACTTTCCAGACGATAGTTTATTTGAGACAATGGTTTCAAGTTTGTCCAATACATGGGCATCAATGTCAGACAACCACAAAAAATTATCAAAACTCCTTATATTCTTATTGTTACTGGGTTTCAAGTTCAGGATGTCAGAAAATTTATTTCAATTTTCCATATTTAATTTGAGACGGGGCGACCTGGTAGTAGTATGCTGGAGTATTAGCGTGAGGATCGATCCCACAGGAGACTCTGGTCTGTTACACTACACTGAGCACTAGATTACTCAGATCATAAATAGAAATTTGAGACATAATACTTTTAGGGCCATTATTAAAACTTGCTTGTTTTTTTTTTATTATAAGTGGTCAATAAGGTAGAAGTGAGCGTTAAGCTAAAGGGAAGATCTCCGTACCTGTAACTTTTAAAATTAAGTTTATGTCTAAATATGTCATGTTATATAATATTTTCAATATGGCAACTTCAAATATTAACAAGATGAACAAACACAACAAAAAAAGTTCGTTTTTGCCACTGCGGTATATTAAAAACATGTTTTATTTGATAAATGTTATCGACATTGCACCAGCATTGCTATATTTTTGAAGAGGTTAACATTATTTTATTTCTTTATTTTATCTGTAGATGTAATAACGGCCCTAACTTGCCTTTAAAGTTTGGTTTAGTAAAAGGTAACTTTAGCTAAAGTGAACCCTTAAGTCACTTTTAACTTCTTTTCGTTATTACAACCTACAGATAAAATAAAGTTAAGTTTTTCAATGCAATGTCGATAACATTTGCCAAATTAAACAAGTTTTTTTTTTAAAGCAGTGGCAACAACCAACTTCTTTTTTTGTTATGTTTGCTCATTTTGTTTATATTGAAGTTGCCATATTAAAAATAATATATAATATGGCAAGTTCAGACATAAACTTAACTTTAAAAGTTACGGGTAGGATGATCTTTCCTTTAGCTTAACGTTCACTTCTACCATATTTTCCACTTAAAACAATGAAAAACAAATTAATTGCTCGTTCAATTATCTCTTTAGTTGACGCCAAGTTGTAATAGTGGCCCTGAATATTTAAGATCCGAGTGCTATCGACTGCGATAAACATGGTTGGCAATTAGCAGCTTGAATTGAATAAAAATGCAGGCTGTCTAGACTAGACAGCTAGACAAAAACGATATAAACTGTTTAAGGTTTAGACACAAGCTGGTCATAAAGATTTAAGGGCATCCGAGATAATGCTTGCACAGAGGGAAAACTGCCTAATAAAATCAAGAAGATTTTCTCTACGAAACATTTTTGGAGTGAGTGGTATTGCAGCAGAAAGAAACGAAGATTTTTTCGTAGAGATTTCTTATTATTTTTATGTGATAAATCTTTTTAATTTTTTCAAGACGTAAAACACATACATTTAAGAAGAAAACTTGTTATTTACCATTTTTTTATTCAAATTCCGTCATTTTTGGCACAAAAAATACAATCCATAGAGAAAAACTTATTGATTATATTGTGTTTTCTTCTAAATTGTATAAAACAAGAATTTCTTATTAATTTTATTGGGCTACCTAATCAATTTTTTCAAAAAGGTTTTTCTTATAGATAATAACTTAATAATTTTTTAAGGAGTATTCCTTATTGATTTCATTAGCTTTCTATTTGATCATGTGTAAATTATCTTATTAATGTTTTAATAAGAATATCTTCTTGATTATATTAGATGACTTGTTAAAAAAGTGAACAAATGGCAAGTAAAGAAGTGGAAAAAAGTAATAAAAATATTCCTTCATAAAAAAAACAAAGTAAACTTAAATAAAAAAATTGAATTGTTTTAATTTCAAAAAAAAGTGTTATAAAAACAAATAAAATTTTGAGTAATGACCCAATTTTTAAATCCTGGGAGCTCCGTGATGAAACGAGCAACATTCTTTTAAGTGTTGGAATTACATCAAGAAACATATTAAAAAAATGGAAATCGAAGACGTTGAAAATTTATTTTCAAGAAGGTGGACCAAATATATATTGGGGAGTTGATTAAATTCAAAGCAGGACTAAGGAATGGAGAAGAAATATTGTTCGTGCAAAATCATTATTAATAAATCAAATATTAAATTAGTTTCCAAGTAAATACATATATCAATAAAAAATCTATAATAATATCAAGCAAAATCAATGAGTATTATTTATAAAAATTAAGGGATAGCCTTATAAAATTAAGAATAAAATCTTTAAAAAAAAAAAACAAAAAGAGGGCCTAATAAAATCAAAAAGAAAACCTTTAAAAAAACAAAAAGAAAGCTTAATAAAATTTAGGAGAAAACCTTTTTAAAAAAATCAAGAAGACTATCTAGTAAAATCCCTAAGTTTTCTTCTTGATTTTTTCAAAAAGGTTTTCCTTATAAAAATAATAAGAATCTCTTCTTGAAAAAAAAACCATAGAGAAATCTTATAAACTTTGTTCTAATTTACTATGTATTTATTAGGTTCAGTTTTCTCTGTGTGTCGATAAAAATATATTGTTGGTCATTACAACCCTTCAGTCAGGATTACGACCTAGTTTCTCACACCACTTATGTTGTGCGTTTTAATTTTATACATGAATGGCGGGACCTACAGTTTGCAGTCGACTCCGAATAACAGATTTTTGAAACACTTTTCATATCAATTTCATTTATTCTCAGAGTAATTTGGCAGAAATCTACTGAGAGGAAGTCGCCGAAGAAATATTTGTTTTCCTATTTCGTTTTATTGGATATGTCTAACCTGGGGTTTGAATCGTGGCATCACTTCTACCTAATAGACTGAGGTATAAATTAAATATGAAATCGGCAGTGGTCTATCCAAAAAGATGGAAGAGGTCGGTTTGGTACACAAAATCTGTGGAAGCATACGGGATCGAAATTAAAAGGTATTCTTTCACCACTAATGATTATGGATGAACTCTTTCATCTAAGGCGGACAAACCAAACCAAAATCCGGGCAAGGTCATAATAGCACCATTTAGAAAAAAGAAAATACTTCGTGAATAGAAAAGTCGACTCCCGGGTGAAGGCTCATATAGAGAGTATTTCAGGTACGCTCAGACATGCCTGCCGAAGTCGTACAGGATAGTCCTATGATTATAAACCATGGATTATGACAGAATGTGTATCATGATTGTCAGACTAATAATCATCTACGTGACCATTGTTTGGGTAGACACTACAAGTCTAAAAACAGCAGAAGTGAAGTTAGGAAAGATACAGAAACTAACGTGTAGTGGTATAATAGAACAAATGCCTGTTCTATAGCAGATTGCGGATGGCAGCGAATACCTAAGCTTTAGAGGCTATATTCTGGATTATTGGGAGGTAAACCTAATACGAGATTTATTAGGAGACTACAATTTCAGGTATATAGCTATCCTGGAGATGTGTGTGAGAGATACGTCTGACCTAAAGTTTGAACCGTGGCCTCACGTTTAATAAATCAATACACTACCAACTACTTAAATTTATCAGGCATTTTTAAAACTCCGCATAGTAAATAACTCAAATTATCCAAATTTTTATAGAATTAAATTCACAAATGGCAGGAGTTCTCTTACAATTGTCTGATTGTCAGTTATGTAGACATAAGAATAGTGATTAATTTGTACTCTGATATCTGAATATGAATAAATGTGATTCTTGTTAAAAAATATAATAAAAAATAATAAAAAATTAGACCTGAAGACATTCTGATTTCTTTCATTGAAACTATGTAATCATAAGCATACCTGGTGAGAACCAAATAATGTTCTGTCATTTGCAGCATATAATTGCAATACGTATCTTACATCTCTTACCCTTAACTCATAGAAAATAAAAAAAAATACATTTCAAATACTTGTTACCAGTGAAACAAAAAATTTACCAAAGACAGAGAAAAGAAAACAAAATATTCGAATTTCAATAATAAAATACTTGAGGAATTTTTTTCGTTTTATTTTTATTTTTTACTTTTACATTCAGACATAAGGCAACAGCAAAATGTATTCATGCTGCATGCCTCATGCGGTGTGTGTAAAGTTTGTGTAAAAACCATTTCTTATAAAATTTAATAAAACACAATAAAATTCCTGACAAATTTTACGAAATGACAGGCTGGTATAAAAAAAATTGTAATAAACAAATTGTAGTGAATAGAGCGTCCTACTGAATAACTGGAGAGATGGCAAAGACTGAAATAAATTCGTATCAAATGTCGCTTACTTTCATATATAAAAGGGTAAAATATTGCAGGAATTCCAAATGAAAGAGATACACATAAAGTTCCAGGAAAATCTAATAATAGTGTTCAGCTGTTTTCTAGTATTTTTTTTTTATTTTTCATTGAATTCCTTTTGTCGGTCGATTTCAAACAGCACTTGAGTTGACAAAAAATTGCTGAATTTTTAAATAAAAGGCTTTTTGAAGAGATATGTATTTGAATTGATTTTTTTCATTGCAATAAACAATACTGTTACGTTTTTACCTTTTGAACATCATTTAGCTCGTAGATTGCAAATAAAATAAAAATTAATTTGTGTTTAGTTTTAATTAAAATTCTGTATTATTCGCACAATTCTGTGTGCCACTGCTCACAACTAAACAACAACAATTTCTTTTTTTGTTATTCATCTGTTTATACCCTTTTCATAAACAATAACAATTACTAGACAATTATTCGACAGATCTTTGTAACGGAGATTTTCAAACCACGATTACTCTCTCTGCCTTTTATAAGGCAGAGTAAACAGTCTGATTAATATTCTTGAAGGCGAATGTTCATGACTTCGTACTCTCGAGATCTCTATAAATGTAAACAACGATGTTTACATTTATTATTGTGGTGCTGTGTGTGTATTTTGCTTACATTTATTTTTGTAGTGCCGTTTGTGTACTTTTGTTTACTTGTTTACCATTTTTTAAAGTGTATTTGTTGTTATATTAAGCAGTACGATAATTTGTGAACAGGTTTGTTTACTGCATTGTTTTGTTTTTGTAGTTTTTGTTCATACCTTTAATGTTAAGCAATTTAAAAACAAAACACCAGTATCTAGATTCTTTACTTTCGTAACAAATATTTTAAATTAAAAAAAAGATGTTTTCTAATAAGACTACCTATTTACATTGTTAATAATGCCAAATCTAGCCAATTCTCATACCTGGACTAGCATCGATCTCTTTTTGTCATACCAGAAAACAAAGGCATGTCACACTTTTCATTTTACAAAAGAAAAAATCAATTATCGCCTGTAACAGTTCTGAAGTACTGTTCTTTAGATATCAAGATTTGTGGGTTGATTGGGGTGTACAAATAGATGCAACATTTTACCCTTAATGCCAGCATAAAATCGGTCAACATATTGCAACAGATATAATCATGGATATCAAGTTTAATTTTACTTTCAATTGTAAGAAATAAAAGAACTTGTTGTTTAGTTCAATGATCCAAATAAGATGATTGATGTTCTCTTTATTTAAATTTGGTCTTATATACTAATACATTTTCTAATTCTAAACTCACTCAATAACTTAAACTCTACTCAAAATAATTAAAATAGAATACACTTAATGTAATTTTGTTGCACTTGAATTAAACATATACCAAAGTGTTCTATTTGGCACATGTTCTGCATTCCCATCACTTAGGTCAGTTTACATTAGTGACACACTTCAGAAACTGAAAGTATTACTACACAAATAACACACACAAATATAAACAAATATGCGGTTGGTTCAAAGTAACACTTTGTAATAATTTTGGTGTAACCCAATACTGAACTAAATCAGAGTATGCAATATGTATACACTGCACCCTCACCCAAAAAAAAAACGTACAATTTGTTTTGACATATTGTATGATTTCTTGTCTAAGTGGGAAGTAAATTTTCAAGTGGTATTTTTATTAACATTATGTTAGTACAAATTTTGTTTTTCTATAAAAATATTGTTTACAACTAGTCATACGTACATATTGCTTATTATTAAAAAATTTTTATGCTTATTTTAAAATTTATATATATTTTCTTTTTCTTTGTGTGGCATTTTTTTGTTTTTTGAAACAAATATCTTGTTACATGACCTAACCTAATTATTATTTTATTTATAGTTTTCGTACAAATACTTATAATTACTTTTCATTATATTTTTTCAATAAATTTTTGTGTACAATTTTGGAACTAAATCTCCTATTTTAATATCAATTCTATTAGTTTTGTCCAAGGAATCTATACTTCTATTTTCTTTTACTTTCTGTATTAATCTTCTAGCATTTTCTAATGAGTGTTTCAATCTAACTTTTAATTCATTTGCGTAATTTTCATAATTATAAACCATGTCATCGTTGATCATCTGTTGACCTGGTAAACTAGGTAATTTTCCAAAAATTAGTTCAAATTGTGAATAGTTAGTTATGTGGAGTTATTTTATATGCAAATGAATAATGAGGTATCCACTCACTCCAATTATCATCATTCACAAAAGCTAAAAAGTATTCATTTAAAACACGATGATTTCTTTCAACAGTACATAAAGTTTCATGATGATATGTCGTTGAAAATTTCTGTTCTATTCTTAAAAGTTCACTAATTTCTTTCATCAGTTCGTTTATAAATTCCGTACCTCTATCAGATTTTAAAATCTTGAATGGTCCATACTTTAGTATAAGATTCTGTCATACATTTCGGGTTCGGGTTCTGATGTTCTGGCGTGATTATAATGTAGTAGTCGAAAACTCTTAAATTAATAATTAAAACATAAAATTAAAGAAAAAGAAATACAAAATTAATAATACACAATAAATCTAAATTTTTAATTATAAATTTTTATGTTAATAAATATGTTTTATTTCTTATATAATTTTAATTATATGAATGTATAAATTTTTTTAAGAAAGGAAAGTTTTCATTTGACAAAAAAAAATGTTCTTTTCGTTTTTTTATATATGTTACACAAACAACACCGCAGCTTTCATTGTACAAATGTTGTGCTCTGTAATTCATTTTTTATTCTTTTAAAATTAAAGCAAACTAACCGTTTAACGCAGTCCCAGTTGATGCAAATGCCTTTTCAAACTTACATGCATTAAGTTGGATATTAAAATGCCTATCTAGCTTGGTTGCTAATATTTGAAAGGGACAGGAACTAACATTTTATGATTTGAATAAATACTGAAAAATTCAAATAAATTTTCGAAAATAAACATAATCTTGTAGAAATGGAATAAATGACAGACATCATCATTATGTTGTGGTCGTGGCGCATTGATGGAGTAGATTTTGAATAAAATTCAGTTGTGAATAAAATATTTAAACAGAGAAGATTTACAAACATTCAAAAGCCGACCTAAAATATAATAATTTTTTTTTAATTCAACATTCTGGCATTCAAATAATGGAGCTGCAGGCTATAAAAGGAAAATGTTTGAATATTTGATTTAATTTATAAGCAAAGCAAAACTACTCTTTCTAAATTAGCTATGTATGTGTAGTAAGAGAAATAAAAGTTAAAAAATAATTTAAAACACCTTAACATGCAGTTAAAAATTTAAAAATAAGTATGGCAATAATTTCATTCATTCTTGCTAGTGCTGTTGCTTTTAATAATCCCATTGTTATTTTTACAATTGTAATGTTTAACACTAGATTTACCACGCCAGTCAAAATGACTGGTTTTGCCTTCTTAGCCTTAAATATTGACTTTGTGTGAATATTTTTTTCCGAAACTAGTATATGACTTTTATAACGACAACTAAATACAATTAATTTAATAACTTATTTTGATCTTGTGTCCACAATAAAAAAAATAATTTTTATTTTTGGTACTTATCGTTTGGTACAGTCATTTTGACTGGCATGTTTTTCTATGGCAGAAGACAGTGTTCTTTTGCATAATATACAAAACCGAATGTGTATGCGGTCTCTTTCTAGTTCTGAAGAGGATAATGAAAACGGGGAAGATACACAACTTGAAGTTTCTGCAAGTGGAATTGTTCGGAAAAAAGCAAAAGAAGGAGGTGTTGTTGGATGATTACCAACTCATTGCATATTCAAAGATTTATCTGGGCCTACAGCATATGCTAGAAGAAATATTATGGAAGAGAAGCCAAGCAGTGCCTTTTTATTTTTATTGATTGACCACCATATATTAGAGCATATCAAAACTTCCAACGAATTATAAGCCTTTAGAGTTTTAGGGAAGAAATGGTCACTTTCACAGAATAAATGGAAAGCTTTCATTGGAATACTGTATGTACGAAGTGCATACGAAGGAAAAGATTTGAAGCTGTCGTATTTATGGAACAAACAATGGGGTTCTGATTTTTTTTCTAAAACTATGAGTAGGCATGACTTTATAGAAATTTTACGTTTCATTCGTTTCGATACAAGAAATGAAAGGAGTGAACGCTTGCAAACTGATAAACTTGCGTTAGTGTCAACTGTTTGAAACAAATTTATTATCAACATCCAAAGCTGTTTCAAACCAGGAGCAAATATTACAGTAGATGAACAATTGTTTCCAAAGAAAGCCAGATGTAGGTTTACACAGTATATGACAAACAAACCAGACAAGTTTGGAATAAAATTCTGGCTGGCTTCTGACGTTGAAACGAAGTACGTTATAAATGGCTTTCCTTATCTAGGAAAAGATGAAACACGAAATTTGGCAACAAATCTTAGTGAATCTGTAGTAATGAGACTACTGGAGCCTAATACAATGAAAGGTAGGACTGTAATAACCGACAACTTTTTTACCAGTGTTTCTTTAGCTTCTAAATTATTAACCAAAAACAATACGTTGGTTGGTACCGTACGTTCGAAAAACGTAACTTTCCAAAAATTTGCAAGGAAGAGAGGGATAGTATGACTCGTTTTTCAACATTACTACATATATGCAACAAATGAATGTACACTTACAGTTTATAAGAGTAAGCCCAACAAAAAAGTTGTTTTATTGAGTACTATACACAAAGGCGTCAAAATTGATGCCGACAGCAAGAAACTAATTGAAACTGTGTCTTTTTATAATAAAACCAAATATGGTGTCGACGTCATAGAACAAATGGCACGATATGGCTAATGACATATAGTGTGAAATCAGGATCTAGGAGATGGCCACTTCAAGTATTTTTTAATATTTTAGATTTTTTCGGAATAAATTCCTGGATTTTGTATAAAATCACAACCGGAAAGAATATTTCAAGAAAGGATTTTTTGTTTCGTTTGGCTGAAGAACTCACTTTTGATTATCAGTCATCATCAGGTCAAGAGATACGAAGTGAAGCTGACTGTCCCACAACTCCTTTTCCAAAAACATTTTTATATTATTTCACTAATACTGTTTATTAATTCTATAAAACATTATAGCACATACAAAATTTACACACTCAAAACGTTATTTTTGAACCCCAGTCATTTTGACTGGTGTTGGTATAAATGGGTATAAAAATTTCTTGGTAAATCTAGTGTTAATGATAGAAAATAGAATAAAATCAGTGTAATAAATTGTCTATTTTCATACGTCATGTTCATTTAAAAAAAATGTTTTTTTCCATTTAAATTTACATTCACAAAAGCCCTAACTCAGGTAACACCTATAGGATTGGCTGCGTACAGTATGCGGGCATTTTAATTGGAATGCCCACAGTAAGAATAGATGACAAAAAATATTAATATTAGCTATCCATTATGTGATATAACATTTTATCTGGATCCTGGGTTATGTCGCAATTCACAGTAGACAAGCTTGCATGAAGAAAAACAACCATACTGCTAAAGGCACCAGAACTTTCCTATGGAGTGGAAAGATATGTTTGTAACGGTATACTCAGTGAAAAGACTAATATATACGCGCGGTGATATTTCTTACACCAAATTATCTTAAGGTAATCTAAACTTTTATTGGGTGATGACAATAGGAGGAGATTTGAGTCATGTATCATACTACCCAAGAATAACCTGAGTTTAGTAACTGGAACAGAAGTAAGAATGAGAGGAACGGAAGAAAATTATTCTTTACCTATTGGATACTTCTCACCCAATTCGAAACGAAATATTTACATCTTTAATAAATCTTACCACAGCTCGTATGTCTGTTCTGTCCGGATGTTGCTCTCCATAGCTCCATCTAATTTCGAACATTTCATGAAAATCTATACTGAGATATTCTCTAGATTTTTAGCACAATTTTTTCTAAGCCTCATTATTCAGAATGTTTGTTTTAAACTTCAACGTTAACCAATAGAGTGGCGTCATGTATTCGATTCTTTTGTTACAAATTACATAAGAATGTCCGAGCCGTACCATTGCCCATTTGCCCAGAGATGCTGACTAGTCTTAGCTAGCTTGTGTAGAAGACCTATGCGCGGTAGAGAATCAATTCGTTATCTTGGGACAAAAAGCAAGGCATTAAAAATATAAAATAAATGTAAATGACTAGGCAATAGTTTAAGTTTTTATGTCTTTCATTTGTCTTGAAGCTTATTTTCCTTTACGAAATTTATTGGTGAATACCTCACACATTTTTTACATCAGTTTTAAAAATCCTTAACTTCTCTTGATTTAAAAATTTTCCATTTTTTTCTATTATTTTCTCAATTAGAATTTAATACTTCTATGTACTTATAATAATTACCAAGCACTGTAATTTCTATAACAGTCTTCAGCTGTGCCCGCAAGTGTAAACGTGTGCCTTTGGTTGCTGATAAGAGTTTGCATATGCAATGTGCCTACGTATGGGTATAAAAGTAAACGTGAACTTTTATGAGTTGTGTAAACTTTTTTTCTTGGAACAACTGAGATGTACATACATATAAGCAAACAATTACTTTTTCTCTTCCTCCCTCTCTCTCTTCACACTCACTGGCATAACGCCATCGCATATTTAACACGACAAGCAAATATGGTTGCTTGCTTGTACAAGTTTATATTAATGTGACCACTACATGTATACCGTACATTCACACCCCTACAGACGCTTGTATAAACACTTAAGCATATGGTGACTAAGAAATCCTACGCAGCCACTACATTAACGAGTGTTCCTATAAATATGCGTAATTTTTGTTTTCTTCTTCGTTTTTTCTCTCTATTGTCTGGCACTTTTGTTCGGTTTGTTATTGTTAGTTTAGCCACTGTTGTTTTTGCTGTTGTAACAATGTTTTTATAAAAGAAAACAAGTTTAGCTTTTGTTTACTTTTCGTAAAAGCAATAACAAAATGCACAATGAGAGCGTAAAAGAGTAAAAGAAATGGTGTTTTAGCATTAATTATACAAACACTTGCAACCGTACGCCAAATACTTATAAAACTATGTATAAAGATAGAGAGAGAGAGAATGAAAGTAAAAGGAGAGCGTCATTATATTTAAATATTTAATTTTTCTTTGACAACTATGTGTAAATTAACTGGAAATTATTGCTACTGTTGCTGCTGTTTTAAGCATAATTTTAAAAATTTAAATTCATTTAAATTAAAATGAATTGTTCTTTTATGAGTCACTTTTAAAGATTTTAAATGCTTATATCATACATATCAACTTAAGCCGTGTAACAAGAGGTATTGAAAAGACTGCCAGAATGCCAGAATGCTATAGGTAGGGTCTGTTTACGTTTCAATTCTGTTTGTATTGTTTTCCTTTTTTCACTGTCTTTACAATGTAAAGTGCGAAATTTTATAAAAAAACAGAACAGAGAAAACAGAATAAAAAACCAGGTGAAAAGATATACAAATAAAATAAACAAAGCAAAGCAGGAATTGCAGTATAAATATTCTTTTAATATATTATTTACGTAAATATAATCATAATACAGCAATGAAAATGGGAAACGAGGAGAGGACAACCAGAGTGCCAGCATGGAAACTGAGTAAACTGTTCATATTTTATTTTCATTTATTTCTTACGCAAAGGAAAACGGATAAGAATAAGTGGAATGCATAAAAACAAATATTGAAACAAAATACTCGTATTTAAAACTCAAAAATTATAATCGAATTAATAAAAAGAAATAGGAAATGTCGCTGGAATAAAAAATTTACTGCAACTACAAACATGACACCAATTGATCTTTGAAGGGCTGTTTGTCGCACTCAGTCACCCTTATTAGCGTGCTATAACTGGAATAAACACTTGTTTATCATTTGTTACATAGCACTGCAATAACATCCTCTACTTTTTTCACTTTACATTCTAAAAGATGTGGAGTGAAGGTTCTTGCACCTCTTGGAAATTCAGATGACTGAACTATTCTTTAGTAGCCACCGTGGTCTAGTAGGTAGTGTGTTGCCTTATTAAACATGAGGACCATATCAGTCATCTCCAACAAAAAACGAACAAATATTTCTTCGACGACTTCCTCTCAGCAGATTTCTTCCAAAAACTCTGAAAGTAAATAAAATTGCCCGGAAAAGTTTCTTACATATCTGTCGTTCGCAGTCTACTTTAAACTATATAAAATTAACACACACAACATGAGTGCTGTGAGGAGCTAGGCAATCCTGACTGACCGGAGTCTAGTAGGTAGCATGTTTGCTAAGCCTAGCTCAGATACCTCAAACAAAAGGAATATTTCTTCGGCGTTTTCTTCTCTGCAGTTTTATGGCAAAAACTCTGAGACTAAATAAAATGGTTATGAAAAGTTTCACAAAAAATCTGGCGTTTGAAGTCGAGCTAAACTGTAGGGCCTCCCACTCGTGTATAAAATTTACTCACACAGAATGGGTGGTGATCTAGCTTGAAAACTATCCTGCTTAAAGAGTTGTAATTCTCAATTAAGTAAGTAATTAAGTATTGCACGTTATAATCTACGATACAGCTTTTGAGAAAAGATTCCACATCCAACTTTGTCGCTTCTTCTGGATCCGTCACTTAACACAGCAGAAATTGAAATTTTAAGGAAGAAAAGGAAATGCCTACCCTGCTAGAGTTTTTTTTTGTCCTCATTGGAATAATTATTAGCAAGAAATGGTAGCTCTAGCTCCCATGCGATATACTGCAGCAGTAGATATTTTGCTCTATAATTTCAATTTCCTATTTCCATTCGTTTAAACAACAGAAACAATTTTCTTTCAACCCAATTTTTTAAAGGAGGAAGTCTTTTTGTATTTGTTGATTAAAGAGATGTTCTCTATCATAATTTCCTTATTAAAAACCACTTCAAAATGAAGACAACAACAAGTGAATACACCCTCATTGATATTCTTTTCAAGCTACAACAGGACCATTGCCACTGGTAATAACTATGCCATCAACACCATTACCACCATGATCACCATCAAAATCAACTACAACATCAACAACAACAGGAGAAAAACGATTTCATTTAAATGTGTTTGTGTTTGTGTGTATGAAATGTTGTTTCGTAGATATGTTTGTATGCAGCGAATACCTAAAAAAATTAGTACGTGTTATGAAAAAATCTTTTCTTTTTGAGCATACACTCAATACCACATTTACTAATGCAAAAGCAACCAACAACAACAAATACATTAAAGATATACTCAAAAAAACAACAACA
Source organism: Sarcophaga subvicina (assembly GCA_936449025.2). Taxonomy (NCBI): domain Eukaryota; kingdom Metazoa; phylum Arthropoda; class Insecta; order Diptera; family Sarcophagidae; genus Sarcophaga; species Sarcophaga subvicina. The sequence goes on from OW388084.2 coordinate 79,503,236, forward strand.
AAATTGACTACAGAACGTGAAATTACTAGCAATCCATAGCATACATTCACTCATTCATTCATTCATTAATTCTCTCCCTCGCAATTATGATTCATTCGCCATAAAGCGTCGTTATGGTGTCAATAGCAATAGCAACGACACTAACAAACCAACAAGAAGTGCAATAACAACCCTTTTCTTCCATTAATTTATATCATTTTGTATGTATGTATGTGATTTTACAAAAATCTCTCTATTTACATGTGTTCATTGTTTTGTTGCTTAAATGTTTATGCGTATGTGTTGGTGTTGATATTGGTGTGTGCGACGTTAAAACATTTAAAGTGTACCTCTGATAGCGAATTTTAGTTATTGGTTGTTCGTGTACGACAAAAAAAAATAAATGAAAAACAAAGAAATAATTTAAAATATTTAAACCAACAATAAGTAATAATAAGAATATCATGAATAACAATAATAAACGCATGTAGAACATCGAGTCACACTTGGTCGTATTACATGTTAGGTTAGGTTAGAGGACGTGTACTTGTCAATTAAGACAAGTACAGTACCCAATTGACCCATTGCACAACGTCCTAGTTTCTCACACCACTTATGTTGTGTGTGTTAATTTTATACATGAGTGGTGGGACCTACAGTTTAAAGTCGACTCCGAACGACAGATTTTTGAGAAACTTTTTAATGGCAATTTTAATTACTCTCAGAGTTTTTGCCAGAAATCTACTAAGAGGAAGTCGCCGAAGAAATACTTTTTGTATTTTGTGTTGATGTCTGGCCTGGGGCTCGAACCATGGCTTTACGTCTAATAAGCCAACACACTACCTACTAGACTACGGCGACTACATGGTCGTATGACAAGTTAAAGAGAAAATAATTACACACATACTCAATATCATAAAACAATGGACATATTAAGCGAATTCACGATTCTCCCAAGTATATCCACTTTGTGAAGGGAGTCCCTTGAAGTAAAAAGTAGTGTGCTAGTTTACTAGATGAGAGCGCGAGAGTTCAAACTTCAGCACGTGAAAAAATGAGAAAGAAATATCTTTCCGAGACCGTGTTCTAATATAAACTTGTTCAGGCTCGACGTTGAACGTGCAGGTTTTGCCAATCATTAATAAAATTCAACACACAATTTAGGTGGATTGTAACACCAGGCTAAAGCTATGCAAAAGCCAATAGTGTACTTTCGATGGTGATGACTTAAAATGTTGTAAAGACCTGCTCAGTTCTACAATTATCTATTCTACAGTCATTTGTTCCAGTTGAAGTTCCTGTAGGAGTTGTGAATATCCACATACGCGATATTTGAAACGGGATGTCTTCATTACGCAACTACCACAGCAAGAGCTAGAACAATCTCTTTTCGTGAGCAACTACTAGAAGTTAAAGAAAATCCCTGGACATAGATAACTACAAGCTCTGGACTGAATACTAATCCACACTAGACTGGGATGGTAGTGATCCAGAGTCCTAAGTATCAATCAATTGCAAATCTCCGATTTTGGTAAGTACCTACATACAACCAATTGTTCATTTCTAAAGCCTTATAGGGTAAATGTCTCCTCCAAGCTTATTACCCTGATAAACTTGAGGATTCTGCTCTGGTTCTTATATGTGTTTCTTTTGATTGATGCATTAGTATGTCAAAGGCTCCAAATATTTAGTCTAATGATTCATTCTGATCATTACAGAATCTATATGTTAAGTTCGAAACGATCACCGTTCTGAATAAATGACATTTTAGTCTACAGACCTATTACTAACCTGAGATTATTCCTGGATAGTCTGGTGCATGACTCTAATTTCTTGCCCCTTAATAAAGCTTTTTGGCCCCTTCCTAACAAGCTCATTTGTCTCCTTATGGTTGCAAATTCGTATATGATCAGGGCTCCAGCGGAAAGTAAATCTATTTCTCATACAAAATTGATTATGTTTCGCGGTTCAATCTACTGTCGACTAAATCTCATTAAAGCCGTGTGCTCCGATGACGATCTGACTGTCAGATAGTATTGGGATATCTCGTCATTCTTACTTGCTTGGAAGCCTGAAATAATTGCAATTAGACCGGAATATTAAAGTTTACAGACAAAAACTCCCCTCCCTGTCCCAAGATTCATTGTTGACCTTTTCTTTTTTCCAAAATCATAGGGTTATTACAGCTTGAATAAAATGCTGACCATACTGTTACTTGAACTCGCGTTACAATTTCGTATCATTGAGCATGGCTGATATAGGATTAGTAGGTATTCGAAAAATTTAATCGAAATGTTTTCGTTGTCAACCTCTTTCTCAATCGTAGAAAAAAATAAAATACAAATCTCCCAAATTCTCTTTATTTGCCATATGAAGTGTTAAAAGAGTATTTACGAGTGTTGTTTGATTTCATTGACAAAACATTACAATTTTCCACAATTATTTTATATTTTTCTTCTTCAAATTTTTTTGCACAGTAAATTGCGAACTATTGAACCAATAAATTTATGCGTTTATGACGCCATGTCAACTGTTGCAGAAATAAAATTTAGTTACATAAATACTTCTCTTCATATGCATTCATATGCACTTGATCATTTGCTAAACGGTTGAATAAGTTTGTAAATTGGATTTATTTTTTATTTGTCCAGAAAATTTATATTTAAATAATGAACATGGAAAGTTTTTAAAATAAGATAGTCTAGCTTTCGCTAGATAGCAGCATTTGTCCACTTGTAATGACATATATTTTTGTTTACTCGCAAAGGAGTTCTGCAATATTGTGTTCCATTCATCAGAAAACTATGAAATATTTTTAAATGTTGGAAGCAAAGATGTATGGATCGGATTTCCCAACTTAACTCTGGTTGATGCGGTAAGACAGGAGTGCATACAAAAAAGAAGTAGCAATTTGCTTGAGAATATGTACTAAATTTTTTGAATACTTCAGAAAAAAGATATAAAATTTTTATGAACTTAAAGAAGTTATCTTTTATTGTAATGTAAAACGTTATATATTTCTTGTCCTTATCCATGTATTTTAAATTTTTAAATTTAAGCGTTTACTTTCAGAGTGATTTTAATATTAATTAACTTACAAATCATTTGTCTCGAAAACACAACACAATGAATATCCTTACAGTCTTATTTTATTAATAAATTCCTACAACTTTACTCTGTCATTTGCTACATTTAAAAGACATGTTTTAAACTACTAATTAATATACACAAATCCGCCGTAGTCTAGTAGGTAGTGTGTTGGCTTATTAGACAAAACCCCAGGGTTCAAACCACAGGCCAGACATCAAAACAAAAAATACAAAAAGTATTTCTTCGCGACTTCCTCTCAGCAGATTTCTGGCAAAAACTCTGGAAGTAAATATAATTGCCATGAAAAGTTTCTCAAAAATCTGTCGTTCGGAGTCGACTCCACACTGTACGTCCCGCCACTCATTTATGAAATTAACACACACAGCATAAGTGGTGTGAGAAACTAGGTTGTAATCCTGAAGGGTTGTAATGACCAATTATGTATGTAACATACACCAATTCATGTTTAAATTCACTAAAAATATAAAAACGTGCATGTGAACGTATGAGTATAAAATGAGGTTGAAACTGAATGACAGAAACATTAAATGGCTTACACATATGTACATACACAAACACAATCTTCCTATCTCTTGCCATTAAAGGATACATTTTATTATTCTCTAATTACATATGCATGTATGCGTTGGTGTTTGTATACATGTTTTTACAAGTGTATGAATTAACCCAAGTACATACATAAGTATGTATGTGTTAGTCTACCGTTACATGTTTTTGTTTGATGGCATTTTGAGAAACTTTTTCATGGCAATTTTTATTTAATCTCAGAGTTTTTGCCAGAAATCTGCTGAGAGGAAGTATTGTATTTTGTTCCGATGTCTGGCCTGGGGCTCAAACGCTGGCGTTACGTCCAATAAGCCAACACACTACCTACTAGACTACGGCGACTTCTTGGCTATAAGAACTAAATCTGTATAATTTTGGACTCATATCAATATGTTTACGACTTTAATTTAGGCATTTTCAATAATTCGTTCTTGTTTCAGGGTTGCCTACATCGTATACACAACTATAACAGTCACACTAAAACATTTTTCTGTTTGGCATGTGTATATTTATCCGTCTCTTGTAGGATACATTAGGAAATACAGATTATCTCTCCATCTCACTCTCTCTTTTTATGCGTATACTTGTGCATTTCTAAACTAATTACAATATCTGATTATTCATGCCACTGATGTCACTAGGATGAGAATAAAATTTGGTTAAACATGACAAGAGATAAAATGAAATATATGTTACATGATTATCTCTATCCTCACCCTCATCATCATGGACGAGTCATCAATATAAGCTTAATTAAAAACAGATTTTTTTGTTTTTGGGTCAGTAGCTGCAATATTTATGATGCTTACACAGTCTAGCTTAACACACATTTACACTGCCGTACATCTGTAGATATTTCCTCATAAACATGACCGACTAGGACAACGACAAAGTCATTTTCAAAAATCATTAGCGGTAACGGGTAATTGTGTACATGAGGTGACAGAGGAAAACTTGTGGAATGAATTAACTCGCATAAATGGTAAGAGAATGACAAAAAAATGTGTTTTCCGTTGAAAAATATTTAAAAGTTTTAATGCAAATTTAGGAGAAAATAGGCAATTTCCTTGCCATTAATGAGTTTTGGAAAATTATGGAAATAAAAGTGCAATTTTTTGCTCCTAACATTCGGTTAATTACGTTCTAATTATTGCTTGGAATTTGAAATGTTTTGCTATTCGAATATTCAAATCCCATTGCAATGCAGCTCTTAGTCATGAAGCATCTGGAGGCTGGAGATATAGGCCAATAGACTATCTAACCCTCACCCGACCTCAAATCATACCCATAGAGATATTCTATTTTCGTCTGTTGTACGAAACGTTTGATCGAAGATAACACAAAGCATGATAGTCAATTAGAGCCTGGAACATGATTAAAGTCAAATAGTTTTCCGCCAACTATTCATCCAGATTTCTTCCCAAAGTATATTTATTTGATTAAATTGGGAGATTCTTACGGGCACAGTCCTTTTGGTAGTCATGGCGAAAGACTTTGTTTTACAAATAATGACTTCTGCAGGAGCTAAGGTCTGAGGAGGAAGAAGAAACTGTTCACTTCATGCGTCAGTGCCCTGCTATTGTCATGAAGGTATACAGTTTTCTGACCTTTCATTTTCTGACATCGTTGACCGCGCTCTCTCATATACAGAATGCTAAAATAGCAGTATTTATTATGGAATGGTTTTCTCTAGAATTATTTGCGACATCTTTCTTCGAGGCGTTACGCCACCTAACCTGTCGTAAACTGGGAGAATAGGATGCATAGAAGTTTTTAACATAATTCATGGTTTATTGACCGAAAATGCACATGTGCTCATCCTTGCATTGCAGTTTAGGTTTAAGAACCAAATTAGTTCAAAACTGGGTTGATTAAACAGGGCTTCAAAATTAAAGACGTCATTAACCTAAGATATCAAGAACAGGGTTCCACAACTCCGGTTTTGAGTACAATTTGAGCATAAAACATAATTTTTTTTAGCGACTTGTATAAAGATGAATTGATATCTTCATATTATTATTTACCTACAACTAGGATATTGTTACGTTTTTACTTTTTAAAAACATTTAAAATATCAGCTCGCAAAAAAAATAAAAATAAATTTGTTTTAGTTTTAATTAAAATTCTTTATTATTCGCACAATTCTGTGTCTAATGCCATGGTTACCCAAGCGTAAGAATCGTAAAATCGTAACGTACGTAGCCTTAAAAACGTTTGTGTAGTTATAGAAACGTTCAAAACGGGACATATGTCAACGAAGAATGTAAATAAAAACGAAACAGAACAGAAAGCAACACACAAACGAACACAACACAATGCAAAGAAATTGGTATTCAGACTCATCATCAGTGTTGCCTTTTTTTGTTCAATGTGTAGATTTTCCGGATTTGGTTATGATTTTTCTTATAAAAGTAGCTTTTGTTTTGTTTATTAAAATTAATTAATTAGTAAGACTATAATTTTATTTTGTTATTTTTTTTCAATTATTTTCTCAATTATAATTTAAATTAAAAAAAAAATAAAATAAAAAAACTGCGAATTTAATTTTGGTCATATTTTTCCTTATTTGGTGATTTTTTCACAAATGTCGGTTACACTATTTTTTTTTCGTGGCAACACTGCTCATCCTCTCTCATGTTCAAATGTCACTTAAAAACGTGGGAGAATTCTGTTTTATACAGATCGTTCCGGTTTGCTAACGAGAGAGAACGTTTCATTATTCGTTTACATTGTTCTCCATATGCTAAATAGAGAACGTTCGTTACGGTACGTTACGTTACGTGTGGGTAACTACACCATAACTATTTACACCTTGGTGTAAACAACTACATACAATTGCTTTTCTTTTGTTATTCCTGTGTTTATACCCTTTGCACTAACAATAACAATTACTAGAGAATTGTTCGACATATCTTTGTAACGGCCACTATTACTCTCTTCAAACACACCGCGTCTTCACACAAGACTGACTGAACTTCACTAACTCACTTGCCTGCTTTGCCTTGCCTTTTATATGTCAGGGTAAACTGTCTGATGAATGCTCTAGAAGGCGAATGTGCGTGACTTAGCCTTCTCGAAATCTCTATAAATGTAAACATCGTTCTTTACATTTATTCTTGTAGTTTCGTTTGTGTATTTTTGTTTACTTGTTTACCATTTTTTATGCTGGTGGCATACGACAATTTGCTAACAGGTTTATTTACTGCATTGTTTTGTTTTTTGTAGCTTTTGTTTATAATTTTAATGTAAAGCGATGTAAAAGCAAAACACCAGTATCTATATTTTTCATATCCGTAACAATATGTTCCATCATCTCGTGCGGAAAGCTGATCTTATGTGTCTATTCAAAATTCCATTGTAATCAACTTTGGATCGGCAACCATATGCCAATAAAATTTTGTATAAAGAATGTGTAGCGTGTTGGCTTATTAGACGGAAGCCTGTGAATCAAAACATAGCCTAGATAACGAAATCTAAAGATATAAAAAAATATTCCTTTCGACAACTTCCTCTCAGCAGTCTTCTGACAAAAACTATGAGAGAAAATAAAATTGCAATGAAAAGTTTCTCAAATCTGTCGGTGGGAGTCAATTTGAAACATTAGCTCCTGATGTTTATGGAGATAAAATTAACACGCGCAATATGGATAGTGCGTGTGCGGATAGCTATATTGTAATCCTGACTAAAGGTTTGTAGTCACCAATAGTAAATAAACTGTGGATCTCGCCATTCATGGGTAAAATTAAAACTCTGAATGAAGGGTTGTAATGATCAAATAAGTACTTAAGTTAGTTAAAGATGTCAGAGAAATGTTTTGGATATATCGTGCATTAGTGTTTGCATGTACAAAAACTCTGTTCATAATAGATGTCTCGCAAGCTCAAAATCGACCAAAAACACAAACGAATTTTTCATTCTAAGCAGTGTTTGACGATTTTCAATAATAAAAATTGGATATACATCGATATATACATAACAATCGAAAATCATTTTACAACAAATTCAAAATGAAATGCTAAGCCGATTCCAAAGTGCGCAAAGGCTCAATAGTAGGCTGGCAAGATTAGTACTTCCGAATGCGCGTAGTATAGTAATGATTTACTATCTTGTAAAAGCAAAAACTGTTAACAAAGATTATTACATAGCGTTATTGAAGCATTTTAAGGATGTAAAAACTTCGAAACTTTTAATTCAACAGTGAATTTCTTTGAGTAACTGTAACTTGTTAACTTCTTGAAAACACTTTTGGTTTAATTTGCTACAAGTTATGCGTTCCGAGAGAGAAAGAGAGCTGATAAATTCCTTAAGCAATTTAATTTTAATTTACTATTAAAACTTCTTAAAACGCACGAATATGTTCCAATTAAATAAAATAATTTTTAAAATATTATTACGTTTGAGCCTTTTAAAAACGTTTAAAATAATAAATTTGTTTTTAGTTTTAATTAAATTCTATATTGTTCTCACAATACTGATACTAGATGTAAACAACAACATTTGCTTTTCTTTGTTATTCCTTTATTTATACCCTTTGCATAAAGAATAACTATTACTAGACAATTATTCAATAGATCCTTGTAACGTAGGTCTTCAAACCACGATTATTCTCTTCAAACACACCGCGTCCTCACACAAGCCTGACTGAACTTTTATTAACTCCGTTGCTTGCTTTGCCATGTCTTTTATATGACAACGTAAATAATCTGATGAAAGTTCTTGGAGGGGTATGTTCATGACTTCGCCTTCTCGAAATCTCTACAATGATTATTGTAGTGTTGTTGGTAAATTTTTAAAAGCAAAACACCAGTATCTTGATTTTTCATTTCCGTAATAAGATTTTCCTTTAAAAGCGCAGAAATCCATCAAAAATTTTGCATTTCATTAAGCATTTGAGTATTTTATAAAAACTTCTAAAGAACTTCATTATTATTTAAAATATTGTAATTAACGAAATTCCATTTTTATAAACAAATACTTACGAATAAAATTATTCATTAGAATATCACTAACCATGTTCCTCAATTCTTGTTCATTGTGCACTCGAAGCAGTTAACAACTGGTTTATGCTACATTGACGCATATGAAACCGATGAATATTTCAAATTCGTCTACTTGTCGCATAAGTATTGCAGTGAATACAAACATTATTTGGATATCCAAATACAAAAACAGCAATAATGTTCTATATATAGGGTAAGAATATTGAAATCGTTTATAAAATTAAAAAATAAAAAAAAATAAAAAAAATAATAAAAAAGTCTTAAGCTTGTGGAAACATTCGAAAGGGGTTTGAATACATTTTTTAATTAAAAATAAATCCAAATAGTGTAGCATGAACTCTGTCTCTATGTTTTTAATATTTATTGATAGTCATACACTTATAATCGTACTACTACTGCCACAAAAACATTCTACATATGCAATGAATGCACTTTTCTGCTTTCAAAGTAGCTACAAAATTTGAGGTATATAATCGCTAAAAAGTAAAAAAAAATTGTTGAACAAACATTTGAAGGACTCAAATGTTCCCACTAGAGACAGCACAAAAAGGATGTACTTTTTATCTAAAGGCAGTGAATTAAGTAAATGTGCTCATTTCCATGTTGTTTAATCAATACTTTTTTGTATTTAAGCAATTTTTATTTTAAAATCAGATTGTACTTTTCATTGCTGATTACATAGTAAGATTTGGCAAGGCATCATAAACGTTCGCAGGTTGTGAAAATTTAGTTTGAAAAAAAATCTCTTCGTGACTATCATAGAGCATTTAGCAATTTAATCCAGTTAGTGGAAGTCGCCATGACCTAGTAAAGAGTACGGTTACTTATTAGACGAGTGTCCGTGGAGTAAATAAAAAATTGCCATGAAAAGTTTCTCAAAACATCAGTCGTTCGGAGTGGATAAAAAGTGACACACACAGCATGGGTTGTGTGAAAACCTAGATTGTAATCCGGATTAAGCTATTGTAGTGGCAAATTCGATCAGTGACAAGCAATTCCTGCATTTATTTTAATTTTGTTCTTCTCTTCTTTTCAAAACAAATAAACAAAATCAACAAGAAAAAAATTGCTACTACCAGAGAAAATATTGCTCCTGTAGTGCATAATCTTGCAGAAGTCGACCAAATTTGAATTCAACATCGTACTTAACTTGCCTTTGTTCCCTAACTGATGAACATTGTGTGCATAGTATTTTTTCCTATTGGACCGCTTTTGAAACTAATTGAAGATGAGAATTTTTAGTAGAGGATTGTGTTCAGTGATGTATCTCAACTCAAGAAGTTGCCGTAGTTTAGTAAGTATAGTAGTGTGCTGACTTATTAGACGCAAGGTTACGGTTCAAACCCCAGGTCAGACATCTCGAACAAAATGAAACGCAACAAATCGGTGACTTCCACTGGCAGATTTCTGGCAAAAACTCTGAAAATAAATAAAATTTCCATGAAAAGTTTCTCAAAATGTTTCATTCGGAGTCGAATTTAAAACGAATAAAGTTAATAAACACAACATAAGTGGTGTGCAAAGTTATGCTATAATCCTGTCTGAAGGACCAATTATGTATGTAAGTAAGATGACCCTCATTTTTGGTTAAGTGAAATTGGCTTAAAATTCAGAGTTTAATACGGTTTACATGTAATTTGGTTCTAACAAGATGGCGCAACTTGCCTTGCAGCATGTTTATTAATCGTAAGTGATTATGTTTACCGGTCCTCTCGTTAATGTAAGTCTAGTGGTTATGGAGCTACATAAAGTAGTATTGGTCTGTGCCTACAAATCCGTAACTTCTTAGACATTGAAAGTCATCTTTGATGATGTCCGATTTATGGGATAAAGTAGTCAAAATTTGGACGAATCGAATAGGCCGAGTAGCTGAGGAATGGTGATATCCATAAGCCGCAAATCATATTAAAAAAATAAATTTCATGAAACTATTTGACAGTATTTCTGTATAATATTATGATTTTAAGTTTTCAACACCTCTTAAAAACTCCCTGTTGTATGCTGTCGGTTTAAAACCATTATAGCCTACTTGCCATTACCTGTTGGATTGTGAAACAAATTGGGGTTGTTAATTTGTTTATAAATCTCCCTTAAATCTCTTTAAAAAAAAAGGGATCTTTAGGAGATGTGGATTGTAATTACTCGTAAGTAATTACAATCGTTGGAATGCGTGTTGTGGAAGAAAGAAATAAATAAATACAATTATTTCAATTTCTGGAATTTGAGATACTGAGAGAGAGAGAGAGTGTTTCTTACCTTTTTTTTCCAGCACTGAGAGATTTTTACTTTCTTTCCGAATTAGAATTTCTTAGGGAAGTTCAATTTTTAACACAATATATTTTTCGGTAAAATTTATAATTTAAGTAATTCAAATAAGCACTATTATGTATGTGAAGGATTCAGGTGAGTATAATTTAGTATAACTAATTCAGTTGAGTGTAATTTATTATAACTTTGAGTAAGTATAATTTTAGGTAAATATAATTTGAGGTAAGTATAAGTTTAGGTAAGTATATTTTTTTTGTTGTACAATTTTAATGTAAATTATTTTGGTTTGAAGTATGGTTTTTTTAAAGGTAGAAAATAGATTTATTTATTAATTATAAATTTCATTCAATTTATTATGTAATTTAGTTTATTTTCAGTATTTTTAATTATATTGGAGCACAATTTTTAATGTTAATTTTTTTAAATATTTCACACAAGTTTTTATGTTAATTTTATTGAATATTTTCACACTTTTTTGATTTGAATCTGCTAGAAAAAAACTTGATGGTAAACTAGGTTGTTGTTACGATAAGCGCAAGATGATAAGTGATTTCTTTTTCTAATTTTATTTCCCACCAAACTTCATAGACAATTTGCCTTACTGTAAGTAGTGGAGGCATTCCTTTTGTGTAATGGAATTGGAATTGCGGAGACATTCCTTTAGATGGATGGAAAGTCTATTGTTGTCGCTTATTATTATATTGATATCGATGGAATTTTGTTTTGTTCAAACCTCTTTTAGCTAAATAAACAATATTTATAAAAAATACCTCATAGTTTAATGCGTTCTTTGAGCTAAATTTAATTCCAATCACAGAAAATCGATTTTTTCTATCCATTTATGGCTGTAAAACCGTCCATGGATTGAAAATTTACAGACAGATTTACATTTCAATCTTAGACAAACTTAGGTCATATAAGGTCCATTGTGATACCAAAATACCAGTACTTACTGATATACATAATTGGTCATTACAACTCTTCAGTCAGGATTACGACCTAGTTTCTCACACCACTTATATTGTGTGTGTTAATTTTATACATGAGTGGCGGGACCTACAAGTTTAAAGTCGACTCCGAATGACAGATTTTTGAGAAACTTTTCATGGCAATTTTATTTGACTCTCAGAGTTTTTGCCAGAAATCTGCTGAAAGTAAGTCGCCGAATAAATACTTTTTGTATTTTATTTTGATGTCTGGCCTGGGACTCGAACCCTGGCTTTTCGTCTAATAAGCCAACACACTACCTACTAGACTACTGCGACTTCTTACTTTTATTTATTTATTTTAATTTTATTATTTTTTATTATTGTATTATATTTATTTTTATTATATTTGTTATTATATTTATTTTTATTTATTTTAATTTTTATTGGGCGAGTTGTGCTGTCCATTCAAGGTTACTTGCCGAGACCTTACTGAATAGAAGTGTCAACACAGTTAGAGATTCTTTGCTAATAACATAACAGCTATGAAACAGCGGATATTACGTTCCTTTATAGACGTAGACGTGAGTGTAGGGACTCCCATTAATTCTTTTTTTGTTCTTTGCCTTAATCTGTTAAGCTTTTGTTGCTAAATAAGTGACTTGTTCGATTTTATTTTATTTTTAAGATTGGCTTGCTAATTTTTTCACTTTGTTCGATATATTGGTGCTAACATACATATATATTTTATACTCATTTATGTGTGTGCCTTTTAACAACTTTATGTTTATTTAACCCTTAAAACGAACCCACTAAGCTTAAAAGAAGAAGAAGAAAAGATACACTGTCTACAGTATTCCACATGGACAATATTTGAAGTGTGCTGGTGGTATACATACACTTACCGTCTGCTTACCATCATTTATGGCTATAGATATGGAGAAGTGGTTGAGTGTAAAAGTGGTAAAATAGAATGGCATATGAATAGAATAGAAATGCTAATATGACAACAAGGGAAAACTGTCAAAGCTTTGACTTATGAGCTGGTAAATTTCGTATTTACATTCGCATTTTAAGCAGCAGAACAAATGAATGGAGGAATGAATAGACGATCATATAAACGTATAAACGGCTGGTATGGTTATAAAGATTTATGTGTTACATTTTATGTTACGTATCGTCAAGTTACGTTATCCTTTTCTATTTGACTATTTTCTATTTGGAATTATTCCTTGTATACCTTTTTACAGCAGCTATGGTGACATGTCTTATAAATTTTGTAGGTTCTTGTCTTTTGTTGAATGAAAAACTTGCTTAAGAAAGCACGATATAAATATTGTGAATGAGTTGAGCCATTAAATGTATTTCGATAAGTGTCATGCGAATTGGTTCTATTACCTATCTATCTGAGGTCTTTCTTGCCACAATATTAAGTGCTGTAATAAAATAAAAAAGTCGTATTTATTGACTTGTAAAATAAAAATTAAATTGAAAGCAATAAATTTGTATTAAACATACCCATACCCGTTGATGAAAACTTCACAAATTTTGTTGTGTTAATCTGCTACTTTAACTTGAAGTCTTTTACCACCATCGTCCTATTAACTTTCGCATGATGTTTTCACTTTGATTGTCATTATAAGACAATTTTATTTTGTTTTACATACTTTTGTTTATACAAAATTATCCCTTGTTATACAAAACTTTAATTAAAATCAAAAGAATTGCTTGCATATGCACAGATAAATTGGAGAGTTTTTAAAGCAGCTACTAAAACACTTAAATGCGATTGCAACACTTGTGAGAAAAATAAATACAACAGATGTACTACTATTAATAGGAGACTTTAATATGTCACTACTATTTAATCCCTATTGCTTCTTCGTAGTCCTCGGCAAATATAATTAACTGTTTACTTGAGAGCTGTCTTTTTCCAATTAATTCCATTCCAAATGGATTTGATAAAACGTTGGATTTTGTGTTTATTAGTGATTCATCGGAATTCTCAGTTATTCGTCATACGAATAATCATTTGTCCCGAAGACAAATATCATCCGACGCTTGAAATAAACTTCTTCCATCATCCTTTCCTTTAAGCAAATAATTTAACTAAAAACTCAAAAACATTCGATGAACTCTTCCGCAATATCTAACACACATGGCTCCTGTTAGAGAAACAGAAAAAAAAATTGTTTCGCTACATGTTAATGTTAAAGTACGTAAGGTTAAGTACGTTTTAATGTGATTCATTCTCATATTTCTAGAATATTAATATTGTTTCAAAACGATCCCCCTTCTAAACAGCTGTTCTTTAAATGCTGCAGTGCCCTATCAAAAGCCCGTTTGCTAACTTAGTATGTTTTGAGAGGAGACTTTGCCTCTGCTTATATCCCACTACGTTTCTATAAACGCGTTCTCACAGAATGATTCTGGGCCCACCAGGGATCTAGAAGCTAATCTCCTCAGAAGATATGTGTCTGCCCACTGCCAACAATTCTCACATGACCAGCAACCTTGGATCCTTGAAACCTTGAATTATACCCCCTTGATTTACCTACTGCATATCCTTAAGGCTTTTCTGACTTTTCCTAAAAGGCTTCCTATATGTGCCTTCCGTGCCAATTAGCCATTCAGTAGTATTTTGCCTTCTGTTTCTTGGATGTTATCTCTCGAATATTTTTTCATTTAGGAAATGTTCTAATATTATGATCGTTTGTGGGCTTGCAAAGTGTCTCTTCAAATTTTCCTTTAGCCGTCAAGCATACATACATACATAATTGGTCATTACAACCCTTCAGTTAGGATTACGACCTAGTTTCTCACAACAAGCATACCCTCGGATAGTTTCATTAAGAATTTATTGACAGCCAAGCTTCATGTCGGTGTTGACTTAAATAAGCTCTGTGAGTATTCTCTGTGGTTTTCGGAATAAAAACTGCGTATCCAGTTGTCAGAAATTTAGAAACACTAGACTAAGCTTAGAGAAGCCTTGACTTCAAAATTCTTTAAACAGACTTTAGAATGATTCACATTAACCACGGTATTCTCTGAGATAAAGGTTGGACTTGTCGATGAAGACTTGATGAAGAAGTATGTTTGTGTTTCTATTTATCATGTATCATGTTCAATGCCCATTTCCTATATCGATTCTTGATGTTAAGGGGTACGTCAGCTTATTAACAACTAAACTCGGAACGGGTGCACATTATTTAACAGCCAGACTATATTTGTATAACTTATCGTTCTACTTTTTAGGAATATTTTCTCATCAACGACCCGATTCGGAGCTGAATGAAACAGTGGGTGATGGAATTTTTCAAAGTGCCTACAGAAGCATGCTTACAGCTTATAGGGCAAAAGAGATAACTGTGTCATCGCAATGACTCCTACGTGACAACCATCTCAACCTAGTTATGTATATTGGACATTGGAAATATATTGGATCCTGAAATGGTGTCATGTCCTTTGAAGAAGATAAGACGCATATCGACGATAGGATGCAGAAAGTGGCAAGTATTATGCGATCTTTAAGTACTACATCAAAAAGCGCAGTGAACGTGAATTTGGACTTATCACCCAGGGATTTTGTATCTAAGAGAATGGCGGCAAGCTCTGCAAATTTCCTGGAGAGTAGTTCTGCAGCTCCTATTAGTTTGTAGGCTGTTTTGATCTGCGAAAAGAAACTCTTTAACTCTTTAGCAGCAATTGTTTTATAGTACGCTCGTTTCAAGCGTAAAATGGAGGAAATATTTTCTAGCGATTTTATACTGTGTACATAAAGGAGGCTTCCTTGTAACTTCAGTGTTTAACAGACTGGCTCATAGAGGAGCTCAGGCTGGCTAAATCGGATTGTTGTGTTAATGAATTTTTCATCCATTTCATTCATTAACGGCAATGTTTGGAAGGTCCAATTCACTTTATTTCTGAATAATTAAGGCGGCTGCCACTAAACATCGTAAATATGGTTGTTTTCATTTATTATTGTAGTGTTGTTGGTAAATTTTTGTTTGTTGTTATATTAAGCAGTACGATAATTTCTAAACAGGTTTGTTTATTGCATTGTTTTGTTTTTGTAGCTTTCGTTTATAATTTTAATGTTAAGTGAAACACCAGTATATAGATTTTTCTTTTTCGTACCAATATTTCTTTCAGCATTTCCTTTTGCCAGTCTTCTGGCAAACATTCTGATTATACAATCATCGCCTCTGTCTGTCGAATTGTTGTACCAAATACAAGGTAAAGACTTTGCTTATAAACACCAGTCTGCAAATCGGAAACGTACAGTTTTTTGAGGTTTTGGAGCATAACCGAACACTCTATTGGAATTGCATGACTATAGATTTTCATTAATTTTTTCTTACAACTGCAGATTGCCCCCTATTGTATGTAGTTTTGTTTGACATTGTATTTGTGTTGAGTGCATTTTCGTATTTACACAAGTAAGACTGTGTACACCAAAAACCATCAGCAGTTTAATAAAGTTAAAAGCATTTTCTTTTGATTGACTCTGAAGTTGAAGACGGTACACAATTTTACTTGCTTTACTTGGCGAATACATTTGTTTAGTTTTATTTCTCTATTTATTCTCTACTTAAGCTAATGCTTTAACACAATTTATAATTTACGAACTAAGGGAATTACATTAGAATCCAACCACACACAGTAAGTTTTGCAGCACATATGGTTTATATTGGAATATAATTTCGTATGTTGGCTAACATTTATCAACAAAATGCATAAAATGTCATACGGGATGTGAGAAGTAAATGTTTATGCATTTGAATATGAAATTTCTTAGTGTATTTATTTAAGTTGTCAAATGTACTTGTAGTTATAACACTGATGCATGATATAATTCGAAAGCCACATATCTTCCAGTGTGGTTTATTTAAACAAACTTTGTTAATGATATTTTTCCTTTTTGTGAAAGTATTATTTCATCGGTCACCCTAATGTAAGGCTTCACAGTCCATGATAATGTTAAGAAAGAAGCAGATTAAAACGTAAAACTTTAAATTACGTGATTAGATACTTTCCAAGTATTTTTAGAAGTTTCAATCTAAAAAAGAAAAAGAAAAAAAGAAAAAGGAAAAGAAACAGAATAAAACGAAACAAAAAATATTTTTCTTTAATATAGCAAAGATTCTTGGACTTTCTGTAACTTTTTTACGTAAATTTTATAAAATAGTAGGACACTAATGTCACTAGTTGGTACCCTTTATCAGAATTATAATGTAAATTCTCACATTACGCATGTTCTGAGTGCTAATTTTATCTATGAGAATACTTGAGAAACTTTTTATGGCAATATTAATTAGCCTCGGAATTTTTACCAGAAGACTGCTGACAACAAATGAATTATTTTTTCATTTTTTTCGTTGTGTTCGTGGTGTTTGAGATGGGATTTCAATTATGGACTTTCGCCTACTACTATATCACGGCGGCTTTCAATTTTGATTACCTCGAAAAAACTCCATATCCTGCGGTCATTGTATAAAGACGCCAAACTTCTTTAGTAGCATTAGCCCACTTGCTGTATTCTTGGCTTTACATACATAATTGGTCATTACAACCTTACATGTCACGATTGTATTTAGTCTCAGAGTTTTTGCCAGAAATGTGCTGAGAGGAAGTCACCGAAGAATTATTTTTTTATATTTAGTTTTGATGCCGGACCTGTGATTTGAACCGAGGCCTTACGTCTAATAAGCCAACACACTACCTACTAGACTACGGCGACTTTACTGTATCTTATATAAACTTCCCAAAATATTGGGATTTCGGGTTCATCAAGTGTTCCATCGTTTCGATGTCTTCACCGCATACCCTTCATACACCACGCAGCGTACTGGCAACGATTTCTATACATGGCACATTAGTGCCCAGTACTCTTACCTGTTTAAATATCTAATTCATTATATTTAATAATTAAAACTCTATTAATTATTTTAATTGGATTTTATTTGAGCCTGAATTGTAAATATCTAAATACACCGCTAATTCACTCTCGCTTACAGAGAGTGCATACTATAGGCATACATAACAAACCTCCTGTAAGAGCATATGTAAGCGCTTCTCTTGAATTGCCATCAATTTATTAAAACTCAGTCTCACAAACACATACATATCTACATGAAAGCAATGAGAAATAAAATTTTGCAGACAGCTTAAGGTGTAAATGAAAATAAATGAAGACAAGAAAAACCAGTAAAGCATTTAAGAGCATGTGTATGTGTGTTTGTAAACATTGTATAGAATGTTTCATGTCAACAGCCTCCTGAGTGCTAGGTACTCAAATCTTATTGTGTTGTTTGCCTTAATAAATACTTTCAGTCTATTTCGTTTTTAAGTGCTAGTGGCGAGAGGTGTATGGAATTCTTTTTTGTTGTTTAATAATGTTATACCCACTCTCCTTTGTTAATATTAAAATTTTTTATAGGTGTTAAAGTATATTTAAAAAATATTTACTTATAACATACACACAATCAATCTCAGTAACTGTTAATATACATATGTGTAGCATTCTGTATTGAAACCATACCTGTTAAGTAATATTTAGTAATCGTAATGATTAGTAATTTGATTACTTTTTTTTGAATGGTGAAATAATGATTACGATTACGATTATTTTTGGTTAAAATAGTTAATAATTGATTACGATTACAAAATAATCATAAAATAATCGGGATTACTGGCGATTAGTCTAATAATCAAAAAGAATCAAAAGTAATCCAAAAGTAATCAAATTTTTTTCAATAATTACTTTGAATTCTTTTTGAATATTTGAAAATAATCAGAAAGAATTATTGAAAACATTTTGATTACTTTTGGATTACTTTTGAATATTTGAAAATAATCAAAAAGAATTATTTAAAACAATTTGATTATTTTTTAAATTTCTTTTGATTCTTTTTGATTATTAGACTAATCGCCAGTAATCCTGATTATATTTTGATTCTTCGGTAATCGTAATCAATTAGTAATTCGAAAAAATTTTTCATAGAATTATATAATCATTACGATTATTTTTAAAAAGTAATGTAATTGATTACTAATCGTAATCGAAATTTAACAGGTATGATTGAAACTCATTTAAGCATATCTAGACCTGTTGTTGGTATATACCTGTGTGTGTGGATTTCTTTACATAAATGTAAACGTATTATACTCGTATATAAGGAAATTTGTTTTTTTTTTTATAAATATAATATGAGTATAAGACATTCAGTAAGTTATTTACTTTGTTTTCGTTGAGTGTTGTCTTCTCTTTCGATTTATTTTTTGGTTGATGTAATTAAGAAGCCAAATATAAGTTTAATTTTTTATATTTAAGAAGCAACATAAATTAACAACACCCTACATTAACTACAAGCACTAAATATTTGTTTCTTTTTTAGACCAACGTGTTGGAATATAGGAAAGATAGTTTATAGAAGAAAAGGAACGAAATAAAAGGAGGAGGTAGTGTGATATATTTATTTTTTCTTTTGTTAAAGGCCAATTTTTCTCGTCGAGAATTATTTTTTAATAATAATTAGCTGTACCCTGCGTGTGTTGCTGCGCCACCAACTAAAATAAATTTGAACGATAGGCATTACACAAATGTCCAATTAATTTTGAATCATTTTATTGATTTTGTTTCCCGTTGTCCTGATGATTCAGATGAACGGGCCTAAGTAGTACGCATTCGATCAGTTTCTAATCTCACTTCTGTTTGTTCAAGTGGTTCAAGCGAACGGGTCTCAGCGGCATATACTCGAAGAAGGCTCGTAATGCTCTTTTCTTCCGTGCTTGTGGTGTAGGTCGACCAATTGCTTGTCATTCATTTTGAATAATTTTCAGTGACGCCATTCATCGGAAATTTATCGCACCAACCTCTGTCGACAACAACTTTGTTAAAGAATGCACAGTTTACGATTTAATTCATTTTAAGTAATTTTCAGTGGCGCCACCTATCGGATATTGGTCATACCAACTTAGAAACCTTCGTCGGCTCATGCGCAACAACTTTGCTAAAGATAATAACATGATCAAATGCATAGTTTACGATTCTATAAGGTACAATCAAACAATGGGTACATACAAATATGGGAGGTGACACGCCCACTATAGCCAATCCACCCATTTTGTTCATATATACGTCAAAGACGCCCATACAAAACTTGAGGACTCTAGCTGTTGCAGTTTATGAGATATGCGACATTAAGTACTTATTGGGTATGTGGGCGTGGCACTTCGCCTACTTGAAATTTTAAAATAAAAAGTAGCCTATAACTCCTTCCAGACATACAGGAAGATACTGTCAAAATTTCAAGAAAATCGGTCCAGCCGTTATATATAAGATTCCCACTTTCTTTTTTCTATTGTGACATTATATGTAATTTTAATGTCAGACAAATAATCAGACAATCATAGACCCCAGAGAGTCTGGTGGGAATCGAACCAACGGCGTAGACACTTGAAATTTAGCACACTACCAACTAGGCCATTGGGACACCCAGTATTTTTTTCTAGTCTTTTAAATTTGATTTTAAAGATTTTAATTTTCAAAGTTTTAAAAGACATTATAAAAGGTTACCCCTCAAAGTATCAGTAAAATCAGTAAAAATAAAAATTGATCAATAGGTTGATTGAAGGGGAGGGGAATAATCATCACAACATGGGTGGTGTGGAAAGCTATGTTGTAATATTGACTAAGCTTGTACTGACCAATTATATAAGTAAGTAAGTAATCGATCACTCCTTGATGATTTGCTAACCGCGCCATGCCTAGTTCATGATTTTGTATGCCTGGATGTTAATACCCTAACGGTCAACTACAAGTCTACTAAATTATTTCTGGTCCTAAGTATTCACTTTCTTGGTATACTTTGCTTTCTAGTTCTACGTAGTACTGTACTGTATAAATTTATGATAGCAATAAGACTTCTCGGTAAAGTTCTCTAAACTACGATTTTGGGTATACATAGGATCTGGTTAGGTTTGGTTTTCATTTATAGTCACTTGTATTAGAAATTCAATCTGAAACATCGACAATTCCTTCACCCGATTTTTTATTTTCTTCGGACTCGACTTTAAACTGCAGGTCCCTCCACTCATGTATAAAAATAACGCACACAACATATTGTGGTGTGAGAAGCTAGTCCGTAATCTTGATGGAAGTGTTGTAATCACCAATTATGTATGAATTTTTATAAACATTACTCTATGGCTGCTTGTAGGGTATTTAAAATGTAACACAACAGCAGAAAAAGCGGTTAAATGAAATAGGAATGTTAAGTGAAGAAAAAAGATTTTTTGAACGTTGTTTATGTCACTGGTTTGTGTCAAGGATAAGAAATTTAGTTTTCGCTATCGCAATTTATTTTTGTGAGTAAATAGACTACACTCTGTATCAAAAGAACAGACAATAAAGAAAATACACATGAAGTCGCCGTAGTCTAGTAGGTAGTGTGTTGGCTTATTAGACGTAAAGCCAGGGTTCGAGACCCAGGCCAGACATCAAGACAAAATTCAAAAAATATTTCTTCAGCGACTTCCTCTCAGCAGATTTCTGGCAAAAACTCTGAGAGTAAATAAAATTGCCATGAACAGTTTCTCAAAAATCTGTCGTTCGGAGTTGACTTTAAACTGTAGGTGCCGCCACTCATGTATAAAATTAACACACACAACATAAGCGGTGTGAGAAACTAAGACGTTGTGCAATGGGTAAATTCGACCTCCGGGTACTGTACTTGTCTTAATTGACAAGTACACGTCCTCTAACCTAACCTAACCAAAGAAAACACAATAACTGTCCTTTCTAGCCTATCCATTACGCAATAACAAGTGAAAATATTGGGTCTTCCAACAGATACTTCCGAAATTTGATAGTTAATAATGACCATATTGTTGAAGGTAACTGCGTTAAATTAGTTGTCATTTATTCAGTCTGTTTTGCCAAATCAACACAAGTTGAAGGTAAACGACCATAGACAACGGCTTGTGTTCGCTGAAGGTGCTCTGTAGCAGTTGGCAAATGACCCTAATTTTCACCAAAAAAATATTTTTATCTATGAGGTCGATTTCAGTATTAATGGCTATCTTAACAAACAAAATTGTCGAATTTGGAACGATGCCAATGCGATGCGTGATGGGTTTCGAAAGAGTTACTATTAGGTGTAGATTTTGGGCAGGCAGCATCGTCGGTCCACATGTTTCTGGGAACAAGGGTGGTCACTCCAACACCGTCAATGACGTGCACTATAGATATATAGTTAGCAACATCTTTTGGTCTGAATTGAATGATTGTTACACCAGAGACGTGTAGTTTTAATAGGATGGCAATATATGCCACAGAACTAATGTCACATTGGAACAATTTGAGGGCGTGGTCATCTCATTTCTAGGTAGTGTGATTTTGCTATCGAGATCGTGTGATATGATCCCGTTAGACAGTTTCTGTGTGGTTTTCTTAGGTCGCAGTTGTACGCGAATAAACCGCATGCAATCAATTACATTTAACCTGATTTATGCGCGAAACATACTTTGTTTTATTTAAATTAAAAGATAGGAAGATGCCTTAATAAAGTGACGTTCCACTTTAAATAGTTGATTAGTACGTTTCCACTCCAATATAGGACACGTATATTCTTATGTTTACTTCCACTGGCGAGTTCAACTGCTCCAGAAATATTCGCGATGATAACCGATATGAGATTGAACCAAAACGTGACGTTGACGAAAGTGACAAGATTTTGATGCTAACTTGTTTAAACCTGAAGGTTGTGGTCGAACATGACAACACTGCTACTTGGGCATCTCTATCTATATGTCCTATTTCTTAGAATATCCCAAATCAATTGCAAATCTAATTTTGGTTTATGGTATCGAATGCTTTCTCTAAGTCAATTAAAATATAGGCAAATACTGGTGAAGTCACCGCAGTCTAGTAGACGAGAGTCCGTGGTAAGAACTTCAGCTCATATATCCCGAATAGAACGAAATATAAAAAAAATATTGCTGTCAGTGGCTTCCTTTCAGCAGTCTTGTGGCAAAAACTTCAAAAGTAAATAAAAGTTGCCATGAAATGTTTCTCAAATAAGGCGTTCAGAATTGACGTTAAACTGTAGATCCCAACATTCTTGGATAAATTAACACTACAACAAGGGGTGGTGCGAGAAGCTAGATTGAAATCCTAAATAAACGGTTGTAATAACCAATTAAGTAGCACACTATGTACTAGACTACAGCGTCTAATAGTCCTTATATCAAAGACTTATGGATAAAGTACGTTTGCAATGTCATCAAGATACGTTCTGTCAAAATTTGAGATAAAATTGTCAATTACTGCAGATTGTCCATTATAACAAAAGAAGTGAAAACCTCCAGTTAAACATACTCACCCATGCATTGTACTACATTTCTACGTTTTTACCTTTTTAAAAACGTGTAAAATATGAGTTCGTGGATTGCAAACAAAATAAAAATAAATATGTGTTTTCAATTAAACTCTTCATTGTTCGCACTAATTTTGTGTGCCAACGTTTACAACTTGACGAATACAACAATAATTGCTTATTCGCTATTCTGCTTTGCTTACAAAACAGATCTTTTCAAAGGCGATCTTCAAACCACGACTGTTCTTTTCAATCGCAACGCGTCTTCACACAAGACTGACTAAATTCTTACTACTCGTTGCCTGCTTTGTCTTGCCTTTTATATGCTCACGTAAACAGTCTCTCACGCGATGAAGGCTCTTGAAGTAGAATGTTCGTGTTTTCGCCTTCTCGAGAACTTTATTGCGACTTCATTGTTGTTGGTGTAATTTGTTCACATTGCTTGTTATTGCGTTTTCGCTTACTTGTCTATCCCCGTTTCTTTCATACCGATGTTGTTGGTTTACTTGTAACAGTTTCGCTTTATTTGTTAGTGTAGTTTTTGTTAATCATGTTAATGTTGAACGATTTTCGTAACAGTATAAACATGCAAGCTAGTGTTAGAAAACTCATAATACTTATTCGAATTTCTCACAGTATTTCATTCCTAACTCATAGCTATTATTACTGCAAAATTTCTTATATTCGGGTGTATATGTGTTGCATATGTCTAAAGGAAGAAGTATTACATACGATTTTATTTATACAGTAATACTGTCTGTCTTAAGAATTTAAGGAAATGCTACATTTGCTTTTTGACAGATAAATCAGATTATTTGGAAATATTCCCACAGTTTTCCTTAAGCTTACGAAAAAAAATCTAGACAAGTAGACACAATGTTTAGTAAAATATTAATGGAATAAGAATTTAAGAAATAAATATTATTCGATATTAAATTTTATTGTCTTTATTTGCAGATAAGATTTTAATTTCTTGAAGATAAATGCCTCATTAAGCAAGAGAGCAATTGTCTGGGATTTTTTAAAGTATTTTCAGCATTTCCAAAAATTTTTTTTAAATTGCTTTCCTTTGTATTTCTTTTGTAAGAAAACAATTCAATATTTATATTTACAAAACATAGTGTACATATGTACGTAGGTGTTTGCGTTGGACATTAGTATTGAATTTGTTAAAACTATTCAAACACATACCGTACTTGTATGAGCGTTATTAAGTTAACAATGTTTTCTTTCTTTGAAATTGGAGCAATGCTGAGCATTTTTTATTACAAGGTTTTCCTTACGTACTCGTTACCGCTAGGGCAAGTATGTATGTCTGGTTATAGTTGAAGTATGAAGCAGCAGTGGCAGCAGCATTTGACATAATGCAGTTTGGCAGAATATTGGAAAAAATAATTGCGCTGATATTGCAATTGTTATTTGCAGTCTTCATGTTGCTGAGCGGTTAGCGTACATGTGTTTTTCGATGTACTTGTAAACAGAAAGTCAACTCATACAAAAACGGTCAAATTGGGGGACTTAGAAGTAATAAAAGTGGAATCAACACATTTTCTCTATCCAAAAGCATCAGAGCGGTGTTAAGATAGCGAGGTTGAAACGATACTTAAAATGTTTCCACAATCCTTATTAATGCACATCAAGGCGAATTGTGGGTCTGTCCTGTAGTCTACAGGTTGAAAAAGGGGACCATTGCTCTATGTATAGACATCATCTGTGGCCTGAGGCTCAATATCTTACCAACAGTTTATTCGCATCATTAATGGACGAGACGGTGATGGTATGTATGTACGTACTTCCACATCAACTACCGTTTTCTGCCATGTATACCTTTTACAAAGAAATTTCTTAATAGAATTCCCAAATCTGCGCACAACTGTAAGAACCATATCAAACGCGTAAGCAGTCATCCGACGGCTCATCCGCGTTATATACTTTACAAATGAATAATGGATGTAGACTGTTATGAAATCTGTATAAAGTTTATGAACTAATATTACTACTCTAAAGACTCGTTTATTCAAAACAGTCAGCTGAAAGAAAAGAAATTGCTACGAAGAAATACTATGCTTTGCTATTTAGCAAGAAATTGTGAAAATATTTTTCAAATTCAGAGTCTATTGTAGCCATACCTGTTAAGTAATATTTAGTAATCGTAATGATTAGTAATTTGATTACTTTTTTTTGAATGGTGAAATAATGATTACGATTACGATTATTTTTGGTTAAAATAGTTAATAATTGATTACGATTACAAAATAATCATAAAATAATCGGGATTACTGGCGATTAGTCTAATAATCAAAAAGAATCAAAAGTAATCCAAAAGTAATCAAATTTTTTTCAATAATTACTTTGAATTCTTTTTGAATATTTGAAAATAATCAGAAAGAATTATTGAAAACATTTTGATTACTTTTGGATTACTTTTGAATATTTGAAAATAATCAAAAAGAATTATTTAAAACAATTTGATTATTTTTTAAATTTCTTTTGATTCTTTTTGATTATTAGACTAATCGCCAGTAATCCTGATTATATTTTGATTCTTCGGTAATCGTAATCAATTAGTAATTCGAAAAAATTTTTCATAGAATTATATAATCATTACGATTATTTTTAAAAAGTAATGTAATTGATTACTAATCGTAATCGAAATTTAACAGGTATGATTGTAGCAATATAAAAAATATTTCTTTTTTTGGGTTCAAAGAATATTTAAAGAACGAAGCAAGTATTAGATTTAAGACGTTGAAAGAGTCCTAACAATGCCTTTAAGATACAACGCCAACAGTTAGAGGAAGATACATTCGATCTTAAGCTGTTTAGCTTGCCAATCTTGTTGAATCCTTTTTAGGTTCCTATTACCCTATTATATCGTTGTAGTCTAGTAGCTGGTGTTTTGGCTTATTAGACGTAAGGCCACGGTTCAAACCACAGGTCAGACATAAAACGAATTTTTTCTTCGGCGACTTCCTTTCAGCAGATTTCTGGCAAAAACTCTGAGAGTAAACAAAATTGCCATGAAAAGTTTTTCAAAATTAAAATTAACACAATCAACATGAGTGGTGTGAGAAACTAGGTCGAAATCCTGACTGAAGGGTTGTAATGACCAATTATGTATGTATATAAGTACAAACTAGACGTGTGCACAAGACATCTTGCTAGCTTCACTAAATGCAATACTGAATTGTTCTCTTTTTTATTGGTCTTGATTATACGAGTACACTGAAATGTGTATTTCTCTTTTATTCAAAGTATACAACAGCACTTATTTATCTGTGAAGTAATGGAAATATGCTTTGTGTTGTAAGAGCATATTTCACTACTGAAACTAAATTTTCAGTATTGTCAAATGAATTTCAGTAGTGTCAACGTTGAAAAATATGCGTACATAAGTGTTTCTATACATTCTTTGCTTCTGCCATGAACTCTTCCAACAACAATCTCTCTTCAAATTGCTATGTTAATATTCGTTGATGTTCGTGTCCTATGTGTGCAAAAAGCCGAAGGCCCCCGGGGCTATTGATGCCGACGTCTGCTATTGAATAACTGCTCTTTCTTTATTCTGAAAAAAAAAAGAAAAAAAACATTTTTTCTTTCACACTTACTGCAAAAAAAATGCACGTTGTGACACTATGAAGTGTACAATATTTTTGCTGTACTCTTCACACAACTCTCTCTTGTATTGTTGTACAATGGTTTATGAGTGGAGTTGTTTTTTTGTTTTTGTTTCCTATCTATGCTTCACTCTTATTTATATTTGCAGCTACAGTAAATATTCGCTCATGAGAAAAATACAACACTGTACAATTTTTAATGTCCTGTGCACACGTTTAGTACAAACCATCACCTTCTCGTCCATTACGGCTGTGTATAGCGGATTTTGGGCTCAGTGATAAGCCGTAATTTTTTCGGGAAAATTTTAAATAGAAAACTGGTTTGGAAATCGAATATAGTCTACAGGTTGAAAAAGCGAACCATTGCTATTCTATGTATCTATTTCTTAGTCAGTGAAGGCTTGGACGACGTTTTCTATAGAGTATCAACCGTTATTACAATAGTTCACATCCAGTACTTCCGATAAAAAGTTGTTAATACTGCTACGTCGTCTGCATAAACGATAATTATGCAGGATGTCCCTTTCATGGCTTTCAGTAGATGTTTAAGGTTGATATGCCATAGAAGGAAACAGAATACACTTGTGTTATGAGGCGGTGTATGCTAAATGAAATTCATTTGCTTTAACTTTATTAAAAACATTTAAAATATGAGCTCGTAAATTGCAAATAATGTGAAAATATTTTGTGTTTAGTTTTAATCAAAATTCTTTATTATTCGCACAATTCTGTGTGCCACAGCTTGATGTAAACAACAACAATTGCTTTCCTTTGTTATTTTTCTGTTTATGCCCTTTTCATTACTGGGCAATTATTCGACAGATCTTTGTAACGGAGATCTTCAAACCACGATTATTCTCTTCAAAAGCACCGCGTCTTCGCACAAGACAGACTACTAACTCAGTCGCCTGCCTTGCCTTGGCTTTTATATGGCAAAGTAAACAGTTTGATGAATGTTCTTGCTGGTGTTTGTTGTTATATTAAGCAGTACGATATTTTGTAAACAGGTTTGTTTACTGCATTGTTTTGTTTTTATATCTTTTGTTTATAATTTTAATGTTAAACTATGTAAAAGCAAAACACCAGTGTCAAGTTTTTTCCATTTTCGTAACAATACCATGGCGAATATCATTCTCTAAACTTGTTATTTAACTCAGTTTTACATTTTTGCTAAACTTTTGCAACTTCTTGGATTGTAGTATCTTTAATAAAGAATAATTTTTGAATTTATTAACTTTTTTCTTTTCTTAAATTTGATATATTATAAATGCTCGTGAGCATGATCATGAGCATGAAAGAGTATATGAATATTTTTGGTGAGCGTGTAGGAGATAAAGAAAAACTTTGCTAAAAAAGAACAAAAGCATGTGCTATTTCAGAAAAAGGTAAATAAAGAGTGCAATAAATTATACATACAGCTACACATACACACATATTCACCTGCCTTCCGCACGGTGTCTACTGATGCAGCATTGGTGATTGCGGGGATGATGCCCCTGAGGCTAGTAGTGGATGTAGAGAGGAGGAAACATGACACAAGGAGGGGAATGGATCTCCCCAGTCCTGTTCAGTTAGTGGATGACGCTATGCATAGATGGCAGCATGACTGGGTCAATTCAACCAAGGGAAGGTGGACCCACAGACTCATAACGAGCATAGGAGAATGGACCAAAAGGAGACACGGTCAGGTGAACTTCTACCTGACACAGTTACTAACCGGCCATGGATGTTATAGAGCATATCTCTATAAATATGGTCATGATGTAGACGAGGCATGCCCAGAATGCCCCAATGAAAGAAAGACGGCGGAGCACGTTTTCTTTACTTGCATGCGATGTGTTGCCTGGAGAGGACAGTAGGATTCCAGGTAACGCCATAACATAGTTAACCTGATGTTAACCTCATGTGACAATTGGAACGCAGTATGTGTTTTCGCAAGGAAGGTGTTGACGCAGCAAAGATTGGCTGAGAGAGCAAGGTCAGCAGAATTTGAAGGCAGCACTCGCTGAATCTCCACCCCCCCGAAGTAATACTTGATTGTGGTCCCGGAGGGAGGCAAATGGTTGAAAGTGTGACGAACTAGGTTGGTTTTAGTACGTATGCGTTTAGCAAGCCGAGAGTAAGTCTTGCGGCGAATTGTGCACATTGGTAGGCCGGGCTACCAATGTCTTTCGAAGATTCCCAACCTTTAGTTCGTAAAGCTATAAAAAAAACACACATATTCACTCACACATTGCGAGAAAATTTTTTTAAAAAATGTTATTAAAAATAACAGAAAATTAAAACTATTTCATGGTATTGTTGTTATTATTACCGTTATTCAGCTCTAGTTACATTATTGCATATTAAGCATTTGATGAATATGTAGTAGTAGGAGCAGTACTAGCAGCAGCAGACGGAGCAAGAAATATGCATTCATTTGGTAATCAAATTGAATTTTTAATGTGACGTTTAAAACAACAAAAACGCAAAAGTTTATCCATCTCTTTTCACCCAAAACTTATTGCGAAATATGATCATACATATTAAGTTACCGTTGAAATGAAATTCAAAAACTCTTCATACTATGAAAAAGTATGTGCAACAATTATATGCAAGCGAAACAACGGAAATATCATCAGGTATTTAATTATAGAATAAACTTTAAAGAGTTTCTAAAATTTTTAAAATTTACATTGAAAGCGTATGAAATGGGCAACAACAGAAGATCATGATATTCAAATTATATTTAAAATTTTGTTTAGAATTTATTTTCTTTGGAAAGATTAAGAAATGATGAAATAAATTCTACCAAAATTCCATTACAAATTTATTCCACTTTATACTATCAGTAGCCAGAATCTTATTATTATTACTGTTGTGAAGAGCTACCATAGCACTGCCATCCACTGGACTATCCTCAATATTTGTGCTCCTCCAATCCAATTCCCATGACTTCTATGCTTCTAAAGCCAACCAGGTTTTTACTTTTGGGATGCATGAATGCACTACAGCTTCCAAATATATATCCAGATGAATTGCTCTCATTAACATGGAATTTAGGTATTAGATTCAAGGGGATCCTTGAGTTCACCTAAGCGTTTATATTTATTTGCTGTTTAAAAATATTAATTGTATTTGGGGGAAATAATTACAACAATTTTAAATCAACTGAAACACTACTGATGCGCAGCAAATAACATCTTCGAAAGTGCCAATTAATGTGAAACGTGCAGAAGAAATCTGATTAGCAGAAAAGATGATAATGAAGATTCTTTTCTTTCAGCCACTAATTGCAAATACCAACAGTGTTGAACTGCGACTACCATATAAAACTCAATTCAAGGATTCACCCATGGTATTTTCATACTCCCTCTAAATGTAAACGTTTGTATTTTATTTCTTTTATTGGACAAAACTATAATGATAACAACGATATCCTAGTAAATACCAAGGCAGCATACAATCATTACAGACTAAATTAGTTGTATACGGATGACATACTCCTAATGACCAATGGCCAAGGAGAGTAGGTGGAGCAACAAGAGAACGGGAGGCCTAATGGCGAATTAAACGAAAGTAAATGACAACAGACAAATGAGCATCAATAACTTTTATTTTCTAAAAGCACAAAAGAAAACAAAACGCTAAGAATTCTCAACGAAGAGCAGTTAACAAAATATGTCAACATTAATCTTTTTCTTTAGTTTTTTTTTTTTGCATTAAAATTGATGAGATTGCAAAGCTGAAAGAAATGAAATTGTTAAGCAGGAATTCTTTTAAATGGTTGTTGCCATGCTCAGCTATTTAGCAAGAAATTATAAAAATATTTTTCAGATTCAAGAAATAAAATACTGAGAAAATATTTCTTTTTTTGTGTCCAAAGAATTTTTATAGAAAGACGATTTTTAAAGAAGGCGTTGAAAGAGTCCTGACAATGCCTTTTAGCATTCTACACCAACAGCTAGAGGAAGTTACCATCGATCTTTAGCTGTTTATCTTGGCCATCTTCTTGAATTCTTTTAAGGTTCCTATTACCCAGCTCTTGATTTCAACCTACTGATAGGCATGATTCACTCACGTAAAAACGCAATAATTTTGAAATTCAGCATGCTATCACAGTACTCAAGAGGCTCTAAATCGAAAACATATCCCTTGATCTAATAAATGCAAACATTTCGCAAGCATACATCTCCTTCAAAGCATCATAAAAAAGTTTTGTTTCACTAATCAGCTAAGTGAGAAATTGAAGGAGGGTAAGATGATTAAAATTGCCATAAATGGTGATTTATTGCGTTGATTATTGGAAAGAATCTTAACAATGCCTTTTAGCATCCAACACCATAGTAGTTACGGAGAGTTACTTTCGAATTAGAATTTTGAATTTCTTGTTGAATTTCTGAAATTAATTGTCATTAATTAAGCAATTATAGCATTTAACAACACGCGTAACTAATAATTTTTTTTATCAAAATGTTGCCATAATCGTTCTACTGACAGAACTATTCTCAAAGAAGTGGATAAATTTGAGTCAATTGCTTCAGTTTCAATTATCAATTAATAACCGTGCGTCGACGAAACGCAAGTCGCGACTGTCCGTGAAAGTATGAATCTGAAGCAGCCAATTTTGTGTCATGACTCGGGCCTGAACCTGTACAAAATTCAGCTAACGCAGGAACTAACGGTAAACGACCTTTGAAAAGAACATGTGTTCGCTGAATGCTCTAAAACAGTTGGCCTGAATTTTGATCGATAAATAATTGTCTGTGATGAGATCCATTTCTGGATGAATAGGTATGTGAACAAACAAAATTGTCAAATTCTGAACGAGATGCACGAGTGTCCAATGCTTGCCGATAAATTGACTGTTTAGTGTATTTTTGGACTGGCGAGGACACCGGTCCATATTTCTTTAAGATCGACGTTAGCTATGTCATCACTCTCACTGGTACACGGTATAGGTTGTTAGTTAGGAATCCTTTTGATCTGCATCGGCTGTTCTACATACCAACGACATGTGATTTAAATAGTAGGGCGCTGAGTTTAACATAAATTCATAACTCGTGTAACATTGAATATTCTGTATGAGCGATTTGAGAGCATGGTCATCTCACGTGGCGTTGATTTGAGAGCTAAATCGAGTAATAATAATTGATGTCGGTTAATAATGTAAATCTCACATGTCGAAGCTTACATATAACCCAGCAAGTCGGTACCCGTTGAGTTAGATCCTGTATAAACCGGAAAACAAGCTTAAAATTACCATTCAGCAGAGCACTGAATTGCTGTTAATCGATTAAGAAAAGGCATTCGACTCTATAGATGGAAAATACAACTGTGCTAAAAGCTCTACTGTTCAGCTCCATTAAAACATTACTGAAGCATTCAAGTCATCTAGCAATAACTCTGAGAGTAAATAAAATTGTTATGGAAGGTTTCTCAAAAATCTATCGTTCGGAGTCGACTTTAAACTGTAGGTCCCGCCACTCATGTATAAAATTAACACACACAACATAAGTGGTGTGAGAAACTAGGTCGTAATCCTGACTGAAGGGTGGTAATGACCAATTATGTATGTATGTAGGTTAGGTTAGGTTAGAGTGGTACCCTTGATGCCAAAAGCTCACTTGAGCACGCGTAGCGGCCCGTTGTGAAGCCACAGGTGAACCCAGTCTCTGTAAAGACAAAGTTCTCCAAATCAGGGGAGAAGAAATTTTTCAGTGCGAGGACTGCACATTCTAAAGTACGACTACCCTACGCCAGCCCGAAGATTTGATAAACGAAGCTGTATACTTGCGATCAATGGACGATAGCTCTGTCAAGCTGACAAGCATTGGGAAGCCAAATAACCTATGTCTGCACCTCGCTAGAGATGGGGATTGACAAAGAAAGTGGACAACAGTCTCGTACTCCTCAGCAGATGGGGATTGACAAAGAAAGTGGACAACAGTCTCGTCTTCCTCAGCAGATCTGCATCCACGGCGGAAGTCGTTAGATGGGAGCTGCATTCTCTCCGCGGTTCATCCCATTACACAATGACCCTTAAGCATGGCCACAGTGAATGATATGATGTCACGACCAAGTCCGAGTAGCTGGTTGGTGCGCCTTCTATCCATCGAGGGCCAAGTGAGCCAAGCGGTGGAACAGAACTCCTCATTGATCCAGGATAGATTGGCGTCTCGAAAGAATTTCCGCACGATGGGCAGCTTGACCGAAGTAATTGGCATCCCCAAGTCGACTGAAGAGGATTCCGGAAGTAGTGCACCAGCCCTGGCTAGTTCGTCGGCTTTGCAGTTTGCCGGGGACCCAGATAAGTGGGACAATGAAGCGCCCAAAAAGAAGGTCGAGGCAACGGCGACATTTCCTTAAGACCCTGGAGTTATTCACAACGTTCGACAGAGGTCTTACGCCAGCCTGGCTATCAGAAAACACAAGGATCTATTGAGCAGTCCGGTAGATGGCCATTACCTCCGCCTGAAACACACTGCAATAATTCCGCAGTCGGAGGAAAATTTTCAGGTCCATTTTCGCGGAGTAAACTCCGCTATAATATAATATATGTATGAACACATTTTTGTGTTGTTCAACACGTGGAAATCTGAGTCCAAAGACATCACTCGTCTAGGCTAAACAGCCTTGTCTATCCAGAGAGAATATGAGTAAAGACTATAATTTTGCAAAGGAACCTACAGACTTGGTTTAATTTAACGTCAAAAACATAAACTCTGAGAGTAAAGAAAATTGTTTCACAAATCTTTCGTTCAGAATCGACGTTAAACTGTTACGCCACTTATGGATAAATCTAACATATCAAAGGGGGGAAGTAAAAAAACTTCTAATTAATTATTATCGTTTGGCCATCTTTTCTGGTATTTTCTTTTATTTCGAAATAAGCATTCTGTTTAAACAATTATTGCATTAACACTCTAGAATTCAAACTTGACCTCAATTATCTCTCATGACCTAAATTAATTTTCCAATAAAAATTCTTTCTTGCCTTTCACTATTTATTCAATTTTCTGTTCTATGCTGTTGTATTTTAATTATCTTTTCATTTTTTCTTTTCATTCATTTAATGCGAATGTATGAAATGTTCATGTTTTTTTTTTTTAAATTCACGTACAATTTGTTCATGGTATAAACGCAACGGAGATGACAGTGAAGTGATGTAGCAAAATGGTGACGATAGGGTAACCCAAGAACAGAAAATTATTTGTTTAGAACGATATGTTGATCAAACTCTATATTGATA
Source organism: Sarcophaga subvicina (assembly GCA_936449025.2). Lineage (NCBI taxonomy): Eukaryota > Metazoa > Arthropoda > Insecta > Diptera > Sarcophagidae > Sarcophaga > Sarcophaga subvicina. The sequence continues at coordinate 79,537,292 of OW388084.2, forward strand.
AGTATAAAATTGTTTGTGGTACTTAAATGGTACACAATTTCTTCTTTAATTTAATTTTCACTGGTCACCTTAAAAACTTATTAATTTCCTTGCTGAGCACAAATAAGTTGTACGAGTAAAGAGCAAATAATGTTGGTAGTAAAAGGCAGCTGCGGCCTGTAGACACTATTTCGTTTAAATATTTACATTTTATGCCGCAACAATTAATCTTATTTTATATTTAAGATTTTAAATATTTTCGAATGTTTCCAGCAGCAAATAGGAGCAAGTGTAGAGAGATCTTAAAATCCTTGTAAAGATTAAACTTTGAAATTTTATACGGCTTTCAACTTTTCCAAGGGATTTTAAATAAATTAAGCCAAGAGGAATGAACATTTTAAAACTAATTTCTGCAGTTTTTTTTTGTGCAAAAGTTAGGCTCTACAATCGTTTTTCTAACCAATTTGTATCAAAAAATGATTGACATTTTTTCCTTTCTTTTTTTTGTTGTTAAAAAATATGGACATTGCAGAACATTTTTTTTAGAATTTTTCTTTCTTTTCATTTCACAATTTGCTGCTATAATGTGCCTATTGTTTGCGAAATGTTGGGATAGATAGCTAGAGGACAACCAGAAAAAGCATACATGGAAGAGATTGTTTAAATATTTATGATTTGATCATCATATGACACTTGCTATGTCATGTTTTATTTTGTAAAATTGAAACTAAAATTCTACTGCTCCTTGGTAGTTAGCCAGTCAGTAATTTCGGGTATTTTATTTCATGTATTTGTTTCGTTTCATTCACAAAACGTTGATGGTTTTGTCATGGATTTCTTTTTTAATTTTTATTGACAAATTGCAATTTTATTGACAAATTTTATTGACAAAAAGCAATCGAACAAAAAATCGCCAAAAAATCCTGTGTAAAATCGTACAAAAAAATTAAGCATAGGGTTTCACCCACTAACAGCACGGTTATACAAGGTTGATGATGTTGGCTGCAAATTCGCTAAAAATGTTTTAGTTTCTAAAAAAAATATAAAAAAACTTTAAAAGAAAATGGAGGAAATAAATCAAAAAGATGAAATAAAAAAAAATTGCTACAATTTCCCGATACTTTGATTGATTTATAACGCCACACATATGCATGTGGCATGTTGTGGAAAGATGAAAAGAATAAATTTCTGAAGAAAAGAAGAAAGAAGAAAAGAAGGGTAAAAATCTAAATAAATTCGCGCAAAACGAATCAAATCGAAACAATCAAAAGCGAAAATGAATACAACAAACTGTCAATATTTGATATTAATTTCAAAGCAATATAAAGAAATGATAAATTTTTACTAAAAAGAAAAATAAAATCCGTGTGAAAAATGAAAAAATTTATTCTAAATGAATGATTAAATGAATTGCTGTAAAAATATAAGATTCTATAACAAATGGAAAACGAGAGAAAGTTCGGGTTATCCATATTCAATTAACGAAAGGAAAGAAACGATTTAAATGAATTGATTTGATTGAGATTCCACATTTTACAGTAATCTTATATGTAGGTGCATGACGCTACGAAAAAAACCTTCCTTTCTGAGACCCTGTGAGATCACTTTAATTAATCGTTATTTCCTCAGCTAACTTTGCAACATGTAGTCAAGCATTGTCATACACATACATACATAATTGGCCATTACACCCCTTTAGTCAGGACTACGGCATAGCTTCTCGCACTACTCATGTTTTGTGTGTTAATTTTATACATGAATAACGGGACCTACAGTTTAAAGTCGATTCCGAACGACAAATTTTAGGGAAACATTTTCATTGCAATTTTATTTACTCCCAGAGTTTTTACCAAAATCCTGATGAGAGGAAGTATCCGAATAAATATTTATCATATTTAGTTTTGGTGTCTGACATGGGGTTTGAACAGTGGTCTTACGTCTACCAGACTGCGACGGCTTCAATCATTGTCATATTACTGGTAATTACTTTTGGGATCTGATTATTGAGAAACACAACAAATTCGTTAAGGTGAGTAGGAAGGGGAGGATAGCAACCATTATGGTTCAAGGTCTCATGCCACACATTAAAAACTGTTGGTACAGTGGTACAACTACAAGTTATTTGGAACAATTTAAGAATGCCAACTTTATTTATATTGCACCATTAATTTTTCCTATGTTCTCTTTTAATTTGTGTGTATGTTTTATTTCAAATTGTCAACATTATATTTTCGTTGCTATAATGTTGTCAATGCCAATTCATGTAAAAATTGTACCATATGTGTACATTTCGTTTTCAGAGTTGGTACAAAATCAGTAAGAACGAGATGCTTACACAAATCCATAGCACCTCCTCAAATCCAGAGTTCCGGAGAATGTCATATGAGATTATATCAAGTCAGCATCAGAGATCAGCACTGAATCATTTCTTTGCCATTCATAAGCACTCATGAAATTTTGAATATAAGTGAATCATCAATATTGAAATTTAACTTCTCTGATTCATTCGTACTCATTACAAGGTTGATTTATAAGTACAGCTTGTAATGAGTATGCATACTAGAGATGAGCGATCCAGTGATTTTTGAAGAACTTTGTTCTCAGTGAACGTGATTTGTTAATCACTGTTCTTTAAAACAGTGATTGTGATCACAGTATTCAAAAAGAAAACAATAGTGACAATAACGTATTTTATTAAGTCGTAAGAAAGAGACAAGTAGATACATACTACGAAAAGACTACTAAACAAAATCAAAGTGGTGTCATCAATGTTATTATTTTTAATGTAATTTTTTTTATATGTGAAGTTTGACAATTAAGTTTTCACAATTAAAGTTCATGTATAAAAGACAAAGACTAATAGTACTTCTGCAGCGCTCAAAATAAAATGAAATAAATTTGAGTATGTAACAATTTTGAAAGAACGACATTATTAGTAACTGTTATTTGGCAATTTCAATCATTGTAGTTACCAGTGAATTATTATCACCGAATTATCAATCACCGTTATTAAATCACAGTTTTGAAAATATCGCTCATCTCTAATGCATACAACATTGACATCAAACTCATACCATTCGAAATATGTCTGATTCATAAGCCTACTCATTTAGATTCATAAATTTAGAAAAGTACTTATAATACACATAAATGATTCGAGTAACTCGAATTAACAACATCATACGTATTGTTAAGTAAATTATGATGAGTACTTCAAACTTTGAATATGAGTAGAGGTTCCATGATATTAAAATAAGTATGCATGCGTATGAGTATCAGAAATTATGATTCGATTCTACTCATCTTTTTGAATACTCATTGCTGATCTCTGATAGGATATAAGTAGGCGAACACTCTGGCTAATGTCGTCATGGTTTTAACATGACATAAATTTGAATAAACCAAAGCCTTTTAGCGCAGAACCGCGCAGAAAAATTTTATCGACTTTTGCGGAATCATGTCATTGTAGGGCGATTCTATGGGAAAGTCATGTTTATGTTGAGTACTCTGATAAGAGTGCATATGTGTTTCTTCATCTTACACGAACACGCAGTAAACCGTACAGGCGCGATAGCTAGAAAATTAATATAAGGCATGGTATGTGGTAAAGATATCGAATCAATGAAACATTTTTTATGTCAGTGTCCAGCTTTCGTAAAGTCGAGACTATAAAATTTAAGTTTTATTAATTTAATTTAAATATTAAATATTTATTTTATAATAAAAGCGCTATCCCAGACATAGCTTATTCCATAGAGAACGAGAAAATTAAAATAAAATACTGGCTTCCTATAGAAAGTAAAATTAGTGAACCTCTTAGTAAACACACGACTAATCTAGTTGGAGTCGCCGTGGTTTAGTAGGTAGTGTGTTAGCTTATTATACGAAATGTCAGGGTTCGAGCCTCAGGCCAAATATCAAAATAAAATACAAAAAGTATTTCTTTCTCTCAACAGATTTCTGGCAAAAACTCTGAGAGTAAATAAACCTGCCATGAAAAAGTTTCTCAAAAGCATGTCGTTCGGAGTCGACTTTAAAGTGTAGGTCCGGCCACTCATGTATGAAATTAACACACATAATATAAGTGGTGTGAGAAACTAGGTCGTAATCTTGACTGAAGGGTTGTAATGACCAATTATGTATGTATGTAATCTACTTGGTGGTTTAGGTGTATGTCGCTACATATCAGACTATTGGTTGTCTGTCCATCAACCTACCTGACTATGAATAGATGTCATCATTTGGTACTTCAGCGTTGTTATCACCGATTTGAAAGCAATAACCTCTATATAGTTTGGTGACCGTATCATATTGTCTGTGAATTTTTCAATTTAGATTTTCCTAAAGAAGCCGTGTGGAATTTTGCTAGGGGTTGGCTTTTATATATCTGTCCCTATCTCTAGCTATTTTTCTCTATTGTATAGATTACTTGTGTAGCTCTAGTATTGTCTTTTGAGTTTCAGTCATTTCATTCTGTATTTAAATTCCATCTAAAAATTTCAGGCATTCTTATATGAAAAACGTAGAATAAACCAAAAGAAACTCATTTACGGTAATCAAGTACAAAACCTAATTTATTTACCTTGATTACTTTAAATGAATACTGAAAACTGATGGGAGAAATTATTTTTTATCCGACAAAAAAAAATTAACGTCAATTCACTCATCACTGAATAACTCAAAACTCCTGATTGGAAACTAAAAAGACGGAACAGTAGCAAGTATGAAATGAAGTGTTTTACTGTTAATAACGAAGCGAGTGAACATAAACATTCATATGCATGCAATCATTTTGAAATAAATCGTAAAGAGTTTTGCTAGCAATTGCATACATAATTCTATAGAGTCCTGTGAGTTGGGTTCATTTTTTTTCTTCACCTTTGCTAAACTCACACATGCGTGTGACACTCATTAATTCGTGTTAACATACTTCTTAGAACTTGCATTTCTATCCTTCAAGTATGAGAGCTCCCTTTCAATCTGCTTTAGCCCAGTTTTGATATTATTTTCAGCCTTTTTTGCCCTTTATTTATCCTACTTAAACCACAGTAGCCAACCAACTTTAGTGTGTTGTGTGTGAGTATGGCTCTTTATAGTTGCCAACAACAACTGCAACAGCAACTGTAACAGTATAAGAGAGAAAAATCTGAATATACTGCAGCCAGCAAACCACAGACGATGCACTATGGGATATATTATGTTACGTTAAAAATAACATTATAATCCTGGCATAATTTAGCATTACATTAGACATAATTGGTCACTTATATTGTGTGTGTTAATTTTATACATGAGCGGCGGTACCTACAGTCAAAACAAATTGATGGACATAACCCCCGAAAGTAGCGCAAGGCCTCAATAGATGATTTCCAGTTTAGTTTATTCATTGCACGATTCTTAATTCCGCTTTAGCTTTTCTCCGTTTTGCCAATTTCTTTATCGCCCTATCTCCTCCAGTTATAAGAGGGATTACCATGGAGCGTTTATTACTAAATATCTACGGACTTAAAGTCACAGAAATTTAGTAGATAGTGTGTTAACTTGTTAGACGAGAGCAAGTGGATCAACAAAACGAAATATGAAAAAAATTTTTTTTCTTCAACATCTTGCCAAAAATCTTCTGACAAAACAGTAGAGAAAAACTGCTATGAAAATTTTCTCAAATTAGTCTTTTTGAGTCTATAAACTGTAGGTTCCACCACTCATCGATAAAATTAACACACACAACATGATTGGAGTGGTAAGTCAGATTGTGATCCTGTTGAATTTGATTTGTCGAAATACTTTCTATTCGTGTTTGGTGGAATTTTCCTTACGAGGAACCTCTTGAGCCTGTTGTAACGGTATCGTGATTCTACTATTTCCGCAAGACTTTATACGTAGCAATCTTGAAGCTCAATACTGAGTGCAGCGTGATTGCAGAGAAAAGATTATCTATGCGTAATTGAAAGATTTCTCCATTATTTTACTGAATATTTAAGGAACAGTGTTATACGAGACTTTCCTTTGAGATCCAAGATATACGATTTGTGGAAACCATCAAAATACGAAATTGTTTGTGAGATGATTTCATTAAGTTCCTTACTGGTGAGTCCATAGGATAGTGTGAAGAAGGATGTAATGTATGTACTCTACATGTACTTTCATTGTCATTATGCATACCAACGTTTTCTTTTGCTTCAAATCCAATACAATACGTTGACGTATTGTTTACATACATACATACATATGTAATTGGTCTTCTCACACCCCTTACGTTGTATGTGTGAATTTCATGTATAAGTGTCGGAACCTACAGTTTAAAGCCGACTCCGAAAACCAGCTTTTGAGGAACTTGTTTATGGAAATTTTACTTACTCTCAGAGAGTTAGTTAGAAATCTGCTTTGTAGGAGATCTCTTCCGTGGGGTTTGTTAGCCCTTTGACGACCAAACATTTTCTGCTGAAGCGATTTAACCTTTTGTTTTATTTTAATAATCTGTGGCCTAATAGTAGTGACGAAAAAAAAATTGCCCTCCTGGGTATCCCCTAAGTTCCCCATTTCGCTTGGCAAATATAGTTGCCTATGGGTTGAAAGCAATCTTTTCATCCCAAATTATTAATTTGTAGACATGGTTTAAAAACAGTTTTTTTATTAAAAATATAAAATAAAATACAATAAATTTTAAAAATTTATAATTCGTGTTGTTCGTGATGGTTTCCAAAGCAATCACGAGATGTAGTGAAACAAAGAAACGCATTGCATTAAACGCTGAAAACATTTGTGCGACTATATTTTTAACAGGAAGCACAATGAAAGCAGCGTTTCCAACATTCACTCTTTTCCATTTTATGAAGAGGTTTGGACATACATACTAGGGATGCCAAACGGGATCGATTTTTAAAAATCCCGGGATTCGGGATTTGGGAATCGAATAGTTCCACATGCCATTATTTCATTTTGCTGAAAAATGTGCATTAAGTTTAGACTTGTAAAGAAATGATTAAAGTAAACTTCAGCCCCTTTTTTTGCCAGTGGCTTACATAACTGCAGAACGACAGCTTCGCCAAGACCGTGTTCAACAAATGGTTTTTTTCCTGTGTAAATGTCAATATTGTACAAGTATCCAGTTTCTGACTCACATAAAAAACCCCTTGAAATAGGTTTATCCTTCATATACTGTTTCATGTCATTATGTCCCTTAAACTTTACCATATGTTCATCAATTGAGAGTTTTTTGGAAAATGTATATTCGTTAGGCATAGCCTTGTTAATGTGCTCTATAATTGGACGGATTTTGTAGCCACGGTTAGTAACATCAGCCTTACTATTGTCGCAAAAGTGAAGATTGGCTGTAAATTCCTCAAATAGGTTCCGTAACATGACTCCTGCAATATGAGCTTGGTAAAATGTTGGATCAGTTGACCAATACAGACGTGTTGATGGGAGTTTCAGTAAGCTCATACGTATGATAATACCCATAAAAGCCTTAAACTCGGATACGGTTAAAATGAACATACGCCCTTTTTGTAAAGCACGTAGGTTGGACTGCTCCACTATCATGAGACACAGGAGCGCTTAAAAAAAGCTCAAATTTAATGACAATTTAGAGGTTTTAATTCCAGAGTTTTTAGGAATGATAATTTTCATTTCAACCCATAGGCAAACATAATTGCCAAATATAAAATGACTAATTATAGGCAGTTTGGAGTTTATCCAAAACTGCTGATTATATTTTTTTGGTAGACAAAGGCTAAATCCAAAACATAATTTACTCCCAATTCCTTGTGCCCTATCTTTACCCTGTAGTAGCCCTCGGTATAAAGACCATTATTTGGGCAAATTTGGAGCCTCGTAGAGCACAAGTGGAGTCAGATAGGGGTTTGCACTCAAATTTTTGTTGCCCCAATCTTCTTCTATAAAACATTCTCTAACATATTTGCTCTATCTATAACCTGGACAAATATATAAGCCAAAAACCCCCGGGCAGGCATACTTGGCTATGGTCGTCAAAGGGTTAGGAAATGGTTCAAATAAGCCGACACACTACCCTAGTAGGCGACTGAGAATAAACGCAGAATCCGTTTTGCAGAACGTTTTCCCATATCCAAGTTATTATTTAAAATCAAAATCACTGCGCCATTTGAAACACTTTGAATTTCAGTCAGATCAACACCCACCATTATGACAGATCTCGTGTGTTGCAGCTACACAAAGAGGTATTAATATATTTAAGATGCCAATAGATTCTATAATATTTCATTTCCTTGCTATTGGATTGACTTCGGATTTTAAACAACAGATCAACGTTGAGATATTGAAACAATATCATCAGCATAGGCTATTCTACATGGTCTACGTTAAGTTGATGATCAACGTTTCATGATGCGATTTGCTATCAATTGAGTCATCTAAAATCCGCTTGATTGCCATGATTTTCAACGCATTCAAAACGCTGGCGCTGTGTCTTAAATTACAAATATATTATATAAAGACACAAATTTTCTATTGCAAATTTGTCTTAACCAAACCATTGTGCTTAAGCCGATGAAAGAAGAACACTGTCGAGGTCAATGTTTTGAAAAAAAAACCAACAGTTGTATTCAAAATAAAGCAGTAACGTATTTACAAGAGATTGTACATTAAAAAAGGCGAAAATATGGCAAAAACATCTGAGGAAAAAACAAAAAAAAAAGCTGAAAAGAAGTATCAAGAGGTTGGTTAAGATGAAATTGCTTTTTTCGTAAACACAATTTACAAATCACATGCTCCCACTCCAATAGCCCACGATTACACTTACACACACAAACTAGCATAACAATCATCTTAATATTGTATTATATTTGACTTCTAAACAAAACCAACAAAAATTGAAAATTGAAAAATAAATTTAAAAGACCAAAAAACCACTTGAGCTCTTTATGGACTTACTAAAACGGCTCACAGTTGTTGTGGTATGTAGATCCCCAGACTATTAGGAAAATATTCTCTACAACACATACGAAGATACATGCAAACATATATACATACATGTATCCACATATTGAAAGCCATTGCTATATTTTCATATACACACATACTCTATTTATATATACACAAATCCGCATATGCATATTACATTAATATGCATCCATTTATTTTCACTGTAGGCAAGTGTTAAGAGTCCTTTGGTAAATAAATAGGGGGGGTTCTTCATGCTTTCAACAAAAGATTTGAATATTTATGAGCAACAACGCACAAAATAACCGGCGTATTATTAGAGAAAATAAAGAAAAAAATGAGAAATAAAAATAATGAAGATAGGAAATAAAGTTCAAAACCATAAAAATAACAAAACGAATAAAAAAGATATATGGACGTTAAACTACAATTTAAAGTCGACTTCGAACAACAACTTTTTTTAGAGACATTTCATGGCAATTTTATTTTACTCTTATTTTTGCCAGAAGTGAGGAAGTCGCCGAAGAAATATTTTGTTCAAATTTTGTTTTGTTCATGATGTCTGACCTGGGGTTTCCCAAGTTAGATGGTGTTGAAAGTTACAAATAAATAAATATTGCAGAGCCTTTTGCTGTCTTCATCACCAAGTATATTTTCATATTTTTTTCAGTAACAATTAGGGATGTAAATGTGTCGAAAGCCATCATTAACAACAAGAAATAACAACACAATATTAAACAAAATAATATAAAATAAAATAAGACCATGATTGTCCATTAAAATTAATATTAATTGTTGCAATTATTAATTACGTTCATAACATGCACAATATTTTTTTAATACTTTGATTAAATCTCATTTTTTTTTAATAATTTCCAGTGTTAATACTGAAATGAAAATGATGTCATAAATGTGTTTGAAAAGTGTTTTTTTTTTATTGATTGAACATTAAAGCAATATAAAATATTAATTTATTAAACAAAAATATTTAACACCTAAAGCCATATGCTATCGATCTTTTGTCTTTTAAATATACATTCCATAGAATTGTTTGTTGTGTCCATTATTTGTCGCTTGTAGTGTATGTCCAATCCGCCGCCATTTTTGACGTTTCCTTTAAACTGCAATAGGTTTTTCTTACGTCTGTTTCCACAGTCTATTATTGATATTTAACGTGATATTTGGCCAGAAAATATGCGAAATTCTTTGAAGGCTGTAATTTACAAAATTTCGATTTCGGATGAAATGAAAAAGGAACGGGTGTGTGTTCGCATACTTTAATTTCCATATGCAGTCCACTAATAACAATCGTTCTGATTCATTGTAAAATGAAACAAAATTCTATGGTAAAAAGCATCTGGTAATTGCTACAACTCTAAAGCAAAAGTGCAAGGATATGCGTACAGAAGATTGAAGAAAAAAAGTAACATCAATCTGCTTCAAATAAAAGCTTTACGTTAGGATAAGAATTTTTTTCATCTCCATCGTATACTGCATGTGAGTGTTATAAATATGAGTTTGTCTGTGCAACACAGAGAGACTTGTTTTTATTCTCAATCACACTCTTCTTTGCGATTTTTATACAAAAGCATCAATGTGTTAACTTGTTTATTGTTAGCTGGTGCATTACATCGTTTTTATTTTCTATTCTTGTTTTTAATAAAAAAAAAATATTAAAAAATTATAATAAAAAAACAAACTCTATAAAATTAACTTTTTATGCTTTAGTACGGAACAGTGTAAAATCAAGATACTGGTGTTTTGCTTTTACATCGCTTGACACCAAAATTATAAACAAAAGCTACAAAAACAAAACAATGCAGTAAACAAGCCAAATTATCGTACTGCTTAATATACCAACATAGCATAAAGAAAATGGTAAATAATTAAACAGAAATACAACAACAACACTACAAGAATAAACGAAGTAACTGTTTACATTTATAGAGATTTCAAGAAGGCGAAGTCAGGAACATTCGCCTTCAAGAACATTAATCACACTGCTAACGTTGCGATATAAAAGGCAAGGCAAAGCAAGCGACTGAGTGTGTAAAAGTTCAGTCAGTCTTGTGTGAAGACGCGGTGTGGTTGAAGGGAGTAATCGAGGTTTGAGATCTTCATTGTTATTGTTTATGCAAAGGGTGTAAACAGAAGAACAACAAAAAAGCAATAATTGATGTTTACATCAAGTTACATCAAGTTGTGAACAGTGGCACACAGAATTGTGCGAATAATAGAGAATTTTAATTAAAACACAAATTATTGTTTTTATTTTATTTGCAAACTACGAGCTCATATTTTAAACGTTTTTAAAACGTGAAAAAGTAACAATATTTTATTTATCACGATTTAAGTCGCCGTGGTCTAGTAGATAGTGCGTTAGCTTATTCGATGGGAGGCCACGGTTCAGACATCTCAAACAAACTGAAATATGAAAATATATTTCTTCGGCGACTTTCCCTCAGCTGATTTCTGGCAAAAGGGTAAATAAAACATTGCCATGAATGTGGTGTGAGAAACTAGGTCGTAATCCTGACTAAAGTGTTGTAATGACCAATTATGTATGTTAAGGGCTGAAATTGAACATTAAAGAAACTGCATATGTCCTAAAAAATGCATTTATTTGTATATACCTTTACAATATTTCACTCACTCTCTATTTCTCAGGCCAAAAATATAAATTTTTTTTGTGCAGCCACGTATCGTCGAACTGGTAACGCTGGTCTTCAGGTCCCGAGCCGGTGGATTCGATTCCCACCAGCGACTCTGAGCGTTTGTGATTGTCTGATATTATATGTAATTAACCACTATTGAAAAAAGTAAGTGAAAATTATTACAAAATAATGTGCGCAAAAAATGACGTAGAATTTACACTGGACAGTCGCCAACAACCGCTCTTTCCTTGCTCATATAAACTACCATTCCTGCATTCCAACACAATGCACTGCATGAATAGACATCATATCCTGAGCTTTGGTTTAAAAAAGCCTCCACTATTTTTAAGAAAATAATTTTCTATATTTGCATAATAAATATTGCAAATGCTGCAACAATTTTGTAAAACTATGCATAACTTCTGTGTCAAAGAAATAACAGAAATATTATGTTTTTATTTAACATTTGTAAACCAAGGGACTTTAGTTTTTCTTTTTTTCTTTTGTTTTCAAAATCTGATCAATTTAAGGCACTTGGTAAGGAAGTCACATAGAAAAACAAAAATGCAACGAAGCTGAACTGAAAATTTTTTCCAGGACAACTTAAAAAACCATTATTTTTAATCAAATACTTTTCAAAAACTGTACTAATTTTTGCTTTTTCATTCCAATCAATAGCCACAATTTGAGCTGCAAAAAAAATTGAAAACGTAGCAAATAAACCAAGACCATCAGAATATTTTTGCTGTACTTTGCTCTTTTACCAGCAGACTTGTCCTTCTTTGTTACAATTCAAATCAAATCTTTATTATAGAAAAAGGGCCTGTAAAAGATCTCATCAGTGTTGGTGGAAATAAAATTTTTAGCCGCAGATCGAGCTTTGTATCAAAAATTAAACATTTAAATTTTTTAGACTACACAACTTTAATTCAGAAAAAGTTAGATGCCTGATATTTTTATAATTAGTTAGTATTGTTATCGCCATTATTTTAAAACAAATAAAAAAAGGAATTAAAAAACCCAAAAACTTCATAATTCTGGCTTATTTATAATTTTTGATACATACGACTTTCCTAGCGATTTTTTGGTGTCGTGTATGTGATTTTTTTTAAGATTTCAAAGATTTTGTGAAGTTTTATCGTAAATAATACAATATTTATGGTTTTTGAGAAAGAATTGAAAGCTAACGAATTGAACGACGAAAGTGAAAAGGTTGAATTTTCTATTCTTGATATGTAGTTGATATTGATTGAAGTAGACGTAGTCTAGTATGCAGCGTGTTAGCTTATTAGACGTCAGACATTTCCAATTTATAGAGAAAGGTTATAATGACCGATTATATATTAATTATATATGTAATATTAATGCTACTAAAGACTTTGAAGAAGAAGAAAATAGAAGCTCATCTTATGAACTGAAGATTGGCAGCAACAAACATGACTACAGGATGTTTATCGCCAAAGATGGAACAGAACAAGCTTGGAACAGAACAGACTGCCTTTAATAGTTTGGGATGAAAAAATATTATTAATTTTCACGCAGATTGCAAGCAGCTGTTTCCTGAAAAGTTGTAGAGTCTTTCTTACTGCTCTTCCCATATTTATCTCACGCGACAGAAAAACATTAGAAAAATGTATTTCGTCCCATGTTTTATTACAGATGACAATATTTCGGTCAACTACGTTCGTATGAAATAACAGAATCATCCGCTTACGCCTTTGCGTAAAATGAGCTGAAAGTCTTCCAGCCTTTAATAATCATGCTTAAAGCCTTTTTTTTGAAATTCGAATGAAAAGGATTTTTTTTCTAAAAAATAATTTTTTTATCTTAATTTTTTGTTAGAAAATTTTAACCATTTTCATAAAACTTTTATCATACAACATGTAGTTTTATGTAAGAAATACTACTGTATAAATAGTTTGGGGTTAGCTATCATACTTTCAGTGCAGCCCATATATCGTTTTTTTAAGATTTTTAAAAATTAAATTTTTTGTTCGCTTAAAAGGAAATTAAAGAAAATATGTTTAAATAATGATGCTTATGTTTTTATGTTACTTTTTGGTATATTTTCATCACAAATTAAAGTTTTTTAACCACAGAATTCAAAACTGTTTAGTTTTCTTGTGGAAAATGAAAATTACCTCCAGCGATTTTAATTGAAATTTGATACTTAATGACGGAATACGTACAGTGATTGTTAGGGAAATTAATTTTAGGATATTTATATAAATCAAGCTTCATAAAGAGATTTACGCAGTATTGCTTGGTATTGATTTATGTTTTCTTTCCTTTTGTTTTGTTTTATTACCTTTTCAACTCATATTTAATTTTGTCGCTGTAGATTAGTAACTAATTGAATTTGATGGTCGTTATAAATTTCGTGGTCCACCGAAGTCGAATTAACAGTTTTAGATTTAAGTACATGCTACGTGCGTAGCAACTACTTACAGCAGTATTTGGGGAAACACGTATCCAGGAAACCAGAGAGGAATCAAAGAGAGAAAATTGTTATTGTTATATGTTAAATCGATGTTCTATTGCAACGGGAAACTTTTCTACCTCACATGCCGTTGATAACAAATATTTCTAACGAATCTTAAGAATGATTTGTACCATCAGGTTTCAGCCAGACCTCAACTGAAAGTGTTACTGATGCGAGTGACAACAAACTGTCCTATCTAAACAATTGGAAACTTATAAATCGCCACAAAACAGGTTGCTAGACGTCAAATTATTACCATTTAGAAAGAAATTAAAGCTGACATGAAGTCCTTGATTTTTATGTAAAAAACCATACTGCAATGTACATCAGGTCAAAAATTTTAGCGCAAATTTCATCAAAGTGATAATAAAATGAAATAGTAGTAAATAAGTAGTTTTATTAAAATGAATTAAAATATTTAAATTTTTTAACAAAATCTATCAATAATCGTGACAACTCAATGTTACTATAAGTATGTATCAAATGTGATACATAAGCTTGAATTATGAAGTTTTTTTAAGGCTCGATCTACGGTAAAGAAATAAAATTTTATTTTTTGGATTCCTTTCTTTATTTTTTCTTTATTCATATTCAGCAAAAAGTTTTTGGAAAGTGCAAAACTAAAGACCAGCATGAAATCATAAAAATATGTTTAAATTTAATGCATCCAATGCATCTGTCAACTGCAGTCAATGCCAGTCATTGTTTCAAACCAAAAATCTCTTTAAAAATGAAGCTCGTGAACGCTTAGAATAGTTGTTGGATGGTGGTAGTAGACATATTACAACATCATTGGGAAAAAATAAAGTTTTTCTCGCAATTTTATTAAATTATGAGATGAAGTGGAAAGCAAAAGTTCTAAGCATGTATTTGAACATTAAAAGAATACTGCCAGAAGCGTTTCTTTAAAGGCACTCAATGGAAAATCGGTGTGAAAACCTTAAAAAAACAAAATCTATCCAACTCTGGACAACTACTAAAGAAGAACTACTGATGAAATACTTTGAACTTAAAATCGAATAGATTACTGTATTGTTATCCTGAAGCTGAAATAGTAGGTAGTGTGTTCAAGTCCCAGGGCAGACAAAACATAGTAAAAAAATATTTCTTCGGCAACTGCCTCTATTGAGACTTAAGGGCAAGGACCAAATTACTGAACAGAGGCACGCGAAGGTTCGGCGTACTTCAATGGCCTTGCAGTAACAATTACGGGGAAAGCGTCGCATTGAAAAAGTGGTAGGGCGGGAAAGTAGTTGACGTAAAGACAAGCGGAAATAAAAAGACTAAAGAAAGCTTTGTAATGGCTATAGAAATTGTACGTAATGGATAGCAAGAACTTACATGAGCGAATAATGAGGCAGGATGAATTTGGATGAAAAAATTTTGTTATGGTTCCATGCTTCAACCGGGAGGTGTATTAAACAATTTATGTACATATACGTGTAAGCTCGTACTATTTACTCGTCTATGTAGCTGGTACTAATATCTTTATACCCACGTGCATATAGGCATAATGAAGTAGATTCTGACTATAGGCAATACCATGTCAGACCAATATGAAAGAATGGCCAGAACGTTAAGGTGAACTTGATTAAGACAGACGACGAAGTATTAGCAAATATCAGAGGATATCTGTAAAATCTCTCCGGTAAAAAAATCTTGTATGAAATGGCGACTTATACAGGAGCAGCCTGAAGTCTGGTTAACCCCATGAAATAATCACACATGGACTTTCGACATAGTGCGGTGCTCTTGCAGATTTCCATGTCCAAAATAACAACGGAAGAAACCCACAACCTTTGTATAGGAAACCTCAATTTCTTGATAAGGTAAGCTTGTACTTTAGGTAGAGACGACAACTATGCAATTGATAATCGAACGAGGCCGTCTGTAATCTTTTGAATTCTTATTCCGAAAAATACATTTCACCTTAATGTTCCAGCAAACCAAAAATGAATTTTTACGGTATATAGAATGTCTGTATATTTTATAATACACGACTTACATACATACATAATTAGTCATTACAGCCTTCAAACAGGATTACGTCCTAGCTTCTCAACATCACTTATCTTGTGTGTGTTAATTGTATACATGAGTGGCGGGACCTACAGTTTAAAGTCGGCTCCGAACGACAGATTTCGGACTATTTTCATGACAATTTTATATACTCTCAGATTTCTGGCAAAAATCTGAAGACGCCGAAGAAATATTTTTCCATATTTTCGTTTTGATGTTTGAACCGGCATTTGAACCATAGCCTAACGTCTAATTAGTCAACACACTACCTACTAGACTACGGCGACTTCACTCATAACCTTATCAAATCCTTTTAAATCTCTCTCGCCCTACTGCTCCTCTCTACTATTGTCGTTTGTTGGCAACATTTGCCAAAGAACTACACACAACCCCAAAAACATTAATTTCTTTAAAACATTCTCATGATTTTGGCATGATCCTGGCAGAGAACATGATGCATATTGGAATTCATGTCCATAAGATGACATGATGAATATGTATGTAAAGTAAATTTAATAATAAAGATAATTAAAAAAACCCAAAAAATTTTGAAAGAATATTTGTCTCATACATATAATGGCAGTGAAAAGAACATGAATGAATAAACGAATAAAAGTATGTACGTCTGTCCGTATGTCTGTTCATATTTGCATGCAATAAAGCTCGGCCTTAGTCTATAATCCATAGTAGGAAAACAAAGGAGAGACAGACAAGAAAACTTATATTACCACACTTGTATTTACAATTCACACATTTTTACACTCATATAGACATAAATATGTCGTTATGGTAATATTTACCAAGTCAGCCACAAGGAAAATTAAATAAAATCAAAAGTGTTGTACGGACAATATTAAAAGCAAAATAAGTCTTCACATAAAAAAACAACAGCAACAAATGCAACAATAAAAACAATGAAAAATAATATCAATTATCGCCACATATATTGAAACAAGTCATACAAAAGATGGCAGAAAGAAAATACCATCACGACTGAGAGAATTTTCCATGAATTCCAAAATATTGAAATTGAAAGGGATTTTTTTGTGATGAGTGAGTAAGTGATGATTATGATTGTCTTCAAGACATTTCTCACACTTTTCTTTGTTAAATGTATAGAGAATTTGGTCTATTTTTTATATTTGTACAGATGCAAACAACAGGCTCAAAAAAAGAGAGAGCGATATTCGAACGATTAAAATCTGTATGGAGAAACTCAAAAATATTCAGATGAACCAAGTATTACAACATAAGCCTAATTTGCGCACATGCCAGTGACGATGCTAAAGATGCCTGCTACATTAAGCTTAAGGATATACAATAATTGCATGTATTCTCCAGTGAAATATGAAACTCTGCATATCAACGTAAAAAAATTCTATAAATTTTTTCCCAGAAAAAAAGTATCGCGGTAACCAAAGTTATATTTACAGATGAAATATTTTTTCCAAAACACACAAACTGAAATAAAAACTCAAACACAAGTCTCTATATACATACATTCATGGATAAAGACTGAGAAATTTGAAGCCCACAAAGACTTTTAGTCTAATAAAACAAAAAAGAACAGAGAGATACAAGTGCAAATGTTACGTTAAGTTACTTTACGTTACATTTCATTAATAACACATGACTTTTTGACTTGTGTCTAGGCCAAGAATAGAAATGATAAGGACAGGGAAAAAAGATTAAATTTTTCTTAAGCAAAACAAAAAAAAAAAAACATTACTCATGTCTGAACCAATAGAATTAAAATAAATATTCGATGTTCTTTTTCTATGTAACATTTTAATTAATAAACAATGTTTTGCTATTTATAAATGCTGAACTTTGTTTAAAAGACAAATTTACATGTTTTGGGTATTCTTTAATGCAAATAAAAGAGAAAGGGTTTGACTAGACTTTAAGCTAACCTAAACTGTAATGTAGATATTTAGTAAAAATTTTGTGTTTTCCTTAAAACTAAATACCTCACAGAGTAAATACGGAAAAAATACACTTTTTCGATTACATCAAATTTTAAAAGGTTGTCATATTGATTTGCTTGCTAGCTGTTGGACGACACTTATTCCAGATGTAATTACAACACTTTTGACGGATGTATTCCGAAAAAGCGAAATAGAAAATTTGTTTGTTGGATTCCAGTCGGAAATTGTCTGTCCTTGTACCAATCTCTGGCATAGAATTTAATCTTTTCACAAGTTCATCTATTTGCTTATTATCGTGAGCTCCTAACCTGGAATTCAGTAATCCAATATATGCCACAAAATGGCATCACTTTTAAAAGAATATGTAGACTCCATGCTGTTCAATTTACTTTTGTTACCAAGTGTCGTTGCAAAGCTTTTCACAAAACCATACTGAACTGATTAAACTGGTGCTGTCCAGATGACAGTGTCTATGGCCGCAAATCAACTGATTAATACCGTATTACATTTATCTTCTATTTTCTAACTATACTTTTTCGAAACCTATCGTACAGGGCTGCCAGCTTGGGGTTTGTCGAC
Organism: Sarcophaga subvicina; assembly: GCA_936449025.2. Lineage (NCBI taxonomy): Eukaryota > Metazoa > Arthropoda > Insecta > Diptera > Sarcophagidae > Sarcophaga > Sarcophaga subvicina. The sequence goes on from OW388084.2 coordinate 79,555,852, forward strand.
ACATGATAGCCTTTGAACATTGCGAAAACCCCCTTTAAAATCTCTTCAGATTTAATCTGCTTACCTATACAATAGCTTCATAAGTCACTATTACCCTAGACATCATGGTATATTTCCAGTGCATAATTCTAAGGTCAGCTAACTGTTCCCAATATTTCCACGATATTACCACACATAGAAGTCGAATATTGTTTTTCCATTTCCAACGTTTTTTTAATTCATTTAACTCACATCTTCAATGTTTTTTCTTTTCTTTTGAGATATAAATTGGAAGACCTTTATCACCTTGCCTCCTACGGATACTGCAATTTTCAGTGGTAATGTATTACACAGAGCCGATTGGGATAAGGTATCAAACACTCGTTCAGAATCGACACGCAAGAAGTTTTTCCAAATTTGGAAAAGCATTGTGGAATTCAATAAACAATGGGTGGTCCGACATACCTAGCTGGATAGAATTTCAAAACGGCTGCAATGGACAGTGGGAGAACAAGAGAACTATTTAAGTTCGACAAGAGAGCGGTTCGCATTCTAATAGGAATTCTGAAAGGATTATTGCAGAAGCTACCATGATTTGGACGAAACAGAATGGATACACACCATTTATGCGAGTACCCTTGCACTTAAAAACATCATCGGTTTTTGGGTGATAGAAAGTTGGAAGATCTAGGCAGCGAACTAGCCATTAAGGGAACTAGACGGTTTCATCCGCAGCTCGGGGTGATTCAAACCTCCCACTGACGGACCACGGTAAGGGACCTTTAACACACTGGGTAACAAAATGCGTCACATGGGCCACCGAGTGCACTTGCCTGTGAAAGGCAAGCTATCAAGTAACCTAGCCTAACCTAACCTATGTCATCTTGGTCTGAATCTTGACTTTTCTTTTTTGACGATAATTTCAACTGTTCCTGCCTAAAAAGTGTCAAGCTGATATCACCACTGACCAAATCATGGCAGTTGCATGGCTTCTTATTAAAGACTTGTTTGTAGTTTCGTTTTTTTTTTTTGTTTTGTTATTGTCATCACTGTTTCAATTTGGAGAAACACTTGAACATGTGAACAATTTTGTACATTTAAAATAAAAACTTTCAACTAACATTCTGTCACTTTTGAAACATAGACAGAAGCCTCCTAAAGGCATAGGAATGTCTTAATTAAATTAAATTTAATGAATTAAATTTCTTTACCTACAGCTGTCTTTTAATATTACAAGTGTGTGATAATTGTTTTATAAATAAAAACCAAATTCGTACTAATTAAATGAAATAAAATAATATTGTATTCAATTATAACCACAAGGTAAATTGTATTGAAAGTTTCTCTGCAACTTTTAATTTGTCTGATAAACAAGTCCTAACATTCATTATACGAACAACTACAGGATTGTATTCATGTAGTATCATAATCATGTTTTCATTGTTAATTACATATATATTAGAGATTATATGTTGCAAACTTAAGTGGAAATTGATGTCTGTTTAATCAAAAGGATTAATGATATGTACCTCTATCCCATACCATCTTAGGTTGTGGTCAAATTAAAAATATACAAGTACTAGAGCTTAAGTGGTAATAGTTTGACTCTTTCCACGATACAACAGTTTTCTAAAAGTACTGTTTAGGTCATAAGGACTTGAATTCACTCTGGACCCACTGAACCGTTTCACATCCACTACATTCCATGAAAAGCCACACTACTTTTAACAGCATACTGTCGTCTGTCTTGGAGATCTTTGTGGTGTCAGCGCTTCACAATCACTTAAGTATGGTTTGTAATAATAAAACTAACATTTAATTATTTGGATTGCATATATATTATGTATATGAATAAATATCTGCCGCGGCTTCTCTGGGTTCAACGCATCAAACATTTTAAATTTTCCTTGACTCTGGCTCATAAATCACGTTGAATTAGATCGATAACATGAGTTATGTTGCCCTTGAGTATCACTGTAGTTTGTCGCATACATATGCGACTTTACAAAACCTCACGAAAATAAAGTCAAACGGTGTAAAATCGCACGATCTCAGTGGCCAGTTGACAACCCTTGAAAACATCGTTCTCAAAGAAATATGGAATGAGGAAACTGCTACTTCAAATAGTAACTTTTTCAGACGCAAGATTGGCTATCTGGGTATCTTCTGCACATTCCCACGGTCGGTATGATGCTTTCTCAAGCTCTTGCGTTTCGAACGGATGTTGGTCGATAGTTTACTGAACCAGTGCAATCGAATTTATCGAATACATTCCGAGCCTAACGTGGAAAACGGGCAGTTTTCCAAGCAGAACACCCATTTTGATAAAACAATTTTGTTTTTAACACGTTTTGTTGCATTACATCCACGACAATGTGGTAAAACAGACTGAAGAAATGACAACTAATTTGAAAGAAGTAGCTTCAACAAGATGGCTTTGATTAACTAACAAATTTCGGAAGTCCCTATTAAAAGACCTTCGATGCTTCGAATAAAAATATTGTTACATTTTTAACTTTTAAAGACGTTTGAAATATTAGCTCGTAGATTGCAAATAAAAATAAAAATAAATTTATGTTCAGTTTTAATTAAATTCGTTATTGTTCGTAGAATTCCATGTGCCACTGTTTACAACATGATGTAAACAACAAAAAATTGCTTTGTTTGCTATTCTTCTTTGCACTCTTCTGCGTAAACACTAATAAATGTTCGCTAGAACTTTATAACGGAGATTTTCAAACCACTATTATTCTTTTCACATGTAACGCGTCTTCACACAAGTCTGATTGAATTTTTTTTCTAACTCCGTTACCTGCATTGTCTTGCCTTCTATATGCCAACGTAAACAGTCTGATGAATGATCTTGAAGCCGAATGTTCGTGGCTTCTCCTTATTGCAATCTCCATAAATATAAACTTCGTTGTTTCATAGTCGTTTCTGTATTTGGTTTACATTTATACTAGTAATGTTTATTGTTGTATTTTTGTTTACTTGTTTACCCCCTTTTTATACTGATGTTGTTGGTACATTTTTGTTTACTTGTTTATCATGTATACAAGTTCATTGTTTTTTGTAGCTTTTGTTTATCATTTTAATGTTAAACGATGTAACATCATTTCCATTTTCGTAAGATTATCATACTTAATAAACAATATGCTGTACTCACAAGAGGTATGAACCATTTTCTACTCATTTATAATTTCCATACATGCAAACGTAATTCCAATTGAAATAGATTCCTGGTATCTTTCAAATTTGTTATCAATTAAAGCCAATCAAAAATGTTACTTTCTAAAGCGTTATACTCTCGTCTGTTTAAGGAATTAGAAATCATGAACTATGCTATCCTCTACTGATCAAAAGTTATCTTCAGTCAGCCACAATAAGAAATTACAATTTTAAATACACGCTTAACAACACTTGTGTGATAAACGCAAATAATTGAAATTAAGGAACAAACTTCTGCTGCAAATAATTTCGAGGTTGTAAAATGAGAGAAAAGCCAACGTAGAAAATGATTCATTTCGTTAGTTGTGTGTAGCACATGTGTTAAGAATGGAGAAAATTTTACTTTTTAATCAAATATTTGACACTGAAGAACTTCTCTGTATGGAATATAAGAATATTTTAAATGAAATAGTTTCTATGGTAGACAGTAAAAGCTAAAGAAGTGGAACAATTTTTTAAAACATATTTACAAGTAATTTTCAGTTTTGAAAGCCGACTTATCACTGTGTTCAATACATTTTCTTCGCTCTAAATATCTGGGGCTTTGCTAGAGCATAGAATTTCACCACAGGAATAGAAGACAAATTACATTTTAGTACGACCATAAAATGTAAAGAAAAAATCGAAACTAAAACGAAATACTTTCCTTCTGTTTGTGTTAAACCAGTAGAAAATGCATTTTCAAGTAAAATTCATTTACATTCATTTTGTAAATTATTTCACATAATAGTTTAGGTATAGGATATTAGGAGGATTTCTAACCATGTGTAGAAAGCATGTATAAATTTATAATAATACAACCAGCGGACCTTAAAACAGTACAAAAGTTAGTTCAGAGAACAGTATCCCCTAATACTTACTGTTTGCATGTGTTCTTTTTAAATGAAATTGTAGAAAAATTTTGTTTGAATTTCTACTATTCCGCTTAACGGTAGATCGAGCTTTGTATAAAAAATTTCAATTTTGGAGACTAAATAACTTTAATAAATGAAGTCGCCATGGTCTAGTAGGTAGTGTGTTGGCTTATTAGGTGAAAAGCCAGGGTTCGTGCCCCAGGCCAGACATCAAAATAAAATAGAAAAAATATTTCTTCGGCGAATTCCTCTCAGCAGATTTCTGGCAAAAACTCTGAGAGTAAATAAAATTGCCATGAAAAGTCTCTCAAAAATCTGTCGTTCGGAGTCGACTTTAAACTGTAGGTCCCGCACACATGTATAAAATTAACACACACAACATAAGTGGTGTGAGAAACTAGGTCGTAATCCTGACTGAAGGGTTGTAATGACCAATTATGTATGTATGTGTAAATCTTTACTGTCTAGGCTAGTTCTATGGTTTGCCAAAGGCCGCGTTTCTGGAACTTTATTTAACAAAAAAAAAAACAATATTTTGATTTTATTTGAATTTAAGGTCTTAAACTGACTTTTAGGGACAAAAGTCACAAAAAACAGAAAAACAAAATAATCAACAAAAGTAGTAAAATGTATGCAAATTATTTCTAAACAAACTTCATGTTTAAAAAATAAATAAAAAGGGCAGAACTGCTCGACATATGTTTTAAATTGAACATCACAAAAATGTCTTTTTCTTTTTCATGTTTATAATCTTGTCTTTTGTTTTAAACTTTTTGTTTCTAAACTATTGGATCTATGGCAAAGTGCTGAGAAGTCCAACGTTTCTAAAGTTCTGTAAATTATGCAAATTATTTTGTGCTACAGGTGTTAACTGTTATCACTCCTGTGATATTCTATATCTTCGATACCCTGTTGATACAAGAGTAGCAAATTGTTTACATATGTACATACATGAAACATTTTTTTAAATTCGGAATTATAATATAACTCGAGTGAACTAAATCAGGCTAATGATTCGTACATTATTTCAATGATTTTGGTCCTCGTCACGATGGAGGTGCGCATAATGATGCACTGTCTTCATGAAATTCTATCTTTTTCGTCTCGTGCTGCCTTTTTCCTTGATATTGTTACGTTTTTATCTTTTTAAAAACGTTTAAATATGAGTTCGTTAATTGCAAACCAAGTAAAACTGCTTACAACTTTTTTGCAAGCAATACCACTTGTATGTTCAAACCGCAACGCGTCTTCACACAGGGCTGACTGAATTATCACTCACTGCTGCCTGCTTTGTCCAGCCCTTTTATAGTCCGACACAACTAGTCTAACGAACATTCTTAAAGTGGAAGGTTCGTGATATCGCCTTCTCGAGAGCTCTATTGCTAATACATTGTTGTTTGTGTACCTTGCTTATGTTGCCGTTGGTACAAGGCGCAACCAGGTTCGTCGTACATATGTGTGTGTGCAGCTTTAGATAATCAACACGTTCATTGTATTGTTAGTGTTAGTGTGAATTTGTGTCGTGTGTATTACTTGCAGTTAATTTTCTTTCTCAATACTTTATCAAAGCTTATTGAGTAGCGGGATTTTCCCTTAAAATGTATTGATTTACTGGGTTAGCAGGCTGCAATTAAATCTCTAATGAATGTAGTTTCAACATCCGTCCTTATCCATTACTGCCGTGGATTTCTCAGATAAATTTCTGGCCATTCAAAGGTAAACCTTATGTGGTGTACGTGACACAGGGGTATTATTGGAAACTGCACCGCTGATGAGCTAGCCAGGGACGGCACGGAACAACACAATCTGCGATTGTTTCGGTTAATTTGGACATTTTCTACTCGTTTTACAGGGTAGCTCAAGCTCATTGGCAGTAAGAAGGTGCGTGCAATGTTTCCAGACTCTGCTGGACACATATCGACAAGCGGACAACTGACTTTCTCCTGTCCTTAAATCTACTCAGTGGCTGGGTCTACTGTTTCATTTCGTTCGCCTTCAAGAACATTCATCAGACTGTTTACTTTGCCATATAAAAGGCAAATCAAAGCAGGGGACTGGGTTAGTGAAGTTCAGTCAGTCTTGTGTGAAGACGCGGTGCGTTTAAAAGAGTAATCGTGGCTTGAAGATCTCCGTTACAAAGATCTGTCGAATAATTGTCTAGTAATTGTTATAGTTTATGCAAAGGGTATAAACAGAGGAATAACAAAAAAGGCAATTGTTATTATTTACATTGTAAACAGTGGTACAAATAATTATTCGAATAATAACGAATTTTATTAAAACAAAACACAAATTTATTTTTATTTTATTTGCAATCTGCGAACTCATATTTTAAACGTTTTTAAAAGGGAACAACGTAACAATATTGTTCACATCTGTAGATCTATAAGAATGTTGTTTTTACAAATCTTTATAAAACTTTGCATGGATTATTTAAATTCCTTTATTTTATTTGTATTGTTTTTATTTTTTTATTGCCTTTCTAAAGTTAATCGTTCATAATACTTTCCACTTGAAAAATGTTACAAAATTTAAGCTCTTTTTTGTTATTGTTTCTGTTACTTACCACTTACCTGTGTTATATTTCCAAGTAAGTCCACTTAATCTTTAGAAGCTTATACTCTTTAGAAGTATTATTAAAACTATTCAAGATGCGTTTTTACCAACAGTTGCTTTGTTTTATGTTTATTTTAAAAATTCATTTTGTTTTTTGAAAAACAAACAGTTTTGTTTGAATTTTTCAAATCTATTATGACTGCTCATTATTTGCAGGGAAAGGAAAATTAATTGTGCCACAGGAAATGCGCTAAGAAATTGTTTAAGCTTGAAAAAAATTATTGTGAAGAAATTTTTTGACTTTTCAAAAATAACTTGGAGTTTAGAATATAACACGCGCTAGTATACATAAAATTCCACCAACGAATTCTGATAATTTTTTTGAACAACTTCCACCTCAAACGCCAGACTGTGGTAAGAAGTCAATATAAAGTCGATTACATAACATAATTGGCCATTACAACCCTTCAGTCAGGATTACGACCTAACTTCTCACACTGCTCAATTGTGTGTTAATTGTATCCATAAGTGGCGAGACCTACAGTTTAAAGTCGACTCTAAACGAAAGATTTTTGAAAATATTTTTCATGGCAATTTTATTTACTCGCAGAGTTTTTGCCAAAAATCTGCCGAGCAGAAGTCGCCGTTTTGTTGTTCGTTTTGTTGGAGATGTCTGGCCTGGAGTTTGAAACGTGGCCGCACGCCAAAAAAGCCAGCACGCAACCAACTAAACTGCAGTAAAATGTATGATAACCAGCAATCTAGTTTCCAATAGTTTGGAGACGATGAATCAGCAAAACATGTTCTTGGAATCTTTCGGCATTAAAGCATCCCAAAAGGCAGAACCTGGGTGTTGTTGACACCGAGCACCCCATAAAATTTAACTACTATAGATAATATAAATAAATTAGCTCCAAATAGTTCCGTTACAGATGTTAGCGATGGGTTTCCCACTACTCTCGTAGATCTATTTGGAGGCATTATTTCTCAGTAGACTATGTATCGTAAGGACAACGGTCCCACAGTAAAATTTCCAGTCGAGAAAAGAAAATAAGCAGTTTCGTTCTTCCTCAACTCAACCCAGTAGTCACACTCTGATTATCATTGGGGTTAATTTGTCCCTATGTCCAGTGATTATTATATGGAGGAATAGATGATATTGGTGGATAAGATTGGGCATTGATATGACACTCCAAAGGGACTTTATGGCAAATTGGCAATCTAATTAGATTAGAATACTTAAATACATACATACATACATAGTTGGTCATTGCAACCCTTTATTCAGGATTACGACCTAGTTCCTCACGCCACATATACTGTGTGTGTTAATTTTATACATGAGTGGCGTGACCTGCAGTTTATTCGCAGTCAAATTCGAACGACAGATTTTTTGAGAAAATTTTTCATGGCAATTTTATTTACTCACTGAATTTTTACCGGATATCTGCACAGTGGAAATCGCCGGAGAAATATTTTTTCATATTTCGTTTTGTTGAAAATGCCTAACCTAGAATTTGAACCGTGGCCTCATGTCTTCTAATCCAACACACTATCTTCTAGGAAATACGCTGACACAGAGAACGCATTTAAATGACACGATGATAGTCATAATCTTCGCCTGAGTGTCTGATATTTTCATATCAAACTTCAAGCCTTTCGGTGTACATTTTCAAAGAATTTGGAGGAACATTTAATTTCGCATTACAGTAGTTTTAGAGTCTTTTGTTGTAGCTTTCATTTGATTTTTACGTGGTGGGTTCCAAGCCCCACGTACAACCCAAATTTAACGTCTAGGGGATTGGACTTCGCTGCACGCATTAGTTAACATCTAGCGGGTGCTAGAATGCCATCCAGGTCTGCTTGCATGCAGACCCTCCCTGGGTCTGTCAGTAAATGAAGGCAAAACAAAGTATATGTTATCGACAAGTAGAGACGTGCGGCGTATTGATTCTCAGATTACGGACGATTACTATACTTTTGATACAGTCAAGGAATTTATTTATCTTGGCTCCGCCATTACCACTAAAAAATGATGTCAGTCTGGAGATCAAGCGCAGGATCACTCCTGCCAACAGGTGCTACTATGGTACGACAAAACTAATACTCTACAAAACGCTCATCGCCCCTGATCTTCTTAATGGCGCAGAGGTATGCACCCTATTAAGCACTGATGCAGAAACCTTAAGAGTATTCGAGAGGAATATACTACGTAAGATCTTCGGTCCAGTGCGAGTTGGCGATGATTTCCACATCCGATTCAACAGTGGACTGTATGAGCGCCTCAACGACATAGACGTTGTGTAGCGTACTAATATCCAGCGGCTGGCTCGGCCATGTCGTTCGAATGCAGGAGGATGCTTCGGCTAGACGGGTATTTGATGCGTGGATCTGGATCGGCGAAGAGAACGACCTTGTATCGAGGAATCCTTGTCATCAATTGGTGTGGTCAACTGGCGTAGACGCGCAAGAAGCAGAGGCTGAAAGGACGTGTTGGGGCAGGCCGAAATCAGTTAATCGTATTGTTAATGGCCAATTACGTAAGTAAGTAAATTACAGTAGTTTTTCATACTTTTTAGCTGACCCAATAGAAAGAATAGTAGAGGTATCATGTTAGCATACAGTAGTGGAACTCTGACTTCAAGCCTCAGCTCTGAAATATTGAGAAAAAATTAGATAAGTTATATATGTCTACGGGAACCTTCGAAACCTTCGAAAATTATTAGTTCGCAGTAGATGTTAAACTCTAAATTACGTCTCTCATGGTTATAGTTAACTAACACAAATAAGGTGATATGAGAAATTAGACGTAATCGAAGGTAAATGATTGTAATGTACCACTATAATTTATAGGAGCTGTTGTTATCAGAATGCTGTTGATAAAATTACGGTATAGGGTGCCAAAAATATTTCTTGTGTTACCCTATCATGTCATTTAAAACGATCACTTACTGAATCACACTACTTTGACGTTTGAAATGTCACCCTTGTTTTAAAAAACTCTTTAAGCAAGAAGTAATTGAATAAATAAACAAATTGAGAGAGAGAGTGAGCTGCTTCTCTCTGAGACAAAAAAGGGAGAGCAAAGAAAAATAATAACCATTTGTTATCCTTTAATAAAATAAATATTTTATATCTCTATGCCAGCAATAATATAAACAGCAATTGTAGAGTCTACATACATACTAGTACATGCACGTTCCATCAGTGTTTATACTGTATGTATGGCATGTAAGTACTTAAATACATTGCTTACGCATACCGATATATTCAGCTGAAATTGCATATGTTGCTATCAGTTATGCACACATGCACACACACTTTCAACATGCAGCTGGTGTATCATGTGTAATTCTACACTTCTTGTAGTTGCCATAACATACATTGACAATGTGTGAGAATAACTCTGTATGCATGTATGTATCCTTGTATATAATGTGTGCATTTATATGTGTAAGTGCGGATATTTAAATTGCGTTTGTTACTCCATTTTACTTTCATGCTCGAGTGAAACAAACAAATACAGTTACGCACACATGTAAGCACATGTAGATATCAGCATGCATGCTTGTGTACACACATGGATAACGTCAAGTTTGATTTTAAGTAGTTGTACATATGAATACATGAGTAAATACTATATTTGTAATTTGCATTATCATTATCGTACAGACGAGGTTAGATAATAAGAAACGAATGGCTTAAAAGCTTTCCCAACATGATATTGAATTTAATAAGAATTTTTAAAGATGCGTAATGAAGAAAAAATTAAATTTGAATTTACCCCACTACTATTTAGTTAACCACAGCTCTATATTTAAATTTTATCACCAATACCACTTGCCAACCATAACAAAAATGTTATTATATTGTATGTGTGCATGTAAATAGCGTTAAAAGTATGCATTTGTTTAATAAATTAAAGTAAAAAAGTTAAAAATTTCCATTCATTCATCCATACATTCCTTCATTGCCTCAAAAAGATATTTTCATTCGAATTACTTACTACTCTACATTTGTTGTTATATTTATTAAACAGAAGCAAATTTCGTTAAAATTCTAAGCATTGTAGCAATGATGCTCAAGTATTTTCAGAAGCACTCAACCACATTCTTATTTAGCTTAAGATCTTAATATAATATAGTGTACTACATAGAGGGGAACGAAATAACGGATGAACTGGCACGAAAGGGATCGGCGATGTCTGAGGAGGAGACAATAGAGGTAATATATGGGCCCCTACAAGAATACTTTCAAATTGGAAAAATCAGCATGAAATTCAACAACCCATAGGTAGTGCAACATATCTGGTTGCTGGATTTCAAAACTGCTGTGTTCAGCAATGGATAGCAGGAAAACCGGGGCAACCACTTAAGTTTAACAAGAGAACTATTGGATTCTAACAGGAATTCTAACAGGTGTCTGGACTATTAGCATTTTCGATCACAAGCTCAGTCTTCCCCACCAGATTTACTTCAGAAGCTGCCAGGAAGTGGAAGAAACGGAATCGGGAGATTCCTTCATATGAGTGTTTTTGGGTGACAGAAGGTTTGAAAATCCGGTCGAACGTGCCACTAAGGGAAATGGCTGGGGTGGTTTAAATGTATTACTAACGGATCACGGCAGAGGTGGTTACTGGCTAAAACAATGGGCCATATGAGTCACCGAGTGAACGGCAAGTTACTAGCTAATTTAACTTAAGAACTTAATGCAAATTAAAGCAGGAAGAAAATAGTATGCCTAGCTAAGCCATTTTGATTCAAGAAACAATAAGAAGAAAATCAATAATAAAGATGTTTGCAAGGCTACTGAATAATAAAGTCTCGAGAATATACAATCGTTAAAGGGCTTACGTACATACCTGACCTTTCAGTCAGGATTACGAACTAACACCTCACACCACTTATGTTGTGTGTGTTAATTTAATCCATGAGTGGAGGGACCTTAAGAAACTTTTTCATGGCAAATTTTACGCTCAAATTTTTTGCCAGAAATGTGGTGAGAGGAAGATGCCGAAAAATATTTCTTTCTTCATATTTCGTTTGGTGGAAGATGGAGTTTGAACTAATGCCTCATGTCAAAAAAGCCAACACACTACTTACTAGACTACGGTGTTACAATAAACTTTTTTAAATTGCACTTTAAAGACATAGTCGTCTTTTATTTTTACTCACTGATCAGTAGTAGCTAAGTATATGGAGGGACATGGCTTTACTTTATTTGTGATTTCTGAAGAGGTTGTTAATCGGTCGAAGAGAAATGCTAACTTTCTTTTTGCTCACCCTTTCGGAATAGTGTAACGCAGCTATCTTTAATTGACATCAAATCGATCAGGAAATACATCAACAGATGGTATCTCGCTTGATTGAAAGGTTTTTGTTTTAAAGCGAGCCCTTGATTCTGATTATCAGAATTGGTTAAACAGAGCATGTCTGTTAACTGTGGGACATCAATTCATGTGATATCAAAACACACCAATATGAATAGTGAAATTAATTTTTATGCCACTAATAAACTATAAACTGAACTGTGTGGCCACTTCTTCTTCTTCTTCTTTTTGGAGGAATTCGGTCAGTACTGGGACTCACCGGGCTGCTGTGCATGCTCAAGTAGGAGTTATTATCAAAGCTATCACTCCTATCTACTTACGTAATTATAATTAACTTGGCTTGTCCATGCAGTCGTAATTGCTGATCATGCTCAGTTATTCTCTATCAAACTTTCGCTTCTGATGGTATCGCTGTAAGCTATATAAAAGGAAAGGCAAAGCAGGCGAGTGAGTGAGTAACAGTTCAGTCAGTCTTCTATCAAAACGCTGTGTGTTTGAAGAGAGTACCCGTGGTTTGAAGATCTGCGTTACAAAGATCTGTCGAACAACTGTCTAGTAAATGTTACTGTTTATGGAAAGGGTGTAAACAGACGAATAACAAACAAAGCAATTGTTGTCGTTTACATAAAGTTGTGAATAGTGGCACACAGAATTGTGCGAATAATAAAGAATTTTAATTAAAAGTAATTTTATGTTTATTTTATTTGTAATCTAAGAGCTCTTATTTTAAACGTTTTTAAAACATAAAAACGTAACAGTGTAAAAATTGTTATTTTTTTATTTACTTGTTGATTTTGGTTTAATTTCCCTACAAATAGTTAATTTTTATTTGCTTTTAAATCTTAAAATTTATTTCCTTTTTAATTCTTTAAAAAGTTCAAGTCAAAATTCTCGTTTAATTCACTTAGAAGCTCAATCTATGGCAAGCATCTTCACAGAATTATAATCCGCTGCTCTGAATTTATTTTCCAAACAGACTATTTTAATTTTTTTTTTAAGATTCTATTAATGAAATTGATCGTAAAACTTGTGCCCCCAATTTATTCTCCAACTTCTTCTTCATTTTTAATTATTTTTTTTTGCTGGGCTGTGCAGCTTAACATACTGACATTAAATTAAAATTCTTTTGGCGTTTTCTTAATTTTTTTTGTATAAAAATGGAATAGAATTTGATAGAAGAAATGAATTTTATTAAGACTACTCCCCCGTTCTAAACTTTGGCAAACAGCCAAGATTTTTGGATACCAACATTGGTTTTCAATACCAATATTTTGCCTTGACAATACCATCTTCTTCTTCGTTTGTTTCCTCTATTCCAGCAAAGCAATTTTACTTGCCAAGAATGCCAGAATGTACGGAAAATTCTATTAATTTAAAGTGAGATGGATTAAGTGTTTATTGATTTGGTTTAATAAACTGTTAAAATATAAATTGGAAAACGTTTGGGAATTCAAATATAAAGTACAGCAAAAACATTCGCTTACAATCACTCAATAAAAATTTAAGTTGAAATTAATAACGATATTATACGAGTTGTGTTGAAAACATACTTTTGTAAACCACATAGGCATCATAAGGCCATAATAAATTGTCTTCAAGTAAGTCTGTTTAGAGCTAATGCTTTTATTAGACAGTTCAATCTGAGGGGACAGGGTTCTTTCCAAACTATCTTCCACAATTAAGAGATTCGAACTCTTCGACTCGTCAAATTCTCTCTCGCTATATCGCTATCACCACTGCCTAATTTTGTAGCTGAGGGACTGACTAGGGTAGGTACACATCCATCGAGCATCTTTCCGTGTATCTGAATAGATATGTCTCTTCTTTAAGGTGCTTCATTTGAATGAGGAAGAATTTTCCATCATTGCAAGATATAACTGGTCTAAATTGACAAGAAAGAGTATTTAAACTGGATTGTAGAGAAAAATTTGTCACTATATCTATAGTCATTAACGTGGCAATAAAAGTCTTCACTTATCTGCTAATGACTTCTGTCGAAGAAGAAAGCAATGTACGTCTCAAGTTCGACACAGACTTCTCTAATTTTGTTCTTAATTGCTAAATGCTGTTACGGATCTATCGTTCTTTAATATCAAATAAATGAACAAAATTTTATTAAACTTTCAAAGTGATTTATCAAGCCTTAAAAGTTAACTCTGTGGCATCGCTTTATGGTGGTGTCATAATGGACAAATATATGCTCAAATGCTAGCCTTCGCTCTTGTTCGTTCTTCTGATGTGTGTTGCATGTGTTAATTTTATCCATCGGTCGACTCGGAATGATAGAATTTCGAGCAACTTTTCATGCCAATTTTATTTACTCTCATAGTTTTTGCCACAAATCTGCTGAGAGGAAGTCGCTGAAGACATATTTGTTCATATTTCGTTTTGTTGGAGATGTCTGACCTGGGATTTGAAATGAGGCCTTATGTCTAATAAGCGAAGACGCTACCTGTTGGCCTACGGCAACTTCATTAGGCAATATTAGGCAACATTAGAGTGCATCCGATGGAGTTCCATTAGGAGGCCACCTCTAAAACATAGAATATAGAGTAGTCCTCTTTGTATAGAATAGTGGGAACAGTTTATCTTATGCTTATCAAGTCGATGTAAATTAATCTCATTGTTTTACACACTCACACTTACAGTCCTTAAGTAGAATACTTGAATAGATTAAAATCTCAGGCATAATAACTACTACAGGATTGTGTTATTTTGTTGTAGCATTTAGCTTCGAACACTCTTTTGAACTGACGCTATTGTTACTAAACTAAGGAACATATTTTGCTGAAGTCATATAAAGGAAAACGTACTTAGTACCCCCAGCCATAAGAGTAAGAATCAAAAATTATTTGAGAGTATAAAAGTCTTTCACTGTAATTCCATTTTAAATTGTGCTGATGATGCATAATAATGATTAATGATTTCAATCCTTTTAAGGCAAATATTTTCTCACCCAAAATCCTTTTTATTGCCGCAACTCGTTGAGTACTTATCAAAGAAAAATTATGAAAAAAAGGAAAGAAAAATATTACAAAAAGGTCTAAGGAAGCTGATAAAGAAATGAAATTAAAAATTTTGAATTTTTTTTTTAATTTTCGTTTCTTTTGTGAAGTTTCTTATTTTTTGTGTCTATGTAATGAATTTTCTATAAAAAATATTGCTACAGCTGTTTGTTGCTTACAAAATCCTAAACAGGGCACCTGAACTTGTTTTCAAAAACAAAATCTTCTGAACTCGAATTGTTGAGTTTGGAGTAGGTAAACTATAATCAAGAGTATTATAAAATAAATAAAAAATTCTCGTAAATTATTTTCCATAAAGGCACACTTAAGTAGAGTCATTTACAAGAAATTGTCAGTAAATACAGGAACACAAAGCAGCTCAACAATTACAGCTATAGACACAGATTCTTCATTGCAATATAATGGAAAATAACTGTGTATACTTTGGTAATAAATTATATGATATGTATGCGTGTATACGTTCAGATTTCATATACCTTTTGGGTAACGGAAAAACAACGCTTGAGACATAAAGCAAAATGAAATAATAAAAATGTGCAGCTGGTGTTAACGCAATAATCCTGTTTATTAGCAACTGCAGTTCCTTTCAATGTATTAGTGTTTCACTCATTTACTCGACGATTTTAATTTTCTTCCTTTTTGGTCAGTCTGGCACGTTTTCTTTAAAAATCTTTCTAAGAATATCCAGTTTTAGAAATTAAATAAGAGTTTAAGAAATTTATTAAAGAGTTTCAAGAGTAAACAATTAGAAAAATAAGACTCGTGCTTAAATTTGACTCAAATTAACAACATATTGTTACGTTCTTAAAAATGTTTAAAATATGATCTTGTTGATTGCAAAGAAAATAAAAATAAATTTGTGTTTAGTTTTAATTAAAATTCTTTATTATTCGCACAATTCTGTGTGCCACTGTTCACAATTTGATGTAAACCAATAATTGCTTTTCTTTGTTATTCCTCTGTTTATATCCTTTGTATAAACAATAACAATTACAGGACAATTATTCGACAGATCTTTGTAACTGAGATCTTCAAACCACGATTACTCTCTTCAAACGCACCGCGTCTTCACACAAGACTGACTGAACTTCACTAACTCCGTCGCGTGAATGTTCTCGAAGGCGATTGTTCGTGACTTCGTCTTCTCGAAATATCTATATAAGTATATAAGCATCGTTGTTTACATTTATTCTTGTAGCGTTTGTTGTTTTATTTTTTTTTTACTTGCTGGTGTTTGTTTTTATATTAAGCAGTGCGATAATTTGTAAACAGGCTTTTTTACTTTTTTTTATAGATTTTGTTTATAATTTTAATGTTAAACAATGTTAAAGCAAAACACCAGATCTTAATTTTTTTCATTTTCGTAACAATGTTCTAATCGATTATTGCATCTTAAGTTGAACAAATTGTTTCTTAAGTTCATAACTTCGGACTACTTAGATGGTCATTGCAGTCCTTCCGTCACAATTATAAACTAGCTCCTTACGACACACAAGTACTGCTTATGAAAACAATACAATCAATGTTCTTCCGTATTATACATTTTCTCATATTACCAACGACGTCAACTTTCCTATTGTTTAACTCACGCAATCGCAAACTCACTAGGAGCTTACAACCAGCGAGTTTGAGAGAAATGAAATTTCCTACTTTATTCCGATATTGTCTTTCATTCGAACTTGCCGCCGAAAAAACAGGCATTCATGGACCAGGGCTGTCATAGAGAACCTCATGCAGCCCTCCTTCATGCTTTCCCAGAACAGCAATTAACCGACGAAATCAGAACACGTATACCATAAAAAATGTTGCAAGCATTCACTGGCCTTGGCTGGAATATTCTTTATGAATATCATGGAACGTAAATACAAGTTATTTTTGAATGATTCGAAATGTTCTGCAGAAATCTCCAACATTAATGAAAAGTCCCATGATGCAAGCAGCATTGCTCTGTTTTCAATATCGCCTTGACATTCAATTAGTCAAGCATCCTGTACTTACTCAATTGGACACCATTACAACTCTTTAGTCAGGATTACAACCGAGCTTCTCACACCACCCGTTTTGTGTGTGTTAATTCTATATATGAGTGGCATAGGCATCTACAGTTTAAGGCCAACTCCGGAATGACAGATTTTCTACCATAAGACTGCTGAGAAGAAATCTCCAAAGATATATTTTTTTTAAATTTCGTTTTGTTTGACATACCAGAGTTGGGGTCCGAATCACAGTCTCTCGTCTAATAAGACAACTTTCCAGCAGTCTGTATGAAAGTTTAAAATACGAATCCTTATTACGACGCAGAGTCGTCTAGCTTTTGGTGTGATGTGGAATGCATACATAGTCATTAATATCGATATAGTATAGTGTGATTTGGTTGTCATAATTGTCTATGCAATCCATTGCCGGAAAACTTCGAATGAGTCAGACCAGACTTTAATAGTTAAAATCAATTAGAATACACTTTAATTAATTTCAATGTCAATGTAAAAATTTTATTTGGAGCAAAAGGGCAAATTTAATAAAATTTTTGGTGAATATGCTGAAGGAGGTATAAGCTCAAAGCACGAAACATAGATACAATTGACGGTCATGTTATAATAATAAACCACAGTAGGGTTTCAGAGGAAATACTTCAAAGGCAAAGCAAATTAATAAAGACAGTGTAAATAGTTCACCAAGATACAAGTATAATAGTTTGTGTTTAACCACTGAATATATTTAGAAAAGTTTGTTAAAAAAAAGTTCTGTAACCCTAGATCGAGCCTTAAAAAACTATTCATATTCTAGCTTATGTATCATGTATTCGATTTAGGTGGACCACGAAATTTACAACGACCATAAAATCAATTAGTTACTAATCTAGAGCGACAAAATTATTGCTATTATTAAAGCTGATAGACTTTCAGATCATTTTTCGAAAAGGCGTAATAGGTGGCAAAAACTCTGAGAGTAAAACTCTATCATGAAAAGTTTCTCAAAAATCTGTCGTTCTGAGTCGACTTTAAACAGTAGGTCCCGCCACTCATGTATAGAATTTACACACACAACATAAGTGGTGTGAGAAACTAGGTCGTATTCTGACTGAAAGGTTGTAGTGACCAATTATGTATGTATGTATGTAATAGATGTAAATTTATGATCATTTCCGATTAGTACATTATCAAAGTGAATCATCAAAGTGAATTATTCTGTTATCTCATACGTACGTAATTGACCGAAATATTATCATCCTTAATATCTATGAAATAAAACATAGGACGAAACACTTTTTTCTAATGTTTGTCTGTCAGGTGAGATAAATATGAAAAGAAAAGTAAGAAAGACTCTACAACAAGGGTCAAGAAACAGCTGCTAGCAATCTGCGAAAAAATTTGGTAATATTTTCTCCACTCAAACTACTAAGGGCATACGGCTCTCTGTTCCAAGTAGTACCATCTCTGGCGATAAGCATACTATTGTCATGTTTGCTGCTGCCAATACTTTCGACAGTTCATAAGTCGGGCTTCTGTTTTCTTCTTCCTCAGAGTCTTTAGCAGCAGGAAGATTACATATATACATAATCGGTTGTTACATTTCGTTGTAAAGTGGAAAACCCTGACTTGAGGTTTGACCCTTGGCCTGACATCTAATAAGCTAACACGCTACATACTAGACTACTACTAGTTCCATATCTAGAACAGATAATTCAACCTCTTTACTTTCATCCCACACCTAACTTTCAATTCCTTCTCAAATACCATAAATAAAATAAAATAATAAATAAAACTTCATAAGTCTTTGAAAACTTATAAAAGACTATACACAAAACCAAAGAATCATTAGTAAAGTCATATATATCAAAAATGATACATGAGCCAGAATTATTTTTTAAGTCCTGTTTAAAATTTTCCATTTTTATTTGGTTTAAAATAATGGCGATATAAACGTTAACGAATTAAAAAAATATCAGGCATCTATCTTTTTCTGAATTAAAGCTGTATTGTCTTAACAATTGAAATGTTTCATTTTTGATATAAAGCTCGAACTACGGTTAAACAGTTTTGATTTCCATAATTTATAAAAAAAAAATGAATGTCAAATGCCAACACAGTGTAAAAAGTTTTATGACAAATTTTACAAATTGCCATCATTTCTAACAGTGACAAAAATATGAGAACGGGAACAAGAAATTATAAGTTTGACAAATTACTTTATCTTTGATGATACACATAAAAATGTGTAAAGGAGGGGTAGAACAGATAAAATAAATGGATTTTTTAAAACACTACATATTTGGAATACCTTGCGTATAAGTAATATGAAACAGAGTGGAATTGTTTCTTTGTACATTAAATATTGCACATACGCAACAGTGTTCCCTCAGTAGTAATACTTAATATTTTTAGTTTGAATTGGCAAATGTTGTTTTATTTTAAATTATAATATGAAATGAAACTAAATAAATTTTCTTGTATTCTTTTCCAGAAAAGAAAATTTTAATAAACCCCCAGTTAACACTTGACATAAAGACTGTATAAATTTTACAGCAGCCAGTGTCTCGCCAGTTATAATTGTTTCAGCTAAGTTTTCTCTTTCGAACCTCCCCTGCCATTTGCTGTTTAAGCCAGAGAGTAAAGGAGTACAGACGCTTATAATTTTTATTATATCTTCTGTAACTGTTTGGCTTCTCTTCAAATAAATTGGCTGGTGAAATTGTTTCCTTTTTTGTTCTTCAACAAGCTTAACGTTAAAAGTAAATCCAAAGTCGACATATAAATTACCAAAAATAAACAGATTTCCGTCTTGTTCTTTTTTTAATAAATTTATTACAATTTTTTTTTCTGACAATAGTTAACAAATAAACAACCAATATGTATTATCATATATTGCCATGTACCGCTGTCTTCATTTAGGGAATTTTTATTTAAATTTTTCTGTTTTTTTAAAAAATTATTTTTATCTGAATCTTGTGAACAGCTATTGGAATAGATTCGATGGTTTTTGTCTTCTTATAATCACTGCACAACACTGAATACTATTTTCTTAATTTTTATTTCTATCTAAAGTAGTTGAACTCTTGTGAAAGTTTAATATAAAATATTTTATGTTCAATTTAATTGACTGAGCATATCTGGACATTTGCTAACCCCAAGACTTCCTCTCCTACATAAATTAGGTTAGCTTAGCAGGTAGCTTGCCACTCACAGGCAAGTTTACTCAGTGACCCAAACGGCGCATTGTATTACGCAGTTTGAGGTAAGTCCCCTTGTCATGATCCGTTAGTAGCGGATTTGGCCCACCCCGAGCTCTGGGTGAAACCGGACAGTTCCTCTACTGACACTTCCGCCACCATCACCACATCTTCAAACGTTCCGACACTTAAAATCGATTACGTCTGTTTCGAATTGTAGGGCATTCTCATATACTATAAGGTGCTGTATTGCATTATCCATCATGGCAGCTTCTCCAGTAATCCTGTTAGGGCAGACTGAGCTTGTCAGCGAAATTGCAAATAACGCAGTTAGAATTCCAATTCGTTAGAATTCCAATTAGAGTGCGTACCGTTTTCGTGCCAAACTTAAGTAGTTTTCTATCCTAACTATTTATACTACAATTTAAACCGGTTTTCTGAGCGGACATTATAATCTCTAAAACAGTTGTACGGGATAATACGTGGATTCTGTAATAAAGAAATAAAATTACTATCACATATGCATACTTGGAACCTGCTGTACTGATATTACATTTCAAAAGAATGCTTCCCAAGTATTAGGCCCGGAGTAGAATTATATCAGCTAAACTGCACCCGGCTTGCAGGTATTATAAGGATATTTACTGCTACTAGTACCTTATCCTCTCTTATATTGCTTTTTGGAGTAAAAAGGCCTGTCATTATTTTATAATTCAAACTTGACTTCAAATTCTATATACAAGGCAATTTTACCCTATTTTTGAAGATATTCTCGTATCTTAAAAATGGAAGACAAAGAATACTTCTCCTACTACAGTAGCTCATCAAAAAGGAAAGAGTGCAGCTACGTCTACCGTCTATCGCTATCCGTATTGTGAATCAAACTAATTGTGTAGCAGCACATATTATTAAAAAATTTGAAGTTGACATGGATTTAAGAAAGCTTACTATTGTTTGATATAATAAAATTTATTGTTTTGTAGCGTTGACTACTATGCTGGACAAAGTATAGAGGTTGGCAAGTTTGGACATCATTCGTGCTCTAAAATACACGGCGCAGGCTAGCCTCGAGGCCATATTATCTCTGCAACCATTGTACATCTTCCACCAAAACATGACTGCTAAAACTGCACTAAGGCTTAAGTTCTCAGATATGTTTACTGCTTGAAGTAGAAGCTATTCATCCGGGTTTTGGATGCGACTACATCATACCAGATACTGTTGTCGAACGAACTTATAAACTCACACTCCCACACGAGAATAATGGTGTCATCGATGAAAAATGAAATGTGGAACTAGATGTGGGGTGTAATCCAGTAAAATGGCACTGAATAGATAACAGAAGAAGGCCAAAGAATTTTAGGCGGAGATTTTTGCTATTGAACAAGCTGCACAGGTACCTACCTCCTTCGAACTTGATCATACATGTGGACAGTCAAGAAGCACTCAAAGCGATGGGATTCCACCTTGTCATATCAAAGGGCAGCACGAGTACCATAGACTCCCTACACCGTATGCCGCCTTTTACAACCTCTACTGGGTTCCGGGCCACTGTGGCATACAATAATACGATAAGCTGAATGAACTGGCACGAAAGGAATCGGAGATGTCTGAGAAAGAGATGGTAGAGGGGATATATGCGGCTTTACTAGACTACCTTTTCAAACTGCAAAAAAAAGGAGAATGGATCTCAACAAACCGTATAAGAAACTGTACAAAATGTCGGATTGTCGAATTTCAAAGTGTAGCTGTGCACAGCAAGAAAACCAAGAAACTACAACAGAACGATCCGCTATCGAACAGGAACTCTAACCGGACACTTCGCTATTGACAGTTTCGCTGACAAGCTCTGTCTACTCCACCATTATACTGCAGATGCTGCCAGGATGTGGAAGAAACAGAATCGGTACAATACAGTAACAGAAAGCTCTAAAATCTCGGCATGATTTCGAATGTGCCAATTGGGAAACTGGCCGGTTTCATCCGAAGCTGGAGGTGGTTCAGACCCACCACTAATGCATCATGACAATAATATATAATACACTATACAACACAATGGGCCATAAAGACCACATAGTGAACTGGCCTGTGACTGGTAAGATACCCGCCAACCTAACCAAACGTTGTTAAAAAATCTCAATCATCTACTGGAGTACGGCATATTAAAGCTAAAAAATTTATAATTTCAAAATAAATTTACCATAATTAAAGAAATTTAATATTGTTTAATAAAAAAAAAATCATAAGAATTACATAAATTATCACTTAGCAACTACATACACACAAACATACATAAGACGCGAGTACATTGTCATAAGGAAATCCAATTAATAATACCATCAATGGATATAATTTATTGCGATTAGAAGCACACAAACCATATACATATGAATGTATGTACACATATATGAATGTTCTCTTTGTTTAAAATTTATTTAATAATTATTTTATTCATAATATGGGATTTATTTGCTGAATGAACATCAGTTTCTAATTAGATTTTAAACACTGAAATGAAAGTAATGGAAATATTAAATGAAAATGCAAGTTTAAAGCGAATGAATGGAAATTTAATTGTAGGAAATTATTATGCAGGAGGTAAGAAGAGATGGCGTTCGAAAATGCACGTTGGGCGGAATTCAATAAACTTTTTTTCGGAAGCTCCACTAGAAGATTTATTTTCTAGACCCAAATTATAAAAATATCATGGTGGAATGGTTAAAAAGATATACTTGCAGTCAAATCCTCAGGGAAAGGGGCGAGGTGACAATTGTTGTCAATCCGATTTGCTATTGTTACGTTTTTACCTTTTAAAAATGTTTAAAATATGAGCTCGTTGGTTGCAAATAAAATAAAAATAAATTTGTGTATATTTTTAATTAAAATTCTTTATTATTCTCACAAATCTGTGTGCCACTCTTCACAACTTTATGTAAACAGCAATTGCTTTGTTTGTTATTCCGGAGATCTTCAAACCACGATTACTCTCTTCAAACGCACCGCGTCTGCACACAAGACTGACTGAAATTCACTGACTCACTCTGCTTTGCCTTGCCTTCTATATGACAAAGTAAACAGTCTGATGAATGTTCTTGAAGGCGAATGTTCGTGACTTCGGCTTCTCGAGATCTCTAAAAATGTAATCATCGTTGTTTACGTTTAGTATTGTAGTGTTGTTGGTATATTTTTGTTTACGGGTTTACCATTTTTTATGCTGCTACTTGTTTGTTGTAAACAAGTTCATTGTTTTGTCTTTGTAGCTTTTGTTTATAATTTTTTGTTAAACGATGTAAAAGCAAAACACTAGATTTTTTGCATTTTTGTATCGCTGTAATATCTTCTATACGAGCAGGCCCTTTGTCTTTTCCTAGGTAAAGTAAAAACTTTTGCTTTTCACTAGCTCGTCTGTAAATACTAACATTTTAGTCTAGTATGTTGAGTGTGTTACTTTTATCCATAAGTGTCGGAATCTACAGTTTAAAGTCGAATCCGAATGACATATTTTTGATTTTTCATGGCAATTTTGTTTCACTCTCAGAGTTTTTACCAGAAGACTGCTGAGAGAAAGACACCGAAAGAAATATTTTGTTGTCATATTTCGTTCTATTCGAGATGTCTGAACTGGAGTTTGAACCACGGCTACTCATCTAAAAAACGAACATATTTCCTTCATTACTGCAACGACTTCACACAGAACAAACTAAAACGGCCAAATCCAAATTTATTGGAGATAAGTTTTCTGTTGCAACTAATTTGAAAGAAAGGTGGAAAACAATTCACGATATTCACGGATTTAAAGCAGATGCTTAATGAAGAATTTTCCAATATACCAGTGTCTGTACCCACTCTCTAATGGTAGTCGAACAATAATTTAGATTTCAATAATGTCAATCATGTTTGTGTAATATCTAGTCTGCCATCACTAAAGTTCACTGCAATAGGAGTTGAAGGGAATAATTCAAAGTTTCTTAAGATTGTAATACCACAAATTGTGCATTTTATAACATTTATTTTCAACAAAATTTTTACAATGCTTATGGAAACTGACAAGAATTATTCCAGTAAGAAAATCTAACTTTGAATACATCGATAGCAATCCTACCGTTTATCTTGAAATGTTTAGAAAGATTGCTTTATAATCAGGTTTCCCGACAATTCAGAGTAGGGTTAGGTTAGGTTAGCGTATATAATGCGTTCGCAGACAAGTTCACTTGTTCCATTGACCCATTATGTTACCCATCGTGGGGTTAGTCTCCTTGTCATGATCAGTTAGTGGTGTGTTTCAAGTACTCCGAGCTCCAGATGAAGCCTCCCAATTCCCTTATTGGCTCCTTTGCCACCGTGCTCAAATTTTCAAACGTTCTGTCACTCAAATGCAGATGACATCTGTTCTAAAGTACAGGGCAGTCGCATAAAAGGTGTTCTACCGATTTTGTTTCCCCTACATCCTGGTCGGTCAAACCGAGCTTCACAGCGAAACTGCCAATATCGCAGTGTGACATTAGAATTTCTGTTAGAGTGCGAACCGTACTCTTTTCGAACTCAAGTAGTTTCCTAGTTCTCCCGCAGTCCACAGCTGAACTTAGCAGTTTTGATATTCGGCAACCAAGTATTTTAGACCAATGCTTATATCACCTTATATCGTCGCCTTTTGGTTTCCTTCTATGCCACAGTGACTGGGAACCCAGAAGTGGAGGGTATTGTGGCAACGTATACAGTATAAAGAGTCTACGCAACTTCTGATGACCTTTGATTTGACGAAACGGGATCCTAGCGCTGAGATTGTTGCTTGACTGTCCATACATATGATCAAGTTTAAAGGGGGTTGGTCCCCAGAACCAGTTTATCGAAAAAGACACCAGATCCAGTTCTACATCCACTTTCGAGCCATCGATGAAGATTGTTATACCACTGTCACCGATGACCTCTTCAGTAACCCATTCATTGCCTATGGGAGTGTTAATTTTTTTATGATTGAGGACGTAAACGTTGCGAACAATTTGGGAATTTATTTTAATAACAGCCTAACTTGGTCTAACCTGATTAGTTTCATATTGTTACGAAAATTTAAAAATCTAGATACTGGTGTTTTGCTTTTACATCGTTTAACATTAAAATGATAAAAAAAGCTACAAGAAGAAAACAATGTACTTGTTTACAAATTATCGCACTGCGTAATATAACAACAAACACCAGCATAAAAAATTGTAAACAATAAAACAAAAGTACAAGAAGTGAGAAGCTAGGCCGTAATCCTGACTGAAGGGTTGTAATGGCCAATTATGCATGTATGTATGTACAAGAACAAACACCACAAAAATAAATGCAAACGAAATACACAAACAACAATAATGAAACTACGATGTTTACATTTATAGAGATCTCGAGAAGGCGAAGTCACGAACATTCGCCTTCAAGAAGATTCCTGAGACTGTTTACGGTGTCATATAAAAGGCGAGGCAAAGCAGGCAACTGAGTTGGTACAAGTTCTGTCAGTCTTGTGTGAAGATGCGTTGCGTTTGAAGAGAGTAATCGTGGTTTAAAGATCTCCGTTACAAAGACCTGTCGAACAATTGTCCAGTAATTGTCTTTGTTTATGCAAAAGGTGTAAACAGAGGAATAACAAACAAAGCAATTGTTGTTGTTACATCCAGTTGTGAACAGTGGCACATAGAATTGTGCGAATAATAAAGAATTTTAATTAAAATTAAATATAGGTTTATTTTTATTTTATTCGCATACTGCGAGCTCATATTTTAAACGTTTTTAAAAGGTAAAAACGTAACAATATGTTAATAAAAATATTCATCGTATGGCTATTGAGGCATATATGACTTCAACTGTAGGAATTGTAGGCTCCAATAACAATATTGTTGCTTTTTGTTTGTTTTTTTTATACATTGTTGGTATTCTTTGTTGGTATTTTTTGAGGAACTTCAAAAATCTCCTTCTTAACTATTGCTCTGCCACCCGTTTAGTTTTGTCTTAACAACAGTACATATGCAATATGAAGGAGCGATGCGAGAATATAACTTAAGAAACAATGAAAACAAGAGAAAATTAAAATGTTTGTTTTTTTTTTTGTTATGTGTGTTTCAAACTTTTCTATTTTAAATGTCCTGTTTTTGATCTTTCCTTTATTATATGTAAACTACAAATCCATGGAAATAACAACGAAAACTTTATGCCTTTTGTCGGCTGACATGAGGGCTTAAGAAAGGAAAAAGGGAAAAACTGTGGCAAAAAAAACTTGAGAAAGACAAACACAATAAGGAAGTATTAGTTTGACATTATGAACATACTTAAACAAACAATACAAACACACATATGTATGCACATACTGTTCTTATATATTTGTTAAGTATTTCCGCTGTGAAGACAAAACAAAAGGACAGCTTTTTGTTGGCTTCTTGCCTTCAAAAAAAGTCAACCACAAGTCAAAAACGAAGAAAGCGTTGAATGAAGCAACAAAATGACAAAGTAATGACATCGTAAAAATATTTGATATGTGTTGACAATATTATAATATTCATTATCTATACCAGCAGCAAGAAATAAAGGATGAAACTATTGTAATAGGAAGTAATTTAAAAGGAATTGAATGCCAACTGAAATATAGGGTGGGTGATTTAAAAGTTTGAATTTGAAAATACAGTAGGACATTGATTATCCGTGATGGTCGGGACCGGAAGCATTCCGGATAATCGATTTTCCCGGTTAATTGAGTACCAATTTTGGCTAGTTTTTTAATAGATATTTTTAATATTTAATAAATAAATTTGTATATATTTATATAAGAACTAAATAATTCAAGGATTCTCAAATTTCTAAATTAAACTAAAAGGGTTTACATGTATGCTTCTGTCTCATCGTATACTAAAGAGGAAGTTAGCCTTTTTCGCTTATTTGTCCAAAATAATAGAAAAAATTTTTGCTTATAATCACGGATAATAGAGGTAATCACGGTTAAACGATGCAGAACAATTTTAGTCGATCCAAAATAAAATTAAGTCAATGAAAAAAATTTTCTTTTTCCATCCCGGATAATTGCTGTTCCGGATAATCGAATCACGGAGAATCAAGGTCCTACTGTACAATAAAACAAAAACGGTTTGAAATTTTGCCAAATTTATTTTTTTGCTGTGAAGTACAATTGTTTCGGCTAGAAATGGAATATTATTTCATTCATACGGCTGCCACGGCTGGCCTCACAGTACCTCATTCGATCGCACCAATTTCCCTACACATTTTCGAGTGTATGGCGTATCTCGTATCTCGGCAATGGCATCACGAATGTAGACCTTCAAATCCTCAATTCTCTCTGGTTTGTCGGCATAACACTTTTCTTTAACTCCACAGAAAATAATCCAACAATGTCAAATCGCATCTTCTTGGCGGCCAATTGACATCACCATTTCGGCTGATTAAATCACCATCAAATGTTTGACGCAATAAGTCGATTGTAGCATGAGATGTGTGGCAAATTGCACTATCCTGTTGAAACTAAACATCAATACCATGACGACCGGGTTCAAAAAAATTGGTTATCTTGGTGAAATAGGTGTCTCCATTGACTGTAATGGTTGCGTCGTCCTCATTTTTCAAAGAAATATGACTCCTGTAAGACCACGTGTGGATCTTCTGAGCCCCAAATATGGCAATTTTGCTTATTAATGTACCCACCAAGAATAAAATAACTTTCATCCGTTTTTTTTTTTGTAAAATCGACATCATCGTGAAGTTTGTCGTTGGCCTAATAAATCCTAACCTTGTTCAAGCGTAATTCGATTCATTACATACAGTGGAGATAATAAACTGAATTTTGTACCAGAATAGAATGACATTAGTATTGCCAGATTCAAAATAACAGATGGGGCAGATTTAAAGCAGTAAATAGCCCACCGAAGCCGCCGTAGTCTAGTAGGTAGTGTGTTGGCTTAATAGATGCCAAAGCCTGGGTTCGAGCCCCAGGCCAGGCATCAAAGACAAAATACAAAAAGTATTTTTTCGGCGACTTCCTCTCAGTAGATTTCTGGCAAAAACTCTGAGAGTAAATAAAAATTGCCATGAAAAGTTTCTCAATAAATAAAAAACTGTCGTTCGGAGTCGCTTTTAAACTGTAGGTCCCACTCCTCATGTATAAAATTAACACACACAACATAAGTGGTGTGAGAAACTAGGACGTTGTACAACGGGTCCATTCGACCTCCGGGTACTGTACTTGTCTTAATTGACAAGTACACGTCCTCTAACCTAACCTAACCTAACCTAGCCCACCGTATTCAAGTGAAATATACTTCTTTTATTAAGAACGTGCTATCAGAAAGAGCTTTGATATGGTGGAGGCTGGTAGATAAGAAGTCTTATCTCTCTTTTCTATTTATTCCGCTTGTCCGATTATAACGTATCTTTTGGCCGTTTTGAACACTCACAGTCAAATTGATACTTTGACTTTGAGAAAAAAAACGCACAAAATATGCTCAAAATTATATGAGTTGAACTAAATGAGATGCTCACGACTAACACCTCATCAATCTTATTTGTTTTTGCACCATTGAACGACAATTTATCCTTCGGAGGCAAGTGTTTGAGAATCGCTCTATCTCAAGAAATAATGCAGTGTCTGTATTTGCAGTATCGTTCGTGAATGAATACTGGAATTAGACTTCAGTTCTAAGTTAATAGAGCTATCATTGAAAGGGTAAGAGAGCACCCAAAATCCTCTTAACAGAGAGTCATACCCTCCATTACAAACTGCTTCTAGATAGGCGGTAGTGAAAACAACCTTATTTTACAATCTTGCGCTTGGTAGAAAGTGTACAAACACCAGTGTGCCTGCCGATTAATGGACGGAATATGGAGACAGTAAGTCATCCTGATCACTCGAACTTACGCATTACTTACTACATTCAATTGGATTTCATCTGACCTGCTATTGAAACAGAGGACTAAGCTTGTGGCAATAAGACTGTAAGACAGTGAGGCAAATACGAATGCCAATACCGACTGAGGGATAGGGTATGCATGCAGTCAATTATCCTGATCACCAGCGCACTCTGTTACACTCCAACTAAGACATTATTTGCTTTATTCTATTGCCACCCCACTACCAATGTATATTCTCTCAGAGCTTTGTTTGCCACCCATTATTATGAGCATTTTTATAGGAAAAATTATAAAAAATTCTTTAAAGCCTGAGCCATCTGCTGTTGAATTCAGTTCTAATTTTAATTCTTTTTAATTTTTAAATGATGCTAATTTAAGCTGAATATATAACTCCTTATCTCTTGAATTTCAAATATTTTCGTTAATAATTCTATCGTTCTTATGCTACAAAACTGAAGAGGAGAAAAATTGTCAATTTGCCATTCGATTAAATTGTAGAGATTTGCTACCACAATCATAAAGATTAACATACACATAACCCAGCTAATTTACATATAAACACATACAAACTTATACAAAATCAGAAACATGCAACCACGCTCAGGTTTACTATACACATGATAAAGTATGTGTTCCTATACATGTGTGATATACTCTTGGCTTACTATGTCTTTATACAGTGGTGTACAAAATAGTACGAACAAAATTCAAATTCTTATAATTTAATCTCACAATTCAAAAACAATGAGTGCCTACAGAAGTCATTAACTACGTGACCAACACCAATGCATCTCCAATGTCCAGTAATTATTTCAACAACTAAGCTAGGCGCAGTTCTGTGGAGTTAAGTAGACTTTCTGCTTCTGTGATATTAACAGAACATATTACCGCATTGTCAGCTCAAGGCGTGCATGTTCAAAGTGGAAGTTCCAAGGTACAGACTGTACTCGAAAGTTCGATAGTTGTGCAATGTCTGCCTGCTCTACAGTTTCCCACAATTGTACAGAATGCTACTTTGTATGCTGTAGCGATATGAAGTTAATGTTGTAACGCTCTGCCATTTCGTTTTGAGAATCGCTGCAACTGAAAATCATTCCTCAGGTTGTTATATTAAAACCTACTACCCTCGTCTTTAATTGCCATTACTGCAGTCCGTATGATCGGCACTTCTGTCTAAAATTAAATGCCGGAAAGGCCCAGAAGCGTTATCATTTAAACTATAGCTGCTGATTTCAAAAAGCTGATATCATTCACAGCGCTAATCAGTTTCCTTCCCAGAAAATTTGTGCGGATGAATTTACAGCATTTTTCATTCCCCCTTATTAGGAATACAAATCTTGAACTTCCTCATCGTGTGGTCTCACGTAATCTACATTCCAGTGATCAGTATTTGAACTGTGATTAGACGTCCAGAAGCGTTGACTGTTAAGTTAAGTCTAGCAGATATAATTCAAGGATTATGGGCTGGATACAAACCATAGTGACCTATGGTGTCATTGCCTGGGTAGGCATAAAAGACCAGTGGAGTGCTAGTATAAATGACACTTCAAGAAACTGTCAGCTCAGGAAATCTAATGAATCGAGTGATTGACAAATCCCTCCTTAACTTTCTCCTTGACTCTTTGATGTTGGGCAATGCCTCGTAACTTAGTAAGCCAACACATTACTTACTAGACCACGTCGATTTTCCTCTCTTTCTCGAAAAGTACAATTTTTATTTTTTGTTGATTCTTTTCTTCTTTCGAAGAATTGTACCGCAAAAACCCCTTAATTTGTTAACGATTTTCTAGCTTCAAAAACTTGTTATACAGTGAGCTGCTAATGCTGCTATTTGTTCATACGTGACTTAAAATTTATACCTTCTTGCCTGCTCTTCAACCATTTTCCTTTTAGCCTATCATCCCCAAGAGCTTGGCATTTCACACGACATGAAAATTATTTTCAAATATTTTTTGGCAACAGCAAAACAGAAAAAAAGTAACACAGAAAAATGATAAAACCAGAGTGAGAAAAATTTATCGAAATATTCGTGCCGAAATGTATTAGAGGTTCACACAAGAAAATATTTATATGCGCATAGAAAATGAAAATGAAATATCACACAGAAAGTATTTCTCATTTTTGTTTTTGCTTACTTGTGGCATGTAAAATGCCAATTGCGAAAGTAGTAGAATAAATCCGAGATTTGTTTTTCAACATCGAAATATTTTATTGAATTTTGGAAAACCCAAATAAAATTCCGGCAATTACGTTAAAATGGAATTTGCAGTGTCAAAATGGAATTTATTTTTTAAGCGTTAAAATTTAGTTTTAAAAAACATTTTTAAAACGTTGTAATAAATTCATGACTTACAGTTACAGAACTAGTGAGATTTGCATGAATGAATGCAATTGAAAAGTTTTCTCCAAATAAATTTGTGGAGAAGCAAAGTTGGCAGTAATTTGATTTAAATAGACAATCTTCTTTACTTTGGCCATAAAATTGAAAATTTTTAAATGAAAATATTCTAAATTTAAATGGCATAACATAATATTTTCGTGAATTGAAAATATTGTTGCGAAAATGAAAAAATCTATATACAGGTGTTTTGCTTTTACATCACTTAACATTAAAATTATAAACAAAAGTTACAAAAACAAAACAATGCAGTAAACAAATCTGTTTACAAATTATCGAACTGCTTAATATAACAACAAACACCAGCATAAAAAATATTAATAAAGTAAACAAAAATAAACCACAAGAATAAATGTAAACAAAATACACAAACAGCACTATGATAATAAAAGTAAACAACGATGGTTACATTTATAGAGATTTCGAGAAGGCGAAGTCAAGAACAACAGCACAATAATAAATGTAAACAACGATGGTTACATCTATAGAGATTTCGGAAAGGCGAAGTCATGAATGTTCGCCTTCAAGAAAATTCATTAGACTGTTTACCCCGCTATATAAATGGCAAGGCAAAGCAGCGACTGTGTTAGTGAAGTTCAGTCAGTCTTGTGTGAAGACGCGGTGCGTTTGATGAGTGTAATCGTGGTTTGAAGATCTCCGTTACAAAGATCTGTCGAATAATTGTCTAGTAATTGTTATTGTTTATGCAATAGAGGAATAACAAGGAAAAGCAATTGTTGTTGTTTACATCTAGTTGTGAACTGTGGCTCACAACATTTTGCAAACAATAAAGAATTAACACAAATTAATTTTTATTTTATTTGCAATCTACGAACTCATATTTTAAAAGTTTTTAAAAGGCAAAAACTTAACCATATACTTTATTTTAATGATTAATTGATAATCATTAGTGGTGTCAAGAAGAATATTAAAACAATATTTAATTTTAATCACATTTAATGCAAAAGAGTTTTAATATTAAAACCAAAGCTTTTAAAATGATTAATATTTCTAACGAAATTAGTGAATTGCTTAAATGTATGGATAAATGCATATGTGTGTGTGAGTTTTTTTAACATTTGAAGTTTCCATTAATTCTCAATCATTTGAATACTCTACTAGGAAATAAATAATGCAACCAATAGTGCCAACCATTGCCATCGAATCACCATACCCTGAAACTCGCAGTTTAACATTTTCCACATTTTAGAATTCTCTTTCAATTTCGATTTGAGTATGTTGGAATCGCATATGAATTTATCTTTTGTATTTGTTTCCGCAAATATATCAAATGTAACTACATCAAATGCAATACTAAATGAATTTAAAATCGTTTTTAATCTCCTATTAAATCTCCCACAATAAATATATTCCATTCAAGTACAAACAATAGAATTTGAATTCATTGGAATTGCTATATGGCATTAAGTAAAGATTGAATATATGAACATATTTCACATATTGCTTAAGTACGGGATGATAAAGATGTACCGACATAAATTACAACAACAATTTAACAAATGTTTGAAACAGTTATAGCAAAATTTCTCTAAATCGGAGTATTTCTTCTTTAAATGTTATTTTATTTTTATTATTACATATCCCTTATGTTGTGTACGTTAATTTTATACATGAGTGGCGGCACCTATAGTATAAAGTCGACTCCGAATGACAGTTACGAAAATGGAAAAATCTAGATACTGATGTTTTGCTTTAACATGGTTTAACATTAAAATTGTAAACAAAAGCAACAAAAACAAGTAAACAAAAATATACCAACAAACAACAGTATAAAAACAAATGATAAACAAGTAAACAAAAATATACCAACAAACACTACAAGAATAAATGTAAACAAAATACACAAACAACAATAATGAAACAACGATGTTTATATTTGTAGAGCTCTCGAGAAGGACAGGCTAAGATGATTTTAATAATACCATTACTTTCATAAAACCTACAGGCTACGCTTGCCATAGTCTAGTAGGTAGTGTGTTGGCTTATTAGACGTAAAGCCAGAGTTCAAGCCCCAGTCCAGATATCAAAACAAAATACAAAAAGTATTTATTCGGCGACTTCCTCTCAGCAGATTTCTGGCAAAAACTCTGAGAGTAAATAAATTGCCATGAGAAGTTTCTCAAAAATCTGTCGTTCGGAGTCGACTTTAAACCTAAGGTTCTCACACCACCCATGTTTTCTGGGTTAACTTTTTACATTAAAGACGATTTAGAACGACGAATTTTGGAGAAAATAATCATGATAATTTTATTTACTCTCAGAGTTTTTGACAGAAGACTGCTGAGAGGAAGACGTCTAAGAAATATTTTTTTATATCTCATTTTGTTTATGTCTGAGCTGGGATGTGCAACATGGCTTCGCATCTAATAAGCCAACACATACAAACCACCTACTAAACTACGCTGACGTTTGTTTAATGTTGTAACAATAAATTTGTCTCTTGAGTAAATCGATGGCCATTATTTCATTCATTATTTATAATACTTGGACCTTGCCCTTATGTACAAACACCTCAAAATAGGTTGCAGACGTCGATAATTTTGAGGTAGCTTTCAACCAATTCTTCGCATATTTCGGTCGGTATCTCAAGGAGAAAGTGACGTGTGTTGATTTCCAAATGTTCCAATGTTAGGATATCATCCGGGAAGACATGATTTTTGACAACAAAAAAATCCTTCGTTAAATCGCTTGATATTGATGGTCCTAATCGTGAAATTACTCCTCCTAGTCGGGTTGTATTGTTAGTAACACTGTCTTAATGAAGCCATATGAACAATTCAAATGTGTGAAAGGCAATAAACATGTGACACTTCCAATCAAAAAAATATTACAAGTTGTCAGATTTGTCATCCGGCTGTTTTAAGATCGTTCATGCTCTCACGCTTGTTGGTTTATTTATAGTGTATAAATCAAAACACTTTTTTTGTTCTTGCCACATGGCAAATGTTCTTGCCATGTGCAACCAAACGCTTCTACAAAAATTTCTTCTTTTTCGTCTGCTCACAGACAAAACTAGTGGCCAAAAGCAAAATATAACAACCACGACGACGATGAAAGTAAGTAGTAGTATACATATAAACATGTACATGTTTTACGTATACGTATCCTTTTTTATAAGCTTGTATGTACTTGTGTGTGTAAAAGCCATTGTATATATGTATGTATATGCATTTGTGCTAAACGTTGAAAGTCTATATTTTTTGTGGTTGAAATAAAATGGGAAATTATGTCACCAACAGCTGATACAGTTTTTTGTGGAATATTTTCCCGTATTTATAAACTGTAACAACAACAGCAACTGCAACAGCAGTAGCAACAACTGCAACATAACCTATATTTAATAGAATCAAAATAAAGAGCAACACATGTTTTAAAAAATAATAAATATTTTATTGCGTCAACGCTATTTTTCCTTAAAAAAAATCCACTTTATTTAAGCTCTTTATGGCTGCTCCTGTTACTGCTTCAAGCCACTCCTACAGTTCATGTTAGCGATAGTAAAATAAAAATAAATGTAAAATGAATATCCATATTGCCACGCATTCTCTATATACGAGTAGTTTTAAATAATCGAGTTACAAATGGCTGAAAATCAATTGTAAAATTTCTAAAATTTAGTTTTTTGCGGTTTTCCGGAAAAGGTAAAAATTCTAATACATATAGTACATGTGCAGGTATCCCATCTACATATACATACATATGTATGTAGGCTGAATGTAAGTATGTATACACAAAATTTACGTGATTTAAATTTAAACAGGGCATCTAAAAAAAGTTTTAAATTATAAAAATACTTCAATTTGAAAATTTCGCATAATATAAACGAATCGGAATATTCATCTCTAATACCAAATAATAATCAATTCAGGCTAAAATTCTATTTATTGTTAAGGCCACTTTAATAGTTAGAGAATAATTATTCCGAAGACAATTTATGTGGTTACCCAGGCAGTGCTAAAGACTTTGAAGGGTTTTATGTAACTTTAAGACACATCTGGTCTATGAATTATTGACGAAACTAATATAATGCATGACTGAAAAGGGTTGAGAGCTATGCTAGAAGACTTAAAGGGGAAGTCGCAATTTGACACTTTTTCAGCGACCCCGCCACTTTTTGTGCCCCCTCACTAAAATGAACTAAATCTGACACTTTTCAAGATTTTTGACCCTTTTTGCCCCTTTTTTAGAAAAAGTAAACCTGACGTATTTATATAAGAATTAAAAATATTAGAAACCAAAATTAATGATATATCATATGAAAATATCTTTAAAATTACAAATCCAGAAGAATTTGGGCATAAAATTGGTAATTTAAAAAATAGGCTTAATAATTATTTGTATCCTAATTTATATGAATTTGTTACTTACGTATTTACTCTGCCACATAGTAGTGCGTCGGCAGAAATAATTTTTTCGAAACTAACATTAATGAAAAATAAGTTATCGAATAGGTTAAAAGTGGACACATGGACCTGGAAAATTGGGTGCCTGACGATGAACTTATAAAAAAAGTACGGAATTAATTTATCAAAAAAATAATTTAATCAAATGAAATATACTAATATAACTGTGAAATATATATAAAAACTCATTTTGTAAAATATATAAACCAAAACAATCATGGAAAATTAAGTAATATAGTCCTTTTTGACATTGAGAAATATCGCTGCATTCTAATTTCTAAGTATTTCATAGAACTACGAATAAATTACACAGACTAGTTTATAGACTTGTTAATAGATTAGTCAATATAGGGTAGATTTATAGGTTATTTAATACACCAGTTCAAAGACTAGTAGACTAGTTCATAAACTATTTAAAAAACTAGTTCAAAGGCTATTTAATAGACCAGTCCACATATATGTATAGTGGTCTATAGAGTAGTAAATATATTATACTAGTATATGATATAATATATTGACCAGTCTATTGACTTCTGTGGTCTTTTAAATAGCATTTGAACTAGTTTTTTAAATAGACCATGAATTAATCAACTGTATTAGTCAATGGTTTATTCGATCGACTATTTTATAGACTACTACTAGTCTATGGACTGGTGTATTAAATAACTTATAAACTATTCTATTGATTAGTCTATTGAATAATCTATAAACTAGTTTGTGAAATTTGATTATTTTTGTTGTTATGTTCTGAAATTAATTTCAATAAATGCTTTTGTATTTGAATATTTATTTGAAAATCCAAACGCATTTCCTGTTCTGATTTGATTGTCTTTTGACTCTCTTTACTGCTACTCCCCTCTTCCTCTTGATCTGAATATTTTACAATAAACGTAAGCCCGGTTGTTTAATTCGATTGTGCGAATGTCAGTGTGTCAATGACAATTCTGCTAGAGAAATCAGATCAATTGTTTATACATTTTCAATTTATTCATATTTATATACGCACGTATATACATGGATATATCGTATATTTATTCATTATATATTCATAAATACATACTCATATACGTACATACGTGTGCGATATTATACGTTTTTTTTGGTGTTGTACAAATTGATTAAATTTTTCATATTTTATCGTGCAAATCTCATTTCCTTTTGCCCTCCTATGGCAACTTCTCTTTTTTATTTTATAAAATGCATTAGTATATGAAAATAACAACAGCAATAATAGCAGCTAGAACGTCTACATAAAGACAAATACAAGAATATAAAATTACGATAATATATTCGAACTCACACACACACATATCGAGATTATCGAATATCGAAAGGTAATCCATTAAATAATGTCTGTAAAGACATTCATTTATTTTTAATTAAAAAACAACCTCAACATCAACAACATGGGTCATCTATCGTTTTAAATTTCAACCATCGGTTATTTCGAATCTGCCAATACGTATGCCATTCTATTCTGTCACAAAATTCAGTACATTATCTCCACTGAACATAATGAATCGATTTACGCTTGAGCAACGTTGGGATTTATTGGAAATTTATTTACAAAATAAAGACAATTGGTTGAAAATTGCACGAATATGTCGTACAAAATTTGTTCGCAGAGAAGGACCAACAGTGGCCGGTATACGCAAATATATTGCTAAAGTTCGTGAAACTGTTTTCTTTGTTGACGCGCCAAGACGTATGCTCACTCGTACAGTACGAATATATCGAAGCTGTGGCTAAGAGTGTGCTTGAGAGAATCCATAAACATCAATAACCAACAACTCATCATCATTCTTCAGAATTGAAGATTTCAAGCACCAGTTTGAGTTGAATTTTGCGAAAAGATCTCGGTATGAAGCCTTACAAAGAGTTGAAGCCGCTTGATCATCCGCCTCGTTTTCGCTTCCCTAGATGGGCCAACAAGAAACTGCACGATGTTGTCGATTTTGCAAACAAAAACCCACACGTGGTCTTACAGAAGCAAATAAAACAATTACGAGTGACTTTTTGCTGCGGCTTGTGGAGCAGCGAATACACCTTTCAAAATGAGGACTTCGCATCCATTACGGTCAGTGGAGACACCCACCACACCATTATAACCGATTTTGTTGTACTCGCTCTTCATGATATTGATGTGAACGATGTTTGGTTTCAACAGGAAGATGCAACTTACCACACATCTCATGTCACAATTGATTCATTGCGTCAAACGTGTGATGGCTGTTTAATTGGCCGCCAAGAAGCTGCGATTTGACACTAGTTGGACTATTTTCTGTGGGGCGCCGTTAAAGAAATATAGGATTCTAGTCCATTGGCTTAAATAACATCGGGAGTATGTTCACAGAGAGTGCTAATTATTTCGACAACATTTTGTATAACAAACTAAGTTTTAAGCAAGACATCATGGAAAATGTAACATTTTCCCAATTCTGGATAAATAAACAAGTACGTGTTCTAAAATGCTTGAAACGCTTTATACTCTGAATAAACGGTTTTTAGGAACACAATACTCTATTAGATAGCCAGCTGCTATTTTCAGCCTATTTGTGGATTGTCTGATACACTATAATCCCTGAGAGACTAGGTCGTAATCCTGACTGAAGGGTTGTAACGACCAATTAAAAAAAATATATAATCCCAGGCCATAAGCTTAAATTGTCTTAAACCCATCTATAAGCCCCTATTTCCAGCAAGTATAGAACTCTAAACTCCAATTCCCACCACACAGAAAAGTTCTACAACAGAAAGGTCTCTCCTAGGCAGAGCTCACATGTCTGACTACTTATCACTTGAGCTTGTAATGTCAATAAGTGTGTCTGTCTAGTATTGAAGTTTTAACTCTTTAAACTTCTAACATGTCGTTGAGTTTTTTTTTTGTGATATTCAAATGCAAATACAGTTCAACAACTCAAATTCATTTTTCTTGTGTGGCTAGAGTTCGTTTAATATCGGGAACTTTTTTTCTTTCGTTTGATTCCATATTCAAATTTGGCCTCTCGAGAAGTAACACTCAAGCGCTCTACTCGTTTAAAATTGTTAGAAAATAAATGGCAAAAAAGAATTTTTCTATTTAATCGTTTAAGACTTTTAAATAATCTTTGAAATAAACTTTATTATTGAAAGTGTCACTTCGTTTTTAAGTCCTTTTCTCTCTTTCTATTTTCGCAGTTCTTCTTTTCTCTATTTTTTTTTTGTATGGAAGACACAAACCAGCTTTCGTCAGAGAAAAAGCCCTTGGAGATACCGTCATAAGCCTCCTTAACAAAGTGATGATGGTGTAAAGGAGTGGTTGTGTTAATATTTTTCTATTTAAATTAATGCAAATAGAATGGGCGGTAGCCAGAAATTTAGAAACGAGAATAGAGAGAATTTGTTACAGATAATACTCAGTCAAGGAGGTTATACGAAATGAGCTTTGCCAGCAATTTTATCGGGTGTTTTTTAAAACTAATACTCTACAAGACACTCATCCTACCCGTGGTTCTTAATGGCGCAGAGGCCATTAAGAACTGATGTAGTAGCCTTGAGAGTATTCGAGAAAAAAGTCCTACGTAAGATCTGCGGTCCAGTGCGAGTTGGCGATGATTTCTGCATCCGATAAAACAGCATGAGCTGTATGAGCTCCTAAACGCCATAGACCTTCCAGCGGCTGAGCTGGCTCAGCTACGTCGTTCGAATGGAGGAGGATGCTCCGGCGAGACGGGTATTTGATGCGGGAATCAGCGGAAGTCGGCGAAGAAGACGACCTTGTATACGTTAGAAGGAAAAAATCGAGAAAGCCCTGTCATCGTTTGGTGTGACCAACTGGCATAGGCGCGAGATGCATAGGCGCCTGGAAGGATGTGTTGCGGCAGGCGGAAATCCGTTAATCG
Source organism: Sarcophaga subvicina (assembly GCA_936449025.2). NCBI lineage: Eukaryota > Metazoa > Arthropoda > Insecta > Diptera > Sarcophagidae > Sarcophaga > Sarcophaga subvicina. The sequence goes on from OW388084.2 coordinate 79,595,583, forward strand.
GGTTGTTAATGGCCAATTAAGTAAGAAAGTAAGACCTTTAAAAGCTTTGGCACTTAAAATGATAATACGAGACAGAAGCATTATTGGAATGAACCTATTTTTATTATAATTTCGTTGATATAGTATTTTCATGGCATTTATTTTTGAATAACATTTCCGCCATATATCCACTGCGATTACGAGCGGTCCATGTACCATTATATCAGTCCAAAAGAGCAACCATTTTGTGGTATACGGATGGGTCAAGAACAGATCTGGAGACCAAGAATACAAATTTTATGGTTTCTGAATGAAATAATTCAACCCCAAGCGTGAAACTTGCGGGTGTCACCCAACTTGGATAGAAAGTAAAAAGGCTGAGTCATAGCATCCGTCTACTCTCTTTTGGAGGTTAATTCGAACATAGTATTAGACTAGTTGGGAATGTAGAAAAAAGGGTTACCTTCAGATGACCCAGAGATCATGTGCGAATTTGCGCTTTCTTTCCCGCCGCTAATTGGACCAAAAAATTTCTGAGTAATGGAAAAAGTATATTTTATGAAAAGCAAGCGAAAGAGATTTAAAAACTTTTCTTAAACCAAAAGGGTAGTTCAAGAATAACCTGACCAGTTACTAACGGCCATTTAACGAGCTACTGTAAACACAAAGTATACTCGTTCAGAATGGGAATTGCTATAGCGAACGCCATATAGTTTGAGTGCAATGTATGGTCATGCAATTATGGCACTTCTTTTCGACAACAAAGAATATAAGATCTCTGGATTTACTATATTCGAAAGAAGCTAATGAGGTTAAACAAATTTTGTTGCTCAAAATGGACTCAAAGGATTTAATTATTCGAGACAAGTTTGGAGTGATTATAATGTCTCGTTATAGGAATATAAGCTTTCAGCTCAAATATATTTAATTTTTTTTTGTGTAAAGCTATAAAATACCACTTAAAATGCTTTACCTAAACGTTTATTACATAAACCCTTTACGTTATTGTTTTTTTTTTTAATATTAGGTAAGGTTAGGTTAGGTTAGAGGACGTGTACTTGTCAATTAAGACAAGTACAGTACCCGGAGGTCGAATTGACCCATTGTACAACGTCCTAGTTTCTCACACCACTTATGTTGTATGTGTTAATGTTATACATGAGTGGTGGGACCTACAGTTTAAAGTCGACTCCGAACGAAAGATTTTTATTTATTGAGAAACTTTTCATGGCAATTTTTATTTACTCTCAGAGTTTTTGCCAGAAATCTACTGAGAGGAAGTCGCCGAAAAAATACTTTTTGTATCTTGTCTTTGATGCCTGGCCTGGGGCTCGAACCCAGGCTTTTGCGTCTAATAAGCCAACACACTACCTACTAGACGACGGTCGGTCACTTGCTTTTCTTTAACATGAAATCACAAAAGCAGAGTCATCAAACAGTCAAAAAAACCAACCAACGTTAATTTCATTTCATATAAAAATAAAGTGGGAATTGAATAGAAATTTCAACACAAGCAATGTTCGAAAAGGTTTCTACTACTACTACCATCACCGAGTGAGTCGAATCTTTTATAAGTATTATAAGTATTTTTTCTAAAGTTATGAATCTAAATGACCAGGCTTATGAATCAAACATATTTCGAATGGTATGAGTTTGATGTCAACGTTATACGCATACTCATTGCAACCTGTACTTATAAATCAACGTTGTAGTTAGTATGATTGAATCAGGGTAGTTAAATTTGCTTATGAGTAGCGAAAAAAGATTCATTGCTGATTTCTGATATACACACAATGAAACCAAATTTTAAATTAGAATTCCGTTTCAATAGTATAAAGCAACGATGGGACTCAAATACAGGCCGCTTAAAACACATTCTACTTCAAAACCAAATACTCTTATGTGTTCCTTTGCGTTCTACTTCGTGTAGCGATTTACCTTACCAATTTTTCCCAAACCAAACCAGTTTTAATCACAATCAATCATTGAGTTATCTACGATAAAATGCAACAAATTAACGCTAAGCTATGCGTTATTTCAGTGAATGGTTCTATGCCAACTGTTTGTTTTACGCTATTTAGCAGTTTTTTCTTTTTCCCATTTGCTACTGAATCGTCTTTTCCTTTGTAAACAAAAAAATCATTTCCAGTTTTTCTTTTAGGTTTCTAAGGTCTTTATCACTGAGAAAATCGCTGTCAAAATCAAATGCAACAACCAACCGCAATCAAATCGAAGCAAAGCAAAGCATTTTGCACTTGCTTTTGATTATCTTTTAATTTTAGTTTGCGAAAAACGCATTGTGCAGTTAAACCACGCTAACGGGATTTAAACGTATGCCATGCACAAGTATCTCTATTTAGACTGTTGCAGAATATTCTTTGTGTATTAATTTATACGTACGTAACGTTATAAATTGCATTGAAATTAAAGTTATCAGGCTGTATGTGGAAAAACAAAGGATATTGTAAAGTTTTTCTGAAATTTATTTAAAAAAATGTCATTCACAAGTATTCCCAAATGTTTGTTTCAGAAGAATTAATCAGAAGGGTAATCAAGTGACATCTGAAGACGAATTACTCTGCTTAAGATCATATGCAAAATACAGGGAAGGCTTCAAAGAAGACGGAGGAAAATCTACGAGACGAACAGGCGTACACCAAGCCGAACCTCTGCGCATTATAATAGAACAAGCTCTTGAATGGCGTACACCTTTGTACATACAGTTCGTAGATTGGAAGAAAGCCTTCGATGGCATCAGAGGAACTGAGCTCAAGAGAATATACTGTTACGTTTTCACCTTTTAAAAACTTTTAAAATATAAGCTAGTAGATTGCATAGATTGCAATACTACAACATTGGTTCTTACACCACCCATGTTGTACGTGCAAATTTTGTCAATAAGTGGAGGGATTTACAGTTTAACATCGACTCCGTACGATAGATTATGAGGAACTTTTTTTGGCAGTTTTATTTACTGTCAGAGTGTTTGCCAAGGGGAAGACGCCGAAAAATATTTCTTATTTTATTTTATTCCAGAGGTAGTATTCTCCAAAATGCTACCTACTGTAGACTACAGTCCCTTCGATTATTATTCCCGAATATTTAACTGGTCGTGAAAGAAGATGCATCATTGCTATTAAATTGAATATTTACGGCTTTTTTGGTTCCCCTATTTTTGGTTCATATACATATGTCGTTCAAACCCTTTTAATACGCCATACCTAACTACATATATACACACACACCTCAAAATATATGTGCTAAACTTTAGTGCGTGTAGTTTAGACAAATTTAAACAAGTTTTCCTAAAATGAAGATTGATGGCAGTCAACGAAATATTTTGTATGCATACCATCATGTTTTTAGCCGTTAAAATAGGAAAATGGGAAATAGCGTTCATGTGCATACATACATACATACATATGTGTTCGGTCAAGTGTGTATATGTATATTACCTTTTATAAAAGGGACCTATAAACATTTGTACAGATGGCTGGCTTTAGATTTATTCGGTTCAACTGCGTTTTAGCTTCAATCATAGTGGTGCACCCCAATTTAAATATGTACAGAATGCTGAGTCTGGTTCATGGTTTATGTGGCATAGAGAGTGATTATAAGAATGGTATTTCATATTTAAAAAGATCATACCGCAAAAGGGCAAACTTTTTTAATATTTAATATTCCTATTAAACTCATACATAGATGTAATCATCTTACTTGGGCCATAAATATTTCATCAGGGTTATAATGCATGATTATAAAAATGGTCAGAGATAAAGGAACCCCAACATTTTACAATCAATCAAAGTTTTTTAAGTGATGTTGAGATTTTCTAACAAAAAAGTTTATAGTGTGAGGGAAAGAGCGAGTAATGTCTGTGGGCATAAGACTTGAAACTCTTTACAACATAGGACACAGCCAGAAATTCTACTGTAGGGCTATCCCACATACGAAAAATTAGTCATGGAACGACGTTATTTATAACGTAATCTAGGAATTTAACTTAAATAAAAAAGTCTTCTGGCAAAAACGCTGAGAGTAAGTAAAATTTTAAGGAAATGTTTCTGCAATCTGTATGTACATATGTATGTCCCGCCACACATGGTTTCAACATTGGTGGTGTGAGAATTTTTTTTTGATACATATTTCGTAAGGTTCTCAATAAGAGATTGGAGTTAGGATTCCAACTAGGGACTTTCATTTATTTATTTATTTAAGTCAATGGACAAATTCCTTACTGACTAATAACACAAATCGAATAAAATTAAATAGGATGACAATCAGATTCTTCAAAAATACAAGTAATAGTTACAATAAAAATATGAAAAGTTACGAATTGAGAAAAACAATAATGTTCCGTTTTATAACGCAAGAATTTAAAGAAAAATCAACAAAGTCTGACAAATAATTGACGGCAAATTCTAGTTAACGGATCAGCAACAGCATAATTAGTTCTGCAGAATTGAATATAAATAAGGTTATAACAGCGGAAGTTACGACGAGGAACATTGAATTTAATAGATCTTAACAGAAATTCACAGCAAAGATTATTATTGGTCAGGTTAACCATGACGGATATATTTAACATTGTTCAAAGACTCTTAAGGGTAGGCAGTTTTATTAAAGCCAGTCTGCTAGTATATGAAGGCATATCAAAGTAATTCCATCCAAGACCACGCAAGCAGAAGAGTAGAAATTGTTACTGAACAGATTAGATGTGATCGTTGTAAACATTATAGTGAGAATCCCATACGACGGATCCATACTCCAAAATTGGTCTGACAAGCGATACGTATAACTGTTTAGTAATAAATGGATCAGTAAATTCCTTTGCCCAACGTTTTATGAAGCCAAGAGTGCTTCTTACCTTATTTACAGTTAAAGTGTAGTAAAATACTACAGTGATTAACATCGTTAAGAAATACAAGATCCAGTATTTTTCCAAAGTCATTACAAAATGAGTCTATTTGATACAGTGATAGTCCAAAAATATCATTTAGGAATTCGTCATGGCAAGCCTTATTTTTAATCGGAATTAAATAAGACATATCAGGTACATGTAGATTAAAATCACCCATAACAAAAACAGAATCACCTTTTTTTAGCACATTGGACAACAGATGTTATTGCGTCAGTATGATCAGAGTAAACAGCAGAGTCAGAATCAGGAGGAATATATGAACAAGTAAAGTAGACTTTAGACTTTTTAATTTTACAACGACTTGCGGTTGAATCGATATATCTGATATTTGTCACAATGAATTTCAGCACTAAAAATATCGTCAGTAAGCCAGGTTTCAGTGAAGATAATAACATCATATGTAAGATCATGGCTATTAACTAAAAGGTCTGTTAATTTAGTATTTAAGCCACGTACATTCTGGTATATAATATTCAGAAAATTATTGGAGGTCATTAGTTTTTTGACGTAGGTACATTACTTGATGGTAAACGGGCAATATTCGATTCATAGTTGTTTCTGGTTTTTTGTCTAAAAGTATAACCACGAACATAAGTATTTACAGGCCAGAAGTTCGGGTTAACAATAAGGTCGTAGTTATCATCAGCGATCGAGATTTTAAATGAAGAAATTGACCTTGGTGCAGAAAATTTGAATTCTTGTATACAAATGTCCGTTTTGGCTCCCAATTTCGATTTAATGTAAAAATCATGCAGATGTGAGTGTATGTGAATGTAATACTGAAGTCTGTGGTCCTTTATTTCTACATTATAGTTTTATCGTTATATTTTGGCCCTGTGTCGCATAATACAATGTATTTCTAATTAATTGATTAAATTGTATGAAGACTGCATGTATTTCTTTCCCCTTTTTTCTTTTCAAAATTTTGCTTTCTTTTTGAAGTTTTTCATTTTTTATTTGCTGTCCACTGTGTTTGTCTGGGAAATTTCATTAGAAAAGAAAATATTGGCATAGATTATGTGGAATATTAAAAGAATGCAACGAACTTCTTTTTAAACATGTACTAAGTGTTGGAAGCCAAAAAGACAACGATGACGTATTTGGTCAGTTAAATAAGAACAACTTGAAACAAACACAGACATTACGCTGCTGTAGGTTGATTAACTCTTCCTTACTTTGCTGTTAAGTAAAGACATTTTGCATTTGTACTTGTTTAAAGATCTTTTGGCATACATTTCTAAATGGCATTTCAACAGGAACTTCCAAGCCATGACAGCAAATAACGGCCATTTTCCTGACGCCGCTTCTATCAAATTATTTGTCATTCATGCAGTCTACTTTGCCAAATCACCATGGACTAATACAGCATTCAACAACACGTGCAAATAATAAAAATTTTTTATCCAAATGGGAAGAATCATCTCCAACGATTACAATGATAATAAATGTATACGTGATTAAAAAAAATTATCGAATTTGGAACGATACTAACCCCCTAGAGTTTCAAATGCATTCCGAAAAAGACACTTTTTTGGGTACATTTTCGGCAGGCGACATCATCGATCCGTAGAACAATATTGGCCTGGTCATCACTGTCAACGCTATAAGACTTTTTTGGCCTGAATTGGATGAACTGGATAACAACGAAATAAGGCCTCTTCAAAACGGCGCTACGTTCCGCACAACTTATTCCACATTGGATATTCTGTACGAGCTATTTAAGGGAATGATCATCTTATATTGAGTTTATGTGAACTGGTCACCAAAATTGTGTGATTTGAAATTGATGATATTTCACACACACTTTCTTTTATTTTAAATTAAAGATAGGAAGCACTTAATGAAAGACAGGATAGATAGGTTAGAGTGGTAGCTTTGATGCTGGTAGATACTGGTTCAAAATTTAAAAACTCGTTTTAAATATTCAATTAAAACCTGAACTTCATGAAAAAATGAATTTAGTTTTCGGAACTGCCAAATAAATGAGGGTCGCATGAGCTACTTGGTTCTCTCGTAGGTATTATAATCGATTTGCTGTAACACTGAATCGAATCTATATATACCACCGTTCGATAAAGTTAAAACACCGCAGGTGTAAACCAGCATGTAACCTTTCTGTCTCCCTCACACTAGCAAGAGAAAGGGCAGTATGGTCTTATCCCTGATACTCTTATTCTCCAAAATACTCCGTATAATTTCACGTTGAGGCATTTGATGCATAAAATAGTGGTCACTTTATTTGTACGCGTGGTTCTAATACGTCTCTACAGCTACTCATATACAGCCGCAAGCAACATTCTCTCTGCATGTTACTTAACTGTTGTAAATCTGTTTACGATTATATTTACATACACGAACATTAGCACTCATTTGAAACGGATGTTATTCATACCATTGAAATCACATTGTTCTTCACGCTAAAAATGTACATGTGTATAGATGAAATGCGTATATATGTATGTATGTACTGGATGACATTGTAGTAGTAGTGATAATAATCATCATTATTATGTTATAAGTATGGCTCTACTATGTACTTTTAGACTGTGGCAATAAATTTACTGTTGTTGTGCGTACACTAAAGCTTTGACAATAAGTACTCGGTAGGTTTCCAAAATTTATTGCATTCGTGTACTAAGACATGTATGTGACACTAAGGCAGTTGTGTATTACCATCCATCTCATAGAACATTTTACTGAGCTTAGGTGTAGAAAAGTTTCTCGTTCTTTCTGGTCTCTGCAAATCCTTTAAATATTATTGACTGTACGAACAACCCCAAAGGGGCTCGAAATGTGTATCCAGAATGAGGTGTCCAGTAACAGATGTGTGCATGTGGTTTGAGATAACTGTCCGCATTCCCTAAACTTTGATTTGATGCCCGTATCCGTAGCTGTTTGTAGACATTGACAGAATCTATTACTACACCATCAAACCTAAGCTTGCAGTTTCTTAATCCTTTCATTCGCACTGTATCTTGCTGAAATACCATTGTATTGGATATTCATATGATGTGAATGTTGTACGCCACTGTCATCTGGTGGAGAGACTCATGTCAGCAAAACTACTTCTAGGGATCAGTATGATAGTATATAGTGTTGTGCCTAATAATCCGAAATGAGTAACAACTATTTTTCCAGTCATCTCTATGCGAAATCAGTGTCTTGAACTTCCTGGATAACCATGTATGGAGTCATGTCAATAACTTTAAAATTGCTTCAGTATTCTCGAGTAGCCAATATTTAATCCACATAACTGCCCAGTCGCACAAAAGCATATATCCTGTCCTGTTGATTTCTGTCCCTAACAGTCATCACAAGAACTACCTTTTAAGGATTACCTTTGTAAGGATTATTTCATACGCATGAACGTTTCCAACATCACCAGACGTTCTCTTATCACAAGAATTTGTTGTTTTGAAGACCGCATTAAAACAGCATTGAGGTTAATATTAATGATACAATGAACGTACTTACTTAGGTGGTCATTGTTATTCTTTAGTCAGGACTACAACCAAACTGCTCACACCACCCACATTGTGGGTGCTAATTTCATTCCTGATTGGCGGTCCCTACAGTTTAACGTCGATACCGAACGACAGTTTTGAGAAACTTTTCATAGCAATTTTGTTAACTCTTAGAGAAGACTGCCGTGAGAAAGTCACCTCAACTTATAATTATAGCTTGTGCCAAGTTAAAAGTTTTTCTTCTGATAGACAGTCTGGTGTATAATCAAAAATTTTTGATTCCTCAGAACTTAAATTTCTCTTCTGACTCATTACGACGTATTTTGGATTTGGATTAATAACCTCATTTACATAAAGTCCAACTCACGCATTAATTACAGCTGGCTGACCATGAAACATGCTGATTGGGTGCTGGCGTGATTGGTTTTCATTGCTGATTTTTCGGAGAAAATTTTCTTCATATATAACGACCATTCCCCAATCGGTGGTTGCGTCAACAAGCAACAACAAATTATTGCATGTGGAGCTCGGAAAATGCAAAAGAGTTTGTGAAAAGCCCTTACATATGCAATTGTGTCTTTTTGGTATATATTATAGTCTAAAGTCGCCGTAGCCTAGCTGGTAATGTGTTAACTTATTAGATGTGAGACCACGGCACAAACCCCAGGTCAGACACCTGCAACAAAACGAGATTTGAAAAATATTGCTTCGGCGACCTTCTCTCGGCAGATTACTGGAAAAAACTCTGAGAATAAATAAAATTGCCATGAAAAGTTTCTCAAAATCTGTCGTCCGAAGTCGACTTTAAACTGTAGGTCCCTCCTACGCATGAAAAAAAATCACAACAACATAGGTGGTGTGAGAAGCTAAGTCGTAATCCTGACTGAACGTTGTGTGTATTCTATTGTAATGTATTCACAATTGAGTGTTTAAAATTTTATGGAAAGTCTCATAATCTTGATGGTAGAGATTAAGCTCTCTAAAAGACGTTTTTGCCACTCATTATTCAATTGTTCTATCATTCTTGTTTTCAAAACATTTATTACTTACATAAGTCTCCATTTCATTGACAATCATACAGTTTGTTTGCTCATTATGAACACATAAGTGTCTAACGTTGTAACAACATTTGCTGTCAGCCAGTAGCTCTGTAACAGAGATTACCATGTTAAATAAAGAGGGCTTATAAAGGCTGGCAGCATTCGTCAATTTATATGTCTTGTAACGCAGAAACTAGAGCACCAGAGTATAGGACTACGAGTTACTTCATGTAGAGACAGAAACAGGTGCAAACATGGATGCAATGGATTTAGTTAGTTTAGTATTCAAAAAGATGAGTAGAATCGAATCATACTCTTAATTTCTTATACTTATATTCATTCATATTTATTTTAATATCATGGAACCTCTACTCATATTAAAAGTTTGAAGTACTCATCATATTCATACTTAACAACAAGTATGATATTGTTGATTTCGACTCTCCATAAATCAACATTTGCAGAAATCGCAAAATAAGTATGATATGTGTACGAACATTAAATACTCAATAGAAGGTTGTGTTTTGCTCTGCTTGGTTCTCTGTCTTTTTTGTTTATTTCCCTTTTTTTGCAAATGCAACAACAACTAAGACTGTACATTTTGATTAATGATTCAAATAACTTGAATCATTTATAAGTATTATAAGTATTTTTCTAAAGTTATGAATCTGAATGAGTAGGCTTATGAATCAAACATATTTCGAACGGTATGAGTTTGATTGTCAACGTTGTACGCATAAATCAACGTGTGCAGCTCTTGCGGTAACCAGGGACTGCGTTCACCCATGGCATCACAACGGGCCGCTATGCGTGCTCAAGTGAGCTTTGTGATATCAGAGCTACCACTCCGACATAACCTAACCTATAAATCAACGTTGTAGTGAGTAAGAATGAATCAGAGTAGTTAAGTTTCAATATTGTTGGCTCACTTATATTAAGAATTTCATAAGTGCTTATGAGTAGCAAAAAAATTCATTGCTGATCTCTGATAGGTACCATCAGTGTTCCACCGTAACCTTAAAGGAACCAAGTGTGTGTGGTATGTCCTTTGAGTTGGCTGCCAACATAAACCAAGATGCTTAGAGATTCTAAAATCAAATGTATTAATTATTCAATGCAATAGCCTAGCTTCTCACAACACTCATGTTGTGTGTGTGGATTTTATCCATGAGTGGTGAGACCTACAGTTAAATATACACTCCGACCGGCACATTTAAAAAGTTTATTATTGGAATTTGTTACTCTCAGGCCTTTTGCAGTTGATAAAATATCGTGTTGTCGTTTTAATGGTTCTTAGCTATCTGTCTGGTAAGGCTAACAGTTGTTAAATGTCTTTTATCTGATATTCCGTACATTTATTGAAAGCTTTTCGTTTACAAATATGGATCATGTAACAACCCACTGACTGTAAAAGTTGTAGTCGACGTAGTGTATAGTATGTTGGCTTATTAGATGTGATGTCGAACCCCAGGTCAAACATTTCCAACAAAACGAAAAAAAATATTTCTTAGACGACTGTCTCTCAGCAGATTTCTGGCAAAACATCTGAGAGTAAATAAAATTGTCGTTCTGAGACGACTTTAAAGAGTAGGTTCCGCCACTCATGTATACAACTAAAACACACGCAACTTAAGTAGTGTGATAATCTAGGTCGTAAGCCTGACTGGAAAGTTGTAATGACCAATTATGTTTGTATGTATGTAAAATCTTTTCGAGAAATACGGCGCGAATAAATTCCTCGTAATGGACCTACCAAGCAAGGAATTGGATTACTCAAACTCAGAAGCATTATAGGTCGGCCCTGTGAAATGTATTCACTGATAATATTGGGCAGGATATACATCAACCCAACATCGAAGGATTTGTGGCAAGATACATAGACTAGCATCTGTTGATGTAACATCAGCCAAATGAACTTGTACTACTGTAGGGCTACCGTCTCTGGTTGTGATGACTAGTATTTGGGAAATTATTATTTAATTAATCATGACAACGTTTTAGTCAGGATTACAACCATATTGTGTGTGTTAATTTTACCCCTGAGTGGCACGACACACTGTTTATCTCGGGCCATTATTACAATTTGCCGTTAACTAAAGGGAGGATTTTAACGGGCAGATAAATTGTTTTTCATTATTATAAGTGGGCAATAAGGTAGAAAGTAAGCGTTAAGCTAAAGGGAGGATCATCCTACCTTTAACTTTTAAAGTTAAGTTTATGTTTGAAGGTGCCATATTGTATATTATTTTCAACATGGCAACTTCAAATATAAACAAAATGAGCAAATACAACAAAAAAAGAAGCCCGCCGATGCCACTGCGTTTAAAGAAAACTTGTTTAATTGAGCGGTGTTATCGACATTGCTCCGGCATTGTCATGTTTTTGAAAAAGTTAAAGTTATTTTATCTGTCGGTTGTAATAACGAAAAAAAGTTAAAGGTGACTTTAAAGTTCACTTTAGCTAAAGTTACATTTAACTAAACCCAACTTTAACGGCAAGTTGTAATAATGGACCTTAGACTCCTAACGACAGATTTAAGAAATTTTTCATAGCAATTTAATTTTCAGGGCCCAGCAGACAGCTGAAAGTAAGTCGTTGAAAAAAATATTTTTTCATATTTTGTCTTGATCAAGGTCTTATTCAGATAAGGTATTATTCAGCTCAGGCTGCGGTTTGAACCACGAGCCCTCGTCTAATAAACCAACACAATACCAACTAGACTACGGCCATTTAAGCTGATATTCTCTTTCAATTCCCATTAAAAAATCAATTTAAATAAAAGAAAATTTTTACTTTAATCACGCTTTAAGAAATCTTTATTAATATGTTTTAAGCGAATTGCATTATCAAACAAAATACGGTTTTCTCCTTTTTATTTTCCAGTTTTTTTTCAATATCCGTGAAACACTTTTGTCCGTCTGCTATTTATGAACTCTCTAAACAAGATGGGCTAATTTAATTAGAATTTAGTGGCGGTGAACGTGTAATTATTACTTATTTTTGTGCTTTAAAATGCAGTTGTTGACTAGCGTTTCAGTTGTTTTTTTCTTTCTTTACCTCATGTTTTCGATTCGTTTTGGCTGCAAAAGTTTTTGTTAATTTCAATTTTAATGAATTTAAAGCACTTTCATAATGTTGAGAGAGAAAGAATAAGTTTACTTACCACCACCTACTTCATTTAAATTTTTTTTTTAATTTTCATAAAGTTTTCATTATTTCTTTACCTCTTTTGGTTGTGTTTTTATTCTCTAGTTTTTAGGCCTTTTTAATGGCCATTCCTCATCATCATTTTCCATTACAAACCTTTTGAAAGAGAATCTCTGAAGAAGTGTATATGTTTGTTTGTAAGATAATAAAATTAAAATAATGAATGAATGAAATGGTAAAAGTTGTAAAATTTAACCCATTTACACACAAATCTATGAAAATATTATGACCTAACAATTACAGCCGCAGTTTTTTGGGCTTCATTAACTTAATTTAGTTGGAAAAAATAAAATGAACGAAAAAAGACTGAAGAAGTTTTTAGACTATTCCTTTCCAATTGAAGTCCTTAAATGTGTTTTACTGCTCGTAGTGGCAAGGCCTGAATGCCTTACGATAATATTGTTACGTTTTTACTATTTAAAAACGTTTAAAATATGAGCTCGTAGATTGCAAATAAAATAAAAATAAATCTGAGTTTAGTTTTAATTAAAATTCTTTATTATTCGCACAGTTCTGTGTGCCACTGATCACAACTTTATGTAAACAACATCAATTGCTTTTCTTTGTTATTCCTCGGTTTATACCCTTTGCATAAACAATAACAATTACTAGAGAATGACAGATCTTTGTAATGGAGATCTTCAAACCACGATTACTCTCTTCAAACACACCTCGCCTTCACACAAGACTGACTGAACTTCACTAACTCTCTCGCCTGCTTTGCCTTTACTTTTAGTCTGATGAATGTTCTTGAAGGCGAATGTTCGTGACTTCACCTTCATGAAATCTCTATAAATGCAAACATCGATCTTTACGTTTATTATTGTAGTGTTGTTGGTATATATCTGTTTACTTGTGTACCACTTTTTAATGCTGGAGGTTGTTGTTGTACTTTTGTTTACTTGTTTATCATTTTTATGCTGGTGTTTGTTGTTATATTAAGCAATACGATAATTTATAAACAGGTTTGTTCGCTGCATTGTTTTGTTTTTGTAGCTTTTGTTCATAATTTTAATGTTAAGCGATGTAAAAGCAAAACACATTTGCATACTGCCGTTCTCCTCCACCCCATTTTCCATACGAGTTTCCTCTGCTATTCGCAATATTTTCTAATGTTTTATTATAGTAAGTAGTGCACCGCTTCTAGCTGCAAATGAATTACATTTCCATTCGGTTGTCTGCAAAAATGGAGCATTTGCTCTGATGTATCGTATCCATCGTGGTGGAAACATTGTTCTCGAAGAAATGTAAATATCTTCTGTAAATATAACAGCAAATTCTATTCACATACCTTTCAATATCTGGGATCAGTATTTAAATTTACTGATCATTTGGACTATTTTCCCATTTTCATTGCCAATTGCCTAGCTGTGATCTTAAGATGGAGGAGGAGACTAACTTTCACCACATGTATCTGGTGAGCATATAAATAGACGGGGAATCTTGGCTTCATGAGCTCTCCAATGAATAGGCTTCTGCAGTGAAGAGATTTATTCTGGAGACCAATTGGTTACCTTTAGGTAACGTTTGATTCCCAGTTACGAATTTTTGGCGTCTCAATGAATCTGTACCCTGCTTTTGAATACAAAAAACGGATTTCTAAGCGAAAATACTGGTAGACAGCCAATCAAAGTAATAAGATAAAAATAAGAAAGAAGGGCATTCAGTAACTAAAATTGAACTATGAAAATTAGAACGTGTAATTGTTCTTTCTTTATTTGTTTCGTTTCGAATTGCATAAAATTGATGTAAAATAATTGATAACACTTTACAGGTTTATTAAATCAAAAATATTTTAAATTGATTTGCATTCATAATTAACTTTCAGCTGGTCATGTGAATCTCTAATTGTTTTTCTTTCTTTTGGCTGTCTATTCCCTTTAGGGCAATAAAATCTCATTTGAAGCGCTTTATTTGCATTTCAATTGTTTTTCAATTTGAAATAATTTTCCACATTAAGTAACCATAGTTTAGAAGGGCATTTACAGCAATTACACTAAAAATTAGTTTCAAATAACGACCAGAACTAATTGGTCTTAACGGAGGAAATAACCACAACATAAGGTATGAACAGCTACTAACTGCAGCAACGATGGCAATGGTAATGGCAATAATGCTGGTTGTATTCACTTTAATGCTCTGTTACGGTATTAAATTTTATAATAGTCTTTGCCTATGGGGGAAAACCCATAAAGGCAGTGATTATTAACTTAAGGCTTACGTTGCATGTAGAGGCAAGTGTATTTTCATTGCGATTCTTAGTTAACATGTGTAATGTTTTAACAATTGTTTAAAACTTAAAACTAAATTTTAATTTTATAAATTGCTGAAGACATGTATTGTGTGTAGTGCTTACTGCAAAGTAAATTTAAATAAAACATGCTCTCTGTTGGGTTATTAAGTGAGAGCCCGTGGTTCAAAACTCAGCTCACACAACTTTAACGAAGTATGTCAAAGACTCTGAATGTAAATAAAGTTCCACGAAAATTTTTTCAGTTGTCGTTTGGAGTCGATTTTAAACTGTAGAGCCCTCCAGTAATAGATAACATTAACACACGGTATAAGAAACTAGATCGTAATCCTGATTGTAATCCTGAAGGGTTGTAATGAGGAGTTTAACAGGGAAGATAAAATCGGCGGAGAAGCACACATCACGCTATACGACGTTATAGGTTCGTAGCAATCGAATTCAGGCTATCCAGGAAAATCATTTGAATAATAACAGACCATTTATCTAGCAGAAACGTGACATCTAAATTATCCTTAACATAACGAAAAAGAACCACGCTATCTATTTTATTTTTGTATTTAAAGGATAAGTCCTTAAGAATTTTTAAAGAGAAAATTATTAAAACATCTTAAGAAAATAGAAAAAAAGCACAAATATTTTCACATCTGTCCTATGAAATGTTTGAAAGCACATTTGTATTACTAAGTTTTGTTTAACTTTTAGTCACAAGACAGTAAAAGAGAGAAAAAAAATTAAAAAATTTTTGTAAAAGAAATAAAGCATCTTAAAGGTAAAATTCTGTAACATAAAGTGATGGATTTTAATTATAAATTGTGTCAAGAAAATATCTTCGAATTTTTTTTTTAGCCACCACCCACCCGTTAACTGCCTGGTCATATACCTGCTCATCGGCCAGCACATTTAAATTGGCATGTAGAAGTAGACGTTCTAGAATTCGAATTAAACATAAAAATAAAAGTTAATTAAAAGGTATCCAACAGAGAATATGGTATATTGCTTCGTGTGTATCTTAAATAATTAAATTCAATATTGGGTGGTACACCCAGTTGCTGAGGTAACACGCAGTTTAAAACATGAAAAGAAATCTAAGAAATTATATTTAATTATTAAGAATGTTTTCTTTATTTATTATTTTTAAAAATTTTAAGAACTAATTTCAAATTAAAATTTTCAATAAACAGTCGGTTAAGTTAGGTTAGGTTAAGCACTATTGAGAAGGCAGGTATAAAATGGAAAAAGCAAAGAACAAAAAGAAAAGACAGGAGAAGAAATAAACAAAAGTGAAGTTTAAAAATAGATTAAAACAAAAATTATTTACCAGCCAAATAATACCAGGAAACTGTCAGTGTCAAAAATCCTAACATTTCATGGCTATTGAAACCTCAACTTACATTTTTTTATTTCAGTATAGAGACAGAATGTGCTTGAAAGTTTATGCTCTACCATATAATCTCTTTTCGTTCTTGTCCTGTTAAAAACATTATCAAGATTCCCTACTTTGAAACTGTCAGGACTGGTCCATAATAGCCTGAATATTCTTCAATATTTCCTATTTTGCTCTGAAGTAACCCTCTCAACATACAAAATGGGTCATAACAATCCTCCGTTCAGGACCTACAACCTAGCTTCTCACACGACTTATGCTGGGAAAGTTAGTTTTATACACAAGTGCCAGGACATACAGTTTAAAGTCGACTCATGACAACTATACGTGCTTTCAGAGTTTTAACCAGAAATCTACGGCGAGGAAGTCGCCGAAGAAACATGCTTCATATTAAGTTTTCTTGGTGATGTCTGGCCTGGGCTTTGAACCGTGGCTTTACTTCTAATAAGCCAACACACTACCTACTAGACTGCGGCGCCCATCACTAGGTATACTGATTGTATCTGCCACATATTGCCAATTCATTGCTACATACAGAAACCAGCACACTACTACTCCATGCCCTGCCAAGAACCTTGCAAAAAAATATAAGAAATGTCAACCCCCAACTGTCATAATGTCCATTCAGTGCCTTTAAGACAGTCTAAGCATCCACATAGATAGCTAACTTATCACCCAGCGCAATCCGCCCCTACACCAACTACCTTGGTAATCACAAAACACGTTAGGCAGACCGTAGGACAGATTCACAGACGTCCGTTTCCGTTTCCATTTTTAAGCCATATGTAAATATGTATGTTTAAATATCATCTGAATACCAGTAAACTACCTACAACTTGTTATTACTATCCAGAAATATCTCTGGTGGCCTTCTGTCTATAATTCACACCTTGACTATAAAATATGAAAAACCTGGACCCAATGTTGTTAGCCAAAAATCAACAACACGGATAGAATCCTGGCATGACCGAACTCTCCTGTTGCATGAAAACCGCATTAAATAATGTCAAAAAGTTTCACACCTTAGTTTAATCAGCGTCTCCAAGGGAAGTGCCAATAAATCATCTCCAAGGAAACTTGATATCATAACCAACAACTTTTTCAAAGCCTATGTAAGACCATATCGACGCCTCCATTCTATAACGTTCTAAGTGTACTTAGAACGTCTTTAATGTTCTTGCGTTTTTAAATTCTACGTTCTCTGACTTAAATACTGTCAAAATTTGGTTATGATTCGCCGATCCGTTCCGAAATTATAGGGAAAAATCTTCTTAGAATACACATATAGTCGTATGCCGCGTGAAAACTTTGAGAGCTCATAACTCAAAACACAAATTTTCGACTCAGAATGTTATAGAACGGAGGCGTCGATATATGGTATGTAAGAACCGAAAGCAACAAGGAGGCATACATACAACAGCAATACCAATGTTATTCTTATCGGTCGTGCGGAATACCAATGTGGCGTGGGGAGTGTTCTGTTGAAACCGCATATCAATGATGTCCAGATCATTCAATTCTGACGATAAGATTTTGTTAAAATCAACATATACTGAAGAAATCTGCACTAAACAGTGATTTTTCAGGGATAAATTAGAAGATCTTGTATCTTATGTGAATTGTTATGGTCACGAATTCAACAATTTTGTTTCGTCACGTACTCATTCATCCCAAAGTGGGACTCATCGCTGAAGACGATATTTCTATAAAAAATTGGGGTCAGTCGCCTATTGCAGCAGATCACATTCAGCAAACACATGTCGTTGTGTATATTCGTCCATAGCTATCTTGCAAAACAGCCAAAGTTGTCTGGTGAACTCACATCTCTCGAACGTAATATGGAAAAATAATTCTTCGGCGACTTTATTTCAGCAGTCTTCTGGCACAAATTCTGAGAATAAATAAAATTGCCAAGAAAAATTTCTTAAAAATCTGTCTTTCGGAGTCGACTTTAAACTGTAGGTCTCGTCACTTATGTATAAAATTACCGCACACAACAAAAGTGGTGTGAGAAGTTCGTTCGTAATCCGAACTGAAGAGCTGTAATGGCAAATTATGTATGTATGTATGTACAACATAAGTAGACTCCATACAATGGTTATTGTTTAGGCGGATTAACTTATTTTCAGAAACGACAGATTTCTGAAAGACCATTCATGGCAATTTTACTTGTCCTCAGAGTTTATGCCAGAAATCTACAGAGAAGAATACGCCGAAGAAATGTTTTTTCATATTTCGTTTCGTTAGAGATGTCTGGCCTAGGGTTTGAACCGTGACCCCACGTCTAATAAGCCAACACTCTACCTACTAGACTACGGCGACTTGCTTATGTTGTATGCACATAGAAATTGATTTATAGAATAATTGTCGAACAAGGCCCACTTGTACTTACAAAAAAAAGCTCCCATTTCAATTGCATATGAAAACACATATGAAAGAAGCCTTAAATCAATACGCCACACTCAAATTCAACAAATTGATGAATTTACTCTGATTCCGAATGACCCACATACATGAAGTGCAACAGTGTAAAAAAAACATACATAATCAAAGGCTATGTTTAAAAAGATTTTTATGAAATTTTATATTTTTTTTAACAATTTCATACATCATATATATGTATATATGCACTACACATATGTGTTTGTACTATATGTACAAAATTTTAACAAATTACTCAGTTTGCCATTTGATTTAAAATGTTTTTCAACTGTCTGTGGATAACTAACTTTTAAGCCACAAAACAAAAATTTAGTTTGAAATCATTTTTATTTTATTTTGTTTTCCATCATTTCATTGCATTTTAGCAGAGAATGGACATCAAAAATTCATGAATTTTAATTCAAAAAATATTTCAATAGTATCTGCAGTCACTTGAACAATTGCAGAATAATAATGATTGTTCTCCAGCAATCGCCCCTCCGGGCGTGTTATTAACAAGCGAATAGGTTTGGAAATAAAAAAAATCTTCTTTTATTTACTGATTTTATCTTTTTAACTTGTTTTCTTGCTAAAATTTTAACACCATTATGACCGCTAACTCTTTATTATATAAACTTGTGCTGTAAGTGATGGGCAGTAAATTTTATTTCGTGTTATATGTCCACATCGGATACATTTTTGTTGAGTGGAAAATCTAGAAGTTTGAATTTTAAAATGCAATAAAAAACGGTTACATAGGTTTCGGTTATGAACTTGAAATAGAATATTATTTTATTCATATGGCTGCCGCGGCTGGCCTCACTTACCTCATTCGATCGGATAAATTTTCGTATACTTTTTCAAGTATTTGGGGTCATATCTCGACAATGGCATCACGTGCTCAATTGTCTCTGGTTTGTGGGCATAACACTTTTCTTTAACGGCACCCTACGGAAAATAGTCCAATGGTGTTAAATTGCAGCTTTCTTGACGGCCAATTGACAAGACCATTTCGGCTCATTAAACGGCTATCAAATGTTTGACGCTATAAATCGATAGTGGCATGAGATGTGTGGAAAATAATGCTTGCGCCGTCCTGTTTTTCAAAGAAATATGGATCAATGACGCCTCTTCGCACAAGCCGCACCAAACAGTCACTCGTAATGGAAGCATTGGATTCTGTAAGACCTCGTTTGGGTTTACTGAGCCCCAGGTCATCATCAAAATTATTTGTTGCTTAGCCGCAGTTCATCACTGCTGACAAAATGACAATAACATATTTATGTATTGTATATAAACAACTGGGCAACTGTTGTTAAAGTTTAACAACATCAGCTTAATTTGGCTTTCATCTGTTGCCACGTAAGAAATAGGAAAAAGGAGAAATAGAAAAAAAAACACCTTTATATATCTTTAAATATATTGTATGACGAAGACCATGGAAACCGCCATTATCGTTGCCATGAAAGGCGATTACTATTGTATTACAATGAAAACTGTAGTTAATTAAAAAAAGATAACAATTAATTGCCATCGAAACCTTAACCTTGTTGCAACACTTTTCCATGGAATTGGCAATCAACACGGACGAATATAAATTTCTTAGAATTTGATTCAAGTGTATAAAATTTGTATTCAGAATGCAATTCTGCAAATGCAAATGCCATGTACAGAATGTTAAAAAATATTTTCTGTAACTAAATAATTCGAAGAATTCTGTTCTATGTCTACACCATTAACATTGCAATCTTTACAGGCAATTAAACTGGAACTAGCTCTTAAGCTGATTTCATTTCGACCACTATAATGAACACATAAGATCCACGTTACCTCATATCAGGAAATTCTTAATACAATTTCCTTCACAGCAAACTCGTTTTCGAGGCAAGTCATTACGACTTCAGTAACGATTACAACTTAGCTTCTCATATCACCTATGTTGCATTTGTAATTTTATTCATAAGTAGCGAGATCTACAGTTTATAGTCGGCTCCGAACGATAGAGTCATATTTGTATTTACTCTCAGAGTAATTTCGCAGAATTCAATCTTCACGTCTAATGCACCACCTACGAATATAAGAAAGGATAAAATATTCTTTTTAATTATCTTCTGCAACAGTTGTGTGCATGTGAATATAATCGCTATATGAAAGTCCAGTTCTTGCACAGAAATTAAAATCAAATATTAATTTCGAGATATATAGACATATAATCGGTTTTAAGCTACTGGAATAGCAAATATTGTTTGATTTGGTTGTGAACTTCTATTTTTATTTCACAATCTTTTAAACATCAGAAAAATCAACATTTTCGAGAAGCTATTTTTAAGTATTTTTTTTGCTTTATCAAAAACACGGTGTACCTAGCTGTTTGGCGTTTTCTTAATAGACGAGAGAGTTAAAAAAGTTTGAACACCATGAATGGAAAACACTACCCGACTAAGATTCGCAACAGACGCAAGCAGGGCTTGCATAATTGTTAGACGTGACCTAAGCAGCGGTTTCAAATTAATTACGAGTAACAGAATCTATTCAAAAATAAGGGAATTTGATGTTCCATTAACTATAGCCGAGATATGTTGAAAGAATATTGTGTTCGATCGCTGTAGAACGAAAACATTTTTGCATCGAATTACGAGTGGTAACAAAAATGGATTCATTCTGACAAAACAAAGCGCAAGAAATCATATGTAAAGTGCTGCCAAAAGACAAAATATAGAAATATGGGTGCCCAGACGTGGTTTGGATTCCCATCAGGGACTTTAGGTGTTTATGTCTTTGCATATTATTAACTACTATAGAAAAAAGAAAATGAGAATTATTACCAAGATATTCTCTAGCAAAAAGAAAAAAATACGAAGTATACAGATATACAAAAATACGTAATTGGTCATTACAATCCTTCAGTCAGGATTACGACCGAGTTTCTCACACCACTTATGTTGTGTGCGTTCGTTTTATACATGAGTGGCGGGTCCTACAGTTTAAAGCCGATTCCGAACGACAGCTTTTTGAGAAACTTTTCATGGATATTTTATTTGCTACGCTCAGAGTTTTTGCCAGAAATCTGTGAGAGGAAGCCGCCTAAGAAATATTTTCATATTTTCATTTTGATGTCTGACCTGACGTTTAAACCGTGGCTTCACATCTAACAAGCCAACACACAACCTAGTAGACTACGTCGACTACGAAGTATATACTGGTCACGAAAAAAATAATATTTTTGCACACTACCCCTTTCCTTTCTCCAATTACTATCTTTCCTGTATTCCAACAATGCACAGTATGAATAGGAGGAGTCACCTACTGAGCCTTGGTCTCAAGAAAAAAATACGGCCAAACAGAATATTTATTGCACCAAAGGTAATGTCTGTATTTGGTGTGATCAGAAGGGTGTAATCCATTATTAGTTGCTAAAACATAATCAGAATAAAATGAGAATCCTGTACAAACAACAATTATGTAGTTTGAGGCGATAACTGGAGACAAATTTATGGACCGAACCAATTTTAGTCAAAATTCCAACCTATGATTTCTGGCCAGGTGATCCGGATGTTCCCGATGAGATTCTTGAAGTCTCCACTAATGACTCAAAGATGTGTGGCAGGGTGGACTGTGCTATTTTTATTAAGTGTTTTGAAAATAATATTTCTTATAGGCTGCCTAACCATGGCAGTGTTTTCCAAGCAGAAGTCATGACAATTTTGAAAGCGACACAATGATTGTTGAGCTGGCAGGCTGAATATTCCTAGATTCATAGATAACTCTTATATGAGCTCCGAGACATAGGGATATTTTTGGAAATTACTTTGCTGACGAGCTGGACAGGACCGGTAGAGACCTCTCAATCTCCGAGATATTACAGATTGCAGGTATTCCGATTGCCTCAGTCATGTTCGATACTATTTGTCAATCTCGTTGGCGATTGGCATTTCTATCCTTAAATTGCATAGCCATCCACTGCACAATGGCGATTCTTATGAGACGCCAGTATAAGAATATACAAACCACAGTTTAATGAATTACACTGTTTATAATGAAAACTGCATTAAGTTTAAACTGCTATGCTATTAACCAATTTTGTGTCCATAAATTCAATTCTAGTCTATCACAGTCTGTCCCTTTTATAAGTTTTTATGTCAATGTGGGTCAATTTTCTGTAAAAATTTTGTCTTTTTCTTAAGCATTGTTTATTGGCTTTGGGGCTATTTTTCCAGTATATAAATAGAAAATTGGATTTGCTTTCATTAATGTGACATTTTTCACAAAACAACAAAAAAGTTTGTTATTGCACAGAAAAAAAAGACAATCTTATGGTCAATTATAAAGTTTACAAAACAATGTTTCTTTTAAAGTTTTTAGTTTTTATTTTATGTTCTTATAATGAATTTAATATGATTAAAAAGTTCTTAAGATTTGATGGGTTTTTTTCATTTTTTCCTTTCCACTGTGGAGCATAATTGTAGATGAATTTTAAAAAATAATCTGACACCGGCATTGACTGCTAAGACAAATTTAAGACGACTTTTTCTGCCATCGTTCAAATACTTCTTGAGATTGTTCGTTGGTTGTGCATCACAAAATCTAAATGATGCCTTTTATAATAATCGGGTATCTTTCCAAATGGAAGAATATTTGGTTCCTATATTTTTTATATAAGGGCAGCACTCAGGGGATGGCCCCTACTCATGCAGGGCATTGTGTTAGAATTAGGAAATAGGTTATGGGAGGGAGGACAGAGGGAGTAGTGTTGTGAACATTAGATTTGAAACTTTTTATATTATAAGTGGCAGAAAAGACCTCTGCAGGTAGGGAGTTTCACATAGAACGAATTCTGTCTGTAATTCAGTGTGCGTCCAGTGGCCAATCTGCCACTAACGGATGTCTCGTATGTGAAAGACGGAATACACCATCTTCACCATCATTAATAAATACCTTCGCCCTCTCCTGTAATCAGCCGAGAGGCCTCAAAATAGATTTTTGGTCACCGGCACATACAGTAGAGTTCTATTCCATTCTTAGTCGGATATAGGTGGTGTCAATAGTAAGGAGTTCGGATGAAGTGAAGCATTTCTTGCACCGTCTTAAGAAACCGCTGCACTTGAATTCTCCATTCATAAATGCGGTGGTTCCAGCGAACATCACATGGAATTTTCAATCGCGTCTGCAACATTAATATTCACACTACCCCTAACTACAGATGAGGAAATATTATTGTTGCGCTTGTGTGTTATTCTCTTGTTAAAATCAAAACCCTATTAATATGACCCCTTTCGGAGATTAACTGTAGGTTGGATGTGAGAATATCATTCATATTAAGCCTATTCAGTCAAAATCCAAAGGACTCGGCTTATTATTAAAATAATTAAATGCCAGAAATTGCTGTCATTTTAAAAAGATTAGATAGGATTAGAAGTGGAAGCTAATGTAAGCAAAATAACGAGCAATGTAACTCGACTAAGTAGCCGTAGTCTAGTAGTCTTATTACAAGTAAAAGCCCGGGTTCGTATCCCAGGTCAGACATCAAAACGAAATATGAAATAAAAGTATTTCTTCGGCGACTTCCTCTCAGCAGATTTCTGGCAAAAACTCTGAGAGTAAATAAAATTGCCATGAAAAGTTTCTCAAAAATCTGTCGTTCGGAGTCGAGTTTAAACTGTAGGTCCCGCCACTCACGTATAAAATTAACACACACAACATGAGTGGTGTGAGAAACTATGTCGTAATCCGGACTAAAGGGTTGTAATAATCAATTATGTATGTATGTACGTAACTCTCCAGTAGACTAAAGTAGAAGGTTCGTAGAGCCTCTCAAGAAGAGCAAAGCAAGCCATGATATACGGAATGCTTGCTGGTAAATCTAGTGTCTTGGTGTAACCGGTAAAAATAGCATGCTTTCCTCTCGATAAGCTTAATCAGTAAATTATAATCCTAGTCGCCCTGCTTAGTTGATTTAGCTTGCTGAGGGAGTCATGTATAAGTCTACACTCAGCCTAATGGAAGCTAAATGCTCAA
This sequence comes from Sarcophaga subvicina, assembly GCA_936449025.2. Lineage (NCBI taxonomy): Eukaryota > Metazoa > Arthropoda > Insecta > Diptera > Sarcophagidae > Sarcophaga > Sarcophaga subvicina. The sequence continues at coordinate 79,620,265 of OW388084.2, forward strand.
GTCTTACTTGAACTACTTTTGCAAAAAGGAAGACATACACGGTTTTTGTATTCAGAAGATATTGCTTTGTAAAAGTCGTAGTCTAGTAGTTGGTGTGTTGGCTTATTGACGTGAGGCCACGGTTCAAACCCCAGGACAGACATCTCTAATAAAAAAAAAATTAAAAATATTTCTTAAGCGAGTTTTCGTTAGCAGATTTCTGACAAAAAAGTGATGTGCAAAGTTCTATCGTTCGGAGTCTTTAAGCTGTAGATCCCGCCACTCATGTTTAATACTAATGCACAACATATATAAGTGGAGTTCAAAGCTAGGTTGTAATACTGACTGAAGGGTTGTAATGACCAGTTATTATGTATGTATGTCGCTTTAGCACATCTGGTTGATTATTTTTTTTCTTTTTAATTGGCTATTATAAACCTTTAGTCAGGATACCATAGGACCAGGACCCATACTGTATTCATTTTTTCATCATAGTTGATTGCTAATTCGAGATATCTTAGCGGATGTTTAACCCACGGGCTCTTGTCTAATAAGCCCATCTACTACACTACGGCGGCTTTCAGCAGTAGATTATTTATCTCTGGTCTACCTAAAAAAATAGAAAGACGACAGACAGCGTGTACGTATCCATAACAGGATATTGTAGTTATGATAGGCAATGGACACTCTATAGTCAATGTGCGGAATACGTTGGATTCAAAAGTACGCAACTCCAAGAAAACTCTCACTACGTAATACTAAGGGTCAAAAGTAGCTACGATTACTATATTAAGTAAAAAAGTTTATCGCATTCTATTGCCAGATATAAAACATAAAACTAAACGAATCTATTATCACAGTAGAATTCAATTTTTCCATCAACTTTTGTGAATCTCCACGTTGGGAACACCGCCGACCTTGTAGTGTTTATACAATAAAATAAAAAATGTATTAATGTTTTTTGTACAACAAAAGCTTCAATTACAAAAGAAACAAAAAAATCACTTAATTTTTGTAAACTCTTAACCTGAAATGCTTTTGTTACACTCCACATGAATCAAAAAGAATAACAGCAAATAATGTGCAAAAGAAACAATTCTTAACAATAATAATAATTTAAATTTATACAACAGCAAAACTACAATACCTCAAAACATTTTATTATAATTTCCAATTTTAGTAAATTGTTGTGGTCAATTAAGGTCAGCATGTAAACCATAAAACATTACCAAACTCGGTTAAGAAAAGGAATGAGAAACGAGAGGAATGATGGCACTGATATCATATTGCAACAGCAGAAGTATTTGTAATAAACTTTAATATAATTTTATAAGCCTCTTTAGCTCAGTGGTAGAGCACTGGTCTTGTAAACCAGGGGTCATGAGTTCAATCCTCACAGGAGGCAACTTATGAAATTTGAAATGTTTTTCAACAAATATTTTAGTGGTTTTCAGCAATTTTATTATAATGAGAAACACCGAATTTCAAGTTTCTATGCAAAGTGGAAGGATAGGACGCTAAGGTGAGTAGAGCATGCTATTTATTATAAAGGTTTCCTTTTGATATAACTTCTGCTATTCTTTTTAAAATGATTTTATCCAAAAATATATATTTCAATCTTCGTTAAAGAGCTTTATGTGTCAAAACGTACTTCTTTTTTGTTTTCGGCGGTTTGAGCAATTTTTCTTCACTTTCCAGTGTTTGTAGCTATACGTATGTAGTTACAATGGGTGTATTGTGCTTATAATTAGATTTGTACACAATAATACAGCATTTGTCGATATTTCATAATCAGAGAGAGAGTTTCCCACTTCCAACCTGCCGCAGACAACGTGGGAGATTCGTATATAAAATCTAGAGACAAGATCATGAACACAATGGCTAACTTAGGTGGGAAGCTGAAGAAGAGAAGACCAACCAGGAGACTTTTGCCTATCAGCATACACCTAATTTATAAGGTAGGCTTATTGAGCGCTCACTGTGGAGGAATACCAATTTACTTTAAAAGCTATAAAGTAGACCTTTCCTAAACGGAAAATATCTGATTATGCCCAAATAATTGGAATCTCGAATGCCGATGTTGTTACATAGGAACTTATTACATAGAAACTGTTCCATTGTTTAGGTGTCTTCGCCACATGCCACGCATTCATTATTTTCCACGACGCCAATATGGTTCATGTGGATATATAAGACGTAGTACTCCGTATTTTCATGTGAAAACAGTCATTTTTAATTAAAATATAATTAGGAAACACACTAGTCACACAGACAACAATGAAAATCTTTTTTATATTTGCGGGAACCACTTAAGTTCGATATTCTAACGGGACACTGCGTTATCGGCAGTTTTGCTGACAAGCTCTGTCTGCCACACCAGGATTACTGCTAAAGCTTCAAGGATATGGGGGAAACTGAATCGGTGCAACACCTTTTATGTGAGTGCCTTGCACTTCAGGACTGACGTCATCGATTTTTGGGTAACAGAACGTTTGAAGATCTGGGCACGGTGACAAATGTGTCAGTAAGGAAACTTGAAGCTTGAATAACGAATCATGACGAGGGGCTTACATCACACTGGGTGACACAAAGGGCCCACGTGGACTTGCCTTTGAACGGCAAGCTACTCGCTAACCTAACCTAACCTACTCATAAAAAAGGAGGGTTTTAGGAGTGTTCTTCAAATTAAAATCTCATTTTGATTTTAAATTGTTGTAAGCTAATGGTGTATGAATGCATAAATTGGAAGCCAACCGCATTTTATAAATTTTAAACATTTCAAGCATTCGATTTTAATTTGTTTTAAGTGATTAGCATTTTCTGGCTTTAAATTTATTCCAAATTGTTAAACTATATTGACCTTAATTGACCTTTTTCCTTTTTATCATATTTAAGTATGCAATGATATTATCTGCTATAATTTACTACGATTATTATTATCGTATATCATAAATAACATAAAATAATGAGAATATAATAAAATTTAATTAGAAAAATAAAACAGAGGAAAACAAAAGCAATAGAAAATGTTATTAAAACTATAGAAAGTTTTCTTCTGCTAATTGTTGTGTTGTTGTGTTTATATTTCGCATTTTTCCTCTCTCTCTCTTTCCCTCTTGATTGTATTATAATTTTATTTATAGAATACATGGTATATTGTACAGCATAAAATGGAAATAAATTTCGCCTTAAAGCTCGTAAAATATACCACAACTGGGACACATAACTCAAAAGGCTGTAAACACAATACTCTGCGCCATTACACTTCTCCACACTTTACAGTATCAGTAGAGTATTGCTAGCCAATGCAATATAATTTTCCATAGTTCGGCTAAAATATAAAAATACTGCCACATCAAATTTGTGGTATTAAAAACGCGGTGAATGCTTGAATTCTAAACCGGAATTTCATACACCAGAAAAAAAATGCGCTTGAAGAGCCTCAACCTCTCCTCTCTTTTCTCGTACGGTATGAATAGAAAAAAATATGATGAAAATAGGGTCGATTCCAATGCTTTACATCCAATATCTGAGGTGCACCTTGCAATGACCTGTTAGTTGTTGAACAGGCAGAAACACGAAGCACATGCTGATTTTAAAACAGGCTAGCTATACCTCATTGTTATATGGTGGAAGCCAAATATATAAAAAAAATATAATCATTAAAGGCGTATTTCGGATACTACTACAGCGAAAAACACCGCTGGAATGGAAACAGTATCGTCGTTACATCTTCACAAGGAAATCTGAGGACATGGCACGCTACAGTGACGATGATGCCTATTTCGCAATTATAGTCATAGCAAGAAGAAAGTCGCGATTAAGTGATTTAAGGACAGCAAAGCTGTTGGTTCACAAGGCTGTCCCCTGAAAAGGTTTCATAAAATGTAATGAAGTCGCCTTGGGTCACGGTTCAAAGCCCAGATCAGACGTCTCAAATGAATCAAAATATGAAACAATATTTTTTCTTCTTTACTCTGAGAGTAAATAAAATTACCATAAAATGTTTCACAGAAAAAATCTGTCGCTCGGATCATATATAAAATTAAGACAAACAACATAAGTGGTGTGAGAAACACGGTCGTAATCCTGACTATGTAATGATTCGCTATAATTAGAAGAAAGCAGGAGGAGACCCAATGATGAAGTCGCTGTAGTCTAGTAGGTAGTGTGTTGGCTTATTAGACGTAATGCCAGGGTTCGAGCCCCATGCCAGACATCAAAACAAAATACAAAAAGTGTTTCTTCGGCGACTTCCTCTCAGCAGATTTCTGGCAAAAACTCTGAGAGTAAATAAAATTGTCATGAAAACTTTCTCAAAAATCTGTCGTTCGGAGTCGACTTTAAACTGTAGGTCCTACCACTCATGTATTAAATTAACACACACAACATAAGTGGTGTGAGAAAATAGGTCGTAATCCTGACTGAAGGGTTGTAATGGCCAATTATGTATGTATGTATGAATGATGTAGAGCTATATGCACTGTCTTTATCGCCTATTATGTTCTTAGGAACGTATTGTGTGAACAGTTAAAGCCACTCGCTAATGCACTAATTCAACCTTGGCAGTGCGGTTTTAACCAGGAAAGCTCAAAGTCATCGTCAAGCCAGATATTCACACTACATTAAGTTCTAGAGAGTACTATTGTTACGTTTATATCTTTTAAAAACGTTTAACATATGAGCTCGTAGATTGCAAATAAAATAAAAATAAATTTGTGTTTAGTTTTAATTAAAATTCTTTAATGTTCACACATTTCTGTGTGCCACTGTTCACAACTTGATGTAAACAACATCAATTGCTTTTTTATGTGGCTGATTAAACAGTCTGATGAACGTTCTTAAAGGTGAATGTTCATGACTTCGCCTTCTCTATAAATGTAAACATCGTTGTTTATATTTATTATTGTAGTGTTGTTTATGTATTTTGTTCACATTTATTCTTGTAGTGTTGTTTATATACTTTTGTTTACTTGTTTGCCATTTTTTGTGCTGGTGTTTGTTATTATATTAAGCAGTACAATAACTTGTAAGCAGGTTTGTTTACTGCCTTGTTTTGTTTATGTTAAGCGATGTAAAAGCAAAACACCAGTATATAGATTTGTTATTTTCGTACCGCTATTATTGTTTAGTAGGCAAGGGAACAGCAGAAAATCGACCAAACTAAGTCGCTACCTATGTCTGTCCACTATGGCGTGGAAGCGTGTACGATTTTGTTCGTCATCATGCAGCTACCTTAAGATCTTTAACTACACATGATCTTTAACTTCTAAGCATACTTCTACATTTTTACAGATGGCATTTACTCCACTTAAAGCCACGTTAAAATGAAACACAATCCTAATGTATTGGCCAATGCCTTGAAGTATGTTTTGTGACATATTTGATGTGGTGAAGATGCTCATTAATGATGATGTCACTTGACTCTGTGACACAATGGGCCATACGTATTGCAGAGTTAACTTGCCTGTGAACGGCAAGCTACCCACTACCATAACCTAACCTAAAGTATACTGTTCTATCCCTAGTAAAAAAATGCGTTGCTGTTCCAGAAAACCATGTATTTTTACATAGTAACGTAGTTGGCATGACAGAACAATAATTCTTATGATTTTTGGATGTTCAGTTTCAAATTTAATGCTGCAATGAACTTGTACTCGAAAATGTGAAGAATCCTTTTAAATACAAAGTTTCATGAGAAATCTTATCTGCTACATTGTAAAACCTCTTGCAATGCCATTGTATAACAAATTGTTATCCGCAGCAGCCTCGAAAAATATCAAGGAGAATAAAAACGTGATTTTTATTTTATGATGCCTTTTTATACGATTTCATTATAAAATTTAATTTTTTTACAGAATCTCAGAGAAATTCTTATTATTTCCAAATTTATTTGTTTTTTATTAAGTTATTAAACATTCATATTTAAAGATTGCTTATTGATTTTACAACAATAGCAACTACAAAGCAACAGAAACAAAAATATTATCACTGAGGCCAGTAACATATTTAAGTGCTGCTCCAATTATAAATTGATTTATAATTCAATAAAACCAAAATAAGAGTAAGAAAATTACTTCTTAATTCTCATTTCATACCCTACACCCATGTGCTTGAGAGTGGTGTTACGTTTGTAATAGTAATTCAATTGGGCATTAACGACCTTTTCATCAGCCTGTTTTAACACATCCTTCAGGGCGCCTCTGCTTCTTACGCGCCTTCGCCAGTGGGTCACACCAATCCACAATTTGATTCCTTCAACGTAAACAAGGACGCCGAATTTCACTTCACCGACTTCTGCTAACCTACGCATCAAAAACATGACTCGCCGGAATATTTTCTTCCATCCGAACGAAATGACCGAGCCAGCGCAGACGCTGGATGTTAATGCGTTGTACAACATCCATGTCATTGAAGAGCTTATAACATACATAATTGGTCATTACAAAGGGTTACGACCTAGTTTCTCACACCACTTATGTTGTGTGTATTAAATTTTATACATGAGTGGCAAGACCTACAGTTTAAAGTCGACTCTGAACGACAGATTTTTGAGAAACTTTTCATGGCAATTTTTATTTACTCTCAGAGTTTTTGCCAGAAATCTGCTGAGAGGAAGTCGCCGAAGAAATACTTTTGTATTTTGATTTGATGTCTGGCCAACACACTACATACTATACCACGGCGATTTGAAGAGCTTATACAGTTCATTATTAGATCAAATGCTGAAATCATTAGAAACTCATACTGGACCGAAGATTTCGCATAGTATTTTTCTCTCGAATACACGTGGAGAATGATCGAATTGTAGAGTTTTATTCTAAAGGATAAGGTCTCATCCAGACACCAAAATCAACGTTGCGTTTTTAATAATCTTTATTTCGGTAAATTAAAAAACCTCCAGCACTTCATAGTACGAAAAGGGCAGTGGTACATGAATGGTAAATGCGGTAAATGGTGGTCTTCTGTTCTTCTTCACATTCACAACTCAGTCCGCATGTGAATTACAACAGAGAGCACTGTATTGGACCGTTGGTATGGATTATGATAGCTTTGAGGCCCGTGTGCTTAGAGATTTCTTCGCATACGCCTGGGATTTAAAAGAACGCCACAAGAAAAAGTATAACAAGGTCAAATTGTCTGATATCGGTTGCCAGTTAAAATTATCGCAACTTTAGGTGACCATGTCCTTAGAAAAGTTGTGCAGAATATCCAAAGTGTCATGAGGTGTATGACAGCTAGTACCATCTTTTTGGAAACCACATGTAGTTGGTGTTCAGAACATCCAATGCAAGTTAAAATTATAACAGGTATTCATTAACCTATACTGCTCGTCTTCGACAGTGATGTCCTGACCAACATGGTTCTCAAAGAAGTATTGATCTACAACACCGCAAAATCAAAAATGTACTCTCTTGAATCCTACCATTATTCATCTAGTTTTGTGATTTTTCGAAGATAATTAGGGTCAGTTAACAACTGCTGTAGACAGCATTCAACAAACACTCGTCTATGTGTGAGGTCGTTTACCTTCAATTCCTGGGTCAATTGATTTTGGTAAGTGAAGCTGAATTCCCCAAGTTCTGGTCTGCAAAGAGTCGAATTCTGTCTCGGAAAATCTTGTGATTTGTGATTTTGTGACGTACGAATGTTGGTTGACCCACTTCTCTGATCCTTTCGGTAGGATGATTATAGTGATCATGAAATGAGCGAAGCAGCACACAGGTTATTTCCACGTCTTATTGAGTGCTGTATCGGTTGATGGTGATGTGGAAAAACAGACTGAAGAGGTGACAACTAATTTGACTAATAAAGCTTCAACAAGGTGGCCATTATCTACAGCCAATGTTCTGAACCCACTGCCAGAAATCCACGGTTTTATTAAGAGGTTATTAAAAGATCTACCAATTATTGGGAAGCTATGGTAGAGCCCAAATTTAGAATTATAATATTGTTATGAAAATGGAAGTATCTAGATACTGGTGTTTTGCTTTTAAATAGTTTAACATTAACATTATATACAATAGCTACAAAAACAATGAACTTGTTTATAAAGTAAACAAAAATATACCAACAAACACCACAAAAATAAATGTAAACAAAATACACAAACAACAATAATGAAACAACGATTACAGAGATCACGAGAAGGCAAAGCCACGCACATTCGCCTTTAAGAACATTCATCAGACTGTTTACGTCTGACAAAGCAGACAACGAAGTCAGAAAAAGTTCAGTCAGTCTTGTGTGAAGAGAGTAATCGTGGTTTGATGATCTCCGTTACAAAGATCACTTGTATAATTGCTTAGCAATTGTTGCTGTATATATCAAGTTCCGAACAGTGGCACACAGAATTGTGCGAACAATAAAGAATTTAATTAAAACTAAAAACGAATTTATTTTTATTTTATTTGCAATCTACGAGCTTATATTTTAAGCTTTTAATTATGTACGTGTAATTTTGAGGTTACAATTTAATACTTATTCAAACTCAACTTCTGATTGCTTGTGTAGGGAGCAATTACTGTTATAGAGAAATACAGACAAGGGATAACCATCCTCAAATACCTTAAACTGTTCTTGGTTGTGTGTTTTCATCTTCGTTTTATTTCACAGCAGAAGACAAGTGAATAGAAATCAGGTTTTTGTTAAGCTAAGTTTCTCACATACATACGTGTCCTAAATTGAATCAGCATTACTATTTAGTTCCTCATAACTGGTTTACTTTTAAGTAAAATTGATTTATCTTTACGTTTCTCTTGGACATGAGTTTCAAACTTTTCTTCTTCAGTGTTTTAGTTTTTAATTAAATTTAAAAAACAGCTCTATAGATACGTAAAATGAAGAAGTAAAAAATACAAAAAATTATGAAATTTTTGAAATTTATTTTTGGCCAATAGATAGACTGTATTGACTGCAAAAACTTCACGAGATCTTTCAGATCTGGGAATAAGAGGATATGTAACCAATTGTTTCACCACTTATATTAATGAGTGCATTTCTTCTGTTTATTTGTGGGTTCTGGTATTGGCAAAGAATTCTTAAACGACGCGTCGTTACCTGTATACATGAATTCATTGAAACTAAGCAATTAGCAGCAGCTGAATTATTGAATATTCAAATCGAATTTCTTTTTCGGAAATTCTATACATACAGACATACATAATTGGTCATTACAACTCTTCAGTCAGGATTACGACCTAGTTTCTCACACCACTTATGTTGTGTGCGTTAATTTCTATACATGAGTGGCGGGACCTACAGATTAAAGTCGACTCCGAACGACAGATTTTTTGAGAAACTTTTCATGGCAATTTTGATTTGTTCCCAGAGTTTTTGCCAGAAATTTGCTGAGAGGAAGTCGCCGGAGAAATAATTTTTGTATTTTGTTTTGATATCTGGCTTGGGGTTCAATTGGTCATTACAAAGGGTTACGACCTAGTTTCTCACACCACTTATGTTGTGTGTATTAAATTTTATACATGAGTGGCAAGACCTACAGTTTAAAGTCGACTCTGAACGACAGATTTTTGAGAAACTTTTCATGGCAATTTTTATTTACTCTCAGAGTTTTTGCTGAGAGGAAGTCGCCGAAGAAATACTTTATGTATTTTGTTTTTTTTTATTTTTTTTGGCTTGGGGTTCAAACCCTGGCTTTACGTCTAATAAGCCAACATACCACCTACTAGACTACGGCGGCTTCTATAAATTCTATACCAGGATTTAATATGAAAACGACTCTCATTTCCTTGACATAGAATGAAATGCAATGGTGATATTATGGTATAAAGGAAAATCGTTGCTTCTAAATGAATCTTCCCTTTTAGAATGGCCATACAGGTTAGACCCTGCTAACATATACTTTAGCATTCCGGTGATTAAAAAGTGCAACTAAATAGCGCAGCAAATAAAAAGTTATTTTGTTCAACCAATTTAGATACGATATGGGACAGCTTTCACAGCTCCTTGGTTTTAGTTTTTAGGGAATATAAATTTGAAAATCAGAAAAAAATTTCAATGTAAAGAACAAGATTCCTTATATGTAGACATGACAAGCTCACTTAGTATAGTTTAAAATCTTACTTACTTACTAATTTCATTGGCCACAACCCTTTTATCGGATTTCGAACTGCTTTTAGCGCGCCTTTGCCAGATGGCCATACTAATTGACAACAAGGCTTTCTCAATTTGATCCTTCCAATGTAGACAAGGTCGTTTTCATTGCCGACTTCCGATATTCGCCTTGCTACTATTGATTTTTTTGAATTAATGGCCGCTCGATTGCGGCTACGGATTACTGTTATTTTTTTTGGATTAATGGCTGCTTAATGGCGGCTTTCCCTAGGGTGGCTTGTTATTATTGTTACTGCCATCTACTCCTGAATTTGGCGGCCTGCTGTTGTTGTTTCTATTATTTACTGATATTTTTGTTGGATTAAAGTCTGCTCGATGGCGGCTTGTTACTATTGGTTATTTTTTCTGGATTACTGGCTGCTCAATTGCGTTCTGCTGTTGATGTTACTACTATTTACTGTTTTTTCAAGATTAATGGCTGCTCGAAGGCCTCTTGCTACTATTGTTTTTTTTTTTTTTGGATTAATGACTGGTCGATGGCGGCTTGTTACTATTGGTTACTTCTTTTGGATTAATGACTCGATTGCGTCCTGCTGTTTCTACTATTTACTGTAATTTTTTCTGGATTAATGGCTGCTCATTGGCGGCTTGCTACTATTTGTTATTTTTTTTGGATTAATGGCTGCTCTATTGCGTCCTGCTGTTGTTGTTACTACTATTTACTGTAATTTTTTCTGGATTAATGTCTGCTCGAAGGTGGCTTGCTAGTATTGGTTATTTTTTTTTTTTTTTGATTATTGGTTGCACGAATGCGGCCTGCTGTTGTTGTTACTACTATTTATTTTTATTTTTTCTGGATAAACGGCTGCTCGATTGCAGCTGGTTCGTATTGGTTATTTTTATTTTTTTGGATTAATGGCCGCACGATTGCGGCTTGGTACTGTTGTCACTACTATCTACTGTTGCTTGTTTTAGATTAACGGCTGCTAGATGGCGGCTTGCTACTATTGGTTCTTTTTTTGCATTAATGGCTGCACGATTTCGGCCTGCTGTTATTAGTTCTGCAATTTGCTGTTATTTTTTCTGGATTAATGTCTGCACGATTGCGGTCTGCTGTTGTTGTTACTACTATTTACTGTAATATTTTCTGGATTAATAGCTGCTCGAAGGTGGATTGCTACTATTGGTTATTTTTTTTGATTATTGGCTGCACGATTGCAGCGTGCTGTTGTTGTTACTACTATTTATTGTTATTTTTTCTGCATTAATGTCTGCACGATTGCGGCCTGCTGTTGTAATTAATACTATTTACTGTTATTTTTTTCTGGATTAATGGCTGCTCAATGGCGGCTTTCTACTATTGGTTATCCTTTTTTGGATTAATGGCTGTTATTTTTACTGTTATTTTTTCTGAGTTAATGGCTGCTGAATTGCGGCTTGCTAGTATTGGTTATTTCTTTATTTTTGAATTACTGGCTGTTGAAAGGCGACTTGCTACTATTGGTTATTTTTTTTGATTAATAGCTGCTAGCTGTCGGTTTGCTGTTGATGTTACTACTATTTACTGTTATTTTTTCTGGGTTAATGGCTGTTTGAAGGCGGTTTGCTACTAGTGGTTATTTTTCTGGATTAATAGGTGCTCGATTCCGTCCTGCTGTTGTTGTTACTACTATTTACTGTTAAAGAGTAAGTACACTAGTGTGGAATGTCTGCACCAGATGTGGGCTGTAAGGAATTCATTAAGGCAAAGAGTATTTATACTTTTTAAAGAACAAATTCAATAAATGTTCGGAAGCATTAAAAATTAGTAATGATTATGTTTTTCAACAAGTCAATGAACCCAATCATACTGCTGCTAATGTGATGTTGCCATTTGCCTTTCAAAGTCCCCACAGGCTTAAAACACTTACGCAAAATCCCGAAGTAACTGCTAGAGAGTATTTAGGAAATCATTTGAAGGGAGGGTTATGTAGTCGCAGAACCTCAAACAAAAGTCAACCCTAAAGCCACTGCTGATGAGTAAACAACAGGAAACGCTGAACAAATCTGGTACATTCAATGGCAATTACGTTAAATGGAGTGCTTAGCCTTAAGGGATATCTTACTAAGTATAACGAATAGGGCATTAATATATTTGGCTTTTGATTTTTAAATTAACTCCGAGTTTTTCTTGGGAGTACCAACACTTTAGCGGTGAAAAAATATGGAGTAACCTTGGTGGTGACAAACATAAGATTTTTTGTTTTATAATAAAATAGAAATAAATTAATTAAAGATATATAAAAACATCAATTATTTGTACCTTAAAATTCACGGAATTACTGAAATATATTGCGGTATCTAGACTTTTGCTGTGCACTGTATATTCATATCTTTATTTCTGCCAGTAATCTCTACATTGCTGGTAATTTCTGAACTTTTTTGGCTATTCTTAAATATTTATTTGTACAATGAAAATTCAAGAAGGTAGTCAATTAAGAAATAGTAAAATTGTCCAGTACATCTCATAGCTAAATGTAACAAAAACCTACAATTGATTTTAGTCTCATTTACCTCAGTATCAACAGTCTCACAACCTTTCGTTTTAAAAAATTGAACGCCTTTGGTAGAGTATCTGTAGTTCTGTGTCCATCCATTAAACAAATAAATAAAATCACACTTAAATTTAAACTAAGAACTCTTCAATGGTCACAGGCGATTGAAATAGTGAAAGACTAAGAAATAAAAATCAAAAAAAAAATATGAAAAACTGCAGGCATATAATGGAATGTAAGAAGGAATTTCTTTGAGTAAAATTACAACTCCCCGGGGGAAATTGTTGTGAACTTTACCGCTTTCTTGTGGAAAACTAAAAAATAAAATCAAAGGAAATAGGAAAGAAAACCGCAACTATATGTACAGGTCACTGTTAAGTAATACGATTAAAGAAAGACAAATACCGTGTAAAGAACCATGAAAAAGGGATAAAAAGGGGGATACAGTTGAAAATCGGAATCCTTTGAGAAGAAAACAATGCTTTGGAAACTTTACTAACAAGCAAAGGGCCTGTGGGGTATCATTTGTTATAATGATGATAATCGGGAGTTAGTTGGAAGTGAAGATGCCCCAAAGGGCCACAAAAGATCTTACCATACAGAAAAATATTATAGTATTCTCTTTAAATTTTTTAAATTTTACAAACATCTACATATACTTCTGAGAATTTATTTTGTGGTGATGGTGGATAGTTTTCTCACGAATTTTTTTGTATACAAATAGTTTAAGATGGTATTCGAATAACTTAAAACATGAGGAGCACAGATCAAAGCAAATAGCAAAAAATCCTACAAAATTTTATTGAAATAAGGACACAAAAAGACACATTAAAAACATTCAAATAAATAGAATATGTAAAGGAAAATTAACAGTTATTCTCCACAACGAATTCCGCCAAATTTCTAACAAATTTTCTGTTATTGGTAAAATTTCAAAGAGGAATACTAAAAAACTACACAACAGGTCACATAAAAGCCACAATAAAGAGGATTTGTAGAGAATGAAACAAGGAACTGTTTTAATTTCTTTAGCATACTTGGACTAATACCTTTTTGATATTTAAATATTTAATATTTTAAATTCGTTGAGCAAAATTCAGTGTAGGAAGCCAATCTAAATGAATGAATTGACTGTGGTGTTTACCAAGAAGTCCTGTTAGATTAGGCTAGGGAATGGTACATCTTCACCCGGGAATCGGATACGGAATGAAATTATTTGGCAACATTCCTTAGTTTGTATTGTATATTGGGGAGGAGAGGAGAAAAGGAAAAATCGTTTCTTCTTTTTGAATGATGTTTACCATTGATGATCTTATAGAATGTAGGCATTAAGCGTCTGTGAAAAAGATGCTGAACTATAGAAAACTAATTGCATATATATTGAAGGCAAAATTGCCGAGTCATAGCACGCGCAAATTTCCTATACCATCTTTCTTGCGCTATCGCTGTTAAATCAAAATTCATATCCATATGAAGTATAGCGAGACACTAACCATATCGTTACAAAAATAAAGTATCTGTATACTGGTGTTTTGCTTTTACATCACTTAACATTAAACTGGTAAACAAGTAAATAAAAATACAACAACAAACACCGACATAAAAAATGGCAAACAAGTAAACAAAAATACATACATACAAAAATACATACATACTATCGAACACCTCCTCTGTAACTGCCCAGCCCTTGGTAGGTTGAGGACCCTTGGCAGAGCCTTCTTTGAGAGTTTGAATTCTGTGTTGAGCCGAAATTAAGGCTCTCCACAGCTTCATTAGTGGCTTGGGCTGGTTGAGAGGTGCTAGGGCTTCAGTGTAGTCGCGCTCTCTCTTTTTGTTGTGTCTGGTCTGTGTAATTCCTCCGCTTCCCATTACCCCTTTTCCTAAATCCTCTCCTCTTTATCCTATTCCCTCTATTATCCTTCCCTCTTTAAGGACGTTGTACAATGGGTCAATTCGACCTCCGGGTACTGTACTTGTCTTAATTGACAAGTACACGTCCTCTAACCTAACCTAAACTAACCTAAAATACAACAACAAACACCGGCATAAAAATGGCCAACAAGTAAACAAAAATACAACAACAAACACTACAAGAATAAATGTAAACAAAATACGCCAACAACAATAATCAAACAAAGACGTTTACATTTATAAAGATTTCGAGAAAGCGAAGCCGCGAACATCCGCCTTCAAGAACATTCATCAGACTATTCTGCCATATAAAAGCAAGGCAAAGTAATTTAGTGAGTCTTGTGTGAAGACGCGGTGTGTTTGAAGAGAGTAATCGTTGTTTGAAAATCTCCATTACAAAGATCTGTCGAACAATTGTGTAGTAATTGGCATTGTTTATAAAAAGGGTATAAACAGAGGAATAACAAACAAAGCAATTGTTGTTCTTTGCATAAAGTTGAAAACAGTGCTACACAAAATTGTGCGAATAATAAAGAATTTTAACAAAAACTGAACACAAATTTATTTTTATTTTGTCTGCAATCTACGAGTTCATATTTTAAACGTTTTTAAAAGGTAAAACCGTTACAATATAATCGATATCCCAAACAACAAACTTTGTATCTGGCTTCTGGCATCATTATAAAACGTTCATACTTTAACATGAGTATCGCCATGGGATGACATATTACAAGCTGTTCAAGACGAGGATGCCTATAAAGCGATCATAACTCCACACCGAAGTCATGTTTATCCAGCGGTTTTGTATAAATTACAACCACTAAGTATATCCCGCATGTGCCTGGTGAATAAGGACTAAGTTTTTATAACTACTACTATTACTACTATTACTACTACTACTACTACTATTTTCTGAACTAGTCAGGATTGCACCTAGCTTCTCACATCATCCGTGTTTTGTGTGTCAATTTTATCCATGAGTAGCAAGACCTGCACTTTAACATGGACCCCAAATGCGGATTTGAAAGAATTCCCATAGCAATTTCATTCACCCTCAGACCTTTTGCTGAGAGAAATACGTTTGAAAAGCATCTAAGCTGGGGTTTGAACCTTGGCCTTGCGTCTAATAAGCTCACTTCACACTTCACGACATTAAAAACAAGTTTTAGTACGTATCCTTCATCCTGATTTCCATTAACTCCACTTCATAATTAAGAAGAAAGAGCTGCATAAAACTAAACAATATTATTTAAGCAAAAAACTGTTAAGAGATTATATACAAATGCCATCTGCTTCTTTTTGATTACGAACTAAGAATGTTATCCAATTCCTTTGTTAGCTCATCAGTAACAATAGATTGCAAGTCTCTTCTCGTTTCCATTTGTCGAATGACAACACAAGATGAGTAATTAAAAACAAATAAGAAAAGTTACAAGCGGTCAATCACGACTACATAATACCTTACACCGAAATAAAGTAAACGCTAGTAACCAGACTTATGCCCAATCGTTGTAGCAATTTCGATATGCAGAGAGTATAATTTTAATCACCAAAATTATCGATATAAGAAGAATACCTACAGATTTGAAACACGGTATTGTTGTAGAGGCTTATTTTGGTGGAACAGAAATTCATTATTGGAAAGAAATATTTTCTTTCTCTAAATTTTCGATGTCTTACTAATTGTAAACAGTGCATCACTTAGTTGGGTTATTAGACGTAAGGTTACGGTTCAAATCCCAGTTCAGACATCAAAACGAAAATATGAAAATATTCCTTCGACGATTTGATCACAGCAGATTTCTGGCAAAAACTCTGAGAGTAAATAAAATTTGCATGAAAAGTGTCTCAAAAATATGTCGACTTTAAACTGTAGGTCCCGTTCATATATGAAATTAACAAACACAATATGAGTGGTGTGAGAAACTAGGACGTTGTACAATGGGTCAATTCGACCTCCGGGTACCGTACTTGCCTTAATTGACAAGTGTACGTCCTCTAACCTAACCTAACCTACTTCTCTCAAATACCAACCAGCGATAGAATAGAGTGCTTTCATCTTTCCAACTCGTATGCGCTCACATGTAGCAAGGCCAGGCATTGGCTCACATCTCTGAAAGATCGAAGATATTTGGCTATCATATGCTTTGAATAAGAATTTCGAAAAGGTGGTAATTTGAGGTACTGGTAATTGACTAAAAATTTGCGACATCTCCGCTTTGAATACAGCAGAAGTAAGTAACTTTTAATTGTGATTTTATTTCCCTTTCAAATAATCCATTCAAAAGTCCCCAGACCGCCAATAAGAGAATAATGTCAATAACTATCGTCATAATAAGCTAAGGTGGCGCTATATTTGGGAAAAGATCAAAGACTTAAGGATTTTTACTCTCTGCCCTATCGACTGGAAACTCTATTGTCTTAGGACATACTAGAGAATACCAATCTCCTAATTAGAGTGATAAACTTATTTAAAAAACAGGTATATTTGGAAAGAGTAGGTTGTAGGCTATGTTAAGGATTACAATATTTGACATCACGTGGGCTGCCTGAATGCTCCAGTCTTTTTCGAGCGAATATTATAGTCAATTTGGAAAATCAAATTAATTTTCTTGGACAAGTCCCTGACTACCATGATTTCGACGCAGTTCTCGTCCATGAATGTTGGGTATTTATTAGAGAAATTTCGTACTTTAGAGACGAATCTTTTGTTTGGGTGTGTAGAGATACGGATAGCGGCAGAATATTAATCTCCGTCATGTTATAGGACGTGGTGCTCGAATTGCGAAAGTTAAACTGGGATATCTCCAGCGTTTTACTTGGAACTCAATTTCGTTAGCAGATGGAGGGTACTAATAATATTGCTAGGCTCTGATCGATTGCTATGGATAAGAATCGACCTATAAGAAGGTTTGTAATGGACTTGATATTATCTTTAACGACCTCTGCTTAGACTTAGACCTACAGTCTTGGAAGATAGGAAGTGACTTTTTTTCACTACATGGGTTAGTGACCAGCTTTTGTCATTCACATATTCTATCCCATTTCCCTGAACCCCCCACAGTTAAGATTCTTGTAATAGTTGGTTTGCTGTAACAGTTAGATCACATAAAATGATAAGCCAAAAACCCGGTTTCCTATAGAGAATATTTGATCCCGGCGTTAGATGTTAATTTGTGCTAAGCCAACTGTTCTAACCTCCGGCTTAAGTGTGACATAACCTAGCTAAAGTAGATTAGGCTAAAAGCGGGATATATTAGACAAGAAAACGTTGATGTTTATTCGCATTTGCTACCCTTTCGTGAGCCGTGTCAGGAATCTAAGACAAAATGTCTTCAAAATAAAACTGTAGCAGCTTATAATTGACTAAACACTGTAGCAACAATCGGTATATAGACAGTTTTTATGGTAAAAGCATTAAATACCTAGTGAGTTAACCGCAAGTGTGAATGGATGGATGAGGTTGAATGTTCTGTAATCAGGAATTTCAATGACTAAATTATTCTCAGAGTCCATTGTCTAAGTCTTAAACCTTTTTAATGAGTAATAAAGGTCATGTTAACAGAAATGTGTCAAATCTTCGTGGAACGTATATAATCATCAGATGCTTTGAGTTCTACTTTGCGACCAATTGACACGCTATTGTTGCAGGTAGCTATTATATGAAATTCATTGGATTTTTCTCAAACTAAAATTTTCTGTTCATATGTTTATAATGCGGAGAGAGAATTAGCTGACTCTTTACCAGAAATTTTGTTTAATTTCAATTTAATTCTTTAAGAAAATATGGATGTCTTGTTACCATATTTGTAATGTTAGTCAATTTTATGATATCAAACACATTAAAAGCAAACCAATGAAATTCAATAGCATTTGCATATCATTTACAGCTCATTCAATCAATCAGTCAATGTAACAAATCGAAATTATATCGATTGTACATTGTACACCTAATTTCAAACAAATAAAACATAAAAATGTTTTAAGTTTTCATATCCCTGTTCACATCCTGTGGAAATCATGTTCTAACAACATTTGTAATGTGAAAATCGAGATGAGTTTGTATTTTTCTTTTTTTTTGTTTAATATTCTGTGGCAATAGTTTTCGTAACCAGAAAATCAGAGATTTTTTCAATTGTTTTGCAAACCTCTACTTTAAACGAATGTTGTGAATGAAATGGAAAATACCATTATAATGCCTGAACAGATTATATTATGTGTGTTGCATGGATTGAAAAGGATAGCCAAAGAGAAAATATATTGTTTCAATTTTACCTTTTAAAAACGTTTAAAATGTGAGCTCGTAGATTGCAAATAAGATAAAAATAAATTTGTGTTTAGTTTTAATTCAAATTCTTTATTGTTAGCACAATTCTAAGTGACACTGTTCAAAAATGTATGTAAACACAACAATTGCTTTGTTTGGCATTTCTCTTTGCATTCTTTTGCGTAAACAATAACAATTACTAGTAATTGTTGATGTTTGTTATGGAGATCTTCAAACAAATATTATTTTCTTCAAACATACCGCGTCTTCACACAAGACTGACTGAACTTTTACTGACTCAGTTGCCTGCTTTGCCTTGCCTTTTATATGGCAAAGTAAATAGTCTGATGAATGTTCTTGAAGGCGAATGTTCGTGGCTTCGCCTTCTCGAGATCTCTATAAATTTAAATATCGTTGTTTCATTATTGTTGTTTGTGCATTTTGTTTATATTCATTCTTGTAGTGTTTGTTGGTATATTTTTGTTTACTTGTTTATAATTTTTTATGCTGTTAAACGCAAAAGTTAAAGCAAAACACCAGTATCTAGATTTTTCTATTTTCGTAACAATATATAAAACAGCGGCAATAAGTTGGATATGAATTCTTGTTAACTATTGCAAAGAGCAGCACAAAAATTCTTACAATCTTTAGCCAATCTTTTGATTTTGTTGTCCATTAACAGATTTAAAACTATGTTGGGAATCCAGTAGCGAGTCCATCATATTTCTTCAGCTGTGATAGGCTACCATAGTTGGCAAAACATTATTTTTCTTCAACAGTTATATTTAAAAGAAGGACGCGATTTGTTAATGAGCATTTCATATAAATTATAGTTTTTGCCGATATTTCTTATTAGCATGGCAACTGCTTTCAACTGCAAATACTAAACGAAGTATAACCTAATCATGATCTCTTTGCCTCTTGGAGTGTGAGCTTTGTAATAAAGTTGCATAAAAAACAATGTCCAAATGCCATAAAATGGTTTACCTATACTATACATACACTCATCATATAATTATCAATATGTAGATGAGGTCTTATATACCAAAAGGAAAACCGTAAGGACTTAAACGAAATATGAAGCATATACACGGTTACATAAATAACAAATACAATAAAAAATGTGTACCGATGAAATGACTTCTCATACTTAGATTAGTGGTGGACGGCATAACTTGATGTTTCGACACATTGAAACAATGGTAGTAAGGTAGTGTAGTAGGTAGTATTTTGGCTTATGAGACGTAAGTCCACGTTTCACAACCCAGATCAGACGTATCCAACGAAAACGAAATATAAAAAATATTTCTTCGGCGACTTCCTGTCAGCAGATTCGTGGCAAAGCTTTTGAGAGTTAAGAAAATTGCCATGAAAGGTTACAGTTCCATTTTAAAAGAATTCAAGTTTTTAAATTCAAACAACAATTTCAAGAGATACATATGTTTTAAAATTTTTATTTATTTTATATTTATTTTGTATACTTAATTATGATATGGCCTTCATTTTAAGAAACTCTAAATTATTAAACAATGTGCAGCAGGTCTTAAAAATAATTTGCTCACTGGAGAATAATTGTCTGCAATTTATTTTCGTCTTGTGTGCATAAGGGACCATAGGGAAAGTAACAAATTTTAAACAAAAGGAAAATTAAAACGAAGAAAATTAATTGATGAAACTCACGCAGGTTTTATAACCTCATATAAATAACTAGCGCTAGCACCCACTAGGATATATTATTTGTACATAAATAAATTCGTTATTTTTTTTCTATAAATTTTAAATTTAATGAAAATCAAGAACAGTCATC
The DNA here is from genome assembly GCA_936449025.2 of Sarcophaga subvicina. Taxonomy (NCBI): domain Eukaryota; kingdom Metazoa; phylum Arthropoda; class Insecta; order Diptera; family Sarcophagidae; genus Sarcophaga; species Sarcophaga subvicina. The sequence goes on from OW388084.2 coordinate 79,640,837, forward strand.
ACTAGAATCGCATACAATTATTCAGATCCTTGAGCCATTTAGTGTAATTTACGATTTAGAAATCATCTTCTATAACTTTTAGCTAGTAAAATTGTCGGTATAAATCCAAACTCAGGAGTTTATGAGTATTAAGACAACAATAGTAAGTCAATTACCATTTCTACTAAGTCTATCTGCTTTACATACATACATACATAATTGGCCATTACAAACCTTCAGTCAGGATTACAGCCTAGCTTCACACACCACTTATGTTGTGTGCGTTAATTTTATACGTGAGTGGCGGGACAAACAGTTTAACGTCGACTCCGTACTACAGATTTTTGAGAAACTTTTTCATAGCAGGTTTATTTACTCTCAGAGTTTTTGCCAGAAATCTGCTGAGAGGAAATCGCCGAAGAAATATTTTTAAAAAATTTAAAAAATTTCAGAAATTTTGAACTAATCACTTTTCGTTGAAAATCTCTATAGTTTCCTTGATGTTAAGACGGTCTTCTGCATTGGTTAAAAAATTTCCGAAATTGAACTGAAATTGAAAATTTTGATGTTGTAACCTGCATTTGTTAACTAAGTTTGTGGAGCATAAAAATAAAAAAAAAGTATTTAATTTCCGTACTGTTTTTTTGAAAGAGGCATACATAAAGGGCAATCGACTTTTCGTTGCATTTTTTTGCTCGCTATTGTATGTTTACTGGTCTTGGTTGTGTGTTTTCATTTTCCTTTTACTTCACAGCAGAAGACAAGTGAATAGAAATCAGGTTTTTGTTAAGCTAAGTTCCTCACATACATACGTGTCTTAAATTGAATCAACATTACTATTTAGTTCATCATAACTGTTGACTTTACTTTTGAGTAAAATTGATTTATCTTTACGTTTCTCTTGGACATGAGTTTTAAACTTTTCTTCTTCAGTGATTTAGTTTTCTAAGAAAATCAATATAAATTTAACAAAAACAGCTTTATAGATACGTAAAATGAAGAAGAAAAAAATACAAAAAATTATGAAATTTTTTAAATTTATTTTTGGCCAAGTTCGCACACACGATAGACTGTATTGACTGCAAAGACTTCACGAAAACTTTCAGATCTGGGAATAAGAGTATATGTAACCAATTATTTCACCACTTACATTAATGAGTGGATTTCTTCAGTTTATTTGTGGGTTCTGGTACTGGCAAAGAATTCATAAACTACGCGTCATTACTTGTATACATGAATTCATTGAAACTAAGCCATTAGCAGCAGCTGAATTATTGAATATTCAAATCGAAATCTTTTTCGGAAATTCTATACCAGGACTTAATATGAAAACGACTCTCATTTCCTTGACATAGAATGAAAAAATGCAATGGTGATATTACGGTCCGAAAACTGTTATGCAAATAAAGGAGAATCGTTGCTTCTAAATGAATCTTCCCTTTTAGAATGGCCATACAGGTTAGACCCTGCTAACATATACTTTAGCATTCCGGTGATTAAAAAGTGCAACTAAATAGCGCGGCAAAGAAAAAGTTATTTTGTTCAACCAATTTAGATACGATATGGGACAGCTTTCACAGCTCCTTGGTTTTAGTTTTTAAGGAATATTAATTTTAAAATCAGAAAAAATTTTAATGTAAAGAACAAGATTCCTTATATGTAGACATGACAAGCTCACTTAGTATGGTTTCAAATCTTACTTACTTACTAACTTAATTGGCCACAACCCTTTTATCGGATTTCGAACACATTCTTTCAGGTGCCTCTGCCTTTAGCGCGCCTTCGCCAGATACCAATTGACGACAAGGCTTTCTCAATTTCATCCTTACAATGTAGACAAGGTCGTTTTCTTTGCCAACTTTCGATCTTCGCCTTTCTACTATAGGTTTTTGTTTGGATTGATGGCTCGATTGCGGCCTGCTGTTGTTTTTACTACTAACTACTGTTATTTTTTCCGGATTAATGGCTGCTCGATGTCGGCTTGTCACTATTGGTTATTTTTTTCTTGGATTAATGGCTGCTGGATGGCGGCTTGCTACTATTGGTTATTTTTTTTTTGGGGGTTAATGGGTGCTCGAATGCGGCCTGCTGTTGTTGTTTCTACTATTTACTGTTATTTGTTGTGGATTAATGGCTGCTCGAATGCGGTTTGTCACTATTGGGTATTTTTCTTTCGGATTAATGGCTGGGCGATTGCAGCCTGCCGTTGTTGCTTCTACTATTTACTGTTATTTTTTTGGATTAATAGATGCTCGATTGCGGCCTGATGTTGTTGTTACTACTATTTAATGTTATTTTTTTCTGGATTAATGGCTGCTCGAAGTCGGCTGGTCACTATTGGCTATTTTTTTTTTTTTATTAATGGCTGGACAATTGCAGCCTGCTGTTGTTGTTTCTGCTATTAACTGTTATTTTTTTCTGAATTAATAGCTGCTCGATTGTTGCTTGCTAATGTTGGTTATTTCTTTGTTTGGATTAATAGCTGCTGGATGGCGGCTTGCTACTATTGGTTAGTTTTTTTGGATTAATGGCTGCTCGATGACGGCTTGCTTCGATCGGTTTTTTTTTGGATTAATGACTGCTCGATAGCGGCCTGCTGTTGTTGGCACTACTATTTACTGTTTTTTTTTTTCTGGATTAATGGCTGCTCGACTGCGGTCTGAAATTGTTGTTCCCACTAATTACTGTTATTCTGTTCTGGATTAATGGCTGCTGGAGGGCGGCTTGGTCCTATTGGTGTCCTTTTTTTGAATTAATGGCTGCTCGGTGGCGACTTGCTATTGTTGGTACCTCCATCTACTGTTCCTTGTTTTCGGATTAATGTCTGCTCGATGGCGGCGTTCTATTGTGGTTACTACAAGATACTCCTGGATTTTTTTGGATTAATGGCTGCACGAATGCGACCTGATTTTGTTGTTTGTACTATTTACTCTAATTTTTTCCTGGATTAATGGCTCCTCGAAGGTGGCTTGCTGCTATTGTTTATTTTTTCGGATTAATGGCTGCTCGATGGCGGCCTGCTATTATTGGTTATTTTTTATTGGATGAATGGCTGCACGATTGAGGCTTGTTAGTATTGATTATTTTTTTTCTGGATTAATGACTGCTGGATGGCAGTTTGCTATTGTTGTTACTACTAGATACTCCTGTATTTTTTGGATAATATCGCCTGATACCTGTTGTTGTTGCTGCTACCATTAACTGTTAATTTTTCTGGTTATTTTTGGTTATATTTTTTTTGATTAATGGATGCACGATTGCGACTTGCTGTTGTTTTTACTACTACCTAATGTTAGTTTTTTCTGGAGTAATGGCTGCTCGGTGACAGCTTGCTATTGTTGGTACTACTATCTACTGTTCCTTTTTTTTGGGATTAATGTCTGCTCGATGGCGGCTTTCTATTGTGGTTACATAAGCTACTCCTGGATTTTTTTTGGATTAATGGCTGAACGAATGCGGCCTGATTTTTTTGTTTGTACTATTTACTCTTATTTTTTCCTGGATTAATGGCTGCTCGAAGGTAGCTTGCTGCTATTGGTTATTTTTTCGGATTAATGTCTGCTCGATGGCGGCCTGCTACTATTGGTTATTTTTTATTGGATGAATGGCTGCACGATTGCGTCCTGCTGTAGCTATGCTACTATTTGTTATTTTTTGGATTACTGGCTGCTCGATGTAGGCTTGCTATTAATGTTGCTACTATTTATTGTCGCAGCCTGCTGTTGTTGTTTCTACTTTTTACAGTTATTTTTTTCTGGATTAATGGCGGCTCGACTGCGACTTGCTAGTATTGGTTATTTCTTTATTTTTGGATCAATGGCTGCTGGATGGTGACTTGCTCCTATTGGTTACATTTTTTATATTAATGTTGTTGTTACTGCTATTTACTGTTACTTTTTCTGAATTAATGGCTACTTAATGGCGGCTTGGTTTTTTTGGATTAATGGCTGCACGATTGCGTCCTGCTGTTGTTGTTACTACTATCTAATGTTATTTTTTTTCTGGATTAATGGCTGCTCGATTGCGACCTGCTGTTGTTCTTACTACTATTTAATGTTATTTTTTTCTGGATTAATGGCTCGATGGCGGCATTTCGATTGTTTTTACTACAAGCTACTCCTAGATTTTTTTGGTTTAATGCTGGGTGGCGGCTTGCTACTATAGGTTATTTTTTGGATTAATGGCTGCTCGATGGCTGTTTGCTAGGATTGGTTTTTTTTTGTATTAATGGCTGTTCAGTGGCGGTTTGCTACTATTGGTTAATTTTTTAGCATTAATAGCTGCTCGATGGCGGCTTTCTATTGTGGTTACTACAAGCTACTCCTGAATTTTTTGAATTAATGGCTGCACGATTGCGGCCTGCTGCTGATGTTTCTACTATTTACTGTTATTTTTTTCTGGATTAATGGCTGCTCGATTTCGGATTGCTAGTATTGCTTATTTCTTTCTATTTTTGGATTAATGGCTGCTGGCAGGTGACTTGCTAGTATTGGTTATTTTTTTAGATTAATAGCTGCTCGATGGCGGCTTTCTATTGTTGTTACTACTATTTACTGTCATTATATTCTGGATTAATGGCTGCTCGATGTTGGCTTGTCACTATTGGTTATTTTTTTGCATTAATGGCTGATCGATGGCGGCTTGCTACTATTGGTTATTTTTGGTATTAATGGCTGCTGGATAGTGGCTTGCTACTATTGGTTATTTTTTTGATTAACGGCTGCTCGATTGCGGCCTGCTGTTGTTGTTACTACTATGTACTGTCATTTTTTTCAGGATTAATGTCGATGTCGACTTGTCACTATTGGTTATTTCTTTTATATTAATAGCTTCTCGATAGCTGCCTGTTGTTGTTGGTACTACTATCTACTATTGCTTATGTTTTTGTTATTGTTACTACTGTTTACTGTTATTTTTCCTCGATTAATGGCTGATCGAAGGCGGCTTGCTATTGTTGTTAGTGCTATCTACTGTTGCATCTTCTATTTGCTATTATTTTGTTACTATTTATTTATATACTATTTACTTTTATTTTGTTCTGGATTAATGACTGGTCGATGACGGTTTAATTTTTTTTTTGCTTTACTGGCTGCCCGATTGCGGTCTGCTGTTGTCGTTACTACTATTTACTGTATTTTTTTCTGGGATGATGGCTGCCCAATTGCGGCTTTTTGTCGAACGTCCCCGGACTCACACTAACCCACATTCACCCGACCGCGGAGGGCTCGTCCCCATTACGTAGGGACACGTGCACACTACAGTTCGGACTGTAGCGGGTAAGGGAAAAGTATTGGCAACGGGAACATAAATCAGATACAGAACTTTATCACAAACTGAATAAAGTAACAATAAACAGGAACTACCTACGACAAGAACGAAAATACATTTTATATAAAAATTTACAAATTAATGCCAGCATATAAGCTACGTTTTATATTACAAACACTACAATTAAAAGCAATAAAATCATAATATAAGTTAATAGTAATCTACGAAAATGAAAATTACATCCATAGTTCGTTCCGTGCCGTGAAAATCTTGCTGGAATACTGAAATTCAGGTTACAAAGCAAAAACTCAGAATCGATATCACCTTTAACCAGATTTAAAACAAAACAAACCCCTAAAACAGCCCTTCTACGTTCTAAAGTTGGAAGTTTTATCAAACGTAATCTAGCCTCATATGACGGAAACCCATTGGCACAATCCCATCCTAAGCCACGTAAACAGAATAATAAAAACTGCCTCAGCACAGACTCTATTGAATCACTATGGCAACGATAGTATGGATTTCAAATAATAGAAGCATACTCCAAAATAGGTCTAACAAGTGGAATGTATAGTAGTCTCTTTATATAATGATCAATGAATTCCCTAGCCCATCTTTTCACAAAACCAAGAACAGCCCGAGCCTTCCCAATCATCATACTAATATGATCAATAAAAGACAATTTCATATCTAATTATACACCCAAATGATGAAATGTAGTCACAGTTTCGAAAGGGCAAGTATTAATCACATAAGTGGACGAAATTACGCCCCGCGAGAGAAAACCATGCATTTACATTTTTTCAAGTTAAGATCCATTAAATTAATTCTGCTCCAAGTTACAAGCAAATCACTATTTCGCTGAAGAACAGCCTGACCATGATCATCATCAAAAGTATAAAATAATTTAATGTCGTCAGCATACATCAGAATATTACAATCAGAAATAGCATAAGGAAGATCATTAAGAAACAATGAAAACAGTAAAGTAGCCATTTGGGTCCTGCGGAACACCAGAAGTAAAATATAGACAATATTAGACATATTAGACAATACATTCCTATGCAATACCCTCTGAGTCCTAAGGGAGAGATAGGAGTTTAGCCAACGATGAATAATATCAGGAATACCGATTAATGAAAGTTTAAGAAGCAAAATTCTATGATCAACCCTATCAAAAGCTTTACTGAAATCAGTATAAATTATATCAGTCCGAGCTCTGGCAAGAAAACCCCTGAAAACATGTGTAGTAAATTCAAGAAGATTAGTGACAGTCGACCTACCTTTTAAAAAACCAAAGTACTAAAAAAGAGATAATCCGTCAAGAGTTTCTCCCTCAACTTGGGAATAGCACTGAGTTTGGCTATACCCCTGTAATTGGAAATATTGGATTTATTACCCAACTTATGCAAAGGAACTCTTCCAAATAGATGGAAAATGACCAGCCCTCAGCAGCCCATTGACTATAAAGGTCAAAGGACCACTCAATATAATAGCGCACTTCAGGGCCCGGCAAGTATGTAAGTTTTAGTCCAGACAAAGACTTAAGAACAGACTCCTTATCAAATCAATATATATTAGAAATAGAGACACTTCCGACTGAATAAGGATACGAAAAGCCGCGACTCAGATGAGGGCCCGAGTCCAACTGCCTACAAATAGACTGAAAAAAGTCAGCAAACATATTCGAAATATCAAGGTAACTAGAGGATGATACGACCCCATAAAACATCTCAGTGGGAAACAAAGATGATTTACGTTTAGCTGGAACGAAGTCGTAAAACGACTTAGGATCGCTAGCGAAGTTCGACCTGACTCTAATCATATATTCCTCATAACAGTAATGATTCATTCTACGATAATCCGCACGCGCCCTAGAGTAAAGAACATAATCAATATCAGTACCTGTTCTAACAAACTTTTTAAATAACCTCGATTTTCTGTTCCTCAACCTTGACAGTCTAGCCGAATTCCACGGAGGACCAGAACGCTCCAAACGACTATTTACAAATGGAACACACTCCCTAAAACATTTAAATAATACATCATAAAAGCCATCTAAGATTCTGTCAAGTGAAAGAGAGTCATATGGCGGTGAACTAAGTGCAGACGAGCAATTTACAGAGGCTAGTAGTGTATTCAAACGACTAAAATCTATACGATGGAAATTAAAAAGCCCCTCATCACTAAATGAGCGATTAAATGTAGGAGGTAAACAAAGATCAACTTCAATAGAAAGTAACAACGTAGGATGATAATTATCCTCAGGAATAGATATAGGATCAATGGGAAATAACGAAGAAATACTAGGATCCTCCAAAAATACAAGATCCAGAATTCTACCCATTGAATACAATACACCATTCACATGGAAAAGACCCAGATCACACATAGCGGACAGAATTTCATCATAGAATGGAACTGAAGAACATGGCACCAATGAGCCAGCCTCAGGTGAAAAATTCCAAGATGTTTGCGGAAGATTAAAATCACCAAGGACTACTATAATCCCCTCTTGCCCCATTAAAGCAATTACTCTGGAAATCAAATCGAAGTGAGCCCTATAGATATGAAAGACAGAACCTTAACGCAAATAAACTCAATATCCTCAGAAGATCGCAAGTCAATCAATTCAGATGTGTATTTAGTGCAAATGGAAATAAGAACATCACCACCATTTCTAGACTTCCTATCCCGTCTATAAATATTAAAATTAATAGACATAATCTCAGAATCAAAAGTATTACAATTCAGCAAAGTTTCAATAAAAGCAATTCCATCAAATTCAAAATCAAAGCTACTATTATAAAGCGAAGAAAGTTTAGACCTAAGTCCGCGAACATTTTTATAAGCAATTCTGAAATTAAAAGACGATTTCGAAGTTAGTTTTTTCAGAAATAGGACCAGGCAAATTAGCACCATTCCTACGATGGCCCAGCCTGCTACCATTGGTTACTTTTTTACATTAATGGCTGCTCGATTGCGGCCTGCTGTTGTTATTACTACTATTTAATGTATTTTTTCTGGATTAATGGCTGCTCAATTGCGGCTTCCTACTATTGGTTATTTTTTTTTCTACATTAATGGCTGCTCGCTGTCGGCTTGTTAGTATTGGCTATTTCTTTATTTTTGGATCAATGGCTGCTGGATGGTGACTTGCTACTATTGGTTATTTTTTTGGATCAATAGATGCTCGATTGCGGCCTGCTGTTGTTGTTACTACTATTTAATGTAATTTTTTTCTGGATTAATGGCTGCTCGAAGTCGGCTTGTCACTATTGGTTATTTTTTTTTGGATTAATGGCTGGACGATTGCAGCCTGCTGTTGTTGTTTCTACTATTAACTGTTATTTTTTTCTGGATTAATAGCTGCTCGATTGTTGCTTGCTAATATTGGTTATTTCTTTTTTTGGATTAATAGCTGCTCGATGGCGGCTTGCTTCGATCGGTTATTTTTTTTTTGGATTAATGACTGCTCGATAGCGGCCTGCTGTTGTTGGTACTACTATTTACTGTTTTTTTTTTGGATTAATGGCTGCTCGACTGCGGTCTGATTTTGTTGTTCCCACTAATTACTGTTATTCTGTTCTGGATTAATGGCTGCTGGAGGGCGGCTTGGTCCTAATGGTTTCCTTTTTTTGAATTAATGGCTGCTCGGTGGCTGCTTGCTATTGTTGGTACCTCCATCTACTGCTCCTTTTTTCGGATTAATGTCTGCTCGATGGCGGCTTTCTATAGTGGTTACTACAAGATACTCCTGGATTTTTTTGGATTTTTGTTGTTTGTACTATTTACTCTTATTTTTTCCTAAATTAATGGCTGCTCGAAGGTAGCTTGGTGCTATTGGTTACTTTTTCGGATTAATGGCTGCTCGATGGCGGCCTGCTACTATTGGTTATTTTTTATTGGATGAATGACTGCACGATTGCGTCCTGCTGTAGCTATGCTACTATTGGTTATTTTTTATTGGATGAATGACTGCACGATTGCGTCCTGCTGTAGCTATGCTACTATTTGTTATTTTTTGGATTACTGGCTGCTCGATGTAGGCTTGCTATTAATGTTGCTACTATCTATTGTCGCTTTTTTGGGTTAGTGGCTGCTCGATCGCAGCCTGCTGTTGTTGTTTCTACTTTTTACAGTTATTTTTTTCTGGATTAATGGCGGCTCGATTGCGACTTGCTAGTATTGGTTATTTCTTTATTTTTGGATCAATGGCTGCTGGATGGTGACTTGCTCCTATTGGTTACATTTTGTATATTAATGTTGTTGTTACTGCTATTTACTGTTACTTTTTTTGAATTAATGGCTACTTAATGGCGGTTTGGTTTTTTTGGATTAATGGCTGCACGATTGCGTCCTGCTGTTGTTGTTACTACTATCTAATGTTATTTTTTTTCTGGATTAATGGCTGCTCGATTGCGATCTGCTGTTGTTCTTACTACTATCTAATGTTATTTTTTTCTGGATTAATGGCTCGATGGCGGCATTTCGATTGTTTTTACTACAAGCTACTCCTAGATTTTTTTTGTTTAATGGCTGCTGGGTGGCGGCTTGCTACTATAGGTTATTTTTTTGGATTAATGGCTGCTCGATGGCTGTTTGCTAGGATTGGTTTTTTTTGTATTAATGGCTGTTCAGTGGCGATTTGCTACTATTGGTTAATTTTTTTAGCATTAATAGCTGCTCGATGGCGGCTTTCTATTGTGGTTACTACAAGTTACTCCTGAATTTTTTGAATTAATGGCTGCACGATTGCGGCCTGCTGCTGATGTTTCTACTATTTACTGTTATTTTTTTTCTGGATTAATGGCTGCTCGATTCCGGCTTGCTAGTATTGCTTATTTCTTTCTATTTTTGGATTAATGGCTGCTAGATTGGGCCTGTTATGGTTGTTACTACTATTTACTGTTATTTTTCTCTGGATTAATGGCTGCTGGATTGCGGCCTGCTATTGTTGTTTCTACTATTTACTATTATATTTTTCTGGACTAATGGCTGGTGATGCTATTGGTTTTTTTTTTGATTAATGGCTGCACGATGATTGTTTGCTAGGTTTTTTTTTTTTCTTTTTTTCTGGATTTATGGCTGCTCGATTTTGGCCTGTTGTTGTTGTTTTTGCTACCATTTTTTAGTTGGAAAGAACGTCCTCTTTCCAACCGTGGTAGTGGGACAGCTGAACTAAATTTGTGAGTCGAGATATTATATTTTTATCAAAACTTTGCGAGTCGAGATATTCAATTTTGAAAAAATCGAATTTTGTCTTGCCTTTTATGTGGCAAAGTAAACAGTCAGATGAATGTTCTTTAAAGCGAATGTTCGTGATTTCACCTTTTGAAATCTCTATAAATAGCGACAGTTTTTGGTGAAGATTTTGCATGATATATTTATTTACTTTCACATTTTTTGCCAGAAATCTGCTGAGAGGTAGGCGCCGGAGAAATATTTTTTTCATTTTTTTCGTTTTTTGTTGGCGATGTCTGACCTGGGTTTTGAACCGTGGCCTCACGACTTCCAATAGTATGATAGTATAGCAGATTGATATAAAAACAATGAAATTGCAAAACAAGTTGTATCGAAATACTAGTGATTCGCATCGCAATACATTACAGTAGAATATTACACAGCAAATGAAAGAAATACACTCCATGGACTAAAAGTATAAGGAACACAAAATGCTCATTAATTTTCCGTCATAAATACCTCAATGCGTGTTGAAGAAGAATGAAAGAATTTGCTTTATTTTAATCATTCCATCTTTCCAACGTGCAATTGTATTGAAAGGTGCAGTTAAGTGTTAAAATTTATTAATTATTGATTGATTGTTGTTGTACCAGGTCTATTATAAGAGGCACGCTAACATTAATTATTTAATTACATACTCTTTAAACCAAAGGGTATAGAGGAATATCTTTATTTAAAAAAAAAATTTTAAAGAAATATTCTTTCTTGTTAAGTAAAATTGGCCTTCTTTTAGCGCAAATTCATCTGTAGTCCGTGTCATGATCAGGGGCCATACACTAATTGCATATAAAATAAGTGAGGACTTTAGTCAGTGTAACGTGTATTTTAGTTATAAATTTTCTAATATTGCGCCTTCAAATGTGTATCTGCCCTGAAATGCCACTGCAACCTTGCTTCTGAAGAAATCAGTCGTAATTCAAATATTTACACACATATTTGGTCATTACAATTATAAAACAATTTTCGATTAAAAAATGTCGATGGGTTAACACTGGTCGTTAAAAAATTTAGCTTTAAAAATGAAGGAAAATTGTTGTTCACTACGGTTCTTCTATAACTTTAGTGTGGGAAATTTAAAAATTTAAATTTATAAATGCAATGAAACAAAAACGGGCGCGGCTGGCCTCACAGTATCTAATTCGATCGGATCAATTTTCACGTACTTTTTCGAGTGTATAGGGTTGTATCTCAGCAATGGCATCACGAATGTTGGCACTCAAATGCTCAATTGTCGGCATAACGTTTTTCTGTAACGGTGTCCTCTAGAAAAGAGTCCATGGGTTTTATATTGCAGCTTTTTGGCGACTAATTGACATCTCCATTTCAGCTTATTAAACGGCCATCAAACGTTTTACGCAATAAATCGATTGTGCCATGATGATGTGTATTCACCTGTTGAAACCAAATATCGTTCACAACAATGTCAAGAAGAGTGAGTACAAAAAAATTTGGTTATCAAACCGCGATAGGCGCGTCCATTGACTGTAATGGTTGGGGCGTAGTCCTCATTTTTAAAACAATATTGGCAAATGATGCCTCCGCTCTTCAAGGCGCAATAAACTTTTGTAACACCACGTGTGAGTTTTCTGAACACCAAATACGGAAATTTTGCTTATTAACGTACCTACCAAGATGAAAATGGGCTTCATCCGGATCATTACGTTCAGTGGGAATAATATACTGAATTTTGTGACAGAATAGAATGATATAAGCATTGCCAGATTCCGAATAACCTATGGTTCAAATTTAAACCGATAGAAGGCCCACCGTTTATCATTCTGACATTCCAGCATAATGCACTACATGAGTAGGAGCCATCTCCTGAGCGATGGGCTCAAAAAAAGGAAGTTGTGATTATGAGCGTAAGATAAAGAGATAATCTCCATTCAACAGATTGAGCCACTATTACACATTGACTGTTAACATCATCGCTACAAGATATGTAAAGAAGACATAAATTTGTAAAATAATTCATCTGTCCTGGGAAAATGACTCTAGATAATCCATTACTTAAAATGTAATCTTGTTGACAATCATGCCTCTTCATCCCTTTTTTGGATGAGTTGAGGTACATATCACAGCCACGTAAAGTTTTGTTCTAGTTCTTTAACCGCATGTTAAAATCGTTCAATGATTTTTACTAAATAGGATGATTCTGGTAAAATAATATAAATTCGTAATATGAAAGATGACGCTTAGGGTCAGTTATAGAATCCCACTGTGTAAGGCTGAGTAGCCAATTTAAATAAAATGGAATTGTTAACTTATGAATTTTTTAAATTTTGACTACTTAGCTGCTAGCAGCTGTATGGTACTATTTTAACCACGAATACCTGTGATAAACATTCTTTGGTGTAAATGGACAAATAAATTTGTTTAAATTAATTATTAAAACAATAGAAGACAATGCTGAAGCTTTAATAAAACCAACAAGAAAAAAAAAAAGATTTAAAAAAGGATAAACAGAACGTAAACAAAACAATCCAAAAAATCTTGTATACAAATGGTATATCTTTCTTAAAACATATAACTTCATTGTTGTTGTTTTAATTTTACACATTCATTTTCGATTTAAAAATGTTCTTGTGTCTTCTTTTATCTTTTGTTCACTCTGGCCACCCAACTTTTAAGTTTGGTTGTCATTAATTTATTGAACTTTTGCGATTGTTTAAATAACAATAACTCCCCGCTCTGTATGTTTACATGCCTTATTGCCCTTGTAAAACCACAAAGATTTATGCATTGGTTAGTCCAACACACTGATATAGTGGTGAAAAGAAAATGTACATTCTGTACATACAAATTATGTGCCATACTTTGGTTAGTAGCTGTAATTATATTGTGATACAAAATGTGGATTTTATATTATTGAACGAAGAGATATACTCATTAGAGCGGGATATAGTTTATAGACGAGTCAGAAAGAACGACAGATTTTAGAGAAACCTTTTCATGACAATTTTATTTATTCTCAGATTTTTTGCCAGAAATCTGCTGAGAGAAAGTCGTCAAAGGAATATTTTCATATTTAGCTATTTTGGAGCCAACACACTACCCACTAGAATACGACGACTTCTAAATCGTTATGGTCGTTATGGTGGGCAGAAACTTAATTTGGCTATGTACTCATTCCTCCTTTTCTCAGAGGACAAAAATACTTTCAATACTTTAGGACACTTAGGACTTATATTGTATTCTACCCAATGAAGTCAGTTGAAGCTTAGTTTATTAGGCACTGTTTCAAGAAGTTGAGAAAGTGGGACTTCCGAACTTTGACAGTTGATAACGGCCTTTTTGTTGAAGCTGCATTTGTCAAATTAGTTATCATTTATTCTGTTTTATCGCCATGTAACATTCAAGAATACTTGAAAATATTTTTTTTTAATTGTTGTTCTGTTCAGGCAATGTTAGCGCCGTTTGCCCATTTTATGATCGCCATAATCTTTCTACAATACACACACTATGGTGGAGAAATTTGAGTCCACTGGCTCATTAAACGGTCAGCCAACACACATAAGTTGGCGAAATGTAAGATCTGCTCTGAATAAGTGCATGAGAATTCAGTCACAAGAACTCAGTCCTTCGCATACCACAATATTTGCATTGTAACTTGGATGTGCGCACGAAAAGAAATCAACTTAGCTAGGAACTGAAGGTAAACAAACATAGACAAAGTTTGTCACTTCATTACTGTTAACGGTAAGCCCTATTGGTCTATTTTTAAAACGTTCTTTTGGCCTGAATAAGATGGTCTAGAAACTAACGACATGAATATCCTGCACTAGCAATGATAGGTTAACTGTCCATCGAGATAATGGTTAGCTTGTGGGGTCTTCTTAAATCGCAGGTGTATGCGAATAGGCCTAAACTAGAGCAGTCCTTAAGGTCTGCATAACCTATAGTCTAATTTAAATTCATTTATTCGCCAGTTTGATGGAGCATATTTGACCGATAGATCCAAATGAATATTTAATGAAAAACCCAATAGAAAGTCACACTTACAACAATCGGATTTGCAAAATTTTACACTGATATCTTTCAGAGAATTAATTTTCATTTCGTCGTCTATTCTTCATCGATTTAAAGAGTTTCTGGCATGTAAAGAAGCAGGACATGAAATAATACTGTCCGATTTGGAAAATGAGCGAATTTTCCTTGAGCTGTTTACATTAAACTACCACTAATAAGATGAATAAGAATGGAAAGGACTAACAGCTTCGTTGAGCTCAAAGCTGAATTAAATACACTACGACACTTAAGTGATTCAACGAAAAAATTATGCTTTAGAGCTTATTGATAGCCAGATTAATTAGTTTTCGTCTCCCATAAATGATGATTTAACGTCAGATATGATAGTTTCATTAACCTACCAATTTAAAATTTAACCAACAGATTCGAGAAGGTATAGATACTAATACAATGTCACAGTAATGTAAGACAGAAACAAGATTCGTCCTTAGCCCAAAGGTGTACCTGCTTTAGTTACACAGAGTGTGCTGTTGTTCATTTCATTGTGACTGTTGGTTTTTGTGTCAACCATATTTTCAAATAACCTGTGGTGACAATTATTCAAACAACGGATGCCATTTGAATAAATCCACAGGATTTTCTTTTGAAAGCCCTGAAATAAACATTTGGCGTTTGGTAAAGCAGAAATTTATAATGTATAATTTATAATTTTTAATAGAAGGACGGATTTTTTTGAAATGCATTGTAAAATTATAAATTTAAATACAATGAAGCATGATTTAAAAGAGGAGGTGGAAGGGGAATTTTCTAAGTACAGGACGGTACTCGTCGAGTTACCGGTTAAAAATATTACAATATTTTTTACAATTTTTATTACAATTTAATCATACAACAATAATATAGCGAAATATAAAAATAATTCGTTTGTTTGTTTGTTTCCATTCTGCTCAAATAGCTTCTAGCTGATATACAGATATGGTCACAGAACTGTTTTCTCTATTTTAAACCATTGACTGCTTCTGTTTTCGTTTTTGCTGAAACTTCAATTTTCGGACACAGAAAGATTCGGTATTGGCTCTCATCCTTACATTTTTTAATGATAAGTCGAAAAGGTTCTAAATGGAAACTTTTCTAATAATGGAATCATAGATGAACAGACTTACTCATTAAGCTTCAATTACAGAGATGTTAGATCACATACATACATAATCGGCCAATTTGCCAAAAATCTGCTGAAGGAAAGTCAATAAAGAAATATTTATTAACATTTCGTTTTGTTGGAGATTTTTGACCTGCGGTTTGAAGTGTGGCCTCAAGTCAAAAAAGCCAACACTCTACCTACTGTTTTAAACTACTATCATTCGGCTTTAAAACGAAAACAAACACTTTTGTATAGAGCAATAAAGTTATGAAGATGGTACCAATGTAATATAATAGATTAATCCTAAATTCGGATCGAGGGAGTGTATTTATTGTCAACAAGTCGTATACATCAGATAGTTCAGATACTCGAAACATGGAAACAAGATAATTTTGATAATAAAAGAGCAAGAATTGATGGTCCTTTAGGGTATATATTGAGACGTCATACTGTACCTAAAACTTATTTTATTTCCATTACGCCTCTTGAGAACATATGGCTTCTACAAAGAATTTTCATCTTATCCTGTTGACGGCTGTTATTTTTGCATCTTCTTGGAATATGGAACGCCTCATTATATAACAAGTGCCATTTTTGTTATACTACCAGTATTTTTTCTGATGGTATGGTCAGTCCATCTATATTTCCTACGTATTATTTGCATTATTATGGGTTCCTTGTTGGTATGCTTCTCAAGATCCATTGATGATTCTGAGGCAATTGCTGATGAATACCTGTAGTATATGCGTGATTGTTTTCGATACTAACCAGGTTTCACTTGCGCATAAACGGTCGATTCTACGCATGCGTTGAATATTCTGAGCTTAATTCCTCTAGATATCAGCTGCATAATGTTGGCTGTAGTTGTCCGAATACGGGTCTCGCCTTATTGAGCCTGTTGATTACGTCTGTTTCTGCGCCACCATTTGCTGTCACTATGCTACCTTAGATAGCAGAAGCTATGTATGTGTTCAACTGGTTGCACTTGCAGCCTGATGTTGCTGTTGTTTACGTTGTTAATATCTTCGGTTGTCTTGACATTTATCTCACGTCCAAAATTGCCTGCTTTTCTATCTAAATTCTGTAGCTTTGTTTGTATGTTGGAGGCTTTGTGCGTGAGTAAACAGTTATTATACGCATAATCCTCGAGAGACCCCATGTTATTCTTTTACTTTCAGAACAGACTAGGCTTATGATACAATCCAGCACAATGCCAAATAGTTGAGAGACAAAAGCCCTAGTTGCACTGAACAGTCTTGGGTCTTATCTGTATTGGTACTGTTCGACAATTTTATTTGTTCCCGGACTCAGTTATTAAGAAATTGGTCTCATAGTTGAAAGATTAGACTCGTTTGCCATCTGCCCCAGAGCCCATTCAGCGTACACACGTATGTTGTCTATGGTCCTTCACCTTAAGTTCCTGGGTCAATCGAATTTCGTACGGTTGCCGGCTGAAGTGTGGATGCAAGTTTCTCCAAGTTATGGTCTGTAAAATGCTTTATAAAAAGACCTAACATAAACCATATGGCCATGTACCTCAGCATAGACTATAAGTTTTAAGCGTAAAGGAAAGAAAGAAATACCACTTGTACTACATACTTTCGTAAAAAAATAAAAAACATTTTTTTTCTGTGTGATCAACAGGCAAGTTGAAGTTTTCAGGGTCTAGGAAGTGCTTGCCGTAGTCAATTAAGTCAGGTAGATTCAGGATCGCTGTAGCCTAGTAGCTAGTATGTTTGATTATTAGATATGATGTCACGGTTCAAACCCAAGGTCAGATATCTCCCACAAAACCAAATGTGAAAAATTCTGAGAGTAAATAAAACTTCCATGAAAAGTTTCTCAAAAAAATCTGTCGTTCAGAGACGACTCTAAACTCATTTATAAAATGAACACACACAACATAGGTGGTGTGAGAACTAGGGCGTAGTCCTGACTGAAGCGTTGTAATGATCAATTATATACTATGTATGGAGTAGGACGAACTCGCAGTTGTTATTTAGTAAACCGCTGTTAGTAATTTTTAAAATAATGTCTATGAATAGGAAGGGCCAGTCTACCTAACTAAACTGAGCAAATCGAATATGATAATTGCCTATAAGATGGATGGTATGCTTAATTCAGCAATATTTTCCTTTGCTATTATACCAGTTCTACTGTAGCTGGTGCTATACAAGTATGTTGTTGTTTATAAACTACGTTCTCTGAAGAAATTTTGTTGTTGTATTGTTTAAGACGTCGTACTCTGTCTGACCTTGCAGAGGTGTACGTTGTTGACTTTGTCTGTTCTGATGTCAGTGGGCTTCCTGTTTGGATTATTTAAAGGAGGATTGAAGTTTCTTAATTTTTAGTTCAATATGGTAATTTTTGCTTCGAAAAAGGCTTTATAGCATGGCGAACTGTTTATGTTTATGGATATAGAACCTTAAGCTCTTGTTACTGTAAGTCTGTGATTTATTTTTACATTCTGTGCAACAAAATGAGTTGTGAGTATTCTGTAGTAGATACTAAGCCTTTAGCTTATCTAATCGTAACAGAGGTAAGCAGTTAGTAATACTTTCTGTCTTGAATCATTTATTAAAATAAAATAGTTTTCAAAATTTTTATTTCTTAATAAAAGGTTATACTATATTTCTATAGTAACCTGCATTACCCTCATTTAATTTTTTTTAATTGTAATTCAGTTTATATTTGCCGGTGACAGTAATTTCGTTTTGTTTACTTTTTAAATAATTTCCGTTCAATTCAATTAGTTTTAGTTTATTGGCAATTTATTGTCTTTCAAATGAATATCAATTAAAAATGCAAAAAAATATTTATATAATTTTATTATTATATTTATTATTAATTTCCTTATATCCCTGACCATCCTTGAGCAGGCCAACAGTCTTTGCTGAAGTAAAGAAAATGTTTTTTAATAATAGAAAGGTAAAAGGAAGTGAAACAATTATTGTTTGTGTGTGAAGCATTACAGCATCGCATTTTATAATTTTAAACAATAAAACAGCATTGGGAAACAACAAAACACAAATTGTTAAATTAAGTAAAAAATTCCTAAAAAGTTCCTATTCTAAGGCAGTAGTTTTGTTGAGCTTCCACAATGAATGGAATCACTTACAGAAAATATTTAAAATAATTTATTGAAAGCATTTATTTTTCAATTTTATAAATGAATTGAAACGTTGTTAATGAATTTTAACTACAATTTAAAATCTTTTATAATTTTTTTTCTTCTTTAATTTTTTGTTTTCTTTAATTGCCTTCATTGTTAGGATTTGCGAATTGAAAATGAAACTGTTTGCAATATTGAAGTATCCAGTCGATCTACTTACTTTTTTACTTCACTTTTAGTTTTGTTTTCTTTAGTTTTTCCATTGTTTTTGGCAAGTAAATACTGCAGTCTACTTGTAGTGGATTTTTGTTTTTATAGCCTCATACGCTGCAATTTGTAATTGGGCAAATTATACCTATCGTCTGTTATAACCTGTGATAATAAGTTTTGAAAACTTTTATGTCGAGTGATTTATTCTTATTATTTTGTGATTTTGAAACCGTCTTTCTGACTAGGCTGTCGGTTTTTAAATATTTTTCATCTGAACTGACAATTATTTTGCGAAAAATGAGACATTTATTATTAAGTATCGTTTTAACGTTAGTTAAAACTTACAACAATAGTGGCGATTCAAACGTGGATGCCTTTCAAACACTTTGTACCTACTAATGGTTATAAAAAATTAAGAAATTTGAACCGTTACATATGTAGTTAGGCTATGCATTATGTATGCACTGGTTTAAATATGATAGTAAATATGTGGCTAACAGTCCGAATTGGTGGATTATATGGCATTATAATTATATTTTGCACTGCATCCAGTTAGGCTGGCAGGTTGGAGTGGTAGCTTTGATACCAAAGCTCTCTTGAGCACATAACGGCCCATTGTGATGCGATGGGTAAGTGCAGTCCCTGTACTGACAGAATTTCAGCATAATTATCGATGAAATTGGTCAGCGCAAGTGTTGCTCATTAAAGTACGACTACCCTGTGCTGAAAAACAATCTGAAAGTTTAATAAACGAAGCTATATCCTTGAAGTCGCGGTAGTCTAGTAGATAGTGTGCATGTTTATTAAACATGAAGCAACGCTTCACATCCCAGTGCAGACATCTCCAACAAAGCGAAATATGAAAAATTATTTCTTCGTGACTTCCTCTCAGTAGATTTCTGGCAAAAACTCTGAGAGTAAATAAAATTGCCATGAAAACTTTCCCAAATATCTATCGTTCGGAGTCGACATTCAACTGTAGGTCACGCCACTTATGGATAAAATTAACACACACAACATAGGTGGGGTGAGAAGATAGGGCGTAATCTTGACTAAAGGCTTATAACGACCAATTAAGTAAGTAAGTTGTATTAAAAAGCAAAATTGTAACAGCGATTTTATAAAAGATATTTCACCTAGAAAATGATACTTTTTCTTGAGCATTATGATCTCATTGAGTCATGGTATGGTGCCGCATATTTTCTATAACTAAGCTGGAGAATGTCAAGGCATTAATTTGCATTTTTCGGACTGAAGTTTATAAACTCTATAATATGTAAGTGACAGCAGAAAACGTTGCCACGAGCCATATAATACGATCAAAATTGGTTTTATTGCATCAGAAGTTTCTATCAGGTTTTCCAACAAAGGCTTCCGAACTTTGGTGGTTGATAACGACCATCTTGTTGAAGATACAGCTATCAAATTAGTTGTCATCTAGTTAGGCTGACTTGCCAAATCAGCAAGACATGCAAATAATAATAATCTTTTTTTGGAAATCATCTTCTCATATGGGACCCAGTCCTGGATGAATGGATACGTGAACAAAAAATTGTCTAATTTGATACCAATACACAGAAACAAGAGATACAAGAGCTTCAAATGCATTACACAAAACTTATAGTTGGGTGGAGGTTTTAGGCAGGCGACTTCATCGATCCAAATTTTTTTTTTAAAACGACATTTGCCAGGTCATCGCTGTCAAAAGGGAGCGCTATTGGTCAATTGGATGACACTAACGACATGCCCATGTCATATGCTCATGTCCTACTTGATATTTTGTGTGAGCTATTTAAGGCCACCAATGGAACTGGTAGGTTTAATCCGGAACTCGGGGTGATTCAAACCCACCACTAACGCATCATAACGAGGAGGCTTGCTTTACACAGTGTAATACAACGGGTCATATGGCCACCGAGTGAACTTGAATGTGAATGACAAACTACTCCTTAACCTATTTAGGGCATGGTCAATTCACGTTGAGATTATGTGAACTCCAAGATCGCACGATTTTTGGGGGATTTTATAAGTCGCTGATGTATACGGATAAGCCACAAGCCACAGCGGCTCTTAAAGCCAGCATAACCCATGGTTTAACCAGATTTATATGCCTGAGTCATGGATATTTCGAGAGCCCTCCATTCCTTGAATGATGTTTTATTCCACATACATGACATTAGTAGGTCTTTCAAATAATAATAATTTGAAAAAAATTTCGATGATATTTCACACGTACTTTAATGATAAGAAGCACTGAACGTTTAGTAATAAATATTTTCAGTTTAGTGTAGTAAATCTATTCTGGGAAATTAAACGTGCCATTTGAGCAGTTTAACTGATTCAACCGACTCATAATTACCATGCATTCCTTATTACATGTACATACATAATTGGTCATTACAAGCCTTCAATCAGGATTACGACCTATCTTCTTACACCACTTATGTTGTGTGTGTTAATTTTATACACAAGTTGCGGAACTTGCAGTTTAAAGTCAACTTCGAACGACAAATTTGTTTGAGAAACTTTTCGTGGCAATTTTTATTCACTTTTAGAGTTTTGGCCAGAAATCTGTTAAGAGGAAGTAGCCGATGTGATATTCATATCATAATTCGATTTGATCGAGATTCTGATCTGGGGTCAATTACTTATAAACAATTTGAAATATTTCGTTTTGTGTAACATCATATGGTCGGTGTTTACCTTTAATTTTTTATTTTTGTTTGGGTTTTGTGTTCTTAAAATTATTTCAATGCGAAAACAAAAGTTTAAACAAACGTTTTTCAAGTACATTTGAATGTAAGAAATGTATATACACACATACACACACTTACTGATGCAATTGTACTTGCATACGTAATCCATTATGTACTTACATTGCTATTAAAACAAATACAAAAACAGAAATATAAACAAATGTACTTCATATAAGAACAACAACAACACTTGCATGCCATGGAAGCCAAACATACAAACTATGTTCTTTAGTTCTACAACATCTTTACTAGAACTTCAGAGAAATTATTGGTTTGTAGTTGTAGAAGTTTAGCTATACATTTAGTTGTGTTTGTGTTGTATACAACAAGTAAAAAACAAATACCATAATAAAACCACTATTCATTGTATTTGTAATGTTTATGTACAATTTTATGAGTTCAGCATTCATTCTACTCACTTCGATTGCAGAGTGAAGATAACTAAAAGAAAAAAAAAATAGAATGGAAAAAAATTTTCAAAACGAAAGAAAGAAATGAACAGTTTTTCTCTGCTGTTAATACAAATATAAACCAGAGAGTATAATTGAGAACAACACACATCCTTGACGTTGATCCGTCATACATGCATGTATGTGTGAGTAAATGTGCATTTATTGTATACTTTTTTCTTTACTTTTATATTTTTCTTTGCGGCAGCCTTTTACGATATGTATGCACTTGTATAAGTGTGCATGCATGTATTTATATTGAAAATAATATGCCACTAACACTTTAGTACAAACTAAGTAGAACAAACCAAATTACGAGTGCAAGAATTCTTAAAATTCAGTTTTTAAAAGAAATTATTTTTGCGCTTTTTTCCCTTGTTATTTGCATGACTTTTTTTTGCCAAAAATATAATTTTAGAAACAAATACTCTAAGAATGAAAATTATAATTCAAAAGAACATTTATTACAACTTCAATTAATAGCATTTATAAACGATATCTGAAATTATAAAGACTAAAATAAGGGAAACCACTTTTGCTAAGCGAAGCAAACACAACCCTAAGTAAATAATGTGTTGGCTTATTAGCCAAGAGCCCGTGGTTCAAGCCTCAATTCAGATTGAGATTCAATTGGTGCACGAGTCCGTGTCCGACCTCAGAAAACTTGGTATTCGAGTGGGTATTCTTCTTATGTTAACATCAATAAATTTGATCAAAATTGTTACTGGTTTATTTCTACTGAAAATAATTTGCTACACTTCTTTATACACTTTTATTCACAAAATAATGAATTGAAGACGAGTTAAAGAGTTCATTTGCTAGCTTTTGCTTTATTTTTATCGAAGGGAATTTAGTTAATTTATTTAAGTGAAGCAGTTACTGTCACAGATATACTGAAGTCTCTATCGACAATATTAAAACATAGAGTCGAAGAAATTTACACATAGCATAGCGAAGAGGTTGTATCAGTAAATAAAAGTGTTCAATCGAGTTGTCCAATAACGACTTCACAGTTTTGATAGTTGGTAACAGCCATCTGGTTGAAGGTACATCAAATTCGATGTTATTTATTCTGTACGCTTCGGTCCTTTTTCATTACCACAATTGCCCAACCTACAGGACTAATCACAATGTGTTGGATAAGGTTCACAAGTTCAGTAAATTATTCACCAACATTTGTACGTCAACGAAAGGCTGTGCAGAAGCATCCGAGGTAGTCGATTTCAGATTGTTCACAAGAACTTGGCCTTTCGCAATATTCAACTGACTCAAGAACTGAAGGTAAACGAATATAAACGCTAATTAAGCTTTGGAGCAATGACCTTAATTTTCATCGAAAAGTTGTCTTAAGCGATTCATTTTGGATAATTAACTACGTGAACAAACGAAACTGTTGAATTTGGAATAATACCAATCCACATGAGATCCAAGGGCATGAATGGCGTCGTCATCGGTCCATATATTTTTTAGGATGAAGTATCGAAAGTACTATAGATTGATGTTAGCCAACTTTTGATAGGAAAATAAATAATTATTTCGAAAATAATAAACTGTTATTTGATTGGTAGTTTAGGTAGAGGACCTCAGGTAGAGGACTAGATGCCGTTTTTCTTATTTTGGATCACATCAAAATATTATTGAAGAAGCTACAAATCTTTTTTCATTTTTATAATTCAATCAATCATGTTTTACAAAAAATTTACAGCTGGGCTACGGTCCATAGACTTTGTCTGAATATTTATTACTCTTGAATACCAAACGAGCGTTTGCCAACTTAACTGTTAAGAGGCATAAACTAGACTTTGGTGAATCTACCTCCAGTCTGGGCATTGTCTTTAATGGTCTAACCACATTAATGTCATCGTTGAGTTTATAGTCTGCTTATTTGCCAAAACGTACTTAATTTCTACGCTTTTATCAGATCCGCAGATCACAAACTGTGATACCAATGATAAGCGATAGCTCAATTTAGTTTACAACAAAATAGCAAGATGCAGTGGATAGCAAAAGAGTAAGTACCCTAGTGTGGAGTGTATGCACGAGATGTGGGCTGTTAGGAATTCATTGAGAAAATAATAAATAAAACAGTATAAATATTTTTAAAGAATAAATTTAACAAATGTTCGGAAGCATTAAAAATTAGTAATGATTATATTTTTCAACAAGTCAATGAACCCAATCATAATGCTGTGAAGTTGCCATTAGAAGTCCCCACAGGCTTAAGGCTCTTACGTAAAATCCCGAAGTAACCGCTAGAGAGTATTTAGGAAATCATTTAAAAAACTTAAAAGCCACTGCTGATGACTAAACAACAAAAAATGCTGAACAAATCTGGTACATTCAATGCCAATTCCGTTAAATGGAGTGCTTGGCCTTAATGGATATGTTACTGAATATAATGAATATGACTTAATATATTTGGTATTTGAATTTTAAATTAACTTGGGAGTATCAACACTTTTGCGGTGAAAAAATATGGAGTAACCTTGGTGGTGACAAACATAAGATTTTTTGTTTTATAATAAAACTTGCTGTACCCTGCGCGTGTTGCTGCGCCACCAACTAAAATAAGTTTGAAGGAAAGACATTACACAAATGTCCAATTAATTTGAATCATTTTATTGATTTTGTTTCCCGTTGTCCTGATGATTCAGATGAACTGGCATGTAGTACGCATTCGATCAGTTTGTTTGTTCGATCATTGCTTGTCATTCATTTTGAATAGTTTTCATTGACGCCATCCAGCGGAAATTAATCGCACCAACCTCCGTCGACTCATGCGCAGAAACTTTGTTAAAGAATTCACAGTTTACGACATAATTCATTTTGAGTAATTTTCGGTGGCACCTCCTGCCGGAAATTGGTAGTACCAACTTAAAAATCTTCCCCGGCTCATGCGCAACAACTTTGCTAAAGATCAAAGATCAAATGCATAGTTTACGATTCTATAAGGTACATACAAACAAACATTCATTTTTATATATGTAGGCTATGGGAGGTGACACGCCCATTTTGTTCTTATATACGTGAAAGTCGTCCATAAAAAATTTGAGGACTCTCGCTGCTGCAGTTAATGAGATATGCGATATTGATATTGCGTATGTGGGCGTGGCACCTCGCCTACTTGAAATTTTAAAATACAAAGTAGCCTATTCCAGACAAACAACCAAACAAATTAACACACATTCATTTTTATATATAAGACAGAAATAAATTAATTAAATAAATATAAAAACATCAATTATTTGTACCTCAAAATTCATGGAATTGCTGAAATATATTGGGGTATCTTGACTTTTGCTGTGCACTGTATATTCATATCTTTATTTCTGCCAGTAATCTCTACATTGCTGGTAATTTCTGAACTTTTTTGGTTATTCTTAAATATTTATTTGTACAATGAAAATTCAAGAAGGTATTCAATTAAGCAATAATAAAATTTCCCAGTACTCCTCATAGCTAAAACCTACAATTGATTTTAATCTCATTTACCTCAATATAAACAGTCTCACAATCTTTCATTTAAAAAAAATTGAACGCCTTACGTACAATATCTGTCTTTCGGTGTCCATCCATTAAACAAATAAGTAGTCACTCTTAAATTTAAACTAATCACTCTCCCATGGCCACAGGCGATTGAAATAGTTAAAGACTAAAATATAAAAAAACAAAAACAAAAAAATATGAAAAAAACTACAGACAGATAATGTAATGTAAGAATGAATTTGGTTGAGTAAAATTACAACCACCCAGGGAAAAAACCTGTGAACTTATCTCTTTTCTTGTGGAAAACTAAAAAAATAAATTCAGAGGAAGCTATATGCACAGGTCACTGTTAAATAATAATATTTAAGGAAAGACAATTATCGTGTAAACTTTAAGAAGAACTATAAAAAAGGATAAAAAGAGGCATACAGTTGAAAACTGGAATTCTTTAAGAAGTAAACAATGCTGTGGAAACTTTACTAACAAGCAAAGGGACTATGATGGTATAAGTGTTTAATGATGACAATTGGCAGTTAGTTGGCAATGAAGATGCCCCAAAGGGCCACAAAATACCTTATCGTACAGTGAAATATTATGGTATTCCCTTTAAATTTTTGTAATTTTACACAAATCTACATATTCGTATACTTCTGAGAATTTATTTTGTGGTGATGGTGGATAGTTTTCTCACGAATTCTTTTGTATACAAATAGTTTAAGATGGTATTCGAATAATCTTAAAACATACAGCATGCGAGGAGCACAGATCAAAGCAAATAACTTTAGAAAATAGTAAAAAAATCCTACAAAATTTCATTGAAATAAGGACATAAAAAGACGCATTAAAAATAAATAAACAGAAAATGTTAAATAAACAGAAAATGTAAAGGAACATGAACAGTAATTCTCCACAACGAATTCCGCCAAATTTCAAACAAATTATCTGTTATTAGCAAAATTTCAAAGAGGAATTCTTAAAATGACCTTTTTGATGTAGCATTGAGCTCCTACTTGTCAAGCGTTGCAAAACTCCATCATTTCATTACTCTTTTAAATTTCTTGATAGAAATTCGGTTTAAAAAGTCAATCCAAGTGAATAAATTCGCTGTGATTTTGATCAAGAAGTTATGATTAGGTTACATGATGGAACGTCTTCACCTGGGGGTTAGAAACGCAATGGAATTAGTTGCCAACATTCCTTAGTTTGAATTGGCTTAGGTCCTCCCCAATGTACCTAAGCCAATTCAAATCGGAAGAAATTGAAAATCGTTTCTTCTTTACAAGTTTTTGCATAATGGTTACTGAAATCACCGTAGTCGAGTAAGTAGAGTTTTACCTTATTAGACGTTAAGTGACGATTCAAACCCCAGGCCAGACATCAAAATGAGTATATGAAAGAATATTCCTTCAGTGACTTCCTCTCAGCAGATTTCTGGCAAAACCCCTGAGGACAAATAAAAACAATAAAAACTATGAGAGCAAATAAAATTGACTTTAAGATCAAAAAAAATCTGTCGTTCGGAATCGATTTTAAACTGTAGGTCCCGCCACTCATGTATAAAATTAACACACACAACATAAGTGGTGTGAGAAACTATGTCCATAATCCTGACTGAAAAGTTGTAATGACCAATTATGTATGCCCATATGTTGCCCATTGGTGACCTTATAGAATGTAGACATTAACCGTCTGTTAAAAATATGCTGAACTGTAGAAAACTAATTGCATATATATTGAAGGCAAAATTGCCGACTCATAGCACGCGCAAGTTTCCTATACCATCTTTCCTGCGCTATCGTTGTTAATTCAAAATTCATCTCCATATGAAGTATAGCGAGACACTAACGAAATTAAAACGAAGAAAATTAATTGATGAAACTCGCCCAGGTTTTATAACCTCATATAAATAACTAGCGCTAGCACCCACTATTAATATTATTTCTGTTATATTCTATAACTTTTAAATAGTAAAATTGTCAGCATAAACTCAACCTGAGATGATTATGTGCAAGTCAATTACCATTCCCACTAAGTGTATCTGCTTTACAGTTTCCTGAAATGTCACTCTAATCCGCAATACCCATGCTACCAAATTAGCCCAAAACTGTTTTAGAAACTGTTATATTAGTATCAATTTCTCTACCCAATGACTTATCGACTACAGGATACTTTCGAACTATGTACAAACATTTGTATGGAGGCTCGACGTGGTTCATTAGGTCATTTTTAGATTCCCCTCGAATGTTAACATATATTTGAACAATTTTCTACGTCCTACAAGTAACATAACACTATTTATATGCAGAATGAATCAATGTCCACAACATACCTACATACATAATTGGTCATTATGAGGGGACCTTGCTAACATACATACATACATATGTACACATCTGAGCTCGTGGAACCTTTAATCATATTCAAAGTTAGAAATACTTATCATATTCATACTTAGCAACACGTATGATGTTGTTGATTTCAACTCTCCATGACTCAACATTTACAAGAATCACAAAATAAATATGATTCGCGTACCAACTAGAAGGTTGTGTGTTTGCTTTGTTTGCTGTCTTTGCCTTTTTATTTTTTCTTCTTTTGTAAATGCAACAGCAACTAAGACTGTAAATTTTAATGAATGATTCGAGTCACTCAAATCGTTTATAAGTATTATAAGTATTTTTCTAAAGTTATGAATCTAAATGAATAGGCTTATGAATCAAACGAATGGTATGAGTTTGATGTCGACGTTGTACGCATACTCATTGCAGCCTGTACTTATAAATCAACGTTGTAGTGAGAATGAATGAATCAGAGTAGTTAAATTGAAACATTGTTGACCCATTTATATTCAAAATTTCATGAGTGCTTATGAGTAGCGAAAAAACCATTCATTGCTAATCTCTGATACACACATATGTATACATACATACTTAATTGGTCACAACAAGCCTTCAGCCAGGACTAGTTATGTTGTGTGTGTTAATTTAATATATCGTTAGTCTAATTGGCAAATGTGCTAAGTCCCTTTTTCCAAATTTTACAAGAGACACAAAAAACGTAGTAGCTTATTCAGTTTTTAAAATTTGTAAACTTTTTAAACGCAATTATTTTTGCAAAATAGCTCCCTTTAAATGATCTAGATCAAAAACTAATAATAATTTATAAATAATATTCGTGGAGTTAGCACGTGCTTTTAATTTGTTCGTAGTTTTGTGGACTTAGCGTTTTTGCAAACCACAAAATTACAACAACTTTAAAATAAATAATGAATTTTTTTTGTCCTAAAATATGTATATTTTATAGTGTTACGGTTTTGCATTAAAATATCAATTTTGGGGAAAAGTGGACTTAGCGTCTTTGCGAATTATACTAACGATGTGCTTGGCATACAGGCTGATTTTTTAAGAAACTTGTTATGGCAATTTTATTTTTATTCAAAGTTCTTGTTACAAAAGACTGCTCATAGGAAGTCGGTATATTTATCCATATTTCGTTTTAAATGCCTGGCCTAGGACCTCACTTCTAATAAGCCAACACACTACGGTGACTTCCATAGTCTACAGCATCTTCAACGAATTATGGACCAAACCACACTTAAAATATACCACATTTGAAATCTACTCTAAACTTTCACCTGTATTCACAGCCGACTTTACAAATGAGGCAGTCAGCTTAAAATCACATATCACTGCTTCATCGATCACATAAATAGTCTACGCATCATAGCGCAGTAGTCGTTGGAATGGCTATTTCCAATATATTTAGTCTTCAATAAGACGGATTGAACCTCATTCATCTGTGGTGAACACTTGAGTTTATCAGTTTTATAACAAATAAGAATAGATCACAGGGTATGAATTGTTGACTAGAAGATCTAGCCTATGCCATTTGTCTACTTTTCTATTAGACTGCCGTAGATCTTACATGATGTATTTAACGCCCATTACTGTACTGTTCATAGTCAACAATGTGGAGCTCTAAGACACACAGACCACGTTCTTAGTTGAGGAATTTTAGACCCTTAATAAATAGTTAATGTGAACATATTACCAACCAGCTAAAAAGTTAAATTAGGTATTTGGATCAGTACAGAAGATAGGGAAATCATCTGCAATACCCTCGACTGTTTTTTACTTTGGTTTTTTATTATTTTTTAAATTTTAAGACAAAAGTTATTTTGTGCCTGTTACCTTGTCATTGTGTTGAAAAGCTTTTTAAAATGTCGATTGCGCTTTTCACTTTTAACAATTATCTGACAACGTATTTTATGAAATTTGTATGCCAAATAAATCAAAAAAATTGTGTTGGAGTCCAACACCCAAAACTGATTCGTTTCTTAACCTGTCTGTTTGTGATTATGATAAATACTGCCATTAAAAAATAAACACCATGGCCTATAGAAAGAAAATTTAATAAAAATAATGCTAACATCAGTTAAATAAACTTCGTTAGCCAACAACTTACATGCTCTCCAAAAGTGTAAATTGTTGGACATTGTTTTAACACACAGTGTTGCATTAATTATAATACTTGACTTGACTTGAGCAAACAATTCAAATTTTTCACCTTAAATTTTTTTTACTTTGTAAGTTCGTCTTCGTTCATAAATGCCTCGGATTCGTCAAAGGAGATTCCTGATCATTTAAACGTAACTTTCCTAGGTTTTCTAGGATATAAGAATAACGTTCAAAATTTAATTTGTGATGAACTCACGAGGGTGGGTACAGAGCTCACAATCTCCAACATGTCACGGGGTATACGTATGTTGACTGAACTAGACTAGGTATTCTCCGCTTTTTTATATGGAGAAACAACTTCCATGGCACAGGTAGGTATATGCAATATTGCAATACTCTGTTGGACTGCTGTATGGATAAAAAAGGCCGATTCACTTCTGTTCTCAAATCGAATAGCTATTCATCGCCCAATTTGAAGACACTTCGAGTGACTCGCATTCCATCGAATGACTTATGTAAAAGCTGTATGCCTGCTGAGAGTACATTTCACCTCATAAATTAGTACACTGCACTCTAAGTCCACTAAGTCCAGTATGCAGTGTGTTGGCTTATTAGACGTGAGGCCACGGTTCCAAAAAAAAAAAAAAAACATAAGTATGAAAAAAATATATCTTCAGCGACTGTCCCTCTGCAAATTTCTGGCAAAAGCTCAGGGAGCAAATAAAATTGCTTCTCAATAATCGATCGTTTGGAGTCGACTTTAAACTGTAGGTCCCGCCATTCATGTATAAAAGTTAACACACACAACATAAGTGGTGCGAGAAACTAGGTCGTAATCCTAACCGAAAGGTTGTAATTACCGATTATGTATGTATAATCGTGAAGAGGTTATTTATCTCTCATTTTGAGTCACCCTTGACTGAATTGTCCAATATAAAGAGTAAGGTTGGTATATTTTAGAAAATATTTGATCTCCTTGTTGCTTATTCATTGTGGTATAACAATCAGCTTAAACGATAGCCCAGAACCTTCGTTCTTCAAGGGGTATCCGCCACCTAACATAACCTGATCACTATTACTTGTAGCAGACTCAATTGTTGAGATTGAGTATCGGAAGTTATAGTATTTATAAGAGCATATTGTATATTAGTCTCCAAAGATTTTTACTTTTAGTATCAAAAATGCGAACATACCTTAGGAATCAATTGGAGTTCGATCTGTTCTATTCGTTCCATTCTCTTTCAGCCAGTTGGTGGAAAGATGGTAAATGCATCTGATAGTGGATTAAACAATTGACAGAGATTTTCAAAAGGCTCTTTCTTCTACTGGAGAATATAAATATGAAGAATTTATTTTAAAACTTCCAAACTGTACCTTAAGTATGTACACCTCTGGCATTAAACAGTTAATTTGCGTGAACAACATGCCATAACAAACAAATAAACTTTTTACTCAATCGCAATCAACGTTTTGTTTGACGGCAAAAAATAAATTATTTTCATTGAACTGCACTTCTTTGTATAGCTTGTGGCTGGGCTGAACGCCAATAATTTATTTTAACACCATTTAACGTTTCTCTTACCTCTTTTTCCCTTCCCAAAAATTTTGAAGATTTTTATCAGCAGCCGTTAAGAATCACTTTGCAGTGGAAGTAGACTGCCGATAATGGTAAGAAATAATGCAACAGCCGCAAACAAATCCAAACAGCAATCAAAACCAAAATTTAGTGAACATTTTTTAAAGTAGACTGAGAAAGTAAACGATTTTTGTAAAACGCTTATCTTTTGTTCTTTTCGGCAATTGTTGCTTTTATTGTTGGTGTTGAGTGCAGCTGTTAACGTACCTTTCTGCTTACATTTGAAGGTGTGTTAAGGAATTGAAAGTATTCAATTTTGGTTAACCATTAGAAAACTTTTTTTTTTATTAAAATATGCGTTTTTGAAACTGAGCGAAGCGAAGAAAAATGGATCCTTACCAGAGCAAAATTATCTTTGGGTGCAATGTGTTCGTAATTGGGGGCCATAAACTGTCGTGGTGCCACATAGATTTCAAGTTATATTTTTAGGACAGAGAAAACTCTTTTCAATACTTAATATTTTACCGTATTTCCTGTATAAAATATTGTGTAAAGCTAAACTTTCGAAAAATGATATTGAATGGTGCTGCTGTCCATTCCACCACTAAGACTAACATTAAATTGAATTTTCTTTCCATTAAAAGATAACTAGCGCCTTCTCTCCCTCTCTTTCTCTTTCCACACACTTTCAATAGAAACCTATCTGGCGCACAGTAACTAACTAATCCCCCATCTCTTCCAATTATAAATAAATATTTTTTCATATTTTGTCGGATATGTTTGACCTGTGGTTTGAATCGAGGCCAACACACTACCTACTAGACTACGGCGACTTCAAGGATTGGTCCTCCAGTGACAAGTAAAGAGATGACTTTCTTTTTAGACATTCAAAATGGGACTGTGATGTTACATAGTAAATCAACAGTACCCCTACTAGTCAGAAATGGTCGCACATCTAAGTAATTATCGGCCATAATCAGTTATTATTCGTTTCCAACCCAATTAGTCTTTCATTAAGCGCTTCAGATCTTTAAATTTGAATGAAATAAAGTGGAATATTGTATTCGTTCAGAAAAGAGCCATTGTGTGGCAAATACAACATCGTTTAGATGTCTGTCACCGCTTTTCTGGTTGGAGTGCATTCGAACTGTCCAATTTTTCATGAATCTAGTACATAAAACAGGTTAAATATGATCGATGGCATGTGTTGCGTTGGGTTGGAGAAGAGTTGCGATATGTGACTTAACAGCATATACTTGCTACTTAAGAAGACCCAATGTTCACGTAACCAATCATACAAAAATGAGCTTCGTTGCTAAAGACGACCTTTTGATTAAAATTAGGTGCCAACTGTTCCAGACCCTATCAGCGACCAAACGTCATTGTATCCTTGAGTCCTTGATGATTTGATAAAACAGACTAAATAAATGGCAACTAATTTGATAGTTGTATCCTTAACAAACTGGTAAGTCCTTGTTGGAATATCCGATTAATTAAGAAAAACTATATTGTTATGAAAATGAAAATGGTGTTCTGCTTTTAAAACGTTTAGTATTAAAATTATAAACAAAAGCTACAAAAACAAAAACAATAAATTTCTTTACATTTGTTTATTATGGAAACATAAATATATCAAGAAATACCAGTATAAAAAGGATAAACAAGTAAACAAAAATGCAACAGCAAACACTCCAAGAATAAATGTAAACAAAAATACACAAACAACAATAATGAAACAACGATGTTTATATTTATAGACATCTCGAGAAGGCGAAGCCGCAAACATTCAAGAATATTCATCAGACTGTTTTGTCATGTAAAAAGCAAGGCAAAGCAGGCAACGGAGTTAGTAGAAGCTCAGTCAGTCTTGCGGGAAGACGCGATGTGTTTGAAGAGAATAATCGTGGTTTGAAGATCTCTGTTACAAAGATCTGTCGACCAATGTTTATTGTTTACATCAAATTGTGAACAGTGTCACACTGAATTGTTCGAACAATAAAGAATTTAATTAAAACTAAACACAAATTTATTTTTATTTTTATTCGCAATATACGAGCCCATTTTTTAAACGTTTTTAAAAGATAAAAGCGTAACAATATTATGATCCTGACGATCGTAGCGTACTAACAGTGCTGAAGAAAATTTGGAATCACAGGAAAGCCAAACCAACCGTTCACTGCTAAAAATACTAACGTCTACTTTGAGGATCAGTTTTTAGATTGCGTTGGAGATGAACTTCCTTTCATAACGAGTACCACTCTGAATTTTTTCTGCAATGGTTCATCATACAATATGTTCAAAGCCTTTTCTTTCCACGAAACTGTGTTAAAATAATGATGCTTGTGTTCACAAGGCTACATTAATGCATTATATTCAACCTCCTGTTACGCATAGGATATGCATTTATCCCTTACCCAATAGTTGAAAGTGAAAAGGCTTAGGGTACTCATTGCTGTTGTGATCGAACAAGCCATAAAAAATTTTCTTTGTTTGAATTTCTGTTGCCGAGCGAATCAATAATTTATTAAACGCGATTATAATCGCTTTGGCTTGCATGTTGGGGCAATTTACTAGCCAGCCTACTTGACTTCTGTACCAGCCAGCTCATTTGTAGTAGCAATTTTCTCTGTTATTCATGTTGGTCAGAGCCTTTATTGTGGAATAAGGCTTGATATAAGCGTTGCTGTTTAAAGGCAAAGTATGTGTTAAATATTGTTCGATTCTATGTTCATAAAAATGACCAGCGTAGAAGAGACTGTTTTAATTTGTGTTTTTAAGCGTTTTATTTAATAATTCATGTCCATACATTACCTTATTATAATAATATTTAAATTTATTTTTGTTTTTTATTATTTATTTATTTATTTATTTATTTATTAATTTTTTATTTTATGAAATATGTGTGTAAATGGTTTGTGGGTTGTGTTGTTGACTGTGTTATAATTATGCAAACAGTGCAGGAGAAATAATTAAATGCTGTGGACATAGCAATATTAGGTCGGGTCACTTAGCTTAATATTGATCTTAGCTTGGCCTCAGTATAATATTAGCATAATTATTCCTGGAATAATGACCATTAATAACTATAGACATACCAATGCAGAATGGTTTCACAACGACCCTTTTTAAAGCAACGAGCAGCGACAAACTTCTTCGTTCGCCCAGGATACAGATATTTTTTAATTAAAGTTCCAAAGGGTTACTGAATAAGGTATTGGTCCGGCTTCTTTTTCTTCTTTTTTATGACCATAGAAAAGTAAAATAAAAGTGTGACACCACTGTTTCCTATCTTGCTACGACAAGCAATGGACATAAATTTTTAAATTTGAGCCAGTGAAGGTGGTGGCCCAATATTTGTGAGTTTGATAACCAATAATCCAATTGCGAACAGCTAGATAGATAGCACTAATATATCTGATGAATCTCTCTAAATTATATCCGCAATATAATAGGCATTCATTCATTCATTCACATTTCCTCTGCTTCTTCATTATAATCAATTTTGGAAGAGCAATTAGCTAAGTCGCAGTAGTCTAGCAGGCAGTGTTTGGTTTTTATTAGACGTGAGGCTACGATTCAAACCCCAGGCAAGACATCTCGAACGAAACGAAATGTGAAAGAAGTATTTCTTCGGCGACGTCCTTTAGCAGATTTGTGTTAAAAACTCTGAGAGTAAATAAAATTGCCATGAACAGTTTCTTAAAAATATTTGGAATCGACTTCAAACTTTAGGCTCCTGTATAAAATTGACACACACAGCATATGTGGTGTTAGAAGCTATGTCGTAATGCTGACTAAATGATTGTATTGGCCACGAAGGCGAGCTTCCACGATGCGGATGAGGACAGATCTTCGCTATAGGACAGTAAAAGGAGTTTGAATAGCTCTACTCTGGGAAAGATAAGCGAAACTAGCTTGTTGTGTGCTTTTATTTTATCCACGAATGGCGGAACCTACTATCCAACCTTGACTCCGATTGCCAGATTAGAGAAAATGTTCAGAGAAATTTTATTTATGCATAACAATTTCTGCAAAGAAAATTGCCACCAAATTGATTTTGCAGTAAATCGATTGTTATGCTCATTATAGGATAAGTGGTGTCGTCTTGTTGGAATCAAATGGTATTAATGTTTAGCTGATTAATGTTTATAGACAAAAAAGCAGACAGCGTTGTACAATAACGATTGCTATTTACCGTAACGACATTACATCTAATTTCAAGAGAAATAAGGTTGAATGATGCAGCCGGTGAGTAAGCCGCCAGCAATCAGTCAATTTTAATAGAAGGCGCGACATGTTGTTGCCCCAAATGCATCCATTTAATCAGAAACTAAAGGCTCATCTTCACCTGTTCAAAATGAGACCAAACGATGGTCGTTTGGTTTTAACTCTTGTACGAGCGGTATTTTATAGGCATGTGAACCAAGATTCTTATGTAAAATGTTCCACGTATTCTAAGCATAGAACTTCATCAATAATTTTTTTGCTCTTTTTTTGCTCACTAGACTGGATATGTTAACCATAAAAGAGACGATGTGCTCTATGAACTATGCGAACGGATTTATTTTTTCACGGTTAATTTTCACAATTTGGAAGCGTGTTTCTGGCTTTTAACAATTTATGATGACTTGCCAAACTTTACTGAACGCAATATAAAAACAGTTCGATACACTACTACCAAACCATAGTTATTGCTACCGATATTTCCCATACAAACAACGCGATACTTAATAGCTTTCATACTACCCAAGAGTTTTAATTGAATGACTAATTCTTTTATTAATTTGAGTGTGTTCTTAAACAAATTTCACTGGCTGTGTCTTAAACAAAAACCGTTCTTAACTCGTGTTAGAACTTAATTTTTAATATTTTTAAAACATTTACTATGTCTGCTATCGTCTGAGCTTTTTAATTGAAAATAAAAAGAACAAAAGAAGTTCATCTACTTTATATTCATCATGTAGACCCTGTAAAGGACTGGCATATGCAATGAATTCTACTCTTGAATGTCGACATTACGTCTCTCTGTCTTCTCAGTTTTACCTTGATGAAGAAATTTTACAAATTCAGCCAGTTGTTCTGCATGTCGTAGTAATCAATTACAAGTGATTTATGGCCTTGTCCATGGTATGTCGTGTTGTATTGTTGCTGATGTTGTAATTGTTGTAGGAAAAGTTTGTTTATTTTAGAAAAAAATAATGTTTTATATACACAACCTATTCGAAATATGAAGAACGAAAATATGAGTTTGAAAACAAGTTGAAATACTGGGTTGATTGCTGAGGAAAACAAAAAGTCTGTTATTTGACTGATTAATTTTACTTTACTGAAGTAGGATGGGTGTTAAGTATACGGTGTATGTATTTGACTCGATGATAATATATTGAAAGCTCTTAAAGGTAGACCCTAACAACCGGAAAGTTGATTGCTATGTGATAGCATGTGTATTTATCCCAATTACAGTGAACTCACATAGTCTTTCGCGCTTAGAAAACTCTTTTTTGGGCGTCTTACAGTACTCTTGTTACCAATATTGTTATGTTTTTAGCTTTCAAAACGTTTAAAATATGAGCTCGTAGATTGCAAATAAAAATAGAAATAAATTTGTGTTTAGTTTTAATCAAATTCTTTATTGTTCGCACTATTATGCGTGGCACTGTTCACAACTTGATGTAAACAACAACATTTGCTTTGTTTGTTCTTCCTGTTTGCATTCTTTTGCATAAACAATAACAATTATTTGACAATTGTTTGACTCATCTTTCTAACAGACATCTTCAAACCACGATTACACTTTTCAATGTTAAACGATGTAAAAGCAAAACACCATTTCCATTTTCGTAACAATATTATTAAGACTGAGTTGATTATTTTCTACAAAAGCTCTAAATTGGAGAATTTCTTACTGATCAGGCATTGTGGGATTGAACTAAGGCAGCCTAAAGGTAATTGGGATGTTCTCCTGCGAAAGGCGAAGTAGATTTATGACCGTACAGCCTTACCGATTCTTACGTATGGCAGCATAGTTTGAAAAGTATTGAAAACGGGAAGTGGGAGAAAGGTGTTAAGTATGGAGCAAAAATATGTCTTTCTGTGCATCTGTGTTTACTTTCCGTAGATATCACAGTTATAGCCCTAGTGATTAGAAAGGAGGCCTTGTTAACATAGCCGAGTTCAAATATGTTAGAAATTTCAGGTTTATCGATTTGAGCATGCACGGCACTCTGAGTTTGGGCGAAACGAACTACATGGTCATGTATGGGATTTCGGTAATATGTTCTCTTTTATATTTCCATATATACATAATAGGTCATTACAACCCTCTAGTTAGGATTACAAACTAGTTTACAGTTTAAAGTCGATTCCGAACAACAGATTTTTAAGAAACTTTTCAAGGTAATTTTATTTACTCTCAGAGTTTTTGCCAGAAATCTGCTGAGAGGAAGTCGCCGAAGAAAAACTTTTTGTATTTTGTTTTGATGTCTGACCTGGGGTTTGAATCCTGGCTTTACGTCTAATAAGCCAACACACTACCTACTAGACTACGGCGACTCGCTATACCTTAAAATGTAATAAAGATGGAGTAAGGTATTATAGGTTGAAGGTTGATTGTCTGGTTTAATTTGTGATAACTCGTACGCTTTTATTGTAGCTTTTTTTTTGTAAACAAAAAAAAATAATATCAAAATAGAAAGCTTTTCGTCGGTTTCCAAAACAATAAATTTGTTTTCCATGGACTAACTGTGGAACATTACGCACGTACTTGATAGCTAGCTAGTTCGGGAGATGTGGGAGGGGATCTTGTTCAGCGCGTCAAATTTCTCACAACAAAACCACAAAACTATCCAAATGCCTCATTTTAATCAACAATAAACAAATGAAACAATACACATGACTTGTCCTTGCATGTTTCTCAAGTAGCGCTGTTGTTGTACTACGTCCCTGACCCCTGTTTTCGAATTAGGGAAAATTTGTTTACGTAAACCCCTAAAAGGACTAAACCAAACCTGTGCACAAAGCGATTTTGAAGTCTCTCTGGTCTTACAAACCTCAGTGCCACATAAACTCTGCCAGCGTCAAACATCGCACGTATATGAACCTATTTTTATTTAATTTATTAATTACAATACAATAACAAATTATATTTATTTATTTACAAGCGTTGTAACTTCGACCATATCCTTACATAGAGCCATAGACCAGAGTCTGTGGTAGGAATCGAACTCACGATCCTCCTCAAGCACACTACGCACTAATCTACTAGGGCACCCAACCTGTTAAAGTAAAATTTTAAAGCTGATGAAAAACGATTCGTGATGTATAAACAATTTCATGATATAGAAAGATCTAAGCGTTTCCCTAAAGAGCACATAGAAAATTGTGCTAAATGAGCATATGACGAGCGCAAGCAATTTTAAAATGTGAAAAAGAGTTTTGGTACCCATGATTCGATTTGCTATTTTGTGTTTTTTTAATGAAATGGAGTTTAAATGAGTGTTAGAAACACGTAAACATTAATCTACAAAATATTAAATAATTGTACATACTTTTCACCATCAACAATTGTTGTCAATTATTAAAATGTGTACATATAACAAAATCGATTTAAAATATTGGCCTACAGCCTTATAATTGACAAAAATATTGTGACAACCATTCCTTGAAGGCATCTCTCTTAAGTGTGAAAATCACGTCATATTCATATGCAAATAAATATTAACGCACTCACTCATTCAGTCACTCACACTGCGTGACACATCCACAGATAAGTGGATGGTCATCATCTAGGACAGCCATTTCGAATATTTATACATGAATACACTATTCAAATTGGAAAAACCATGCAATATTTTTATCGTTGGCGAAATGAAGTTGGTTTATGACATCGAAAATATTTTTACATCCGACGGCTACAAGTTACCGTCAATATATAACAGAGGCAATGGTCTAGGCTGTCAATCAATTAATTGCTTAGGAAAAAAGCATACCGACCCCAAAGCAGCATAAAATTTGAGGTGAACTTCAGATAAACAAGGATCATCCTATCAATATATGATACTAAATCTGATCGAGTTCAAGGATCTTCAAGTATTTGGGTAAAGCGACAAGGATGTCTCAAACTGGGATTAATACAATTTCACACAGTTGCTGAGGTAAACCTTCAGAGGAGTATTAGGAGTGTGTATATAAAGTGTGGGAAAGCGTACTTTGATGGAATTGCACCATGTCGAATAGTACTCTGAACATATTCAACAATTTGTTGTGAGAGCCGTTAAATACGAGAATACAATAGATCGCATTCTTGCAGTACTATGACACCTCTTCCCGACAATAATACTAAGCATGTTTGTTTATAACTTAGTATTAAGGAAAATTCTGTAAAAAAATTCAGGTTTTAAACTATGTCAAGTTGTAATAAAATATAAAAGTAACCGTATCCCTTCCAAATTACTCCATTGCAGACTTGTAACTATAAAGTTTGCATTTGGCCTATAATATTTGGAGATTGCGTAATATGTGTGTAAATAAAATCTTATTATTTTAGAGCAAATGTACTGTACTGCACTGTACACTTTAATCACTGTGATTAAAAGTATTTGTGAAAGTTAATTTCCAAAAAAGTTAATGTTTTCCCAGCTTTATTAACTAAGAATGACATTCTTTTTCTTTAATTTTTATTTTTATTTATTTATTATTAATCATAGCACAACAAGATAATAATTTTATAAATGAAAGTGCTATGGGAGTACATCAAAGAGGAAAAAGTGATAACAAATCATTGATTATATGAGTAATGAATTGTTTGAAGTAAAGTAGAAATAAAAATGAATAAGAACATGTTTTAACCTCGGGAAATAGCAATCGATACAAAAAATTAGGATAAGAAAATGAGTATATGTAAAAAATAAATTAGGAAAAATACAAACAAAGAAAAATACAAACATATAATAAGATACAATGAAACTTAAATAATAAATTAGAAAAATGAAAATTAATTACTAATAAAAATAAAGAGCAAAAATGTATAAAATAACCAAAATATGTTAAAAACTACTTAAACAGAATGTATAGCTCCTTTTTAAACTTAGTTTCATTGCCTATGTTCTGAATATAATTAGGTAGTGCATTCCAAAGACTGATGGTGTTTATAAAGAACTGCCATTTCGACAAGAGAGCTCTATGCCTTAATTGGATAATTTTCCTACCGCGGTTGGATCTGACAAACCTAATCCTGCTAAATAAGTATAATGGCTGTTTCAAAGTAATAATCTTATGGAGGACAATTAGGCATTTAATATTCAATAGATTATTAAAATGAATACCACATATCCGGTAAGAAAATAATGATATATGGTCTCGACGTCCCTTAATAAATACATATGTATCTGGCTATATTATTATAAGCCAAGTTGAGTTTCCGCCTATCATCAGTATCACAGTTTGCGAAAATTACCGATCCGCATAAAAGAACAGGAATCAAAAACGTTTTAGCCAGTTGCAGACGTATGGCAAAAGGAGTAGAATATTTAACAGCCCATAAGTTCCTAAGCATACCGTAAACTTTACCAACGATGACATTAATGTGGTTAGACCACGTTAGCCGACCATTAAAGATAACACCCGATTAGATGCCGATTCAACAAAATCAATTTTATTCCCCCTGATAATAATTTCCGGCACATCAAATGCTGTCTTAGTCCTGGAGAGCAATAAACATTTAATGCTCTTTTTATGAATAATAATAGGATTTTGTTTCTAACTTTAA
Organism: Sarcophaga subvicina; assembly: GCA_936449025.2. Classification (NCBI taxonomy): domain Eukaryota; kingdom Metazoa; phylum Arthropoda; class Insecta; order Diptera; family Sarcophagidae; genus Sarcophaga; species Sarcophaga subvicina. Next base: position 79,682,250 of record OW388084.2, read on the forward strand.
ATTCAATATTTTACCATATTGATACAAGAAAAAAAACGTAGAATAGAAAACGTTGTCCTCCCTTTGTTTGAATTTTTCTTTATTTCCAAATGAGTGTATTTTTTATGCCATTTCAAAAAAAGTTTTGTATATTTAAATATTCCTTTTGAAGTCGCCGTACTCTAGTAGGTAGTAGTACGAGCCCCAGGCCAGACATCCAAATAAAATACAAAAAGTATTTCTTTCGTGACTTCCTCTCAGCAGATTTCTGGCAAAAAAAACTCTGAGAGTAAATAGAATTGCCATGAAAAGTTTCTCAAAAAATCTGTCGTTTGGAGTCGACTTTGAACTGTAGGTCCCGCCATTCATGTATAAAATTAACACACACAACATAAGTGGTCTGAGAAGCTAGGTCGTAATCCTGTCTGAAGGGTTGTAATGGCCAATTATATATGTATGTATGAAAGGCAATACAGATTGAAATAGAATTTAATACATTTATATTTATACATTGATACATTAACCCACATTGAAAAAATTAAAAAAAAACCAAAACGAAACATAAAAAAACACGACAAACTGACAAAAACATAAAACTTTTAATACTATAAACTATCCAAACTAATGGTAAAATTTTCGTAAAAATCCAGCTACTCCATGTCGGAGTTCAATGCAATATTGGAATTGCATTTTGGTACTTAAACCGTTTGGTTTTATTTTTCAGTTTGAGATTTATGTGCGCATCTGTATAATCGCACATACGGCATGTACATATTTCTCATGTGAAAATAGCTCAAACGAAGTTGGACAAGATAAGTGAGACTATTTCGTGGTGTATATATGTTTTACGAACGGATATTGCAACACGGGCAATAGTTTTATGTCTCAGAATGAAATATTTCAAGTTCAAGGAGAAACTCACAAGTATTATCCAAGCAGAAGTCTAAGCCATCGATAAATGTGGTCAATTTATCTTGGATATGATGTATAAAGGAAGCGATTCGAGCTCTTATGAAGTTAAATTGAGGAAATACTTATGATTGTCAGGGGAAGCTGAATAGCCTAGTCAATTATGAATCAAAATAAAGTTATCATCTACCGTGTCCCTGGTCATATGGAAGAACTAGGCAATGTGCAAGCTTATAAGCTTGAAGAGAGAGAAGCTTCGATGGCTTAGATGGGGTCAGAACATATCTATATAGTAGAGGATGTTTGGAAAGGTATGTTCAACGAAAAAGAAGATAAAGAGTGTGAGGAAATCTCAAAACTTATCTTGGAAATTTACAAAAACAATACTTATTAAAAATACATCAAACTATTCAGGAATAACTTAAATTTGATTATCAGTCTTTTCACAGAGCACTGTACGCTCCGGGTTCACTTACTCAAAGTGGTGGTTGTTTATTATGTGTTCATTGTATCCATGTATAGTTGGAGTTACAGTTTAAAATCGACATTGAATGACAGATTTTTAAGAAACTGTTCATGACAATTTTATTTACACTCAGAGTTTTTTTTTCATATTTCGTTTTGATCGAACTGGACTGGGTTAAAACCATAGCCTCACGTGCAATAATCTCGCGACAGTGTGGCATTTATGCATATCAGAAGGAAACACCAAATGCTAAGCAGGGAATTGTCATTATTAACACCGCGCAGCATCTTGAACTTTGCCAGGGCATTAGGCTTGAAAGAGACCTTATAGGGATGCTCTATAAAGTTGGACGAGAGTATAATAGATCTCATTGTTACAGTACACGTTACAGGCACGTCTTCACGACAATAATAATAAAAAAACACCTCAATGGGGTTAATTCGCATGTTCTTGGTGGTCATAGAACTGCCTTTGAAAGCTCCTAGCATTAAATTTGACAAATCTGTATGGAGTAACAATTTAAATTTTAATATTAAATTACAGATTGTACGGATTGTATAGATTTCTATAGATATTATTTTATATATATATATATTATTTTATATATATATATATATAAGTATATATTTATATTTTCATTACACACAAATCTTTTAAGCCATAATAAACAACATGAAACACAATGAATTTTCTTTTTGTTTGCTGGCTAGTGTATGTCATTTATTCGCTTCTCAACCATCACGAAAACAATCCGTTTTTGAAGTGCATCATCACTAGTGACAAAACATTATTTGTGAACAACAACGTCAAACGCAAGAGGTCATGGAGCAAAAGAGACGAACCTTCTCAAACCATTTCCAAAGCCGATATTCACCAAAAAAAGGTGATGCTGCATGTTTGGTGGGATTTTAAAGGAATCTTTTTTTTTTAGCTTTTACCGGATAACACAACGATTATTACGGAAGTGTACTGTCATTAACTGGAGAAACTGAATGATGCACTACAAAAGAAAAGGCCAGAACTAATCAACAGGAAAGGTGTAGTGTTTCTGCAAGACAACGCGAGACCTCACTCAAGTTTGGTCGAGGTCAAATGAGGATATCACAAACCTCCTCGATCATTTTTTTTGCCAGCAAAGACCAACAATTTTATGAGTCATTCCCAACAAAAATGGTCGGATAGTACGGTTGTAATTACTGCATGTGAATTCAGTCTCAAAGAGTAGTGAATTAGTTAGTGAATAGTGCTATTAAGTGAAAGAGTAGCCTTAAACCCATCTAAAGCTAGCAATGAACCAAAACTTCTTCGCAACTAAGTATCCCACTAAGCCACATTCCTAGGTATCTGGGAAACAACCACTAAAACAGTCTCGAAAGTGCCAGTAGTTATGCAACCAAAAACATGTAAGGCATCTTCCCTAGTTTTCATAAACTTCAGCCACTGACAAGATCACTGGGCACTCCCTCCCTATGTTTCTGGCATGTCAATCACAAAATCAATCTTCAGTGTGCCAATAGTTATGGAACCAAAAACCTGCAAAGTATCTTCTCAGGTTTTCTTGAACTTCAGTCACTAATTCCGCAATTGAAATAATACATCAGTTCGTTAAAAACCCCTCCATATAATTAAAATAAATTTTAATTGAATTAAAATCTTTATTTCGGAGAAATTCAAAATGAGTCATTTGCCATACAAAACCCAATTCTCCTGTTTCAAGTGAAATATGTGGTGCCATCTTAAGGCTTTTCTGGCAACACATGCTTCCAAAAGACACTAACTTGTCGCCAAAAGACAACAAGAAACAGATTCTTTCCCATATGAATTTTGATGATTCAAAAGCAAAGAGTTGAAGGTGTATTGGGATTTTTGCTCAGCCTCCTATAGGTATAGGAATTCCTCGTGAAACTTCTGCTGTATTTAATATTTCTGTGTCACTACACAGTATGAATGCCAAAATTCCTCTTCGGTTTGTTCAATTTAAACGCTGGCGCTGATAATAATGTTGCTACAACGATAACCACTTAAGTGTGCCGCCAGTCAATGATTGAAACACAACTGCCTGATTGGCAATTAAATAAAGAATTTAAAAATATTTTAAGAATAAGGACATGAATGTTGCCTTCTACCTATTGTATGTGGAATAAAACCCAGCAAAAATTATTAGTGGTGGAACTAGTTTTCTTTTTTAACCAAGGAAACATTAGCCATGGATTCGAATTTATTCCTTATGGTTTAAGAGATCCCTATGCGTCGATCTTCCAGGAGGTTAACCAGTTCGGTACACGTTTGGGTTTGGGCCAATTCGTCTGCAACATAATTTTCGTTTATGCCCCAATTCTCAAGGACCAAAATAATGAAGACCTTAGGACAGTCTACCACTTCCGATATTCAGGAACAAGCTTGACATCGATATGACATTCAGAAGGAAATTTATGGCACCTAGGTGTACGAACAGGTCAGAATATTCTAAGAGAAGAAGCTATGACTTCTGCTTGGATGAGAATGGTTCGCATGTTTTTGTCTAATACCACAAATCATATTCCTATCCAATTTAAAGCCATCGGCATATACTTGCAGAAAATTTTTAGTAGGACTTAGCTTCGGCTTCCAGAAGTCTCCATTTAGAATAAAGGTCACATAGTCAATCGGATGTGACATTAAGTGTAACCTGATTGCAGATAAGATAATTCAGCATGAAGTAAAGTACCTTGATGGGATTCATCCATCTACTATCAACACTATCAGAAGACGTGAGGTCTTCTCAAATTTCAATCGTATTGACCATACAGTCTCCGAACCTATAGGCGCACTGTATATATTGCAGATTCAGTAATTGCCTTGAATACACAAGGGTTTGAACGAATATCTGTTACCAACAGCCTCTTTACAGGGAGTCATATGAAATATCTAAAGTCTTTCTGCGATATTCTGCTTAGAATAGAGGATGACCGTCGCGTGTTTCAACATGATGGAGACTTTGAACCCTTTTTCTCCCGTTCTGATTATTTAGCGATATACTCTCACGCAGTCTTTACCGTTTCACTTAAAGAAAATTTTAAAAGAGAAACTGACCAGCCTGGGTTGTGCGTTTCAGGAACAGAGCTATCTACAGATAGGTCATCAAAATGAACTATCACCTTAAAACGGTTATCCACGATATTCGTTAGCAAATTCTAAATGACTAGTTACTGTCATAGTTCCTAATAGTTGAATAGTTCCTAACCATGCATGAAGATATGAAGCTGTTACTGACACAATTGTCAACTTCCTTAAAAAGGCTTTCATAACATCAAGTGATTTAATAGTATTGTTACGTTTTTACCTTTTAAAAACGTTTAAACTATGAGCTCGTAGATTAGAAATAAAAATAAAAATAAATTTGTGTTTAGTTTTAATTGAATTCTTTATTGTTCGCACAATTCTGTGTTACCAACTTGATGTAACAACAACAAGTGCTTCGTTTGTTTTCCTTTGTTTAAACCCTTTGTTTAAACAATAACAATTGTTCAACAGAACTTTATAACGGAGATCTTAAAACCACTATTATCTCTGTTTACATTTATTCTTGCATGTTTGTTTATCACTTTTTTATACTGGTGTTTTATTGGTATATTTTTGTTTACCTGTTTATCATGTAAACAAGTTCATTGTTTTTTTACTGTAGCTTTTGTTTAAAATTTTAAAAGTGAAACAACCATTTCCATTTTCGTAAAAGTATTAAAAACATCCTCAATTTCATCAAATGTTGTCATAAAGAACTGCTTATTGTGGTAAGCCATTCGTAAAAAGCTTACTAGAGAGCTAGTAACGTTATCTCGCTTAACATTGGCACTTGAAACAATGCTTGGAAGCAGACGAAAGCTTTGTTAATTTGAAATCCTGTTTTGCTCACAAAAACTTTTGCTGGTTTATGTCCTCCTACCAATGTGACCATTATTTCTTACGTTTTCGCATGATAATAATAAAAATAATCTACTTTCGTGTTTGGCTACTACACATCATTAATAGTTGATGACAATGTGCCACTGCAGCATATTACACTGCAGTCTACTTTCATAACAAAAGCAAAAGCATGTTCTCTACGCTTATATCTTGCTGGTCCATTTATAATAAATGTCACAAAGAGATGCCGATAATTTATTATCATTCTTGTCGTTAATGTTCAGCTAGTTAAAGACAAAATGGTAGTAGAGGGATTTGAGTTATACAACTGTACTCGTCATTGTATATTGACATTTATTATTTTATCGATTACTGCAACAATCCATGGAGTCCTACAACACAACAAGCATTCATCTCTTAATGCATTGTCGTTTATCTATTCATGTCTAACACGATTTCGAAGAGCCTAATTCAAATTACATGCCACAATGTGCATGTAAGAAACTGCATGTACGATTATGTAAAGGGTTAACCATTGTGCGATTTCAGAAGTAAAAAACACTCTTTCAGCTATAATTTTTATGAAACTTTCATTTCATCAGAATATTGTTATGTTTTTAACATTTAATAACGTTTAAAATATGAGCTCGTAGATTACAAATAAAATAAAAATAAATTTGTGTTTAGTTTTAATTAAAATTCTTTATTATTCGCACAAACCCATGTGCCCCTGTTCACAACTTTAAGTAAACAACAAAAATTGCTTTGTTTGTTATTTTTCTTTACACTCTTTTGCGTAAAGAATAACAATTGTTCGACAGATCTATATAACGGAGATCTTTAAACCACGATTATTCTCTTCAAACACAGCACAGCAGTCACAAGAGTGACTGAATTTTTACTGACTCCGTTGTCTGCTTTGTCTTGCCTTTTATATCGCAGGGTAAACAGTCTGATGAATGCTCTTGAAGGCGAATGACTTCGCCTATTCGAAATCTCTATAAATGTAAACATTTTGTTTATATTTATTCTTGCTTGTTGTTGTATTTTTGTTTACGTTTATTCTTGCAGAGTTTGTTGTTGCATTTTTGTTTATCACCTTTTCTTATACTGGTGTTTTGGTGATATAGTTTTGTTTACTTATTTATCATGTAAACAAGTTCATTGTTTTTTTAGCTTCTTGTAGCTTTTGTTCAGAATTTTAATGTTAAACGCTGTAAAAGCAAAACACCATTTCCATTTTCGTAACAATATTTATACCTTACCATTATGTACGAAGTCCAATATCATTTGCCGCCTCCGGCATCAGGATCATTTTTCGACATTGCGGACGGCATATCAGCGATAACTTGATAAATGTTGGTTTGCAAATACTCCAAGGTCAGGCACTGTCGTTAACGTAGCTTTACAACAAATTCTAACGATAACAAGCCACATGGAAACATTAAACATCATCTTATTTTATAGTTCGAGGTACCTTCTTGTTGAAATCACATACCGTCCAGCTCATAGCTTAGGCCAAAAAGGTTTGTACTTTATGGGCGGTAAAAGTCCACAGCTATTTTTGAAAATATGCGACCAAATGACATCTCTTTTTCTATATGCAATGGCTTTTCCACAATCACGTCTTATTTCTCCGAGTCTCATCTACAACAATTTCGCTTGTTGATGCACCAACCAAGTTCTCCAAGGCTTCACTGCTGAGGAAAATTTTGTTCGAAAAATCATTATTGAAAGTCAATTGTTCGCGCACCTAACTAGCATCTGCCGGCTGTAAATTTCGCATGAGGTGGAGGTTATACAATGGTAATTCGAAATTTGAAATACAACATAATAAGCCCTCATATAAGCCCAATTGTTGAGTCGACAAATTCGGCTTGCACGATGCACTTTCATTAACAAAAATTTTGCTTGTACAACGTGTGCAATGCCACGATTCTCAGACGTAACTTTATCTACAACGTTTTTATTCCCCTTAAATTTATTTTCAAACTATTCAGTCTCGTGATTCACCAACTTTATAGTGAATTTTCACTTTTTAGTTGCAGTTGTTTAACGACCATCACCAGTAAATGGTAAATCTTTCGATTAAGAAACGCCTAAATGGATAGCATAAATAAATCTGTCGCTGTCTAGTAGATAATGTGTCGCAGTTTAGTAGGTAGTGTGTTGGCTTACTAGACGAGAACCCGTGGTTCAACTTCTGGCTCAAACATCAGTAACAAAACGAAATATGGAAAAATATGTTTTTCACGATTTCCTTTCAGCAGTCTTCCGGCAAAAACCCTGAGAGTAAGTAAAATTGGCATGACAAGTTTCTCAAATCTTTCTTTCGAAATTGGCATAAAAATGAAGGTCACGCGTTAAATATATACATGAGTTGCGGGACCTACAGTTTAAAGTCGACTCCGAACTACAGATTTTTGAGAACTTTTTGGCAATTTTATTTACTCTCAGAGTTTTCGCAAGAAATCTGCTGAGAGGAAGCCGCCGAAGAAATTTTTTTCAAATTTTCCTTGTATTTACCGTCTACTAGACTATTGCCACTTCATGTGTAGAATATAACATTATTGAAATATCCGCCTCGACTTCTCTGAGTGGAAGGCAAGCGAAATGTCTAATTTTCCTTGAGTCTAGCGCATAAATCGGGTTAAAGTTAAAAGATAACTTGTTTTATGTGAGCTTTCAAACCCGCTATGGTTTGTAGCTTATTCGCCTACACCTGTGACTTGAGAAACAGCCATAAGAGTGGACCTTCACATAATATGACCACGCCCTCATGGTTAATCTGCAGAATATCCAATGTGGCATGAACTGTGTGGCACGTAACGCTATTCTTTTGGAACTAAATATCGTTGGCGTTCAGATAATTGAATTCACACCAAAACAAATTTGTAATCATCTACCCATGTCGTTCTCAAAGAGATATGGACAGATATCGCCGGCAGTCCTAAATCAACACCATAAAGTGACTGTTTCCGGACACATTAGTCGCTGTTAAATCTCCTGTGTATAGCCAAAAATTCTGTATTTTGTTTGTTTATTCAGAAATAGGCTTCATCCGAACCGAATACCCATTTTGATAAAAATAATTTCAATATTGTCATTTGTTGTTGAATGCTACATCCGTACGTAGCGACTTGGAAAAACAGACTAAATAAATGACAACTGGCAGATGTAGCTTCAACAAGATGGCTGTTATCAGCTGTTAAAGCTCGGAAGTCCATGTGGGAGGACTCATGTAATAGATTCCTAAATTAAAGTCGCCGTAGTCTAGTAGATAGTGTTGGCTTATTAGACGGTCAGACATCAAAGCGAAATATTAAAAAAAAATATTTCTTCCGCGACTTCCTCTCAGCAGATTTCTGCCAAAAACTCTGAGAGTAAATAAACCTGCCATGAAAAAATTTCTCAAAAATCTGTCTTTCGGAGTCGACGTTAAACTGTAAGTCCCGCCACTCACGTATAAAATTAACGCACACAACATGAGTGGTGTGAGAAGCTAGGCCGTATCCTGACTGAAGTGTTGTAATGGCCAATTATGTATGTATATATGTATGTATGAATATTATTTTTTATCTCTAATTTTTCTTAAGCAAACAATTCTCGCTCAAACAAACAAAACTTTTTTGGCACTTAAATACCACATAGTTTTCTTACTTTTATGTCATTGAGCTTCACATATATTCCCACTTTTGTGTCATCTTCAATTAAAATCATGATTAATTTTATTTTCCTTTTTTATTTCTTATACGGCTACACGGTTGTATTTGTTTTGATCTTCCTTGTCCTTTACTTCAAGTCATTCATTTCATTTTCCTGTGCTTTAGTGAAGCCATACTTATCCATTCATAGGAGTAGCAAATGAGAATGTAATTAAAGAAAAGTTAACGATAACATGATTTTTATTTCGTATTTAATCTTCGCGTATTCAAGTATGTAATTCATAATATTTTCTGAATACCATATACATACATACATACGTAAGCAAGTTGCATATTTACTTCATTTATTAATTTTAAATGAAGCCCATTGATTGCGCACCAACTGGGAAAAAGGAAAACACAAATTTCTACGAAAAGAAAGAGACATGAATGGAAAAACAAAGAAATTATTGAGACGATTACTTTTTATTAATTTTTTGAGTCCTTTTTTAAAGTATGAATTATATTGTTCATTCATATATTCAAAAAAAAAAAGTATGGCAAGGAAGTATATCAACCTTACATATACAATTGATGAGCATTTTAAATAAACAAAACGACAGCCATAGTGTGACTGAAGTTATAGAAATAAAAAGTTCTTGGAACTTAATATTATCTTTCTTCTTTAAATGAACATTGAATTATTGTTGTTTATCCTTCTTAAAGGCATACTTTTTTGGAGGACTAATAAGGGTCCGCCGAATAACTTTTTTTTTGAAAATGCTTAAAAAAAATACTGAATATTTTCTCAAATTTCATTTTTTATATGAAAGTACAATCCTTCCGGTTAATAATGGAAAATAATTTCATTCAAATTCTTCTTTTCATTCTTTACTACGTATTTGATGTGAACTGGCCACCAAGATCGTGCCATTTGACGGCGTTAAACTTTTTTATGTAGGCTTTTTATAAGCCGCAGAACTATGCCAAAGAGCCACACACCACAGCGATCTTGAAAACCAGCATAACCCATGTATGCCATCGGTCAAAATTAACATGATTTATGCGCCAGTCATGCAAATTTGGCACTAAACCCAAAGAAGCCGTGGGGGACAAATTGAACGCTGTTATATGCCACACATTATGGCTTCATTAAAACAAAAAAAATTGATAATATTTCACACACACAGTTTGTTTTATTCAAATTTTAAAAAGATCTTATACTTCATAATTAGTCGGTACTTTACAAACGATTTCTAAACCTTGACGTTTGTAGCTCTTCCTGTCATTCCAAAATTTTACTTTCTTCTTATTTTTTTAACTACACTGGCCGTCTTCTGTTTTATTTTATTTGCCATTTGGAGAATATTTATGCAAATATTATTACAATTATCATGCAGAGCGTGATAAATGAATTTTTATTGCAATTTCGACAAATAATTTTAACAAACAAATATTGTTTTAACGTCACAGCAAAAAAAAGAAGATAAACAAGAAAAATAAAAAGGAATAGATAAATTAGAATTATCTGTAATGTAACCATATAGATACGTACACTTGCTTTCTTGCAGGAGAATTTTTTCTTTGTCGAGTTACTTTTTATCTTAACTCTGTCTCCTTTTCGCTCTCATTCTGCAGGTCAAAGTAAGATTTTCTCATTTTTTGTACATTCTAAAATAGGAAAAACACAGAAGAAAAAAACGAATGACGGGATGAATGACTGACTGAATGTGAGAACTAATGGCATGATATTAAATTTTAATATGAAACTAAAAATATTGTTTTGCATTTTTTTATTTTTTTTTAATTCATAATTTGAAGCTAACAATTACTTTTTAAAGCTTTTCAAAGACCCCATTCAGTGAAAAATAAAACCAAAAGAAAAAATAGAAAATCAATCGTAGTTTGAATAGTTCGCAGTAAATTATTCAATCAAAATTCAATTAAGAGTTGTTGAAAAAAAGTACATTAAAAATTTTGCTATGCAATAAAAACTGAAATTGAAGATGCCTCTTGGAATAATCCTTTGGTTCCATGAGTCAATTTAAGTTTGTTAGCAGCCGAAATTTTCAACGTCAAAATACGATGTTCTATGAGACCAACGTAATTTTCGAGTTTAGAAAAAAACATTCAGTCCATCTGATCTCCTCACTATTTGATTAATTTTAACTCTGTGAGAACGATCGACGTGCTTAACTATACCTGTCTCCGCAGGGCTTTTTTTGTGTTGGAGATAACTTCTGTCAAACATATTCAGCATGCATTTTGTATCAGAAAATTATGAATTGCAAACAAACGGACGTGTGAAATGAAACGAGTCTTACATAAACAGGAGAACGTAGTTTCAAAGTCTGTCATTTTCCGTTCGTTTCGTATCACTCAAAGGTTCTAGGACATAGGGAACCTCCGACAATCTCTGACTTATTACAGGATATGGGAATTCCGATTGTCTCAATTAACTTAGATATTATTTGCTCGTTCTAAGGAAGCTGAATCTTGTTGGCTGCAAGAGGGTACGTGCGATATTGCGGGACTCGTATGAATAATAAGAGGACTAACGATTATTACCGTCCAATGTTTTTTGGTAGGCTTGCCGAAAGATTTTGCCTTCTAGAAAGTGACGTCTGCAGAAGCTGCGGGTCTGAGGAAGAAGAAGACACTGTCTCTCACCACTTCTGTCAGTGCTCTGCTCTTGTCTTAAATATATGGATATTTTTGGAACTTTAACTTTCTGGCATATTTAACTGAGCTCATTGATATAAAGATTGCTGCAATAGTAACATTTATGTAGTTTGGACTCGGGTCGGTTTCCTCTAGGGAATGTTTGATCCCCGGGTAGAATTGATTGTGATCACAATGAGGCGCAGTTTCTATAATAAAAGTATTTGTTAATCATCAAGAATTATGATATAAAAGAGGGCTATGAAGGCTTCATTTGGTAGGTAAGATAGAAAAGCACTTATACAAACTTGATGTCGCAGAAGTTGTAAATGCTTAATTGTGTATATATGAATATTTGTAATGCAAGCTCTAAGGACAGCTTGTCAATATACATATTTCTGCCCATTTTACTGAGGCTAACTTAAACTAAGGCTTGTAGAATGTGTGTATCTTTTTAATAATTTAATAATAATTGTTTGATAATCATTTAATCTTTTCTTAATTTTTTCATTGAAACCGCCTTTTAATAGATTATAAATGAAAAGTAATTAAAAGTAATCAAAAGATGATTAACGATTATTATATGCGCGTTGATTATTAATTTCGATATCGAATACTTTGCGGGGTGAGAGAGGGGGATTCTAAACAATCATTTGCCTTAATAATAATAATGACGGTTCTCTTAATTCATTTGGCTAATCAAAGCAAATTATTCACCATGACTTTGTACGTCAATACATTCAGCATTAAATGGAAGAAAACAAAAAACTCAGAGCATAAAATAATAAAAAATAACAAAACAAATGAACTGCTTTTGCTGGAATATTATTTTTAATTACGAGAATCCTTTAACATTTCATTTTCCCAACCAATTTTTCGTGATAAAATATTGGATACAAATTTCATTTCCCCAATCATTTATGCGTTGTTGAATAAGCTAACAAACATGAGGATAGAAGAACAGAAGAATGAAAGTAAATAATGATATTCCAAAATTCAAGGATAATGTATGTGAATATGTTCGCACGACATCTATTTAAATTATTATAAGACCAAAAAAGCCAAAAAATCATAATTTTTATCTGATTGTTGTAAATTTAAGTAATTGTACAATTGATGAACGTTATATTGGATTTGTTCACACGAGTGAACAAACTTACACAACCCTAACCCTGACTTCCAATATGACAACACAAACATCTTTAACAAACAATAACAATAACATCACCAACACACATCAACATTTACAATACACATCATCATACATACTTTCATCAACATCTCCTGCATGATTGTTTTGATCCTTGTAGTTCAGTTGACAATCGATCCTCTACCAAAACAGAACAAAACCCAACAAGCTCTACGCGTGTGCGATAAGTGATTTACTGAACCAGCCTCGAAGGACCATGTACAAACGGGTTATAGGGTAGGGTTAGTATGAGGGTAAGAGGAGGTAGGGTATGTATAGGTAGGAAATGCACAAACCATTGGAATTAATTTTATATATATTTAAATAATTGTAAGTTGGTGTTTAATTTCTGTTTGTTTATTTAAAACGTTATAAAACGTATTTATATCTGTGTTTGTTTTACAATATATGTTGTGTTCACTATTTGATTATAAGTTCACAATTAAAGTTTTGTTATTAGCTAAATACGTATTTAATATGAATGTATTAAATGTTATAAGTAAATCACTCATCGTGTGTTTCTGATAGAGCATGCTCACCCTATGAAGCCGCAATAGTCTAGTAGGTAGTGTGTTGGCTTATTAGACTAGAGCCCGCGACTCATACCCCAGCTCAGACATCTCAAACAAAACGAAATATGAGAAATATATTTCCTTTCGCGACTTCCCCTTAGCAATCGTCTGGCAAAAACCTTGAGAGAAAATGAAATTGCCACGAAATTGCCATCTGTCGTTCGGAGCCGATTTTAAGCAGTAGGCCCCGCCACTTATGAATAAAACACACTTACAACATAAATGGTGTGAGAAGTTCGGTCATAATCCTGACTGAAGGGATGTAATGACCAATTATATTTTTAAGTATGTATGTACAGGTGTAGTTTTCTTCTTCTGCAAATTCTGCGCTTTCCAGCAAACTAGATGAAGAATGTAAGACTCTACAATGATTGGCATATTGTCTATGCTTAAATGGCTAAATGGAAATTTCATGTTCTTTCTGCACTTAACATCATGACATATTTGATATTGAAAACACTTCAATAAGATTGAAATTTTTATTTTTTGTTTATTTTCTATCACGCTGTCAATGTCCTTTACGTCACGTAAATTATGACATGATTATTACATTATATTTTATGCAAATATTTCTTGATATTGTAGTTAATAATGGCACTCAATTAAATTATATATTTAACCCCTTCCTCACCATCTTATAGGTTAAGAGCAGCGATATATTTGCATTAAAATTGTTTTTCAATTAGAAAATGATTATTTTAGTAAAACCTCATGCTGTGAGATTAATTATGCAAAACGTATTAAATTATTTACCTTCTGTTTTTTTAATTTTATTACTACTTAAGACGACATTCAAGAACTGAAAGTAAATTCTTTGTGTTGAGCCGCAGCATGTTGCCCGTGTTGCCTGTGTATTAAAGTTTTTCTTTCACGACAGCAACTAGAAAATCCCTGCTTTAAATGACACGTTTTCACACCTACTGAAGTGAGAATTGCAATCTGCTTTACACAGACTTGTATGCACATAATTTTGAATTTTTGTATTTAAAAGCTTTAAAATTTGAAATAAACATACATATCTACATAATTGGTCATTACAACCCTTCAGTGAGGACTACCGCCTATCTTCGCACAGCACTTTTGTTGTGTGTATTAATTTTCATCCATGAGTGGCGGAACCTGCAGTTTAAAGGGGACCTCGAAAATGTTTGCGAAAAGTTTGCATGGTAAATTTTATTAATTTCAGATCTTTTGTCAGGCAGTCGTCGAAGAAATATTTTTTTAAATTTTGTTTTTTGTTGGAGATGTCACGTCTAATAAACCAACACACTCCCTACTAGACTACTTATTTAACATTAAACATTGCAATATTTCTAAAGCAAACCTTATAGAACTCAATGTTTAATATATAGCTTTAAATAGGGTACTCACAGGGTTAAGTTAGGTTAGGTCAAAGTGGTAGCTTTGTTTGCCAAAGATCACTTAAATACACATAGCGGACCGTTGTGATGCCACAGGTAAATGAAGTCTCCGTAATAACTGAATTCTCCCAAACTAAGCGAAGAAGTTGGTTAGCGCTGGGGCTGCTCGTTAAAGCACGCTGGAAAGCTATGCTGGAAACCGGCCTAAAAATTTAATAAACAAAACTACATCCTTGTTATCAAAGAATGGTAGCACCGTTAAGTTAACAAAGAATTGATAGCCAAATAATTTAAATCTGCATCTCACAAGAGATATGCATTGACAAAGAAACAGTTTTCTCTTCTTCAACAGACCCAAAACTAAGGCCGAAGTAGCTAGATGGGGGCTGCAGTCTTACCGCATATCTTCCCATAACGCAACGACCTGTAAGTATGGCCATAGTGCTCGAGATGACGTTGCGATCACGTTTGATTAGTTGGTTGATACGGCTTCTATCCATCATGGACCAAGTGAGCCTAGCAGTGGAACAATATTATTCAATGACCCAGGATAAATTGGCTTACCGGAAGAATTTTCGCCTAATTGCCAATTTAACCGAGGTCGCATAACTACGTAGTCTAGTAGTAGTAGTGTGTTGGCTTATAAAACGTGAGGCCTCGGTTCAAACCAGACATCAAAATGAAAATATGAAAAAAATTTTCTTCGGCTACTGCCTCTCAGCAACTCAAAAACTCTGAGAGCAAATAAAATTGCCTTGGAAAATCTATGGTTTGAAATCGACTTTAAACTGTAGATCTCAACACTGATGTATAAAATTGAGTCAGTGGTGTGAGCAGCTAGGTCGTAGGGTTGCAGTGACCAATTATGTAGATACCTACGTGTAAGTAGCATACTCAGTTCAATTGCCGAGGGTTCCGGAAGAGTGTATCTGCTCGAGCGATTTATCGGCCTGAAATGTCCCTGTGCCCAGGAACTCAGACAAGTGGGACATTGAAGCACACTCAAATAACGTCGAGACTACGGCGACACTCCCTAACGAGTTTAGACTTGAACGTAACTCTCGATCTAATATCGGCTTAACTATCTGAAAAGATTGAATTACGGGTGAAAGAAGAACGGTTGATTGGGATCCATTGAGCGGCCTGGTAAATGGCCATCACCTCCGCCTGAAATACCCTACAGTGATTCGGCAGTCGGATCAATATGTTCAGATCAAGTTTCCCAAAGTGGACAACCCTACCAACCCTGCTATCAAGTTAGGAGCCATCAGTAAACATATCAAAAATTCCGGGGATATTAGGGATCCTGTCGTTCCTGCTCGGAATCAGAAAATTAAAACTCCTGCAAATAATATTTTGTAGGCAGATAATGGATGATGGATGGCGCTAGGGAATTGCTAATACGGCACCTTTAAAAGTTTTTCTTTGAAGAAAATTAAAAAAAAAATGAAATTTTTCCTCACGTATAGTGAAAACTTTAATCTGTTACGCTGATAAGTTTAAATAAACTGCTAATGCTTAAGAAGTTGTTGTCATTGTTGTTGTTTGCGTTGCTATTATTTTAATTCTAACTTTCACTATCCGCTGTGATTTTGCTCTTCTTTACTTATACATTAAATGGTTAATATGTAAGACAATGCAACACTACAGTCAAAATGACAACGATAGCAACAACTAGAAGAAACTTTTTTTGGTACAACTTTTATCCTTACAAAGGATATTTTAACATAAAAATTTAGTCCATTAACGTCGCTTGAAGTAGCAATAGAAGTAACGCGTTATACTAAAACTTTCAACTTAATAAGTATCTTATGGCCTGTTTGCACAAAAGTTCTAAATTATTACAATAATCTATACAATGGCTTTTGATTACCATCAATGAATTCATTAAGTGCTGGTAGGAGTTTAATTTCGGGATAAGATAATGAATATTAACACAGGACAAGAATTAATGTTCTTCACTTAATTATACACATTTTTCAATGGTTGCTTGCTGGTGATATCCTGTGGCATTTTAAACTGTCCTACGGAGACTACGGTTAGGATAAAGAGCGGAAGTGAAATACGAGCTTCGTTAGTCTACTCTGTTATCTGACAAATTGCGTAATTGATAGCTCCCTGCTTAAATGCTTCCTGGGCATAATCAAGAAAGCCTATATTTTTGTGAAAATGTTAAGCAACAAGACTAAACAATAAAAGTGAATGAATCAAAATGGATACTATATACTCTTTTAAGACAGACTTTTGTGGCATATGGTTATGACGGGGACAAGAGCAAAGATATTCATTCTCATTAAAAAATATTTAGAATTCATAGACAAGATCGCCTCTATTTCACAAGCGAAAATATAAGCCATCAAACTGTGTGCTCACTTCAACTTAAAGAGGAAGTACAAATGACGGGACTATCTGACAGACTATATACTATCTGACAGTCAGGCCGAGTCCTTGGCTTATCTCGTGAATAGTATGGGACTATCTGGGCATGCTGATATAGCTAGGCAGGGAAATTACAATTGCCGTATGTGGAATGACCTTATGTGAGACTTACAGAAATGAACTGGTATTGTGAAAACCTTTCTACGCCGTCAATAAGGCCAGAAAATTTAGGCTCAGTAAGAAGAGATGTTTGGACGGGTATGCTAGCGAAAGAGAAGACATAGAGAAAAATAGACTTTTCTCAAGCCAAATAGATTTGAGACAATTTGAACTTTTGTTGGATGACTACAATAACAATAGATTTGAGTAACGCATCAAATTATCCAGAAGGAGATTTAGAACGATAACAGCTCCCTGGATAGGGTAATTACCGGGAGCTCAATCTAAAGATTCTGTGATGAGGCGAACGAATAATCAGTCGGAACCTATGCGTACTAATGCATCTCAGAAGAAAACATGTCAGAAGAAAACACCTGGATGTGTATCAAATACTAGAAGGACTTTGATTTGAAGAGGTGGGATCCCAGTGCTTTGATTGCTGCTTCTCTGTTCAAACATATGCTCAAGTTCTAATGAGTTACGTTCCTGGTTTCAATCATACATGCAGCTTGTCCAATAGCAGAAATCGCCGCCTGAAATATGCTCGCCTGGTTAGGTAATCTGTATGACTCGTTCACTGCCAGCTTATCGGAATAGACTTCAGATCCAGTTCCAACGTCACCGATGACAGCTTCAGCAAATCATTCTTCCCATGTGGGAGAAGGATATATTACAGGTTTATTTATTATTACGCATGGATTTTTTTCACTGATTTCGTGATTATATTCGTAACAGGCTGGATTTTATTAAACGTCAATTTTGTTTCAAAAAAGCTTGGCAGAGGTTGCTCATTCAAAACAGTTGCCTACAGCATGAAGTATGTAAATAATTCTGTCAGACTAAGACTCTTGTACTACAGACTAATACATTTATTTGCCTTTTCATTCTATAAGTATAACAAAAAGGCTATAAAAAATTTCCCAACCGTTTCAGATTTTGCGCCCGTAATTCTCTAGGTTTCCATAAATTATTTAATTTGATCAAAACTTTGAATTAAATCGTAGAAATGGTCTCTGTTAAGTACTGCTTATAGCTTTTGCTCTAAACATTACACCATTAAAATTCGTATATTTTACAATCTGAGGTTCAAATAAGCCTCCATAAGACAATATCAATGCATTGATCAAATCAATGACATGGATCATCATAACATTTCCAGCTAAATTTCAAATAATTTCAATATTTTTATAAACCTAGCAAAACTGTTGCAGCTTCTGGCAAAAGCAGCTACTTAAACTGTAAAATTGAATGTTTGTGCTTAAAAGCAGCAACTGCAACAGCATTTATGAATTGAATACAAATGTAACACGTCAACATTTGAGACTGACAGGCAGACTTGCAACTTTTCATGTACCGCATATGCACAGACTTATCTTATAGTTCTTCTTCTATGAAGATTTCAATAATTGAATGTATCCATTAATAAGTACTTGTATTAGTTGTTGTACGTATTGGTATTTAATACTTTTAGCTTATACGGTAAACGTAGGTAAATTTAAAAGTAATTGAAATAATTTGTATGGAGCTAGTAAGTCAGCAGAAGGATGATTTAGGTGGAAAATATTATTACGTTTTTACCTTTTAAAAACGTTTAAAATATGAGCTCGTAGATTGCAAGTAAAATAAAAATAAATTTGTGTTTAGTTTTAATTAAAATTCTTTATTGTTCGCACTATTCTGCGTGGCACTGTTCACAACTTGATGTAAACAACAACAATTGCTTTGTTTGTTATTCTTCTTTACACTCTTTTGCAAAAACAATAACAATTACTAGGCTATAGTTCGACTGATCCTTGTAACGGAGGTCTTAAAACCACTATTACTCTCTTCAAATACACCGCGTCTTCTCACAAGACTGACTGAATTTTTACTGACTCAGTTGCCTGTTTTGTCTTGCCTTTTATATGCCAACGTAAACAGCCTGATGAATGATCTTGAAGTCGAGTGTTCGTGGCTTCGCCTTCACGAGATATCTATAAATGTAAACATCGTTGTCTCATTATTGTTGTTTGTGTATTTTTGTTTACATTTATTCTTGCAGTGTTTGTTGTTGGATTGTTGTTTACTTGCTTATCACTTTTTTATATTGTTGTTTTGTTGGTATATTTTTGTTTACCTGTTTATCATGTGAACAAGTTCATTGTATCTGTTTTTGTAGCTTTTGTTTACAATTTAACAATATTAAACATGTGCCGTAAACGCTCTCCAGTCCTATATAATGTGGGACTTATAAAAATGCATGTTTTCTTTTGAACATTCTAAAATGTACTTCACTACTGTTTGTCTGATCAACTCAAAAATTATAATTCTTATAAAATTTTCTTTTATTTAAGATCACTTTAGTTACAAGTACTAATTGGGCGTAGACTAACCACACAGAGATTCCCAATCTATTATAATAATAAATTCAAATTCAGTTTAACAAAGAAGCACAAAAATATAAACCTAAAGCGGTTGTAGAAGTACATTTGAAGACTGAAGATTGCACAAATTAAGAATCAAAAACGCAATGAAACGATTTGAACAAACTGGTACCAAATGCAGAAGGACTACGAGAGAGTAGAGGATGGACAGACATATTAATTTCAAATGATGAATCCTAATCGGTAAAAGGAATTCGTTGAAATAAAATCAGATCTTGATCAGATACGGTGTTTATAAGAATTAATAACTGATAACTAATTCTTCTGACTACGAAGAACTAAGATGTGATCGATAAGAACGTTATAGCCGCTAATGATGATCTTCAGACAACAAAAGAAATCAGCATGTCTACTCAGGCTAGGGAATGAATATTGAATTCTTCAGTTTCTGCTCCTAAGTAACTAAATTTACTGAGAAAACATGAGAGATATTCAAATCCTTCCATACATACATAGTTGGTCATTACAACCCTTCAGACAGGTTTGCTATCAAGCTTCTCACACCACTGATGTTGTGTAACTTGTAACTTGTGTAACTGAGTGGCGGAACCCACAGTTTGAAGTCTTCATAATTTTAAATCCTCCCACAGATTTTACTAAAAGTCTGCTGAGAGTAAGTTGCCGTAAACATATTTGTTTCGTATTTCGTTTTGTTGGAGATGTCTGATATGGGGATTGAACCGTGGCCTCACGTCTTATAAGCCAACACATTACCCACCAGACTATGGCGACTTTATTCTATAATAACTTGACAATATTCCCACGTAGTAACTTTTTGTATACAACAGAAGTTTTCCCCACTTAGCTGCTGCTGTTACTACTGGTGTTTCGTATACACCAGAGCATATACTGCAAGGTGTATACGATTTGTATGCACTACTTGGTGTAGATATCAGCATCTGTGCAACAAAAAGTGCAATATAATTGTACGTTTATTGAATCAGCAATAGAGTGTTTGTTGTTTTTATACATGTATTGTCAGCTTAAATGAACCATTATAATTAGGCTGCACACACCAGTCAGCCAAGCAGCCAAATAAATAATATACCTACCAGTTCTAGCAGCTGTTCAGACAGCAGATTAAAATCAAATATGAAATGAAGCACTAAATCTCTATAGGTTTTGTTTATAGGAACGTATATATGGTTTTAATAAATTTTAGTAATTCATGTACGGCGTAATTTATTACATCGTCAAACAAATCAATTGACTGTTAAGAAGCAACAAATAAAAATAGAATCAAAACGGAAGAATCAAATGCTGCATATAAAGCTGCGGAAGATGATTTTGATATGCAGTCGTACTGATGGGCATGGAATACCAGAACCCAATGAAAATAAATGAATTGCAAACGTAAAGATATCTTCAGGCATTATTTATTGTGTAGAAAATTATAGTTTTAAAGTGTTGCAATTCAACTGGTGGTTTTAATTTTTATTCAATTAAATTTTATTACAACATTTCTATGACATAAACATGAATTTAATTACACCAGCAGGCATGTGTCAGACATTTGAGTTTAAAATACAGAACCATTTATAACCATTTTTCTTCTTATTTGAAAAAAAAAATAAAATTTTAAAATGAAATGAGAAATAATTCTCGGAAAAATAAAAAAAAAATATGAAAATTGCAATATTTAGTATCACACAAATGACGTTTTATGATACTAGTTATACACACATAAAATATAATTGTGATAATAATAAATAAAGTGAGAAAAACAAGATAAGTAACAGAAATTTAAATATAGAAAGTGATCTGATTTTTTGGTTTGCTGCGCTTGTTCACAAGACTTTATTCATTAAATGGTACAAACGTCTGGAGACTGACTCTATTTTTCATAACGACAATTTCATGACAACAATTTCTGAGTATGTGAACAAACCACATTATAAAATTTGGGTTGACATCCTTCCCCATGCGATGCAAGAGTGTCCAGTGCATCCCGAAAAAGTCACTGTTTTGAAACGGAAACGAAAAGTGTGACGAGGTTGATAAAGACAAGAATAGGGTCATAATATCATATCGATACATATCGTTTAAAGAATTAGGAAATAGTGGGTCCAGTCCATTTCATCATGTTTCGACCACTATTAGTTACTTTTTTCGGATTATTTTGTATTTTAAAACTTATACACATTTCGCAATTTTTATTAAGATAGTTTGATGTTAAACTGGGTATCAAAATTATTGATTACTTCTAGAAAATGTGTACCGGACTGAAAGGAGCTTGTGCTACAAAATAAAGAAAACTTTGCAAGTAAGAATGAATTGTAATAAAAAATTAATATTCATGGAGAAATGAGTTGCATATCACCCAAAAATCTGCCCTTTACATAGCTGGGAGTCTAGCCTGTTACTTTCCTTTATGCCATCCTTCTATCAAAGTCAGTTTATTTAGCAGATGTAAAGAAGTTATTCATTTCATAAATATTTACAAAGTCGTGTAATAAATGTTAAATATTTTAGTATATATGTTAGTATTAACAACATGCGTGTTTGAATATCGTGTGCCAGAATATTTTCGATTTTACATATGAAATGTTAAAATACTAGAGTATTTTCGTATATATTTTTACGGTTTGTGTCTCAAAATTTTTCTTCAAATGTCATATTTTCTGGCATTATCTGTCATTTAAAATACAATTTTCTAGACAATTTCAGCAACAGCATTCTCTCTAGTTTTCTAGTTCTTTTTTTTTTTTTTTTATATGAAGAGTTTTGCATGACATTTTGCAAAAACTACTCATGTATTCATGTCTGGAGTTCTTCATTAAATTTTCAATGAACTAAAAAATTACATTTTGTTGCAAATATAACTTTTTCTTTTTTTCATTTAAATAAAATAAATTACAGTTACAAGTTATACTTATCCATCCAACGTTCAATGACTTTTAAAGACAACGGAATTAATTGGTAAATGTACAGCGATGAAGAAATCGAAACAAGTAAGAAATATTGGAATAAAGTTTGTTGCTGGTTAGTTTAAACAGGAAGTCACCGTGGTCTAGTAGGTAATATGTTGGCTTATTAGCATGTGGCTGCGGTTCAAACCGCAGATTAGACATCTTCAACAAAAAGAAATATGAAAAATACTTCTTCGGCGACTCAGCAGCAAATACATTTGCCATGAAAAGTTTCTCAAAAATTTGTTGTTCGGAGTCGACTTTAAGCTGTATGTCACGCCACTCATGTATAAAATTAACACACACAACATAAGTGGTGCGAGAACCTAGGCCCATAATCCTGACTGTAATGTAATAACCAATTATTTATGATGTTTAATGACACCACCAGACTGTAATGAATAGAATCGACAAATTTGGATTGTCCGCCAAATTTTTCACAGGCTCAGACATCAAGGCAAAAAAAACAAAAATATTTCTTTAGGTGACTTTCTGTCAGCAGTCAGTCTTGTGGCAGAAACTCAGAGAATGAATAAAATTGCAATGAAAGGTTGTTTAAAATTTTTCGTTCGCAGTCGAATGTAAGATGTGGACTTTGCCACTCAAAAATTAACACACGCAACATAATGACCAATTAAATATGATTTTACATAGGCTCGACCATATCTTTGTACATTACAATTTCATCAAATTCCTTTATAATCTTGACAATTCCTTGCACAGTGGAACGATTTTTGTTACTCAATCCATTTTCATAAATTGGATATCTTTCAATAACTAAATGATATTTCAGGAGAACCGAATGTAATAGCTGCCAGCCTTTTTCAAACCGGCGGTTTTAGAATCAGTGATGGGATAACCCGGTGTAATCTTAGGCATGTTAGTCGCCGTGGTGTAGTAGGTAGTGTGTTGGCTTACTATTCGTAAAGCCCGGGTTCGTATCCCAGGTCAGACATCAAAAATGAAATATGAAAAAAAAAATATTTCTTCGGCGACTTCCTCTCAGCAGATTTCTGGCACAAACTCTGAGAGTAAATAAAATTGCCATGAAAAGTTTCTCAAAAATCTGTCGTTCGGAGTCGACGTTAAACTGTAGGTCCCGCCACTCACGTATAAAATTAACGCACACAACATGAGTGGTGTGAGAAGCTAGGCCGTAATCCTGACTGAAGGGTTGTAATGGCCAATTATGTATGTATGTATGTAATCTTAGGCATGTAAAGAAAGAAAACATAACAGACAAATGTTACTCATTTTTGTCTGTTTGTTACAACATGAGTTTCAATTTAGCTTTTGGATTCGGAAATGGCCGAGCCAGCGCAGCCGCTGGATATTAATACGCTGTACAACGTCCATGTCGTTGAGGAGCTCATACAGCTCACTATTGTATCGAATGCGGAAATCATCGCCAACACGTACTGGACCGAAGATCTTACGCAGTACTTTTCTCTCGAACACTCTCAAGGCTGCTGCATCAGTACTTAATAGGGTCCATGCCTCTGCGCCATAAAGAAGCACGGGTAGGATGAGCGCCTTGTATAGTGTTAGCTTCGTCGTACGAGAGAGGTCTCTACTACTCAATTGCCTATTGAGACCATAGTAGCACCTGTTGGCAAGAGTGATCCTGCGCTTGATCTCCAGACTGACATCATTTGTGGTGGTAACGGCGGAGCCAAGATAAATAAATTCCTTGACTGTTTCAAAAGTATAGTTATCGGCCGTAATCTGAGAATCAATACGCCGCACGTCTCTACTTGTCGATAACATATACTTTGTTTTGCCCTCATTTACTGCCAAACCCATCTTAGTAGACTCGCGTTCAATAGCACTAAAAGCAGCAGTAACATCTCGCTTCGTACGCCCTATTATGTCAATATCGTCAGCGTACGCAAGCAACTGGACACTTTTTTGAAATATAGTGCCACTACGATGCACTCCTGCCTTTCGCAGAACACTCTCCATGACGAAGTTGAAGAGGTCGCATGATAAGGGGTCGCCTTGTCTGAAACCTCGCACGGTATCAAAAGGCTCGGAGAGGTCCATTCCTACCTTGACGGAGCTACAGGAATTGCTTAACGTCATTCTGCATAGCCTTATCAGCTTCGCAGGTATACCGAGCTCAGACATTGCGGCAAAAACACGATCCCTTATGGGGCTATCAAAGGCAGCCTTATAGTCGACAAAAAGATGGTGTGTGTCGACTTGTTTCTCGTGGGTCTTTTCCAGGATTTGGCGTAGTGTGAAGATCTGGTCGATGGTGGACTTACCAGGTCTGAAGCCGCACTGATAAGGTCCAATCAGTGTTTTGACGAGTGGCTTCAGTCGTTCACACAATACGCCTGTAAGAACCTTATATGCGATAGGGAGAAGGCTTATACCCCTATAGTTGGCGCATATAGTAGGGTCTCCCTTTTTCAGGACAGGACAGAGGACACTGAGGTTCCAATCGTTGGGCATACTTTCCTCTAGCCATATTTTGTAAATAAGCTGGTGCATGCGCCCTACCAACTCATTACATCCGGTCTTAAACAATTCAGCGGGGAGGCCATCAGGACCTGCCGCTTTATTGTTTTTAAGTCGCGTAATCGCGACTTTGACCTCTTCATAGCTAGGCGGCGGAATCTCCACGCCGTCATCATCGATCGGGTTCGGAACATCATCTCTAAAGGCGGTATTGGTGTCGTCATCGCCTTGTAGCAGAGTAGAGAAGTGTTTCCTCCATAACCTCAGTACTCCCTGCGGATCTGTTACTAAGTTTCCATTTTCGTCCTTGCAGGAAGACGCTCCGGGTTTATAACCCTCGGTTAGACGCTTAACCTTTTGATAGAATTTTCGAGCGTCATTCCTACATCTATACATCTCGACTTCCTCACGCTCACGCCTTTCCTGCTCCCTCTTCTTGCGTCTGAAAAGGCGTCTCTCATCCCTTCTCTTCTCTCTATAGTTCTCGACAATGGCTCGCGTAGCGGCAGACTGCAACGTTTTCTTGTATGCGGCGTTTTTCGCTGCAGTTGCCTCGCGACACTCCTCATCGTACCATTGATTTCGTTGGGGTGGGCGTTCGAAACCAAGGACTGTTTCCGCAGTAGTGCGCAGGGAGTGGGAGATGTTGGCCCACAGTCCGCCAATGTCGTTGAGATTAGATGGGGAACGACGGTGGTGCTGCCATTTGTTAATGCCAAACAAGGCAAAATAATGCGCATAATAAACTTTTCTATGTCTACTGTTTTAATAAACACGTAATCCTCTTTACCTCTTGTTCCTTTGAAAGTAGATTGTTTTTCTCTATTCTGGCCTTTAAGTTCCATATGATTTATTTCCAAAAATAACTTTTGAAGCGTGTCGTTAAAAAGTCTACTGATATCGTCAGAATTCGTTATTATGAGTTGAATGTAAAATTCAAATTAAATAATTTCTTGTATTTCAAGTAAAAGACAAGAGAACTCATAACACTAGAGCAAGTAATCTATTATGCTGGTATATTATGACTCATTTCAATAGTTTTTCCTATCAAAAAAAAAAAAAAAAATATGCGTGCAAGGCATAAATGATACTTGAGAAATAAAAAAAATGATAAAGTAATCCAAGGAACATACATACTATTATTGACCATTACAAACCTTCAGTCAAGATTACGCCCTTATGTTGTGTGTGTTATTTTTCTACAGTTTTTAGTCGCCTCCGAATCAAACTTTTTTGTGAAACTTTTCATGGCATTTTTTTAATGAATTTCAGAGATTTTGCCAGAAATCTGCTGAGGGGAAGTCGCCGAAGAATTATATTTTCATATTCATATTCATTTTATTCGAGCTGTCTAACAGAGACCAGCAATGAATCGTTTTTTCGCTACTCATAAGCATGAAATTTTGAATATAAGTGAGTCAACAACTTTGTAATTTAACTACTCTTATTCAGAGGTACGCACAACAACGTCGCAATGAGTACGCGTACAACATTGACATCAAACTCATACCATTCGAAATATGTTTGGTTCATAAACCTACTCATTCAGATTCACAACCTTTAGAAAAATACTTTTAATACTTATAAATGATTCGAGCGACTCGAATCATTCATTAAAATTTACAGTCTTAATTGTTGTTGCATTTACAAAAAAATAAAAAAGACACATAAGCAAAAAAAAAACAAAGACAGCAAGCAAAGCAAACACACAACCTTCTAGTGAGTATTGTAGTGGAGAGTAGAGTTGTGTAGTTCACGAACGAACTAGTTCAATTGAACTATTCACACAATTGAACTAAGAGAGCCGCTCATAATAATGAGTTCTTTTAGCTCCGTAGTTCATTTAGTTCAGTAGTTCCTTTAGCTCAGTAGTTCGTTTAGCTCAGTAGTTCGTTTAGTTCAGTAGTTGTTTCAGCTCAGTAGTTCGTTTAGCTCAGTAGTTCGTATAGTTCTCGTTTCTTATTCGTTCATTTCGTTCTTATTCGCTCATTTCATTCTAATTCGTTCTATTATTTTGTTTATCGTTCTTGTGTGCGACATTCCTATTGGAATGGTGGCGGTGTTACCACATATTAAAAAAAGAACTTATGGAAACATTTTTTACAAAAATAAGCAAATAAATATAAAATATTTTTTCTATTTAACTAAAAGAATGCGTTGGAATAGAAATACGAACAGAAATTCTCATTAAATATTTAAAAATAAATCACATGCTTTTCAAGTGCTTCAAGCACATACATAATTATGAATTAATAAAAATTAAAGAATGTTAAATACCACAAATTATTTAAAGTGAAACATTTTTGAAATGAAAAAAAAATATTACAAATATGATAAATTTAAACGGAATACATTAATTCCTTTATTGGTATTATTTACATTAGTTAAAATATAAATGAGCAAACGTTGCC
This sequence comes from Sarcophaga subvicina, assembly GCA_936449025.2. Classification (NCBI taxonomy): domain Eukaryota; kingdom Metazoa; phylum Arthropoda; class Insecta; order Diptera; family Sarcophagidae; genus Sarcophaga; species Sarcophaga subvicina. The sequence goes on from OW388084.2 coordinate 79,709,657, forward strand.
ATAAAGAAGTTATACAAATTGAGGAAGAGAGCGGCGTTGTTTAAGAGAACTGAACTATTGAACTAAAAGAACGAACTAGTTCATTACAGAGAGCTGAACTAAAAAGAGCGAACACTCAAAAGAGCTAACGAACCCAACTCCAGTGGAGAGTCAAAATCAACAACATCAGACGTGTTATTAAGTATGAATATGATGAGTACTTCAAACTTTGAATATGAGTAGGAGTTCCATGGTATTAAAATAAGTATAAATGCGTATAAGTATCAGAAATGATAAGTATGATTCAATTCTACTCAGGTTTTTTAATACTCATTGCTGATCTTTGATGTCGAAGCCAGGGTAAAGGGTTTTAAAGTTTTTTGCAGTTAAAAATGGCCAATTTTTTATTATTTTCTCACCGTTTGCATATTATGTGTGCATTAGTTTGGCACAGTGACATTTCTCCATCGTGCTATTATCCATGCTGAAAGTAACAATAGTAATAATGGAAGAAAAAACTGTGGAATGAAAAGAAAAATTGCTTAACTTAGTTTTACTATCATAAAACTATTCTTTTCTTACAAAAAGAGAAATGAAAAAATCACCAAAAATTTTATAAATAATTGGCCAACATTAATCATGAATACCATCAATAAATAATTTTTAAGCATTGTTGTAGTCAGGGAAAAATTGAAAAGAAAAAAAAATTAAAAATGAAGTAAAATGTGGCAAGGAAATATTTGTCCTTATCGCAAAATAAAATATAATGATTATAGTTTAAAATTTAAATTCACTTATAAAGTGTGAAGAAAAGCTGGCTTAAATTCTTTAAAGAGGGAAAATTTTTGTAAAAGAAAGAAAAAAATTGTGAAGGCTATGAAAGAGCAATTCGATGAGGTTATGAACTCTTTCAAAGAAAGCAACGCAGCAAAGGTTTATTTTAAAGTTGAGATCCTTTAATTTTCAACCTAATTCATCCAAAATAGTGTTGAAGTCTGCTAATTGCAATGGTATTTAGACAAAAAAGATTAAAAAACTTGTATCAATTATGAGCCGATTTGTACAAGCATCTATTAAACTGTTTAAGTTCGAAAAGTGTGAACAAAATTCGCTACTAATTCAAAATAAGCAATATTTAGCGAACTTGTAGGCTAAAAGTTTAGATTAGTTGTCCAGTTAACAGTACACATGTTTAACTACAACGGCACTCTGACGTTCTGAAGTCACATTAAGACTTCAGAAGAAGAAAAAGATGGGATTTCAAGTCATTGAAAAAGGATACACTAGGATATTGTCTAGCTGTTAGATCTGGAACAATGAAAGAGAAAATTAATGATTGTCTCTCTCCCAATATTAGTAATTCAGAAGAAGAAAAACAAAAATCCCTTCAATGGGAAATAAACTTGAAACCCAATAACAGGCGTGTGCATTTAAACCAAGGAGCGAGGGATCTTCTGAAGTTTCAATGAACAGAGGAGGAGAAGGAGTCCATTGAGTATAAACAAATTAGTCTCAAAATATCTATGAATGGACAAGATATCAGATCTTCCAACAAGGACTTTCGATCTTTTTCATCTTGTCGAAGCTATATACGTCAAATCATTTATTCAATCTGTTCTGCCGGATCACTCAATAATGCAAAATAATAAAATTGTTTTAAGAAAACGGTTGTTCAGGCGATCGCAAAATTGCCGTCCGCAATGTTGTAAATTAATTCAAGTCCATTGATTCATCGATCGGCTAATTCTTATAGCAAGATTTGCTAATAACATCACTACTGTCCAGGATTGTGTGATGGAGATTCCAAGGCAGTTGCTTTCGTATCGATCATAAGATCTACAACTCACTCAAACACAACTCGAGCGAATTTTGAGTTGTGATTTGCTCCTCTACCCCTACAAAGTTCAACTGACCAAGAAACTGACAGTAAATAACCATATACGACGTAAATAATCATATACGACGACTTGTTTTCTCTAACTTAACTCTGGAGCAACTAAGTCTAAGTTTCATCAAAAAAGCATCTTCAGCAATGAGACTCATGTCTGGACGAATGAGTACTTAAGCAAACAAAATTGTCGAATAAAGAACAATACCAATCCGCATCCTGATTGATGTGAATTTTGGGCTGAAGACAACATCTATTCATATGTCTTTCTTTCTTTGCAAAGGTCATAGTTCGGTGATTACCAACTTCTTGTAGCCTCAGTTGGATGGTCTGGATAGCAATGTCATTTAGTTTTAACAGAACGACCCAACGAGCCACTCAGCTCAATATACATTCGCACGAGCGATTTGAGCGCATGGTCATCTTACGTGCGGGTAATGTGAAGTCAATACTGAAATTTTCTTAAGCCTCAAGGCCATATGAACCATTCTATCGTTTAAATTCATTTATGCGTCAAAGCCACAAAAAGTTGGATATTTCGCATGCGTTCCATCCAGAGCAGCCGTGGGAGGCATTCCAATGACAGCTCACACCCAGTTTGTTTTTTTAAATGTAAAGATAATGATCACTTAATGACAGACTCGGTATGATACATACAAACATAATTGGTCATTACAACTCTTCAGTCAGGACTAAGACCTAGTTTCTCACACCACTTATGTTGTGTCTATTAATTTTATACATGCGCGGCGGGACCTACAGTTTAAAGTCGACTCCGAACGACAAATTTTTGAGAAACTTTTCGTGGCAATTTTATTTACTCTCAGAGTTTTTGCCAGAAATCTGCTGAGAGGAAGTCACCGAAGAAATACTTTTTGTATTTTATGTTGATGCCTGGCCTGGGGCTCGAACCCTGGTCTTTCTTCTAATAAGCCAACACACTACCTACTAGACCACGGCGACTTCAGTCTCTTGGTGATCCATTACTCTTGGGGATATTCAACACATTTTAATTTTATATTTATTCATAGCATCTGATCTAGTAGATAAAGGTAAAAAAATTAACAGGACCTTTCAACTCTGTCTATTAAGAAAAAAAACTCATAATAAATGCTAGATATTAACCAATGTTAGATCGAGCACAAAAGAAGTAGTAAAATTGGTAATTGTTTATAAAAAGCTGTAACTTTTAACTCCAGACATAAAACATGATTTATGTTCAACGATCATATTAATATCCATACAATGCATTTAACATTCTGTTACTCAGCCAACTCTTCCTTAACTATGGCAAACAGTCTTAAAGTGTTAGACTCAATGGCCAAGTGCTTGCATTAATAACTTGACTGTCTTATTTGCTTGCCACAACAACAAAAAACAATACAAACTTACAAATATAGGGTGGGAATAACAATTGTTCCACATAGAAATGGAATATTATTTCATTCATATGCCTGCCGCCACGATTCACATACCACATTCAATTGTCTCTAGTTTGTCGGCATAACATTTTTCTCTAACGGGGCCCCCTGAAAAATAGTCTAACGCTGTCAAATTGCAACTTCTAGGCAGACAATTGACATCACCATTTCGGCTAATTAAACGGCCATCAAACGTTTGGCGTAATAAATCGATGGTGGCATGAGCTGTTTGGCAAGTTGCACCATCATGTTGAACCCAAACATCATTTATATCAATACTAGGAAAAGCGGGTAAAAACAAATCGGTTATTATGGTGTGATAGGTGTTTGCATAGACCGTAATAGTTGCGCCGTCCTTAGTTTCAAAGAAATATGGGCCAATATTGTCTCCGCTCCACAAGCCGCACCAAACAGTCATTCGCAATGGGTACATTAGGTTCTATAAGACTACGTTTGGATTTTCTGAGCCCCAAATACAGTAATTTTGCTTACTAACGTACCCACCAAGATGAAAATAAGCTTCATCCGAAAAGATGATTTTTATCCAAAATCGACATCATTGTGATGTTTCTCGGCTTGTCTAGTGAAGCCGATGGTCATGTGGCTACAACTCTTGAACCAATTGAACTTCGTAAGGCGTCATACCGGGATCTTTTCACAAAATTCGACGTAAACTGGTGCGTGAAATGTTCAATTCTTCTGAACGATGACGAGTTGACACCCTCAGCAACAGCTTCGATATTTTCAGGTGTACGCACTGTACGAACACGCACAAGTTTTGGCGCATCAACAACATAACCAGTTTCACGAACTTTTTTTTCATATATTATTTACTGAATCTTTATTTAATGAATCTTTCCTTTCGGAATTTACAATAAGTATTCAAATCTTAACCTAAAATAATACTAAATTAAAAGTTGTTATTGCCACTGCAGCGTACAACTAAAAGTGCTCATCAAAAGTAAATTTATCTGATCAGATCATTTGTTTGAACCCTTTTGAGATGTCTGTGACCCTCGAATACAAGTACGTCTCTTACAAAACGCTTGGGATTTTCTATAATCCTAGAGATGTAATTAACACTTGCTATTTTTATTTCCTCTCGAACTAAGGGCACTTTCAGATCTTTGTAGATGTTACTGTTTCTCATATACCAAGGAGGACCTTTTATTATTGTAAGAAGTCTAGATTGCCGCCTTTGAAGCTTCTCTACATTGGATGGTGAGACTGTTCCCCACAGTTGGATACCATAAAGCCAAATAGGTTTCAATACTGACTTATACAAAAGCAGTTTTAGTTCTAAGTCAAGGGTTGACTTAGGTCCAATAAGCCAGTAAAGCTGTGCTGTTCTGAGTTTGATCTGGGTAATTTTGGTAGCTATATGGTGAGCCCAGGTAAGGTGACGGTAGAGATGGATGCCCAGATATCTTACACTATTATGTTCTGGTACTGTCAATTTCCCCTTCTCAGTGTAAACGTAATGTGCATGTACTTAGAAACATTGACTTTTATCCTCCATTTCAGCATCCAATTTTCCAAATCACTGACATGAGATTGAAGTCTTTGCGACGCAAATGTAGAACCTCTATGAATACTTAAAAATGCATCCGCAAAAGTAGACGTGTGAGTCACTAAACTTGTAGGCATATCTGCAGTGAACAATAAGTAAAGGAACGACCCTAGAATACTTCCTTGAGGTACGCCAGCAGATATCTTTCTGCGGAAAGAGGTGACATCTTTTGACTTTATTTGAAAATATCTATACCATAAGTAACTTTTTTTTAGCAATTTATGCACGTTCATTGGTAAGAGCTGCGTGATCTTAAAAAGAAGTCCTTCGTGCCAGACCTTATCGAAGGCTTGAGATATATCAATAAATAGCGCAGAGTAATACTTCTTGTTCTCAAAAGCACGTCTAATTAAATTGGTAATTCTGTGCACTTGCTGAATCGTGCTATGTTTTCGCCTAAAGCCAAACTAATGGTCGGGACCTATGACGTTGGCATCAATATGCGGTATTAAACTATTAAGCAGCATTTTTTCGAACATCTTAGAAAGTATTGGCAGTAAGCTTATTGGACGATATGATGATACTTACTTTCACGAACTTTAGCAATAAACTTGCGTATAGTGGGCACTGTTGGTCCTTTTTTGCGACCAAATTTTGTACGACATTTTCGTGCAATTTCCAACCAATTGTCTTTGTTTTGGAAATAAATTTCCAGTAAATCCTAACGTTGCTCAAGCGTAAATCGATGCATTATGTTCAGTGGAGATAATACACTGAATTTTGTAACAGAATAGAATGACATAAGTGTTGTCAGATTTGAAATAACCGATGGTTTAAATTTAAAACAATAGATGGTTCACCCTATACAATATAGTTTTCACTTAACCTTCATCAATCATTTATAAAATGAATAAAAGAATACGTACGTATGTATTTAGAATGCATAAATGATGGACACAAAATAATGTTAAAACTGAAAATGTTTATACTCCCACACATATTTTTATATTATATATATATATGGAGCGTGAATTTAACGTTTCATTTCAACAGTAGTATAATCACAATTGCCCTCTTATCATAGGTCTGCTGCCCGTTTATTTTTTTCTTTCATTCTTCTTTCTGTTTAAGAACATTTGATTTCCGTTTTTTCCTCATCCAATGATAAGAAGCAACGCCAAGAGAAATGGATGCATTATTAAATACTTGTGCTCAATATTTAATGTTCCAGAGCAAATAAAAAGGAAACTCAGCTGTGTTTATATTTTCCATTTGTATGCTCCATCTCGATGAGTACACAATTGACAGAAAATATATCCTCTTACCAGACGATGTCTCCATAGTTGCATCTTCTCTTTTTTAATCCATTTGCCATGCCACAATTATTATCATTACCGGTAGATTAAGTGTACTGCTTGTAGCCAAAGTCAGTATAATTTTCAGCATCCACTCAGTAATGGGTCAATAGCAGAGCGGGCTAGTGAACTTATATTTTACATGCTGTTTGCCGTATACTCGTAAAGAGTCAGTGATTGTCGTTCACGTAGGAAACCGCACAGTCATAAGATGGCAACCAAATCCTTGCAATAATAATGGCGAAATTAAGAATGAAATGTGTAGAGTTCTGTTGGAAAAATTTTTTTTCCAGCATTTTGTGTGTGCGACTCTCAATTGTCTTTTAAAACGCCTGAATGCCTGTACATGTAAACGTGAATATTTAATGTGGCTTATAATGTGTAAGAAAATTGAAGTTTGAGTGTTTAGTGAAAAACACTCTGAGGTCTTAAGATATGGAGGCAATTTTCCTTTCTCGTTATTGGCTTTTATTTTTATTCTTTCTCATTTTTTTCCCTTTATTGTTCGACAACGGCAGGCGATTAAAGCATGTTATGTTGTAGTGCGTAGTAGAGGGAGATGAAAAATTTCAATGGAACGGACATAAATATGAAACAATAATGGCTTGTATTCAATTTAAATCAGACAAGCAGTTAAGTCAGGCCAATCATAGTCAATCAATTGCTATTTATTAGAGCAGGTTTCTAACCAAATAGAAGATGTATAGATCGCCATAATCGCCTGTATTTAATGTTCATCGATTCCTAGAGAGCTTTCGATGCAGTTAGGCAGAATGCTTTGTGGAAAACAATAAGAAAGTAATTCGATGCATCAAAACTATATACGAGAAAGCAGAAAGTGGGAACACCAGTGAAATATTTTATACCAACACTAGGGTGAAGTAAATACTTTCTCTATTAATCAACTACATACACACATACTGTTATGAAAATGAAAAATCTAGATACTGGTGTTTTGCTTTTACATCGCTTAACATTACAATTACAAACAAGGGCTACAAAAACAAAATAATATAGTAAACATAACGGTTTACAAATTATCGTACTGCTTAACATAACACCAAACACCAGCATAAGAAATAATGGTAAACAAGTAAATAAAAATCCACAAAGAACACTACAAGAATAAATGTAAACAATACACGAACAAACAATAATGAATGTAAACAACGATGTTTACATTGATAGAGATTTCGAGAAGGCGAAGTCACACACAATCGCCTTCAAGAACATTCATCAGACCGATTACTCTGCCATATAAAAGGCATGGCAAAGACTCTGGGAGTAAATAAAAAATTGTCACCAAAAAGTTTCTCAAAAATGTCGTTCGGAGTCATCTTTAACCTACAGTTCCAGCCACTCTTGGATAAAATTAATACCCACGAGATAGGCGATGTAAGAAGCTTGGTCGTAGTCCTGACTGAAGGGTTGTAATAACCTATTATGTATGTGTGTATGTAAATAGTTTTAAATTAAACCTTGTACCCATCCAAGGACATTAAAATAGCTTACCAACAGATTGAAGATGTACTCACAGGGGTATTTGAAAATTTATCAAAAATCACAGAATCTATGGGTCAACGGTTAGTTATATTTCAAGCTGGTACTCAAACAATTTCAGTGTACGATAAACAAACAAAACGGCATCAAAAATGAGCATATAATTATATTGTTACGAAAACGAAAAACATTGATGCTGGTGTTTTGATTTTACATCGCTTAACATTAAAATTATAGACATAAGCTACAAAAACAAAACAATGCAGCAAACAAACCTGTTTACGAATTATCGTACTGCTTAATACAATCAACCACCAGCATAAAAAAATGGTAAACAATTAAACCAAAATCCACAAACAACACTACAACAATAAACGTAAACAAAATACACAAACAACAATAATGAATGTAAACAACGATGCTTATATTTATAGAGATTTATAGAGAGAGAAGTGGAAGCCACGAACATTCGCCTTCAAAAGCATTCATCAGACTGTTTAACCTGCCATATAAAAGGCATGTTAAAGCAGGCCAGTGAGTTTCAAGTCATTGAAAAAGGATACACTAGGATATTGTCTAGCTGTTAGATCTGGAACAATGAAAGAGAAAATTAATGATTGTCTCTCTCCCAATATTAGTAATTCAGAAGAAGAAAAACAAAACTCCCTTCAATGGGAAGTAAACTTGAAACCCAATAACAGGCGTGTGCATTTAAACCAAGGAGCGAGGGATCTTCTGAAGTTTCAATGAACAGAGGAGGAGAAGGAGTCCATTGAGTATAAACAAATTAGTCTCAAAATATCTATGAATGGACAAGATATCAGATCTTCCAACAAGGACTTTCGATCTTTTTCATCTTGTCGAAGCTATATACGTCAAATCATTTATTCAATCTGTTCTGCCGGATCACTCAATAATGCAAAATAATAAAATTGTTTTAAGAAAACGGTTGTTCAGGCGATCGCAAAATTGCCGTCCGCAATGTTGTAAATTAATTCAAGTCCATTGATTCATCGATCGGCTTATTCTTATAGCAAGATTTGCTAATAACATCACTACTGTCCAGGATTGTGTGATGGAGATTCCAAGGCAATTGCTTTCGTATCGATCATAAGATCTACAACTCACTCAAACACAACTCGAGCGAATTTTGAGTTGTGATTTGCTCCTCTACCCCTACAAAGTTCAACTGACCAAGAAACTGACAGTAAATAACCATATACAACGTAAATAATCATATACGACGACTTGTTTTCTCTAACTTAACTCTGGAGCAACTAAGTCTAAGTTTCATCAAAAAAGCATCTTCAGCAATGAGACTCATGTCTGGACGAATGAGTACTTAAGCAAACAAAATTGTCGAATAAGGAACAATACCAATCCGCATCCTGATTGATGTGAATTTTGGACTGAAGACAACATCGATTCATATGTCTTTCTTTCTTTGCAAAGGTCATAGTTCGGTGATTACCAACTTTTTGTAGCCTCAGTTGGATGGTCTGGATAGCAATGTCATTTAGTTTTAACAGAACGACCCAACGAGCCACTCAGCTCAATATACATTCGCACGAGCGATTTGAGCGCATGGTCATCTTACGTGCGGGTAATGTGAAGTCAATACTGAAATTTTCTTAAGCCTCAAGGCCATATGAACCATTCTATCGTTTAAATTCATTTATGCGTCAAAGCCACAAAAAGTTGGATATTTCGCATGCGTTCCATCCAGAGCAGCCGTGGGAGGCATTCCAATGACAGCTCACACCCAGTTTGTTTTTTTAAATGTAAAGATGATGATCACTTAATGACAGACTCGGTATGATACATACAAACATAATTGGTCATTACAACTCTTCAGTCAGGACTAAGACCTAGTTTCTCACACCACTTATGTTGTGTGTATTAATTTTATACATGCGCGGCGGGACCTACAGTTTAAAGTCGACTCCGAACGACAAATTTTTGAGAAACTTTTCGTGGCAATTTTATTTACTCTCAGAGTTTTTGCCAGAAATCTGCTGAGAGGAAGTCACCGAAGAAATACTTTTTGTATTTTATGTTGATGCCTGGCCTGGGGCTCGAACCCTGGTCTTTCTTCTAATAAGCCAACACACTACCTACTAGACCACGGCGACTTCAGTCTCTTGGTGATCCATTACTCTTGGGGATATTCAACACATTTTAATTTTATATTTATTCATAGCATCTGATCTAGTAGATAAAGGTAAAAAAATTAACAGGACCTTTTAACTCTGTCTATTAAGAAAAAAAAAACTCATAATAAATGCTAGATATTAACCAATGTTAGATCGAGCACAAAAGAAGTAGTAAAATTGGTAATTGTTTATAAAAAGCTGTAACTTTTAACTCCAGACATAAAACATGATTTATGTTCAACGATCATATTAATATCCATACAATGCATTTAACATTCTGTTACTCAGCCAACTCTTCCTTAACTATGGCAAACAGTCTTAAAGTGTTAGACTCAATGGCCAAGTGCTTGCATTAATAACTTGACTGTCTTACTTGCTTGCCACAACAACAAAAAACAATACAAACTTACAAATATAGGGTGGGAATAACAATTGTTCCACATAGAAATGGAATATTATTTCATTCATATGCCTGCCGCCACGATTCACATACCACATTCAATTGTCTCTAGTTTGTCGGCATAACATTTTTCTCTAACGGGGCCCCCTGAAAAATAGTCTAACGCTGTCAAATTGCAACTTCTAGGTAGACAATTGACATCACCATTTCGGCTAATTAAACGGCCATCAAACGTTTGGCGTAATAAATCGATGGTGGCATGAGCTGTTTGGCAAGTTGCACCATCATGTTGAACCCAAACATCATTTATATCAATACTAGGAAAAGCGGGTAAAAACAAATCGGTTATTATGGTGTGATAGGTGTTTGCATAGACCGTAAGAGTTGCGCCGTCCTTAGTTTCAAAGAAATATGGGCCAATGTTGTCTCCGCTCCACAAGCCGCACCAAACAGTCATTCGCAATGGGTACATTAGGTTCAGTGAGTTAGTGAAGTTCAGTTAGTCTTGTGTGAAGACGCGTTGTGTTTAAAGAGAGTAATCGTGGTTTGAAGATTATTGTTACAAAGATCTGTCGAACAGTTCTTTAGAAATTGTTATTATTTATTCAAAGGTTGTAAACAGAGGAATAACAAACAAAGCAATTGTTGTTGTTTACATCAAGTTAAGAACACTGGCACACAGAATTGTGAGAACAGTAAAGAATTTACTTAAACAAAACACAAATTTATTTTTATTCTATTTGAAAACTACGAGCTCATATTTTAAACGTTTTTCAAAGGTAAAAACGTAACAATATGTTCTCTTATTCTGACTTAATGGTAGTACTAGTGTACGACCAGACTATAGTACGTATGTGAGTTCTAAATTACTTTGCAATTGTTTCTCTTTTGCAAAACGTTTTTAAATCTTTTTATACCCATTTATGACACAAAAATTATTCATATCAATTTGCATAAATTTTCAAAAGCCTGTAAAAACCCTTGCATACGACAAGTATTTTCACTTGACATCACCCAACGTACATTCTTAAATATTTACGATATATGTTTATATTTACGTGATAATTTTTGTTTGACACAATGTCATCTTTTATGAAAATTTGTAACAAAATTACACTCTTTTTTATATTGTTGTTAAAAAAAAACGGAAATAAAATTTGCATAAATTCAAAGGCTGCTAACAATTTACATTTACACCGTAAAGTGTTAAAGAGTGTTTCAAACAAAAGAGGCTAAAACAAGGAACACGAAGAAATCCACATTTCAAAACTTCAAAGGCAATAGAGTCCGATGTCCTTTTTTTCTGTTTTAATGAAGGCTGCAAAGTAACAAGCTAATGCATTTACCGCTCCTATTAACTTACGATAACAAAAGCCAGTATCATGCTTAGGGATTGCATGCTGATGATAGAAATCTTTGTAGCGTTTGCAAAATCATCTTAAGAAAAAAAAACGTTTTAAATAACTGTTTCGTAAAAGTCTCACATTAAAACGATTGTGAAAATATTTTCCAAAAGAAATTACTTTAAACCGAAAAATCAAAAGAAAACCGTACGAATGCATTTGAGGCCTGTTTGCAGTTTGCATTACTATCAAGTAAATCTATAACTGGCAACTCACAACAGACAATGGTTTTTCAATCAAATACCCATATTTTCTTTTATAATAATTTACTAAAAATAATAAATCTAATATATTGGGTCAGAGAAAAGGTGATTTCGTTTCTTAGCTAACTAACTTCAACACTTGTAAAAAAATTTCAGACCCGTGGTTAGTGAAGGGACACTTAGGCCAACACTTATTTCCATTGTGATACCACAATCAATATTCATGACGGGGATCATACATTAGCTTCAGGAAACCAATCTCAGTCCAAAAAATGTTATGCTGATGCTGCAATCTATATATATAGGACAACTCGAAAAATATAACATAAAGCGAGACGTCAAAAACTTACGTCTTTTTATAACAAGAGCAGGACACTGACACATGGAATAGAACAATGGATAGAAGTGGGACGGTCCTCTTCTTATGCCAACATCGAATTTTACTGAAGCAATCGAAATACCTACAACCGGAGATAACGTGCTCCGTATCGGCCCTGGCTGCATGAAAATATTAAATTTGCAAATTTGTGTGTGTGTTAGTGATTTAGCAAATATGATAACAATGTAAAATAGCTTATAACGGTTATTTTAAACCATTTTGACGTTTTAAATCATTTTGACAACGTAAGCAAATGGCCGTAGGCGTATGAATGACATTTTTCATAAAATTTATTTTCCAGGTTATAAAAAATTAAATATTATAATGCGCGGTATCACGAGTAATAAATGCCCTTTCATTTCAGTTATCAGAAAAATAAAAATTTGTTTTCACAGAAAATGAAATGATTTCATAATTAACAAAGATACCACAAATACTGGCGCATATCAGAGATCAGCAATGAGTATTCAAAAAGATGAGTAGAATCGAATTATACTCATAATTTCTGATACTTGTACGCATTTATACTTACTTTAATATCATGGAACCGCTACTAATATTCAAAGTTTGAAGTGATCATTATACATATATATTTATACTTAACAACATGTATGATGTTGATTTCGACCCTCCATAACTCAACATTTACAATAATCACAAAATATGTATGATTCGCGTACGAACACTAAAATATTTACTAGAAGGTTATAGGTTTGCTCTGCTTGCTGCTCTGTCTTTTTTGCTTATGTGTGTGTTTTTTTTTTGTAAATGCAACAACAACTAATACTGTAAATTTTGAAGATTGGTTCGTGTCACTTGAATCATTTATAAGAATTATAAGTATTTTGCTAAAGTTATGAATTTAAATGAGTAGGCTTATGAATCAAAGATAGGCTGACTTTAAAAATGTTTCAGTACAAAGTTTGTATGCAATTCTACTACGGAATATAAATTATGTACATATGCAAAGTTACCAAATAATGCATCAACTATAAATCCGATGCGTGATTGCTTTTTGACTGCGTTAAAAATACACATTGACGACGTTTTGAAATAGTATACATTGTAAACATTTTGTACAGCGGCTTTATTAAACACTATACTTTGTTCAAACACAAACAACATTTTGGAAGTCAGGCATATTTCCAATGATATGAGTTTGATGTCAACGTTGTACTCATATTCATTGCAACGTGTGCTTATAAATCAACGTTGTAGTGAGTACGAATGAATCAGAGTAGTTAAATTTCAATATTGTTGACTCACTTATATGCAAAATTTCATAAGTGCTTATGAGTAGCGCAAAAGCGATTCATTGCTGATCTCTGATGCATATACAGCTATGTACTCAGAGGTGAAGTAAACGTTGCAATAGAAGCGTTTGTTAAATGATATAACAGGCCCTCATCTCAGTATTCCCTATTAAGGTATGATGGTTTAATTGTTATCTTAAAAGCACAGGAAAATAATCGATTGAGCTCTACACTTTCACACTGTAGACTAGCGCTGGCTTAGGCAAACAAAAGCGATTTAAAAAAATAATTTTTTTCTGTGACTTTCTCTCTCAGTAGTCTTCTGCCAAAAACTTTGAGAGTAAATAAAATTGCAGTGAATAGATTCTCAAATCTGCCGTTCGGAGCTGAAATGTAAACTATAGGTCACGCCAATAAAATGAAGGGTTGTAATGACCAATTCATTGATTAAGTAATCGCTACTTGCTGAAAGTGATAATTTTTCATTTCATTCTAAGAAAAAGACAGGCTTAAGCGAACTGAGAAAACTATAGGAAACTATATGTAAGGAATATATGACCTCCTCGAATGTCTCCCGCTCAGATTTGTGTGCTATAAATCTCTTTGACTTGATCATTAAGAATCTTCATGCCCTATATATATATTTGATGCTCATGGTCTGGCTAATCACCAATTCTTATATGAGGACTTCAAAAGAGGCTCGTATTATGTAATAAAGGTTATCGAACTGTGTGAAGAATATGAGAAAAAGTTGTAATTGTCGACGAGGCGATTTGAATAATTTATTTGAGCCACTTCTACTAAGTAACGTTTCATATTCCGAAGAAACTGTGGAAATTTAGTGGTTATCATTAGAAGAGGTTCCTATCTTTAAATTTAAATAAAAGAAATAATGAGTGAGATACCCCATCGACATTTTGTAACCCTTGTAAAGACGCATTGATGCCGATGAAATGTCTGCCACGGCTTTTCTAAGCCTAGCGCTTCCGGAAAGCTAAATTTTCCATGATGTGGGCATATAAATCCGGCAGAACGTGATCGATGTCGACGTAGTCTAGTAGGTAGCATGTTGGCTTATTAGACATGAGGACAAGGTTCAAACCCCAGGTCAGATATGTCGAACAAAACGAAATATGAGAAAATATTTCTTCGTCGACTTCCTCTCAGCAGATTTCTGGCAAAAAGGCTCAGAGTAAACTAAAATTGCCATGAAAAAGTTTCTCAAAAAATCTGTCGTTCTGAGTCGAATTTAACTGTAAGTCCCGCCACTCATTTATAAATTTAACACTCGCAGCATAAGTGGTGAGAGAAAATAGGTCGTAGTCTTGAATGACCAACTTTGTATGTATGCATGTAGAATGTGATCGATGCCTTGGATTATATTGTAGCTTATTAGCGATTGTGTCTTAGAAAAACCTTACAAGCAAAGCGGGATTAAATCGTATGATCCACCGAGATCACAGAACAACCACGGCCATGAATTCCATGCCCTCAAATCACTTGTGCAGAATATCCAATTATTATGCATAAGCTGTATGGCACGTAGTGACGTCCTATCGAAACCGTATGACAATCTAAAAAAGAATTTCAATCATCAATCTACAGTGCTCGACGCTGACAGTGATGGCCTAGCCAAAGTTCTAAAAGAAATATGGACAGATGACGCCTATAACCCAAAATCTACATTAAATACTAATTCTATCGAGATGCATTGGATGCTTCTTAATGTAATGGGGATGCGTATCGTTCAAAATTCCACAATTTTGTATATTCATGTACCGATTTATACAGAAATTGGTTTCATCGCTGAAGATCCTCCAGATCCTGTTTAGCGTGTTTGTGTATCCATGGTAAGTTAGCAAAACATGCTGAATAAATGACAACTATTTTGACTGATGTATATTCAATTAGATGGCCTTTATAAACTACTAGGTGTAACCTGAGCATGTTGCTGCGCTACCAACTAAAATAAATTTGAAGGAAAGAGATTACCCAAATGTCCAATTAATTTTGAATCATTTTATTAATTTTGTTTCCCGTTGTCCTGATGATTTAGATGAACGGGCATGAGTAGTACGCATTCGATCAGTTTCTAATCTCACTTCTCGTTGTTCAAGTGGTTCAAGCTAACAGGTCTCAGCGGCATATATTCGAAGATTTTGCAGTCTCTATGCTCGTCTGATTCTGAGGCTCGTAATGCTCTTTTCTTTCGTGCTTGAAGTGTAAGTCGACCAATTGCTTGTCATTCATTTTGAATAATTTTCAGTGACGCCATCCATCGGATATTAATCGCAACAACCTCCGTCGACTCATGTGAACAACTTTGTTAAAGAATGCACAGTTTACGATTTAATTCATTTTAAGTAATTTTCAGTGGCGCCACCTATCGGATATTGGTCATATCAACTTAGAAACAAGCGCAACAACTTTGCTAAAGATCATATCATGATCAAATACACAGTTTACGATTTAATTCATTTTGAGTACTTTTCAGTGGCGCCACATGTCGGAAATTGGTCATACTAACTTAGAAACCTTCGTCGGCTAATGCGCAACAACTTTGATAAAGATCATAACATGATCAAATGCACAGTTTACGTTTTAATTAATTTTAAGTAATTTTCAGTTGCACCACCTATCGGATATTGGTAATACCAACTTTGAAACATTCGTCGGCTCATGCTCAACTACTTTGCTAAAGATCATATCATGATCAAATGCACAGATTACGATTTAATTAACTTTGAGTAATTTTCAGTGGCGCCACCTGTCGGAAATTGGTCATACCAACTTAGAAACCTTCCCTGGCTCATGCGCAGCAACTTTGCTAAAGATCATAACATGATCAAATGCATAGTTTACGATTCTATAAGGTACATACAAACAAACATTCATTTTTATATAAATGTATAGACTATGGGAAGTGACACTCCCACTATAGCCAATCCGCCCATTTTGTTCATATATACGTCAAAGTCGTCCATACAAAATTTGAGGACTCTAGCTGTTGCGGTTTATGAGATATGCGACATTAAATACTTATTGGGTATGTGGACGTGGCAACTCCTTCCAGACATACAGGAAGATACTGTGAAAATTTCTAGAAAATCGGTCCAGCCGTTTAGCCGTCTATAGACTTCAAACAAACAAATAAACACACATTCATTTTTATATGCAGTAAAAGATAAAAGTCGCCGTAGTCTAGTAGGTAGTGTGTTGGCTTATTAGACGTTAAGCCAGGGTTCGAGCCCCAGGCCAGACATCAAAACAAAACTACGAAAAGTATTTCTTCGGCGACTTTCGCTCAGCAGATTTCTGGCAAAAACTCTGAGGGCCATTATTACAACTTGTCGTTAAACTTGGGGTTAGTTAAAGGTATCTTTAGGTAAAGGGAACTGTAAAGTTAGCTTTAACTTATTTTCGTTAATACAACTTACAGATAAAATTTTTCAAAAATATGGCAGTGCCGGAGCAATGTCGATAAAACTGCTCAATTATACAATTTTTTTAACGCAGTGCCAACCGCGGGCTTCGTTTTTTTTGTTGTATATACTCATTTTGCTTATATTTGAAGTTGCCATATTGAAAATAATATATAATATGACAAGTTCAAACATAAAGTGACCTTTAAATGTTAAAGGTAGGATGATCCTCCCTTTAGCTTAACGATCACGTCTCTCTTATTGGGTACTCATAATAACGAAAAACAATTTATCCGCCCTTTAAAATCCTCCCTTTAGTTAACGGCAAGTTGTAATTATGGCCCTGAGAGTAAATAAAATTGCTTTGAAAAGTTTCTCAAAAATCTGTCGTTCAGAGTCGACTTTAAAGTGTCGGTCCCACCACTCATGTATAAAATTAACACACACAACAAAAGTGGTGTAAGAAACTAGGTCGTAATCCTGACTGAAGGGCTGTAATGATCAATTATGTATGTATGTATAAGATCTTCCTACAACAATCCTTCCTGATGCCCATATTAGTAAGAAAAATCTATAATTTTGCCTTTTATGGAATTGAATTGATAATTTTTTTTCTGTTTCTTTCTTTTTGATTAATTCTTCTTGCAAATCAAAAGCCATAATTACCACACATTTTGTAATCTCTGCTACATTCGTTTAAATACTGTTTCTAAGTTTCGTATTAAATGTGGCTTCAATTATACAAAGTATTCCTTGAAAAATAGAAAAAGAATCAAGAAATTAAATGAAATGTCCTTTGGTGGCCGTTTTATGTCCATAAGTATGCAAAAAAGAAAAGAAAAAGAATGAAAATACAGGAAAAGAAAAGAAAATAAGAAACCATTAAAGACAACATTTGTTTTATTATCGCAGCAATTAATCATACTCTTAACGCTCACCAGTCTTAAAGATAAACGACATTTAAATGACCGCCTCGAAAATTAATACGAATAAGATGGGGTGATTTTGTGATTCTCGAATTTTTAAATGACCGTTACAAACTAAACAGTCTGTTATCATAGAATCGGGGGAAATGCCATGAAAAATGTCTTGTGGGAACATATTTTATTTTCAAGAAAATAAAATGAAATCGTTCTTAACCGTTCACTTAATTAAAATTCTAGTTCTTGATTTCTTTTGCTATTTTCATCTTGTTATTTTTATTGTTTCTGTAATTTTGGTTTTTCGCTCTCCATAAGCCTCAATGGAAATTTGCATAAATAACTAGACCCTAGATGGCAATATATTATGTCAGCTATATATGGCCTTTGAAAGGAATTTCAAGGCTTGGAGGTGCATTACTTGAAAAGAAGTAGGAAATTAGGAATCGAATTAGTAAGGATTACTTGGAGTAAAGCGATTAAAGCTTACTCTGTATCAGAATTTAAAACAAATTTTTGATTTAAAATTTACAATGAATTAGGTACAAGGCATTACGAACATCTCCTCAATTTGTTTTCAATTATGATGATGTTCAATTCATTATTATCTTTGTGATCTTACATACATACATACTAAATTAGTCATTACAAACCTTCAGTCAGGATTACGACCTTGTTTTGCACATTACTTATACCGTGCGTGTTCATTTTATACATGAGTGGCGGAACGTACAGTTTAAAGTGAACTCTGAACGACAGATTTTTTTGAGAAACTTGTCATGGAAATTTTTATTTACTCTCAGATTTTTTTTTTGCCAGAAATCTGCAGAGAGCAGGCGCCGAGGAAATATTTTTGATATTTTGATTTGTACGATATATCTGTGGCCTTACATTTAATAAGTTAACACACTACCTACTAGACTACGGCAACTTCATCTTTCTGGACTTAAAGCGGTCTTCCAACAGTGGGAAGACTGACTGCGAATCTCAACAAACGATTCTTAAATACATTTCACAATGTCATACAGAAATGACTAGACCAGAAAATATTAATGTTGACTTATAAATTTATATACAGATTGACCTGCTTAAGAACTCGTTGGTCATACGTAAATGAAACTTGGATAGCAAACAGAATAGAAGGATCGTGGATAACGGAAATCTCTCAAGTACACTTTAATTAAATTCCAATTGCTCGGTATATCAACAGGTACACTTTATGCATATCTTTAATGGAGAACTAGGTAAACCTTTATGTCCATCTCTAACGGAGAAAAATCTTTCCATACTTGTTCTAAGAACATTACGTCGATTAGTCAGTATATCTTCTTATCCTCTAAAGAGCTTAAAATGTTTGTGGATATTCATTTAGGGATGATCACTGATCCATTATGTTTATCGCCATCTCAACGTGACTTTAGGAGGGGCAATATAAGTCTAGAAAGTAGCACTGATAGACACATTTAGGCCGTATAGGATTTATTGTGATTCTAGATCTTACCGATATCCTCTAGTCCCGTAAGCATTCGAAAGTATTGATTCATCAACTCAGACTGCGAATATCAATGCTTGAAAGTTGTTCCAGACCATGTATTTAGAAGGCATCAAGTTGCTTTTTAGTACTACGACATAGTGCCGGGCATGCACCAAGCCGGCGATGTATAGTCTACTTTTCTTCGTCATCTCTGCAACTTCTGAAGAAATGATCAGCCCATGTCCGAGGCTGCCAAGCTATTATTGACCACATTGACAATTATAATCCTGCACGTTTTTAGAGAGATTCGCAAAGTCGAGAATTTATCGGAGATTTCGATGGTTTTGCCACGTCTGGCCAGTTCATCTGTTCTACATTTATCTGGAATCTCAATATGTCCTGGTAGCATACTGTCCAATGCCTTAATATGTAGTGTGCTAAACATGAAGCGACGAGGCCGTGGGTACGATTTCCACCAGAGGCTAATAGAAAACAAAAAGTGAGACTTATTACTAAAAAACAGCCCTGTAGATCAATGCACTGCATAATTCGGGGTCACCTTTTGATGTGTTGGTATAAAAAAAATAATTTTATCGTTCTACTGACTGAGACATCTCAACATTTGAACACCGTCTTGGTGTTCATCACGTTGGAATTCAATGCTTTTACATCCGTCTGGCTACCGGAAAGAATGTTAATGACCCGCTTTGGGATATTTGCGTTCTCAATAATTCATTAGAGCGTCCATACTCCTGCGTTCTTTTTAGTAACACTATCGTTCCGCTATATTGCATAAATATTGCCATAAATAACTTGCTTACGAAACTGAATGATATGCGATCTTCTTAAAACAAAAGGTATGAAATTAAAATAAATAAATGAACGAAACTGTTAATTTTACCTTAGATTTGAGAATAGTTGAAGTGCCCCTTAAGCCTAAGGCATACATATTACTTATTAATTTTAGGGAACACAGGACTGTCACAAAGCATTTCTCCCTGTCTCTTATTATTTCAGTATATTGTTCCAATTTTCCAAGTTCTTCGATCTAATTAGGTAATTGTTATACTGTAGCTCGTTCTACAATATTGGCAGACGAATCTACTACTGCCTAGAAAGAACTTGTTGTATGGTATGTAGTGCTGAAGCATTTTGTGGATTTGATTCACATAAAATAATGATTTTATTGAAATATGTAACAGTTGAGAGAGAACGTCAATATTAATTTATTATACTGCGTAGGGTATTCGTATTTCATACAAACATTATTCAATTATTTCATTTATTCCTTATGTTAAACAAATAGTACGTTAAAAATTATTTCAATATTTAGAAATACGAAACCAATTTCCTGCGTACCAGTAATCACGAAAGCATTCCTGAAAGCATACTCTACACAATGTGAAGTCAACTGGAGCATTAAAAGAGGAAAACCTTCACTTTGGTTTGGTTTGGACCATAAAGTCAAAGTATGTACCTCCATCTGTAAAAATAAATCGCAAGAGAAAACAAGAGCATATATATGTACGTACATATGTCTCATACATACATACATATATCTCCAGTTTTTAGATTAAGTTTGGTCACTTAACAATCGTTAGGCTTATCAAATGGAATAGCATAAATTATTTTGTGTTTTTATGTTGTATCTCCAGAAATGTTGCTGCTGTTTTTGCATGAAATTCTTCTATCAGCTAATTTACATTTTTATTAACATATTTATGACTCCTAATAGCCATGAACATGGCAAAATGGTAGACGAGTTGAAGGACAATTCTACAAATCATACGGAAAAGAAATCTTCTTGTGAAAATATTTATATTCTTTAAGTATCGTAAAGATTTTGGAAAAATTCGATACCTAATTTATCAGAACTCGACATAAATTAGTTCATTCTCAAGACAACATAACACATAACAAGAGAGAAGTTTTTCGACTAATAATTGTCTTCTTCGTGTCGAGGTTAAGGACGGCTTGTGCGTATATTGAAGGTGTTTGGAGTTACGCGACTAGCAACTGATGCACTGTCCAAGAGAACACTCTAAAGTCATTAACAAAAATTCACTATAAACACTCTCGAGTCATATCGAATTACGTGTTACGATTCTGTGATGTTTTTTTGGGGCCTCTGGAGAAGTTGAAAACTGACCTTAATTTCTACTTCTTCATAAATGTGTATGTGAAGAAATAAAATTCTCGAATGTGGGACACTAACAATCCATATGAGATCGAAGAGCGTTCAATGCAACCCGAAAAAGTCATTGTTTGGTGTGAATTTTGGACTGCCGGTGTCATCCGTCCATATTTCTTCACGGACGGCGTGGATCAGGCCATCACCGTCAACAGCGAGCATTATAGGTCACTGATACCAACTTCGATTTTCTTGTATTTAATGATCTGGACACCAACGACATATAGTTTTAACGTGCCACATTGGTCATGAAATATTGAATATTATGCGCGACCGATTTGAGCGCGTAGTTTTCTCTCATAGAGATGATGTGAACTGGTCACCGAAATCGTATAATTTGACCGTTATAATTTTTAATGTAGGGTGTTTCTTATTTTACAGGCGTATGCTAAGAAGCCAAAAACCACAGCGGTCTTCCAAGTCAATATAACTAACGCTGTTAAATTCAGCCAGGATAAATTCGCTAGAGTCATGTAAAATTGGGCATATCGCATGCGCTTCGTGTCGAACATGTTATTCTCCACACATAACAGCATCAGTAGGTATTTCAAATGAATAAAACACTTTGAAGATATCTTTCAAACATTTTGTATTATGTAAATTTAAAGATGGGAAACACTTAAAAAATGTCCTGAATTTGGCAATATTGGCGGATGATACTTAAAACGTTTATTTCTCTTCTATTTGACAAAATAATCGTTAACGTTTTCTGTGATGTCATTTCATATTTATACATATTTTCGAATCATAAATTTCAAAAAGATATGAATTTTATGTGAAAAACGGTCAAAAAGATATGACAAAATTTAATATCATTTTGAACGAATCATTCATCCGGATATTGTTTTTTGGTGACATGACAAGTTTCGTATTTTGTAACTGTCCTTTTAGGACATTGCCAAACTTAAACGTCTGTCATCCAATATTTAAATAAAACAAAAACATATCAAATCAATGAAATAAGATTAACGAAATTATGTTAGCAGTAGAGACTAGCAAGGTGGCCAGTTACAAAAAATATACGATACTTTTTTATTATTGGCTTAGAATGCTTCATATATATTTTTATATACATATGGTGTCTTATCAAATGAACTTTAAGTTAAAAATGTTCAAATATTTTGATGAATGTTAAGTTTTTATTGAAAGATATGTCTTTTTTCCGTTGGACCAACCACCGAAATTTAGCTAATGTTTGCGCAAAACGAAATAATAATATTTGCGAAAAACGGAAATAGTAGACGATTCTTGGTAGTCGTTCAAACGTGCAAAGAGCAAATTTTCAGGTAAACAATTAAGATCCATCAAAAATTTTGAAAATTTGTGAACTGAAAGTTCATTTGATAAGATGACATATGTAAAAAATATAATACGACTGTGATATTATTTAAATAATAACTACGGTAGTTTTTGCCGAATTTTATCAAACGAAGTGACAATCTCTTCATGAGAAATGAATGAATATTATTTCATTCATTTGTTCGGACCAATTTTGGTGCACTTCTTCCAGTTTTGGGTCTTACCTCGGCAATGGCATCAGGAATGTTGTCCTTCAAATGCTTAATTGTCTATGATTTGTTGACATAACACTTTTCTTTAACTGCGCTTCACAGAAAAAAGTCAACGGTGTCAAAATGCAGCTTCTTGGCGGCCAATGGACATCACCATTGCGACTTCAAACGTTTGACGCCACAAAGCGATTGTGGTATGAAATGTGTGGCAAGTTGCATCATCCTGTTGAAACCAGACGTCGTTCACTTTAATACCATGAAGGGCGGGTACAAAACTAAATCTGTTATTGTGGTGCGATAGGTGTCTTCATTGACTGTAGTGGTAGCGCCGTCCTAATTTTTAAAGGAATATAGACCAATGATGCCTCCGCTCTGCAAGCCTCACCAAACAGTCACCCTTAATGGGTGGATTAGCATAAGATCACGTGTGGGTTCTCTGATATCCAAATACTGCAATTTTGCTTATTAACATACCTACTAAGATGAAAATCAGCTTCATCCGAAAAAAAACATTTTTATTGGCAAAATCACCATCATCGTGCAGTTTCGCGTTGGCTCGTCTAGTGAAGCCAAAACGAAACCGATGGTCATGCGGTTTCAAATCTTGAACCAATTGAACTTTTTAAGGCGTCATAGCGAGATCTTTTCACAAAATTTAAAAATTGATGAGTTGATGTTGCCACATAATCGATATTTTCGGGTGCACTGTACGAACACGCTTCGTTTTGGCGCAGCAACAATGAAACCAGTTTCACGAACTTTAGCAATAAACTTAGGTATGCCGGGCACTGCGACCAAATTTTGTACTTCATTTTCACGCAATTTCCGACCAATTGTCTTTGTTTTGAAAATAAATTTCCAATAAATCCTAACTTTGCTCAAACGTAAGTCGATTCACTATGTTCTTTGGAGATAATATACAAAATTTTGTGACAGAATAGAATGACATAAGTATTGCCAGATTCGAAATAATCGACGATTTAAATTTAAACCGATAGATAGCCCACCCGATATATACATGTATTATTAAAAATTTAAATATTTTAAATGAATTTTTATATTGTCTGCTCTTATTACTTAGCATAGAATCACAACAAATTTATTTTGTTACATATTGGAGTTAAAAATTACACAAATAATTATATTCTCCACATCAAAGTGATGGCATATATTGTAATAGAATAAAAGAACATGATATACTATTATAAATTAACAGAAACTTAACCTACATTATCCTACTTCTAATGGATTCTATCATGAATAAAGTTGTGTCATAAAAAATTGTTATTGATATGCCACTCAAAAACAATTTTTTTAGATTCTGTTCATAGTTGACAAAATTTTGGTGTTAAGTCATCCCATACAACATCAATATTCACTTAAAATAATTTAAGTTATTTAATGAAGTAGTTGATGATAAGACATCAAAGAAATGGAAACAAAAATAAATTTTCAATGAAATACTGAGTGTTTTATAAAACAAGGCGAGGGACGCTTATATAAAGTTGTTTAATTAAAAAATGCACATTTGGATACTCAATGTTGTTGAAGTTTATAGATCAAGTGCTTATTTCCATTAGCAAATACATATGTATGTAATGCCCTGCTTACCCAAGCGTAAGAAACGTAACCGTAACGTACGTAGCCTTAAAAACGTTTGTGTGGTTATAGAAACGTTAAAAACGGGACATATGCCAATGAAGAATGTAAATAAAAACGAAACAGAACACAACACAATGCAAAGAAATTGGTATACATGCTCATCATCAATGTTGCCTTTTTTGTTCAATGTGTAGATTTTTCCGGATTTGGTTATTATTTTTCTTATAAAAATAGCTTTTGTTTTATTTGTTAAAATTATATGTCATATTTTTCCTTATTTGGTGATTTTTTCACAAATGTTGGTTACAATATTTTTTTTGTGGCAACACTGCTCATCATCTTTCATGTTCAAATGTCACGTAAAAACGTGGGAGAATTCTGTTTTATACAGATCGTTCCGTTTTGCTAACGAGAGAGAACGTTTCGGTAATCGTTTACATTCTTCTCCATATGCTAAAAAGAGAACGTTCGCTACGGTACGTTACGTTACGTGTGGGTAACTACAGCATAAAAGGCGTTCAGCGTTTTTTACATCAGGGTATCGTCTTGAGAAAGTAAAACCTGCCTCTAATAATATTGTTACGAAAATGAAAAATCTAGATACTGGTGGTTTGCTTTTACATCGTTTCACATTAAAATTATAAACAAAAACTGCAAAAACAAAACAATGCCGTAAACAAACCTGTTTACAAATTATCGTACTACTTAATATAACAACAAACACCAGCATAAAAATGGTAAACAAGTAAACAAAAATACAACACCAACACACATTTACATTTATAGAGATTTCGAGAAAGCGAAGTCATGAACATTCATCAGACTGTCTACTACTAAAAGACAAGGCAAAGCAGGCGACTGAGTTAGTGAAGTTCAATCAGTCTTGTGTGAAGACGCGGTGCGTTTGACGACAGTAGTCGTGGTTTGAAGATCTCCGTTACAAAGATCTGACCAATAATTGTTTAGTGATTGTTATTGTTTATGCAAAGGGTATAAACAGAGAAATAACAAGGAAAATAAATTGTTGTTGTTTATATCAAGTTGTGAACAGTGGCACACAGAATTGTGCGAATAATAAAGAATTTTAATTAAAACTAAATACAAATTTATTTTTATTTTATTTGGAATCTACGAGCTCATATTTTAAACGTTTTTAAAATGTAAACAAGTAACAATTTGAATATATTCTATTGGGTAAATAATTTGATAATACGGATTGTCGTTTCTTTCATTTGTGGCTTCTGTCTTTAACAACTTATACAATTTGTTATCAAACTTAAGAAACACTTGTCAAATCATGGATTTATACAAAAACAAGAAAATATGTCACTGCATGATGAGTGAATGACTTAAATGTTTCGAAGATATTCTCACACACAATTTGTTTGATTCAAATTTAAAGATTGGAGGTGATTAACAAAAGACCCGATAATTCTAATAATCAGGCTATCCAAAACCAAATTCTTGTAAATTACTAACTTTTATAAGCTATACCAAAGACATACAAAATACACTTAAGTGAAGGTCCTTCCCCTTTTTAGCAGAATTATAAATACATGAGTCATAGCTTTTCCTGTGGTGGTCTATTTTGCAACTTTAATTTTTAAATCCTTTTACAACATGCTGTATACACAGCTCACAGTTATTATATTCGCCCTAAAAAAAATCTTATAAATTTTAATATTCAAATTTGTTTTGTAAATATTTTCTAAACCCTTTAAAAAGAAAATAAGGCCATCATAATGGTTGCTATTTTTTAGTTGAAGGTTCAGTGGCTTAAATCCATATTTGAATGAATAAAAATGATATTATAGTACCATACACTACTATATGGGAGTTTAGGTGGGTGAATGTTTCCATTGTAGGAGTATCACACATATTTAGTGATTTTTATGTCATAATTTACGTCAGACAACTATTGTGAGCATACTCTTGTAAATGAACCTCGCAGATAAAATGATGAGCTGTGGTGGATAAAGTGGCCATATGCGCATTAAATGATTGCAGTGGGATGCGAAATAAGGATATTTCCACTTTTTAATAATAAATGAACAAATTACTAATAAAAGTCAGTGACATATTAATTAATCCACCAGTTTAAATCGAACTCAAATAAAACTATTGGTTAATTTTGATGGAAATATTCTAAATATATCGGTAATACTACTAAGAAAGTTATCGGGTTAATCACTAACCACAAACTCTTACACATCGTATCTATTTTTGCCTAGAAAATCAAGTCGGCAACATCATCGGTGCTTATTTCTTTCGATATAAAAAGGAGGAGTTCACGTTTCGATGACTGCCATCATGTAATGTTGACTGAATTTTTGGAAACTCAATTTTTTAAAATCAGACAACCATTTGGTCACAACTTTCCTACCCGAAGTGAATCGGTTCGCTCCATCGTCCGACTTACAGCCGTTGGATAACTTTTGTGAGGCAATGTTAATTTATTGATACAGTGCACCCTCACTAATGAGAACTAAATAAAACTGGCGTTGTTCACTTTTGCGAATTGTCCACATTTCCGAATACCGAAAATTTTAAAACAGAATTATACCATCTTTTAAACAAAAACCATTATTTATGAATTTTTTTATTTTTTTAGAACTTTTTTAGAACACGTTTAATAATTTATTCTTCACAAACTTTCTTCACAGCATCTAAATAGCAATTGAATAATAAATATGCAAGCAGATGTACTAACCCATACATATATATATGTACACCTGAAACGGGGATTCCCGCAACTAATAAACACAGAATTTTAACGTTTCAAATTAAAAAAAAATTGTGTTAAAATTTTAGGGCTTTTTACATTTTTTCATCTTTTAGAGTAGTAAATGAAGCAAAAAAATCTTCGCATTAAGCGGTGTTCATATAATGCGGTGTTCACATTAGCGCGCGTGCACTGTATAAGCCGACCAGCAACTCTTAAAGTACTGGAAACCAATATTCATGTCACCATTGACGCTGTGGCGTTGGCTGATCGAAATGACTATGTGACTCTTAGCCGCGGCGGAAATATTTTAAATATAACTGCCATGAAATTATCTACTGCATTACAACATTTTAGTCAGTATTCCAACCTAACTTCTCACACAACTTACGTTGTGTGTATTGATTTGTAGTCGCCGTAGTCTAGTAGGTAGTGTGTTGACTTATTAGACGTAAGGTTCAGGCCCCAGGTCAGACATCAAAACGAAAATATGAAAAAAATATTTCTTCAGTGACTTCTGCTGAGATTCCTGGCAAAAACTCTGAGAGCAAATAAAAAAGTTCAAAAATATTCATCTTTAGTATTGTCATTTTAAGTTGCCAAGCCCTTAAAAACTTTTACCAGGGCCTTGACATATTGGAAATTGCGAAAATGATCAAGTCTGGCATCTATTAAGACTTTGAATCATTAGGTTGCAGTTGCTTTCAGGTTATCAGGATAACAAAATGAACGTGAATGGGATAGAGAGTTTCGATTCTGGATGTTATAGAGACAACACTGTTTCCCCTTAATGGACATGAGACATATGAGTACATACATATATAACTGGTCATTACAACCCTTCAGTCAGGATTACGACCTAGTTTCTTATACCACTTATGTTGTGGGTGTTAATTCAATTCAAATATGAGTATTTTTACGAAAACGGCAATGTTGTTACATCGCCACAAAAGCTACAAAAACAAAAACAATGAACTTGTTTACATGATACACAAGTAAACAAAATACACAAAGAACAATGAAACAACGATGTTTACATTTATGGAGATCTAGAGAAGGCCAAACCACGAACATTCACTTTCAAGATCATTCATCAGACTGTTTACGTTGGCATATAAAAGGCAAGACAAAGCAGGCAAGTCAGTAAAAATTCAGTCAGTCTTCTGTGAAGATGCTTTGCATGTGAATAGAACAATCGCGGTTTGGAGATATTCGTTATAACTATCTGTGGAACAATTGATACTGTTTACGCAAAATAGTGTAAAGAAGAATAACAATCAAAGCAATTGTTGTTGTTTACATCAAGTTGTGAACAGTGACACATAAATTTATTTTTATTTTATATGAAAGCTACGAACTCATATTTTAAACGTTTTTATCTTTTAAAAACGTTACAGTATATTAGTCCTTAGGGTTCTCGTTTCTATATGGGTTAGATTTTGCTTAGTTTTAATAGGCTCCATGTTTTTTAGTGGTATCAGAAGAATTTGCTGCATACTTTTGATCCACTATACACAAACATAAAGTCTTTGTATCACTTGTTATTCATGTGTGTATATAACAATGCCTGTATAGAAAATAATTTCTGTTTCCACTGCATCATCATCCACACAATGCCTTTAAGCTTCTTACAAAAAGTTCATTAGCTAAACTACAGTTTGCTTTAAATTAAAGTGACGCTTTAAAGTGACCATAAACACAGAAAAGAAATTTCAGATCAACTTTCGTAATATCCTACTTCCAAATTAGATTGCAACACTGAAGTATCTCAAATAATGTCTGCGAATAATAACAATTTATGAAGAAAAACAAGAGCATTTTCCTAAAAAGATTTGCTTTAAACCAAATTAAAATGTAGGATGCTCTTCCAAACAAATACCGCCACCATATGACCAGCTAAACTCATCTGGTGCTAAACACTTCCATTCATGCAACCATTAACAATGGCTTACAACACATATTCAATATGCATATGACTTGACGAGTAACAGGCTCTATTCACATGGCTACTATGGTGGAAGCAAAACTTATTTTAAGGCCTTAAATATTTATAAGCAAACAAAAACTACTTTTGGTAGAATTTTCCAGTAGAATAAATTGAAAAGAGCTTAAAAAAGTGCGTGTTATTTTTGCCTTAATAAGGGCAAAGGACTTCAAACTCATATACATGGACATTGTGCTTACTGTACACCGTATGAAATGATTTTGCATAACAGCTCTTAGACATAAGGAATAAAACTACCAAAGATAGCTCATCAATTGAAATAAGTCAAAGCCGATTGTGCTTAACGACACAAAAATGAGGTTATATTACACACAGAGAGAAACTCTTCACTCACATCAACTGAACGGATAGAAATCAATTAAAAAATATAGATTTGTTCTACGGGCTATGTTCGACAATTATGCAAAAAGCAAACTATAAAACCCGCTGACATCAATTGAAGGTTTACCAGGCAACTCGTAAAACTTATTACAGCACAGTTATAATTCATTACATTTCGATACAGTCTTCATGTATGGATATGACCGGTATAATTGACAAAATGTCTTGTCACCACAGTGAGAAATGCCTGACATTTTCTGATCAGAAAGGGTATCGACGTAGTATACAGAACCTTCTGTATAATCATTAGGGGGACAGTATCAAATGCACAAGCTTGGTATCTTATTGTATTGCAGCTGAAATATAATTCTTACGACCTATGTTCTGTCTGTTATTTTTACCAATTAGTGGCAGGACTTATAGTTTAAAATCGGCTAGGGACGACAAATTTTTTGATAAAATTTGCATGGCAATTTTATTTACTTTTAGAGAAAATTGCGGGAGCGAAAGGGTCGATATGTTTGAGCTATTTTTAAATTATGTGTGTTTCTAATAGTCTAACACACTACCGACTATGTAGACTACGACGACTTCAAGTCACTAGTTAAACTAACTTTAAAATAGAAAGGCTACATTTAGAAGAACATATTAGGTTTAAAAATAAGATTACCACTCTCATTTTGCGCATTGTCTTCGTCATGTCCTATGTATGAGTATAGTATTTTTTAAGGGCTTCCTATCTTTAAATTTATATAATACAAAGTGTGTGTGTGAGATACCATCAAAATTTATTAATAGTTCATAATACCAATTGGTGCCATTATGTGAAGAATATAACATCGAGGTGGAGCGGGTCGGAAGTTTTCAATGAAGACCGCTTTGGTTTGTGTTTTATTCGTAAACACCTGCGACCTAAGAATACCCCACAAGAAAAAACCTTCAGGGTCTCAGTGGATAATTCATAATACCTTCAAGTCAAATCATTCAATTCAGGCCATAAGAAGTTGGTAATCATCGAACTTTAGTGCTCGCCATAAACAATGAAGAAATGTGAACCAATGACACCACTAGACACTGACTTTTTTCAGTATGCATTGGACTCTCTTGGATCTCATTTGAATTGGTATTTCTCTAAATTCCTTAATTTTATTTGTTCACTTAACCATTTATCTTGAAATGGTACTCAGTCCTGAAGATAGTTTTGCTATCAACATTAGAGTCAATTGGTAACTGCTCCAGAACCCATACAGAAGAAGATCCTTTTAAACTGATTAAATGACAACTAATCCGGCAATAAAATAAACGTCATCCACTGACAAAGTGGAGAAATATCTGTTGGATGACCTTATGGTTCTAAACAATCCTATTTTTATGTAATTTTTTGTTGTTGTTAAACGAAGTCGCCGTAGTCTAGTAGGTAGTGTGTTGGCTTATTAGACGTAAGGCCACAGTTCAAACCCCAGGTCAAACATCAAAACGAAAATATGAAAAAAATATTGCTTCGGCGGCTTCCTCTCAGCAGATTTCTGGCAAAAACTCTGACCTTTAAACTTTATGTCCGCCACTCATGTATAAAAGGAATATACTCATAAAGAGAAACTAAGTCGTATCCTGACTGAAGGGTTGTAATGACCCACTATGTATGTGTGGATACAAAAGAATTGAATTGACGATAGGTATGCTTAGTACAGGTATGCTTCTATATCATGAAACATAATTATTTTATGGATGACACTTTACCAGACATTCTTATCCTATGAATAGTGGATTAAAAGAAATTAGGGAAAACATACACGATAGGGCTTTTCTATGAATTTTAAGCACTTGGAAATTTTATTGGTGGGAGTATAATAGGACAATGAGATGGCTAAGATGTATGCCTTATCGTCATGACGATGCTAGTTCTATTATTTTTTTTTGGAATTTGCGATTATCATAGTTTCTTCTTTATAAACTACTGAGATCAAAACCTTTTTCATATGGTTCTGTAAGTCCTGTGCTGTAGTCCTTCTACAACTTGAAAAAGTATCCTTAAAGCATGTTTTCTATAAAAATGTTCAAAAAGGTTTTTTTTTTTTTCATAAACTAAAATACATTGTGAAAGATTGCATATGAAGACCTTAAACTATTATGTGGCGACAAAAATAATATTATGTTAACGCGGTTGCCTTTTCCCACCTTGTGCTTTGGCATTGTTGGCATAGTTCTGGCAAATAAAAACATAAAAGAGGATATAAATAATGCCTCGTAGAAAAAGCAAATGGTAGCTGAACAGAGAAAAAGGCAATTTGCGAGCACATCTGAGTAGATCTCCATTTATTTCGCAGGTCCAAAGTGTTGTACGGTAAGTTTTTCCATAAAATATGTGTGTCATAGGCTACATTTGTTTTTTCGTTTTGGAAATCTTAATTCTTAAAGGGTAAAATAGGGAAACTGAAAATGTTATAACATATACCACAAATTACTTTAACAATTTCTGAAGCGCTATTCAAATTATCATATGAAAAAACGTGTAAATTATGTTGGATTCTCGGCTTCTAATTAAACAACAGAACACGTGTTGCGTTCTATCATTACATCCAGTCTGTATACAGCTTTAATTATCTTTGTGAAATTAAAAGAATATTCCTAGGAAGTTTTGATGCATTTGTCTCCCACAATGCCCCAACCTTGCACCAGATTATACTTCTTCCAATCTCGGCGGATCTCTTTTAATGATTTAACATTTTAAATGGAATAGCCTTTAGCTCAGTTCTACGCCGATAGGGTGATTACAAAACGATATCGATCTAACTATATGGTGGTTATTTGGTTTAATAAAGCTCATTTCAAAGGCGTAAAAATCACTAAAACTTTCTACGGAAATGGTGATCGTAATTCTTCACAATTTCGTGAGATTCTGATGGAGCACAGATAACCCAGAAAGTATTTATGCTATAAAGTTGTTATAGGAGTCGCAGAGCTCTGTGTTTATTAAAAGGCCTTATTTTAAGCGCTTCCTATCTCTATAATAATGGGATATGATTGCATACGTTTTATTCGCTTGAAAGACCTATAGAGACTATCATGTCAGGAACATAACATCTTTGAAATGTCCACTACAACTTCTCTAGGTGCAGGACGAAATGTCCAATTCAACCTTCGTGCCTTTAGTAGGTAAGTTAAGGTAATTATTCTTCAGATAAAACCCTCATATTTGTGTACATTCTTTGGAAACTTTAATATTGTTACGTTTTTACCTTTTAAAAACGTTTCAAATATGAGCTCGCCGATTGCAAATAAAATAAAAAATAAATTTGTCTTTAGTTTTCATTAAATACTTTATTGTTCGCACAATTCTGTGTGTCACTGTTCACAACTTGATGTAAACAACAATTGCTTTGTTTGTTATATTGTTGTTTGTTGTATTGTTTGTATTGTTATATATTGTTTGTTATAATAATAACAATTACTAGGCAATTATTCGACAGATCTTTGTAACGGATATCTTCAATCCACGAATACCCTCCTCAAACAAACCGCGTCTTCAAACAAGACTGACTGAACTTCATTAACTGACTCGCCTACTTTGTCTTGCCTTTTATATGGCAGGGTAAACAGTCTGATGAATGTTCTTGAAGGCGAATGTTCGTGACTTCGCCTTCTCGAAATCTCTATAAATATAAATATCGTTGTTTACATTAAATATTGTTGTTGGTGTATTTTGTTTACCTTTATACTTGTAGTGTTGTTTGTGGATTTTTGTTTACTTGTTTACCACTTTTTTATGCTGGTGTTTGTTGTTGTATTTTTGTTTACTTATTTATCTTTTTTATGCTGATATTTGTTGTTATATTAAGCAGTACGATAATTTGTAAACAGGTTTGTTTACTGCATTGTTTTGTTTTTGTAGCTTTTGTTTATAATTTTAATGTTAAGCGATTTAAAAGCAAAACACCAGTATATGGATTTTCTTCATTTTCGTAACAATATTGCCGTATTGGGAGCATCCAGTAGTCGAGTTGAAATTTCTGTCACCTTTTTTATTTTTTAACTTTCCCATTATTTTATAGCAGGCTGTTATTATCTTGTTTGTTTTCTTGTGAGCAGTAACCAAAATTTATGATATTGATGATGTTATTTTTATTATTGATAAGTTTCATTGTTTCATTTTAACATTCCGTATTCGGCCAGCCTGTATGTTTTCCCAGTCTCTGGTTTTTTTTTATTCTCGCCAGTATTATTAATATACCGTGTACTTTATTTTAACACATTCTCACCATACAGCGTTCGTTCAATTGACTGCTGTTGACATCATGCAACAGCATACATTGCTGCCTGAATGAAATGAAAGCAACAAAAAAGTGTTGATGACACAACTGTCAACAAGACACTTCAAAAGCAAAATGCTATTAGGCGCTATTGATACTTTTTTATATGGCTAAAGGCTTAAGGATTAAAACTGTGCACGGTTTAGCAGGTAGCCAAGCAGGAAATGACAAAATATTTTTAAAGTATGGATAATATAGGCAAGAAAGAAAAGACTTAACACAGACAATATATTGGAAAATGATTTGACTTGGATTACCTGAGGAGAACTTAATGTTGAGAGTGCTTAAAAGCTTATAGAAAAGACTTGACTTAAGGGTGAAACTCTTTAAAATAATGAATTAAAGGAACTAAATGGTCTGCCGTTTTCTTTTTTTCAACAGAAGTTTTATTGTTCGGATTCATTCTGCGAGATATTTAGTGCAAGTACAGGTGTAAAATCAAGTCGTTTGAATAAAAAGTGGCTAAATTATACAAATGCAAAATTACCATTAATGCATATAGCATTCAATAACACAGGGCTGAGTTATTGAAGATAAGTATGGAAAACTTACTCACTTACTTAATAGATCGTTACAACCCTTAAATCACAACTAGTGTCTCACAGCAGTGTGTGTGTTAATTGTTTTATTAATAAGTGGCGTAACCTACAGTTTAAAGTTGAGTCCACACGACAGATTTTTGAGAAACTTTTTAAGGCAGTTTTATTTACTCTCAGAGTTTTTGCCAGAAGGCTTCTGAGAAGGAAAATTGCCGTAGAAATATTTCATTCATATTTAATTTTGTTCGAGATGTCTGGTGTTTGAACTTCGGCATCACGTTTAATAAGCTAACATACTACCTACTAGACTACGTCGACTACTAGTATGGAAAACTTGGTTATTATAAATAGCCGCTTTAAAGTAAAACACATTTCGGTGTTCTCAACTGACAACACTCAACCATTCTGATAGTTTTATAAAAGTGTGGATCTCTGCGAATAAATTGGGGTATCTAAAAATTTGAAATCCAAATAGAACTTTAAAGAAAACTGGTACATTTTTCTTCGTCTTCACCACTGACTACAAGAGCCAAGACACAGAATTAACTTGACACCCTCTGGCGCCCCCAATTTTCTATAACCAACAGAAAGAAGATTGCCTGTGTGCCACAATGCTCATGCCACGTTGGATATTCTGCACGAGCAATTTGAGGGCATGGTTATCTCACGTAGAGGTAATGTCAACTGGCCACCGAGATCATGCGATCTGACACCTTTATAGTTTTCTTGTGAGGTGTTCTTAAGTTGCAGGTAAAAGCGAAAAAAGCGCCACAAACTACAGCGTTCTTAAAAGCATAACCCTTCGATCAAATTCAGCATGATTTATGCACCAGAGTCATGGAAGATTATATATTTTGGATGTCATCTACCCATAATAGCCGCGGCAGACATTTGAACGATGTTATAGTTCACATATGGCATCAATAGATCATTCAAACAGTAAAAATTTCGTTGGTATCTTACACTCACTTTAATTTATTTTCATTTAAAGATAGGAAGTGTTTTATGGAATACGCGATATAATTTATTAAATAAGTTGTCGCCGTAGTCTAGTAGGCAGTGTGTTGGCTTATTAGACTTAAAGCCAGGTTCGGGCCCCATGCCAGACATAAAAACAAAATACAAAAAGTATTTCTTCGGCGACTTCCTCTCAGCAGATTTCTGGCAAAAACTCTGAGAGTAAATAAAATTGCCATGAAAAGTTTCTCAAAAATCTGTCGTTCGGAATCGACTTTAAACTGTAGGTCCCACCACTCATGTATAAAATTAACACACACAGCTTAAGTGAAGTGAGAAACTGGGTAGTAATCCCGACTGAAGGGTTGTAATCACCAATTATGTTATGTGTAAGGCCTTAAGGCTACAATAGTATAAGCCGTAATACAGTTTATAGGAATAAGAGCGTGTAGTAGAAAAACATACAGGATGTTGACCAACCTGCTAAGTACTGCCGTAATGTAATATGTAGTGTAAAGAGTGTGCTGTTAACAGAGCTGTAGTCGCCGTAGTCTAGTAGGTAGGATTTTGGCCTCGGTTCAAATCCCAGATCAGACATCTCCAACAAAACTTCCTCTCAGCAGCTTTCTGGCAAAAACTCTGAAGGTAAATAAAATTGCCATGAAAAGTTTCTCAAGCATCTGCGATTCGGAGATCCCGCCACTTATGTATAAACTAGGTCGTAATCCATACCAAAGGGTTGTAATGACCATTTATGTATGTTTTAACAGAGAAAGTGAGTTGAGATGCTTTAAAATTATTGGCATCATTTCTCAGTTATAGCCTGTTATAGAGTGCCTTACATGAAGCTGTTGTGATACTTGCACTGTGGAATTGCATTGCACTGAAGTGCCAACCTTCAGGCACATATAAAAAATTTCAAGTCACCTGACATGACTGGTTTATGTTGACATCCAAAGTTGAGAGTCAAAGTTTGGCAGTCACAGAAAACAACAGACAATTTGGTTCTTCAATATTCTTATGTTAGTCGTCAGTCATAAAACTTCTCTTATTTTAGAAATGTATTGGGTCAACGTTTTTTATAAAAATGCTACTCAAAATTTGTGTGCCTTTCAAGTTTATCTTTAGCGAAAGTCCGCTTCCTGTTGAGGAAAACTGTGTTATCCAGTATACGAGATCAAATCTGATTAAATAAAAAACAGTGTATGTAACAGATTAACCTGTATTAAGACAGACATACAGTGATGTAGTGGTTGTTGTATCGTGAAATACTTGCCACATTTTAACAAACAACACGAGAAATAAAGGACACAAGCTATACTGAAGAAGCGATTCAAATTCATGCAGTTTAATATATGAGGTGTACAATATTTAAAAGATACTTTCGGTTTAAAAGATACACATCACAAAAGACCTGAAGAAATAGTTCTCTCCTCAAAAAGTGGCAAACGCAAAAATGTAACACCTTCGGTGATAGCTTTATTTAACGCGCTATTATTTGGAAAAGAAACAAAAAAATAAAAGTGAAAAATCAACAGACTGTGCATTGAAGTGACCCAAGAAAACGTAGACAAACACTAACGAAACTTATGCACTGATGGCAGTCATAACGAAATAGAAATGAAATATAGAAATGAGGTGCTGGCTAAAGTCAATGTTCCTTTTATAATGTCAGTTAAAATTTTATTCATGTATTATGAAGTGGAGTATTGTACTTCTATGTCTTATACTAAAAGCTTTTTTCCTATTTTGGCTGCCTTTTTAGCGCTGTTGCTGCTGCAGCCTAACTTTCAACATAATATATGCATTTCGGAGTACAGGTGCGATAACATCAAAGGGAAGAAACAATTTATTTTGGTGTGTACACCACACACATTTTCAACATCATTGTTTGTATAACTAATGTGATCATTCGAATTACCTGCAAACAGCATACTTAATGCAGATACTGTAGTTCTTTAGAATATCTTTATATACATACGTATTCAGATAATATAGTTGCATGATATTTTCCGGTTTAAATAAGAAATGAACATAAAATATGAAAAACTTAACAAAGCATTCTTTTTAACAGCATTGTGCCAACAATTCTAGATAAGGGTTATTGATGAGTTGTTCAAGGAATTTTATTTCCCTACAAACCATATTTTATATGCAGCACCTAAAATCACTGCACCTTATTCCTCAGCGTCACATGTAAACTACGTCACGTGAAAATTTTTGTATGTTTGTCTGATTGTTTAAAAGCAATAGTGCCATGGTACCAGCCTTTGGTGCTGTGAAATAGACAGATATTTGAAGTACTGACAGAATCATCGTCATACCTTTACCATCATCATACCCTTATTTGACGATTGTTACATTTGAAAATTAAGCGTAGCAATAACAACGTTTGAAATATGAGCTCGTGGATTGCAAATAAAAATAAAAATAAATTTATGTTTAGTTTGAAATAAATTTTTTATTGTTCACACAATTCTGAGTGCCACTGTTTACAACTTGATGTAAACAACAAGAATTGCTTTGTTTGTTATTCCTCTTTACACTCTTTAGCGTAAACAATAACAATTGTTAACTGAGACCTTCAAACTACGAATTATTCTCTTCAAACACCGCGCGTCTACACACAAGGCTGACTGAATTTTTACTAATCCCGTTGCCTGCGTGGTCTTGCTTTTTATATGCCAACGCAAACAGTCTGCTGAATGAGGAGAGGAGATCGCCGAAGTAATACTTTTTGTTTTTGTTTTGGTGTCTGGCCTACAGTTTGAACTCAGGCTTTACGTCTAATAAGCCAACACACTACCTTCTAGACTACGGTGACTTACAAATTAACAACATTCTGTAAATAAGACACGACACGGTGTTGAACATAATATGGCATCAAGTTGCATTTTGTTCTCGCTACTGTAAATAATAGTATCCAGAAGATCTGGGGATATCATTATTCTGATTTTCTCAAAACTTATTACAATTTTACGAAATTGGAAACGAAAAGTGCAATTAATTAAAAACGTTATGAAAAGGCTCCCGATAACGCAACTTCCCAAATAAATTTTCTTTTTAAAAAAATTCAACCAAACAATACAAAATTGTATTCTGGACAAAATACAAACGGTTCTGGAGGAAACTAGGTAATGCAACACAAAAGCAAAACAGTTAAGCAACCGACCAAGGGACACATAAATGAAAAGATAAGTAGATAAGATGCATTGTGTTCTAAAATTTTATGCAACAAATTTCCAAACGAAACTAACATTTCATAACAACAGTGTAGTAAATGAAAACTAACAAGTTTACATTAAATACTTGAAAAAAAAATTTTAAATAAAACAACCCACACACATTTGCGGTGCGCTTAGAGATTGACACTGCATGCTTCGAATACTGTAACACATACAAATTATATGCAACTGTATTTAGACCAAAAGACGACAGCCACTTTATCTCTATCTCTGGTATCTTAAATAAGAATCAAATGTAAGCATGGCACAGTAATATACGTAGGTATTGCACAACATACTCTTAGAATCTCTACCATTATTATGGTCGGTATAATCCAAGTACCTTGCCTGTTTACTTCTCTTCCGTTTGCCTGACAAGCTGTTTATTTCTATTCCTTTGTTGTTTGATGGTTTATTTGATACTCATTTCTGTAATACTCACAAAACAACTCTTTTTCTGTTGAGCAAGAACACTGTGCACGTATGTACAAAGTGAAAGGCGCCCACTATGTGGGAAATGTTGTTCATACGGTAACTTAGATTCCAACAAATCTGCTCAACAAATAAACATGAAAACGTCAGCCGTCCATTTGTTTGTTTATAACTCATCTTATTTTATTATGTCTAAGATTTATGATTAATAGTTCAAAGCAATTGTTAACATTGTTCTTAATAGTTTGCAGTAGTTTCTCCCAGCAGTACGTCAATCAGTGTGAATTAATTATTTTTATTAATTTAAACATTTAAATCTGGACATTTACATTAGATGGCACCAATCAATACACCTAATGAATTATTCATGTGTTGTCAATATGCGCCATATTTTTCAAAATTTTCTTTGGCGATTGAAAATCTGTCAAACTGCCGCATTAAACAGCATTTGAGAGAAGTTTGGTTGAGTCACTTTTTTGCGTAGAAAGTGCACATCTTTGGAAAATTATGCGTTGAGGATGACTTATAAAAAACACAGTGTAATGAGTGGTTTGATAATGATTTTGACTTCAGAGACAAAGAACATCCGGCTTAGTGAAAAAAGTATGAAGATCATAAGTTTAAAACATTAATCGATCAAAATCGATCCCAGACCAGGGATCAGCAATGAATATTCAAAAAGATGAGTAGAATCGAATCATACTCATAATTTCTGATACTTATACGTATTCATATTTATTTTAATATTATGCTCATGCTACTCATATTCAAAGTTTGAAATACTCATCATACGCCTACTTGACAACACGTATGATGTTGTTGATTTCGACTCTACATGACTCAACATATACAACAATCACAAAATAAGTATGATTCGCGTACGAACACTAAAATACTCACAAGAAGGTTGTGTGTTTGCTCTGCTTGCTGCTCTGTCTTTTTTGCTTAAGTGTCTTTCTGCTTTTTTGTAAACGCAACAAGACCTAAGACTGTAAATTTTGATGAATGATTCGAGTCGCTCGAAACATTTATAAGTATTATAAGTATTTTTCTAAAGTGGTGAATATGAATGAGTAAGCTTATGAATCAAACATATTTCGAACGGTATGAGTTTGATGTCAATGTTGTACTCACACTCATCGTACTCATACTTATAAATCAACGTTGTAGTGTGTACGAATGAATCAGAGTAGTTAAATTTCAATATTGTGGACTCACTTATATTCAAAATTTCATGAGCACTTATGAGTAGCAAAAAACGATTCATTGCTGATCTCGAACCCAGAGCTTGTTTCTTCTGACTACGGTTTGTTTCGACTTCAGAGCAGAGAATCCAAAATTTACGCGTTTCATTCTTGGCGTCAAAAAAGTGCGGTTTTATTTTTGTTTTTTGAATTCTGGACATTACTAAAGACATGATAAAAAGTCGTAGCATCCAATGCTTTAAATGACATCTTTATAAAGCTTTCCTATTGTTACGTTTTTGCCTTTTAAAAACGTTTAAAATAGAGCTCGTAGATTGTAAATAAAAATAAATTTGTGTTTAGTTTTAATTAAAATTCTTTATTATTCGCACGATTCTGTGTGCCACTGTTCACAATTTGATGTAAACAACAACAATTACTTTCCTGTCTTAGTCCTCTGTTTATAGAATTTTATACCCTAATTGTTCGACAGATCTGTGTAACGGAGATCTTCAAACCACGATTACTTTCTTCAAACACACCGCTTCTTCACACTAAACTGACTGAACTTCACTCGCTCCGTCACCTGCCTTACCTTGCCTTGTATACGGCAAAGTAAACAGTCTGATGAATGTTCTTGAAGGCGAACGTTCATGACTTCGCTTTCTCGAAATCTCTACAAATGGAGACATCGTTGTTTAGGTTTATTTTTGGAGTGTTGTTGGTATATTTTTGCATACTTGTTTATCATATTTTTATCCTGGTGCTTGTTGTTATATTAAGCGGCACGATAATGTGTAAACAGTTTTGGTTACTTGCATTGTTTGGTTTTTGTAGCTTTTGTGTATAATTTTCTTGATTTTTCATTTTCAATAAAAATGGTCAGTTTTTATACTTTTCTAGTATAAGTTATGAAAAACCTGATTGAATAGAATGTGACCATTATTATGATTTTTTGCTTCCATTGTAGGCTGTACTTGTTACATGGCACCAAGAGCGAGTGTATTGATATTTCAAATTTAAAAAAGAGACATTCAAGAAGGTAAATGTTATCAAAACATTAAGAAACGTAACCCAACTAAATCGATTTTCAATTACTGCAATTGTAATGGATATTTATTTTTACATTCCACCCCTTTCCATCATTGTTTGTATATTCTAGTAAAAATTATTTTCATTACAAAAAAAAACAAGTGAAAAATATTGTAACAATAACATTTACAATAAATATCCATTTGTCACATTGTTAGCAGAAATAACTATAAAACAAAGAGAGAGAGAGAAAGAGGAAAGGCTAAAAGAGTTTATCTAGATTAATTATACCACAATTGACTATAACGACTTGTGTAATATTGTTGTTTGAAAAATGACATTGCAATTGTACACTAATTGACACAATTGCAAGCATTTTTTAATATTTTTGAAAAATTAAGTCAATTACTGGGCGTCTAATACCGACATTGGTTTTGCAACACTTTTTGTTCTCATGCTCTTATAGATAGTTGTCCTTTGTTGCTTTTTTTACATAAAATTATTGTACTTAGCTTAATCCGAATACTCCTTCCTACAACACCTCTTGTTGTTCTCCTAGTTGCGACGTTAACAACAGAAATGTTTCGATAGAAAAATTGTAACAAGAAAATTAAAAAAAATTATGACAAATTACTTTTGGGAGAGATAAACAAATACGATAATGCAAACGAATGACTTCATAAATTTGTTGAAACAGAAACTTTAAAGAGCAAATGAAAAGGAAAACTCGAATATTGGAGCAATAAAATAGGACGACTTGATATCATCTAGAAGTCTCCGTAGTCTAGTAGGCCTTATTAGACATAAGGCCTCGTTTCAAAGCCTAGGTCAGACATCAAAACGAAATTTAAAAAAAAAATATTTTTTCAGCGACTTCTGTCAGCCGGAATACTGTCTCTCGACCATGGGCAGTGATGTATCTGGTCCAGAGGGATAGCTGCAAGGTTGGCTCCTGTTCAGAATTCACCAATCTTACTGATAGCCGCCGTGTTAGAGCTCCAAAAATCTGAGATCGGAGCAGGCTATCATCTTTATATGCCCTTGGAACCAACCTCCACCGCGGCAACTAGGTGAGGGGCCTGGGTTGGAGGACATGACCTCGAGGAACACCTTAAGGCGGGTTCACTCTACCAACTTCCAAATAGATGGAATGATGGTGCCCTATAATCTATGATCGCCCAGTTAAGGCTCTCCTTAGTCACCTCACTGAGAGGCTTGGAGGGTCTACTCCTCAGGCTTGCTAGGGCCTGAAGGGGGGCCGTTAAACTTACTGCTTTAGCTCGTTTGGTTCTAAACGGGCTGGAGGGAAGCACT
Organism: Sarcophaga subvicina; assembly: GCA_936449025.2. Classification (NCBI taxonomy): domain Eukaryota; kingdom Metazoa; phylum Arthropoda; class Insecta; order Diptera; family Sarcophagidae; genus Sarcophaga; species Sarcophaga subvicina. Next base: position 79,752,261 of record OW388084.2, read on the forward strand.
TAGCTCAGCATACCGCCTCTGCAGTAACCAGAAAGGCGGGACACTGTCATTATGGTGGGCCGTAGCCCTAGCTAGCCTTTTCACTTTTCAACAGGAGTGCGGGTTCTATGGAACTAATTTTGGCGATAATGCGCATAGCAGATCTGCGCGTTGTATATGCCCTGACGCTAGCACTCAAGATGTTATTGACACCGACGATGGATCGATGTAGTGCGTTTGCGTGGCCGAATTGGGGGCCAATGTCTTGATACCAACCCAAGAGTGTATATTCACAACGCTTTGCCATCAGAGGTGAAAGGTGCCTCGCATAATAGTGAGGCAACATAAGGAGGATGGAACCGCGTCACTAAGGTACAAGTACGGGGCTGGGATCTCACGTACCACACGAGGATTACCTGATTTAGAGGCGGTTACTGTCCAAACTGGAGACGCTTTAAATGAAAAGGCGGTTGATGAATTAGCAGGAGTTTATTGTGTTCATTTTTACAATCTTTAATTCCGTGTCGCCCATAAAATATTTAAAATTATATGTAGCACATGAGATTTAAATTATCTAAAACATATTGTTACGAAAATGGAAATGGTGGTTCTCATTTAAATTGTAAACAAAAGCTACAAAAACAAAAACAATGAACTTGTTTACATGGTAAAAAAAAGTGATAAACAAGTAAACAAAAATGCATTGCAACAAACACTGCAAAAATAAATGTAAACAAAAATATACAAATAAAAACAACGATGTTTACATTTATAGTCATCTCGAGAAGACGAATCCACTAGCATTCGACTTCAAGATCATTCATCAGACTGTTTACGTTGCCATATTAAAGGCAAGGCGAAGCCAGCAACGGCATCAGTAAATATTCAGTCAGTTTTGTGTGAAGACGCGCGGTGTTTGAAGACATCCGTTGTAAAGATCTGTCGAACTATTGTTATTGTTTGTGTAAAGAAGAATAACAAAGAAAATCAATTGTTGTTGTTTACATCAAGTTGTGGACAGTAGCACACAGAATTGTGCGAACAATAAAGAATTTAATTAAAACTAAACACAAATTTATTTTTATTTTCTTTGCAATATACGACCTTATATTTAAACGTTTTTAAAAGATAAAAACGTAACAATACATTACATGGGACAATAAAGCAACAACATACAATTAACGTCAAAAAGTGTTAAATTTTTTTTGAAATTCATAAAATATGTTTAATAGTGGTGTTATTAAATTGGATATTAAAGGCAAAGCAATTTACAATTCGAGAAACCCTTGTATTTGTGCTTTGTTAGTTGAAAATATGTTAAAAATCCATTAAATTCGCATTTGCTAAGAAAATTTATAAAGTTTTTGCTATGATGGCTTTAATTATTTACAATCCTAAGGTTTACAATGGAATTGACTTTCCAAAAAATTAATAACAATGCGAGACTAACATAAAAGAAAAGCATCCCAGGAAAACAACTTACGTAAGCTCTTCAGATATTCATTTGAGTAGTCATAGATGAAATAAAAAAATACATTCTAAGATCATACGTAAGAACGCTTAAAAATGGCAACGTGAACATGGGAAACAGCACGACATTGTCATGATTCTTGTTGACTTCTATCAGCGCAAATACATCTCTTAAGGCGGATGACTGTGTCAAAGATTATTTAGAAATAGCTCTTCTCTTTTTTATCACCGACACATTTTTTTAGCATCTATTGTGTCACAATGTCAGTAGCAGCAACCATGCATTTGACATTGTTTTACTAACCAAAGAAGAACAACCTGAAAGTGGGAGTTACCAAGCCAAATGAATTTGGTCTGTATAGCAATATTTGAGGGATTTTTTCATTAAGCAGATGAGTTTTTAGATACCTAGTAACGTATACCAACACACAACCTGATTATTATTCTTCATGAGAATGGAGCAACATTTTCTATTTTCCTGATATTGTAATTTCGGAGGAGTGAGTCTGCGTTGGCGACCATGTGACATTTGAAAAATTCAAAAAAAATTACAAATAAAACAAATAAACAAAAAAATTGCAAATTCGTTCGCATACGTCTTTCTGTATTTCAATTAAAAATATTTCAAACAACACTTGATTTCTTTGACTTTGATCAACCATCTATGGTTAGGACGTGCTAAAAGTTTTCATGGCTTTCATTGCTTGATTATGACTGTTTTGAGGACCTGATTATGTTTTTAATCATTCTGGAAGAGGTGTTCACAGAAGAGGCAATATGCTAGCGTTGACAGCGTTTCTTATCTTTAAATTTAAATAAAAATTTGATAAACAAATTGGACGTTTAAGGAGATCAAGGAGAAGTGTGAAAAAATTTTCCTGATGGCCTTTTAAAAGACATCTTTCCTGCCGCAATAATCCTTCCAAGTAACCGACTTACCCTTGCCCTCAGAGAGAATTTTTTTCAGTATCCCTCATGAAGGCATATGGCTTCCACAAAACATTTCTCTCCTGTTTCAGTTTTTTAATCTATTCTTGTTGTTCCAGTTAAGCACGTATTTGGGCTACTGTAGCAAAACCGAGGATAATGGGACTGCTATCTATCATTGCCTGGACACAACGCCCTTCGAGTATTTGATGTAGTGGTTGGAATCTTGCTGATTATTGATTCCTATCTGTTTTCCTACTAAGTGGCGGCCTGACCTTCCTGTGGTGTTATACTTTTTCCATTTCCAGGTGGTGAAGAAGATTCATAGCTTCTTAAATTGATTGTATTGGAGGGGGGATGAAGCCATTTCATTTTAAAATTTGAAAACCATGATAAACGCATTTTTTTCAATCCAGAAATAACCTGAAGTTAATAACCAACCTACCATAGTAGACTCAAAGTACGCTTGTTTATAATGGGGATCGTCTCGCAACCAATATATGGATTAAACGATGATGGGAATGAGACATCAGGACACTTAATTGGAGCCTGAGGCATTAGCGCCAGAAGAAACCAGCTGGGTGCATATCAAGTGCTGGGAAATGAATTCTCATCGTTGACAACGAGCAGCATTTCCAAATTAGTTTTTCAGGGCCATATACTTGGAAGAGATTATAGGAATACGCTATATATACGTATAGAATAATAGGAATACGTATAGTCGCAGCACATCCACACGACAACAGCTCAACTTAAGTTAGACTAATTGCCTATTTATCTGGAAGGTCTTGACGGTTAATTAAATTCTTATCTCAAAACCATTATATTCTATGCAATAAAAAGTGTCGGGTATCACTATCACCAATAGAATAACAGGGTTTTATAAATTTTTCCATTCCCATTACTTTCAAAATATAATATCATTTAAAAGACAGTCTCCATTGGTTACAGCAGTTCGAAATTCATTGGTAGTTTTCCGCCCTTTGAATATTGCTCTTCGAAGGGTATTATGAGCAAAGACACGATCTTCCCCAATCCCCTTGAGCTTGATGTACTACATTGTGAAGTCGTCGTAGTCAAGTAGGTAGTGTGTTGGCTTAGTAGACGTGAGGCCACGGTTCAAACTCCAGGTCAGACATCCCCAACAGAATGAAATATGAAAAAAAATTTCTTCGGCGACCTCCTCTCTGAGAGTAAAAAAAGTTGCCATGAAATGTTTGTCAAAAAATTCTGTCGTTCGGAGTCGACTTTAAGTGTAGGTCCCGCCACTCATGTGTGAAATTAACGCCCACAGCATAAGTGGGGTGAGGAGCTAGGTTGTAATCCTGGCTGAAGAGTTGTAATGACCAATTATATTTGTATGAGTATGTATGTAAAATGCATTGTTAGAAATGGCTGAAGTGGAACTCTCGTTTAATATACTACCTACTAGACTATCTTTAATTAAAGACCCAAAAACGTCGTTTATTACACGGCCACATTACTGTGAATTGACGTTAAAACTTCTTTTTGAGGCATTTTCGGTCAACTATGACCTGCAAAACATATTGAGTCACAACAACAACTTTCTTTCAGATGCAATGTCTTTCCCTAAATCACTTCTGGATTCTCCGAGACTTAATTTTGATTGTTAACATACGAGTGGGAAAAAGTTTCACCGAGTAAAAGAATTTTGTTTCAAAAATCAAAATTTGAAAACATTCGTTGCTCTAACACGCAATCAGCATATATAAATTACTATCACCCTAATGTTTATTTATATCGCAGTATTCAATGCCTTAAAGAGCTTTAATTTTATGCCGTTTTAAAATTTATGACATTTGCATGTCAATTGTTAATGTGGCGTCAATGTGTCATCATTACCTCTACGTTCATTTATTTATTCATTCATTGATTCGTAACTCATTAAATACTGTTTAAATTAATCATGAAAAATTTCTTTTTAAAATTGAATTGGCTAACAGATAAATTTACATGAAATTTTTATGGCCAATTCTGTATGTTAAAGAGTTTCCAAAAAGCTTGAATTCAATTTCATTCAGTTAAGTAACCACATGCGTATGTCATTACTGAAAATGACTTGCAGAGTAACTTTCTTTGAAACTCTATTAAGACACTATAATTGTTCGCCTGCTAACAATACTGAAATACGCAAAGTTGCAGTTTAACAAGAAACAAATTAAAAATCTTTTGCGGAAATTTGCACAGAGAGAGAAAGTGTTGACATTTGGTGAGTGAATAAGTGTTTGTGCATGCATGTACGTACTTATTGACCCGAAACTAAATTAAACTACGGAATACAAACTAAGCAAAGCAACTATATTTGCTGTTAAAAATGCTTGGGGCATTTGCAATTGTTGAAACACATATATGCTGCACAAAAAACCCAATGCCACATGGTTTAACAAAAACCACCATACCTCTAAAGTAAGTGGTCCAATTGGTCAATAACTCAGAATGTACCGTAAAAGATTATTAAAAGGAAATTCCAGTTCGTAAATTGATGGCTGGTGCCCAGAAATTATGGTTCAAATGCGTAATCAAATGGTCTCCAAATGCTCTGTAAGAATCTATATACGCAGTAATTTTGATACGTATTGTTATGAAAATGGAAATGGTGTTCTGTTTTTACATCGTTTAACATTTAAATTATATACAAAAACTACAAAAACAAAAACAATGAACTTGTTTACATAATAAACAAGTAACCAAAAATATACCAACAAAACACCAGTATAAAAAGTGATAAACAAGTAAACAAAAAGGCAACAACGAAAAACTGCAAGAATAAACGTAAACAAAAATACAACAACAATCAAGAATAAATATAAACAACATAAATGTAAACACCATGTTTACATGAAAACATGTTTACATTTATAGAGATTTCGAGAAGGCGAAATCATTTGCCTTCAAGAGCATTCATCAGACTGTTTATCCTGCGATATAAAAGGCAAGCCAAAGCAGGCAACAGAGTCAGTAAATATTTAGTCAGTCTTGTGTGAAGACGCGCGGTGTTTGAAGAGAATAATCGTGGTTTGAAAGTCTCCATTATAAAGATCTGTCCAAGGCAAATTCATAGAAGGTAGCCTTATCTTTACAACAAATACAACAATGCAAAAACAAGAGGCATTTTGTTTTTGTAAAAGTGCATTTGAAGTGTCAAAAAATTAACCCTCAAACCTCCATAGGAAATTAATTAAATCAATTAAAAAAATAAATAAATTTTATATATTGAAAATTCTTATGATTTTTATGTCATGCTAAATTACACAATGAAGCACCTGTAAATTAAAAAAAAAATATCAGCTGCAAACGTTATTTCTTATTTATTATTACCAATTAAAATTTGTACCTAATTTATATTTATTTTATGACGGAATTTTGAAATTGAATACTTATTTAAACTATTATCTCTTGAATTATATCTTGAATTATATCACATTCATCTAAATAACTATAAATATAGTAAATCTAGGTTGTACTTTAAAAGATATATGTATTTAGTGTTAAAGGCTAAAATACTGTTAATCATCTTGCAAACATTTTAATATAATTGGCTTTAAAATAGTAATACTAAACAAGAATTTCTAGAGTGCGTATCGTAAAGTATACATGCGGTACATATTAGGGTTTATGACTAATATAAATACGAAATTGAATATCGCAACAAAATACACAAAAAACAAACAATTTTTTTGACAGTCCAAATTTCCTCAGCTGTTGAGATAAGGCTACCTTCTATGAACTTGGCTTGGATCTGTCGAACAATTGTTATTGTTTATGCAAAGGGTGTAAAGAGAGGAATAACAAACAGAACAATTGTTGTTGTTTACTTCAAGTTGTGAACAGTTGCACACACAATTGTGCGAACAATAAAGTATTTAATTAAAACTAAAGAAAAATTTATTTGCTATCTACGAACTCATATTTGAAACATTTTTAAAAGGTAAGAGCGTAACAGTATTTTTGTTTAAAGTAGCTCCAACCTTTTTTGAATAAATTTTCTGTTATCCAGCCTTTCGTACGAATTCTATAAATTCATCATCCGTTCGCTAAGCGACTTCACATTACTTCACTTTTCAACGTTAATAGCCGGACTATTACGCATTCCATATCCACTTTAGCATTCTACATCAGCTCTGTAATATTCCACAACAGCGGTCTTAGAACACAGACACTACTGACTTACTAATCCTTATCAGATTCGTAATACACACATACGCAATTGGTCATTATAACCCAGCGGATTACGCGGATATCATGGCCGTAATGAAATCTGAAAAATTTTTTTGGGTTGGAGTTTTCTCTTAAAATCTTCTGATTTAATCGAACTGTGCTACTGCCACTTCGAGGACCATCCTCGTTTATGAATCCCGTGCCACAAATCGATTTTTCAGCTAAATTCAATAGTAACTTTTACTTGGATGTCAAAATATAAAGGCTTCCATCTGAAATTGCTCCGCTCATAAGTAAACCAGTCTAGGGCAACTGCAGAACTCGCAACTTCCCAACTATTATGTTACTTCTGGTGTTCCGCAGGGTAGCCATTTGGGTCCTTTACTGTTCTTATTGTTGCTTAATGATCTTCCTTGTGCTATTTCTGATTGTAATATTCTGATGTATGCTGACGACGTTAAATTATTTTATATTTTTGATGATGATCATGGTCAGGCTGTTCTTCAGCGAAATATTGATTTGTTTGTAACTTGGTGCAGAATTAATTTAATGGATCTTAACTTGAAGAAATATAAATGCATGGTTTTCTCTCGCGGGGGCGTAATTTCGTCCACTTATGTGATTAATTCTTGCCCCTTGGAAACTGTGACTACATTTCTTGATTTGGGAGTATTATTGGATATGAAATTGTCTTTTATTGATCATATTAGTATGATGATTGGCAAGGCTCGGGCTGTTCTTGGTTTTGTGAAAAGATGGGCTAGGGAATTCATTGATCCTTATATAATGAGACTGCTATAAATTTTACTTATTAGACCAATTTTGGAGTATCCGTCTATTATTTGGAATCCATACTATCGTTGTTATAGTGATTCAATAGAGTCTGTGCAGAAGCAGTTTTATTATTCTGTTTACGTGGCTTAGGATGGGATTGTGGTTTGATAAAACTTCCAACTTTGGAACGTAGAAGGACTGTTTTAGGGGTTTGTTTTGTTTTTAATCTGGTTAAAGGTGATATCGATTCCGAGTTTTTGCTTTGTAACCTGAATTTCAGCAAGATTTTCACGGCACTATCGTCCTCTTTCTTTATGTAACGATTTTAACTTATATTATTATTTTATTGATTTTAATAGTAGTGTATGTAATATAAAACGTAGCGTATATGCTGGCATTAATTTGTAAATTATTATATAAAAATGTGTTTTCGTTCTTGTCATAGGGAAGTTCCTGTTTATTGTTAATTTATTCAGCTTGTGATTAAGTTCTATAGCTGTTTTATGTTCTCGTTGCCATTACTTTTCCCTTACCCGCTACAGTCCGGACTGTAGTGTGTACGTGTCCCTACGTAATGGTGACGAGCCCTCCGCGGTCGGGTGAGGGTGGGTTAGTGTGAGGCCGGGGACGTTCTATTACCGGTATTGTATCGATTAACTCAGTTAAAGCGCGTATCCTATTCGATGTTTTACGATGCTAAATTTTGTTAATAGTATGAAGAAACGTGAGCCTTGCTAAACTTTTCTGGCTAATCGAGATTACAAGAGTCCTATTGCCTACTTTTCTTGAATCACATGGCCATCCATCTGGTGTTTTCACATGACATACGTAAGGTAGGCTGATAGCCTCGGTTTTCCCTCTTATGATTTCTGCTTAAGCTCTGAATTTGAGTAGAAAAACATTATCATACACATTATGTGTATATGTGCTCTTGTCATAAGGAGTCAGAGTCTAGGCCTCTTCTTGAATTCACCAAAATAAGCATATCAATGTGGTGTCATATCTCTGCAACCATATGTCCTTAGTTCATATAGGGTATCCCTCTAATGTTTCCCCCATGGCAATTGCCTTGACAAACTTTAAGATGCCGGTCGGTGTTAACAAAGAAAATTTCGTTTCCTGCACCTGATATTGTCTCAGATAATTTCTTCCTGAATGCCTCAGAGATTCTAATATATTGTTGCGTTTTTACCCTTTTAAAAACGTGTAAAATATGAGCTCGTAGATTTCAAATAAAATAAAAACAAATTTGTGTTTAGTTTTAGACAAATTCTTCATTGTTCGCACAATTTTGTGTGCCACTGTTCACAACTTCAAGTAAACAACAACAATGTACTTTGCTTATTATTCTTTTTTACACTCTGATACGTAAACACTAACAATTGTTCGGCATATCTTTATAAGGTAGATCTTTAAACCACGATTATTCTCTTCACATGTAAAGCGTCTTCACACAAGGCTGACTGAATTTTTACTGACTCCGTTGCCTGCTTTGTCTTGCCTTTTATATGCCAACATAAACAGTCTGATGAATTATCTTAAAGTCGAATGTTCGTCTTTCGAGATTTCCATAAATGTAAACATCGTTGTTTCATTGTTGTTTGTGCATTTTGTTTACATTGTTTGCTGTTGTAATTTTTGTTTACTTGTTTATCCCCTTTTTTGTTGCTATATTTTGGTTTACTTATTTATCATGTAAATAAGTTCATTAGCGGTTTTCACTCTTTGTTGTATATTTAATACTCTAGTATATTTACTCGTACTTTCGACAACAAAGCGCGAGCATCTTTTTTTCATCTATTGTAAACTCACATGGTATAAGAAATATACCATGGTATACTTATTTAAACAGCTGATTATTGATATTTTTTGTTATTATTTTGGCGGATAGACGATCAGCTGTTTAGTGTTATATTTACCAAGCTTATTTACTAGACCTTTTTTCATGGTAAATTTAACAGAGCGTTGTATATTTGAAATGAATGCATTTTGTTGTTGCGTTGATGTAAATGTAGTATTTATACTATATCTACCATACTTACCACACCTACAAGGGTACTTTACTACCAAGAGTGAAAACCCCTATTGTTTATGTAGCTTTTGTTTTTCATTTTAATGTTAAACGATGTAACACTATACCCATTTTAGTAACAATATGTTCTGATGATTCATACTTGTCATGACATTATCTACAAATATTGGGTTGTACACGTTCCCCTTTCTGAACAAGCATAATTTGAGTCTAAAAAGTCTACAAAAAGTTGTCTTGTGAATCATCTCATATCCTTTACAATCCTACCTACTCATTATGCGTTTTTATTTAGGTTAGTTTTAAACGTCCATTTTCACTTTTTAATTTCCCTAAATCTCCAATATCACATTGAAAAGAGGCAATATTTTATGATCTTTAAACATTTATTGACGACGCCTAATTGTATAGTGTCGTGATGTAAAAGGTTATAGTTTAGGCAACAAAGGCCTGTCGATTGCCCTCAAAAAGGAAAAACAATAACACTGTCAACCGACCGTAGAAGCGTGGTCACAATGGCATTGCAACGGTTTCATAGAATATAAGAAATTGGTTTCATTTTTAGTTTTAAATTTCATGTAACACACTTTACAGTTGGTGGCAAAATTAAGAAACAATGAATTACGGAAGATAATACACAAATTTACAGATTGAAATATACAAACAGTGAAAACAAATGCTTAATAGCCATTAGTTTGCCATCAGATGGTGGAGTAAGTTCCACTGTATATCGTCAACTGATTTTTGTAATAAAATAGGGAACATATTTTTCGGAATGGAAAAAAATTTTCATTGCTAAAAACAGAAATGTGCAAATGAATGGGTACGTTAACAAACAAAATTGTCAAGAACTAGGATTGTGTGTGCCACTTAACGCTACCCTGTTGAAATCACATATCTATGGTGTCCAGATGATCTAATTCAGGTTGTTGATAATCATCATAATGTTAACAGTCAGAATCTCGCCAACGTACTTCTCAATGAAATTTTGACCGGCGAAGTCACCATTCCAAAAACCACACCAAACAGTGGATCTCATGTGGCTTGGTATCGACTCAAATTCGACAAAATGACCCTTGTTAGGGTATTCTTCAATAAAAATTAAGATCAGTCACCAACTGCTGCAGAGCTCATTTGGTGAACATACGCGACGTCTGCAGGTCCAAATTATGAAAAAATTCTTTAAGTTGTGGTCGGCGATAACCGAAATCTAGTGAGCGACGTGAAGTCAACTGCCTCCCATTTTTTGTTTGATAGATTTTGTAATTCGCTGACATATGGGGTATGATGGATCGTTTTCTGAACTATAAGATTCGAATTTTCCTATACGGTGCACCAAGAGAACACCCATTTGATTTGATGATCTAATTCAGGTTGTTGATAATCATCATAATGTCAACAGTCAGAATCTCGCCAACGTACTTCTCAATGAAATTTTGACCGGCGAAGTCACCATTCCAAAAACCACACCAAACAGTGGATCTCATGTGGCTTGGTATCGACTCAAATTCGACAAAATGACCCTTGTTAGGGTATTCTTCAATGAAAATTAAGATCAGTCACCAACTGCTGCAGAGCTCATTTGGTGAACATACGCGACGTCTGCAGGTCCAAATTATGAAAAAATTCTTTAAGTTGTGGTCGGCGATAACCGAAATCTAGTGAGCGACGTGAAGTCAACTGCCTCCCATTTTTTTTTTTGATAGATTTTGTAATTCGCTGACATATGGGGTATGATGGATCGTTTTCTGAACTATAAGAATCGAATTTTCCTATACGGTGCACCAAGAGAACACCCATTTGATTTGATGATCTAATTCAGGTTGTTGATAATCATCATAATGTTAACAGTCAGAATCTCGCCAACGTACTTCTCAATGAAATTTTGACCGGCGAAGTCACCATTCCAAAAACCACACCAAACAGTGGATCTCATGTGGCTTGGTATCGACTCAAATTCGACAAAATGACCCTTGTTAGGGTATTCTTCGATGAAAATTAAGATCAGTCACCAACTGCTGCAGAGCTCATTTGGTGAACATACGCGACGTCTGCAGGTCCAAATTATGAAAAAATTCTTTAAGTTGTGGTCGGCGATAACCGAAATCTAGTGAGCGACGTGAAGTCAACTGCCTCCCATTTTTTTTTTTTTGATAGATTTTGTAATTCGCTGACATATGGGGTATGATGGATCGTTTTCTGAACTATAAGAATCGAATTTTCCTATACGGTGCACCAAGAGAACACCCATTTTGATAAAATAATTATTATGTTATTAAGAATACAGAATAGGTTGTTAGCATGGATGAGGCGTTGAATAGGTAAACAAAATACCGCCTTTATGTTTATATTGCAAACTGCTTTAGAAGTCTTTTATCGGCACTGAAACGAAAGAATTATTAACCCGCCTTCAAAATCAAATGAATTTTGCCGAATGTAATTCCTGTTTATTAACTGATAGATATGAGATATCGATAAATACAAACCCGATGACATTTAAATAATATCAGTCTTAAACTTGCATTGAATAGGAAAACAGGACCATATTAAGTCCAAGTTGATATTGATATTTTGATACAAGTTTAATAGAAAATTTTCTTTAAAATTGACTGACATTTTTTAAATGAGAACTTGATTCATATTGATATCGTGTGCTTAATATGGGACGTTTTAACCTTCTTTTTGTTTCCCTCTGGTCTATTTACGCATGCACATATTACATGAGAGAGCAAAGCGTATATCACAATAATTTAGTTTCCTTGAATATTTATGGGCTTTCAATGTGCCACGGCCTTTTAAAAATTTAAACAAAACGTTCAACACTTGCAATTAGAAATGGTCTGCTATGTCACCTCACTTCTCACTATTGCACTATTTGATCGATCACACTTGCATTCATTCAGTCATTCGCAGGAAAAACAACAAGTACTTGTACGTAAAATGCTACGGTCACGCTCAATTGTGATAGCTGTTGTGTCGTTTATAACACCAACCGTTGCAGGCCATTTAGTTATAATTTGTGGCCAAAAAGAAATTTGTGATGTTACTCTAGTTTAGAAATGAAAACGTCTTTAACAAACTAAGCATTTAAAATGTGAAATATAAAATAAGAAACGACATGCAATGCAAAGAAAATAATTTTAGAAATCGTTTTGCAGGAATCTTCTCAGCAGATATCTTGCAAAAACTCTGAGTGTAAATTAAATTGCCATGAAACAATTTCTCAAAAATCTTTCGTTCGGAGTCGATTTTCAACTGTAAAACGTTGGACTGTATCCTGACTGAAGCGTTGTAATGTATGTATGTATGTATCACATTCTCGGGAGTGTTTTTAAATCTTTGCGTAGAGAAATTCACATTATTTAATGGGAGGTTATGAACACCACTAAGAAAGATTTTTTAAATGTTAACGAGAATATTCCAAATATCTTACATACGAAAACAATTTATAACAACAACAATACTAAAAAGAATGAACATTTGTATTCAGTTAACAACTTGTAAGAAACAAATACGAGGAGTGAGACAGAATAAAACCATCATCACCATAATCGTTATTCACTTTATATTTTTCATATTAAAATTCATATTTTTGTACTTTTTTAACTACATTTAGGGCAAGGAAACAGAAAATAAAAAAGATATCCTTACATGTAAGTGTGATTGTAAGTCTGTATGTATAATATACATGATTGTAGCAGTATGTTCTAATATTGTCAATAAACAAAGCAAAAGAGATGTAAATGAAATCAACATGCCTTCAAATCAATTTAAGCAACATTTTATGAAAGTTAAACAAGTCACCAATGAAATAAAAACATCAAGAAAAATAAACAGTAACAGCATTAAAGAAAACAACACTTAACATGTATTAAATGCCGTATGCTTCATGTGGAAAAAAGACAAAAAAAATTGGAGAGTTTAACACAAGTGGCTGCTGATATCTTTTTGTTGAACTAATTTTGAATCGATTTCAAGGGTATTTCTTTACGTTCAACACACTTTAAAATATAACTTAATCTGACCTAGTTAACATAATAGGTTCCCGCTTACAGTAAAAATACCAATCAATAATTATTAAGGAAGGGTTGTAATGACCAATTATGTATGTACACCCTTAAATTGCATATTATGAAAGGCAAGGTCTGTGAAAAAATTATAAGTATATTTTAGGTTTACTTCAGAAGGCCCCACTTTACTGTCACGCATAGAAATATCACGTTTATACAATCTCTCCTAGGTACACCTTGAGAGAAAATGTAATCATTTTATAAATAAATTTTCATTCTGAGATTCATATTGCGAAATTATTTTTTAAAAACAACTGAACAAGTTCTTGTTTGGTAAGTTATATACATTCCTAATTATGTCTGTCTGCTCGATGTACTTATATCTGCTCTTTAAGTTTTTCTTCACACTTCAATTTCAGCAATTTTTTTCTTTATTTTCATTACAATCACCCTGATAAGTATTTTAATAACAAGAGCCTTATTTACACAAAAATAAAAATTTCGGCCAAATCAATAATGAAGACATCTCTTGACCATACTTGACCCACATACATCAAAATTGTTTTCATTTTAGAGAAAAAACTCTGGGCGCATCGTTGTTTAAAGAGGTTTAAAGGTTTTTTCAGTTTAATTAGTCATTTAGTTGTCGATATTGCTGTTGATGTTGTTGTTATTTTATTAATTTTCTGATTTTTTGCCTTGTAATTAAGAAAGTATTTTCTTAAGTGAAACACAAGATACTACAACAGAATACGATTATTTTCTTTTTGTTGCAAAAATTCCGCTGGCTGTGCCTTCATTCTACCAGTGCGAGTCTTCTCTCTACTATTTATACTGAGGCATACGTCGTATGTCATTTGAGGCATACGAAACTGTGGCAAGAAAATAAATGTTCGACAAAAATATAATTTGATTTTAAAATCTTGTGATTATTTTAAACGCTTGGGAAATACAAAAGAAAACCATGGCTATTTCGAAATAAAATTGAATTTTGAAGATATTCTAACTGCGGTCAAGTATAACGTAAAGAAGCTTTAATGAAACCGTAAATTTGTGTTCTCTACTGCTTTTAAGGGCATCACTCCTTTACGCTGTCTAGAATCCCTGAAAATCAATTCTACTATTGATTGGTTTAAAGTTTCCAAAAAATTTCATTTTCGATTCTTATTATCAAAATATTCCGAGTAATACGCTGGTTTCCACTAGGTCAGTTGATGACAATATGCCTCATGGAGACTTACTCTTTAAGTTTTCTATTTCATTATTTAACTATAACCTAAGTTTCCAATTAATTAAGGATTCAGAATAGTATGAGAAATCGCAACAAGTGCTTGATGAAAAGATGTCCAGAGCAAACTTTCTTTGATTCAGCAGATTTTATTTGATAATGAACTGCGATAAACAGTTTTTAACTACTAGGACATGAAAAACTGTCTGTCTTTACAAAATGAAATATTAAAAATTCAGTGAAGGTGATGTGGTTGTAAGGAACCGAATTAAGGAAGTGCTTGTAAATATTTCCGCAAAAAGTTATTAGTTCTGGTTCTACCGAGCCAGCCAACATGCCTATTAGTCTTCAAAACTATAATCATTTCATGAAATAAGATCCGCAGTAATACTATGTTCAGGCATGCACTTATATTGAGTAAATCGCAATAAACAGCATTATTGACCTCAATATTTCATATAAAATGTCAATTAATTATTGCTCAACAAATTCATAAATTGTTATTATATTGATTAAAACTTGAAATACAGCACTGTCATAAGTACGTTCAGTGAGCATATTACAATATTCCAAACACTTTCTATTGATATTTGACAACTCAAATATCAACAGCTGTCAAATGAATATTGAATAAGCAGCTGAACTGCGTATATTGTTATGTCTAAACACTTAAAATTTTGTAATCAATAAACCGAATATTGATTAAATAAAAGTGCATGTCTGAACATAGTAACTATAAGACAATCACCAAGTTCTGTTATGTTAAATAGCGAGTGCATTTGCATTTGGCAGTTCCGAATGGTTATGTCATCTGCTAAAGCAAAAATTAAGAATATGAATACGTGAATAAGGAGCAGAACATGAAATGCAATAGTGGATTGTGCGGTAAAAAAGTGAAATCAGTCACATAACGTGCTATGTGACTTTGCTTACATTCAGTCATGTTTACGACCAAATTTCTCATACCACTTATATTGTGTATGGTATACATGATCGGCAGGATCTACAGACTTCGAACGACAGAGATTTTTGAGAAACTTTTTATGGCCAATTTATTTATTCCCAGAGTTTTTACCAGAAATCTGCTGAGAGGAAGTCGCCGAAGAAATATTTTTTATACTTCGTTTTGTTGGAGATGTCTGATTTGCGGTTTGAACCTCTGCGTCACGTCTAATAAACCAACACACTACCTACTAGACTACGGCTACTTTGGGTATACTTACTGACTTAATAATGTATGTTTATTTTATTTATGAGTGGCGGTATTAATAGTTTAACGTCCTCTCCGAAGGGCAGTTTAACCCTAGAACCCTACCCATATTTTATATTGACTTTTCCTACCCTGGGTACTCGAGCACCCAGTTTTCACATGAGTTATAAATTTAGGAAAACAAGTTGCAAAATTCACAATTTCTTAGAGAATTTTCGGATCATTAGAAGGTAAGTATTTTATGGGTTTCGGGACATAGGGATATCGTTGGAAATTGCATTGCTGTTGGGCTGGCCAAAGCCGGCACGGTGTTCGCAATCTCTAAAATGTTACAGGACACAAGTATTCTGATCTGCCTCAGTTAACTTGGATATTATCCACGCTTCTGCCTTTAAATTGCATAGCCATCCATCGCAAAATACCGATAAGTACGGACCACTGTCCTTGTGATAGACATGCAAAAAGAATCAGATTACGACAAATAACTTCAAAAGGAATTTTTGGTCTGAACAGAAGGAAGATACTGTCTTTTACTTTACATGCCAGTGCCCTGCTCTTGCAATAAAGAGACGGATAATTGACCTCTCAATTTCGGACATCCTTAACCGAGCTCTCTTATATAAAAATTGCTGCAATACCAAGATTTATTTTGGAATCAGGTTGTTTGCCTATAGCAAATGTTTGATTCCCGGGTTGAATTGATCGTGGCACCTCTTGCTTTAAAAGGGTCCTCCATTTGATCTAGCCTAACCTACCGGTATTTTATTCGCTTATCTACTTTCATAAACATGTTGTTTCCCTATTTTAATACCTTATGTGGTATAATATTTTAGTATCCCAACCTCACTTTGATTAGCATCTGTTTAAACCGTTTTTCTATTTTTTTTTTAATTTTTTGTAAACTGCAACCACTTTTCCTAAAACGAGCATAACTACCACTGCTACACATAATTGTGTTCCCCATTTTGTAATGCTGAAATCAAAATCTTTCGGCTTACGCTGGCCTGTTAATGCATATTTAACGTATTTCGAAAAACCGCTTTCATATCCTCTTTATTTTTCTTTATCTTCAGCCCTTCTTATCTTTACAGAATTGGAAATAGTTTTATTGTATTCACGTCAGCTTCTAAGCTGCGGTGTCCCGTATTTTCGCTGGTATTTGTTTCGTTTATTATTTTTTGGGACATGTTCTCTAGCATCAAAAGATTTGTATTGTTTTTGGATGTATTTGTGTGTAATAAAAACTTTACCATTCGATATTTACAGAATCTCAGTTGCAGTGATTTGGCAATTTGTTGTCGTTGTTTTGTTTGCATACCGCAGTTTGGCTTTGGTATGGAGAACGAATTTTTGAAAGCCTTTCTATAAATAATTGAAGAGCAATAAAAATGTTAACAGTGGTTAGTAAAGCCAAAATCGATAATATTTTAAATAAAATTTATTTGTTTATTAATTATAAACGAGTATCTCAGACCTTATGCGCGGTATAGTGCAACAGACCAGAGCCTCTGGTGGGAATCGAAACCACAACCCTCACACTACTCACTAGATGACCATTTATTTTTAGCAATCCTGCGGCAATGATTCACCACACTAATATTGGGTTTTTAAACATGGACTTTCGAACTGTCAAATTAATTGTCATTTATTCACTCTGTTTTGCCAAATCACTGTTCGGTTTACATACCGTGCCTGTCATAATACTCATAATACTGAGAGGACTATTCACAATGTGATAGATAAATTCGAAACCACTTGTTTGGAAAACGTTGGTCCATCGTATGCCGACGAATCGCAAGATCTGCCGAAAACATCGCTGCTGTTTGTAAGCGTGTGCAGAGAATCTGCATTCAGCCTTTTACAGACCACATTGTAGCGAATTTTACGTCGTTTCTTGTACCTGCACTCGTACACAATACAATTACTACAGGAACTTAAGTTTTTCGACCATAGACAACGATGCGTGCGCTCTGAATGGCCTCTGGAGCAGTGGGCAAGAGATCCTAGTTTTCATTGAAAAATCATTTTCATTGAAAAACTCGCTTCTGGATGAATAGGTACGTACACAAACAAAATTGTCAAATGTAAGGCCATACCAGTTCACATAAGATTCAGGAGTGTCCAATACCTTCTGAGAAAGTAAGTGTTTGGTGTGGGTTATGGGCTGGTGTTCTTTAAAAATGTCATTGGCCAGCCATCTCTCTCAGTGGCAAGCACTGTAGGTCAATCGTTATCAATTTCCTTTAGCCTGAAATGGATGATTTGGATACCAACCATATATGGTTTCAACGAGACGGCATGGCAACACAGCTTATGCCACTTTGAATATTCTGAAGGAGCTATAGGGGCCATGCTCATGTGCACTGGCCACCATTACACTTTCTTTTCAGGGGGTTTTCTTAATTCGCAGTTGTATGCAATAAAAACCACAGACTACAAAGGCAGTTTAAATTTAGCCTGATTTATGCGCCAGAATTATGGAAAATTTAACATTTTAAATACAATCCATGTAGAGAAACCGTGCGGACGTTTAAACAATTTTTTATTCCAAACATAAATTCAGCAATAGGCCTTGTAATCGAATATAAAATTTTGACAATATACTACAGAAACTTTTTTAATTGATATGTTAATAAACGCCCCTACAAAAGTGTCTAAAAGGTCAGACATCACGAACAAAACAAAAAAGAAAAAATTTTTCGTCGGCGTCTTTCGCACATTTCTGTCAGAAACTTTGAGAGTAAATAAAATTGCCATGAAAAGTTTCTAAAAATCTGTCGTTCCGAGTCAAATTTATACTGCAGGCCCTGTCTCTCATGTATAAATTTAAAACACACACCACATAAGTGGTATGAGAAGCTACTTACTCCTGACTGAAGTGTTGTATGTATTATGTATATATTGTTTTACCTTTTAAGAACGTTTAAAATATGAGTTCGTAGATTGCAAATAAAATAAAAATAAATTTGTTTGGTTTCATTTAAATTTTTTTTTATTATTCGCACAATTCTGTGTGCCACTGTTCACAACTTTATGTAAACAACAAAATTGCCTTTTTTGTTATTCCTCTGTTTATATGCTTTGCATAAACAATAACAATTACTAGACAATTATGCGACAGATCTTTGTAACGGAGATCTTCAAACCACGATTACACTCTTCAAACATACCACGTCTTCACACAAGAATGACTGAACTTCACTAACTCAGTCGCCTGCTTAGCTTTGCCTTTTATATGGCAGAGTAAACAGTCTGAGGAATGTTCCTGAAGGCGAATGTTCATGACTTCGCCTTCTTGAAATCTCTATAAATGTAAACAACGATGTTTACATTTATTATTGTAGTGCTGTTTGTGTATTTTGTTTACATTTATTTTTGTAGTGTTGTTTGTGTAATTTTTGTACCATTTTTTTATGCTGGTATTTATTGTTATGTTAAGCAGTGTGATAATTTGTAAACAGGTTTGTTAACTGCATTGTTTTGTTTTTGTAGCTTTTTTTATAATATTAACGTTAAGCGATGTAAAAGCAAATCACCAGTATCAAGATTTTTCATTTTCGTAACAATATTAACTCCGGCTTTGATGGAGTCGGCACTAAAAAATGATGAGAGCTCTTCCTCCATGGGAACATGATTAGAATTAATACACAGAACGTATATGATGTTAGAAGTTAAATCGTAATACTAGTTGCAATGCGTTGTAATGGCCAAATAGGTATGTAAGTATAGCACAAATTTCAAGTAATTTATCCGAAAATCATGTGATAGCTTTGGTGGAATAGGACTTATCGTAATCGATTACGTGTGAAGGTAAATATGTTACTTACCATCAACAGCATTATTGCTGACAACCCGCATGCCAGTGAAATCGTTGGCTTAAGGAAAACCTAATAGCCTCATAAGCTGACTAAAAAATTTATGTTCATTTGTAAAACAACACAAAATTATATGTTTTTTATTGTTACTAGACAAGAAATAAAGTGGCATGATTGACATGATTCGATAATAGTTTTGCCTGCATTGACAGACAACTTCTACTACATGGGTACAATGGTGCAAATGTTTGTAGCAAAAGACAAAAAAAAAACTTGTTTAGATTATTAAAAGAAAAGAAAAACTTAACGTAGAAAAAATTCAACTGAAAAAATCCCTAGTAACCGCAAAGAGGTCACGTACTACTTTAAAATATATTTGATTTTTTTACCCTCTTATACTGTGTTAACGACTGCTGCGGGTTATGATGATGATCATCATCTCCGGCATGACGTTGCAACATTTTTAGTTTCGAAACAATTCCTTTTTACACTGTATTTATAATATACTTCATGTTGTAAACTACATTCGGTTCGGTAGAGGAAATACGTTTTTGATAAAGTTAAATATTTTACTGTGATTTTTTTATTTTAAAACCAACAAATACATGCCATATTGTGTGCCACATAAAAAAATTAACGAGAGGAAAAAAATTAAATATACTTTTAGAAAAAGGTTAGTGGCTTGTGTTCTAGTTTTCATTTGCTATTCTTTTTACGTGGTGGGTTCCAAGCCCTACGCATAATCCTAATTTAAAGCTCAGGCATTAGTTAACATCTAGCGGGCGCTAGAGGGGCCACGAGGAAGCTGCGTGTCAGCTTAAATACAGCAAGATAAGGATCGTCCTGGAGGTTGCCATTTTGACCCCAATCAGAAACTTTGACTTGTTTGCATATCTCATATCCCGTCCCATCCTCTCTCGCACAACGAAACTTTTACTCTATAACTATACTTGAAACTATTCGAGAGAAAAGTTCTACGCAAGATCTATGGTCCAGTGCGAGTTGGGTATGATTTCCGTATCCAATCCAACAAGGAGCTGTATAAGTTCCTCCACAACATGGACGTGTTGCAGCGCATTAGCATCCAGCGGCTGCGCTGTATCGTTCGGATGGAAGTAGACGTTTCGGCGAGACGTGTATTTGACGCGTGGATTAGCGGAAGTCTGTAAAGAGGACGACTTTGTCCACGTTGGAAGGACCAAATTGAGGAAGCCCTATCTTCGATTGGTGTAAACTGGGGAAGGCGTGTAAGAAGCGGAGGTATTTGGAAGGATGTGATAGAGCAGGACAAAATTCCATAAACGGGTTGTTAATATCCACTTAAGTAAGAAAGTAAGTGAGTAAGTCGCGTAGTCTAGTAGGTAGTATGGTGGTAGTAAGGCCAAGGTCCAAGTCAATCATCTCAAACAAATCGAAATTTGAAAAAAATATTTCTTCGGGGACTGCTTCTCAGCAGATTTCTGGTAAGAACTCTAATAGTCAAATAAAATTTCCATGAAGAGTTTCTCAGAAATGGGTCGTTCAGAGTCGCCACTCATGTATAAAATTCACACACAACATAAATGGTGTGAAAGCTAGGTCGTAAATCTGACTGAAGGGTTGTAATGGCCAGGTATATATGTATGTAAGTAAGTAAGTTTAGAAAAAGTAACACAAAATGATAGTTGTCAACCACCATAGTTCGGAATTTCAAGTTGGAAGACATTGTTACGAAAATGAAAAATCTAGATACTGGTGTCTTGCTTTTACATCGCTTAACATTAAAATTATGTATAAACAAAAGCTACAAAAAGAAACCAATGCAGTAAAAAAACCTGTTTACAAATTATCGTAGTGCTTAATATAACAACAAACTCCAGCTTAAAAAATGGTAAACAAGTAAACAAAATATACACCAACAAGACTACAATACTAAATGTAAACAACGATGTTTACTTTTATAGAGATTTCGAGAAGGCGAAGTCATGAACGTTCGCCTTCTTGAACATTCATCAGACCGTTTACTTTGCCATATAAAAGGCGAGGCAAAGCAGGCGACTGAGTTAGTGAAGTTCAGCCAGTCTTGTTTGAGGACGCGGAGTGTTTGAAGAGAGTAATCGTGGTTTGAAAATCTGCATTACAAAGATCTGTCGAATAATTGTCCAGTAATTGTTATTGTTTATTACTTAGGATATAAGCAGAAGAATAACAAAAAAAGCAATTGTTGTTGTGATCAGTGGCACACATAATTGTGCGAATATTAAAGAATTTTAATTAAAACTCGACACAATTTTATTTTGATTTTATTTGCAATTTGGAGCTCATTCACACAAGGCAGGACATTTAGCCTCCATTAAAACGAGAATGGCTTTTAAAGATTTCGAATCTCATCTCTTTCCCACATAATTTTTATTGACCCGCACCGTAATTGTGTGATAAAGTGCAGGCAGGGGGAAAAGAAAAGAAAGAAAAAAATTTAAGTACACTAAAAATATTTCGAATCTTTTGACTGTATCTGAATTATATACCAGCAGTACCAAATAATAGCTTAACACAGCTTTACAAATAAACGTAATCAAATAGAATTGTCATCACATAAAATCATGAGAGAGACACCTGAAAAACGCAATCACATAACGACCCTGAAGAACATTTTTTTTGGGAGAGTTAAGGAAAAATGAAATAGAAAAAAGAAATGGAAGACAGCAGCAAAAATTTATGATAATAAAAATTTAGCTACAAAAACAGAATAAAAAATGGCACAATAAAATCCATTTATCAAAATAATGACATCTCCTTGCTTTTATTTGTTCCTGTCTAATGCTGTTTGTTCGCCAGCCAAAAAGTGCATTGAACTGATGACTAAAAAATAAACTTTTTGTTTGTATGTCGAAAAGAATATAAAAAACAATTTATGAACAAAAAAACAAAACAAAACAAAAAAAAAAACTCCCAACCTAAACCTTGGGCGATTTAAACAAATTGATAAAATATTGTATCTGTTGCCTGAAATTAGTTGTAGTTTTTGATTTTAATCTGTGTGAGCATTTAAAGCAGATTTTAAAAGCCATATGCCACTATTGTTTACGTACAAACTCACAAATAAAGCCAATGACAGAAACCAGCAATGATAGAAGGGACTGAAATAAACAAATAAATGCACAAAAACCCATTAAAATTTTAAAGGGATTAACAAATCTGCACAAATATACCAAAAACAAAAAAAAATTACAACCAAATCCGCCTACTATATGCTCTACTCAAAAAAATTTATAAAATATTCATACTCTCCGAAGAACTGAACTGTCCTCATACATACATACGTACATAATTGATCATTACAACCCTCCAGTTAGGGTTAAGACCTATCTTCTAACACAGGACCCACAGTTGAAAGTCGATTTTTAATAACAGATTATTAAGAAACGCTTTTCAGAGTTTTTGCCAGAAATCTGCTGAGAGGCAGTCCCCAAAGAAATATTTTTTCATACTTCGTTTTGTTGGAGTTTGTTGGAGAGTCCTTGAATTCACGCCTCATAAGCGGACAGACTACCTATAGTTCTCATTACTGTGAAATCCGAAGCACTCAACCCATTGTCTAGTAGGAACCCCAAGCTGTAGAGCAAATTTTTGTTAATAAAGTCCTAGAAAGCTCTTAGAACTCCAAGAGGTCTCTGGGAGGGCCTTAACCACAAATTTGTCTCCGCTCTCGATTAGTCGATAAATGCTATGAAAAGAGAATTTCAAGCGTTTTAGTAAATATCATCCAAGTCCAAATTAATACTGAAGCAACCAATTCAGTATCGATCTGGACACTATATTCATAACAAAAAGGGTTGGAGAATATAGATTATGCTTGCTCTTGCAGAAGTGCCAGGCTAGACATCAAAACAAAATAAAAAAAGTATTTCTTCGGCGACTTCCTCTCAGCAGATTTCTTGCAAAAACTCTGAGAGTAAATAAAATTGCCATGAAAAATTTCTCAAAAATCTGTCGTTCGGAGTCGACTTTAAAACTGTAGGTCCCACCACTCATTTATCAAATTAACACACACAACATAAGTTGTGTGAGAAACTAGGTTGTAATCCTGACTGAAGGGTTGTAATGAACAATTATGTATGTTGCTCTTTCAGTATACATTTAACCGCTCATACAGCAATGTAAGGTCTGAGTTCCCATCTTCTTCAAGTACTTACTATATTGGTCATTACAACCATTACAAATCTGAGAAACTTTTCATGACAATTTTGCCAGAAAACTGCAGACAGGAAGTCAGTGAAGGAAATCCTTTTTCATATTTCATTGTGTTCGAAATGTCTGAATTGGGGTTTGAACAACAAGTTTTTGTTTAATAACGCAATACATACATAAGTAGTTGGTCAGGATTACGACCTCAGAACACTTACGTTGTGTGTTAATTTTCATACACGAATGGCGGGACCTACAGTGTAAAGTCGCATCTGAACGACAGATTTTTGAAAAACTTTTCATGACAATTTTATTTAATCTCAGAGTTTTTGTTAGAAATCTGCTGAAAGGAAGTCGCCGAAGAAATATTTTTTCAAATTTCGTTTTGTTGGAGATGTCTGCCCTGGTGTTTGAAACTACGGCGACTAAAACACCAACGGTTACTTCAATCTTCTTTAAAAATCGTAAAGGACTGTCTGCGACATCATCATTTGCAAGATGGAGAAAACTTACTAAATGAAAGAATATTTGTCTCTTTAATAGGACAATATCACAGAAAATGGATGTAAAATATTTATGAAAATCGCTATCATGGAGATCTCATCTAGAGAGTATCTCACGAAAGACCAGACATACCATAATGATCTGCAAACCAAAAGTTATGCACTAGATGCACACTATGATGATCAGATTAAAGCCTTTCATCGGGATTACAACCTAGCTTCTCACACCACCGAACGACAGATTTTTGAGAAACTTTTTGTGACAAATTTTTTTACTCCCAGAGTTTTTGCCAGAGGACTTTTGCGAGTAAGTCGCCAATAGAAATTTTCCATATTTCGTTTTGCTTAAAATGACTGAGCTTGGATTTGATCCACGGGCCAACACACTACCCACTACACCGTTTTGAAATTTTAAGATTTATAGAGAAAAAGAATCCAAGTGGCTTTGAGACAATTAGAAGCTTTGTTGATAAATTAAAAATAGAGAAGGGAAATGACAATATTCAGAATGGAGGTTTTCTCGAGTCTAACATGTACACAACACATTTTTTGAATCTGTAAAGAACTAATGCTTCTCATGAAGATATACCCGAAAACATATTATATGCATGACAGCCAATTGTCAGCTGTCAAGCTGATGAGTATCAATAAATGTGTGGGAGCAATAGTCTTGGAGCAGTCATTCTAGGAATACGTTATAAAGTTGGAGGAGAGTACAATTGATCGCATGGTTGCAGTACTAAAGCACCTCTCCACGACAATATTATCAATACCATACTGTCCTTCTAAGTCTATCTGTTAATTTTGCCTCAAATTTCAATCAAAGATATTTTTCTCACCGCACTTCCAGCATTTTATTCAACCATTTAATTACCGGCATTTAAAATAAACTCATTACATACATACGTGCATAATTTATCACTACAACCCTTCAGTCACAATTATACAAGAGTGGCGGAACCTACAGTTTAAGGTCGACTCCGAACGACAGATTTTTGAGAAACTTTTCATGACGATTTTATTTACTCTCAGAGAGAAAATTGCTAAGAGGAAGTCACCGTGACTAATATTCTTTTTTATTTCATTTATTTGGAGATGTCTGACCAGGGGTTTGAACCAAGGCCTCATGGTTAATAAGCCAATTCCGCACATAGTAGACTATGGTCACTACTACACTCATTGTAGTCCCTCATTTAGCATACTCTGTGTAGAGACTGCATATTTCTCGCATATTCCATGCATATCTACCCTCACCCAAACAAAATAAGCTGAATCCACAAAATGTTGTTGAAACAAAAATATGTGAAAATTATTTGCACAATAGAAATATTAATTCAAAGAAATTCTTTTTATACTCCTTAAAAGGCCAGAAGTAAAGCAAAAACTTAAAATGCCAATTAAGGTGTACGCTCGTGTTCATTTTGGTTTTTTACTTTAAGCCACAATAAAATTGTTTAACCAAAATAAAAGGAGATGCAGGATTGTAGCTTGGGTACTACTGTTAAGTGTTTAAAGCCTAAAGAAAGAATAAAACAGCAATGAAAGCAAAAAGTATTATTGTAAACGAAATAAATTGCGGCAACAGAAAGGTTTTTGTTTTCTTCTGAAAGCCCTTTAAAATTTAACAATTTCGCTTATTTGAGAAAATAAAAACGAAAAAATGTAGGCAAGCCAAAATCATCCTTTCAGAATTGTAGGAGTATGTCCAGTCGAAAATAATAATGACGGAAAATATGGTAAATGATGAAATAGTGAATAACAATAAGGATGCAACACAATAAACAATTTTTTAGAAAAATAAAACTTTTAAAGATAAACTTTACTGCTGGTAAAAACTTTTTGGCTTAAATTAGAAACTGTAAAGCACAAAAAATGGAATTCCTAATTTTTTAAAATTTTTTAATGCTAAAAAGAATTCCTTATTTGTGTGTTGATGTATTCGACTCGAGCAAGTGTTTTAAACCCAGCTCAGACATCTCCAACAGATTGAAATATGAAAAAATATTTCTTTCGGCGACTTCCTCTCCGCAGTTGTCTAGAGTCGTCTAGTGTCTAGAGCGAATAAAATTACCATGAAAGGTAGCCCAACTTCGTTGTTCGGAGTTGGCATTTAACTGTAGGTCTCGTTAGTCACGCATAAAATTAATACATACAACATGGTTTGGTTGTGAGAAGCTAGGGCTAGAGGGTTGGAATTACCATTGTAATTCTAGTTTAGGATTTCATGACAAATGGATACGATTTGTTTTAAAAGTTTCCGTGAAAAAATTTGTGTTTTCTTAACGGCGCCACGCTAGCATTGGAATCAACAGTTTACAGGGAAATACAACAATTAAGTGGCTCTTAGTCCTTTCCAGAAGTCACCGTAATCCAGTACATAGTGTGTTGGGTTATTAGACGTAAGGCTACGGTTCAAACCGCAGGTCAGACATCAAAACGAAATATGAAAAAATATTTCTTCGGTGACTTCCTCTCAGCAGATTTCTGATGTATGTATGTAGTCGTTTCCAGAAGTCCGTTGTCTTCTTTGTCCAGATCAGTAAATTTCTTAGAACTCTTGTTCCGTCTAATATCATGACGGGGAATTCTCAATTTTTTAAACAATTTGGGTTACCACTCTATTGAATACAGAAATTCGACAAAATTTTTCCGTTCCAAAAAAATTACTCCCCACTCTGTCCGCCCTTTCTGAAACGATATTGTTGTTGATTTCTAGAGGCGAATGAGAATCTTGAAGTTTGAACTTCGTACAAGCTAAAGACCTAAACGCCAGCTTCATGAGTTCGTTTAAGTTGGGTACAATTCTACACTTCACCAAGAGCAATCTGCATTACTGATATCTATTTGACGAAAAATCTATAATGGCCAGTCCTGGAATAATTGTCTTTATAACACAATCCTAGAGGCTGTTGTTAGCATTATTAAGCTTTATTACCTTGAAAAGAAGAGATAAAACATGTTGCATAGAGCATTTGTAAGCGCTTTCCCTTTCTGAATTTAAATAAAACAAAGTGTGTTTTAAATATTATCGGCCTTCATTAATGCTGTTATGTGCGTAATATAACATCCGTCAAATTTCCATCACAGCATCTGTGAATGGAGTGCATTCCAAATCCTATTTTCCCTGACTATCGCCCATAAATCAGAGACTTCAGAGAGTGCTCTGCATTTTTTGATATTATTATTCGCATACTCGTGTGACTTAAAAACCCCCGTAAGTAGAAGTCTTGATCATGCCCTTAAATCCCTCCTGAAGAATATACAATAAGCTGTGTCGCACTCAGCGACATCATTTTGAAACTTCATGTCGTTGGTGTCCAGAATCATCCAATTCCAGCCAAAAGAAATTGATATTTATTGATCTAAACTGTGCACTGTTGACAGTGATGACATTGCCAATGCGGTTTTCAAAGAAATATGGACCAAAAATGACTCTAACCCTATATCCATCCTAAAGAGTGTCTTTTTTGATGCATTGTAGAAGGATGCCTAAATGTGGCCTATGCAGTGCAGTAATTCCATATGTATGCGTGTTCTCTAAAGGCATCTCTGTAAGTCAAATGTAATTTTTTAAGGCATAGGTACTGCGAAATTATTTTAGGAATATAGTGCGGACTCGATTAAGCGAACTTGAAAAAAGAAGAATATTTTTAACCGTAGATCTAGCTTTGTATCAATTTTTGAAATACTATAACTTTAATTCACAAAAAGTTAGATGCCTGATATTTTTTAATTCGTTAGTATTGTTATCGCCATTAATTTAAAGCAAATAAAGAAAAAAATTGCATACAGAATTTAAAAAATTCAATAACTTTATAATTCTGGCTTATGTATCATTTTTGACACATACGACTTTCCTAGAGATTCTTTGGTGTTGGATGAAAGTGAAAAGTTTGAATTTTATGTTGTTGTTGTTTTATTAAATGATTTCTAATTACACCGAAAGGTTGTAATGACCGATTATGTATATAATATTCCTGCTGCTGAAAACTCTGAAGGAGTAGAAAACAGAAGACCGTCTTATGAACAGACGAAAGTATTGGCAGCAACAAACATGTTAATAGGATGTTTATCGCCAAAGATGGTACTACTTGCAACAGAGAAGCGCATTCCTTTAGCAGTTAGGGAAGAGAAAATATTACAAATTCTCACGCAGATGGACAGCAGCTGTTTCAAGAAATTTTTTAGAGTCTTTCGTACTGCTCTTCTCATATTTATCTTACGCGACAGGCAAACATTAGAAAAAAGTGACTCGTACTATGTTTTATTTCATTGATATTACAGAAGGATTAAATTTCGGTCAACTACGTACGTATAAGATAACAGAATCACTCGCTTTGATAATGTGCTACCTGGAAGTGACGAAAAATTTACACCTATTACGCCTTTTCGAAAAATGAGCTGAAAGTCTTTCAGCTTTTGATGATGCTAATAATTTTGTCGATTGAAAATTGATATGCTGCAATAATCGAGTTCGCACTGTAGCTAAATTCTATAGTTAAACTTAATTTGCATCTAACATTCGTTTTAATTTTACGGAATTATTAAACCAAAAAAAAGTAGCACGCAATTCTTTTCCTTTTCCACAGGACAGTAAATGTTGAGAAGCACAATGAATTAATCACTTTATTTAAAAATATTGACAGAAAATGTTGAAATTTAAAAACAGCCGTAAAACAATAAAAATCTGTTAAGAGGTGTCTAAACAAATTTAATTCACCACTATAAATTCGACATGCCTCATAATAATAATACTTAACACCACATCACAAACTTTAAACTTTAATATGTAACTGTTATATAAACAAGTTTCTTAAAAACGGCAATTTGTTTCAATTAATTTATACAAGATATGAATATGTTATACAACATTATTTAAATACAACAAGTTGCTTTACTCAAAAATTTAAACAAAATTTTATTCAACATATACTGCCCTTGTATAGGCCTGTATACCAGCAGAAATAACATCGAATATGGAAGCAACACGTAAATTTGAATGTTGATATTAGTACCCGTTGTTTAACATAAATTCACAATTTCAATTTAACATGATATATTTAAGCTGTCTCCATGGCAATAAACTTGTTGCTGTCTTTTAAGAACATTCTAACATTTTATATGTGAAGTTCTGTTCAAATTTCATGCAAAATACTGTCAGATTACATGTAAAAATATTTCGTACAAAATGTTTTTAAAGAATATAGCTCTCTGTTCTTGTTGCATAGAACAAGCCCAATGAAGATGTCAATGTTATTTTGCAATTGCAACAAGTTTGTAGCAACATTTTATACCTATATGAAACAGAGCTTTCAATTAACATAACCCCGCTTCTTAACGATGTATACCAGTTTGAATTTAACATAATAGTTCTCCTCTTTATAAGCCAGTAGAAATATATTTGAATATGGAAGACAACATGTAGAAAAGACTGTTGATATTAATGCCCACTATTTTACATTGTGATTTTTAAACTTTTTCATTTCTTTTACGTAAATATGAGTATAACTTGTTGATGTTTAAAATTTAACAAAGTTGAATCAACTTTGCATACAATGTCATCATTTTGAGGACAATACTCATTAACATTGTTTCCCCTTTCAAATTTAACCTAACAAACCTTTTAATAACAATGTTGTGATATACACAGTATGAGGTAACATTAAGACATATTCTGAAAATTTTAATTGTTTAACATTGTCCCAGCTTTTAACAATTTTATTATAAACATTTTGACTACTGTAATAATTCGAAGTCCAAGCAACATGTTGCCTAGTTTTAAATCCAGCAATTTAACATAGTCTCATTGCAAGACAGATATTATTAAAACTTGCATTGTTTAACATTATCCCACCATTTAACGGTATGAAGGCAACATTTGGTTTAATAAAATTGCTGTAACAATTCGAACCTAAAGCAACATGTTGATTGGTATAAAAACCTGCTATTGAACATAGTTTCTGTATGTCAGGGTTTAAAATGTTGTTATTTATGAACTGTTTAACCCAGGTCAGTTATGCACTCGGCCACAAAAGTATACATACGGATAACAAATTTCAGGACTTTTTAACTAATCCGTTTTCGTTGAAAATCTTTGTAATTGTCCGACAACTTTCCTCGATTTTAAGATGGTATTTTGCATTGGTTCAGAAATTTGTGAAATTTGTAAATCGGATGTGTACTTTTGTGGGCCTGTGCAGGGCCAGAATTCAGTTCAATTTCAGAAATTGTTTAACCAATGCAAAAGACCGTCTTGACATCAGGGAAACTATAAAGATTTTCAACGAAAACGGATTTGTTAAAAAATTTCTGAAATTTTTTAACCGTATGTATACTTTAGTAACTGTGTGTAGGTACTTACAATTTGTTTGCCTGTAAGAGGAACAATAAGATTGAAATAATTTTATAGGTTTGATTGTCCAATTTTTGATTGTTCTATTTTTACCATAATATTCTCATTCATTTGCTCTGCTACCTTCATACATAATTGGTCATTACAACCCTTCAGTCAGGTTTCTCACACTATTTATGTTGTGTGTGTTAATTTTATACATGAGTGGTGGGACCTACAGTTTAAAGTCGACTCCGATCGACAGATTTTTGAGAAACTTTTCATGGCAATTTTTTTTACTCTCAGAGTTTTTGCCAGAAATCTGCTGAGAGGAAGTCGCAGAAGAAATACTTTTTGTATTCTATTTTGATGTCTGACCTGGGGCTCGAACCCTGGCTTTACGTCTAATAAGCCAACACACTACCTACTAGACTACGGCGAGTTCTCTGCAATTTAACTTTTAAGGAATATCGTCTGAAGGTTCTCCTGATAAAAAAGGGGAATCACATACCTAATACTGATATTTTCTTTTACTTCGTATGCATACATACCAATGCAGTCACATATGTATGTATGTACTAAAACATACCATACATAAAACATACTGTTATGAAACATTAAAATTATAAACAAAAGCTACAAAAAAAAACGATGCAGTAAACAAAACTGTTTACAAATTATCGTACTGCTTATAACAACAAACACCAGCATAAAGAAATGGTAAACAAGTAAACAAAAATACACAAACAACACTACAAAAATAAATGTAAACAAAATACACAAACAACAATAATGAATGTAAAGAACGATGTTTACATTTATAGAGATCACGAGAAAGCGAAGTCACGAACATTCGCCTTCACGAACATTCATCAGACTGTTTACTCTGCTATATAAAAGGCAAGATGAAGCAGGCGAATGAGTTAGTAAAGTTCAGTCAGTCTTGTGTGAAGATGCGGTGTATTTGAAGATCTCCGTTGCAAAGATCTGTAGAACAATTCACTAGGAATTATTATTATTTCTGCAAAGAATGTAAACAAAGGAATAACAAACAAAACAATTGTTGTTGTTTACATCAAGTTGTAACAGTGGCACACAGAATTGTGCGAACAATAAAGAATTTTGATTAAAACTAAACACAAATTTATTTTTATTTTATTTACAATCTACGAGCTCATATTTTAAAGGGTTTTAAAAGGTAAACACGTAACAATATTAAATGTACAGTTTCTTTTTAGATTTGAGAATATAAAACACAACGGCAATTGGTTTCAGCCCTTTAGATCACACTCTTGCGCTCATTCCCATATTTGTTTAACTCAACTCGATTTCGCTGGCCACAATCAAATGCAAAGCAGCTCAATTAAGCAATTCGGAATGTCTAAGATCTATCCCACTCAAGTATGGGGACTGTGTTCAAATTGATTGTGCGGCAGCCCATCTGCATTTATAAGTTTCGTTATAGAATTTGGTCATCAAGCACAACAATTTTGCAATTGCAACGTAAATCTGCATGCGTATTAAATATAATAAAGACAGGCATTTATTCTTTATCAATGATGTTACTATGTTGCTTTTAGCACTAATTCCCCCATTGCTTCGAATAAAAATAAAGCAAAGATCCTAAAAGTAAAGCAGCAGAAACTTTGCTTGTTGTCGCGCTGTCTTTAAAACAAACACTTCAAAATAAACCCATGAATTCAAACTTTGAGAGATCGCACTATGTGGCATTTACCCTGAAAAGCTGGCCAAAAAGGCAAAAATGAATTTGAAGAAATTTAAGAAACTGAGTATGCAGTTCGATAGACAACAAAATTCTGCATTACATAGTGAATTTTCACGACTTCAAGTTGAGATTTGTAGATTTGAGACGATGTCAAGTCAGAAAAGTGAAGAAAATTAAATGCGTTTTTGGTGTTTTTTTGAAATTTTAATAGGTTTGTATGATATTTTTTTGTGGCTAAACGAATAGAGGTTTTATATTGATTTTTTTTATTTGAAAGGTATGAGTAACTGCTACTTTCAGTTTTTTTATATATATCTCATATATTAATGTTAAAATTATTCGTTTAAAATTTAAAAATAATAAAAATTTCACATTTTTTTACCCTACCCAAAAAAAGATAATGATTTTAAAGGTGAAAGTAGTTTTTAGTAGTTTAATGTTATACACCATAAGAAAA
The DNA here is from genome assembly GCA_936449025.2 of Sarcophaga subvicina. Classification (NCBI taxonomy): domain Eukaryota; kingdom Metazoa; phylum Arthropoda; class Insecta; order Diptera; family Sarcophagidae; genus Sarcophaga; species Sarcophaga subvicina. Next base: position 79,785,066 of record OW388084.2, read on the forward strand.
TATGAACTCTCTACATTCAGGAACAAAAAAAAAGTTTGCGCGAATTTGCGCAATTTTTTTTGGCGATTTTTTGAAAATTTTACTTTTTTTGAAAAATTCAAAAAATTAGACGCAGTGTAATAAAGCCATTGGCAATAAAGCAGTGGTGCTCAAACACATACTATCATAGTTTTAGTTGTGTTGGTAAAGCAGCGGAGAACAAAATTCAACTTAATTTTTGATAATCGTACACTGGGAAAATAAAAAAATAGGTTTGTTGTGTTGCGTGCATGCACATAATGAACTTATGTATGTATGTATGTATTGATGAATATATTGATGTATGTGGGTATGTATGTATGTATTGATGAATATATTGATGTATGTATGTGTGTGTATGTATGTATTGATGAATATATTGATGTATGTATGTATGTATAGATGAATATATTCATGCATATATGTATGTATTGATGAATATATTCATGCATGTATGTATGTATTGATGAATATATTGATGTATGTATGTATGTATTGATGCATATATTGATGTATGTATGTATTGAGGAATATATTGATGTATGTATGTATTGATGAATATATTGATGTATGTATGTATCAATACGTCTGTCGTCAAATTCAAAAAGAACATTCCGTCATCGAATGGACGGCACTGCTTTGCTAAAGTCAAAGCAACTATATATGATGCCTTTTTAAAAGGCAACGACAATTTAACGTCATTATATGGTAAATTATTGTAATTTGGTACGTCCGTTTCGTCAACCAAAATTTTAAAAAGATTCTGCTTTTAATTGCAATAATTTTAAAGTTCTATCATTTCCTTTAATGTTGTCGAAAAATCCATGGCTAGCCTCGTAATGTCTTTTTATAAAAAAAAGAATTACGACATAAAGAGCGATAACACACAATACATTGTGCATTACCATCCATATTCTCTATAAAAAAGAAATCATATTCCCAATTTTCATCAAAAATTTTGCTGCGTGTGTTTGCAAAAAACAAAAAATCATTCAGAAAAGTTGCGTAGCGAGGTCTTACCTCATCAAGTGCTAAACATCAACTGAATTGATTTTGTTCTCTGAGTTCAACACAAAACAACAAACAAAGCAACAAACACACGATCATTATAAGAAACCGCACAAGTAAGCTTATAGTGTCGGTGTGTCAACGCAGCGTCAGCAGAATTTTCTTTGCCTATCACATGTGATAGGAAATTTGGATTTTGAGCATCACTGCAATAAAGCCATATGGCGTACGAATTATGCGAGGAAATTCAGTAGAAGCGATACCAATCGAAATGTCCTGAATAGGTTACTTTTAAGCAGTGACTTTTATAAACTGCAGTACACAAAAATTGCGAAGGAATAGACAAGCATTTTCATCAGATACTATTAAATTACTCCTTCCTGACATTGATGATGAAAATGATAACGATTTTAACGATTGTAGTTAGTTTCACTTTTTAAGTATTTTTAAGTTAAGTATTAAATAATGTAAAATAAATATTATGAATAATTATTAATTATAATAGAACTTTAAAAACTTAATTACATATGTATATCGACTATTATAACAATATTGGATGTACGTTTGATTTTCTTAATCCGATCATAATAAAATGTGATCACAAATGATTCACATTCATATTAAACATGTTCATGTCGAATTTCATCGAGGTAATAAAATTTTTAAGCCAATTATAATTGCTAAACATATTTTCTTAAGGGGCCCTATTTTGGACCAAGGGGCAATTATTGACCGACCATAACAAAATTTGGTAATATGATTTCGATTGACAAAATACACGTTCATACCGAATTTCATTGCGATACCGATGTTTTTAAGCCATTTATAAGCGCAAACGTGAATTTCTAAAGGGGACTTTATATGGGGACTAGGGTCAAATGTGATCCGATTTTCACCAAACTTTTCGCCATGATTTCTTAGTACACAGAGCTAATCCATGCTAAATTTTACAAATTAACAGTATTGTTCATCGAATGTAAATAATAGCGTATTTAAATAATTAGAGATCCGATTAATTTTGTACTACCAAATAAATTACTGGAATCATAATAATCGATACCAAAAGTAAAATTGCATGCTGGCGCATAAACCGGTATATATATATTGGCTTGTCACTGGAAAGTTATTAATTTTATAAACCACATTCTAAAAAATTTATTAAAAAGGAAACAAAGTTTAGAATATTAAAATCAGAATTTAATATTTCATCATACTTACACCCTTAAACGGACATTTTTGTGGTAGATTGGTGAACTTTTTAAAGTCCTGCGATATCAAACGTAAAAATTTAAAATCAAAGCTCTGTTGAAAAAAACTACATGCATCGAATCTTATATCAGCAAAACGTAAGGACTTTTTAGCAAATGTTGGTTTAGCATCGATCCAAATGCGGAGTTTAAACTCGTTGTCCATATCCCTATCGAATTTATATGTTTGGTTAAACAGATAATGTACGGTGTTAAGCTTCAGAAAGCTACACTTAAAAAGCTTAAGACGTTTGCCAAATGCTTGGCAAGTGTGATTATATAACTCAATGTTATGTTGACGTTTGGCACTCTAAATAATAAAAAAAACAAGTCATAATAAGGTTTTTGTTCTTGAAACTGTAGTTGAGTTATGGCGTCTTACCTGACATGTCATCAAAAGGAAATTCAAAGCGATAAAAATACTTAAAATTTTAAAAAACATTCCACTCATTTTATGGTTTATTCAAGACTAAATGAGGCATTTAAATCAATAAACAGTATTTTGCAAATTAAATGTTTTTAATATTTAAATAACGAATTGTTTAATTGGTCGAAATAGATAACAGAAGGAAAACACTGAAAGAAATTCGAGGCATCAACCAAATCTTCAGTAGTTGATTCTCTATCCAATTACAGAAAACCAGGTCAAAAGAATAATAAAATAGACTATAAACCTGCTCTGGGGCAGTAAAATCTGCCAAGAGTTTAAAGTTTCTCATAACATAACTTAAGCACTTATTTGGTTATTCCAACACTTTAGTCAGTATAGCAACATAGCTTCTCTCACCACCCATGTCGTATGTATATAAGATTTATAAATGAGTGGCGGCGGTTTAACGTCGACTCCGAAAGAGCTCTTTTGTAAGAAGACTTATGGAGTAAGGAAGATCGGCAAAAAAATATTGTTTTCCTATTTTGTTTTGTTCGAAATGTTTGTGTTGAACCTCGGGGTGTTAACTGATAAGCCAACTTACTAGACCACAGCGGCTTCCATAAAAGTGCGTGTTAAAAAAAAGTCACTTTACAAAACTGGTACATTCAAAGAGACAAAAAACATATCAAGAAGTGACCTTTAAACAATTAAAATGTAGCAATTCCATAACGATTTTAGCTACTGCACTTGGTGGTGGTCACTGACCTCTTTTTCCATAATTTTTTTTAATTTTTGTCGGGCGGGTTATTCTCCTGTACTTTCAGACCATTCAGTGTACAAATATATTTTAAAGCTTTTCATATCCATAAATACCTTAGAGTCCCTATATCCAATTTAGTTATATATGATGATCTGTTAGTCACTGCAGTAGCCTAATATTTGCAAATCAGATTTCATTGCGTCTAAGGAAAGACTATATATTGTTACAAAAATAAAAAATCAAGATACTGGTGGTTTGCTTTTACATCGCTTAAACAAAAACAATTATAAACAAAAGCTACAAAAGTATGTGGTACCTAGGGGCACTTATGATCCGATCATAATAAAATGTGATCACAAATGATTCACATTCATATTAAACATGTTCATGTCGAATTTCATCGAGGTAATAAAATTTTTAAGCCAATTATAATTGCTAAACATATTTTCTTAAGGGGCCCTATTTTGGACCAAGGGGCAATTATTGACCGACCATAACAAAATTTGGTAATATGATTTCGATTTACAAAATACACGTTCATACCGAATTTCATTGCGATACCGATGTTTTTAAGCCATTTATAAGCGCAAACGTGAATTTCTAAAGGGGACTTTATATGGGGACTAGGGTCAAATGTGATCCGATTTTCACCAAACTTTTCGCCATGATTTCTTAGTACACAGAGCTAATCCATGCTAAATTTTATCATGATTGTTGCATGATTACCATAGTTATGTGTAAGTAAGTGCAAATTCGAGGGGAATTTGTATGGGAGCTAGGCGAAATCACGGACCGATTTGAACCAAAATCAGTTGGGTTCATCCATGGGCCTAATTATCACTAACACTATCAAAAAATTCCGGCCATTAACTCATAAAACACTTCTAGTAATTTTGGCCAGGTTTTTAGGCAAAATGCCACATAGTGGATCGCTGCGTTGTATTTATAGTGTATAGCATTATATTCGCCATTTCTAAACAAATACATGTTTTGAAGTTTTGATATAAAAAAATATCTCTTGGTCTTTCAGTGTACATACCGCCGCAGCTTACCAATTTTTTTTTTTGGTGTAATAAAATTTGTTATTTTAATTTTTATTTTTTTAATGCATGAGTTCACATATTTAATTTTATGGATAAGAACATTTAAATAGCAATCTGCCCTATTTGAAATCAATTAAATTCTATCAGGCAATAAAAAGTGTAAAAAAATATTGTTGTATTCTTTCTCTTTAATGCATGGACACTGCAGCTAGTAATTTTGGTTCCAAACTTCCATATTATATTTCTCAGATGAAAGTATTTTCTGCTTATATATCTTTATAATATATAATAAGATAATAAGACTGGCTATCATGAAAGCTTTGCCCTTGTTCGCTATTGAATCAGAAGTGATCAATACGCTGTGCACTAACTCTAAAAGGAAGTGAAATCCAGTATGAATATAGAGCATGAGTACTTAATAGGCATGACCAATATAGATACGCTCAGAGCCAGTCAGTCAGTCGTGTTTAAAATCTGTCCAATAAGTCTAAATGAATGTGACCTACAACGTACAAAATTTTATAGTCAAGGCTAATTTAGCAGTCAAAAGCACATTTATAGCACCACAAGCTATCTCAAAGTGCCTTCCGTAGAATGTGGCACTATGTTTCATATTACATGGATATGTTGAACTTGTTTAATGTGGAAGCTATTGCCAGAGGTAGCATAGATCCCCAAGGACTTATGGGCTCAAATCAATTAAAATGATGATTTGCTTTCAATTCAATTCGAAAAAGTGAAGGAGAATTTTTAAAGAACTTTCGGAGATAAATTTAAATACTCGACTATACTATCCCATGCCTTCTTTTGTGAGATCTTTCTTCCAGGATTTTACTTCAGTAGATATTGCACGGATTAACATTACTGACGTAGTCTAGCAGGTAGTGTGTTAACTTATTAGACGCTAACTCCAACCCAAATTTTTCGAACAAAACGAAATATTTACAAATGCCAGGTCAGTCATCTATAATCAAACGAAGTATGAATAAATATTTCTATGGCGACTGCCTCTCAGCAGATTTCTCGCAAAAACTCTGAGCGTAAAATAAAATTGCCAATAAAATTTTCATTAGATCTATAGTTTAGGGTCGACATTAACCAGTAGGTCCCGCCACTCATGGATAAAATCAACACACACATGATGATGTGAGACTAAGGACCATATTTACAACTTGCCGCTAACTAAAGGGAGGATGTTAACGGGCAGATAAATTGTTTTTCATTATTGTAAGTAGACAATTAGGTAGAAGTAGCGATAAACTAAAGAGAGTATCATCCTACTAGTAACTTTTCAAGCTCACTTTATGTTTGAACTTGCCATATTATATGTTATTTTCAATAAGGCAAGTTCAAACATAAACAAAATAAGCATATACAATAAAAACAAGTTGTTAAATTGAACAGTGTTATCAACATTGCTCTGCCACTGCTATATTTTTGAAAAAGTTAACTTTATTTTATCTATAGGTTGTAATAACGAAAAGAAGGTAAAGATGACTTTAAAGTTCACTTTAGCTAAAGTTACCTTTAACTACACCCAACTTTAACGACAAGTTATAATAATGACCCTAAGGGTTCTAATACTGAAGAAATGAAATGCTAATAATACTTCCACATAACCTCTTTCCTTTCATTTCAAGAGCAAATTTACACCCTTTTAAGAAACGGAATTCGACAATCAAAGCTTTCACTATATGATTTAGCATATTTACTTCCAACAAAACAATAAGAACAACTATTAACAGATTGGCTTTAAATCCACTTATTGTGATTTTCTGTAGCATAGTTAGAGAGTAAGAGAATAGAACATGATGATGGCCGATTTTAGAGAAAGTTTTCTAAGCGAATTTCATTGAAGTTGATTTAATTATTAAAGAGTTAAAAATATTCAGAAATGAAAATATGATATTGTTTCTTTAATAAAATTAAAAAAGAAAAATTAAATTCGTATAGCATATACTAGAGAGAATATTGTGGCCCCAAACATAAATTTTTTTTTAGGTTTTGACTTGTATCTTGAAAACAGATCGAACTATTTATTACATACGCTTCGCTTTAAAAAGGAATTTAAATCTTGTTACGAAAATGAAAAATCTATAAACTGATGTTTTGCTTTTACATCACTTAACATTAAAATTATAAACAAAACCTACAAGAACAAAACAATGCAGTAAACAAACCTGTTAACAAATTATTGTACTACTTAATATAACACCAGACACCAACATAAAAAATGGCAAACAAGTAAACAAAATACACAAACAACACTACAATAATAAATGTAAACATCGTTGTTTACATTTATTCAGATTTCGAGAAGGCGAAGACATGAACTTTCGCCTTCAAAAAAATTCATTAGACTGTTGACTCTGCCAAATAAAGGCAAGGCAAAGCAGGCGACTGAGTTAGTGAAGTTCAGTCAGTCTTGTGTGAAGACGCGGTGTGTTTGAAGAAAGTAATCGCGGTTTGAAAATCCCCGTTACAAATATCTGTCGAATAATTGGCTAGTAATTGTTATTGTTTATGCAAAGGGTGTAAACAGAGGAATAACAAACAAACCAGTTGTTGTTGTTTACATAATGTTGTGAGTAGTGGCACACAGAATTGTGCGAATAATAATTTTAATTTTAATTAAAACTTAACACAAATTTATTTTGTATTTGCAATCTACGATCTCATATTTTAAACGTTTTTAAAAGGTAAAATCGTAACAATATAAAAGTTAATGAAACTTTTGAGAAAAGTGAAGAAAATTAAATGCGTTTTTGGTGTTTTTTTGAAATTTTAATAGGTTTGTATGATATTTTTTTGTGGCTAAACGAATAGAGGTTTTATATTGATTTTTTTTTATTTGAAAGGTATGAGTAACTGCTACTTTCAGTTTTTTTATATATATCTCATATATTAATGTTAAAATTATTCGTTTAAAATTTAAAAATAATAAAAATTTCACATTTTTTTACCCTACCCAAAAAAAGATAATGATTTTAAAGGTGAAAGTAGTTTTTAGTAGTTTAATGTTATACACCATAAGAAAATATGAACTCTCTACATTCAGGAACAAAAAAAAAGTTTGCGCGAATTTGCGCAATTTTTTTTGGCGATTTTTTGAAAATTTTACTTTTTTTGAAAAATTCAAAAAATTAGACGCAGTGTAATAAAGCCATTGGCAATAAAGCAGTGGTGCTCAAACACATACTATCATAGTTTTAGTTGTGTTGGTAAAGCAGCGGAGAACAAAATTCAACTTAATTTTTGATAATCGTACACTGGGAAAATAAAAAAATAGGTTTGTTGTGTTGCGTGCATGCACATAATGAACTTATGTATGTATGTATGTATTGATGAATATATTGATGTATGTGGGTATGTATGTATGTATTGATGAATATATTGATGTATGTATGTGTGTGTATGTATGTATTGATGAATATATTGATGTATGTATGTATGTATAGATGAATATATTCATGCATATATGTATGTATTGATGAATATATTCATGCATGTATGTATGTATTGATGAATATATTGATGTATGTATGTATGTATTGATGCATATATTGATGTATGTATGTATTGAGGAATATATTGATGTATGTATGTATTGATGAATATATTGATGTATGTATGTATCAATACGTCTGTCGTCAAATTCAAAAAGAACATTCCGTCATCGAATGGACGGCACTGCTTTGCTAAAGTCAAAGCAACTATATATGATGCCTTTTTAAAAGGCAACGACAATTTAACGTCATTATATGGTAAATTATTGTAATTTGGTACGTCCGTTTCGTCAACCAAAATTTTAAAAAGATTCTGCTTTTAATTGCAATAATTTTAAAGTTCTATCATTTCCTTTAATGTTGTCGAAAAATCCATGGCTAGCCTCGTAATGTCTTTTTATAAAAAAAAGAATTACGACATAAAGAGCGATAACACACAATACATTGTGCATTACCATCCATATTCTCTATAAAAAAGAAATCATATTCCCAATTTTCATCAAAAATTTTGCTGCGTGTGTTTGCAAAAAACAAAAAATCATTCAGAAAAGTTGCGTAGCGAGGTCTTACCTCATCAAGTGCTAAACATCAACTGAATTGATTTTGTTCTCTGAGTTCAACACAAAACAACAAACAAAGCAACAAACACACGATCATTATAAGAAACCGCACAAGTAAGCTTATAGTGTCGGTGTGTCAACGCAGCGTCAGCAGAATTTTCTTTGCCTATCACATGTGATAGGAAATTTGGATTTTGAGCATCACTGCAATAAAGCCATATGGCGTACGAATTATGCGAGGAAATTCAGTAGAAGCGATACCAATCGAAATGTCCTGAATAGGTTACTTTTAAGCAGTGACTTTTATAAACTGCAGTACACAAAAATTGCGAAGGAATAGACAAGCATTTTCATCAGATACTATTAAATTACTCCTTCCTGACATTGATGATGAAAATGATAACGATTTTAACGATTGTAGTTAGTTTCACTTTTTAAGTATTTTTAAGTTAAGTATTAAATAATGTAAAATAAATATTATGAATAATTATTAATTATAATAGAACTTTAAAAACTTAATTACATATGTATATCGACTATTATAACAATATTGGATGTACGTTTGATTTTCTTAATCCGATCATAATAAAATGTGATCACAAATGATTCACATTCATATTAAACATGTTCATGTCGAATTTCATCGAGGTAATAAAATTTTTAAGCCAATTATAATTGCTAAACATATTTTCTTAAGGGGCCCTATTTTGGACCAAGGGGCAATTATTGACCGACCATAACAAAATTTGGTAATATGATTTCGATTGACAAAATACACGTTCATACCGAATTTCATTGCGATACCGATGTTTTTAAGCCATTTATAAGCGCAAACGTGAATTTCTAAAGGGGACTTTATATGGGGACTAGGGTCAAATGTGATCCGATTTTCACCAAACTTTTCGCCATGATTTCTTAGTACACAGAGCTAATCCATGCTAAATTTTACAAATTAACAGTATTGTTCATCGAATGTAAATAATAGCGTATTTAAATAATTAGAGATCCGATTAATTTTGTACTACCAAATAAATTACTGGAATCATAATAATCGATACCAAAAGTAAAATTGCATGCTGGCGCATAAACCGGTATATATATATTGGCTTGTCACTGGAAAGTTATTAATTTTATAAACCACATTCTAAAAAATTTATTAAAAAGGAAACAAAGTTTAGAATATTAAAATCAGAATTTAATATTTCATCATACTTACACCCTTAAACGGACATTTTTGTGGTAGATTGGTGAACTTTTTAAAGTCCTGCGATATCAAACGTAAAAATTTAAAATCAAAGCTCTGTTGAAAAAAACTACATGCATCGAATCTTATATCAGCAAAACGTAAGGACTTTTTAGCAAATGTTGGTTTAGCATCGATCCAAATGCGGAGTTTAAACTCGTTGTCCATATCCCTATCGAATTTATATGTTTGGTTAAACAGATAATGTACGGTGTTAAGCTTCAGAAAGCTACACTTAAAAAGCTTAAGACGTTTGCCAAATGCTTGGCAAGTGTGATTATATAACTCAATGTTATGTTGACGTTTGGCACTCTAAATAATAAAAAAAACAAGTCATAATAAGGTTTTTGTTCTTGAAACTGTAGTTGAGTTATGGCGTCTTACCTGACATGTCATCAAAAGGAAATTCAAAGCGATAAAAATACTTAAAATTTTAAAAAACATTCCACTCATTTTATGGTTTATTCAAGACTAAATGAGGCATTTAAATCAATAAACAGTATTTTGCAAATTAAATGTTTTTAATATTTAAATAACGAATTGTTTAATTGGTCGAAATAGATAACAGAAGGAAAACACTGAAAGAAATTCGAGGCATCAACCAAATCTTCAGTAGTTGATTCTCTATCCAATTACAGAAAACCAGGTCAAAAGAATAATAAAATAGACTATAAACCTGCTCTGGGGCAGTAAAATCTGCCAAGAGTTTAAAGTTTCTCATAACATAACTTAAGCACTTATTTGGTTATTCCAACACTTTAGTCAGTATAGCAACATAGCTTCTCTCACCACCCATGTCGTATGTATATAAGATTTATAAATGAGTGGCGGCGGTTTAACGTCGACTCCGAAAGAGCTCTTTTGTAAGAAGACTTATGGAGTAAGGAAGATCGGCAAAAAAATATTGTTTTCCTATTTTGTTTTGTTCGAAATGTTTGTGTTGAACCTCGGGGTGTTAACTGATAAGCCAACTTACTAGACCACAGCGGCTTCCATAAAAGTGCGTGTTAAAAAAAAGTCACTTTACAAAACTGGTACATTCAAAGAGACAAAAAACATATCAAGAAGTGACCTTTAAACAATTAAAATGTAGCAATTCCATAACGATTTTAGCTACTGCACTTGGTGGTGGTCACTGACCTCTTTTTCCATAATTTTTTTTAATTTTTGTCGGGCGGGTTATTCTCCTGTACTTTCAGACCATTCAGTGTACAAATATATTTTAAAGCTTTTCATATCCATAAATACCTTAGAGTCCCTATATCCAATTTAGTTATATATGATGATCTGTTAGTCACTGCAGTAGCCTAATATTTGCAAATCAGATTTCATTGCGTCTAAGGAAAGACTATATATTGTTACAAAAATAAAAAATCAAGATACTGGTGGTTTGCTTTTACATCGCTTAAACAAAAACAATTATAAACAAAAGCTACAAAAGTATGTGGTACCTAGGGGCACTTATGATCCGATCATAATAAAATGTGATCACAAATGATTCACATTCATATTAAACATGTTCATGTCGAATTTCATCGAGGTAATAAAATTTTTAAGCCAATTATAATTGCTAAACATATTTTCTTAAGGGGCCCTATTTTGGACCAAGGGGCAATTATTGACCGACCATAACAAAATTTGGTAATATGATTTCGATTTACAAAATACACGTTCATACCGAATTTCATTGCGATACCGATGTTTTTAAGCCATTTATAAGCGCAAACGTGAATTTCTAAAGGGGACTTTATATGGGGACTAGGGTCAAATGTGATCCGATTTTCACCAAACTTTTCGCCATGATTTCTTAGTACACAGAGCTAATCCATGCTAAATTTTATCATGATTGTTGCATGATTACCATAGTTATGTGTAAGTAAGTGCAAATTCGAGGGGAATTTGTATGGGAGCTAGGCGAAATCACGGACCGATTTGAACCAAAATCAGTTGGGTTCATCCATGGGCCTAATTATCACTAACACTATCAAAAAATTCCGGCCATTAACTCATAAAACACTTCTAGTAATTTTGGCCAGGTTTTTAGGCAAAATGCCACATAGTGGATCGCTGCGTTGTATTTATAGTGTATAGCATTATATTCGCCATTTCTAAACAAATACATGTTTTGAAGTTTTGATATAAAAAAATATCTCTTGGTCTTTCAGTGTACATACCGCCGCAGCTTACCAATTTTTTTTTTTGGTGTAATAAAATTTGTTATTTTAATTTTTATTTTTTTAATGCATGAGTTCACATATTTAATTTTATGGATAAGAACATTTAAATAGCAATCTGCCCTATTTGAAATCAATTAAATTCTATCAGGCAATAAAAAGTGTAAAAAAATATTGTTGTATTCTTTCTCTTTAATGCATGGACACTGCAGCTAGTAATTTTGGTTCCAAACTTCCATATTATATTTCTCAGATGAAAGTATTTTCTGCTTATATATCTTTATAATATATAATAAGATAATAAGACTGGCTATCATGAAAGCTTTGCCCTTGTTCGCTATTGAATCAGAAGTGATCAATACGCTGTGCACTAACTCTAAAAGGAAGTGAAATCCAGTATGAATATAGAGCATGAGTACTTAATAGGCATGACCAATATAGATACGCTCAGAGCCAGTCAGTCAGTCGTGTTTAAAATCTGTCCAATAAGTCTAAATGAATGTGACCTACAACGTACAAAATTTTATAGTCAAGGCTAATTTAGCAGTCAAAAGCACATTTATAGCACCACAAGCTATCTCAAAGTGCCTTCCGTAGAATGTGGCACTATGTTTCATATTACATGGATATGTTGAACTTGTTTAATGTGGAAGCTATTGCCAGAGGTAGCATAGATCCCCAAGGACTTATGGGCTCAAATCAATTAAAATGATGATTTGCTTTCAATTCAATTCGAAAAAGTGAAGGAGAATTTTTAAAGAACTTTCGGAGATAAATTTAAATACTCGACTATACTATCCCATGCCTTCTTTTGTGAGATCTTTCTTCCAGGATTTTACTTCAGTAGATATTGCACGGATTAACATTACTGACGTAGTCTAGCAGGTAGTGTGTTAACTTATTAGACGCTAACTCCAACCCAAATTTTTCGAACAAAACGAAATATTTACAAATGCCAGGTCAGTCATCTATAATCAAACGAAGTATGAATAAATATTTCTATGGCGACTGCCTCTCAGCAGATTTCTCGCAAAAACTCTGAGCGTAAAATAAAATTGCCAATAAAATTTTCATTAGATCTATAGTTTAGGGTCGACATTAACCAGTAGGTCCCGCCACTCATGGATAAAATCAACACACACATGATGATGTGAGACTAAGGACCATATTTACAACTTGCCGCTAACTAAAGGGAGGATGTTAACGGGCAGATAAATTGTTTTTCATTATTGTAAGTAGACAATTAGGTAGAAGTAGCGATAAACTAAAGAGAGTATCATCCTACTAGTAACTTTTCAAGCTCACTTTATGTTTGAACTTGCCATATTATATGTTATTTTCAATAAGGCAAGTTCAAACATAAACAAAATAAGCATATACAATAAAAACAAGTTGTTAAATTGAACAGTGTTATCAACATTGCTCTGCCACTGCTATATTTTTGAAAAAGTTAACTTTATTTTATCTATAGGTTGTAATAACGAAAAGAAGGTAAAGATGACTTTAAAGTTCACTTTAGCTAAAGTTACCTTTAACTACACCCAACTTTAACGACAAGTTATAATAATGACCCTAAGGGTTCTAATACTGAAGAAATGAAATGCTAATAATACTTCCACATAACCTCTTTCCTTTCATTTCAAGAGCAAATTTACACCCTTTTAAGAAACGGAATTCGACAATCAAAGCTTTCACTATATGATTTAGCATATTTACTTCCAACAAAACAATAAGAACAACTATTAACAGATTGGCTTTAAATCCACTTATTGTGATTTTCTGTAGCATAGTTAGAGAGTAAGAGAATAGAACATGATGATGGCCGATTTTAGAGAAAGTTTTCTAAGCGAATTTCATTGAAGTTGATTTAATTATTAAAGAGTTAAAAATATTCAGAAATGAAAATATGATATTGTTTCTTTAATAAAATTAAAAAAGAAAAATTAAATTCGTATAGCATATACTAGAGAGAATATTGTGGCCCCAAACATAAATTTTTTTTTAGGTTTTGACTTGTATCTTGAAAACAGATCGAACTATTTATTACATACGCTTCGCTTTAAAAAGGAATTTAAATCTTGTTACGAAAATGAAAAATCTATAAACTGATGTTTTGCTTTTACATCACTTAACATTAAAATTATAAACAAAACCTACAAGAACAAAACAATGCAGTAAACAAACCTGTTAACAAATTATTGTACTACTTAATATAACACCAGACACCAACATAAAAAATGGCAAACAAGTAAACAAAATACACAAACAACACTACAATAATAAATGTAAACATCGTTGTTTACATTTATTCAGATTTCGAGAAGGCGAAGACATGAACTTTCGCCTTCAAAAAAATTCATTAGACTGTTGACTCTGCCAAATAAAGGCAAGGCAAAGCAGGCGACTGAGTTAGTGAAGTTCAGTCAGTCTTGTGTGAAGACGCGGTGTGTTTGAAGAAAGTAATCGCGGTTTGAAAATCCCCGTTACAAATATCTGTCGAATAATTGGCTAGTAATTGTTATTGTTTATGCAAAGGGTGTAAACAGAGGAATAACAAACAAACCAGTTGTTGTTGTTTACATAATGTTGTGAGTAGTGGCACACAGAATTGTGCGAATAATAATTTTAATTTTAATTAAAACTTAACACAAATTTATTTTGTATTTGCAATCTACGATCTCATATTTTAAACGTTTTTAAAAGGTAAAATCGTAACAATATAAAAGTTAATGAAACTTTTTGGGACCAGTTATAAAAATACAATGTAATTAATAAGGTTTATTACGTAGGTTGGAAAACATATTAACAAAAACTATTATTTTCTGAATGGCCAATTCGCTTTATCAGAGTGTAATAAAATTCTACCGTAATTAATTTAAATAATTATTTAAATAATTATTATTATTATTTCAAATATATTTAAAATTAATATTAAAATCAATTCGAAAGCAGTTTAAATAATAATAATTTTTTGAACCGTAATTAAAAACTTGCCAAGCATAAATAATCACAAAAATAGTTGCATGTAATTGACCAAATCAACTCACCGAGCATCTACTGATTCATTAAAAAATTCTATTCTGTGAAATACCATTAGAAAGTGTCTAGTCTTCTAACAGAGACTTCTCAACTGTTAATACAGACCATCTTGTTGAAGCTACATTTGCTAAATTGGTTCTTATTTATTCTGTCTGTTTTGTCAAGTCAACATGGATGACCACAGATAATGACGTGTGCTCTCTAACTCAGTTGGCAAATGACCGAAAAATTATCTTCAGCCATGAAGCCAATTTCTGGATGAATAGATACGTGATCAAAGAAAATTTTCGATTTTAGGACAAGAAAGCCTCGTTCCTGGTTCCAGGTTCCTACTTCTTTGAGAAAGACATTGATCAGGCCATCACCGTCAACATCGAGACCATATGTCGCGGAATTTGATGATCTGTTAATGAAAGACGTATGATTTAACTGGAAATCTCATTCTCCATTGCTGTACTGTACAGGTTTTTTGAGGGTTTGGTTATCTCACGTGAAGCAGATTTGAACTGGTCACGGAGGTGGTGCGATTTGATTAGATTAGACTTCTTTGTGGGGTTTCTTTAAATCGCAAATGTGCATAAACCACAATATAAATCACAACGGTCTTCAAGGCCAACATAAACCATGCCATCTGTTACATTTATGCAGATTTTCCGCTTATATTTCGGAGAACCAGGGTACCACTTGAATTCCACAAGAAATCATTTTAACAGGAATTCTAACGAAACCACTGCGCTAGTTGCAGTTTCGCTGATAAGTACATCCTGCCTCACTAGAATTACTGCAGAAGCTGCTATGATGTGGAGGAAACTGAATCGGTGCAACACGTTTTATGCGTGTACTCTGCATTTTAGAACAGACGTCATCGGTTTTTGGATGGCAGCACGTTTGAAGATCTTGGCATGGTAGCGAACGTGATACTAAGGAAACTTTACGGTATCATCCGGAGCTCGATGTGGTTCAAACCCACTAAGGGATCATGACAAGGGGGCTTACTTCACACTGGCTGACACAATATGACATATGCGCCACAGACTGAACTTGCCTTTGAACACCAGTCTACCAGGTAACCCAGCCTAACCTGCGCTTGAGACATAAAAAATTTAATATTAATGATGTGTTCCACACAGACGCCGTAGCGGACATTTGAGCGATATTATGTTCAACACATATTGGCATAAATAGGTCTTTTAAAGGAATACACAATTACGATGCCGTCTCACACAAGCACTGTCTTTTTTAAAATTTTGTGATAGGCCATCCATCCCTGCTCCTTCTATATTTGTTTGAAGAACCTCATTAAACGATAGATGTAGTTGCAACGTTTGAGAAAATATTTTGAAGCATATCAACTGCATACAGGAAACGGCTAAGGTACTCATTAATGACGGTAAGGTATACAACTCTATTGATTCATTGGAGCATCGTCGCAATGTGTCTTGTGTTTCACTGCTCTATCGCAACTACAACGGATTTTGCTCTACCGAAATAAAAGAACTTGTTACCGAGAATCGTGTAATCCTACGTAATACTCCTCTTTTTCGACAAGCACAGCCCTTTGTAGTCTTTTGGCTAGTGGAACGCACAATGCATTACTGACAAAATTTCAGCTGGACTACTTGTATGTGGACCTCCCTTCCTGCAGAGGTCTTTCCTGTCTGTTATGATATAAAAAGACACAAACTGTCATCAATAACACACTTTTCCTATTTCCCAACAGTCGCACAATTGACGAATTTATTGATTTATTGATTGTCTACACAGCTGGAAGCAATTCAAACTAATTGGTGTCTATCAATGGTTTATAAATAAAAACTTGTAACTGAGAAGACAATTTTTAATTAATGACAAGACTGGTGACAATTTTTCTTTACAATTATGGTGGCAACTCCTGCAGTTTCTTTTAAAGCAAAAAATATTTCATTCTTCAAATTTACAACAGTTTTATAAACAACTACAAGCATTAAAAAATATAACTTGTCTACTATAAAATAAAATCATAGAGGGGGTAGTATCCTATGTTATCGATTACCGTGGCTTTGAGCTTTTACTGACTTCTTATGGCGTTAAAATTGAATCTCTTGCGGTGACCATTCAGATGTTGTTATCCATTTAATGAAATACTGCGAACAAATAAACAACCAGTGCCTTGGTAAAATAAGTGTTAGCAATTATCAATTCAAAGTACATATTGTTACGAAAATTAAAAAATTTAGATACTGGTGTTTTGGTTTTACATCGTTTACCATTAAAATAATAAACAAAAGCTACAAAAACAAAACAATGAACTTGTTTACAAATTATCGCACTGCGTAATATAACAACAAACACCAGCATAAAAAATGGTAAACAAGTAAACAAAAATATACCAACAAACACCAGCATAAAAAATTGGTGAGCAAGTAAACAAAAATACAACAACAAACTCTGCAAAAATAAATGTAAACAAAATAAACAAACAACAATAATGAAACAACGATGTTTACATTTATAAAAATTTCGAGAATCCATATAAAAGGCAAGGCACAGCAGGCGAGTGAATTAGTGAATTTTAGTCAGTCTTGTGTGAAGACGCGGTGCGTTTGAAGAGAGTTATCGTGGTTTGAGGATCTTCGTTAAAAAGATCTGTCGAACAATTGTCTAGTAACTGTTGTTGTTTATACAAAGGGTGTAAACAGAGGAATAACAAACAAAACAATTGCTGTTGTTTACATAAGGTTGCGAACAGTGGCACACAGAATTATGGGAATAATAAAGAATTTGAATTAAAACTAAACATAAATTTGCTTTTATTTTATTTGCAATCTACGAGCTCATATTTTAAACCTTGTAAAAGTACTTCTTATTCAACCTCTGTTGAATTACTAAACTGTCTCAAATACAAAAAATATAAACCTGATACTCGAAAGTGCTCTTTGGTGTGGACAAAAACTAATGAAATTTTTTTGTTTATTATTCTACAGTAGAGTAGATCTGGAGATCGCTCGACATAGAAGGAGTATTGAAAATCTGAACAGAAAACTCATTTACAATGAGCAAGAATATATATTATATCGTAACCTTACATGGATATATGTGAACTAGACAGCGAGACCGTGTGACTTGATTCCTTTTGACTTTTAATTGTGTTGTTTTCCTGAGTTACAGGTGTATGGGAATAAACCAGAATGCATAGCAGTCCTTAGAGTCAACATAACCCATGCCATCGTTCAAATTCACTTCAATTAATTTATTCGCCACAGTCATGGGAAATTGTAGTTTCAGAATGCGATCCAGCCAGAGAAGTCGTGGCGGACATTTAAATCACATTGTATTCTAGACGTAATGGCATCAAAATCAAAAGGTTGTCGTAGTCTAGTAGATAGTGTGTTGACTTATTATTTGTTGGAGATGTCTGAGGGGGGTTTGAATCCTTTCCTCACGTTTAAAAAGCCAATAAACCACTACGGCGACTTTATCGACATAACACTGGCAGCAAAAAAATAAAAAATAAAAAATAATAATCGATGAAAGATAAATAGTAAACCATTGCTTTTGATTTGGTGGTACGCAATTGACCATGCTATTAGACGATACGCAGTACCAAATATTTAGATCTTTAACACTTCGACTGCCGATAAAAAATTCCTGAGAGTCACGTTCTCTTAAAAGCATTTATTTTTAATAACAATTATAATTAATAACGTATTGTAAATATAACAGCCGCCAGAAGGCAACAAGCATCAATTAAAGCGCCTGCTCTGCAGAGTTTAAATTTTTTGTACCAACTCGAGCTCCCTGCTTACTCCTTTTAACGTTCCGTTCATTGCTACCTTCCAAAATGTATTCACTCCAATGACCTTGAATACTTTCTACGTATGTTATCGGAAACTCTTTCTTCAAAACGAGATTTATGAATCAACTTCAAATCAAATTGTGTAGCTTTCCCCTGAGTAGGTAAGTGTAACACAGTAGCATTTTCTAATTTCCTTTATGCGACGGTAATTGTGTCTTATATCGGCGTTGTGCATGAAATTATTTTACATTTTTGTTTTCACTTTTCCCCCATGAAATATGATTAATTTTAATTTCAATTTTACACGTTTACAAGTGAACGTTAACGTTTCGATAGCCAACTTGTATTTTTTTAATTTTTATCGCTTTTTATTATCTTGTTTCCTTGCTCGGCCTTTATCTCAAGTCATTTTTTTAATTTTTTTTATTTGCACTAAGTGAAACTGGCTTATGCTTTGGTGGTGCAAATGTGAATGCAATGAAACAAAAATTATCGATAACACAGTTTTTATATCGATTTAATTTTTATTGGTCTTTATTTTCATTTCTCCTTGGTTCGCCTTTAATTATTTCAATTGCTTTTACTTAAGCGTAGCGCTGTTAGCTCATACTTTGGTACTATAAAGTGAATGGTGAGAAAGAAAAGTTATCGATAACATTGTTTTTATATTATATTCAAGTAATCCATCATACATTTTCAATAAACATAAACAAATTGCAAGTGTTCACTTCATTTATTAATTTTAAATGAAAACCCATTGATTACGCACCAACTAAAAAACTCTGTGAGAAGAAAGAAAAATGAATGGGAAGACACCGGAATTATCCAAATGAATATTTTTTTATTTTTATTTTCTCTTGAATTAAAAATATGAATTGAAAAATGAAATAATAATTATTGCCTGACTGAACAATGAAAGAAGAATAAGAAAAAGAAGTGTAGCAACATTACAGATTGAAATTGATGAGCATCACCAAAGAACCAGAAGACAGCAACTATTTTCTTCTTTAAGTGAATATTGAATTGTGAATGTTTTTTGTCGACTGTCTCTTTAAGGAGTAGTAACAATGCGTTTTAAAAATGATGGTCTATGGGAAAATTGTTCGAATAGCGACACATATAAGCAAGTGGCAATATTTTGAACACGATGTCCGTTGGACAGGATACAATAATTAGACAGGATCACAGCAACGTTGAGTGATCGTAGTATTCAGTCAAGCTTAAGCCAAGCTATTCCTGTTGAACAGCATAGGCCTCAGTAACTCTTGGTCATTATAACCCCTTAGTCAGGATTATAACCTAGCTTCACACACCGCCCAAGTTGTGTTTATTTTATCCATAAGTGACGGCATCTACAGTTTATCTTCGGCTGCGAAGGAAAAATTTTTGGAAACTTTTTATGGCAATTTTATTTCCCTCAAAATTTTTGACAGAAGGCTATTGAGAGGCAGTCGCCGAATGAAATACTTTTTATATTTCGTTTTGTTCGAGATTCAGGATTCAGACCTGGCAAGTATACCATCGACCAGACTTTAGTACCATCAAAAATCCTTCAGTGAACACACTAAAAACAATTCGACACAAACCATCTATTTGTCGACTATAAGGCAGCCTTCGGGGCTATCGAAGGAATAGTCTTTTTGCCGCAATCTCTGAGTTCTTCATGCCTGCGAAGCTGATAAGGCTAAGCAGAATGATGTTGAGTAATTCCCGCAGCTTCGTCATGGTAGGTATATACATACCTCTCCGAACCTTTTAGACACTGGGCGAAGTTTCAGACAAGGCGATCCCTTATCATGCGACCTCTTCAACTTCGTCATGGAGAGTGTTCTGCGGAAGGCGGGAGTGCATCGCCAAAAAGCTTCCAGTTGCTTGAGTACGCGGACGACATTGACATCATAGGGCGTACCAAGCGAGATGTTACTGCTGCCTTTAGTGGTATTGAACGGAACTCTACTAAGACGAGTCTGCCAGTAAATAAGGGCAAAACGAAGTATATGTTGTCAGCAAGTAGGGCGTATTATCTCCCAGATTGCGGCCGATAACTATATTTTCGATATGGTTAAGGAATTTATTTATCTTGGCTCCGCCGTTACCATCACACATGATGGAGATTACGCGCAGGATCACTCTTGCCAACAGGTGCTACTATGGTCTCAATAGGCAATTGAGTAGCAGAGACCTCTCTCATACAACAAAACTAATACAAGACGCCCATCCTTCCCATCCTTCTTTATGGTGCAGAGGCATGGGCGCTATTAAGCACTGATGCAGCAGCCTTGAGAGTATACGAGAGAAAAATCCTACGTAAGATCTTCGGTCCAGTGCGAGATGGCATCCGCTGTAACAGTGAGTTGTATGAATTTCTCAACGACATGAACGTTGTGCAGCGTATTAACATCCAGCAGCTGCGCTGGCTCGGCCATGTTGTTGGAATGAAGGAGGATGTTCCGGAGCGACCGGTATTTGGTGCGGGAATTTGTGGTAATTTGCGGAAATTATGGTCAGTTGCCAAGCACTCCAGAGGCTCTTCGGCGAATACACATTGTCGCCTATGGCCGTTTATCTTCAGCTGCTGATTGTGTGGAATTTTATACGCGTGCAGGTATAAGTCGCGAAGCAAAACTAGCTAAGTTATGGCTCACGTAAGTTCGAGATTTTTTAATGACGTGATCGCAACTGCTTCGAATTCTCCTGCACACTCTTATGGAAAACGACAGTGTTTTCGGCTGATCTAGGTTCTCGTCGACGTATGGCGCGTTGCGCGAATAGAAACTTATTTTCGTTCAAATGGTTTTCATCATTTGCACATGTTTTTCATGGCCATTTTGCAAAACAGACTGAATAAATGACAATTAAATTAGCTTTCACCAGATGGCGGGTATCAACCACCAAATTTCGAAAGCCCTTGTCTTAAAAACTGAAACATTTCTCCATTTGTAGTCTACTCTTTTCAAGGCTCTCTTAATTCATTTTTATTTAGTTTCAAAAACATTAAATACTACTTCATAATCATTTTACAAATAATTTTGAAACCGAGAAATAATTTCTGACATGTCATATCACTCCAACTGCACTTCTCTAACTTCTTTGCCACTCTTCGATGTTATTCCATTTGCCATTTGGAGAATATTTATGCAAATATTATTACAATTGTAATGCTGAGCATGATAAATGAATTTTTATTGCAATTTCAACTGTAATTTTAACAAACAAATATTGTTTTAACGTCATACGAAAGGCAAAGAAGAAGGAAAAAGAAATGTAAAAAGGAATTGAAAAATGATAATGCTTAGTAATACACAAAAATGTAAAGACTTTCGTTTAACTTCCTTCCTGAGCACAGGACAGTCGTACGTTTTTATAAGTTACTTTTCATCTCAACTTTCACATGTTCTTTCTTTCTCTCTCTCCATCGCTCTCTCTTTCTCTCTCTCTTACTCTTCATATCTATCTTTGCTATCAATATGGAACTCTGGCGGCAGTTCAAAGAAAAATTTAACATTTGTTGTACACTCGCCGTCACGAAATAAAATAAAATAAAAAATATCAGTGACTGAATAAATGAATGAATGAATGACTGAATTTGTGAATTAATGCATGCCATAACGTCATGATATTAAATTTTAATATAAAATTAATATAAAGTTAAAAAAAATAATTCTTTTGAGAAACTTTTCAAAACGGTGGTGGCACAAAAACAAATTTGAAAAATAAAATTTGATTTGCAATAGGTTTTAAAATTTTCTAGAATTTTTTTAGCAGTATTATCATGAGACTGAAAAATTGTTACGTTTTTACCTTTTAAAATTAAAATATGAGCTCGTAGATTAAAAATAAAATAAAAATAAATTTGTGTTTAGTTTTAATTAAAATTCTTTATTATTCGCACAATTCTGTGTACCACTGTTCACAACTTTATCCAAACAACAACAATTTCCTTTGCATTCTTTTGCAAAAACAATAACAATTACCAGACAATTGTTCTACAGATCGTTATAACGGAGATCTTAAAACCGCGATTAGTCTTCAAATACACCGTGTCTTCACACAAGATTGACTGAACTTTACTAACTCAATCGCCTGCTTTGCCTTGCCTTTCATATGGCAAAGTAAAAAGTCTGATGTATTTTCTTGAAGACGAACGTTCATGACTTCGCCTTCTCGAAATCTCTATAAATGTAAACATCGTTGTTTACTTTTATTTTTGTAGTGTTATTTGTAGATTTTTGTTTACTTGTTTACCATTTTTTTATGCTGGTGCTTGTTGTTATTTTAAGCAGTACGATAATTTGTAAACAAGTTTGTTTACCGCATTGTTTTGTTTTTGTAGCATTTGTTTATAATTTTAATGTTAAACGACGTAAAAGCTAAACACCAGTATCGAGATTTTGTCATTTTCGTAACAATATGTAAGATTTAACATGTGTCACTTTCAATGTCTCTAAACGTTCAAGTCTCTAATTTGATGAGACATCAATTTACGCTAATAAATCCTATTTTTCTCAGTTACTGCCAATAACATCCGAAATGCAATGCTGAAAATAAAACAGTCGGCAGAAGAACAACATTTAAAGTCTTACAATCTATGGCATTAAATATCAGTTTTTGCATTGCCATACCCAATTCCATGCCATATTTTTATGCTACAGATCTTTAGTCGGGATTACAACTTGGCTTCTCACACCACTCATATATTGTGTGTATATTTTAATTATGACTGCTGGATCTGCAGTTTAATGTCGACTACGAAGGAGACAGTTGACAAACTTTTTATGGCAATTTTGTTTACTCTTAGGGTCATTATAACAACTTGGCGTTAAAGTTGGGTTTAGTTAAAGTTACCTTTAACTAAATTGAATTCTGAAGATAGCTTTAACTTCTTTTCATTATAACAACCTAATGATAAAGTAAAGTTTACTTTTTCAAAAATACGGCAGTGCCGGAGTATATGCTCATTTTGTTTATATATGAAGTTGCCATATTGAAAGTAATGTCTAGCATGGCACGCTCAAACATAAACTTAACTTTAAAAGGTACCGGTAGCATGATCCTCCCTTTAGTTTAACGCTCACTTATAATAATGAAAAACAACAACACGAAAACCAAGAGAGATTAATGCATCCCAAAGAAGTTACTGTTTGGTGAAGATTTTTGTGTGGCGGCATCATCGTTCTATATTTCATTGAGTAAAAATATAAAAAAAAATATTTCTGCAACGACTTCCTCTAAGCAGATTTCTGGCAAAAACTCTGTCGTTCGGAGTCGACTTTAAATTGTAGGTCATGTAGAAAATTAACACATACAACATAAGTGGTGTGAGAAACTAGGTCCATAATCCTGACTGAAGGTTTGTAATGACCAATTTTGTAATGTAATATTTCGTTTTGATGGATATGTCTGACCTGAGGTTTAAAGCCTAATACGGCTAGAGTCTTAAAATTATAATTTTTTGCCTCTTGATAAATGGCATCACTTAAAAGCATTAAATTATTTTTTTTATACAGAAAATAATTTTTTTTCTTGTTGCCACCCATAGCAAAAAGATATCAATAATTTTCATTAAGATTGCTTCTGTTTTCATACTGAACATACATATGTACATTTTATTTTAACAAACAAATACAAAATAATATAAGAACTCATAAATTTTGAAATTTTTTATAACAGCAAACTATTGCAAACCTTCTTTACGAGTCTTTATTATGCAGAAACCCATAAATTTATTAAGCTCTTATAGATACCAAGAATGCAAATTATTTTTGTTGAGTCAGAGCATACATATGTGTCGGTGGGTGGCATCTGAGAATATAATTGTCAACAGAAAGTCTTAAACAATAAAATATTTAATTACCCAACACTAATGGGCTGGATGTTAACAGAGCATTTATGATTTCAAGGAAATTAACAAAAAAAGTTGACTAATTGGCGGAAGTAGCAAAAAGAATTTCATTTTTTATGGGTTTAATATGAAAACAAAACAACGATGTTTACATTTATAGAGATTTCGTGAAAGCGAAGTCATGGACATTCGCCTTCAAGGACATTCCTCAGACTGTTTACTTTGCCATATACAAGGCAACGTAAAGCAGGCGACTCAGTTAGGGAAGTTCAGTCAGTCTTGTGTGAAGACGCGGTGCGTTTAAAGAGAGTAATCGTGGTTTGAAGATATCCGTTACAAAGATCTGTAGAATAATTGTTTAGTATTTGTTTATGCAAAGTTAGTTATTAAGTTATTAAATAATAAAGAATTTCAATTAAAACTGAACACAAATTTATTTTTATTTTGTTTGCAATCTAAGAGCTCATATTTTAAACGTTTTTAAAAGGTAAAAACGTAACAATATGTTGAAATGTTTTAAGTTGAAACTATTGAAACAAGATTGTGAAAATATTATAATACAAATTATATTGGATTTTCCAACATGTATTTCCGAACTGTTTTAGTAAATAACATCTCACGAATTAGTTGTATTTTGTTCAGTTTGTTATGCCAAATCTCCATGAACGGATGTATTATTCAACAATGGGTGCTCGGTTTGACCCTTATTTTAATCACAAGCATCCAAATCATACACGACGAGACCTTACTTACTTACTTGCTTAATTGGTCATTAACAATCCGATTAACGGATTTCAGCATGCCACAACACATCCTTCTTGGTGCCTCTGCTTCTTGCGCGCCTACGCCAGTTGGTCGCACTAATCGACGACAGTGCTTCCTCGATTTGGTCTTCCAGCAGTAACATATCGCCCGTTACGCCTTATGATGTCAATTTCTGAATATATAGGTATGTGAACAAACAAAATAGTCAAATTTGGAACGATACCAACCAACATGAGATCCAAGCGAGTCCAATGCATGAAGTTTCCTTAGTTGTGGAAATACACAGTGGATGCATAGTGCTCATACGCGGAAATAATCTTTATTGGTGGCAGACGGTATCATTTAAGCTTTGGTTTGGTAGAAGATATTGTTCAAACCATTTTATTTTTTTTTTTGTGAAAAGTTATATACCGAGCCCTGTTTTCGAACTATAGATATCGATAACTATGACTTGATAAGTGCAAATATCAAACTGTGTTCACAGCTCTATACAGTTAGGTTTGGAATGCTGTTATAAATAGTTTAGCGCTAGAACAACGCTTCTAAATTGTGGATTACGTAGCCTTAAATACATTATTTTTCTAACAGCATGCTTTCTCTTTCCTTTTTTGAACTGCAAACATTGCAACACTCCATTAGGCTTTTAATAACTGCGTATAAGATGAACTTTAAGAAATAAATTTCCAAAAAATGTTCTTCCTTTTGCTGTACATTTTATTTATTCGTTTTCCGTTTAAAACAAACAGAACAAATAAGCCAAAGTTTATTTTTTATTTATTTATTTATTTATTTTATTTGCTTACAAGAACTTACAAGAACTTTAAGAATGTTATTCTTTTATAGCTCAGTAGGATATACACAAATTACATTAGTCATTAGTATTCCCTAAATTATATTGCAATTGTTTTAAAATATATATATAACTAATACACAAAAAGACAATAATTATATTTCACACAAAATTTCTAAAAATAAAAATAAAATAAAATTTTTTAAATATTTGAGGTCATATAGTCAAAAAGTGACTTCTTAAAACTGCTCTTTCTCGAAATGTTTTTAATAGACATTGGTAAGGAGTTCCACAAATTAATTGCGTTGACGAAAAACAATCTGCTAGTATTGATGTAAGTGTATTTAGGTATAATTAGATTTATATATCTAGTGGATCTGCCAAATACAAGCTTCTCAAAGAGATAGGGTGGTTTCTTTCGATAAAGAAGATTATATAAAAATATAATATTTCGCATCTTAAGGTAGTCGATCAAGTCACAGCCCAAGATCATTTTCTTCCAGGACGATACACTGCTAAACCTAGTTAGATCATACACATACCGCGTAGCATTATTAAAAGACACTTGCAACTTATGTAGTGAGAGAGAGTCCAATTTACTGTAAACCTCTGCAAAATAATTAATCAGTGGAAGTATTAATTGAATTATAAGTTTCCTCTTAACTTCAACTGGTGTGAAGTTAGACGACATTCGTAAATTACGAAGCAAGAGGTATACGTTACGCACAACATGATTAATATGATCAGTGCATGACAAGGTGGAATTGATCCAAAATCCTAAGTATTTAATCTTACTAACGTACAGAAGAGATGTGTTCCCCAAGTAAATGGTCGGAAAATAACTTAAATCATATTCCCATCTACTGATTGGTAAAATGTAAGATTTTCCAGGATTGAGCGTAAGGTTATTATCCTCAGCCCATTTTAAAATAGACCTCAAGTCATAATTAAGTTTGTAACTTGTATCCTCTATCAGACCAATACGGTTTGAGATGTACAGCTGAATATCGTCTGCGTATGCATGTTCCTTAGTATACCTGCATACTGAAAATAAATCATTGACGAACATACTAAATAGCAGGGGGCCTAACACGGACCCCTGTGGAACACCAGATGTTATACGCCTCATCCCTGACTGCCTATTTCCAATAATTACCCTTTGGGCTCGCCCATACAAGTAGTTTTCCATAAGAGATAAAGCGGTATTTGTAAATCCAAAATAGTGCCCCAGTTTTCGACATAAGATTAAATGATCAACCCTGTCAAAGGCCTTTGAAAAATCCAGTAGACACATAAGAGAGAGGTTTCCTTTGTCATATTCGGGCCTTATGTCATCAATTACTTTCAAGACCGCAGTAGTACAACTATGAGCAATGCGAAAACCAGATTGGAATGGGGACAAGAGATTATTGTTATTCAGATACAACGTAATCTGTTCAGCAATTAGGGACTCAAATATTTTCGAAAAAACTGGTAAAATACTTATTGGCCTATAGTCGCCCGCACTCACTGCATTGGAAATCTTTGCTATTGGTATAATTCTTCCAATTTTCCAGGCTGTAGGAAACTGGGTGGTTGTAATGCAATGGTTAAAGACATGAGTCAGCTCTCCCAAAATATATGGCAATATAAGTTTAACAAATTTCATGGCTACACCATCTGCACCGATGGCATTGGATCGAATTTTCAAGATATGCCTGGTTACATCCGCCTCTGACACTGTAGAAAATGAGAAGTTAGTATTGCAGAAGAGTTCATTTTGTAGATTAGAACTGGTATGATTATTTGTCAAGCCATTAATACAAAAAAAGTCATTAAGCTCATCTGGGTCTATTTTGCACCCAAAAGAACTACGGGAGTGTATACCTAACGACTTCACATTCCTCCACAAATCGCCAGCAGGGAGATTTAAATTAAGTTTCCGGGAGAAATATGATTTTTTAGCCTGTCTGACAATGAGATTGGAGCGGTTTCTAGCTCTATTGTAAGCAGCTCTGTTTATCAAAGTGGATCTCCTTTTCCAAACGTTGTAAGCTAAATTGCGATCACGAATAGCACTTTTTACAGCAGCTGTATACCACGGACAAGAGCGATTATTTACAACAAAGCTACGTTCAGGTACATGACGATCATAAGCACCCTGCAATGTTGCAAGAAGTACATTCAACTTATCATCCACTGACGCATAATACCAACATTCATTCCACCGCAGAGCAGAAATGTCAGCAAAGAGGGACGAAAAATCAATCGCGTTATAATCTCTATAAGTTATAATCCGGAGACTATCATCTCTAGTCAGGTTAATATTTAATGTGCAAAATAATAGATCATGGTCAGAAACGAAAGAAATTTGATCATACAAAAGTAATAAGCTTGGATGAGATAGCAGGAATAAATCGAGTAAACTTGGCCTTGAATTGGTCGAAAAACGTGTGGGAATGTCATCATTAACCGTAGTCATACCCACAGAACTTATCATATCAAGGAGATCATTACTAATTTCATCCTTAACCATCAAGTTTACATTAAAATCACCACAAGTGATAAAAAAGTCATAAGCTATGGAATGATTCCTGAAGTTATCAAAAAAAGGTTCAAGAGTTAATGTTCTTATTGGATTATACACGCATGACACTAAAGCTCTCACACTATTATCATAAACGACAATATTAATAAATTCAATGTCACAATCCTGTGAAATGTTCACTACTCTAGTATTCAGGTTACTCTTAGCATAAATTGCAACACCACCGCCTCTTTTATGTCTCCTATCATTCCTATATAGTTTATACCCATTTATACTATAGTAACCATCCGGAACATCATAGTGGAACCACGTTTCCGTTACACAAATAATATCAACCCTAGAGTTTTCAAATATATGTCGAACATAATCCAATTTGAGTCCATTTAAACTCCTGGCATTGAAATGCACAACATTAATACCTGATCGCTGTTTACATAATATATTTATTAAAGCAGAGTGGTTTCCGTCAACACTATCATTATAATTTGTCTGACTCATAATAAGGTAGAGAAATAGCAGTCTTTTCGTTCACTTCAAAATAATTATTAAAAATTGAATATATAATTTTACGTGGCCTCACAAAAAAATTAAAAATTATAACATCAGTTAAAAAAAAATAAAAGGATAAACCAAAAATAAATAAAAAGTTATAAGTAATAAAATTCTTATTATAAATAGAAATAAGTAAAATAGAAGTCTTAATTACTGTTGATATTTCTTTTTTCAGCAATGCTCGGAAAAAACTGATTCAGCTTCTCAATTTCGTCTATTTTTATTGCATCATCACTAAGCTCTCGCTTTATGTAAACATAGCCTCGCACAGTAAAAGCAGAACTTAAGATCTTCTTCCTTTTCAGTCGTAAAGCCGCCCGCAGAATACTAAAATTGTGCTGTGTTAGGTTTTCATTTAAAAAGAACTTTTCATCTGAGTTAAAACCAAGGTGTCTGAGACTGAAGGCAAACCCTTTATTAAGTTTTTTATAGCCAGCCAGAGATTTAAGAAAACTGTTTTTGTCATATGCAGACCACAGCTTCACAATTATTACCCCATCCTTGGAATATGTCTTCTGCTTGGTATTATAATTTCCTAGCCGGTATATAGATCTTATGTTAGGCATCTGAGTGTTTATAGCTCTGCATACGTTTTTAAACATTAAAGTAAGATCTTCTTTTTCCGCGTAGGGTACCTCATTATTTCTCAGTTCAGACGAAACATGATGATTTTCTTGCACTTTTAATTTCGTCTTAAGGGTATTTATCTCATCCCGCATATTTATTTTTTTTTTTTTTTTTTTTATTTTGAATTTATAATGATCTACATAGCACAACAAGATACTAAATCTTATAAGTGACAGTGCTATGTTTACAATCAATAAGGTATAAAAAATTAACATTAATTAAATATAAAAAATTTAGAGAAAGTTAATTTATGTATATAAATATTGAATTAAATTAATAAGGTAAAGTATAAAAATAATAATAATAATAATAATAATAATAAAAATAATAAGAATAATAATAATAATTATAATAAAAATAACAATAATAAGAATAATAATTATAATAATAATAATAATAATAATAATAATAATAATAATAATAACAATAATAATGATGACCTAAAAAATAAAATCACAAAATTTACAAATATGAGATTAAAATTTTAATTATGAAAATAATTTAAATAACTCCTTTTTGAACGCGTTTGCATTGCCCAGATTTTGGATGTTATTTGGTAAGGAATTCCAAAGACTAATGGTGTGTATAAAGAACTGTCGCTGAGACAGAAGAGTCCTGAATCGTTGCTGTATAATCCCTACACCCCGGTGGGATCTGGCAAACTTAATTTTACAATATAAATACTTCGGCTGTTTCGTGTAAATTATTTTATGAAGTAGAAGGAGGCATCTAATTTTCAGGAGATTATCAAATTTGATACCAAGAATCAGGTAAGCTAAATGAGAAATGTGATCCCGACGCCCCTTAAGGAAAACATACCTGGCTATGTTATTGTACGCCAGGTTAAGTTTCTGGTTGTCATCATAACTGCAATTTGCGTATATCTCACATCCATATAAAAGTACCGGAATCAAGTACGTTTTAGCAAGTTGCATGCGAATGTCAAAAGGAGTTGAATCTATGACAGCCCACAAATTTCGAAGCATGCCATAAATTCTGCCAACAATGACACTTATATGGGTAGACCACGATAATTTGTCATTAAAGACAATACCCAGATTAGTAGCCGACCTGACAAATTCAATTTTATTTCCCCTGATACTCAATTCAGGTATGACAAATGATCCGTTTGTTCTCGAAAGTGTAATACATTTAGACTTAGAAGGATTGATACATAGTCCATTGGCCGAGGCCCATCCGTCAATCCTTGCTAAGTCACGATTAATGTAGTCCAAACAAGAATAAATATTCTCCCTTGGAGTATATGTGTAAAGCTGCACATCGTCAGCATACATGTGAACATTACAGTTAACCAAAACATCAGGTAGATCATTTATATACATGCAAAACAGCAAAGGTCCAAGTATAGACCCCTGGGGAACACCTCTACTAATAGTAAGTGGATCCGAAACTTTGCCATTGAAATGAACCTTCTGAAATCTGTTCGTCAAATAAGAATAAATTAGATTACAGGCAGTTTCGGAGAAATAAAATAGTTTTCGGAGCTTTTTCAATAGAACCGCATGATCGACTGTATCAAAAGCCTTAGAGTAATCAAGCAGAACCAAGAACGCCACACTATTCCCATCAAGTTCCGACCTAAGTTCCTCAACTACATTTACCAGAGCGGTAGTACAACTCCTACCTTTCATGAAGCCCGATTGATTAACCGTTAAGAAATTGTGGCCCCTCAGATATTCATCGATTTGTCTGGCCATGATGTTCTCCAATACCTTGGATAAAAAAGGAAGGATTGCAATTGGCCTAAACTCACAATTAGTTTTGGGAATGGGAAGGATTTTAGCCAGTTTCCAACTTTCAGGAAAAGAAGATTTAGTCAGAACTGTATTGAACAAGTAAGTATAGTAAGGCAAAAGTTTAAGAGTCAGAGCCTTCAAGAATAAAGGATGCAAATCATCAGAACCAACTGCATTCGATTTTACCGCTGAAATACATTCCAAAACCTCAAACTGATTTACGCAACGAAAGCTAAGGGAATACTGTGGTGGAACACAACAGAGGTCATCATACAAGTCACCGTTAGACCTTGGGACCCTAGAATTTACGAACTGGTCATTAAGCTTGTCCACATCCACATCAATATCGGCCTTTGGACATTTTCGTCCTATTCCTATTTCACGAATTACATTCCATTTAGACTTGTTGTCCATAGCATTGGAAAACTTTCCGCCATAATACAATCTTTTAGCAGTTCTTATGCTCCTGGTAACTTCCATCCGTGTGAATCTATGTAAAGCTTTCAAATCATCCGTCCTAAACCTCTTCCATCTCCTGTAAGCACTATCCCTCCTCTCAATGAGAGCTTTTATTTCCGCATTAAACCAGGGCTGTTGTTTAGGTTTGATGTGCTTGGTTTTGACAGGAACGCACCTGTCATAGAGCAAACGCACTCTGTCCTGAATAAACGATAATTGGTCATTCGCATTACCCAGTGTGTATACCTGGTCCCAAGATACGCTATCCAGTTCAGTATTCAGAGATGCATAATCAATGTTACCAAAATCACGATACGTAATATATTTGTCCACGGGACGAGTTACGGACAAATTATAATTAAGGAAGAGAAGGTCATGGTTGGAGAAGCAGGAAGCAGAAATTTGGTCATATAACAATACCCTGTCAAGGTGATTCACAAATATAAGGTCTATCAAGCTACTGGATGTTGAATGGAAATGTGTAGGTGTTGACACATTTACAGGACTGAGGTGAAGTGAGAGCATTGGTCCAATAAGGGGATTATCAAGTAGAAGGTTATTGTTAAAGTCACCTACAATAACTATGTCGTCATATCGAATGGTAATATCCTCAAGAGTTGAAATAAAAGGATCAAAATTTAAACTAGAATTCGGTCTATATACACAACCAAGAAGAAGTTGCGGACCATCGCCAGTTGATATTTCCAGAAACAAATATTCAATCTCGCTCCCAATGTGACTTAATAATTTTTCCTTACAAAGTATACCATTACGAACATAAATCGCAACTCCACCACCCCTGGCCCTGGTCGCATTACCATTAACCAAGATTCTCCTATCTGATCGGAAAAGTTGAAAGCCCTGTAAATTAAAAACTGTATCCTGAACATCCAAGGGTAACCAAGTCTCAGAGACGCAAATAACGTCAATACCTGCTGCCACAAATAAGTACCTAAATTCATCAATCTTATTATTTAAGCTCTGAGCGTTTATGTGGACAATGTTGAGACCTGCCCTTTGTTTCGCAAGGACTCTAATCATGTTATACACACAGTCTCTGGAATTAGAACCGTTAGAATTCATGAAATGGTACGAAATTTTTGGCAATGCATTCAATAATTAGATCTAAAGCAGAAATCGTAATATTTAAGCGTTCAAATATAATGGAGTTATACATACATGACACAAAGTTGTAGAAGAAGAATGTATTAATTAAATTGATATAGAGCATAATTAGCATATCACCATCATTTTTCTCCAAAGTGGTCACCCTCTCATTAAGAGCAAGTAAGTTTTCTTCAATAACTCTATATTTTTCACGTAAATCATTTAAGAGATCCACCTTAAACTCCTGAAATTTAGCATCTATTGTACGCTGAATTTGTTCGGCAAATTTTTCGAACCTTTTATCCATGCAATTCAAAATTTTAAAAGGCGAATCAACGATGGATAGGCGTGACGAGCCTGCTTCCGATTGCTGACGAACTTCATCTAGTTGTTTATTATTTGGTGTTTGCATGTTCATTAAGTTTTTATTGCTTTTAGTTTTCGATTTATTGTTGTCAACTGATCTAGTGTTTTTCTTATCGTTTCTTAAATTATACATTTATTTAGAGAAAAACCGGAATTTAAAAATTCGTATTTAAAAATTTGAAATTAAAATTAACTGTTACACAGCAATGGATTTAAAACTGTTTAATTTAATTAATGCGTGTGAAAAGCTTGGTAGCACTTTTCTGTTCTAAATAGCTGTTCCTTTTTTAGTTGTTTTTATATGTGTTTACAATTTGCTTCTCTCACTTTTTCTGTTTTATGAACTTTCTTTTTGTAATAAGTGTTTTTGGATGCTGCTCAGTATATTTGTTGTTGTTGTTTATTTTGTATATTAATTTTGTTATTGTAAATTAACTGATCACTTTCTTCAAAGTAGCTAATGTTGTTGATGATTTTGTTTTAAAAATTAAGCAGATTTGTTTGTACAAATTTATTGTTTTTTATTGTTTTTTATTTTGTCCACCTTTAAATAATTTTGTTTTGGTTATTTTTAGTTATTTTTATTTTTTCTTTCTTTTTTTTTTTTTTATTACTCTGTTTTGATTATGATTTTTGATTATTATTATTATTACAAGTTTTAAAAGAGAGCTCAAAAACACGTCCGCACTCGACAAAACACTTTCAATATTGTTTAAGACCATAAACAACTCTATTGGCATTGGCAACAAGATAACGACGTGATTCTTAAAAGCCATGACCGCAAACAAAATCCATAATTCATCCAGCTACAGTCAGTGATACTCCTCACAAGGAAAATAAAATAAAATTTTCGAATTGTTATTCTAATTCAAACATACTCTTTTCATTTCAGTTGTTGGGTTCTTAATTAAAAATGAGAAAAGAAAAGAAAAGAAAAATAATTAAAATACATTGAAATTATTATTTATTATGAAATAAAATAAGAACTTCTTCTTTCTCATTTCAATACATAAAAATATTAAATTTTGCTATTTTGCTTCAGTTTCTTAAATGTCTGAGGATTTTTGTTGCTGCTGACCACGCATTTCAATTGTCATTTTACACTTCATTTGGCATTTGATTTCCCACAGAAACCCCATTTAAATTCAGTTCATTTCAATTTGCTTATGGCACTGTTACTGTGATATTGTCACCCTACAGGGAAGATATGATAATCCGATGATGATGATATTTTCTTGTGTTTTTAAAAGAAATTTTAAATTTAGTTGTGGTACCCGAAACTAACATCTCCTACATAATAAGTGTGACGAATACGTTTCGACATACAAACTACCAAAGCCCAATAATTATTTTCCTTGGAAGCATAAACGATTCTCTTCTTAAGGTCACAGAATTTCCGGTACATTCTATTAATTTCAAACACTAGACGGTTCGGATGTAAAGACTTGTGTTCAGAGACGTGTCTAGAACAGTTGGCAACTGAGCTTAATTTTCATTAAAATTGTCTTCATGGCCTGGTTTACGAAATTAAGTCTTTGACAAGCATATTGGGACTTTATTTCTTGCAGCTTTAGGTCTCCGAATGGCATAATTGCGTGCATGATTAACGATCTGAGTCACTCTGATGTTGACTTTCACTATGTAATGTCAGGCTCTTCTAATGAAAAGTACCTTTAACAAACATTTAAGTGGAGAACTGCTCCATAGCGACTGAAATCCTAAGGATCTCACTAATGTCTGACATTCACGACCCGCTCCTCAAATTCATACAATCACGTAGGAAGCTAAAGAGCCTAATTCAACCTAACCTTTCCTTTCCTATCTCTTGAGACAAATTATATTAATGTAGCGAGATAAAAAACTAAACGCAGTATATCCTATGGCCCTTAGTAATTAAAGCGGCAACGACTTACGGTGTTGGCTTCTATGACAGCACATTTCATTGTTGTCCTGTTATTCAATTTTTAGCAGTGTAACGTGCAAACATGTTAAATTCTGCACTTTTATTGACGATTTTAAAATTTTTTATGGCATTCTTGTAAAGCCTACAGTTTCATAAAAAAATGTTTTACTTCCTCCTGTCCTTTATCTATTTGTACTATCTTGAAGCACTTTTTGTCGTTTTTGCAAAAAAAAACCAAAGAAAAATTTCAAATTGGCTATAACCGCTGCAAAGTGTAGAGAATTTTTGAGCCTTTGCCAAGTTGAGTTTATTTTCCAATCAAAGTGGAGTAAATCTTTTAGTGGCACCACCATCACTGCCATACAGTAGTTTTGTTCGAACAAAACTTTTAAAGAAAAATTTAAGGATTTTTCAAAACTTAAAAACATGCCTAAACCAAAGCTTGAAATTTCCCCTGTCATTCATCGTCTATTTTTTAAATACTAAACCCCGGTGCAACATATGTACCACATGTATGTGTACTCCTGTTCAATATTTGTTATTTGTATAGCAGCCAGTTTGTTTGTGTCCAATTGCCTTTCGGGTTGTTGGAAAACGTGCATGTCTTGAACGTTGGGTTGACAATTCCAAGATTGGTTTTTATCTTATCGCTAAGATTTCTTTCTCTTTATTTTGTTGTTTTCTTTTGTCGTTGCAACATTATTGTAACTTGTTGGCTTAAAGCTTAACGTTACGTTACTTTTTGTTTATTTGACGAAAATGTAAAATTTAAGGAACATTAAATGCTACATGTGAATAAGGAGTGTCCGAAAACAAAAAAGATTTAATTTTAGAAAATCTAAGCAAAATGGTGGAGTTGGTCTGAATGAAGTCCATTTGGCAATACAGTTTACAATGGTTTTGCAGGTATTGTGCCAACCGCTTGTGCTATTCTATCAAACCAAAGAAACTCATTTTGATTTAAATTACGAGTTCATTACGTTCTGGTGTTTTAACAATTACCTACACAGTTAGTCATTACAACCCTTCAATCTGGATTACGACCTAGCTTCTCTCACCCACTTATGTTGTGTATATTATATATGAGTGCCGGAACCTACAGTTTAAAATCGACTCCGAACGTTAGTTTCTTTTTTGAAACTTTTCAGTTTTTATTTACTCTCCGAGTTTTTGTCAGAAATCTGCTGAGAGAAAGTCGCCGAAGAAATATTTTTTCCACATTATGTTTTGTTTGAGACCTTTTGACCTGCTGTTTGAACCGTGGTCTCACGTCAAATAAGCTAACACACTACCTACTAAACTATGGTGATTTCAAATTGCTAGCAACCTAATATTTGAGTTGCCTCTAACATAATCCAGCGTTGTTTATAATACAATAATACAAGAAAAACTTTATAGATAAGTACTTAGCTTAGCTAACTTAGAATACCTGAACGTTAGAGCGATATAGAACCTCAAAATTCTTTGAGAGTGACTAGCTTTTATTGCACAATGTATTGTTATCTGCAGAAGCCGCCGGAGTGTAGTAGATAGTGTGTTGACTTATTAGGGACCAATGAGTGAATTTGCCTGAGAGCGGCAAGCTGTTAACCTAACCTAACTTAAATAGATATTGCAACGTTTTTACGTTTTAAAAACCTTTGAAATATAAGTTCGTAGATTGCAAATAAAATAAAAATAAATTTGTGTTTAGTTTTGATTAAATTCTTTATTGCTCGTGCAATTTTGTGTGCCACTATTCACAACTTGATGTAAATAACAACAATTGGTTTGCTTCTTTACACTCTTTTGATCAATTGTTCGACAGATATTTATAACGGATGTCTTCAAACCACGATTATTCCCTTAAAACACCGCGATACTTCATACAAGACTGACTTAATTTTTTTACTGACTCCATTGCCTGCTCTGCCTTACCTTTTATATGGCAACGTAAACAGTCTGATGAATGATCTTGAAGCCGAATTTTCGCCTTCTCAACATCTCTATGAATGTAAACATCGTTGTTTATTGTTGTTTGTGTAGTTTTGTTTACATTTATTCTTGCAGTGTTTCTTATTGCATTTTTGTACACTTGTTTATCATGTGAACAAGTACATTGTTTTTGTAGCTTTGTTTATAATTTTAATGTTAAACAATGTAAAAACAAAGCACCATTTCCATTTTCGTAACAATATTTACCAACAAAAACTTTGCAGTCATCCTATGATCTTAGTAAAAATAATACAATCTTTTAAATATCTGCCTTAATGCTGTACCATCTACTCAAAAAATATTTTCTAAAATTCTTTTTTAATTTTTTCTATTATTCTATGAATTTTTATGAACAACATTATTATGTTAACTCTGAGAAACTCTTGACATACAATCCATTTATATGGGACTGAGGTTTTTTTACAGTTTTCATTCTCTCTTTCTAAATGAAAATATGTTTAATAAGAAACACATAAATATGTAGAAAATATAGAAAGAAAAAATGGAAATACTCTGCACATGTATTGTGCATTGTAAGATGAGTAACTAAACAAAAATTAAAAAGAAAATGAAACATTCTTTCCAGAATGTTCGGCACTAGTACAGAAAAAGTTGTCCAAATTTTTTTCAATAACTGGCAGGTGTCTTGAGGAACAAAAAAATTTTTTTTGTTTTCCAAAAATTTACATTGAAATTCGAGCAGGCAATGCAAAATTTAATTTAAGGAAAACGGATTTAAATGAGAATTTTTTTTAATATTTTCTTATATAATACACTACACTTTCGAATACTCAGAAGATAGCTGCATAACAGCTGTGTAACAGTGGCTACTCAGAGAGAATAAGGTATTGTGAAACATTGGGCTAGTCGCATGACATGGACATAATTTTCGCGTGTAGTGACAGGCGGAAAGTAAATAAATTTATTGTCAACGTCGAAGA
Organism: Sarcophaga subvicina; assembly: GCA_936449025.2. Classification (NCBI taxonomy): domain Eukaryota; kingdom Metazoa; phylum Arthropoda; class Insecta; order Diptera; family Sarcophagidae; genus Sarcophaga; species Sarcophaga subvicina. The sequence goes on from OW388084.2 coordinate 79,823,422, forward strand.
TAAAGATGTCGACTACTCCCGGATCACTACTTCTCTGCAACATATTGTTAAGAAAATGGAAATGGTGTTACATCGTTTAACATTAAAATGATAAACAAAAACAATGAACATGTTTATAAATATAGCAAACATCAGTATAAAAAAGGGATAAACATGTAAACAAACAGGCAACAACACTGCAAGGACAAACGTAAACAAAATACACAAACAACAATAACGTAAACAACATGTTTACATTTATGAAGATTTCGCGAAGGCGAAGTCTTTCTCCTTCAAGAGTATTCGTCAGACTGCGATGTAAAAGGCAAGACAAAGCAGGCAACGGAGTGACTAAAAATTCAGTCAGTCTTGTGTGAAGACACGTTGCGTGGTTTGAAGATCTCCGTTATAAAGATCTGTCGAACAATTATTAGTGTTTACGTAGAAGAGTGTAAAGAAGAATAGCAAACAAAGAAAATTGTTGTTGTTTACATCAAGTTGTGGCACACATAATTGAGCGAATAATGTAGAATTTAATTAAAACTAAACAAAATATTTTTATTTTTATTTGCAATCTATGGCCTCATATTTTAAACATTTTTAAAAGGTAAAAACGTAACAACATCCTTCGTTTTTATTTGCTATGAGGATCCATATTTGCTTATCCCTCTATAAAGGCAGTGTCAGCATTTCACTTGATACACGTCGTGTTGAATAAATGAAAATAGTGCCGTTAAACTAGCGTCTTCGACAGAACATTCTCCATGATTAAGTTGAAGAGGTTGAAGAGGTTGTATGATAAGACAGGCCCTTTTGTGCCATCTTTCGCAGAACCCTCTGCAATAATTAATTTAAAGAGGTCGCATGGTAAGAGAGACCGTTAAGGAAGCTACAGAAGTAACTCAACGTCATACGACACAAGAGAGAGAGAACACAAGCAGCTCGCTGTCAGTCAATTCGATTGTTACCAGAATAGATCCGAAATAACAATTCAGCTGTATGTACAGCGAATAAAACTAATTTGTTTTATGAAAGCCATTGAATAATTGTTGTTATTGTATGTAGCGTGTCAAAAAATATTTAAAAAAATTGATTTTTTTTCTATTTTAAACAATTTGTTTTACATTTGTCTGCATGTGTAGTAGGTATGTAGAAATACTTTTTAAATTTACTTCTGCTATGCATTCCTAATGATTTGAGTATTTCTATTACAAAATAATTTCTGCCAAAAAGAATGAAAAATAAATCTTAAAATTCATTGTGCATATAAACAATATAGGAAATTTTTAAATAATCAAAAATTTAAAATAAAATATTTAAATTATTTTTTTATGAAGACAATCACCATTAAAATTAAAATATTTGCAGGCATATAATAACAGAGGGTATATGGTATAGTAAGAATAAAAATTCATCTGCTTCATAGGCAACCATATTTTGTTTCTTTTTGACGAGAAATGTGATGTCGACATTATCGGAATATTAAATATTTCTTATAATATTTTTTAACATTTAAATTATTTCTAGGCCTATAAGTAAAGTTCAGTCAGTCTTGTGTGAAGACGCGGCGTGTTTGAAGAGAGTAATTGTTATTGTTTATGAAAAGGGTACAAACAGAAGAATAACAAAGAAAAGCACTGTAAACAGTGGAACACAGAATTGTCCAAATAATAAACAATTTTAATTAAAACTAAATACAAATTTATTTTAATTTTATTTGCAATCTAGGAGCTTTTAAAAACGTAGCCATGGTAAAAAATGAAAATGACTAATTTTCTTGAAATGTAATCATAACGAATATCTCTTTACTTATTCTAGTAACAGAACTCAGTCTCGGTAACAGACTGCAGACCAATGAGGATATCTCTTTTGCAACTATAGACTCTTTAACAAGAAGTTTTTGCAGTCTAATAGGTAGTCTGTTGTCGTATTAGATGTAAGGCCACGGTTCAAATCTCAGGTCCAGATATGCTGTATAAAAAAGAAAGATGAAAAAATATTTCCTTTGGCTACTTCCTCTCAGAAGATTTCTGGCAAAAATTCTGAGAGTAAATAGAAAATTGCTATGAAAGGTTTCTCAAAAAAAAAAGAAATCTGTCGTTCGGAGTCGACTTTAAACTGTAGGTTCCGCCGCTCATTTACAAAATTAGCACACACAACATAAGTAGTCTAAGAAGCTAGGTCGTAAACCTGGCTAAAGGGTTGTAAATGACCAATTATGTTCGTATGTAGGCTCTTAAATAGGGCGAAAAGTCTGGTTGATGATAATAACCGGGACTTCCAAACTTTGATCGTTGAAACAGCTAATTGAAGCATTTATTCAGTTTTTTTTTGTAAATCATCACGGATGACTATAAAGAACGACATGTGTTCGCTAAATGGTCTCTAGAGCAGTTGGCGAGTCACCATGGCTATCATCGAAAAATCATCCTTAGCTTTGAGGCTCGTTTCTGAATAAACGGCAGAGTTGTAAATGAATCATTCTTTTTTGATTTCAATTCATTACGAATTAGCTAAATTTTGAATTAATTCTTTTCGACAAAAAAAAAAAAAAAGAATTGAATTAAATTTGAATCAATTCATTTGAATTTAGCGAACATGAATTGCAAATTATTTCCAATTCAAATGAATTGGGCAAAATGAGTTGGAATTCATTTGAATTAGGCAAAATGAATTGCAATTCATTTTTTAATTCCAAAGAATTGGTAAAATGAATCGCAATTCATTTCTAATTCATTTGAATTGAAATGATTTGGAATTAATTCAAATGAATTACAAAAGTAACTTGTAATTCAAATTTATCAAATCAAAAATGAATTGCATTAAATTGAAGTAAAATTTGGTGTTTGGAGTTTGGTTCTTCAAGTACAACTTATTTCGCTTTTGATATACGCTGAATAACAAGACATTCAGTATTTAAAACATATTAATAATTTATGAAATTTTGTGATCCACGAACATTAAAGGACAAACACTTTAGTAATATTTATGTATGTAATATTTCTTTAATATTTAAGTAATATTTATTTAACAAAACGTAATTATATTTTACAAATAAAGATGAAATTAGGAAGAATTATAGGCATCAACTAATTTTTCTATTATTTTAATTATAAAATAAATGCTAATTAGATTAAATTAGAATGCATCGTTCACTTTCAGCAATAATAATTTTTCAAAATTATCATCTAATAGATTTCCACGTTTAGGGATATTTAGAATAGACGCGTACGAAAACAATCGTTAAACAGCAGCTGACGGCACATTATACTTTAAGAAAGCCTTCTTAACAGTCGGATAATTATGCAGCATACTTAAAGATTTTGAAGAATCTGCTAAGTATGCTGTGAATTCTGATTCTGAGGGAATATTGACGCACAAAGTATTTTCTGGAGTTTCTATAATAAATATTATAATATTATTGTTAGCGGTGTTTAAAATTATTTTGCAAAGTGACTAGATAATTACCACAGATAGAAAAATTGAAGTAATTTAAAACGTTACTCTCTGAAATGACTGACGATGTAATGTCTTCATTAGACATTTGTTGAACAGCATCCTTTACCATTTGAGTAACGTCTGCTTCGGTGCCAATATCAAAATTCGGGTTCAAAGCTTTTAACCACAGAGACTTAATTGGTGGGCAAAGAATAGATGCCACAATTGCAGTTTCAGCGGTTGCATTTAAGGTATAAAAATTATTAAATCTTTTTCTCGTCGCCTCCATTAATTTTGCGGCCATAGTTTTCAGGTATTCACTTCCATCTTTCAATTGTATTTTGGTAAATTTTGTTTTAATTGTGGGTAAAGCTGGCATCAGATAACCAAAGAACATGCAGTTGTCTTTTTGGAGAAAGTCTATGGCCTCTGCTATAGGCTGCAGAAGCTGCAAGTACTCTCCTAAATATTCAAAATCACTGTCTAGAAAAGTTTCAATATTCAACTTTTGGCATAGATCGTGTAGCTTGAACTTATGGGACAGTAAGTCTTTTATACAATCATATAAAGAGTTCCATCTTGTTGGTACAGGATATTTTAACTGTGACCCCAAAGATCGCACGATCTGTTCCGATGACTTAGGCCTATTAACTTTCGCCCACAACAAGCTACACTTCTTCAAAACCTAAAACAAAAGCAAATACATAACACAAAAAAATATTGAAATATAAAATAGACCTAAAAAACCGGTAAATCATTTTGGCAAAATAAATTGATGTTTACTTCAACTTTTATTTGACTTACTTGCTTATGTTTTTCATACATAAAGTTCAGTGATTTAAGAATTTGATTAAAATCGGTTGTCGCGGCTAAGTTTAGAGTGTGTGTTGCGCATCGAATATGATTTGGTAAAATCAGTTCCAATGCACGATTTGATGAATCGGTTAATTCTTCATCCAACATATTTTCCTCGTCTTAGTTGTTGTATTCGCTGAGAACGCCGAATTCTTTGAAGGCCTTGACAAAATTCGAGCCATTGTCTGTTGTTGTTGCTACCAAGTTTATTCAGTTTATTCAGTGTGAATATTGTTTATAATTCGACCAATAGCTTCAAAAGAATGTATAACCAAAAAAGCTACGGTGCTTTGTTGACCAAATATCTGCCGTGGTGCAAAAGAAACTTCCGCTTCTTATTATGTCCTTCATTTTAACCTTAAAGGTGTCAAAAGTTCTGTCCATAAGCTTCATTGCGGTAGGCCTAGACATTACTTTTAACATCGGATTTGAAAAATGCACTAATTCCTTAAATGAATTTGACTCCACAACTGACACAGGAAACATGTTTTGAGCAATAAACTTAAGGACAAGTGAGTCAAATACTGATTGTCTGCGTGGAGCTGTTTTGTCGACTTTCGACATCGCCTCGTACTCATCATATTTTTTTTTGTGTTGCGTGTGTAGATGGCGAAGAAAATTAGACGTGACACTAGTGTGCCTGACAACAGCTTATCGCAATTGTTGCACTTTGCCATGACTTTTGTTTAATTATTTTTACTTTTAGTCTCGTTAATCTATATAATTTAATAATTTAAATACATATTTAATAAATTATTATCTGCACTTTTCCAAACAATTTTCAAACCTTTGTTGTAATTGAAAAGAAATGTTCAAAAAGCAAACTCCTTGGAGAGCATTTAACCGATTCTGACGATGTTGATTCTAATAATGTGCTGCTGTCTGTCAGATCTGCCAGAGCACCACGGAAGATATTGGAGCAACACGGTCCGTCTTCATTTGTATCATCATAGGTAAACATTCGCCTTTGCTTTATTTGTGGAACGAAATATGTAGGATCCCTTGAATCGTCATCATTTGAAAAGTCGCTTACTGAAGACATTTTTACACACAATAAACATTAAACAAAACAAAATTGACTTTTTGATCAAACACAAGAAGCTTTAAACAAAACACTATTGACTTTCAATAAAAATACAATAAACGTTAATCAAAACCATGTGTTTCAAATCGTAGCAAGTCAAGCCCTCAGTTATCTGCATTACATTTACTTAAAGTAGTCTTATAATAAATTAAAATTCTTGCTGACTCAATCGTTTACTGCAGACTGACAGCATCGTTTATAAAAAGACTTTTTATACTTAAAGCCTAACGGTTCTTAAGATACATTGAAATAAATGTAACAAAGAGAATTATTATAAATAAGTGATAAATGCTTGGATTAAAAGTAATAGACAATGGGTGATTCATTATTAATAGTGGATATATATTTATTATAAAGTACCGAATAGAAGTACTTGGAAAAAGGGTGATGCTTTTGCATTACAGTCTTTTTTCAGAATCAATTCAATTCAAATAAATTGGAAATGTATAACAAATTCATTTTTCGAGTTAATTCAAATGTATTGGTAAAATGAATTTCAATTCATATTTTAACTCATTTGAATTAATTCAAAATCAATTCAAATGAATTGGGAATGAATTGCAATTCATTTTTTCTAACTGATTTATATTAATTCAAAATCAATTCAATTCAAATGAATTGGAAATGAATTGCAATTCATGTTCGCTAAATTCAAATGAATTGATTCAAATTTAATTCAATTCGTTTTTTGGAGAAAAGAATTAATTCAAAATTTTACCAATTCATTGCATGAATGATTCGCGAAGTAATTCAAAAATGAATGATTCGTTTACAACTCTGATAAACGGGTACGTGAACAAACAAAATTGCTGAATGTGGGGACGATATCAATCCTTATTACGCCTAATGCATGCCGAAAAAGTTAGTGTTTCGTTTAGATTTAGGTCTCGCGGCGTCATTGGTTCATATTTATTTAAGAATTACGTCAAGGTCGAGTAGTATTAGTCGATGATTATCCACACCTTTTGGCCGGAATTGAACGACCTGGACACCCATTGAATATTCCGTTCTAGCGATTCGAGGGCATGGTTATCTAACATTTTTTCTTATGGGATTTTCTCAAATCGCAAGTGTATGTGAATAAACCACTAACTGCAGTGGTCTTCTCAAAGCCGTCATAAATTGTGCTCGAGGCCTGATTCAGATTGATATTATGAACTAGATGTATTGCCCACTAAATAAAATTTTATGTCACCTTGCGGCATATTGTCTGCCTTCCAGTGAATTTAGATGAAATTCCTTAAATACAAAATAATTAAAAAATTTTTTTAAAAAATTATTAAAAAAGGCAAATTAAGTTAAAAACAAATGAAACTTAAATGAAATTACATTTGAAATGTCAAAATAAAAAAGAAACGAAATGAGAAAATTTTAAAATCGATTATAATACAAGGTTGAAAATATATAAAAATAGAATCTCAACTGTCTTGCGAACTTTCGTAAATATTGAATACATACTACCACCACACTAGGCCAGACATCTCCAACAAAACGAAATTTTTAAGAATATTTCTTCAGCGACTGCCTTTCATCAGAGTCCTGGCAAAAACTCTGAGAGTTAAATAAAATTGTTATGAAAATTTGGTCTAAAATCTGTCGTTCGGAGTTTACTTTAAACTGCAGGTCCCTTGCTATGTGAACAAAACAACTAACCGCAGTGATCCTCTCAAAGCCATCATAAATCCTGCCAGCGGCTTAATTCCGCCTGATATTTATGCACTAAAGTCATGTAAAATAGATTCTTCATAACTAGAAAAACCCCTGTATTATTGGCCTTAAGGATTAAACACTTTTTTATATATTTTCGTTTGTTTTTCTTCTATTTGGTCCATTTGGGTTTTACTTCTTGGTGTCCATTACATAAAACAACAATAATTTGTTGTTTTTCCTTTTTAAATAAAAAAAAAAAAATAAAAAATACAACAAAAAGTAATTATTTTTACTATGCACAGAAGAGCCGCATCTGGGCGTATTGGAAGCCCAAGCAAAAGCATGAGTAAATTGGTGGACGGCTACAAAATATTCCTCTGTTTATATATCATGTCATTTTTTTTTTTGTGGGCTTTTATTGTTGTTGTAAGACTTGAGGCTGTTTGTGTAAGATTGCATATTTCATGCGTTAATTAATACAACGAAACATTTTTTTCTCTCATCTCTAGATTCATTATACATTATTTGCCATGTTGTGTTATTAATATTCAAATACAAAAAGGAACAAAAATAGAAAATAATTTTAACGAAACAATGGAGAAAATTGGGCACAGAGCCGGCTACTATAAATTGTGGATTACATTGCGTAATCCAAGTTCTAATCTAATAAAGTTCCATGTTCAATCATGGTTCGGATGTGGAAACCTTCGTCAATTTGCACTGGAATGAATGTCTGGACATGAATGGCAATACGATCTAACAATCACGTCGCTATACAAGCAACAGTCAGACCAGATGAGTTTACCAGGAGGAATTTTCCATACCACTGATTTCCTCACATGCTTTTGGTGGAGCGAAAAGTGGAATTTGCAATGCCATACTCTGCGACAGGGTAGATAAAGGAAGAGGAAGACTTTTCGCAAATTAATCGAAACTGAGGCAATTAAGTGAAATAGAATTTGAATCAGACTATACAAGAATCCCCTATTAATAGTAACTAGTCTCGAGTATACTTAGTACATTTTTGTTCCAAATATGAAGATTCTGTGATGAGGAAATCAAAGCATTAAACACCTGAGTAGTTATCAAGTACTAGGCAGAAATTTATACTTGCCGACACAGAACATTATGCTGCTGAATATAGTCCAGCAACAGGGTTGGGGGATTTTTTATAGGCTATCCCTACATAAATTAAGGACAGTGCAATAGATCACCTAAATATAGACTAATATTAACATAACAGGCAATAAAGGCAAAAAATCGGGGATTTTCACGGACAGTGATAGGAGTACGCCGTAATGATATGCATGAGGCATACAGGAAGATCTTGATCTGCATGGAAGCCGTGCGGAGAAATGTAATGCACACAGGTGTTTCGTTTTCAGTTTCATTCACACAGCACCTATAGGGTCTTTATTAAACACTTTTATTTATATTTATTTAAAGTAACAACAAGTGTGTGTTAGAAGTCGCAGTAGTCTATTAGGGAGTGTGTTGGCTTATTAGACGTAAGGCCACGGTTCAAACCCCAGGTCAGACATCAAAACGAAATATGAAAAGTATTTCTTCGGTGACTTAATCACAGCAGTATACTGCCAAAAACTCTGGGAAAAGTTTCTCAAAAATCCGTCGACTTTAAACTGTAGGTGCCGCCACTTATGCATAAAATTAACGCACACAACATAAGTGGTATGAGAAGCTAGGTTGTAATCCTGACTGAAGGGTTGTAATGACCAATTATGTATGTATGGATATCTGGCGTATAACTTTTCTGCTTGCAATGCTTCAACTGTCAGCTAAAATGTTCCTGCTTCTCCATCATATAGAAATATGGGGAAGAAAAGCTTCTTGTAAAGCATTAGTTCCGTTGTACTAGAGACCATGACTGTGCCTGTTGACAATGCGCTAACTGATGTCCCCCAAACTAACATCATTTTCGCTGGTAACTGCGCAGCCAAGGTAAAAAAATTCCTTGAGAGCGTAGGAGGTCTTCGGCCGTAATATTGGATCTAACGGCGTACAACAAAGTACCTTGTGAATCTGTAACCAAGTTACCTTCGCCATCAATGCAATAATATGCTTCAAACTTGAAATCTTCGGTTCGACGCTTGAAGCTTATGTAAAATTTTTCAGCATTATTTCTTCTCCCTTTTGCTCTCTTTACTCCATATTTCTCAAGCGTGTATCGCATAGCAGTAGACTGAAATGTTTGCCTATAACCATTGTACTACTGGTTTCGATGAGTTTGGTGGAATTCGATCAGTATAGGGACTACGCTTACCTGTGGCATCACAATGGGCAGTTATGCGAGCTCAATTGAGCTGTGCTATCCAACCTACCTATTATTGGTTTCGTTGGAGTGGCCAGACCAACAATTCGCAGTTAGTACATCAATGTCCTTAGGATAAGATACGAATGGACGGAGTTAACCAAAATGTAAGAGGACGTTTAGCTTTCGTAGCGTATTAAAACATATAGACCTCGGACCAACCGGTTCAAAGTTCCGAATTTCGGGCACAGTTTCCAGAGACTGAAACCGTGAAATTGTCCAAATTATTGACTGTTTCGGATTGTCTGTTCCCAGAGAGACAAAGTCAGCAACTTGGTGGAGCATAAATAAACAAAAATTGGAACGCAGTTGGAGATATCAATATCGTGCATCCGAAGTGCCGATATCGAATTATTTATATCACGCTGCAACCTTTTGATATCCTGGGCTGCCTCGGATTTGAGTGATGTAAGGGTAAACACTGCGAGTTCACTAAAATCCTATTCTCATACCTATCCTTCAGTTTATTCCACGCCTCCTGAAATCCGCATACAGTCAGGGCAGATTTCTTCACAATCTCCAAGGCTTCACCGCGTGAACTGTCTTAAATAAAACAGCTGTTGAATTAGTGAAATGTCAGTCCCTTTCACATAAACAGCAGTTAGCATGTCGCTTAAGGATAGCCAAGATTTATAATTCTCATAAAACACATCCATAATACTAGGGGGCAGCTGCATATTATGCCGAAGGCGGTTTTCGATGCCTTGACCATTTGGCGCTATTCCTAATCGTAACTTTGCTGCGACAAGGTAATAGTCCAAATTAATATTTTGATCTCTGAATATGTGGACATATTGCATGGTTGAAACGTTCACTCGATCAAGCAAAATGTTATAATAAAACTAGTGTTGCGTACTAAAACGATTTGCACCGTAACAAAATCAAGATAATGCGTGTCAAAATATGACTGCCCGGTAGATTGGGCCAGCAATACCATTCTGCTAAAATTCTGAAGAACTTTCTTTGTGCGGTAGGGTGCGCATTTATCGTATATGGCTTTGAACTTAACGTTGAAGGCAACACCTTTACGCATAATACGTCGTTGTTGTGGCATAAGCGAAAATTATGCTCTGATGCGGATTAATACTAACTCTTCATTCATAGTGGTAAACCCAAAGGCAAGATAGCCAATTTTCTTACCTACCACAAACCTGCTATCGAATTTGAACTTTTCCAGGTGGTAATGGCAGTAGATGAGGCTTGTTTTATTGCAGTATCATTAATAAAGTGTTTTTGAGGATACATCTGGTGCTACTATCCTTTCCGTAAGAATCTAAACATCTCTTATGCATGTTCAGTGATACCCTATCTAATTCACAGTTGTATAAACAACGGAAAAACTGCAATCATCATTGGCCTTGAGCTAATTTTCTTGTTCATTGCCCTGAATAGAAATCCAGACATCAATTTACATCCAGTATCATAGGTTTACATCATAATGGGTTTACATCAGAGATCAGCAATGAATCGTATTTTCGCTACTCATAAGCGAACAATATTGAAATTTAACTTGTACTCTGATTCATTCGTAATCACTACAATGGTGATTTATAAGCACAGGTTGCAATGAGTAAGCATACAACGATGACATCAAACTCATACCATTCGAAATATGTTTGATTCATAAGCGTACTCATTTAGATTCATAACTTTAGAAATATACTTATAATACTTTTTTTTAAGGAAGGATTTTAACGGGCAGATAAATTGTTTTTCATTCTTATGAGTACCCAATAAGATAGAAGTGATCGTTAAGCTAAAGGGAGGATCATCCTACCTTTAACATTTAAAGGTCACTTTATGTTTGAATTTGCCATATTATATATTATTTTCATTATGGCAACTTCAAATTTAAACAAAATGAGCATATACAACAAAAAAACGAAGCCAGCGGTTACCACTGCGTTAAAAAAACATGTATAATTGAGCAGTTTTATCGACATTGCCCGGCACTGCCATATTTTTGAAAAATTTTATCTGTAAGTTGTAATAACGGAAATAAGTTAAAGGTAACTTTACAGTTCCCTTTAGCTCAAGGTACCTTTAACTAAACCCAAGTTTAACGGAAAGTTGTAATAATGGCCCTTAATGACTCGTATCTTTCATCAAAATTTACAGTCTTAGTTGTTGTCGCAGTTGCAAAAAAAAAAAGGAAAAAGACTCATAACCAAAAAAAAAAGACAGAGCAAAGTAAACAATCAACCTTCTAGTGAGTACTTTAGTGTTCATACGCGAATCATACTTATTTTGAGATTCTTGTAAATGTTGTGTTATGGAGAGTCGAAATCAACAACATCATACGTATTGTTAAGTATGAGTACGATGAATTCTTCAAACTTTGAATATGAGTTGTATGAGTCTAATATTAAAATAAGTATGAATGCGTATAAATATCACAAATCATGAGTATGATACGATTCTACTCATTTTTTTGAATACTCATTGCTGATCTCAGGTTTACATTCAAAATAATCAAAAAAAACTATTTTTATTTTTAAATTTAATTTCTACCAAAATTAAACAAAAAATCATAGAACATTTTAATTTTCATTACTTTTAAGCGACAGATGAGATTCGTTTTTTATTTTTTCATTAGAATAAAAGGCAAACAGTAAAAAATATGGAATCATTCGTGTTTACATGATGTTTTTTTCGTATTCTTTTGTTTAAAACAAAAAAAATCCTTTTTTTTACAACAATAGTTCTGTTAAAACACTTGGCCCAAACATTGCAGCACACAATAAAAACACCCACAAGAATGACAAAAAATGGTGAAAAAAAGAATCCAGCTTCTATTCTTATGAGCATCACATTCAAGTGGAGAAAAAAAGAGGCAAATATGAATTCAAGTGCAGACATGCAACATACAGTTGCATGCACAAAGCATCTTTCAATTGTTCAAAGAGCAACATTTTGGCAACAATATCAGCTGTCAGTACGATACACGTCAAATAGCACACACGTACTCACCACACTTACAACAGAAATTTCTGCACAAATGCATTTTAAACAACAACAACAACAAATAACAGCGGCAACAACAACATTGACAGCAACAATAATAGAATAACACAATAGCTGGCAACATTTGCATGAGCGCATGCGGTAACAATGAAAATGTCAACGAAAGCAGTAAATCTGCAGAATCGAAAAATTAAATTGGATGTTTATTGTATTTTTACGTTCTTGCCCTTTTAAAAAGTTTAATGTATGTGCTCGAGGATTGCAAATAAAATAAAAATAAATTTGTTTTTATTTTTAATTAAATTCTTTACTGTACGCACAATTCTGTGTGCCACTGTTCACAACTTTATGTAAACAACAACAATTGCTTTGTTTGTTATTCCGCTGTTTACACACTTTTAGGTAAACAATAACAATTGCTCGACATATCTTTATAACGGAGATCTTCAAACCACGATTATTCTCTTCAAACACTGCGTTTTCATACAAGACTGACTGAATTTTTACTGAATCCATTGCCTGCTTTGTCGTGCCTTTTATATGCCAACATAAACAGTCTAATGAATGATCTTGATCGTGTTGGTAAAGAGTTGTTAATTCTCTGGCAGATGAATCGAATCTAAAAGATTTATAGGCGATGAATATAGCTTAAATAAGTACTCGGAAATCGAAATTTACTACCATCTCCTATAGCGTCATTAGTTTCTCACCCCACTTATGTTGTGTGTGTGTGTTAAATTTAATACAAGTGACGGGCTCTACAGTTTAAAGTTGATTCTGAACAAAAGATTTTTGAGAAACTTTTCATGGCAATTTTATTTTGTTCTCAGAGTTTTTGCCAGAAATCTACTGAGAGGAAGTCGCCGTGAGAAATAATTCCTTATATATTCTATTGGAGATGTCTGAGCGGGGTTTGAACCGAGGCCTGATGTCGAATAAGCCAACACACTACCTACAAGACCATGGCCACTTAATTCAAGGCATTCATTTCAAATAGAAGGAAATGAAAAAATGATACGACGCTTATTGTAAATGACTCCGTGCGACTCATGACTAAGTGATGCCTCGTGTAGAGGAATATTTTCAGTGTCGGAAGGTATAATTCACTTCATAGGGTTATCGAACCATTGCAACATCTTCCAGCCGGAAGTTTTAGGCATAAAATTGCGGTAATGATTATTAAGAACGACATTATCTCTGGTAGAGCTATGAGTATAGTTTCACTTTGCCAAGCGACAATTAAGGCATTGGGTTGTAATATTATGGTCTTTAGCATTGCTTTTGGCTAACGCTAGCCTCTCGCAGAAATGGCTGAACGTTACAACATTCATATCATATGGGTTCATTCATATCACTTGGTAGGAGTTAGGCAAACTTTTACTCTTTAATATTTCGTTTGGTTGAATGACTGAGTGTGGGTAATACTTAACAAAAGCAAATACAAAAGTTTTTTAAAAATTTTCACATTTCCAGAGGAGTTAAAATGGCAAGCAAGCGGTTATTCTCTACACATATATTATTAAAGTGCAGATAATTTTTGTTGCTCACTGTACAGTGCGCAGACATTTAAAATTTAAACTTCAATTTGTTGAATTACCCAAGAGACCCAATGATTTCCACAAAATATTTTTTTTTTTAAGTTTTTATTTCTTTAATTTTTTTTAAATTGATTTGCAAACATTTTTCCACAATTTCCACACACGTTCCGCACTTTTCCGTTTAATCGGAAAACACTTTAAACAAAATGTCACAGTGTGTCTCCTGTGCATTACTTAATATTGCGGGCGGTGGTTTTATGTGTTCTTTTGTACACTGACGCACAGACGCAGAGACCGTGTCTTTCCAATATAAACGTCCCATATTATCAAGTTCAGCTTGATATTCATCTTCATCTTTTCTAAACAATCTTTGCATTAATTTCTTACGCGTTTTTATCGATAATCATTTGGAGAATTCCATTTCATCGGATACGGAATATTCGATTTTTATGCCGGATGATTTGGATAATTTACCACCGGTATTGTTCAACAGATACAATTTTATGTCACCTTGCGGCATATTGTCAGCCTTCCAACGAATTTAAATGAATAAATAAATAAATAATAATAAATATAAATTGATAAAAAGAAATTGATGAAAAAAATTGTATAAAAAATTGTTTAAAAAATTATTAAAAAAAATGGAAAATTAAGTTAAAAACAAATGAAAATTAAATGAAATTATATTTGAAATGTCAAAATGAAAGAGGAACGAAATGAGAAAATTTCACAAACGATTATGATACTTGGTTGAAAAATATTTCATTCTGTATGAGTGACCCTGTGTTTTAGATACACTCGTTTAAACTGAGATTAGAATAGAGAAAGTGTCTCGACAGTTTCACAGGATAATATACGCCACTCTACTGCACTCAACTGAATGAAAATGGTCTCTTTCATTGCTCTCTATACTTGTAATAAGGTATCGGCCCTGTTAAGATGACCAATTCCAACTAAAAACGGAGGATACAAAGATCTGGCTGCAGCGTTATTATCTGTACACCTACATCGGGGCTGTAAATAAGTTTACACCTTTCCTCTGGACCTATATTGAAAGCGATCAGTAGCTAATAGTAAACAATGCTTATGGGTAGTGTCATGGATCAAATACTGGACCATTCGAGAATCCCAACGGACTTGAGAACTTTCGTAAACATTGAATACATACTACCACCACACTAGGTCCGACATCTGTAACAAAACGAAATTTTGAAGCATATTTCTTCAGCAACTGCCTCTCAGCAAATTCCTGGCAAAAACTCTGAGAGTCAAATTAAATTGTCATGAAAAATTTTTTCTAAATTTTGTCTTGACTTTAAACTGTAGGTCCCCTTGCCAATTACATATGTATAAAATTAACACACACAACATAAGTGATTTGGGAAGCTTGGTCGTAATCGCCTGACTGAAGTGTTGTAATGATCAATTATGTATGTGTATTGTTACGGAATTGAAAAATCAAAATACTGGTGTTTTGCTTTTACATCGCTTAGTATTAAAATTATATAGAAACACTACAAAAACAAAACAATGCAGTAAACAAACCTGTTTACAAATTATCGTACTACTTAATATAACAACAAACACCAGCATAAAGAAATGGTACAAGTAAACAAAAATAAAAGATTGCAAGAATAAATCGAAGCCTCCATTCTAAGTACAATTAGAACGTTTTTAATGTTCTTGCATTTTTAAATTCTACTTTCTCTAACTTAAATATTGTCAAAATTTGGTTAAGATTCGCGATCCGTTCCGAAGTTATAGGGAAAAATCTACGTAGAATAAACATATGGTCGCATATCGCGTGAAAACTTTGAGGGCTTATAACTCAAAACACACTTTTTCGACTTAGAATGTTATAGAACGGAGGTGTCGAAATGTAAACGTCGTTGTTTATGTACATTTATGTAAACAACGATGTTTACATTTATAAAGATTTCGAGAAGGGGAAGTCATGAACATTCGCCTTCAAGAACATTCATCAGACTGTTTACTTTGCAATATAAAAGCCAAGGCAAAGCAGACGACTGAGTGAGTGAAGTTCAATCAGTCTTGTGCGAAGACGCGGAGCGTTTGAAGAGAGTAATCGTGTTTTGAAGATCTCCGTTACAAAGATCTGTCGAATAATTGTCTGGAATTGTTATTATTTATGCAAAGAGTATAAACAGAGGAATAGCAAAGAAAAGTAATTGTTGTTGTTTACATCAAGTTGTGAACAGTGGCACACAAATTTGTGCGAATAATAAAGAATTTTAATTAAAATTAAACACAAATTATTTTTTATTTTATTTGCAATCTACGAGCTCATATTTTTAAACGTTTTTAGAAGGTAAAAACGTAACAGTATGTATGAATACTCTAACTTTTCCAGTTAGGAGAGAATGCACGGGAAAAAATGGATTGATGCACCAACCAAGCGTCTGGAGTGCTTGGAGACTGAATAGAGATGTTAGTGGAGGCATATTTTTGGTTTTGGTAGGTATAATTTGCTCGTTAAAATTCACAGACCATTACAACATTTTCCATACTGAAGTGTCGCTAAAACAGGATGCGATTATAACCGCTAAGGGGATATAACATTCTAATAGCTAACCGGCTGTGATGGTACTGGGTTCTAACATAATGATCTTATGTACGGATCTCGAATGCCGTTGTGAGAACTGGGTCGAAGAGCTGATTAAGGCAGTCGCTTATCGAATGAATTGGCCAGAGCTAGCACTAGCAACCAACTTTCGGGTCAATTCTCTGCTTTGGGAAAATCCCATTGAGGACGAGCTTAGAATTTACAAAGGCGAATATGGACATAAGGGCAAAACAAAGTATATATTATCGACTAGTAGAGACGTGCGGCGTATTGATTCTCAGATTACGGCCGATAACTATACTTTTAATATAGTCAAAAAAATTATTTGTTTTGGCTCCACCCTTATTACCAACGATGATGTCTGTCTGGAGATCAAGCGCTGGATCACTCTTGCCAACAGGTGCTACTATGGTCTCAATAGGGAATTGAGTAGCAGCGACCTCTAACAACAAAACTAATACTTTACAAGACGCTTATCCTGCCCATGCTTCTTTATGCAGCGGAGGCATGGACCTTATTAAGGACCGATGCGACAGCCTTTAGAGTATTCGAGAGAAAAGTCCTACGTTCTTCGGCCCAGTGCGAGTTGGCGATGATTTCCGCATCCGATTCAACAGTGAAATGTATGACGGCATAGACGTTGTGCAGCGTATTAATATCCAGCTGCTGCGCTGGCTCGGCCATGTCGTTCGAATTGGAGGAGGATGCTCCTGCAAGACGGGTATTTGATGCGGGGATCTGCGTAAGTCGGCGAAGAAGACTACCTTGTATGCGTTGGAAGGACCAAACCGAGGAAGCATTTTCATCGATTGGTGTGACCAACTGAAGCAGAGGCGCCTGGAACGAAGTGCTACGGCAGGCCGAAATCCGTTAAACGAGTTGTTAATGGCCAGTTAAAGACGTAAGTAAGAATATGGACATTTTCTTGCATTCATCTATTTGTCAATGAAAATCAATTTCATTTTATTCCAGTAATTCATGATAGGCTCTTAACATTTTCTCAAGTGTTTGTAGTTCTTATTGAACTTATTGAACAGTGTGGATAACGTTCAGTAGCATGTCAAGTGATGTATCTAACAGACTAAGTCTTAATATATTCGTCTTAGAAAAGTTTAATGGAGTTTGATTAGTTCAAGTTTATAGACGCTCTGAGGCTAGGAAAAGGTTAGGTTACGTTAGCGGGTAGCTTGCCGTTTACAGCCATGTTCATTCGGTGGCCCCTATATCCCATTGTGCTTGGGAAAAAGTTAGGACAACGGGCCATAACAAAATATTTCCATTTTGATCAGTCTTTCAGAAATAGTTTTACTTCGGATCAAGATGCTTTGATTTTGCAATCTTTGATTACAGTAATTTGCTCCGAGCATACAAAGGTATGTCTACCTCTTCTTTTGCTTCCATGAAGGTTTCTGTCAATTACCAAATTGGATATCTAGCCAAGGGTCTTTAGGTGAGGTCTCTATATTTGGAACTGCATTGTTGACTTGCAAATCCAGATAGATACGGCAGTAGATACAGGCAACAAATCTAGTCAATGCTGGAAAAAATGCACACATAACGTCTGATTAATCTAAGACAAATTGGTCTTGGCTGTATGGCCAATGACTTCTGTATAATGAGGAAGAATTGGAAATGTTCTTTAGATCTTCGGTAAATGCCCAGTGCCATTACGTATAAGCAGTAGACACCTGGGCTTCTACTATGCAAATCTACTAATTTCTTACGGACGAACATTCGGAGTCTAAATGCCTCCATCTGAAGCTCCAGATAGTTCCAGGAAAATGATAGACTGTGGTATCACGGTAGGCAACACATGGTGTAAGTGTGACAGTTCTCTTGGCTGGGCTGTTGGTAAGGCGATTGGAATGAAACAATGAAATAAACAAGGACAAGAATTAAGAAGCAGTGCCTTAATGTAGCATTGATGTAGCAACATTTGTTAAGAAACTTGATTCCATTAAACCAAAATACCCAACAGTGTTTCAAACCTCTAACAACCTCATCTCAGTTGATTTTATTTGACTTTCTTTTTAAAGTAAGCGATGCAGAAAATGGAAAACAAAATTTAACATGTAATATCCGCTTTCCCCAAAAAAATTTTGCGTTTTCTGTTGGCATTATTTCGTAAAATTATATTCTTTCACATGTGCATGCACATTTAGACACTGATTGCATGCATAAAACAAACATACATATATTCTTTAACAGAAAGATAAATATTTTTGAAATATTTTTGTTACTGCTTAAAAATATGCGGAAAGCAGTGAAAAAAAATGTGAAAAAAATGTCAGTAATTTTCAGTCCTCAGTAGCAACATTATCAGTAGCAGTAGCAGCATATTGTTCACATTATTAATTTTCCTAATGAGTTGTGATTTCCTATTTGTCATTTTCCTTGCAACAAACACAATGAAACAAGTAGCAAAAACATAAACTACATACAAATGCACACAACATTACAGTCACTCACACTGACATGTGTACACACTCACCCAGAGTATATTTCACACATACATATATACGTAATAGTTTCTCACACCACTTATGTTGTGTTTGTTAATTTTTATACTTGCGTGGTGGGACCTACAATTTAAAGCCGACTCCGGATGACAGATTTTTGAAAAACTTTTCATGGCAATTTTTATTTACTCTCAGAGTTTTTGCCAGAAATCTGCTGAGAGGAAGTCGCCGAAGAAATATTTTGTCATATTTCGTTTAGTTGGAGATGCCTTCCAGCGGGTTTGAACCGAGGCGTTACGTCTAATAAGCCAACACTCTACCTACTAGACCACGGCGACTTCATATATTTCATACATGCACAGGTTACTGTTACGTTTCTACCTTTTAAAAACCTTTAAAATATGAACTCATATATTGAAAATAAAATAAAAATAAATTGGTGTTTGTTCACAACTTGATGTAACAACAACAATTGCTTTGCTTATTATTGCTTCGTTTATACCCTTTGCATAAACAATAACAATTTAGTAGATAATTTTTCGACTGATCTTTATAACGGAGATCTTCAAACCAGGATTATTCTTTTCAAACACACCGCATCTTCACACAAAACTGACTGAATTTTTACTAACTCAGTTGCCGGCTTTGTGTTTGTCGTTTTTGAAGGCTTTACCTTCTCGAGATCTCTATAAATGCCAACAGCGTTGGTCACATTTATTCTTGTAGTGTTTGTTGGTATATTTTTGTTTACTTGTTTACCATTTTTTTATACTGGCGTTTGTTGGTAAATTTTTGTTTACTTGTTTTTGTTGTTATATTACACAGTGCAGTAAGTTGTAAACAAGTTCACTGCTTTTGTAGTTTTAGAAAGCAATATTTGTTTGGTGTGCATTATGGTGTTTCAATGTCTTTGGACGGTTTTTTTAAATTAGTCCTGGAAAAACCTTTCAGACTTTTGTGGTCGCAGGATGACCTACAATTGAAGAGTCGCGTAACACTATCGGTTTTGGCTTTATTGCATAAGCAATTTTCAAAGAAATTAAGCGGTTTGAGTGATATTCGTCAAGCTTTATTAAATATTCTTTCTACTGGGATACTTCTCTGACGACAAAACATTTGGAAATCAACATTTTTAAAATTATCACGGACACATGGCCTGAAATGTGCGAAAAAATTATCGAAAACTTCTTCAAAAGTATTGACTGCTAGGGACAGTTTCTTAAGTAAAATAATTTGAGTCTGGCATCTTAACGACGTAACCTAGTTTCTCACACCATTTATGTTGTGTGTGTTCATTTTATAGATGAGTAACGGGACCTACAGTTTAAAGTCGACTTTTCATGGTAATTTGTATGTGAATCTCAGAGCTTTTGCCAGAAATCTGATGAGAGGAAGTTTTCGAAGAAATATTTTGCATCATTACCACCCTTCAGTCAGTATTACGACCTAGCTTCTCACACCTCTTATGTTATGTGTGTTAATTTTATATATGAGGGGCGGGACCTACAGTTTAAAATCAATTCCGAACGACAGATTTTTGAGAAACTTTTTCATGGTAATTTTATTTACAATCAGAGTTTTTGCCAGAAACCTGCTGAGAGGAAGTCAACGAAGAAATATTTTTTAAAATGTTGTTTTGATGTCCGATCTGTGGTTTGGACCGTGGCCTTACGTCTAATAAGCCAACAGGCTACATACTAGAATACGGTGATTTCCTACGACGACTACAATAGAAATTATTTACATTCCAAATGTCTAAGCAAAACTCCTTCACATAAAAAAAATAAATTTATTTTCAAGACGTGATGTTTCTTTTGTAACCCATTGTAGTCACGAGCAGAAACTTATTTAAAGCACAATCTTATAACTCGGTTAAAGACATTTTAAGAAAAATAATAAATTAACCACAGGATTTAATTTCATGCTTAAATAAATTTTAAATGTTGTTTTTTTCTTGTTGTTGTCTTAAGATTATTAACAAAGATTATTAACACACAAAATAATTACAAACATATGTATAGACATACATACATGTAAAGGGTTAAGACAAGATGATAATTTGAATTAATCAGTTGGAAAACTTTTAATCCAACCTTAAGCTATGAGAGGAGTCCAAGTTATTAAATTTATTTTAAACATTAAAAGCAACAATAACAACAACAACAAAGACAATGTTGTTCTGGCCAAAACCTATAAACTAGTTAAGAAGAAGAAACACAAACAAAAACTTATATTTCTTAACAGCTAATGATTAAAGATTAATTGCATGCAAAACTTTTGAAGGACATTCATTTCATCCGTCTGTCTGTCTGTCTGTTTGACTATCTATTTGTGTGTCAGTGCCTTAGTAAATCTTTAACCTTCTGCTTGAATTGAAGATTGCCACCCTTTAATTATCGAAATCATGTTTAAAACCGCAATAATTTACTCCCACTTTACATTTTACACTGACATGTTCAGGTTCTGTTGGACAACTTAGGTTGTGGCGTATTTGCAATTGGTGGAAAATATGTTGGATTTATTGTTGTTGTATAGCCTTAAGGGTATCTTTTCATTTCATATTGCTTAGTCCAGTTTGATTATTTAAACAATAATTTTATTAAAGTGGTTAAAAACATAGTTATGGCAAAAACTCTGAAAATAAATTTGAAGGTTTCTCGAAAATCTGTCTTTCAGAGTCGGCTTTAAACTACACTGGTCCGCTCATGAATAAAATTAACACACACAACATGGGTTGCGTGGGAAACTACGTCGTAATCCTGATGGAAGGGTTATAATGACCAATTATATATGTATGTATGCATAGCTGGTCCCATTGCTTTTACTTACTTACTAACTTACTTAATTGGCCATAATAACCCGATTAACGGATTTCGGCCTGCCGCAACACATCCTTCCAGGCGCCTCTGCTTCTTGCGCACCTACGCCAGTTGGTCACACCAATCGATGACAGGGCTTCCTCAATTTGGTCCTTCCAACGCATACAAGGTCGTCCTCTTCGTCGGCTTCCCCGCATCAAATTTCCTCCACCATTCGAACGGCATGGCCGAGCCAGCGCAGACGCTGGATATTAATGAGCTGCGCAACGTCTATATCGTTGAGGAGCTCATACAGCTCACTGTTGGATCGGATGCGGAAAGCATCGCCAACTCGCACTTATGTAGGACTCTCAAGTTTGCTGCAACAGTGCTTAATGGAGGCCATGCCCCTGCGCCATAAAGAAGTACGGTTAGGATGAGCGTCTTGTAGAGTATTAGTTTTGTCGCACGAGAGAGGTTCCTGCTACTCAATTGCACATTGAGATCATAGTAGCACCTGTTGGCTAAAATGATCCTGCGCTTGATCTCCAGACTGACATCATTTTTGGTGGTAACGGCGGAGCCAAGAGAAATAAATTCCTTGACTGTATCAAAAGTATAGTTATCGGCCGTAATCTGAGAATCAATACGCCGCACGTCTCTACTTATCAATAACATATACTTTGTTTTGCCCTCAATTACTGTCAAACCCATCTTAGTAGACTGCCGTTCAATAGCACTAAAGGCAGCACTAACATCAAATTGCTTTTGGAGTTTTTAATTTTCTTAAAAAATCTCCAATTGTTTTTAAAAGCTAGTTTTTGCTCTCTAAACTTAGGTCCTGCCAATCATGTATAAAATTAACGCACTCGACATAGATGGGATGAGAAACTACGTCATAATTCAGTTTGAGCAGTTATTAACACAAAGCTTAAAAGCCGCACACGTTGTACGAAAAATTGTCAAATTTAGTTCTACGCTGGGTTTATATTACGAAAGCTTAACAGGAAAGATTTTATAACCTTTCTTGTATGCAGTTAGTATAGTATGCTCCAGAGTCGTAAAACTCACATCTGATACAACCCAGGTATCTATGCATAGACATGTTCCCTGCAATCTGAGCTACAATACGACACACAGAAGGCAGTAATTTCAGTGCTTAAAGTAGAGGATGGCCAAAGAAAGTTGAAAAGAAAATCGTAATAAAAACTCAAACATGGCTTAAGAGCGCTACTGTCTAAAGATTGCTAAGGACAAGTTTATTCCGACGAAATAGAGGGGGGGGGGGGGGGCATATACCAATACCTCCCTACTTATACAAAAAAAAGCGAAAATTGTTTGAAATAATGTTCTCCAACGCTTAAGGTTGACAAAAAGTCAGTGAGGCAAAACAATGATTGACCCAAAGCAGAGCAAATTAAGTCTTATTCTAGCAACCATAAATCCAATCCAAGCAGATGCAATGAAAGCTGAGTTAAAGCGCAACGAACTGGGTGCAGTACAGTACATATTGCCGTTAAGTTGTGCTAAAACTTACTACACACGGTCTCAGACGAGGCTGTCTTCATGACTAGTAGAGTGATATCCATCGCTCAATAGCAAAGAACGACAAGAGAAGCAGGGAAATGCGATTCAGACATAAAATTGGAAACCATATTGCCAATCAAAAAAGGTTGAAGCGAAGATATTACCGGACAATGTATATTGAAATTTGTACCCGGCTTAGAACGATGGATTCAAAAAGTGTCTGTTTGTTTCGGAAATATTTATACCGCACAGGCAAGATAAAGGAACCAAATTGCATTTATTATTGAGAAAAAACGAGCCTTAGTCAATGTTTAACAAATATTTGTTAAATGTACCCGATGACAAACTGAAAGGCACTACAGATTGAGACTTTTATCTGCAACAGTAAAGCGCATAGAATTTTGGATTGCGGAAGACCGAGTTCTTTTCTGAGAACTCAAAACAGGGCAGCAATATGGGCGAAACTCAAAGCATGAAGCTTTCCTGGGGCATTCAGACTTGAACAATGAACTTGTTTTTCTTAACTTAATAACTACAGCCCTTTAGTTAGGATTACAACCTAGCTTCTAACACCATTTATGTTGAGTGCGTTAATTTTGTACATGAGTGGCTGGAGCTACAATTTTAAAGTCGATTCCTAACGACAGATTTTTAAGAAACTCTGGGGTTTGAACCGAGGCCTCATCTCTAAGAAGCCAACATACTGCCTACCAGACTGCAGCAACTTTTCTGAACTAATTTTGAATGAAACTAAGATCCTCAAAACGGTCCATCTGATTCCAACAGGTTAGGACAGGGAGTACTTGGCAAACATTTGGTGTAAGGGCGAGTTTAATGTGCTAATTTCACAGTGTGGTGAGATCTTGAGAGAGGCTTGCCGTCAAATTGCAATCATATGGTCCCATTTCAACCACTATTAATCCCTATGTTGAAATATTTTTTAATTCAATTTAAACTTGTTTGTAAATATTTTCCATTGTTACAGATTGTGCTGCCACAATCTGTGGCACAATTCACTCATGCATGTATAGCAACTGTTTGTTCATCTTCAAGCTCTTAATTACGTACTAAACTCTGCCGCGTTCCTTGTTATTTTCTTTATTTTTTTATGCATGTATTTCAAAAGTTCTTTTGGAAAATAATAGGTTTTCTTTAGTTGTTGTTAAACTTTGTTGTTGTTTTCTTTGTCTTTATAATTTTAAAATCTTTATAATTACAAAAGTTTATCATAAAAGCCAACAAATTGTTGCAACTGTTAGCTAAAGTATCATTATCGAGCGATTATTATTTTTTCTTTGACGTGACTTCTATTTTTTCTGTTGCATGGAGATGTACAACAATAAGGGAGCTTGAACAGCGATTATCCTTACGCATCTGATTATAATCACCTTTTAAAGAATTTTCTTCTTTTTGTTAAATGAGCATTAAAATCTCTTAAAAATTTGAGCATTGCAGTGGCTTCTAATGCTAATCATTACAGAAGCACCATAAGTGATATCTTGTGGATTTAACTCAACCGCATGCATCTGAACATCATATTATTACGTTTTTGCCCATTTAAAAACGTTTAAAATATGAGTTGTAGATTGCAAATAAAATAAAAATGAATTTAAGTTTAGTTTTAATTAAAATTCTTTATTGTTCGCACAATTATGTGTGCCACTGTTCCCAACTGGCTGTAAACAACAACAATTTACTTTGTTTTTTATTATTCTTTATACTCTTTTGCGTAAACACTAACAATTGTTCACCGGATCTATATAATGGAGATCTTCCACGATTATTCTCTTCACACGCAACGCCTCTTCACACAAGACAGGCTGAATTTTCCTCACTCCGTTGCCTGCTTTGCCTTGCCTTTTATATGGCAACGTAAACAGTCTGATAAATGTTCTTGAAGTCGAATGTTCGTGGCTACGCCTTCTCGAAATCTTTATAAATGAAAACATCGTTGTTGTTTGTGTATTTTGTTACATTTATTTTTGTCGTGCTTGTTGTTGTATTTTTGTTTACTTGTTTAGCATTTTTTATACTGGTGTTTGTTGTTATATCAAGCAGTACGATATTTTGTAAACATGTTTATTTACTTCATTGTTTTGTTTTTAATTTTAATGTTAAACGATGTAAAAGCAAAACACCTTTATCTATATCTTTCATATTCGTAACAACAGCATGGCGTGCTCCCCTATATTTAATAATCGTAAATCACAAGTAGGTCTTCGACGTTTTAAAATACTTATATGAAAATGATTGAAAGAATAGTAAGAACAATAAGATTGCAACACTATTTCTTTATATCGCAAATCTTCACACAAGACAGATTGCATTTTTCTGACTCCGTTGCCTGCTTCGTCTTGCCTTTCATATGCCAACGTAAACAGTCTGATCAATGATCTTAAGTAGCACAGCCACGATCAAACTAAACTGATCAATCTGCAATTTTTGTGATTGTATTGGTAAAACTGTACTCACACGTACAGAGAACTGATCTCACACGTACAGACTGAGAACAGTTTGAAGAATATCAAAATACTTTTGATTTTCGCTACCTGATCCGCAGAAAATTGAAGCAAATTTGATGTGTGTACGGGCAATTACTTCAAATTTCATTTTTCTTCAGATTTCGTAGGAGTAACATCACGCGAAAATAAGAGTTCTTTCGCGGGTGTTTCAAAAGTGTGTAGCAAAAAAATTATAATAAAAAAGTAGATGTTTTGTTATTTTTATGTAGTTTTGTTTTTATTTATGAATTTTATGATATTGTTCCTTTATTTTTATGAACTTTGTTTTGTTTAATATAATAATAAAAATTAATACAAATTATTTTAATTATAAGCCGAAAAAATTAAGTCCATTAATAATTTGTTTTCATTGCTTTTATATTATATTTTAAAATCTTGTTTATCTTGTTTATGTATAACAATGCGACCAAATGTTCGAAATAGCGCTGACAAGTTATCGATCAGAAAAGGAATTAATTGCCTGTAGCAAGAAAACGCAATGTTAAAGATAAACATTAAATCGGACACATTTGAGTACCTTCTTTTTGAATATTCGGGCCAACCAAATTTAAAAGTTTCTCATACATATGTACATATGTGCCTTCATCCATGCGTAAAAAGATTCGAAAATCAGTTGGAGAACTCAATTTGAGTTCATTGAGAAGATTTCATAGCGTAAATTCATATCCTTTCTTCAACCACTCCTTCATCCAAAGACGCTTCGCAGTTTCCTTTTTTTGCTATGAAACAATCATCTGTCATATTAAAAGAAAAACCTCGACACTAAAAAAAAAAAAACAAAAACAAAGTAATCTCCCAACCAAAAACAATATGTTCCTTCAGAAAACCTAAACTCCTAAAAAAAATATTTTCGAAACAAAAAAGAAAACCATAAACGATTTTTTCCGATGAAACTATATGATGTGTTCTTCTCCACGACATTTTTAAAATGAAATTTGAAGGCTGAAATTTGATGTGTTGCTGTGCTAAGTCAAACAAATATTACCAACAAATATGCAAAAAGCACTTAAAAGTTGAATGTGCGCGTCTTCGGCTTCTCGAGATCTCCATAAATGTTAACATCGTTGTTTCATTGTTGTTTGTGCATCTTGTTTACACTGTCTGTTGTTGCCTATTTGTTTACTTGTTTGTCCTTTTTTATACTGATGTTGTTGGTATATTTTGTTTACTTGTTATCGTGTAAACAAGTTCATTGTTTTGTTTTTGTAGCTTTTGTTTATCATTTTAATGTTAAACGATGTAACACCATTTCCATTTTCGTAACACTATGGTTACAGCAAGACAGTGTTACCTAGAGTTGACTAGACTTGACTAGACTTCACTTGACTTGACTAGACTAGACTTGACTTCATTTGAATTGACTTTACGTGAATAAATCGATAATAATTTATAAGCAAATGTGCGTGCGCCGAGATCCAATCTACGGGAACAAACTATAAAGAACTTTTTGAAATGAGTAATGTCTGTCATTAGAGTCTTGGCGGCTATTTGACAAAAACTTTGTTCCATACTTAATTGAAACGAATCTTCTTAATAATCCAACAATAAATCACAACTTAATTGGCCATTATAACAATATAACAACCTAGTTTCTTATCGATTGCCCAAAAAAAAAAGAAAAAAAAACAACCCTTGAGCTGCAGCCATATTTTTGCCCTGATTTGAGTTCTAAAAGAAGAAATCGATCAGCTTCATTCTAGAATAATAGTGTTGCCACTCAGCATTTTCTAGAAACAACGTTCACTGCGCTAAAATCAAGATACTGGTGTTTTGCTTTTACATCGCTTAATATTAAAATTATAAACAAATGCTACAAAAACAAAACAATGCAGTAAACAAACCTGTATACAGATTATCGTAGTGCTTAATATGACAAAAAACACCAGCATAAAAAATTATAAACAAGTAAAAAAAAATACAACAACAAACGCTACAAGAATAGACAAGGATGTTTACATTTATAGAGATTACGAGATGGCGAAGCCATGAACATTCGCCTTCAAGAACATTCATCAGACTGTTTACGTTGCCATATAAAAAAAGGCAAAGCAGGCGACTGAGTTAGTGAAGTTCAGTCAGTCTTGTGTGAAGACGTGGTGGGTTTGAAGAGAGTAATCCCGATTTGAAGATCTCCGTTACAAAGATCTGTCGAATCTGTTTTCTATAAACAGAGGAATAACAAAGAAAAGCAATCGTTGTTGTTTACACAAGTTGTGAGCAGTGGCACACAGAATTTTGCGAGTAATAAACAAAATTGTTTAGCCATAAAAGCTGCTCAATCATCTTACATGTATGGAATTATGACTGGATTGTCACTGTGTACGAAAGACTTCACATAACTTCTCCAAAATACTGACCAGTGAGATCAAATTGCATGATCTCTTGATCCATGATTCTCATCGAACTATAGTTTGATAATATCGCACAATGTGTGGAAAGTAACACAGTCTGTTAAATTACAAGTCAAGAAAGTATACTTCCCACCCAGCTCTGCATTCCTTATCCGTCAAATAGTAAGAACATCAAACTGAGACAAAAATTAGGGCAACGATAGTAGCATTAAACGTAAGAAGATAAAAATAGCTCTTTACTTAATGTTTCTATTTAACGTTGATATTCAGTTTACCACTTTGAGAGCCTTTCTTTTAAGACTCTATTAGAACATCTGCTGATTGTAAGCAATTTGAGACTTGCTTTTCCCTCTGTTTATACTGTCGGTAGTTATTTGAAGGCTTGTTACTCTGCTACAGTTCTCTCTATTTATCAGAAAATTGCATTGAAATATGAATCTGCGAGCGTTGAAGCCGTTAATGCAAATGTTTGTTGCAGGCACGTAAAAAAGAGAGGAAACAGGGAACAGAAAATGCAATATGAGTACTTTGCAAAGACTGTATGAATGCTTAATGTGTGTGCAAATGAAAGGAACGGCTGTTAAGGCAACACATTGTAATTTAGTGTGTATAGTTGTTGCAGCATCAATACTACTGTTGTTGTCATTACTGTTTAATTCGTTTAGTCTTGGTCTGAAGACGCAGAGCTTCGTTAGAAAGTAATGATGGGCATAGGTAAACAAGAATGAATCATAGACTGAAACTATTTGCAACAAATGTTGCAACAAAAGTAGTCGAAATAAGCATGAGTATTTCAAAGGATGTACAGTGACGAACAGAAATGTGCCAATGAAAATGGTAAGTGACAAAAATGTGGAGTTTGATTATGAACGACCACTTGATGAAAATATTTGCGGCAGCATTTGACGGCAAATTGCTTGCAACAAACTGAGTGCATGAAGGCATTTGGAGGCTTAATACTCTTTTAATGTAGGAATTAGTCTGTGGTGTAGGAGGGATGGCCCAAAGACAAATAGCGAGACAATAGCATGTGTATTCGACCCCGGAGTGAAATATTGTGAACCCAAGTGAAAACTCGCTGCAAGATTAAGTCTACGACATGAAACTTTCACAAGAGAGGTCATAGCAATATTCTTTGACATTCAGTCATGAATCTATCACTTGGCTCATATGAAATGGCTAAATCATTTGGAATGGCTAAATCATTTAGTCACGGGATCTGTCTGCAAGATCCCATGTCATATATGAATTTACGGCAAAGAGCACTCAAATGAGCCTGAGAGAAAAGATACTTCACTCAGCTAACAAGCCAGAAGCTTTTTCTGGAATGGAAAGACTTTCCTTAGTCGACTAGAATGAAGATAGATGGAGGCGGAGACTTTTCCTAAGTCAAAGGAGTTTTATCATCCGTTGTTGGATAATTACAATGAGAAGGGATTTGAGTTATGCATCAGTCTATTTCGAAGTACCTTGGGGAAAGCGCACTAAAGGCTCAAAGAGCACTTGTTCAGGATAGGGATTCAATGATGAAGACAATGAATCATTATAATACATATTTGAAACGTTAATGCACATCGGAACCACATCATGAAGTTTGCTAGTGGAACAGGCAGTGGGTGACAGGGTGACAATATAGAGATGCACTATACAGATCATATGTACTCAGTGCTATAGTACCTTTAATTTACTTTAGGTTACTTTACTTACCTATTTCTTTGGTCACTACAACCCTTTGGTCAGAGTTACAACCTAGTTTTTCCCACCATTCATGTTGAGCGTGTTTCAATCGTCACTCAATTCATCAGCATGGGTGGGATTCACAAATAGTCCTTCTAGTGCTTTTACGCTCTTCTAAATATTCCCTGAGGATAGTAAAAAGTCCCGACCACCATGCTGTCAGTGAGGACACCGGCCCCATGGGGCCCATTGTGATACCATAGTTCATGTTAATTATCTCCTAGTCGTGGAACCACATAGAGCTTCCAATTAAGCGACTCAAACTGCCGAAGTCTATGTTCGACAAATCACCAAGATCATCGAAGTTTTAGGCAACAAGATGTCTCTTCCTCCTTTGACATAGTGCCGGGCATGTTCCCAGTAGATGAAGAACATTATCTTCTTCCTCCTTAACCCTGCGACTTCTACAGAAATCATTTGCGTGGTGTTACAGACCAATACGCCTCGCGTGGACACCCAAAACTGACTCCAATCACCGTACTGAGCACGCTTCTTTGGATTTTAAGCAACCTTGCAGTGCGCCCTCCATGCAGCCTCGGCCAGATTATGCGCGCCATTCTGCCCTTGTGCGAAACTATCCGCCTGCGGTTGACAGAGTCCATGATCTCGTTGTCAATCATGAGCTTGCATGTTCCCAAAGGGACTCCAATAGTAATAGTGCCGTGTCTGGCCAGATCATCCGCTCTACAGTTGCCTGGGATATCTTTTTGTCTGGGAACCCAAATGATGTGTACATTATGCCTTTTCGCCACCCTGTTTAGGTTTTTTCGACAGCCGTAGACCGTCCTGGAGTTCATCGCATTGGAGCCCAGAGCCCTGATAGCCACCTGGCTATAGGAGAGTACTGTCATGTTTCCGTTTGGGACATTCGCAGCCCATATAATCTTAACCGCAGCCTGTATTGCCAACACTTCCGCCTGGAAAACGCAACACTAATCCGATAGCCTTATAGATTCGGCAATACCTATTGGCTCCGAGTAAATTCCGCCACCAACTTTTCCTCCCAGCTTGGATCCATCAGAGAAGATTTGGATGGAGTCCTTGACGAGGTACACAGCATCATTGCTAAATACCTTTTTATCCGGGATTGTCGTCATGAATTTCATCGAGAAGTCATATCCTCAAATTTCCCCAGGATACTAGAGTGACCAGTGTCTGATCCACGCCATCTCCAACAAAACGGAATATAAAAAAATATTCCTTCGGCGAATTCCTAGCGGTAGATTTCTAACATAAACTCTGAGCGTAAATAAAATTGCGGAAGAAGTTTCTCCAAAATCTGTTGCTCCCGCCACTCATGTACAAAATTAAAACACACAACCTAAGTGGTATGAGAAGCCAGGTCGTGAGCCTGATTGAAGTGTTGTAATGACCAATTATGTACGTATGAAGTCGTGTTGTGTTTATTTTTCTAATAAAACTACCGGTCCTGTGTCTGTGTTACATTACTTTTGTTTATCACTTTACATTACTTACAAAACCCAACATCGTAGTCATCATTCTCATCATCTTTATTTTTAACTTCAGTTTCCTGTGTAGTTATGCAAATGAAATCGTAGTTACCTGCTTAAACCGTAGCTGAAACCAACTTATGAATCCCGAATTTTTAGTGGGTGTTGCTTCCTTTGTTTAAGTTGCTGTTGCTATAGATGCTACCGTATTTTGTTTGCATGTTTTTGTTGCATGCAACGGCACATGCCAAAAACACAAAACAAAACAAGCTGCAGCGGCAATTGTAACTGAAGTAACTATAGAAGCGCTTCTTGCGCTTTTCAGTGCACTTTGAAAAGCGGTGCTGAAATTTAAGCCACCACTTATTGGGTTTTAATTTTCTAATGGTCCTCTAGTCTCCTCAGATGTCTGTTTTAGGTGGGTTCGTTTATTTAATAAAAAAGAAAAAATTTTTTTGTAATTATTTACGCTTGGCAAGCTTTTAATTCCAGTTGTTGTGATTATTTTTTTAAAAATGATTTCCAATTTATTTGAATGAACGTTGTGAACATGTCCAGTAGCAAATAATGAAACCAATTTTAATTATTCTGTAAAGTTTATAAATTATTATTAGACAAATTGATCAGGCAGAAAATTATTAAATGTTTAAACATGTTTTACAATATACGAGGAATAGTTGTACATTTTTTCGTTTGCAACAATTTCGATCCCAAAGAAAAGTTTGCATTGTCGACAAGTCCTACAATACCTGAGTGACCCTAACTGCCAAGAACTTACTTCATCGGTACTTTGAGGCCCATATGCATATTATATACGGATTCACCGTTAAGCATAGATATCCTTTTGTCGTGGCACATGTTCTCTCAACTTGACTGTTTACAAGACAGTCTTGTAAAGCACGATTTTAGTCTCAGAAACCTATCTCCATTTCTAGTTAAGATACATACATACATAATTGGTCATTACAACCCTTCAGTCAAATTTACGACCTAGTTTCTCACACCACTTATGTTGTGTGTGTTAATTTTATACATGAGTGGCGGGACCTACAGTTTAAAGTCGACTCCGACCGACAGATTTTTGAGAAACTCTTCATGGCAATTTTTATTTATTCTCAGAGCTTTTGCCAGAAATCTGCTGAGAGAAAGTCGCCGAAAAAATACTTTTTGTATTTTGTTTTGATGTCTGCCCTGGGGATCGAACCCTGGCTTTAAGTCTAATAAGCCACCTCACTACCTACCAGACTACTTCTAGTTAAGATGCTTTAGAGAGTTATTGACTTCTGTATTAGGTTATCTCTCGGTAACGGGCGACTATAAACAGCGTCAGTTCCGTAAATGGGTTCTGTAGCAGTTTGCAACCGATCCTAATTGTCTTTGGAAAATCATCTTCAGTGGTGAGGCCTACTTCTTGATAAATCGTTATGTGAATATAGAAAATCATTCACTCTGGAACGTTGGTGTTTATTGGTAAACATGAGATTCCAGAGCATCCAATGCGTTCCAAAAAAGTTACTTTTTGGTGTGGATTTTAGGCTCGCGTTAGGCATCGGTCCATATTTCTTTGAGAACGACATCATTGTCAACGGCGGGCAATGTAGGTCGAGAATTATCAAATTCTTTCGGTTTGAACTGAATGGTCTGAACACCTACGAGATGCTCTTACAACAGAACATCGCCACACACCTCATGCTCATGTTCATGTATATTCGATACGAGAGGATTCAGAGCACGGTTAACTCACGCTGAAGTGATGTGATTTTACAATGTTGAGTTTTTCTTATCTGGTTTTCTTAAAACGCAATTCTATGTGAATAAGCTATCAACATAACCCATGGCGTGAAGTCGCCGTAGTCTAGTTGGTGGTATGGTTTGTTATTAAACGAGAGACCATTTGCTAACGACGAGAAAGTCGTTAGCAATCGTTTGTCAAGAACTCTGAGACTTAATAAAAATGACATTATAAGTTCCTCAAATCCGTTGTTCGAAGGCGATATGATATAATTTACATACACAATATGGGTGGTCGCCGTGGTCTAGTAGGTAGTGTGTTGGCTTATTAGACAAAAAGCCAGGGTTCGAGCCCCAGGCCAGACATCAAAATAAAATACAAAAAGTATTTCTGGCAAAAACTCTGAGAGTAAATATAATTGCCATGAAAAGTTTCTCAAAAAATCTGTCGTTTGGAGTCGACTTTAAACTGTAGGTCCCGCCACTCATGTATAAAATTAACACACACAACATAAGTGGTGTGAGAAACTAGGTCCTAATCCTGACTGAAGAGTTGTAATGACCAATTATGTATGTAATATGGGTGGTGTGAAAGTCCAGGTTGTATTCATGACTACAATGATCACTACTACTAATCGTCAATTAAATAAGTAAGTAAGTATATTCCATACATATTCCATACATAATGGTCCTTCAAACGTAACGATTAAAATTTCGGTCAAAATTTAATGAGTTTTTAATATTGTTTACCTTGTCGTTTAAATTTATCAGAAGTCGATAGATTTCGAAAATTTTATTTATTTTTTTTAATAATATTTTACAAATAATTAATTAATACGAATGTATTATAATTTGTCAGTCATTAACTGATGGGTTTTTAAGTGCATAAAGTTATAATAAAAATAAGTAAAGTTATTACACTGAGAAGAACAGTGAAAATAAAAAACGCAAATTTTTCAGGCTCTATTGATGTTGTATCTCGCCTATGTTGGTTCTTCTAGAGTCCAAATCACGCCAGTTAACCACCAACATTGTCGTACATTATGGTGACTGACCGGTAGAACAACAGTGAATCTCATTTTTCATTTTATGGTTATATAAACAAGCAAAACTATTGACTAAGAGGATCTGCGGATCCAGAAAGGATTATGGAGAAGCTTTTTTATTTAAAAAGGTGGGATTACTTGGTATGAATTATTGTCTATGGTTGCCATCAGTATGCTAACGCCGCGGCAAGACCAAAGATTTATGGCCTGCAACTGAAGATTATAAACTAGACGGTACTTCGAGCCGCACAAAACGACAAATTTTAGCTTCCACGGTTTCAATTTGCCATTCCGGATCATAAATGGCTAATAGCATGGTTTACGTTGGCTTTGGGGATTGCAGAAGTTTCAGGCTTATTCGACTACACCTGGAACTTAAGAAAACCCCCACAAGAAAAAGTTTAGTGGGATCAGATCACACAAATTCGGTGGCTAGTTCACATCACATCCCAAGTGAGATGACTATGTCCTCAAACTGCTCGTGCGGAATATGCAATGTGGTCTGAGCTGTATCGCACATAGACACACAACACATGCCGTTGGTTTCCGGATCATTAAATTCATACCAAAAAAAGTTTCTTTTGAACGACATATAGTGATCGCAGTTGATAGAGATGGGGTCTGGCTGACGTCATCCCCAAAGTAATATGGAACGATGACGCCGCCAGCACAAAACAGTGATTTTTTCGAACGCATTGAACCCGCCGTAGTCTAGTAGGTAATGTGTTGGCTTATTAGACATGAGGCCTTGTTTCAAATCTCAGATCAAAAATCTCCAAATAAATGATATAAAAAAAGAATATTTCTCACGTCGACTTCCTCTCAGCAGATTTCTCCTTGAGAGTCAAATAAAATTGCAATGCAAAAGTTTCTCAAAAATATGTCGTACAGAGTCGACTTTAAACTGTAGGTCCCGCCACTTATGGATAAAATTAACAAACACACAACATAAGTTGGTATAAGGAGCTAGGTCGAAATCCTGTCTAATGGGTTGCAATGACCAATTGTTATGTATGTACAGGATGCTCTTGGATCTCGTGTGAATTGGTGTCGCCACAATTTCAGCAATATCCAATGCCGATGATGATTTTTCGATGAAAATTGAAGTCAGTGACCAACTGATCCAGAATCCCACGTCGTTTCCTGTGGTCAACCATAGTAAATCGCACTGCATTAATGACAACTAACTTGGCAGAAGTCGCCGAAGACTAGTAGGTAGTGTGTTGGCTTATTAGCCGTAAGGCCACAGTTCAAACGAAAATATGAAAAAAATTTGCTTCGGTGATTTCCTCTCAGCAGATTTCTTGCAAAAATCTGGGAAAGAAAATTGCAATGAAAAGTTTCTCAAAAATCTGTCGTTCGCAGTCGACCTTAAAGTGTAGGTCCCGACACTCATGTATAAAATTAACACACACAAAATAAGTGGTGTGAGAAGCTAAGTTTTAATCCTGACTGAAGGGTTGTAATGATCAATTATGTATGTATGTATGTAACTTGACAGAACTAGCTTCAACAAAATGGCCGTTTTCAACTGTCAAACTTCGGAAGGCTCATGCAGCTACCAGTTTAACCGGGTAGGATTTTGACCTCAGAGATTCGAATGTTACTAAACCGAATACTAAACGAACGTATACAGTGTAGCGCTCACTTCAGGTGTCAGAAGATAGTGTAGGTTCGCATGGCAAGGTCTCCATTCTGTAAAGGTTAAGTGAGTACAATTTTTTCATTTGTTCAAGAATACAAACCGGCTTCAATGATTTTCTTTTAGTGTTTTACGTGTTTTACAATCTTCCGAATTTTTGGATTAAAATTAAATAAAACTTCCATTCATTAGTCTTCATTAAAGCCTTAAATCGGGAGAATGTTTTTTAAACTCGTAAAATTTTTTATCATTTTAAGTTTGTTCTCGGCGAAAAGTCAGGTAAAATCCTGTTCCATTCTAACACTTGAAAGAAAACTAAACATTTCCATGTCTTCCATGTTGCTTCACAACTTAGAGTGCCAAACGACGTTTTAGCATGGATTTCTATAATTACACCTGCCAAGCATTTGGCAAACGTTTGAAGCTGTTCGATTGCAGTTTTCTAAAGATTAACAACGAAAATTATCTCTTCAATCACAAATTGAAATTCGATAGGGATTTGGGTGGAGAATTTGAAGTACGTGTATGGCTCGATTTTAAAACACAATTTTCACGAACATATTTTCGTGGCGTCGATGCAAAATTTGAGGCGTGCACTTTTTTACAACGGCCATCTGAATTTCAATTGCTGAGGTCCATGTTTAAAGAATTGAAAAAAATCGCAAATTTTCCCCATCAATGTCCTTTCAAGGGTGTAAGTCTAGTCGAACCTGAAGTCTGATGTTTGAAGTTTGAATTATTAATTTGAAATTTCGTTTGAATTTTAGGATCATGTGTATCGATTTGTTAATTTCTCCTTTACCAGCGAATTTGTACCAGCCTATGCACCGGCATGTAATTTTATTTTTGGTGTGGATTACTATGATTCTTACAATTTATTTGGCAGCGTAAAAATTATGGGTTCCTTAAGTAATTGAATGCCGTATTAAAGGCTTTTTTATAAAATATTGTTACGTTTTTATCTTTTTAAAAACGTGTAAAATATGAGGTTGTTATTGCAAACAAAATAAAAACAAATCTCTCTTTAGATTTTAGTTAAAATGCTTCATTATTCACACACTTCTGTGTGCCACCGTTTACAACTTGACGAATACAACAATAATTGCTTGTTCGCTATTCATCTTTGCTTACAACGCAGATATATTCAACGGCGATCTTCAAACCCCGACTGTTCTTTTCCTACGCAACGCGTCTTCACACAAGACTGACTCAATTCTTATTACTCGTTGCCTGCTTTGTCTTGCCTTTTTATATG
The DNA here is from genome assembly GCA_936449025.2 of Sarcophaga subvicina. Classification (NCBI taxonomy): domain Eukaryota; kingdom Metazoa; phylum Arthropoda; class Insecta; order Diptera; family Sarcophagidae; genus Sarcophaga; species Sarcophaga subvicina. The sequence goes on from OW388084.2 coordinate 79,860,362, forward strand.
CCCACGTAATCCGTCTGATGAATGTTCTTGAAATGGAATGTTTGTATGTTCGCCTTCTCGAGCGCTCTATTGCGACTTCATTATTGTTAGTGTATTTTGTTCACGTTGCTTGTTGTTGAATTCTCGCTTACTTGTCTATCCCCTTTTCTTTCATACCGATGTTGTTGGTTTACTTGTAACAAGTTCGTTGTATTTGTTTGTGTAGCTTTTGTTAATTGTTTTACTGTTAAACGATGGTACACTGTTTCCCTTTTCGTAACAATACTTTAATTGCTAACGAAATAAAATGGTTTCTTCAAAACCGACGCAACAGAAAAACTAACCTTTCAGCTTACCAGAAAACATCCGGTGTTATCGCAATGCAATTTTATAAAGGGTCCGCCAAATAGTTTTTTTTTTTTGAAAATGCTTTAAAGAAACTACTGAATATTTTCTCAAATTTCTTTTTTTATTTGAAAGTGCAATCCTTCCGGTTAATAATGGAAAATAATTTCATTCAAATGGCTGCCTCGGCTGGCCATGCGGTAGCCTACAGGATCGGTCCAATTTTTAAGCACATTATCGATTGTGTGCAGCTGTATTTCACCAATGGCTGCACGAATACTGTCCTTTACAGCGTCAATTGTCTCTGGATTGTCGGCGTAACACTTATCTTTGACGGCACCCCACAAATAATAGTCCAACGGTGTCAAATCGCAGCTCCGAGGTGGCCAAACGACATCAACTCTGCGGCTGATAATGCGATCTTCAAAAACAGGGCACAAAACATCGAGTGTAGCTCCGGCTGTGTGGCACGTAGCGCCGTCCTGTTGGAACCAAATGTTGCCAATATCCTCCTCTTCAATTTTTGTGAACAAACAACAACATGGCCCGATAACGATCGCCATTGACTGTAACGGCCACTCCCTGCTCATTTTCGAAGAAAAATGGCCCAATTATGCCTCTAGACCAAAATCCGCACCAAACAGTGACTCGTTTTGGGTGCGTCGGCTTTTCAATGTATGCGTGCCGGTTTTCTGTGCCCCAAATGCCACAATTTTACTTGTTTGCATACCCGCCAAGATCAAAATGAGCTTCATCTGAAAAGATGATTTTTTTTTGCCAAAATCGGCATCTTCTGTAAGTCGATCGCAGCACCACTTAGCGAAGCGAAAACGCATTGGCCAATTGGCTTCAACTCCTGAACCAATTGGACTTTGTATGGCGTCATACCAAGGAAAATGCAATGCAAAATTCGTCTCAATGATGTCTCCGAAATGTTCAATTGTTGAGAACGACGGTGAATTGATGTTGATGGCGCTTCACGCACACTTTCTGCCACAGCAGCAATATTCTCGGGTGTACGCTCTGTTTTTGGCTTTTCGCGCTTTGGTTTATCGCTGAGGATGCCAGTTTCTTTTACTTTTTTCACAGGATAGCGAACGTACGGAGCTGACGGTGCTTCTCTTCTTCCAAAATCCGTACGCAATTTTCGCACACTTTCTGCAATATTACCATGATTTTCAAAGTAATGTCGCAATATTTCCCAGCGTTGTTCAAGCGTATGCACAACCATATTCGTTCAGCGGAAGGATAAAACTAATTATCTGTCAAATCAGACATGGGCTAAGTGTTACCATTCACGAAATAAGCACTAGTTGAAAAAAAAAAACGTTAGATGGCGGACCCATTAGTTTGGCACGCTTTCTAGCCAACATCCGGTATTGTCGCAATGCAATTTAATAGTTTGGCACGCTGGCATGTTATTTTCTCCGGGCACTCCTCTATGCTGGGTGAAGTTTCCCATGGTCTGAGTGAATTTGACTATACCTCCTCTGAAGCTTACCTGGATATTGGGATTTCACATTGGAATTTCAAGCAGGGAAGACTGATTTTTGACACTACCATCCTCGGTGATTCGATGGAATTTTACAAATACTGTTCTAATAATAATTTCTTGTCCATGAATATCTTTTCGCCTCTCAGACTAGGGAAGTGAAATTGAATAAGGAATATCTTACTGCCATGCGTGTGATTACAATGGTTCGCTATGTGTATTCAAGGGAACTTTTTTGCAACACAGCTTTCATGCTCTCCCACAGCGTCCTATCCTGTCTTAAACCTAAGTTTACTTAAGTCTCACTGATTTGTATAGCTTCCGAACTTGTGTTCCCTTTCTCATGTATACGTTACGAACGCAAAGTAGACTACGTTCCACCAAACTTTCTAAAATAATTGTAAACCACAATCGTTTGAAAATTCAATTCAATACAGGCTGAGTTATTAACAAGTAATTCTCACATGAGAGGAAACAGTCAATCACAGTCTAACTTAGAAACTATAAAATATTTAGGAACTCTTAATAAAGCTGCCATATATTTCAAGAAAATCAAGTATTATAGGTCATATAGAGCACCAACACAAGACATAAAGCAGTTCTCTTCGCTGATGATTTATTCAATAGCAAAACTGTTCAGAGTCTCATTCATTATCACTATTTCCCTTTCATGTTGTAGAATAGTAGCTCTACAGTAGATTGTAAGTAAATTGACCGATAAATTGTTTATGGGAAGTGTAGCAATTTCCGAATGTTTTTCGTTCCTTTAACATCTCCCTTATATATAATAAGGATATGCATGTTTAGTGTCAGTTTTTTAATGAAGGTTTTCTGCTAAGAAGGCGATTTTCATACTTTAGCAAGTTCTAGAATGATAGTGTTGCCATCTAACTGTGCCCAGAAACCATGTTCTTTTCACTAAAATATGCTGGTTTGTTGTAATGGATGCAATCGTAAGTAACTTTGATTATTCCGTGTACTATTTCTCAAGAAGTGGCGCTGCCTCATTTTTGGGAGGTGTAAGCTCATGGGATAGAAGTCGCCGTGGTCTAGTGATAGTGTGTTGGCTTATTAGACGTGAGGCGTCGGTTCATACCCCAGATCAGTCATCTCCAACTAAACGAAATATGAAAAAATATTCCTTCAGCAGATTTCTGACAAAAACTCTGAGAGTAGCATGAAATTGCAATGAAAAGTTCCTCAAATATCTGTCGTTCGAAGTCGACTTTAAACTGCGGATCCCACCACTCATGTATACAAATTAACGCACACAACATAAGTGGTGTGAGAAACTAGGTCGTAATCCTGACTAAAGGGTTTTAAAAACGAATTATGTTATGTATGTAAGCTCTTGGGATTTCTATATTATTTGGGTAGAAATTAGTGAGAATTACAACCTATTTTCTCACAACAAACATGTTGGGTGTTTTAATTTTATTCAGGAGTTGACAGTCTTGTACTTTCACGTCCACTCCTAGCGGCAGAGTTTAGCCAGAAGTCTGCTGAGATATTTTTTGTTTGACATGTTTGAGATGGAGTTAGAACCTCCGACTCTCGTTCTAATAAGCAAACATACTACCAATTAGACTAAGGCGGCTTCTCATAAAATATAAACAAATTAAAATTTAACATTCTCTGTGGGGGAATGAATTACGTACGTAGGATTTATACCCTTGGAATATATTTTCAAAAGAGTCATATTGTGTGGCTGCATTATAGTAGACAATGTTTCTTGGTATATGATTTAGCCGATGAATTTTCAAAGCATATTTAGTGGCATCCTATGCTTTCCTTGTTGTTAAGTTAACTGCGAAACGACTTTCAGCCTTGGAATACTTGAGGTTAAAATTTTTTTTTAATTTTTTTCCTTCGCTATGATTTCGTATTAAACTGACAACATCAATTAAAGGAATTTGTAATTGACTTCAAAATGTTTACTTTAAAGACAGCAACTGTAATAATATCTGAAATGTAAACGTTTGCAACAAATCCAAACAAACTGGCAAATTCGCATGACACCATCACGAATGTGCAACATTTTCAAAGCAAGCGAAATCAAGCCGTTGACAAAGTGGGGGGGGGGGGTGATAACGTAAATGGATTTGTTTTAACAGGCAGTTGGATTTATTTTTTAACATGATTTCTAGCATGGCCATGGAGCAGAGGCATATGCCACACATATGAATATATGAACTGTGTAGGTGTTGCATATCTGCATTGCGGTAGAACATGTTTATTTCAAAGAGATGTTGCGTGGTAAAACATTTAAAGTAAAATATAAACACAATACTTGTTATTGAATTACAATTAAAACCAATAATTTGTAAGGTATTTATACACAAACTATAGACGAAGAACAAAGATAAAATTGTTGCATATATATGAGGCAATAATTATTTACAGCGTATAGATCAGTAGCCTAAAGTTGTATTAAAAACATAAAAAAGAAAAAAAAGTCACGAAATGAATGATGCCGGAACTAGTACGGATTATGGATATTTAATATGGACTGGTGATAAAGAAGTTAAGCGTAGCGCAGTTAGGGGCAATGATGGAATTGAATGGAAAACTTTGTATAAAATAATCAAAAAAAAAACCCAAAAAAACTCTTAGTGATCAAAACCGTTACGAAGCTATAAAGAAATACTTAGCACCCCCAAAAATATACATTTTCAATTTTTAATGCAACAATACATCAACATATTGGTGGTGAATGTGCAAATATCACATCGAATGTGTAGTTTTATTACCTCTATCAAGACGACTGGTATATTCATAATCACACCTACAATAGTAGAAAGAGCTAAGGTTCTGACTAAAGGGTTGTAATGATCAATTATTTATGTATGTATGTTGACCGTATCATTTCTCTAAAAAAAACTGAAACACTTGATACTTTGAAAATTTTGTTTTTGGACAGCCCTGTTCAAATAGTTTTAATTGTTATATTCATTGTATTTGCCTTCGTCTATAATTTATTAAATTTATTATAAAAAATATTGTAAAGGGCTATCCATTTCGTTTTTTCAAAATTATGGGACTGGAATTCGACATCTGTCAAACTAAGTTGTGAAAACAATTTTTTTCCTTTCAGTTGAAAGTCTGACATTGACGAAAATGGATCGCTTAACTATCACACAACGCATAAAAATTATCACAGCCACGTATTGTGCTTTAAGAGGAGATTATGGTTTACATAATCGTCCAACTACGCAAGCAATTGGCAAAATTGTGAAGAAATTTGAAGAGAATGGGGTGGTTACAAATATTGAAAGGCCTGTGCATCATCGTTTCGCTCGTTCCGCTATCGCTATTGTAGGTGAAATTGTTGCCGAAGACCCGAATGTGTCGATTCCTCGTCGTTCTCAAGAATTAGGACTGTCTTACAGCACATTATGTCGTTTTTTTATTTAGATCTACACCTACATCCATATAAAGTCCAGCTCACGTAACAACTGAAGCCAGCTGACCATTCACAACGTCGTAGATACATGGAATGGGTGATTGAACGACAGGTGGTGGACGGCAATTTTTCGAACAAAATTTTCTTCAGCGATGAAGTACATTTCACACTCGGTGGGTATGTTAATAAACAAAATTGGGGTTCTGAGAATCCTCAAGTAACTGAAGAGAGGCCATTACATCCAGAAAAAGTCACTGTTTGGTGCGCTCTTTGGTCCGAAGGTGTGATTGGACCTTACTTCTTCGAAAATGACGATGGAACGACTGTCACCGTCAATTCGGAGCGTTATGGTCATATGATAACCGACTTTTGTTTTGCCTCTTATTGAAGAATACGACTTGGAGAATATGTGGTTTCAACAAGACGGTGCCACATGCCTCACAACTCGAGCGAATATGCCTTTATTGCAAGCGTAATTTCTCGTCGTGGCGATATCAACTGGCCACTAAGATCATAATTTGACACCATTAGACTTTTTTGTGGGGCTACGCGAAAGTGTTTATGCAGATAAACCTTCAACTCTGGAGCACTTAAAAACCAACATTCCTCAAGTTATGACTGAGATACCGCCCAATATATGTCAAAAAGTGGTCGAAAATTACCTCATAAGAATCAATGCTTGCAAACCTTGGCGTGGAGGTCATTTAAATGTCAACGTTCACACTTTACAATAAAAAAGAAATATCATGAAAAACATATTTTATATGTGTTTTATTTACGTTTACTTTTGAAACCACGAAATGGATAACCCGGTATATTTTCATGCTTATTTCTTTAAAAAATAATTTCAAAAAAAGAAAAATAAAATAAAATGCCTTTTGAACACAATAAAATCACGTTTTCGATTACAATTGTGATGAAATTTTAAAACGAAAATCTATAGAATATTTGTACATATGTAAACATATCGATACAGTATACAATACTTTTATTATTTATGAAATTTATACATATTTTTTTTTATAAAATTTATTAAAATTGTTTTGTTGTCAGGAAATCAATCAATATACAATGGAAGTATGAGTTCATATGCAAAAATAATTAAAACATACGTGCCAAATAAGCCACATTTTATTTGCCTAAAATAGGCATATTCATGTAACACTACTGCCCAATGCAGGATGATTGACAATAGAAACAAGAATATTATTGACAGCATAACAGCAGTAAAGTGGAAGAAGAAAGTGGAGTAACAAATACAGAATTTACTAAAGACAAGTAAAGAATATGTTTTCTATCCTGATACTGATTCTGTTGAATGGCTTCCTCTGCAAAGCTCTGAAGATTGCAATGGTATAATTGCGAAAAAAGAGAGCATATTTCATGAGTCATTGAGAAAGGCACAGGTCAAAACACCACAATAGCAAGATATTATATTACGAGTCCGACAATGAGAAGCGAACAATAACAATGAGAGAAGACTCAAACTAAATATTTCCAAAGACTACAAGAGCAAACCATTCTATTTTCGCACTACTATTCTATATTCGAAAATGATAATGTGTGAATCATTATCGTAATCAGAATTCTGTTCTTGTGGGACTTTAAACAGCTGCAGTATTAATACGATTTTTCGTTTCAATTAGTCATACACTCTCTTTGAAGCAGTTATACTCATTATAACCTACAGCGGTTTTCTGAGCAAGCCTAGTAGGTATTTTGTTGGCTTATTAGATGAGAGTTCGTGATCCGAACCACAGCTCTCAGACATCTTGAACAAAATGTAATTTCCTCTCAGCAGTCTTCTGGCAAAAGCTCTGAGAGTAGGTCCCACCCATACAGAAAATTAACGCACTCAACATGCGTGGTGTGTGAAGCTAGGCTGCCTGACCAGTGCAGTGTTTTCTAAATAGAGTTCATGGCAATTTTCAAAGCGGCGCAATGCTTGTTAAGTGGCGTGATTTTCAGTGAAAATCTTTTGATTAACTTGAAGAGCCAGGCTGTGATTAAATCCCTAACGAATGTAGTTTTAAGGTCCGTGTTTGTCCATGAATTCAGCGGATTTCTTGGAGAATTTTTGGATCATTTAAAGGTAACTTTTATATGTGTTGCGGGACAAAGGGATATCGTTGGAAATTGCATTGCTGATGGCAAACTACGACATTTTACGGGACATTGTTCCCATTGTTTCCACTCGTTTTACGAGGAGACTCAATCTCGTGGGCAGCTGTCTCTGCTGGATACTTATATGCAAGTCCTTAAATCGCATGGCTATCACAATGGCGATTCTTACGAGTCACTGTCCTAGGCATGGCGAAAGACTTGGCGTTCAGACAAATGACTTCAGCGGGAGACTGCCTTTCACCTATTATATTAGTGCATTGCTCATGTTATGAAGAGATGGAGGTTTCTGGCCCTCTTTGTTTCTGAAATCGTCGAACAAGCTCTTCTGTACAAAGATTGCTGTAATATATACGTACATACATAATGGATCATTACAACTCTTTAGTCAGGATTACGACCTAGTTTCTCACACCACTTATGTTGTGTGCGTTAATTTTTATACATGAGTGACGGGACATACAGTTTGAAGTCGATTCCGAACGACAGATTTTTGAGAAACTTTTCATGGCAAATTTTATTTACGTTGAAGAAATATTTTTTTATATTTCGTTAAGTTGGAGATGCCTAACCTGGGGTTTAAAACAAGGCCTCACGTCTAATAAGCCAACCTACTAGACCACGGCGACTTCTCATTGCTGCAATAGCAAGGTTTATTTTGAACTCGGGATGGTCCTGCTGCTAATTTCTTATCACCATCGTACTCTGTAATGTCGATATAAAGTATCCTTTGTGGGACATCAATTAAATTGTTTATTTGTGGAGTTTTAATATTTCTTTCTAAATTTTTATTTATCCCAATTGGTTTTATCGAAATTTAATTAAAAAATAATTTTTAATATTTTCAATGCAATTTTAATTGCAAAATACACGTAGTATTTATGTTCCATTACTGCCATGTTATTGGTTTACTGTGGTATTTTTTTTTGCTGCTTTTTTCCCTTCTAATATTTTTAAACTATTGTTGACTTTCTAAATGTGTTGTTACAATTGTTGTTATTATTGTAATTCCTATTGGTAATATCAATATTAAATGCTGTGGCTGTTTGTTATTATTTTGCACTGTTGTCTGCTTTTATTTTTCACAGTTATATTTTAAATGCGCTATTATTGCTGTTATTGTAATAGTTGTTATTATTATTATTGTTACAACAGTTGTATTTTGGTGTTAAATCACTGCTGTTGGCAATTTACCCACATTTACTACATCGGTTTTTAGCAAATACAATTACAATAATACTTCACATAGTGAAAGTCAGTGAAAATCGTACGTGGACGTAGTAGCTTGTGTAGTAAAGAAATACAAAATAAGCGTCAATAAGACATGATGGGGAAAAATATTTCGATTTTTTCGGTATAATTCGTCAGTAATGTAAATACCACGGCTATTCTACGCCAATCGGTAAAGTACTAAGTAATTCAATTCGGAATAGTAAAGACTAGCTGTACGATTTTTCGTGACGTTAACTTTGGTATGTTTTTTTTTAGTATTTTTCTAGTCAAATAGGTAGTGTGTTGGCGTATTAGACATCAAGCCTCGTTTCAAACCCTAGGTCAGACATTTCTAACAAAGCAAAATATTTCTTCAGCGACTTCCTCTCTACAGATTTCTGACAAAAACTCTAAGGGCCATTTTTAAAACTTCCCATTAAAGTTGGGTTTAGTTAAAGATAACTTTAGCTAAAGTGAACTTTAAAGTCGCCTTTAACTTCTTTTCGTTATCACAAACTACAGATAAAATAAAGTTAACTTTTTCAAAAATATGGCAGTCCGGAGCAATGTCGATAACACTGCTCAATTAAACAAGTTTTTTTAAACGCAGTGGCAACGACGGGCTTAGTTTTTTTGTTGTATATGACCAATTATGTATGTATGTATGTATTGATACCAGGAACCTACTTCCTTCGAACTTGACCATTTGTGTGGACAGTCAAACAGCAAACTAAGCGTTGGGATCCCAACTCATCAAATCAATGGACGTCAGTAGTTGTATAGATTTTCTACACTGCGTACGTTGACTTAACACCCACCTCTATTGGTTTCCGGGTCACAGTGGCATAGAAAAAAAAGAAGACTGATGAACTAACACGGAAGGGATCGGAGATGTTTGTGGAGGAGCCCATAGAGGGGAATATTTTATCAAATTGGAAAAAGCTGCATGAATTCAACAAACCATAGGTGATCCATGTTACTTGGTTGCCGAATTTCAAAACTAGAAAATTACTTGAGTTCGATAGGAGAACGGTTTGCACTTTGCGAGGAATTCTAATAGGGCACTAAACTCTTGGCAGTTTCGCTGACAAGCTCGGTCTGCAGCGATTACTGCAGAAACTGCTAGGATGTGGAAGAAACGGAATCGGTATAACACCTTTTATGTGGGTGGGTGTAGATCATGACATGAGGGCTTACCTCACACTGGGTAACATAATGGGTAAGCGAGTAAACTTACTCGCTAATTTAGCTTACTGACCTTTGCTATACGATTTTCATTGGCATTTACTGTATATTTTTATATTATTTTACTAAAAGTGCCATTTGCTGTTGCATACTAAGTATCTGGCATTGTCCACTTTGTTTGTGGTACACAAGTTGTATTGGCTTTATTCTCTCTATTATTACACAAAATGCAGACATATCGCACACTAACATGCTCACGCACTTATACAGTGGCATAAATATGAAAATAATTATTATTTTTGGTGTTGTTCTTATTGTTGTTGTTTTTATTGTTTTTCTATGATAATTGAAAATTGTGTAAAATTTTGTAAACAAAAGTTTGATTGTTTAAACAATTCCAACTCTTTTATAAGCAAAGTTTGCATGTGTTAAGCAGAGTAAATACAGAGAGAATTATTATTTTTATTATTACAGTTACAAAGTATCATATAAAAGTAGGTGTATGTGTATGAGTAAGTGGGTATGTGTAGGTGTTTATGGGCTTGTTTAGGATAGTGTTGAACAAAATGTAAAACATGCATGCAAGTTATGTTCGTAATAATGAAACTGAAAAGAGTTCAGGCAAAATGTAAAAGGAAAACAAAAATTTAAAATAATTTAATGGACCTAAAAGCATGGAGAGGCGGAGATCACAGTACTGGAAGGTGTCATCATAGAGAAGGACTTCAACCATGGTGGTGACTATGTTTCTTTACGGTATTTGACTTACGGTGTGTGAATAACTTTGTCGTTGGTCGCCGTAGTCTAGTAAGTAGTGTATTGGCTTATTAGATGTGAGGCCAGGTCTCAGGTCAGACATAACGATCAAATCGATATATGAAGGAATATTTCTTTAGCGACTTCCTCTCAGTACATTTCTGGCAAAAACTCTGAGAGTAAATAAAAATTGCCATGAAAAGTTTCTCAAAAAATCTGTCGTTCTGAGTCGACTTTAAACTGCAGATCCCGTATATAATTAACACATAATGTCTAAAATTAACACACACAACATAAGTGGTCTGAGAAACTAGGTCCATAATCCTGACTGAAGGGTTGTAATGACCAATGTATGTATGTATGTAAAAGCATGGATTTTCGGTGATCAGGGTACTGAAGGATTTCATTATAAAGAAGGCCTCGAGCCATGGTAGTGCCTATGTTTCTTCACAGTATTTGACTTATGGCTTGTGGTGTGCGAATAATTTTGTCATTGTATGCTGCTTTGGTAGTGTGGGCAGACAATTAGTTGTATTGAGTACCAAAGCATACTGCTCCATTCCAATTTAAACATTATTTGCCTAACGACGTTCTATTATCTTCACTGCCTAATGACAGTGGCTTTTAATGCCGTCAACTAATGACTAAACCTGGTCGGTTGACATGCTGCTATCCAAGGATTTTAGTAAACTGCATGGACTCTTATAAATTGCGCAACATTTGATCGCAGGACTTAAGCTAGAGACGTCTGGCCTGACAATCTGAAATTTTCCGATGAGGTCTGATGGTGATTATTGGTTTTTCAGGGAAATACACATGTAGTGAGAGAAGGACATCCCCTGCAAAAAGTGGTGTATTTCGAGTGAAGTTATGGTCATAATGAATGTTGTGCTGTGCTGAGTGGTAAGATTGTCAAACTGTAATAAGTTCCCTTGCAGAAATCACCTGACCGTGAGCGAATGCATGGTCTTATAGGCACTCAGGTACTTAAGATAATGTAATTGAAGCTTGTGGTCTGCGTAAGAGAATTTGAACTTGGGTCTTCGACATGGCTGTTATCAAACAAATGCTTAAGCACACGCGATGCTCAAGTAAAAGTCGTCTGCAACTTAAGAAGCAGGACTTTTTTGTAATAGAAATTGCGGTTGCGTCTAAAGCACTTCAATACATTGAGGATGTGCCGGATACAAAGATGGTTGGTGGACGATTGCTTAAAGACGTTGCAAGCACTATAACAAGCCTCATACAAGGTACACACATACATAATTGGTCATTACAACCCTTCAGTCAGGATTACGACCCAGTTTCTCACACAACTTATGTTGTGTGTGTTAATTTTATGCATGAGCGGCGGGATCTACAGTTTAAAGTCTACTCCGAACGATAGATTTTTGAGAACCTTTTAATGGCAATTTTATTTACTCCCAGAGTTCTTGCCAGTAATGTACTGAGAGGAAGTCGCCGAAGAAATATTTTTTCATATTTTCGTTTTGATGTCTGACTTGGGGTTTGAACCGTGGCCTTACGTCTAATAAGCCAACTCACTACCTACTACTAGACTACAGCGACTACAAGGTAAAAGATGCCCTGCATCATCATGTACAATAATACGTTGCATTTCCTCTAACAGCTTACAACTTAAGTGGATGCATAAAATTCAACTTTGTGGCAACAAAAACAAAAAAAAATTAAATTGCGCTTTAGATCTTCTATTTCCTTTCAACAAATTTCATGGCGGTTTTGTAAATGTTACAAGTAAGCACTCCGTGTAGGTGAATATGTAAACAAGTCAAAAACTTTTTATTGACACTTTTAGTTTCCATTACAAGCTGTTTTTATTTATAAACATGACGTCTTTTTCTTTTATTTCCTGTTTATCTTTTGATAAGCAAAACTAACTTCGTTGCTACATCAACTCGGAGTGGAAAACTAAAATCATAACTTTTTGCCACAGCAAATAATGGTGGTGTCACTTACACTATGACAGCAACAGTTAGTGGTAGTGTGTGTGAATATTGTACTGTCGGTGTACCAATATTGATACTCTAAAATTTAGAGTCTAAATGCACTTCGCCTTTTAGTGTGTCTGCTTTCTTTTCATTTGCGTATAATCCATTTCCATTGGAGGGATGTTGCTTTGCCCTGAGTATTAAAAACTATTCAGTTAAGAGAAAATATAGAGAAGCAAAGAATTTCCTTAATCCAGATGGATCCAAATATTCATCAGACAATTGTAATAAAAAGAGATTTGAGTCTTGACTAGACTAGACTCGACTATCAGACCAGAAATAGCTTCTGAATATAAACTAGCCTGCGGAACGGACATGATAGAGTCAAGAAACATTTGTACAGAACTTTTTATGACGAGAAGAATGAACATGAGCAGTAGGTAATAGACAAGGGATTATCGTTACTGACAACGGATACGATAAAAACCGAACATGTCAGACTTAAAAGTCTATATCGAGTGTCGTTGGGAAATGGTTTCTATATCAGAAGAACGGACAAGAGGATTAATCCTCTTACACCAAAGTTTTCACAGTCTACTGAACTGGCTACTGGCTAAGGCATTACTGAAAGGTTATGCGGATACTTACGAATAGCCACATTGCCCTTGAAGACTTGTGCAGTATTTATATATTGTTGTATAGAGGTACTACAAACAGGTGGCTTGCCTGTAATAAATCCTTTCAATACCGTTACTGGACTAAATTCTGCCTAATATTCTGTGTCGGTAAGTATAAATTTGTGCCTAGTACTTGATAACTATTTTGGTGTTTAATGATTCGATTTCCTCATCACAGAATCTGCATATTTTGAACAAAGATTTTCTAAATCTACTGGAGACTGGTTATTACTTCTAGGATACTCCTGCATAATCTGATTTAAATTCTTTCTCACTTAATTTCGTAACAAGAATTTAGATTTCCTTAGCTCTGTTTAACTTCTGAAAAGTCTTTCGCAGAGTATACCACCAAAAGAATCTGACTAAATCAGCGGCATGGAAACTTCCTCCTTCTAAGCTTATCTGAGTGCTCATTACTCCGAATTTCCGCACATTCGCTTACTATTCTCCTGTCAATCTCATAGGACTTGACTTGACAGACGGCTTGACAGTTAGATAGTATTGCCATGCGCAATATTGTTGCGCAAACATAAACCAGCCATAATTCCAGCACTGGGAAAGGCAACACTACTTCTGGCATGGGAAGTGGGTTTTAAAATTTAAATAAGCATGTGGACCACGTACGGAGATATTTACATCAAAGAATATTTGAAGAGTGTATGCAAGCCTTCATTTAACACCTCAAATGAATACTCAATTCGCTTTTAAATATTCTCAACTTTCGATCAATTAATAAAATTCAGACGGTTCAAAAATCAACTGTTATATGCAGCCATCGCTCCTACAAACAGCGTAGAGCCTTAATAAATTGGTCGAACTATGTATTGTTGCCTTTGTGCCTTTTAAAAACGTTTAAAATATGAGCTTGTAGATTACAAATAAAATAAAAATAAATTTGTGTTTAGTTTTATATAAATTCTTTATTATTTACACAATTATGTGTGCCACTGTTTACAACTTGATGTAAACAACAAAAAACGCTTTTATTTGCTATTCCTCTGTTTACAATCTTTGCATAGACAATAACAATTACTAGACAATTGTTCGACATATCTTTGTAACGGAGATCTTCAAATTACGATTACTATCATCTAACGCACCGTGTCTTTACACAAGACTGACTCAACTTCACTCGGCGCCGCTTTGCCTTAGCTTTTATATGGCAAAGTAAACAGTCTGATGAATGCTCTTGAAGGCGAGCGTTCATGACTTCACATACATAATTGGTCATTACAACATTTCAGTCAGGATTACGACCTTGTTTTACACCACTTTATGTTGTGGCTGGGTTTTACACTACCTACTAGACTACGGCGAATTCATTACTTCGTGCATGACTTCTCCTTCTCGAAATCTATGTAAATGTAAACATCGTGGTTTAAGTTTATTATTGTAGTGTTGTTGGTACATTTTTGTTTACTTGTTTACCATTTTTTTATGCTGGTGTTTGTTGTAATATTAAGCAGTGCGATAACTTGCAAACAAGTTCATAGTTCTGTTTTTGTAGCTTTAGTTTATAATATTAATGTTAAACGATGTGAAAGTAGAACACCAGTATCTTAATTTTTTTCGTAACAGTATGTATGTATTCCTGTGTATAGACCAGTTTTTGATTCATTCTAGGTAGTTTAATATAAACTTGCTTTCGCCATATATGGCCGCGTGCTGTTTTCTTCAATTATATTGCCAGATTGTAGTTCATATGTGCTTTCTTGCAATGCCGTTATATTGTTAAAGTATGATAGCCTTATTTCAATCATAATGAACTGCAATTTTCAACCAAATACCTTGAGCGCATTAAATGAACAATGAAAAGGAAGTTTTATTCCGCCAGACTGACGAATATTTTCATTTTCAATTGATTGGCGTATTAACTTCTGAATGGCAGAAGGCTACACTTTTACTATTTCAGATTTTGATTTCTGACTCAGTAGTGGTAAGTAATAAAACTTGTTTTATGACAATAACAACAATAACAACAACTTTAGAAATATTATTAAGAAATAAAGCCAATAATTTTATCCAATAACAATACAATTGTTATTATCCTGAACTCGATGACAGCAGAAGCAGCAACAGCTTGGTTCATCAACGTTATTAACTTGAATAGAGAATGAAATGATTATTATTGTGCATGGCTGTACAATTGTCGCCATAACAAAATTACAATCACAATTATAAAGCATTTGCACTAAATTTATGATTATCCTTTATAATTTCCTTTACGCTCTCTTTCTCTACCACTCACTCCATCTCATTTTATTGCCTCTTTTATATGCTTTTCCTATTTAAAAATATTTTATAGCGTCCAATGCTTGTTCACGGGTACAGTGAGCGTCAAAAGAAACTGCACATTAAAATATACATTAATAAATATTTAAATAAAAATAATAAAATTGTTTCATAGCCAATTTTTAAAATTCAAACAAAACTAACAAAAAAAAAATTACAAAAAATTTCAACATTTTTTCAAATTTGTTCGGGCACTCTCCTTTAGTGGTAAAAGTTAAGTTTGGTGATTGTTAGAATTTTATCCATAGTGTACAGTTTCTTTTGACGAAGGCGATTGATATTGTAGTTTTTCGGTATCCATCAATTACATCAATTACAAGGATAACTTCAAATTACATTGTTTACATTGGCTATTGCAATGTTTGGCTGTCATGTAAACCCTATTTAGCGCAGATCTAAGACAAGATTATCAACGAGTATGGTGGTCCAACCAAATCATATCGAGGGGCTGTTATTACATCCAAGCTTAACTGTCCCCTGAACACAACCAGAAATCTCCATAGTTTTAAGTAATGTTTCGAAACAAACCTAAGCAATGAATGATAATACACTTTGCTATGCTACATATTCTTTTAAGAGAAGAACCGTTCTAAGGTTGACATATGGGTTCAGCACAGATGTATTAAAGAAGAGGGTATGTGATCTCACATACTTACATACATACATAATTGGCTATTACAGTTATTTAGTCAGGAGTACAACCTAGTATCTCACACCACTGAAGTTGCGTGTGTTAATTTTATACTTGAGTGGCGGCAGCTACAGTTTACAGACGATTCCGAACGACCGATTTTTGAGAAACTATTCATGGCAATTTGATATTACTTCCAGAGTTATTAACAGAAATCTACTGAGAGAAAGTCGCTGAGCTGGGGTTTGAACCGAGGCCTCACGTCAAATAAGCCAATACACTACCTACTAGACTATGGCGACTTCATCTAATACACACTTGTTTTTATTTTAAATTTAAATATGGAAAGTGCTTAGTAAAAGACCCTATAGATCCTGTAACCGAGGAGAATGAACTTGGAACGTGTGCGGTGTGAATGAAACTGAAAACGAAACACCTGTCTGCATTACATTTCTCTGTACGGCTTCCATGCAGATCATTCTGCATACCATTATGGCTTACTCCTCTCAATTTACAGGCGGCGAAGCTGTACAGTAATGGATAGTCGCTGCTCGTGCTGACCCTTACTATGCGTATGTCAACGCAGTTCATTTGTATAGAACCTCTGTCGTTCATCATAGAGCCTATGATGCCCCTCTATATAGAGCCATAAATAGTATTAAATTTTGCCATGTTTTTTACATTTGCTTACTCTTGGTTAAAGTAGTTTCCATAAATTTTATATTATTTTACTGTTTTGCATTTCATGTGGCCATATGCCATTGTTTTTGCTACGGTTTTGAAATAATAAAATTTTTTTTTCATAAAAAATCAACAATTTTTTTACAATTGAATTTAAAAAAAACACCAATAATGAGTTTTTATGTCTGCCGATTATGTTATAATTGTATTGAAACCCCCCATTTTTTTTCAAATTCACTTTCGTTTATTTTTAATCCCAAATCACAGAGGGAAACCGAAAAACACAAGAGAAAAAGAAAAAAAAAAACAACAACAATTTTATGAATATTTAAATTTATATCAGAGATAATAAAAGTGAAAATAACAAAAAAGAAAAAAATCAAATCAAATTTTCTAAATTAAATACACAAAAGGTGTCAATTTATTCTTTTGATTTTTATGCAAATTTTAAAAAAAAGCCAAATTTTTTTTATTTTAGTTTTTATTTTTTAAATAAGAAAACAGTATAGAATTTAAAATAAATTTTAAATCAATTCAATTTGCCCTTAAATTTCAATTAAATAGGAATTTTTGACTGACATTTTTGGCTTTTCCCTGTCTCTTATTATTTTGATAGATTTTAATGCATTTCCATTATCGATTTTGTTTTCATTCTAATTTATGCAATTATTATTGTTATTATTATTTATGTACTCTTTAACTTAAATTAGTAGTTAGGGCTGAGGAGAAATATCATAAGCATTTTACTTCAAACCGCAGTAATATCCATTTTGTTTCGTTTTTCGGTTCGAAACCTTACTAACTTAACCGTATATCGAGCTTTGTATCAAAAATGATATCATTTTTGATACATACGACTTTGTATTGAAGTTTTTTTGGTATTTGAGAAAGAATTCAAAGTTAAGTGTTAGATGAAAATGAGGAGGTTGAATTATCTGCTCTTGATATTGATTGAGTAATCGTTGTCTGGTATGTAGCGTGTTAGCTTATTATATGTCAGATCAAGGTTCAAACATCATTATATATTATTGTATATTATTATATTATATATATTGATTATATATGTATGTATGTAATATTTCTGCTGCTGAAGACTCTGAAGAAAAAGAAAACAGAAGCTCGTCTTATGAACTGACGAAAGTATTGGCAGCAACAAACATGTTAAAAGAATTTTTATCGCCAAAGACAGTACTACTTGAAACAGAGAACCGAATGCCTTTAGTAGTTTGGGAAGGGAAAATATTACCAATTTTTACTCTAATTGCTGGCAGCTGTTTCCTGAAATGTTGTAGAGTTTTTCTTACTGCTCTGCTCATATTTATCTCACTTGACAGACAAACATTAGAAGAAAGTGTTTCATCCTAAGTTTTATTTCATAGATATTACATACATACATACATAATTGGTCATTACAACCCCTCAGTCAGGATTACGACTTAGTTTCTCAAACCACTTATATTGTGTGTGTTAATTTTATACATGAGTGGTGGGACCTACAGTTTGAAGTCAGATTTTTTGAGAAACTTTTGATGGAAATTTTATTTACTCTCATAGGTTTTGCCAGAAATCTGCTGAGAGGACGTCGCCGAAAAAATACTTTTGTACTACCTACTAGACTACGGCGACTTCAAGATATTACAGATGATAATATTTCGGTCAACTATGTACATATGAGATAACAGAATTATTCGCTTTGATAATGTGCTACTCGGAAATGATGATAAAATTACACCTATTACGCCTTTTCGAAAAATGAGCTGAAACTCTTTCCGCTTTTAATAATCCCAATAATTTTGTAGCTATAGATGAGTAATTAAATTTTATTTTCGTTATAAATTTCGTGATCCACCGAAATCAAATTGGCAGTTTTAGATTCAAGCGCATGCTACGTGCGTAGCAACTACTTAGATCCGTATTTGGGGAAACCTGTATCGGGGAAACCAGAGAGGCATCAAAGACAGAGTATTGTTATTACATAATCAATGTTCTATTGCAACGGGAGACTTTTTTACCTCACATGACATTGACAACAAATATTTCTAGCGAAATATAACAATTTTATACTATCAGGTTTCAGCCAGATCTCTATTGAGAGCGTTAATTATGCGGGAGACAATAAGCTGCTCCATCTAAACAATTGGAAACCTATAAATCGCCACAAACCCTTGCTTTGTGCTTGTGCTAGATTTCAAATTATTATCAATTAGAAAAAATAAAACCAAGCTGAGATAAGGTATTAGAATTTTATGTAAAAAACCATGCCACAATATACATCATGTCAAAAATGTTGACGTAAATTTAATAAAAGTGATAATAAAATGTAATAATATTAAATAGTTTTATTAAAATGAATTGAAAAAAATTAAAATATTAAAATTTTTTAACAAAATGTATCAATAATCGCGACAATTCTATGTACTACAAGTACTTATATATGTATCAAAAGTAATACATAAGCTTGAATTATGAAGTTTTTAAGTCTCGATCTACGGTTAAGATGTTTTAAAAGTGAAGTGCGGTGTGTGCATTAAATTTGCTTAAGCGCTGTATTTTACTACAAATGTAAAAGTATGGAAATTTTACGGAGAATCATTTAACGAGAGTCGAATAAGAAATTTTAGATTTAAAATTTGATTTCATTACCAAAATTATGGGGAAAAGAGCGCAAAAGTTAATAAAGAAAGAGTAGCCACAACAACTCAACAGACAAGTTTTAGAAGTTGACATATTTTGGAGAAGACATATACGTTGGAATAAAAAGTCTCTTGCATTGTACTCACACCTCTACGATTATGGTGGTCAGAACAGTGTACCAACACAATGCATGCACTGCCGAAAGTATCACTCCTATTAATGAAACTGTGTCGGAAGTCCGAATTTATTAATACCATGGTATTTTCAGCAGTTGGGCCTATTTTACGATTTACGCCTTCATCCACATTGAGTCCAACCCCCAGAACAAATAAAGCCAGGTTTTCTATGCTGATCCCAAAGGGACGTAATTTCAATGTCCATCGTTGTCCATGAATGGCGAGGATTTTTCAAGGAAATTGCTGATCATTCAAAGATAACTCTTATATGGGTTCCTTGACACAGGAATATCATTGGAAACTGCACTGCTGATTAGCTGACCACAGCCGGTGCGGAGCTAATATTCTCTGACTTGTTATAGGGCATAGGTATTTCCATTGCCCCGGTTAATTTGGATATTATCTACTCATTTTACACGGAGGTTCAATATTTTTGGCAGCTGGAAGACATGTATAATATTGCCAGATTCTGCAAAGCACGTATGGATAGGAAGAGGGCTGACTAACTTCTGTTCTTAAATCACATGACCATCCATCGCACAATGGCGATTTTTAAGGGCCAATGTATTTTTGATAGATATGCCAAAACAGCATTCAAACTAATGATTTCTGCAATAGCTGCGGGTCTGAGGAGGAAGAAGAGATTGTCTTTCATCTTATGTGTCAGTGTCCTCTTATTTTCTAACATCGTTGAGCGAGCTCTGTAATATAAAGATTACAATAGCAAGAATTATTTTGGACTTGGGATGATTTTCTCTAGGGAAGGGTTGATTCCGGATTAAAATTAACCGTGGTATCTAAATGTTGACCTAAGTGGGACCTCTTCCTTCGAGGGGGCCTGCCACCTAGCCTAACCTATTCGGCAGTTTCAATCCTTCAGTTAGGATTACGACCTATCTCCTTAAACCACTTATGTTGTGTGTGTTAATTTTATCCAGTTAAAAATCGACTCCGAATGATAGATTTTTTTGCGTAGATGTCTCCGAATGATGGGAGTAATGTCTGCGTTCACAATTACTCGGAAAAAGTACTTTTAGAGTCTCCTCGTTCGATAAAGTCACGGTATTACTATCCGACCTGATGGACCCTATATCACAGTTGGTCTTTGTCAATTCTTGTTAAGTAAATCATAAGGAGATCAGATGGAGTGAAGTACACCTTCTTAAGGAACCAAAGCAATTGAATGCTTTATTAAACCTTTAATAATAAACTGTTTATAAGGAACATCACATTGAACTTTCATGCGCAGAATATCAAGAGCTTCTGTTTCCCCACCAACCATAGCTACAGGTGACGTAATATATTCTGTGTGATGACGTCACATATCACATTTAATCTAACCTTATCTGGTTTCAGTTGATAGTGAAACTAGTGGAAAGCAGAAGAAATGCAAGAATGGGTAAGGATTATTTCACCAAAATCCGCATTATCTCTCTCTATATATATATATATGTATACATGTAGTTGGAGTGTAAAAATGCAACTGGGGCAATAACTCTTAGTTTGTGGCTATTGTTAGAAGCAATTTTAAGATTTTATTTTCAATGTATTTTTTTAATTTATATTTAAATTTTCAAAAAATTCCTCTAAGCTTTCTATTCATTTCTCTAATATTTTCTACTCATTTTCTAAAGTAAAGAAGATACATTTCCAAATGTTTGCTATTATTTTTGCATTCGTTCCATTTATTTTGTGATGACACAAATATTTTTGCATTTTCATTAATTTGATTAAATCTGTACGTTGGTCATTTCGTTCGCGCAAACATCATTATTTGGCTCTGCTTCTAGTGGCCAAAAACTTAAGGATGCGGAAGAGTATTTTCATTATATTTATGGACGTTTCAATTATTTGTAAATATTCAAACAAAAAAAAAAAATGAAACCCCAATATTTCTGCTGTACTCAAATTTTTTTTCAAAACATAGGATTTCTTTCCTTTCAGTGACTTCTCTTCTCTGTTTTTTGTAATATTTTCTATGGAATATTCGTAATTATGGTGGCACATTAAAATGACAAAATTCCATAACAGGACTCATAGCATTCTAAAAAAAAGTATTAAAATGAAATGCAGCATGTTTTTAGTTTCATTATATTTCCCTGGGAGAATGCAGGAACTGAACTGAGCTGGTAATGGAATGAAATGGCATGCCTAGAAACTGTGCCATCATAATATCTATTTAAATGCAACATTTGTTGTCCATATTTTAGGTGATAACAATTTCATTTCTTTTCCATTTTCTCCATATTTTAGTTATATTACAACAACAATAACAACAAAAAGTATTTCACCATACTTGTAGTTGGAGTAAAACTTGAGCCAGTCAACTTACACAGTCATTCTCTATTTAGTTGCAGCAGGAGAAATATCATAAACATTTTCCTTCAAGCCCCAGTAATACCCTTTCACTCGTACCCACATTTAACATTAAAATTAATATGGCTGTAGCCATTTTGTTTTCGTTTTTTTGGTTTAGAAATCATACTAACGTAAGACGTTTTAAAAGTGAAGTACGGAGGGTGCATTAAATTTGCTTAAGTGCTGTATTTTATGAAACGCCATTTAACGAGAGTCGATTAAAAAATTTTAGATTGAAAATTTTATTTCATTACTAAAATTCTGAAGAAAATGGCACAAAAGATAATAAAAACAGAATAACAACAACAACAACAACTCAACAGTCAAGTTCTAGAAGTAGACAGAAATTGTGAAGGATAATTCGTATTTCCCAATTTCATCAATTGAGCCTATTTTACGACTTGCAACTTCATCCTCATAGAGTCCAACCCTCTGAACAATTAAAGCGAAGTTTTCGATGCTGATTTTTCGTACAAAATTTTCTACTGTGTTATTTCTTATGGTAGAAATAACCGAACGTTTGCGGAACGTACGTTCGCTTTTAGAATATGAAAAGCAATAAGTGATAACTCCGTGGACTGTATGGGGGGTGATGTTGCGGTAATGGAGATTATAGCGACTCCTCAGAATCAAATTTAAGTCGCACTTTCTGGCACTAATAAAAAAAAAGGCGAAAAAATTATAGGAAAAAAATTCCTTCGAAATTTATATAAAACAAAAATCAACACTTCCCTCTTGTGTCTCACTCAATTAAAATGAAAACAATTTAATAAACACAAAATACTTCTGGTTGATATATTTTTTTATTCAAATTTATATTTTTATTTTTTTGTTTAACAACTTTTTATTTCAAGTAAAAGATTCACTTTTTATTTTTCAAACTAACTTTAAAAAAAACTTTTCTTTAGAATAAACAATATAATTCTGTGCTGGTTACAAAACGAATGATTCTTTTTGAACGGATTTCATAACTCAAAGGCCTAAGTTAGTTTAAGTTACAATGAAATGTTAGAAAGTCCCAAAAGCTCTAATTACATTACATTATATTGTATAAAGGAAAAAAGAAAAAAAAAAAAAAAAATACAAGAAAGCTTAAAATAATGTGGCGCCCTCTATTGGACGTTAGGACTCTTCTGATTGATCGCCAGGGAAGGGATTTTTCGATCTCCGGACATAAACAATAAGAGCGATTGACGAATCGTAATGTAATTTCGGTAACCATTTGCATTACTTTTTGTATGCTATAAATGAATGTACACTTTCCTTTATGTTCCGTGAACGTTTGGCTTTACATGGCGGTTACGGCAACAAGCAAAATTTTCGCATATGTTGCTTAGAAACTCATAAATTATTGTAGAACAGCCAGAAAAAAATAACTGTTTGGTTCTCTTTATTGCTGGGAGATGTCATTTCTCTCTCGACTGTATTTTTGCATTAGATGAACCACGTAGGGTTCGAGAAGTTGACAGAACTCGGATACAGCAAATCAAAGGAAAAGACTATCCTTCATTTCCTGTGCCAGTGCTCAGCTCTCACCTTGTTGAGGAGGAGTTTCCTTACCTAACATTTTTTGTTAGCTTTATCCCTAAAACAAAGGTTGATGAAATTTTTTGGGGAGTCCAGATAGTTGCCTAAAGGGTCTGTTTGATCCTTGTTTAGATATTAATGTGTGATAGCTAGACCCTGTAACCTCCAAGTAAGGCCCGCCACGTAACTTAACCTAACTTTAATGAAAGATTTTAGGTCGCTTAGATAAAGCGTTTATTTTGCTATCGTACGGAGAATAATGTAGTCGATTTCAGCTATGCTTCATGCTCTCGTTTATGCATTCAAAAAGAAATCCATGAATTCTAAAGAGTTGTGTGTATTGTTCTGTTTGTATAAGGGGTATTCAACTAAATGACTGACTCCCTACTAGCTAAGTGGACAGAAAAACACTCCAATTGACAAACAAATTAATAACGTTATTAGGAATACAATAAAGAAATCGCTGGGCTGCTATACAAAACAAGCGAACACAAATTACTGTTGCCCGCATCAAAAGCAAAACTCTTGTAAAATTCTATAGCGGAGTGTCATTTAGTCAATACAACACAACTCAATATTTTCCACAGTCTTGGCTGTCAGTTAGTCAAACAGTCAGGCAGTCAGTTTGAGGAAAAACTATTCAAAAATAAGTTTCGCAGATGAAATGAAAGGAAAATAATGGAATCTTATCAACGTCTCCTTAGTCATCTACATTCACATTCACATTCTTTTGATCATCCATGGTGACGTTATAAAACAAATGTCAGTTTTTTTATTTTATTTTAGAAAGAAAAACAGCCACCTGCTAGTTTGACGAATTTTATTGGAATGAATTCAATTTTATGAAAAAGTAGAGTAGAGGTTTTAAAGAGAAAATAAATATGCAGTTGGGTTGCCATGGTGCATTTAGTACAAAAAATAACCAACAACAAACTAATTAAACATCTTAGTTTTGTTGAGAGGAACTATTTTCTAATACTTCATCATGACAACAAGAAGTGCGTGCATCCTGTTGTGCAAACTTGTTTCAAAACTTTCAAATTCCATTGTCATCTTGAATAGAAAAATTACTGGCCATCCTCTAAAATAAATACCAAAGTCGAGTGTATCCAAATGGTTTGGAATTAAGAGCAGAAAAATGAGGAAAACTTTTTAAAACAAAGCGTTGTTGTGAAGCAAATAAAACAAAATAAATATTAAAAGCAGCGAACAATAATGCTTTGGAGATATGAGCAGAGTTCTAATTTCTTTTCCATTCAAGAGTTTAAATAGCGGAATAGTGATGGAAAGACGAAGAAAAAGCCTTTCTGTACCAATACAAACGAAGCCTTTTGAAGTCTTTACATGGAAGATAGGTAATAATGTGGTGGTTGTTTTCAAAAAGCCAATCTTTTTTGAATGACTTCAAGGCTAAGAAGACAAACAAGTTATTTCAGACTGGGAAATTCACTCCAGAACGAGGGTCCGTCTTTTCTTTAAAATGTAAAATCGAGCCAACTCCCTGTACGGTTGAAATCCTACTGCAAGCGACATAAAGTCACTGTAGATTTATATATGTAAGCTCCCTGCTTAAAGCAAGAGTAGCATACATGCATACATGCATAATCAGTCACTACAACCCCTTCAATCAGGACTACGACCTACTTTCTCACAGCACGCATGTTGTGTGCGTTAATTTCATACATGTGAGGTGCAACCTACAGTTTAAATCCGACTACGAACGATAGATTTTTGAGAAACTTTTAATGGCAATTTTATTCTGTGCACAGAGTTTTTGCCCGGAATCTGCTGAGAAGAAGTCGCCGAAAGAAATATTTGTTCGTATTTCATTGTATTGTAGATGTCTGACCTGGAATTTATAACGTGGCCTCAGTTCTCATAAGCCAACACATTACCTACTAGACTGCGGCGACAAGAGTAATATCGAATGCAAAAAGAATATTGAGTTGGTACGATAATAAGCTAGAGAAGACCCCAAGCCATATCGATGATGACAGTAAAGGTCTAAATCAGATTATACTTGTAAAAGATCCAAACTGGAACAGTGTGCTCACAAGTGGATTTAATTGTGCAAGACTGATAGAAGAGTTTATTGTGACCCTTTGCTCCCACTTGGATTCAATGTAATCAAAAAATTCTTGCTTTTTTGGAAAATTCCAGGGTGATGATGCGTGGTTACGTAATCGGATGATTTACTTTCAAAAGTTGTATTCCTGGGTCGCTCAGGCTTAGGGTCCGATTTTTGATTTTATACAGCCATTTTGACGGCCATTTTGTTGAAGGCTCATCTGTCAAATTAGTTGCCATTTATGAAATCTGCTGCGCCAAATTACTAAGGAAGCACAGACATGAACAACAGACTACTACGTGTATTCGTTGAAGGGGCCCTAATTTTCATCGAAAATTCATCTTCAGCGATGAATCCGAAATCTGATTGAATGGGACATTAAAATAAACAAAATTTTTGAATTTACGACCATTCTCATTCACATAAGATCCGAGAATGTTCAATACATTCCGAAAAAGTCATTGTTAGAGTGTGTTTTAGGCCGGGGGTGTCATTGATTCATATTTCTTTAAGAACAACGTTGGCAAGGCCACCACTGTTGACGACGAGCACTTCAAGGCGCTGCTTATCAACTGGTCTGAATTGAACGATTTGAGAATATGTGATTTCTACAAACTGGCGCTACGTGTCACTCAGCTTATGCCACATTGGATATTCAACACGAGCGATTTGACTGCATGATCATAATGACGTAATATTTTTATGTGTGATGACGTCACATATCTCATTTATTCTAAGCTTTGATGGTTTTAGTTGGTAATGAAACAAATGTTTGTTATTATTTTTGCATTCGTTCCATTTATTTTGTGATGACACAAATATTTTCGCATTTTCATTAATTTGATTAAATCTGTACGTTGGTCATTTCGTTCGTGCAAACATCATTATTTGGCTCTGCTTCTAGTGGCCAAAAACTTAAGGATGCGGAAGAGTATTTTCATTATATTTATGGACGTTTCAATTATTTGTAAATATTCAAACCGAAAAAAATAAAAATTAAATGAAACCCCAAATTTTTGCTGTACTCAACATTATTTCAAAATATAGAATTCCTTTCCTCTCAATGACTTTTTTCTTCTCTGTTTTTTGTAATATTTTCTATGGAATATTCGTAATTATGGTGGCACATTAAAATGACAAAATTCTATAGCAGGACTCATGACATTCTAAAAAAAAGTATTAAAATGAAAAGCAGCATGTTTTTAGTTTCATTATATTACCCTGGGAGAATGCAGGGACTGAACTGAGCTGGTAATGGAATGAGATGTCATGCCTAGAAACTGTGCCATCATAATATTTATTTAAACGCAACATTTGTTGTCCATATTTTAGGTGATAAAAATTTCGTTTCTTTTCCATTTTCTCCATATTTTAGTTTTATTACAACAACAACAACTAAAAGTATTTCACCATACTTGGACTTGGAGTAAAACTTGAGCCAGTCAACTTTCACAGTCATCCTCTATTTAGTTGCAGCAGGAGAAATACCATAAGCATTTTCCTTCAAGCCCCAGTAATACCCTTTCACTCGTACCCACATTTAACATTAAAATTAATATGGCTGTAGCCATTTTGTTTTCGTTTTTTTTTTTGGGTTAGAAGTAAGACGTTTTAAAAGTGAAGTGCGGTGGGTGTATTAAATTTGCTTAAGTGCTGTATTTTATGAGAGACCATTTAACGAGAATCAAATAAGAAATTTTAGATTGAAAATGGTATTTCATTACAAAAGTTCTGAAATAAAGAGAACAAAAGTTATTAAAGTAATAGTAACCACAACAAATAAACAATCAAGTTCTAGAAGTTGACAGAATATTGAAAAGACGTATACTTTGGAATAAAAAACTCTCTTGCATTATTCTCCGCTCTAGGATCTGTGCATCATAACGTTGTATGCCCTGACGAATGTAATGCTCCTATTAATGAAACTGTGGCGGACAATTTGAATTTCTCAATTCCGTGGACCTTTCAGCGAATAAAGCCAAGTTTTCGACGCTGATTTTTCGATCGAAATTCTGCAAGGGTTGTGGTTTGTGTCTTTTTCGTATACACCTGCAACTTAAGAAAACTCCACAAGCAAAAGTCTAATGGGGTCAAATAACCCGATCACGGTAAGTGGCGCCGTCCTGTTGGAACTACCTGTGGTTGGTGTTGAGATAATCCAATTCTGGCTAAAAGATGTTGGTAATCATCGACATCATAGGGCATGCCGTTAAGAGCACATGTGGATTGGTATCGTCTCGACACGTTGGTTTTTCCACTTACCAATCATTCTGAAATCGATCTCAGCGCTGAAGATGATTGATCGATGAAAATTGGGGTTTGTTGTCCACGGGTCGAGAACCCATTCATCGAACACATGTCCATGGTCATCCTATGTAATTTTACAAAACGCTGTATTTTACTACAAATGTAAAAGTATGGAAATTTTACGGAGAATCATTTAACGAGAGTCGAATAAGAAATTTTAGATTTAAAATTTGATTTCATTACCAAAATTATGGGGAAAAGAGCGCAAAAGTTAATAAAGAAAGAGTAGCCACAACAACTCAACAGACAAGTTTTAGAAGTTGACATATTTTGGAGAAGACATATACGTTGGAATAAAAAGTCTCTTGCATTGTACTCACACCTCTACGATTATGGTGGTCAGAACAGTGTACCAACACAATGCATGCACTGCCGAAAGTATCACTCCTATTAATGAAACTGTGTCGGAAGTCCGAATTTATTAATACCATGGTATTTTCAGCAGTTGGGCCTATTTTACGATTTACGCCTTCATCCACATTTTGTTTTCGTTTTTTTGGTTTAGAAATCATACTAACGTAAGACGTTTTAAAAGTGAAGTACGGAGGGTGCATTAAATTTGCTTAAGTGCTGTATTTTATGAAACGCCATTTAACGAGAGTCGATTAAAAAATTTTAGATTGAAAATTTTATTTCATTACTAAAATTCTGAAGAAAATGGCACAAAAGATAATAAAAACAGAATAACAACAACAACAACAACTCAACAGTCAAGTTCTAGAAGTAGACAGAAATTTGCTTATATGCTGGCTGTGTATTACTGCAAATAAAAAAGTAGGGAAATTTTAAGGAAAACTATATAACGAGAATCGAATAAGAAGTTTTAGATTAAAAATCTTATTTCAGTGCAAAAATTTTGAGATAATTGTACTCTTTATCTATATATAGCATATAGAGAAACAATAACCACAACAAATTAACAGTCAAGTTCTAGAAGTTGACAGTAATGTGCTGTATGTCACTGCAAATGCAAAAGTAGGGAAATTTTAAGGAAAACTATTTAACGAGAGTCGAATAAGGATTTCTATACCAAAATTTTTATTTCAAAACAAAAATTCTGAAGAAAAGAGCACAAAAGTTACTAAAGAAAGAATAACGACAACAACTCAACAATCAAGTTCTAGATGTTGACAGAACTTGGAGAGGACGTATACGTTGGAATAAAAAGTTTCTTGCGCTGTACATCTAGAATAATTACGGTAGTCAGGTCTGTGCATCATCACACGGTATGCACGGCCGAAAGTATTGCTCTTGTTAATGAAACTGTGAAGGATAATTCGTATTTCCCAATTTCATCAATTGAGCCTATTTTACGACTTGCAACTTCATCCTCATAGAGTCCAACCCTCTGAACAATTAAAGCGAAGTTTTCGATGCTGATTTTTCGTACAAAATTTTCTACTGTGTTATTTCTTATGGTAGAAATAACCGAACGTTTGCGGAACGTACGTTCGCTTTTAGAATATGAAAAGCAATAAGTGATAACTCCGTGGACTGTATGGGGGGTGATGTTGCGGTAATGGAGATTATAGCGACTCCTCAGAATCAAATTTAAGTCGCACTTTCTGGCACTAATAAAAAAAAGGCGAAAAAATTATAGGAAAAAAATTCCTTCGAAATTTATATAAAACAAAAATCAACACTTCCCTCTTGTGTCTCACTCAATTAAAATGAAAACAATTTAATAAACACAAAATACTTCTGGTTGATATATTTTTTTATTCAAATTTATATTTTTATTTTTTTGTTTAACAACTTTTTATTTCAAGTAAAAGATTCACTTTTTATTTTTCAAACTAACTTTAAAAAAAACTTTTCTTTAGAATAAACAATATAATTCTGTGCTGGTTACAAAACGAATGATTCTTTTTGAACGGATTTCATAACTCAAAGGCCTAAGTTAGTTTAAGTTACAATGAAATGTTAGAAAGTCCCAAAAGCTCTAATTACATTACATTATATTGTATAAAGGAAAAAAGAAAAAAAAAAAAAAATACAAGAAAGCTTAAAATAATGTGGCGCCCTCTATTGGACGTTAGGACTCTTCTGATTGATCGCCAGGGAAGGGATTTTTCGATCTCCGGACATAAACAATAAGAGCGATTGACGAATCGTAATGTAATTTCGGTAACCATTTGCATTACTTTTTGTATGCTATAAATGAATGTACACTTTCCTTTATGTTCCGTGAACGTTTGGCTTTACATGGCGGTTACGGCAACAAGCAAAATTTTCGCATATGTTGCTTAGAAACTCATAAATTATTGTAGAACAGCCAGAAAAAAATAACTGTTTGGTTCTCTTTATTGCTGGGAGATGTCATTTCTCTCTCGACTGTATTTTTGCATTAGATGAACCACGTAGGGTTCGAGAAGTTGACAGAACTCGGATACAGCAAATCAAAGGAAAAGACTATCCTTCATTTCCTGTGCCAGTGCTCAGCTCTCACCTTGTTGAGGAGGAGTTTCCTTACCTAACATTTTTTGTTAGCTTTATCCCTAAAACAAAGGTTGATGAAATTTTTTGGGGAGTCCAGATAGTTGCCTAAAGGGTCTGTTTGATCCTTGTTTAGATATTAATGTGTGATAGCTAGACCCTGTAACCTCCAAGTAAGGCCCGCCACGTAACTTAACCTAACTTTAATGAAAGATTTTAGGTCGCTTAGATAAAGCGTTTATTTTGCTATCGTACGGAGAATAATGTAGTCGATTTCAGCTATGCTTCATGCTCTCGTTTATGCATTCAAAAAGAAATCCATGAATTCTAAAGAGTTGTGTGTATTGTTCTGTTTGTATAAGGGGTATTCAACTAAATGACTGACTCCCTAGTAGCTAAGTGGACAGAAAAACACTCCAATTGACAAACAAATTAATAACGTTATTAGGAATACAATAAAGAAATCGCTGGGCTGCTATACAAAACAAGCGAACACAAATTACTGTTGCCCGCATCAAAAGCAAAACTCTTGTAAAATTCTATAGCGGAGTGTCATTTAGTCAATACAACACAACTCAATATTTTCCACAGTCTTGGCTGTCAGTTAGTCAAACAGTCAGGCAGTCAGTTTGAGGAAAAACTATTCAAAAATAAGTTTCGCAGATGAAATGAAAGGAAAATAATGGAATCTTATCAACGTCTCCTTAGTCATCTACATTCACATTCACATTCTTTTGATCATCCATGGTGACGTTATAAAACAAATGTCAGTTTTTTTATTTTATTTTAGAAAGAAAAACAGCCACCTGCTAGTTTGACGAATTTTATTGGAATGAATTCAATTTTATGAAAAAGTAGAGTAGAGGTTTTAAAGAGAAAATAAATATGCAGTTGGGTTGCCATGGTGCATTTAGTACAAAAAATAACCAACAACAAACTAATTAAACATCTTAGTTTTGTTGAGAGGAACTATTTTCTAATACTTCATCATGACAACAAGAAGTGCGTGCATCCTGTTGTGCAAACTTGTTTCAAAACTTTCAAATTCCATTGTCATCTTGAATAGAAAAATTACTGGCCATCCTCTAAAATAAATACCAAAGTCGAGTGTATCCAAATGGTTTGGAATTAAGAGCAGAAAAATGAGGAAAACTTTTTAAAACAAAGCGTTGTTGTGAAGCAAATAAAACAAAATAAATATTAAAAGCAGCGAACAATAATGCTTTGGAGATATGAGCAGAGTTCTAATTTCTTTTCCATTCAAGAGTTTAAATAGCGGAATAGTGATGGAAAGACGAAGAAAAAGCCTTTCTGTACCAATACAAACGAAGCCTTTTGAAGTCTTTACATGGAAGATAGGTAATAATGTGGTGGTTGTTTTCAAAAAGCCAATCTTTTTTGAATGACTTCAAGGCTAAGAAGACAAACAAGTTATTTCAGACTGGGAAATTCACTCCAGAACGAGGGTCCGTCTTTTCTTTAAAATGTAAAATCGAGCCAACTCCCTGTACGGTTGAAATCCTACTGCAAGCGACATAAA
The DNA here is from genome assembly GCA_936449025.2 of Sarcophaga subvicina. Classification (NCBI taxonomy): domain Eukaryota; kingdom Metazoa; phylum Arthropoda; class Insecta; order Diptera; family Sarcophagidae; genus Sarcophaga; species Sarcophaga subvicina. The sequence goes on from OW388084.2 coordinate 79,892,131, forward strand.
GTCACTGTAGATTTATATATGTAAGCTCCCTGCTTAAAGCAAGAGTAGCATACATGCATACATGCATAATCAGTCACTACAACCCCTTCAATCAGGACTACGACCTACTTTCTCACAGCACGCATGTTGTGTGCGTTAATTTCATACATGTGAGGTGCAACCTACAGTTTAAATCCGACTACGAACGATAGATTTTTGAGAAACTTTTAATGGCAATTTTATTCTGTGCACAGAGTTTTTGCCCGGAATCTGCTGAGAAGAAGTCGCCGAAAGAAATATTTTTTCGTATTTCATTGTATTGTAGATGTCTGACCTGGAATTTATAACGTGGCCTCAGTTCTCATAAGCCAACACATTACCTACTAGACTGCGGCGACAAGAGTAATATCGAATGCAAAAAGAATATTGAGTTGGTACGATAATAAGCTAGAGAAGACCCCAAGCCATATCGATGATGACAGTAAAGGTCTAAATCAGATTATACTTGTAAAAGATCCAAACTGGAACAGTGTGCTCACAAGTGGATTTAATTGTGCAAGACTGATAGAAGAGTTTATTGTGACCCTTTGCTCCCACTTGGATTCAATGTAATCAAAAAATTCTTGCTTTTTTGGAAAATTCCAGGGTGATGATGCGTGGTTACGTAATCGGATGATTTACTTTCAAAAGTTGTATTCCTGGGTCGCTCAGGCTTAGGGTCCGATTTTTGATTTTATACAGCCATTTTGACGGCCATTTTGTTGAAGGCTCATCTGTCAAATTAGTTGCCATTTATGAAATCTGCTGCGCCAAATTACTAAGGAAGCACAGACATGAACAACAGACTACTACGTGTATTCGTTGAAGGGGCCCTAATTTTCATCGAAAATTCATCTTCAGCGATGAATCCGAAATCTGATTGAATGGGACATTAAAATAAACAAAATTTTTGAATTTACGACCATTCTCATTCACATAAGATCCGAGAATGTTCAATACATTCCGAAAAAGTCATTGTTAGAGTGTGTTTTAGGCCGGGGGTGTCATTGATTCATATTTCTTTAAGAACAACGTTGGCAAGGCCACCACTGTTGACGACGAGCACTTCAAGGCGCTGCTTATCAACTGGTCTGAATTGAACGATTTGAGAATATGTGATTTCTACAAACTGGCGCTACGTGTCACTCAGCTTATGCCACATTGGATATTCAACACGAGCGATTTGACTGCATGATCATAATGACGTAATATTTTTATGTGTGATGACGTCACATATCTCATTTATTCTAAGCTTTGATGGTTTTAGTTGGTAATGAAACAAATGTTTGTTATTATTTTTGCATTCGTTCCATTTATTTTGTGATGACACAAATATTTTCGCATTTTCATTAATTTGATTAAATCTGTACGTTGGTCATTTCGTTCGTGCAAACATCATTATTTGGCTCTGCTTCTAGTGGCCAAAAACTTAAGGATGCGGAAGAGTATTTTCATTATATTTATGGACGTTTCAATTATTTGTAAATATTCAAACCGAAAAAAATAAAAATTAAATGAAACCCCAAATTTTTGCTGTACTCAACATTATTTCAAAATATAGAATTCCTTTCCTCTCAATGACTTTTTTCTTCTCTGTTTTTTGTAATATTTTCTATGGAATATTCGTAATTATGGTGGCACATTAAAATGACAAAATTCTATAGCAGGACTCATGACATTCTAAAAAAAAGTATTAAAATGAAAAGCAGCATGTTTTTAGTTTCATTATATTACCCTGGGAGAATGCAGGAACTGAACTGAGCTGGTAATGGAATGAGATGTCATGCCTAGAAACTGTGCCATCATAATATTTATTTAAACGCAACATTTGTTGTCCATATTTTAGGTGATAAAAATTTCGTTTCTTTTCCATTTTCTCCATATTTTAGTTTTATTACAACAACAACAACTAAAAGTATTTCACCATACTTGGACTTGGAGTAAAACTTGAGCCAGTCAACTTTCACAGTCATCCTCTATTTAGTTGCAGCAGGAGAAATACCATAAGCATTTTCCTTCAAGCCCCAGTAATACCCTTTCACTCGTACCCACATTTAACATTAAAATTAATATGGCTGTAGCCATTTTGTTTTCGTTTTTTTTTTTGGGTTAGAAGTAAGACGTTTTAAAAGTGAAGTGCGGTGGGTGTATTAAATTTGCTTAAGTGCTGTATTTTATGAGAGACCATTTAACGAGAATCAAATAAGAAATTTTAGATTGAAAATGGTATTTCATTACAAAAGTTCTGAAATAAAGAGAACAAAAGTTATTAAAGTAATAGTAACCACAACAAATAAACAATCAAGTTCTAGAAGTTGACAGAATATTGAAAAGACGTATACTTTGGAATAAAAAACTCTCTTGCATTATTCTCCGCTCTAGGATCTGTGCATCATAACGTTGTATGCCCTGACGAATGTAATGCTCCTATTAATGAAACTGTGGCGGACAATTTGAATTTCTCAATTCCGTGGACCTTTCAGCGAATAAAGCCAAGTTTTCGACGCTGATTTTTCGATCGAAATTCTGCAAGGGTTGTGGTTTGTGTCTTTTTCGTATACACCTGCAACTTAAGAAAACTCCACAAGCAAAAGTCTAATGGGGTCAAATAACCCGATCACGGTAAGTGGCGCCGTCCTGTTGGAACTACCTGTGGTTGGTGTTGAGATAATCCAATTCTGGCTAAAAGATGTTGGTAATCATCGACATCATAGGGCATGCCGTTAAGAGCACATGTGGATTGGTATCGTCTCGACACGTTGGTTTTTCCACTTACCAATCATTCTGAAATCGATCTCAGCGCTGAAGATGATTGATCGATGAAAATTGGGGTTTGTTGTCCACGGGTCGAGAACCCATTCATCGAACACATGTCCATGGTCATCCTATGTAATTTTACAAAACGGACTGAATAAGTGACAACTAATTTGACAGGCGCAGCTTCAATAAGATGGCCGTTATCAATTGTCTAACTTCGGAAGTTGCTGTTGTAAGACCGTATATAATACAATGTTACCATTTTGATTATCTGAGTCCATCGCAAGAGCCCCTATGAGGCCACAGAGTTTTATAAATGCAAAGGAACTTGTTGATCTTTCTTTGGATATTGCTGTGTGATAGCTAGACCTACTAGCCTCTAAGAAGGGTTCGCCTAACTTTCATGAAAGATTTTAGGTTGTCTTAAATTAAGCGTTTCTGTTGTTACAGCACAGAAAATAATTTAGTCGATCTCAGCTGCGCTATTGTAATTGTTTTCTTATGCTTCATGCCCTCTTTTAAGCACCCAAAAAGAAATCCATGAATTCTAAAGCCTTGTGTGTATTGCTCTGATTGTATAAAGGCTATTCAACTATCTGACTGACTCACTGGCAGCCAAGTGGACACAAAACACCCCAATTGACAAAGAAATTAACAACGTTATCAGGAATACAATAAAGAAATCTCTGGGTTGCTATACAAAACAAGCCAACATAAATTTCTGTTGCCCGCATCAACAGCATAACACTTGTAAAATTCTAAAGCGGAGTGTCATTTAGTCATCAAGTCAATACAACACAACTCAATACATTCCACTGTGTTGTGTCAGTTAGCCAAATAGCCAGGCAGTCAGTTTAAAGAAAACCCATTCATAATAAATTTCGTAGTTGAAATGAAAGGAAAATAATGGAGTCTTATCAACGTCTATCTTAGTCATCCTGATTCACATTCACATTCTTTTGATCATTCATTGTGACAAACTAATTAAACAACTTAGTTTTGTTGAGAGGAACTATTTTCTAATACTTCATCATGACAACAAGATGTGTGTTGATCTTGTTGTGCAAACTTGTTTCAAAACTTTCAAATTCCATTGTCATCTAGAATAGAAAAATTACTGGCCATCCTATAAAATAAATACCAAAGTCGAGTGAATCCAAATGGTTTGGAATTAAAAGCAGAAAAATGAGGAAAAGTTTTTAATACAAAGCGTTGTTCTGAAGCAAATAAAACAAAATAAATATTAAAAGCAGTGAACAACAATGCTTTGGAGATATGAGTTTTTCTGTACCAATTAAAACGACGAAGCCTTTTGAAATCATTACATGAAAGATGGATAATAATGTGGTGGTTCTCAAAAAGCCAATTTTTCTTGAATGAATCGTGTTCATGGCAATTTTATTCTGCGCACAGAGTTTTTGCCCGAAATCTGCTGAGAAGAAGTCGCTGAAAGAAATATTTTTTTCGTAATTCATTTTGTTGAAGATGTCTGACCTAGAATTTTAACTATGGCCTCAGGTCTCATAATAAGCCAACACACTACCTACTAGACTACGGCGAGAAGAGTAACTTCGAAAGCGAAATGAATATTGAGCTCGTACAAGAGGAAGCTGCATTTGAGAAGATCCTACGGCATTTCCAAGACGACAATGAAGGTATGGCCTGCTTATACTTGCAAAAGGTACTAATTATAACAGTTTGCTCAGAAGTGGATTTAATTGTCCAAGACAGCTAGAAGAGTTTATTGTGGCCCTTTGCTAACACTTGGAGTCAAAGTAATCAAACAATTCTCGCTTCTGTGGAAAATTCCAGGGGGACGATGTGTGGTTTCGTAATCGGATGATTTAATTTCAAAAGTTGTATTCCTATCTACATTGGGCCGCTCATGATAGATAGACTTAGGGTCTCCCGATAAAGACTTTCAAATTTTGACAGTCATTTTGAAGGCCCATTTGTGAAATTAGTTGCCATTTATGAAATCTGCAGCTCCAAATCACTAACTAAGCACAGACATCAACCACATACTGGGCTCTAATTTTCATCGACAAATAATCTTCAGCGAAGAAGTTCAATTCTGTACGAATGTAACGTTAAAATAAAGAATTTACATAAGATCCAAGAGTGTCCAACGCATTTTTAAAAAGTTAATGTTTGGTGTCGATTTTGGGCTGGCGGCATCATCAGTTCATATTTCTTTGAGAAAAACATCGGCCATCAATCATTATCAGTGGCGAGCACTACAAGACGATGATTATCAACTTCTTTTGGCCTGAATTGGACGATTTGGACATCAAAAACATGAGGTTTCAACAGCATGTCACAACGTGTCGCACAACTCGTACCACATTGGATATGTTACACTAGCGATTTGAGAGTATGGTCGTCTCACGTTAAACTTGCTCTTGTTGTGTTATCATAAGACGCAACTCTTCTCAAAGCCAAAAATTCATGCCAACGATTAAATTTCCGCCGATTTATGTCACAGAGTCATGGAAAATTAGATATTTTTGATGCGTGACATATATTTCAATAATTTTTTCAAACATATAAAAAATTTCAATACAACCCTTTAGTCAGGATTACGACCTCACACCACTTATGTGGTTAGTGGTCCCGCCACTCATGTATAAAAATTAATGGTGTGAGAAACTAGGTCGTAATCCTGACTAAAGCGTTGTAATGGGCAATTATGTAATATATGTGAACTGTAATGGACTTTACGACTCTGTGCATATATTAGTCATCCACGTCTAAACAAAGCACTGCTATCGCGGTCGGTCTCCTTTTAATTGATAATTTGTAATGGAAGTTATGGTTCTGTGCGTATTCCACACACATCAACACACAACACTGGTCTTCACAACGCTCTTATCGAGAATATTTAACGCTGAGAAAGTATACTTCTTTCCTCTTTTATATTGAGCCGTTTTATTTATTTTTCTTGGCCTATGTTTATTGCTTGTAATAAACAATTCTTTGCCATATTAATGTTTCATGTTTTGCATCAAACTCTTTGCATACAACTTGTATGGAACAGTACAAATACGTATACTTCCACCTACTGGGCATCAATATTTGCTGTCTTGTGTAGCCTAGAGTCACAGTCTTGCCAACACAGTTACTGTAACGTCTGCAATACGGGCATTATAAATATTAAATGCTGACAACTTTATTAAAATTTAACAAAAAAAAAAAAGAAACGAATAAAAATTATTCATAAATTTCTCCATCACATACACATGGTTTGACTGGTTTTCATTCCCAACACCTTCTGGTCATCACAATTAAATTTTTAAAGAAAAATATGCGTTTAAACAATAGCACCACCATGCAGGTGCAGGTGTAAACTCCACACAATTTGCCTTTGAAAAATGTGCCGCAATAAAGTCTTGCAGCAGAAATACTGCAGCAGAAGTCTTGCAGCAGAAGTCTTGCACAGTGTTTGCGCAAACAACATTTCATTGTTATTTGCCTTCAAACAAATAATTTAAAACGAAAAATTGTAAGAAAAAAAAGAAGAGAAAATCATAAAAATATGAAAAGAAATGCAAATGAAAGAGAAAAATAAAATGAAAGTTTATTGGAAGTTATAAGTAAAGGGAAGAATGGAGAAGAAGGTAAAATGAAAGAAAAACTTTATTTATTAACTTAAAAACTGTCAAATTTATTTCGAATACTTTTACAGGCTGCCGGAGGATATACACATACCTACATACAAACGTTATACGTTCATAAATAAATTAAGAAACGCATGCAAGTCTGCTATGCAACCCAGCAAAATGTTGGGATGACACAAAAATAAAAGGGGGAAAAAGAAAAAGAACACTTTATGAAGATTCAAGAGTTTCAGGGTATTTGGTGCGCAGAATGCGCAGACATACCTACAGATCACATTTGGAAACTAAAGAAATGTGGGTAGAAGATCACCATTTTAAAGCCGACTCCGAACGACAGATTTTTTACTCTCAGAGTTTTTGACAGGAGTTTGCTGAGAGGAAATTCTCGAAGAAATATTTGTTTATATTTCGTTTTGATGTCTGATCTGGAGTTTGAACCGTGGCCTCACGGCTAATAAACCAACACACCACCTACTAGACTACGTCGGCTATACATAACATATGTACATGTACAGGCATAAACAAGCCATAATTCCTGCACTGGAAAGCAATGTCACTTCTGGCATTGATGAGGTACTGACCTAAATGTTGGAAGTTAGCACACACCTACAGAAGCATTTACATCAAAGAAAATTTAAAACTATAACACACTCCTAAAGCGGCACATGGTGGCAACAACGACAGTAACAAAAACAATATATAAAGTTATGAATATGAATACCATGTTGCAATGTATAAGCTTAGAAAGGCCTCTTATTGCGTTTTGTTTATTATTTACGAATGCTTTAGGAGTGCCTTTCACCCCCAGGTGCATATGTAATCTTTGAAAGGGGATTGTTTTAATTTTCTTTTTGTATTTTTTTAATAAATTAAAAATAGAGAGAGAGAGAATACGGAAATGGCCGGTTGTGTACGTTATGTCTTGAACAGCAGCCTGGACTGTGAAACTATCACGATTCTTTACTTTATCGCCCCAAATAAATATTTTATTCTCTTTTAAACATTCTCTGCGCTCTATCAATTTCTAAAACCCAAACAGTTAAAAAATCATCCCTCGATTCGATAAACAGAATAGGGCCTTAACAAATATGGAGGCAATGCTCCCTTACGCTCCAATTATATTGTCAGGTACCAGGCCCATCTAAACTAGGCCTTTTTTGAGTTGCTATTCCATTCAAAAAGTCGCCGGAGTCTAGTAGGTAGTGTGTTTGCTTATTAAATGCAAGCCCATGATTCAAACACCAGCTCAGGTATCTGGAACGAAACAAAGGATGGGCAAAAAATATTTCTTTGGCGACTTCTTCTCAGTAGTAAAGAGAGGAAAAAATGCCACGTAAAGTTTCTCAAAAATCTGTCGTTGATTTTAAACTGTAGGTCTGCCGGTCATGGATAAGATTAACACACAGTATGGGTGATGTGAGGAGCTAGGTTGTAATTCTGATTAAGTATGTAAACAAGTTAAGCTTAGTGCGACAGGTGTTTTTACTTAAATGTTCTTAGTTTGCGCAATTATAGAAAACCTGTACTTAATTATTATTCAGATTCCAAATTCATTACATTACACCCCTGCTAAATTTTCTTGTTAACAAAATTGCTGACTTTCCTGGAAAGCTGGGGGTCCTTTGTGATAGGGTCCTGGAAATTTTTCCCGAGAACGGAACTTGGGATACAACTTGAGCTAGAGTACGTCGACAGCTTTTAAATAGATTTTAATGCGTAAATAAAAATTTTTCGTTAAATTTTCATACATACCTCGCATACCCCGCTACACAAAAAACCAACGAATGGTATTAAAAAATTGCGAATGCTTTGATGAATTGTTTGCTGGTTCATTAAGTATTTATGCACGTTTATAAAGGCATGAATGAAATGTAAATAGTGTAGCAATGCGAACTGTAAACAGAAATAATTTTTTTTGGAAAATGTTAAATATTTAATTAAAAAATTACAATAACAACCAATAAAATATCCATAAGATGGCATATTTATGTACATAGTTGTTGGTTGTTGTGAAAACAATGAATAAATCGTTGAAATATAAATCAAAGGAGAGAAAAAAGTTTTTCCATTTAATATTTGGCAATACAAACAAACACTTTTTTGAAAAGCATTAAAAAGGATAAAAGTAAACTAAATTTGAAAGTAAAGAAAATGGCCAGAGTATCCTCCTTTTTTGAATACAAATGACATTTTAAAGTAAATGTGTACAAACACAAGACATTAGGCAGCATAAAATTAAAATTAATTTTAATGTCTTACCGAACATAGCCAAGTTTGCAATATAAGCAAAATAAGCTTTCAGAACACGGCATCATTTTCCTTTAAAAAATAATCATTAAAGAAATATTTCTGTTAAGAGTTTTAATGCAGTTTCAACATAACTGCTGGTGCCTTGAAGATGAATAACAAATAAACGTGAAGGAATTATTAATATTTTCAGAAAGAAAATCGTTTGCAAGACAAAAAGTATGGAAATATACTGAAATGCTTAAACGTGGTAGAATGGAACTGCAATTTCACTTAAAAAAATAATGATTTTAATGGAATACAATTGTATACAGTTCGTAGCTTTCAACTGCAAATGGCCAGCTACTTGTCAATGCTTGCTCCGCTTCTTGGATCTCATTAAGAAATTAAATAAAAAATTAAAATAATTACTTCAGTGTTATAAAGAAGAAGATTTTATTGAATTGAAATATAAATTTTCTACTCAAATGCCCTTGTAAATGAAATTCAATGTCGCTTAAATGCAAAGAACTAGATTGGGTGCAGCAGGCGATCTTTTTGAACTAGTTCCCAAACACTTTTTTGTACATTTCAAGCGGTATTTCGACAAAAAAAATTAACGAAGACACGGTCCTTAATGTAGACACTCTTTGTGATGCAACCCGAAAAATGTCTAACCAGTTCAAGTTGCCTCGAACCTCATGATCTTTGTAGCCAGTTGAAGTTGACAATACTACTCATTCTAGAAACTGCGATGCGGCCAAAATGATCATATTGTGTCGCTCATGGTATCGTCTTATTAAAATCACACAGCGCTCAAACAGTCTTCAATTGTAGGCTAAAAAAAACTGAATCTGAACTAACTTACTTAGGGCCATTATTACAACTTGCCGTTAAAGTTGGGTTTAGTTTAAGGTAACTTTATCTAAAGTGAACTTTAACGTCACCTTTGAATTCTTTTCGTTAATGATAAAATAAAGTAAATTTTTTAAAAAATATGGCAGTGCCGGAGCAATGTCAATAACACTGCTCAATTAAACAATTTTTTTTTTAAAGCAGTGGCAACGACGGTTTTTTTGTAGCTCATTTTGTTTATATTTGAAGTTGCCATATTGAAAATAATATATAATATAGCAGGTTCAAACATGAACTTAACTTTAAAAGTTGATGGTAGAATGATCCTCCCTTTAGTTTAACGCCCACTTCTACCTTATTGTCCACTTATAGTAATGTAAAACAATTTATCTACCCTTTAAAATCCTCCTTTATTTAATGGCAAGTTGTTAGTTAATTTAGTCATTTCAACCCTTTAGTCGGGGCATCAACCAATCTTCTCACATTACACATGCTGTGTGTGTTAATTTTATACATCGACTTCTTGCCAGAAGACTGCTATGAAAGCCTATTTTTCTGGTGCCCAATCAGCATATTTCGTATGTTTTGAATGGTCTGCTCTCTGATATATATTGGGTATTATTGGGTGAGTTGGACATTCAAAGTCATCGTAGTCTAGTAAGAAGTTTTTTGACTTACTAGACAGTATACCGTGGTTCAACCTCTGGTTTTCTTCGATTTCCTCTCCGCTGTATTCTGACAAGAACACTGAGAGTAAATAAAATTGTCATGAAAAACTTCTCAAATCTGTCGGTCGCAGCCAACATTAAGCAGTAGGTCCCGTCACTCATGAATAAAATTAACAATCGCAACATGAGTAGTGTGCGAAGCAAGGTTGTAATAATGGAACGCACTTCCTGGGGCTTATTTTAGACAGAAAACTGGATACTAAACGTACTGAACAACAGGTTTGCACTGTACTCTTTGCTTTTAATAAAGTATTGTGGAGAAAATATTGTCCCTGACATAGTGCGACTCAGCAGTCAGGGAAGCCAAAGAACTAACCTCAACTTGATAAGGCCGATACTAACATTTAACTGCATTATTATTATTTCTGTTTGGCATAAGGCACCTATATCTGCGATGCAGTTACTGGCACGTATCGAATGTGGGTATTCTAAGTATCCTGACGAAATTGAGATACAACAGGAGTATTGATCACATCACGCCGCAATATTGTTACGAAAATGGAAAATCTAGATACTGGTGTTTTGCTTTTACATCGCTTAACATTACAATTATAAACAAAGGCTACAAAAACAAAACGATGCAGTTAACCTCTTTACAAATTATCGTACTGCTTAATGTAACAACAAAAACCAGCGTAAGAAATGGCAAACGAGTAAACAAAAATCCACAAACAACACTACAAGAATAAATGTAAACAAAATACACAAACAACAATAATGAATGTAAACAACGATGATTACATTTGTAGAGATTTCGGGAAGATTTCACGAACATTCGCCTTCAAGAACATTCATCGGACTGTTTAACCTGTCATATAAAAGGCGCGGCAAAGCAAGCGAGTGAGTTAGTGAAGTAAAGTCAGCCTTGTGTGAAGACGCGGTGTGTTTGAAGAGAGTAATCGTGGTTGGTAGTTGTTATTGCTTATGCAAAGGGTATAAACAGAGGAATAACAAACAAACCAATTGTTGTTGTTTACATAAAGTTGTGAACTGAGAATCTATGTTAATATGACCGAAAACGTATCAGAATAGTTGAATATTTGCATTTTCATCAGTTGCAGTGAATTGCATTGAATTTGTAAGACACTTTCTCAATATAAAATTACTCTGAGAGTTCTAATTTCAATGTACTTTGCCTTAGTGTTGCCTCTTCGCCATAAGTTTATTACACTCTTTGAGGTGCTCTTAAATACTTTCAAAGAGAAACTCTTAAAAATTCCTTAGAGAAGAACTGAATGCGCATGACCTAAAAGTCAATTTCAACTTGTCGTGTATTCACCTGATGAACTAGTTCCACCATAGCTGTGTTGTAATCGGATAATATGAATTAAAGGAATAACAATAATAACACACACAATTGAAAATTAAATTCAATAACACAAGTAAGGAAACTTAAGGAAATTGAGGCAAAATTCCCATAGTGACAGTAAACTTTAGGAAAGTGAAACAATGATGTGTTATGGTATGGCACGTTACAGTATTTTAATGCTTACGGATGTGATTATGCATGTGTATTAGTTGCTTACTTACTCAGTTAATTACTTGCTTACTCAATTGGCAATTAACAACCCGAATTTCGGCCTGCCACAACTCATCCTTCCAGGCGCCTCTGCCTCTTGCGCGCCTGCGCCAATTGGTCACACCAATCGATGAGAGGGCTTCCTCGATTTGGTCCTTCCAACGCAAACAATGTCGGCTCTTCGCCGACTTCCGCAGATCGTCGCATCAAATACCCGTCTCGCCGGAGCATCCTCTTCCATTCGAACGACATGGCTGAGTCAGAGCAGCCGCTGGATGTTAATTCGCTGCACAACGTCGATGTCGTTGAGGAGCATATAGAGCCCACTGTTGGATCGGATGCGGAAATCATTGCCAATTCGCACTGGATCGAAGATATTATGTATTACTTTTCACTCGAATACTCTCAAGGCTGCTGCATCAGTGCTTAATAGTGTCCATGCCTCTGCGCCATAAAGAATCACGGGTAGGATGAGCGACTTGTAGAGTATTAGTTTTGTCGCACGAGAGAGGTCTCTGCTACTCCATTTCATATTGAGATCATAGTAACTCCTGTTGGCAAGAGTGATCCTGCTCTTGATCTCCAGGCTGACATAATTTTTGGTGGTAACGCCGGAACCAAGATAAATAAATTCCTTGACTATATCAAAAGTATAGTTATCGGCCGATATTTGAGAACCAATACGCCGCAAGTCTCTACTTGTCGATAACAAATACTTTGTTTTGCCCTCATTTACTGCCAGACCCATCTTAGTAGACTCCCATTCAATAGCACTAAAGGCAGCAGTAACATCTCGCTTGGTACGCTCTATAATGTCGATGTCGTCAGCGTACGCAAGCAACTAGACTCTTTTTTGAAAAAAAGTGCTATTGCGATGTACTTCCATCTTAAGCACAACACTCTCCATGACGTCACATGATAATGGATCGTCTTGTCTAAAACCTGGCACGGTATCAAAAGGTTCGGACAGGTCCATTCCTACCTTGACGGAGCTGCTGGAATTGCTCAACGTCATTCTGCATAGCCTTATCAGCTTCGCAGATATGCCGAGTTCAGACATTGCGGCACGCAATGGGCATTATGTTGCCATCGAAGGCTGCCTTATAGTCTACAAAAAGATGGTGTGTGTCGACTTATTTTTCGTGGATCTTTTCCAGGATTTGGCGTAGTGTGAACATCTGGTCGATTTTGAACTTGCCAGGTCTGAAGCCGCACTGATAAACTTAAATCAACGTTGTAACGAATTGTTTCATTCGTTCACACAATACGCCCTAAGAACCTTATACGCGACAGGGAGAAGGCTTATACCCCTGAAGTTAGCGCATATCGTAGGGTCTCCCTTTTTCAGAACAGGACAGAGGACACTGAGGTGACATGTGTATTTGTAATAACTTTTTTCCTTTACCTTTACCAATCCTAAAGTTGACAGAGAATATCAAGCGAATATTAAAGTCTGGTGATTGCCATTTCTATCTTATACCGTGTAGCTCATCAGCTCAGTTGTCACAAATCATAGTCTGAGCTTATAAACATTATTCTGTCAATCGCAGCTTGTGACAACAAGCTCGACTCGTGAGAAAGTACTCATTAAAACTTTCTTTTTGGTTTTAAAAATAAAAAAACGTCCTTAATTAACGGCCCACGAACACTTTAATGAAAACCAATAAATTCTCTCAAAGTTTAACCATTTAATTCCCGCATTAAAATTCAATTTAATAAACAGTTCCTGTAGCAAAAGTCAGACGCTACCAGTCATAGCTTGCACTGCAATGTTATCGTTTAATGTTTTAGCGAGCAGGTCCTGTGGCCAATTAAATAAATTCTCACATACTTTCATACAGATACAGTGCTGGCCTTATAATTAGAAACGACTTAGCAACACGTATGTTTGTTAATTTGTTTTACAGTTTTCACTGTAAAGCTTTGTTTGGAGGACGTCTTACATAAGTTTTTCCATCAGATTGGGACAAATTAAACTTAGATTCGTCACTCCAGAGAACTCTGTTCCAGAAACATCGTTTCTAATTATAAGGCCACCACTGTATGTATTGTATGTGCATGCAAAATGGCTTAACAAGCTCACACTTAAATATCAGCCGTAAGCGTAAAGCAACAACATTGCGAAGCCATAAAAGCGAGTATTGTTTGAAATAATTTTTTTGTGCCGAAGGCCAAAATATGCGGAGGTTAAAGATTTTAATTGAAAATTTAAGCTAGGAAAATTTTCGCTGCTGAGTACCACAATTGAAAATAATTTAAATTTTTGCAAATGAAGATTTTAATAGAAAAACTTATCATGGTAGATTGAAAAAAATCCACAAAATTCTTGGAAAACTTTGCACTTTTCTAGTCAATAAAATGCATCACTGGAATCCTTGCTAAAACCTCGGGTAATCAACGGCCGCAAACAACATTTCAGGTGGTTGTTGTAGCATGTAGTGCTGGTTACACGCATAGTAGATTATCCCATACTGGCGCTTGTGTTATACTTGTTATACAGGAGTATCACAGGAAAATCTTAAACCACACTTAACCGTAGATCGAGCTTTGTATCAAAAACGATACATTTCAATTTATGAGAGAGACACTATAATTTTAATTCAGAAAAAGTTAGATGTCTGATATTTTTGGAATTCGTTAGTATTGTGATTGTCGTTATTTTATACCAAATAAAAAAGGAAATTTTGAGCAGGATTTAAAAAATTCAAAAACTTTATAATTCCACCTTATGTATCATTTTGGATACATACAACTTACCTATGGTTTTTTTGGTGTTATGTATGTAGTTTTTTTAAGTTTTCAAAAGATTTTGGGAAGTTTTATCGTAAATAATACATTATTTATCATATTTAATAAGGAATTGAAAGTTGGATGAAAGTGAAAAAGTTGAATTTTCTGCTATCGATATTGATTGAAGTAGTCGTAGTTTAGTATGCACTATGTTAGCTTATTAGATGTCAGACCAAGGTTCAAACTTCAGGTCAGACATTTCCAATTTACAAAGAAAGGTTGTACTGACTGATTATATATGTATATATGTAACATTTCTGCTGCTGAAGATTCTGAAGAAGAAGAAAACAGAAGCTACTTTTATGAACTAACGCAAGTATTGGCAGCTTCAAACATAACAATAGGACGTTAATCGAAAAAGATGGTACTACTTGGAATAGAGAACCGTATTAGCAGTTTGGGAAGAAAAAATATTACCAATTTTCCAATCCAATTTCACGCAGATTTCTAGCAGTTGTCACATGAAATGTTGTAGAGTCTTCCTTACTGCTCTTCTCATATTTAACTCAAGTGACAGACAAACATTAGAAAAAAAGTGTTTTGTTTCAGAGATATTACAGATGATAATATTTCGGTGAACTATGTACACTGGCGAGCAAAAATGGATACGTAATATTAACAAAATATTTTAAATCCAATATTTTTTGTATTTATTGCAGTAATTAAGAAATTGTAAATAAAAAATTTCAGACGTTGAAATGGCCAGCACAAAGTGCGGATTTAAATCCGATCGAGAATTTGTGGGCAATTGTAAAACGAAAATTGGCACAGTATGAAAACCCTCCAAATAACCTTAACGAATTGTGGCTAAGGATTGAGGCAGAGTGGCAATGTATAAACAGCGAAACCATCAAAAAACTGGTAAAAAGCTTACCAAAACGCATTAAATCAGTAATAAAAAGTAAAGGATTATGGACAAAATACTGAATTTTTCATTTGAAACAAAACGAGGAAAATTGGATAAATACTACTAAATAATATTTAAGCTGTATTTTATATTTAAAAGGAAATAATATTACTGATAAGTTTTTGTTTTAATTAGAGGATAGTCTAAATAAATGTTTAACATATGGGTTGTTTCTTTTTATTTTAATAAATAAAGTACAAATATAAAGTATATATTTTTTTTTTTAATATTAAGTATCCATTTTTGCTCGCCAGTGTACGTATGCGATAACAGAATTATTCGCTGTGATAACGTGCTACTCGGAAGTAATGATAAATTTACAACTAATTGAATTTTATGATCGTTATAAATTTCGTGGTCCACCGGAATCGAATTGGCAGTTTTAGATTCAAATACATGATACGTGCGTAGCAACTACTTATAACCGTATTTGTGGAAACTTGTATCCGGGACACCAGAGAGGAATGAAAGAGAGAACATTGTTATCGATGTTCTATTGCAACAGGGAACTTTTTTACCTCACATGACGTCGACAAAAAATGTTTCTAGCGAAATATATCAGGTTTCAGCTAGCCCTCGATTGGGAGCGTTACTGATGGGAGTGACAGTAAGCTGCCCCATCTAAAAATTTGGAAACTTATATATCGCGACAAAGCAAGGGTGCTAGATGTCTAATAGTTGCGATTTAGAAAAAAATAAAACCAAGCTGATTTTTACTTAAAAAACCATCCTGCAATGTCTATCATGTCAAAAATTTTGGCGTAAATTTCATAAAAGTGATAATAAAATATAATAATATAAAATAGTTTTATAAAATTGAATTGAAATAAATAAAGACATTTAAATCTTGTAACAATCTAATCATGTAATAATCTATCAATAATTGCGAAAATTCTATGAAATACAAGTATGTATCAAAAGTGATACATAGCTAGAATTACGAAGTTTTTTTAAGGATCGATCTACGGTTAACATCATTCAAAGAGGTGTAGAGTTAAACCATAGTAGCATCACTTACGCCAAAGAGAAAGCTTCCTAAGTGAATAACATATTGTTACGTTTTTACCCTTTAAAAAGGTTTAACATATGAGCTCCTAGATTCCAAATAAAATAAAAATTAATTTGTCTTTAGTTTTAATTAAAATTCTTTATTATAAGCACAATTCTGTGTGCCACTGTTCACAATCTGATGTAAACAACAACAATTCATTTCTTTTGTTATTCCTTTGTTTATACCCTTTGCATAAGCAATAACAATTACTAGAGAATTATTCGATAGATCTTTTTAACGGAGATCTTCAAACCACGATAACTCTCTACAAAAGCACCTCGTCTTCACACAGGACTGACTGAACTTTTTCTGACTTCGTTGTCTGCTTTGTCTAGCCTTTTATATCGCAAGGTAAATAGTGCTTTTGAAGGCGAATGACTTCGCATTCTCGAAATCTGTAAAAATGTAAACAGGTTGTTTACATTATTATTGTTTGTGTATTTTGTTTACATTTATTCTTGCAGTCTTTGTTCTTGCATTTTTGCTTACTTGTGTATCACTTTTTATGCTGATGTTTGCTATTGTATTTTTGTTTACTTATTATCCTTTTTTTGTACTGGTGTTTTGTTGGTATATTTTTTTGGTTTACTTGTTTATCATGGAAACAAGTTCATTGCTTTTTTTGGTTTTTCTAGCTATTGTTTACAAATTAAACGATGTAAAAGCAAAACACCATTTCTAATTTCGCGACAGCATGAATCCTGGATAAGATAATAGCATGGAAAATCGAAACAAAATATTTAGGGATACGTAGTGTTTGGACAGGCAGAACACTTTTGGAAAGAGATGGGATGGAGTTGTATACGGTACAGACACTGGCATGTCTTGATATAATTGCAGCAATAACAACATGTACTACAGTAGCGTTGAATTTAAGATGTTGGATTTAAGCACAATGGTAGTAAGGGCCATAGCTGTGTAGACTGTGGATAATTTGAGGCAAGTATCACACGATTTTCAGAAGGATGCAGCGTGCTCTGAGAAATCAAGTGGCTGATAACTCCCTCCCTAGTTGTTGCCTGTAGGTTTAGAAAATCTCCGAAGAAGGACTGAACAAGAAGAACAAGATAAAATTGTAATATTTAGCGGCTGTACACATTCTGTGAAATAGGCTTGGATTGACGAAAAGTAGTGGGAGAGGAATGAGAGTGTTTGGTTCCAAAGCGAAATATTTTAATTTATTTGAAAAATCCTGGTATCCTAATACATTGTGAACGAAGTAATGGAAAGGAAGAGCGAAGGGCGGAATGAAACAAAACTATCGGACATTTAAGCCGTCATCTGAATACTCACTCATATCAAATAAACATATGAAAAAAAATAGTAAAGAAACGTCTGCAAGAGCTTATTCAGTTGAGCTAGGTATCCTGTTGAATCCCAGGTGGTACATCTAACACCTCTACACAAAAATAATTGTATATAAAGGGGAATCATACTTCACCATAGGTTCTCAAATTATTATTGTTATAAATAAACAAGGCAAACCGACAACAACAAAATACACACATTATACAGTACATAGAATTACACAAACAATTACGTGTGAAATTAGTAGTCTAGTAGGTAGCGTGTTGGCTTATTAGATGTGAGGCCACAGTTCAAACCACAAGTCCAACGGAACGAAATATGATGAAATATTTATTCGGCGGTTTCTTCACAGCAGATTTCTGGAAAGAACTCTGAGAGTAAATAAAATTTCAATGAAAAGCTTCTCAAATCTGTCGCTCGTAGTCGACACTAAACAGTAAGTCCCGCCACTCATGAATAAAATTAACGATCGCAACATGAGTAGTGTGCGAAGTAAGGCCGATATAAAGCTAAGGCAGATACAAGGATCCCCCAGCACTATTATTACTGCTGCGCTGCGTACGACACCTATGTCTGCGATTTAGTTACTGAAGAAATTGAGAAACAACAGAAATATTGATTACATGACGCCACAATATGTTACTGGAAAGTACTGAATTCCCTTTTTTAAATAGAAGATAATAGAAAAACGATCCTTAACGATCCTGTACATATTTTCGCGTATGCTTTGAAGCCAGAGGTAGCTGTTGGCAGTATTGCTTAGCTAATGAATTTGCCAGATCACTGCGGGGTCTTTCGAGAGCAAGTGACGGCTATACGAGCTACGGTAATGGTCTTTAAGAACGACAATACTTCTGAACAAGATGTTACTATACTTTCTGAAAGCCATAGATGGCAAAGTTACCAGACGTGAATTAAAGCAGTACAAATAGAGAGTAGAACCACGTAGCGAGGCAATAGCGAATAGCCAGCCAGTGATGAGATTTAAGTCTGTAATTAATAACCAAAAGATGTATTACAAAGTAAGCGTTAAGCATAATAGTATTGCACATGGAAGAGGTTGATATTTGTTAATAAAGATGCCTAATTTAACTGTAGGGGTTTCCTTCGGTCTGTTTGGTAGCATCTTATAGAAGAAAATTAACATAATTTAACTTCTTTTTATCGAATCACCTGCATTTATTTTCATTTTATACATTATTTGTTTATTTTTAATTACATAAATCTGTAAACAAAAACCAAAAATTTTTATTATAAAAAAGTATAAACCAAAAAAAGAAAACAAAAAAAAACAGAATTAATTTGATTTTACTAGACAGCTTACATAATGTAATGTGAGACTTTAATTCCATTTAATACATGTTGACATGACAATGAAATGTTGAATGAAAAAACATTTTTACTCTACAAACATTTTGTATTCAATGGTCGACAATCATTGAAAATAATCGATCATATTATCAGTACAACCTACAACTTAAAAATTGTAGAAGTCTATGCAGACGAACTTATATCTGGTTTTCCTACAAAGTATTCCAAATTATGACAGTTCATAACTGCCTTTTAGTTGAGACCACATCTGTCCAATTAGTTTTCATTTATGAAGTCTCTTTAGTCGAATTACCAAGGGCGGCAATAGACATCGACGTGTGTTTGCTAAATAAGCTTTAGAGCGGTTTGTAATAGACAATTGTTTTTATCGAAAAATTCTGGTTGAAAGGATAAGTGAGTAAACTAAATCGTTGAAATAAAATCTGCGACTTAGGAAAACTCCACAGCATAAAGTCTAAATGGGTTAAATCGCACGAGTACAGCAGGGCAGTTTACGTCACCTTCATGTTCATAAAAACTCTTTAGTTAGGATTACAACCTGCCTTCTTACACCACTTATGTTGTGTGTTAATTATATGCATGAGTGGCGGGACCTACAGTTTAAAGTCGATTCCGGACAACAGATTTTTAGAGAAACTTTTGCATGGCAATTTTATTTAACTCTCCAAGCTTTTGCCAGAAATCTACTGTTGGATTTAAGCTCAAAAGTAATAAGTACCATAGCTGTGTAGACTGTGTATAATTTGAGGGAAGTATCATACGATATTCAGAAGGACACAGGATGCTCTGACAAATCAAGTGGCTGATAACTCCCTCCCTAGCTGTTGCCAAGATAGAGCCAGAAATCTATATAGGTTTAGGAAATCTTTGAAGGACTGAACAAGAAGAATGAATGTCACGAATGAATGTTACTGAATGCAGTTAATAAAAAGAGTCAATAAAGACGCCGAAGAAGTATTTTTTTTTTCAAATTTGTTGGAGATGTCTGGCATGTGACCTCATGACCAAAAGCCAATACACTGCCTACTAGACTACGGCGACCTCGAAAGATATCCCTTCCCTCATAATCCAAGTCTTATTAAAAAATATGCCATGGGGGGAAGGGGTCAAATCATCCAATTCAGTTCAACAAAGATTGGTAATCATTGACTTATAATGCTCGCCGTTGATAAACGTTTGAACAACTTTGTTCTCGAAGAAATATGACCCATGACACTGAAATGATCCGAAAACCCAAAAGAAACGGTGACTTCCTGGGGATGTATTGAACGCTCTTGGATCTTATGTAGAAATAAGTCTCATCGTAAAGATGACTTTTCTATGAAAACTATGGCCAGTTTCTAACTCCTTAGAGCCCATTAACCATATGTCCGCCTATTGAGATCTTGAGCTTGTAATGCCAATAAGTCTGTCAAAGATGGAAGCTTCAAAATTGTGTAAAACTTTGAAAATTTCGTTGAAATATTTTGTTTTGAAATATTCAAATGCAAATAGAATTCAACAATTTCCTACTGCTTAGGTGATTTAAAGTTTCTTTTCTTCCCTTCTAGCTAAATTTCTTGTGTTAGATTTTTGCAAACCATTTATAAAAATCCCTCAGATTACAACTTTTTTTATTTTCTTTGAAAACTTTCTTTTCCACTCACTTCCTTAACGCCGTCAGAAGTTTGCAGCAAAAAACTCAAACTCATTTTTCTTGTGGGGAACTTTCTTTCTCTTTTCATTTTATTTTATATTTGAATTTGGCCTCTGCAGAAGTAACTGAAGCGCTCTACTCGTTTAACGTCATAGGAAAATAAATGGCACAAAGGAGTTTTTTCTTCTTCAAATTAATCGTTTAACACTTTAAAATAAGTGTAGAAAGAAGTTTATTATTGAAAGTGTCGCTTCTTTTTATGTTTTTTCGTCTTTTTTGTTTTCTTTCTACTTTTTTGTTCTTCATGATCAATCAGCTTTCGTCAGACTACGAAGCCTTTGGATGTCTTCATAGGCCTCCTTAACAAGGCTGGCATTGAACATTATTTTTGGCATTTTTGAGCTGATGGTGGTGCAAGGCAGTGGTTGCGTTACACAACCATTTTTTTATTAATTTAAGAAACCCGTAAAATATTTTTCTATTAAAATAAACGCCATTAGAGAGGAAAGTAGGCAGATATTTGAAAACAGAACAGAAAAGAGAGAATTTGTTACAAATGTGTTTAATGAAGGAGGTGAAATGAAAATCCTGAAACATTCACTGAGGGTCCACATCACGTTACAGAGTTGGAAGTGTAATCTTCTTAGAACAACTAAATCTTTGATTGACCTTGGCACTTGCAGCTTGGCTATTTGGGCTAAAATAGTGGCTAAAAGGTAGCCACTTTCCGAATCTGTTATCGGAGCATATCGTATAGTGTGATATACACATATTTATCGACAGAATACTTATTTAATTCGTCATTACAACCCTTTCAGTCAAAATTACGACCTAATTTCTCACACCACTCGTTTTGTGTGTGTTAATTTTATACATGAGTGGCGGAATCTACAGTTTAAAATCGACTCCGAATGACGGATTTTGAAGAAACTTTTCATGGCAATTTTATTTTCTCTCAAAGTTATTGCCAGAAATATGTTGAAAGGTAGTCGCCAAAGAAATATTTTTTCAAATTTCGTTTTGTAGGGCTTTTGAAACGTAGCCTCACGTCTAATAAGCCAACACACTACCTACTAGACTACGGCGACATATTGACAGTAAAATGGCCATTAAATCCAGAGAGAATGTGCATACCACATCTAAGAATGCCATGGGTATGTAGACAACGTTTGACTTTTACCCTGAAAGTAATTCGTGGACACGGAGACATTTGGTAACAACAAAACCTCGGCACTTGCAAAAGCTAAAAAGCAATGGAAAATACAATTGAATTCATACCAGAGGTCAGCAATGAGTATTCAAAACGATGAGTAGATTCGAATCATACTTATAATTTCTGATACTTATACGTATTCATACTCATATTACTCATATTCTAAGTTTAAAATACTCATGGTACTCATACTTAACAATACGCATGATGTTATTGATTTCGAGTCTTCATGACTCATCGTATACAAGAATCACAAAATAAGTATGATTCGCGCACGAACACTAAAATACTCTCAAGAAGGTTGTGTGTTTGCTCTGCAGCTGCCTTTTTCTTTTTTATTTATGTGTCTTTCTTCTTTCTTTGTAAATGCAACAACAACTAAGACTGTAAATTTTGATGAATGATTGGACTCACTCGAATCATTTATAATCATTATAAGTATTTTTCTAAATTTATGAATCTGAATGAGTAGGCGTATGAATCAAACATAGTTCGAATGTTATGAGTTTGATGTCAACTTTGTACTCATACTCATTGCAACTTGTACTTATAAATCAATGTTGTACTGAGTACGAATGAATCAGAGTAGTTGGATTTCAATACTGTTGACTCACTCATAATCCAAATTTCATGAGTACTTATGAGTAGCGAATTCTGATTCATACCGGATACTGACATTCCTGTCTAAATGTCTATGCAGAAACTCTAACCAAGTTATGCCCACTCGCTAATCTACCTCAATGCAAATTGGATTGGATTTATCTGCAATAAATCCACAAATCCGCAAGAGATTGCAACAACTACGTCATCATCAAATTGGATCATATATCTGCAATAGAGTCCATTAACCTGCCTGAGATTGCAAGAACTACATCATACCACATCCGACCTATTTTAATATCACTAGGAGTCCGTTCATCACACGATTCCATCGTGGAGTTACCCACTAACTTGTGGAGTTACCCTTTCTACCCTAGAGTTGGATAGTTTGTGCTTCTACAAAGTGGTTCCGATATTGAGTTCACCATAGTACACTATACACGCAGTGCTGTCTATGCTCCCGATATGTAAAAGTGCTATGAGTGCTAAGATTGTTACGTCATAGTACATACTTATGTCAAGTGAAAATCCCATTTAAGCGAATTTCAAAGACGTATGTATTGTGCTAAAAAGCTGATAAACATCAGTAGGAAAAGTTGCTTGACTCTCTGTTTGTTAAGGTCCTTTAATCTGACTTTCGATAGTTCGGTCATAGTACACTACGGTGTAGTTTTAAACGTAAAATGACAGCAGTGCAGTGCAGTGTACTTGTAACACTGAGATTCCCATTGCGGGAGCTAGGCAGTGTTGTGATGTGCTAAGCAGTGACATATTAAGTGGCTGACGAAGTTTGTCTTCTTTTCCAATTTGCAATCTGTGCAGAAAAGGCGCAAGGACGAGCCTCTATGATGGATGCACTTTCTTTGTAGACAGTGTTAAGCAAAAATGGAAACCATGTAGTAAATATCTGAGGGGGCAGAAAATAAATCGTTTTGTTCTAACTGGGTTAGGATTTAGCCAGTTCAACCTACTAATAGCCAATGCCTTAAATTGTGTTTAAACAAAA
Source organism: Sarcophaga subvicina (assembly GCA_936449025.2). NCBI lineage: Eukaryota > Metazoa > Arthropoda > Insecta > Diptera > Sarcophagidae > Sarcophaga > Sarcophaga subvicina. Next base: position 79,915,694 of record OW388084.2, read on the forward strand.
GCTCAGATTTTAAGTCCGTGTTTTCGATAACCACTTCTGGATTGTACGAGTCCTTTATGCGACAATTTTGATTGTTGATGTAACCACAAAGAGTGAAAAAATTTTTGAAAAATTTAAATCAGTTGCTCTATCAGTTGTAGCAATCGTAGTCTATTAGTTAGTGTGTTGGCTTACCAGATGTGAAGCCACGGTTCAAAACCCATTTCAGACATCTCCTACAAAACGAAATATGAAAAAATATTTCTTCAAAGTCGTCGTAGTCTAGCAGGTAGCTTGTTGGCTTATTAGATGTGCGGCCACGGTTCAAAACCCAGGTCAGACATCTTCTACAAAACGAAATATGAGAAAATATTTCTTCAAAGTCGTCGCAATTTAGTAGGTAGTGTGTTGGCTTATTAGATGTAAAGCCGCGGTAAGTAATTAAAATTGTTCAGAGTCGACTTTTCACACTTAGTTCTGCCACGAGGGTATTAAATTAACACGCACTACATAGGTGGTATAAGAAGCTAAATCCTAATCCTGACTAAAGGGTTGTAATAACCAATTATGTATGTATATATGCTCAGCCACGTTATCAGCAATATCTACGTCGTTGTTAATGTTCAACTGGCTATTGTTGTAGCATGAACTGAACTTCAGATTGATGTGAGGTACAAACCCAAATGAAAATTTCCACATAATGAGCTAAATTTTTGAGAATTTCTAAGAATCAATAAATTCAGATTAACCAACACACTTTCCCTAGCTTCTTATCAGCATATCTACGTCTTTGTTAATGTTAAACTGGCTCTAGTTATTCCATGAGCTGGACTTCAGATAAATGGAACTACAAATACAAATGCAAAGTGCCCCATAATGAAGCAAATTCTTGATATAAATTTGTTATAACATAACATGAGTGATATTTGCTATGGTGTATACCAGACATCAGAAATGAGTATTTCAAAAGATGAGTAGAATCAAATCATACTCATAATTTCTGATACATTTTTAATATCATGGAACCTCTACTAATATTCAAAGTCTGAAGTACTCATCATAGTCATACTTAACAATACGTATGATGTTGTTGATTTCGACTCTCCTTTCGATACGACTCACAAAATAAGTATGAATCGCATACGAACACTACAATACTCACTAGAAGTTTAAAGTCGACTCTGAACGACAGATTTTTCAGAAATTTTTCATGGCAATTTTATTTACTCTCAGTTTTTGCCAGAAATCTGCTGAGAGGAAGTCGCCGAAGAAATACTTTTTGTATTTTATCTTGATGTCTGGCCTGGGGCTCGAACCCTGGCTTTACGTCTAATAAGCCAACACACAACCTACTAGACTACGGCGACTTCAAATAATCAGTATAGTGAGCTAGCAATTTGTGCAGTTATTGATCGTGTTTGTTTTTATTTTACTATTTCCGATTTGAAACCGTTAATAAGATGAAAGAATGTGCGCACCAAGGAGTATATTGTTACGTTTTTACGTTTTTAAAAACATTTAAAATATGAGTTGATTGATTGCAAACAAAATTAAAATAAAACGGTGTTTCCTTTCAATTAAATTCTTTATTGTTCGCTATATGCAACAACAACTAAGACTGTAAATTTTGATGAATGATTCAAGTCACTCTAATCATTGATAAGTATTTTTCTAAAGTTATGAATTTAAGTGAGTAGGCTTATGAATCAAACATATTTGGAATGGTATGAGTTTGATGTCGACGTTTTACTCATACTGATTGCAACCTGTACTTATGAATCAACGTTGTAGTGAGTACGCATGAATCAGAGTAGTTAAATTTCAATATTTTTGCCTCACTTATACTAAAAATTTCATGAGTGCTTATGATTCATTCCTGATCTCTGGTGTATATATTGTGAGGAGCCACAGGCCTCGCAACATCTGAGAAGTTTCTTAAGTCTTCTTTATAAGTGTTGTTCGAAGTAATTGACATTAGCCGGGATGTTGTATTTTATAACTATGACAAGCAGAACATTTCTTGCTGATGTTATTGTTTGCGCTTATCCTCCATTTAAAGTAGGACCCTGCTGTTTTATATGTGATTAGCATTGGCAGAAAATAAATGATTTGAAATTTGGTTTCCTTCATTCTTTCCTAGTAAAGTGAAGAAAAACAAATTCTTTTCAACATTCTTTGTTTCCATTTAATGGGTTTTTTTTTTTGGCAAATTTAATTGTTTCATATTTTGCTACAGCCTTCCACTTCACACTTCATTCTTGTATCTGTGATGTTTATTATTTAACTTTCCACAACTTTTCCACAATAACTAATTTTACTGCCATTTGTCTCCTTTTGTTTCTGTTTTTTCCTCTCTGTTGTTTATTTTTCTATTCAAAATTGCTTTAAAAAATCCGTCTTTTTTCCGTAGGATATTGAGTTCAACGGCTTTTTTTTGTTGGTGATGTCATCAAGTGATAGCCGTTTAATTATCTAAAACGGTTTTAAACAGAATTTTTAAGATTTTGTAGGGTTTGAATCCTTACTTAAAGAAAAGAGACCATGGGAACACTGGTAAAGTTGTATTGTAGACAACCCTACTCCATATATTACCGTCTCACGGATGAAAGGAAAGTGAAGGCTATAGGGAAACGAGGTAATAATGGAAGATGGAAACAATTAGGGAACCTTCAAGAAACCTCTTTTTCACAACATTCTGACACTATAGTATGAGGCTGTTCTTCACTTATTGTGTACATACATACATAACATAATTGGCTATTACAACCCTTCAGTCAGGATTACGGCCTAGCTTCTCACACCACTCGTGTTGTGTGTGTTAATTTTATACATGAGTGGCGGGACCTACAGTTTAAAGACGACTCCGAACGACAGATTTTTGCGAAACTTTTCATGGCAATTTTTATTTACCCTCAGGGTTTTTGACAGAAATCTGCTGAGAGGAAGTCGTCGAAGAAATATTTTTTCATATTTCGTTTAGTAGGAATGTTTGAACCCTGGCCTCACTAGACGTGTACTATACTACTTATTGTGTATATGCCCTGCACTATGTCTAAGGAGAAAGAGGCATTTGGGTACCTATATATGGAAGATCACTATCGGAACTAGTGGGAAAAATGAAAAACTGTAGTATCACAATGGGCCCTATGTGGACTAAGTGTGTCCATTCCTACTCTTTGAGTAGGCACCTACTTCTACCTCCTGAGCACGTGAGATTTACTTCTAAATCAGTTTACAATAAGAGGCAGAACCTAGAACAATTTAATTAGGATTGTAACCTAGTTTCTCACACCATTCATGTTGTGTGCGTTAATTTCATCAATGAATGGCAGGACCTACAGTTTATGGGCGAAGTTAGATGACAGCTTTTTGGGAAACTTCTCACTTATTTTGCAAATAGACTGCATGTGACGATGCTGCTGAGGAAATACTTGAAATGAAGAGAAGCACTTGGGTGCATATCAGATGATGGCCAGGGAATTGAACCGAAATTTGCCAATGCATTAGACATTGATACTTTACCATGGGCTGTGATTAGTACAATAGATTTTATGGTTGCAATTGATATGTTTTTACCTTTTAAAAACGTTTAAAATATGAGTTCGTAGATTGCAAATAAAATAAAAATAAATCTGTGTTTAGTTTCTTTATAGTTCGCATAACTCTGTGTGCCACTGTTCACAACTTGATGTAAACAACAACAATTGCTGTGTTTGTTATTCTTCTTTACAGTCTTTTGCATAAACAATAACTGTTGCTCGATAGATTTTTATAACGGAGATATTCAAACCATCATTATTCTCTTCAAACACAGCGCGCCTTCATACCACACTGATTGAATTTTTACTGTCTCCGTTGCCTGCTTTGTCTTGCCTTTTATATGCTAAAGTAAATAGTCTGATGAATGATCTTGAAGTCGAATGTTTGTGGCTTCGCTTTCTCGAGATCTCTATAAATGTAAACATCGTTGTTTCATTATTGTTTTTTGTGCATTTTTGTTTACATTTATTCTTGCGGTGTTTGTTGGTATATTTTTGTTTACATGTTTATCATGTAATCAAGTTAATTGTTTTTATTTTATTGTAGCTCTTGTTTACAGTTTAAAGGATGTGTAAGCAAAACATCATTTCCATTTTCTTAACATATATAGGAAAGATTTTATTCGGAAGAAACTGATAATGTAAACAAAATGCTGCTCTATTTTCAAACATGGAGTCAAAGGATTCATTTGTTCGAGACAAGTTTGCATCTATTCTACTGTCTCTCTATGAGAATATAAAGTTGCAATGCAAGGGATTGATTTGCTCAAGAAAAGTTTGCTGTGACTCTACTGTATGTTTATTGGAACGTAAACGTTCAGCTCACTTATATTTTAAACTCCTTTTAGTGGAGAGCAATACAATGCCGTATAAAATAATTGGGGCCTCGTTTAACCAAAACGCTCTACCAAAACGTTTAGTTTTTAAACACTTTACGTTGTAGTTTTTTTTAATAATAAGTTTCAACGAAATTGTTATTATTGTTGTTGTTGTTTTATATACAGGCATAAGATAATTTGCTTTTATTCAGCATCAAATTATAAAAACAGCGGCATAAATTAGTTCGAAATAAAAAACATAAAACAATGGCAACGTTATTATCATTGCCTTTGAAAGTAAACGGAGTGCCATTGAATAGAAATTTCAACACGAGCAAATTTCGAAAAGCTTTTCATTACTTCTCCTACCATTACCCTCACCAGTGCCACCATCCTTCTGGGCATTAATATCATCATCATCATCACTATCATCGTTATCATGCCTTAGCACCATTTAAATTGTTATTTCTAAAATTATTGAAATATAATTTAATTTTTTTTGTTTTTCTTGTTGTTTTTTGTGGTATATAACAATACTACAGCTATACTCTACCATACAGCTGTTAATGGCATACAGGCAACGTTCATTCATTCTGATGATGATGATGTGAATGACACAACCGATGTTGCTGATGATGTTGTTGGCATTGTAACTGACAATGTTTGATATTCAATGTATTGTACTAAACAGCAGCAGCGATGAAAAATTAAAAATAGGAAACAACAATGTTGTTGTACCCAATTGAACTGAGTGGTTAAAGAAATGGGGAAGTTTTATAAATTCATTGGCATTTAAAATTTGATTTTTCATTTCTAATTGAATTATTTAGGAATTGAAAGTTAGCAACAGGAAGGACTAAATTTAGATTCCCTAGATATGCTCATTAGGCACTAGAGCAACAGGGTTTCAGTGCAAATTCTTCGAATAAAATTTTCTTCTGCATTGAGGCTCATTTCTCACTTGGTGATTACATCAAAAGATAAAATTGTCTTATAAAGGGCTCAGAGAACAACGGAAAAAAGTGTTTGTTTGATGTGCATTATTGCCTAGAGCTGTCATTCGAACGTATTGTTACGTAAAAGGAAGAAATTTAGGTACTGGTGTTTTGCTTTTACATCGTTTAGCATTATAATTATAAACAAAAGCTACAAAAACAAAACAACGAACTTTTTTACAAATTATCGCACTGCTTAATATAACAACAAACACCAGCATAAAAAATGATAAACAAGTAAACAAAAATATACCAAAACACTACAATAATAAACGTAAACAACGATGTTCACATTTATACAGATTTCGATAAGTCGAAGCCATGACCATGACGAAGACTAACTTCAAGAACATTCATCAGACTGTTGGCAAGACAAAGAGGCAAATGAGTTAGTGAAGTTCAGTCAGTCATGTGTGAAGACGCGGTTGTCTAGTAATTGGTATTGTTTATGCAAATGGTGTAAACAGAGTAATAACAAACAAAGCAATTGTTGTTGTTTACATAAAGGTGTGAACATTGGCAAACAGAATTGTGCGAACAATAAAGAATTTTAATTAAAACTAAACACAGATTTGTGTTTATTTTATTTACGTTTTTTAAAGGTAAAAACATAACAGTATTCTTTCGAACATTACCATGAAAGATCTGTTACCGTCAGTTCAGAGAGTTATGGCCGTATGATAAGAGAGGTTTTTGGAAAAACCTTAGTTCTTCTCTTACAAGGGACCTACTAATATAATTGTGAAGAACAATAGAGCCTTACAAAACCTTGAATGCATTAAGTTAGATATCTTGTCTTGAGCCATTCAATGGATCCGCTGACATTTAAGCAGTTATATTTTTACAATATATATACTTTTACCGTATTTTAACCAGCTATAAAGCAATTGTGTGTGTACTTGCATTCATTAACATCACCCATTAAGTGATGATTCCATAAGCATTAGAGTGTTAAGCTTAAACTTTAGGTTCCTTACACTTCAAATTATCTCTGCACGATTAACGCTTTCCCGCAATATCTTTGTTGATACTGCTTGCTGCAGTCATTTGTATAGCGCACCGATTATGCCAACCCTGCAAACAGTTGACTGGCTTACCATTTGGTGTCGCCTTACCCTGGTAATAAAATTTTCAACGCTTGATCTACAGCCAAAAACCTCGTCCAATATTCGATGTTCTTCGTTTAATCTGCTCGAACGTTACAACCCACTATCAATGCAAAGGCAGTAAGCATAAGTCATCGTACATTGCATTCTACAATGTGATACAAGTACAAAGCCCTGTGGGATGCCGCCTGTGATCATGTATTCCCTGGCAAGATAGTTTGTTTCGATACGTCAAAACCTTTCAGGCACATTGTATTGGTTCATCGAATTAAATGAATTCCTGACATTTATTGTGATTACCGCTTGGAATTTTAGACCCGAATGACTATTACTGCAGTCAGTTATGTATTCATCTAAGCTTCGAATATATCTAAGGTTGATACATTCTCTACAGCAGCTGAGGAGTTAAGTACTTTCAGTAACCGCATGAACGTTAGTAAGCACGCTGACGGTGTCAAAGATAGGGACTAATGTCCCAATCCAATCTACTGGATCGATGGCGCATTCTCTGTAATCCATTGCCTGGCATGTGTTAATAAAACAAGCCGAATAATCATTTGATCGAAAAAGTTTGGCTATGTGCCAACCTCTGCATAGTTTTCCATTGAGATTTGTATCACAGCGACGTTAAAGATTTAAACTCGCTATTCAATTAAAGAAACCAGAAAAAAGTCGTTTTGCATAGATATTTCGAATTGTTTCACAATCTCTTCTCCACTAATTATTGCACCACAGCTGCAAAAAAAACCTCATTGTTGGAGGATTCCTTTCTTTCCATTCGCAGTTTTCGTATTTTGTTTACTTCCCTAACAAAGAATCCTTTAGAATTTCTTTTTTCTTTTAACGGTTTTTGTTGGTTTTGTTTTTTCTTGGGACACGCTAATAGTTTTTGCGTTGCTTTGTTGTGGTTTTGTTTTTATTTTTTCTTTTGAATTGTTAGGTACAGTTTAAGATGGGAATTTAAGAAGAGGTTTTAAGCCAGTATTCTAAACAAAATTGTTCAGCGCTTAGCAGAATCTGGTACAAAAAAAATATTAGGCATAGCAACATATACGTTGCAAATTAGAAGACAAGCTTGGAGGTAGTAATCACACAGCGGCATCACTGTAAAATTCTTTGCAGCTAAGTGGGTAGTGTGTTGACTTATTAGACGTGAAACCACGGTTCAAACCAGAGATCAGCAATGAATCATTTTTTCGCTACACATAAGCACTCATAAAATTTTGAATATACAGTGGTGGCCACGAATTTAAGACACGACATTTTACTTATATATTTGTGATAATTTTTATCACAAATTTTTATCAAAACAAATTTAGGTCCCTGATATTTTTCTTAAGATTTTAGTAATATTAGGAAGAAAATATTGCAGCCTATATTTGGTTAAGAATTTTTATTTACATATTATATAGATCAACACAAATTTTCTCCTGGTAATGAATTTAAGACATAGGCAAAATAGAAAATAATTCACTAAAGTAAAGCTCAACTTCATAAAAAAATCCTATTATTTGGTTGGATATCCTTCATTTTGGATCACAGCAGCACATCTCCTGGGTAAACTTTCGACTAATGCCGTACAATGTTGCTTTGGAATCACATACAAAGCTTTTTGGATTCCTTCCCACAAATCGTTTAAATTTTTTGGTTTTACTACTCGTACATGTTCCTCAACATCATTCCACAAGTTCTCAATTGAATTGAGGTCCGGGGATTGAGCTGGCCACTTTAAAACAGTGATATTGCTTTCATCTAAGCAACTCTTCACTAGACGTGAGGTGTGCTTAAAGTCATTATCATGCATAAATTTCCTTATTAGGGGCATGTTCATTGGTGATTGTGCATTCAAAGTGAACAGAAGTATTCTGCAACTTTAGTATTTTGAAAGCCAAACGAAATAAAAATAAAACAAAGAAAAAAAAATTCTAAAATATACAAACAATTTACTAAATAAAAAAGAACAGTTTGATAATTAAAAACAATTTGTGAACAATTAGCTAAAAACAAACAAGAAAGAAGATTAAATAAAAAACAAATACACTAACTGGTCAAGCAAGTTTCTTAATCCCTATTCCTTATTAGTAGTAGTGATGATGATTCCAGTTCAAGTGGTGATAATTTGCTTAACTGGCAAAATGTAATATCAAAACGAAAAAAATTTTAAAACCAACAAATATTGAAAAAAGGCATAAGAGATTTGATGAACCTGGTTCTTCGAATGTAAATAAATTTGCTACTCTTGCAGATGATGAAGAAAATATTAATGATGATAATAATATGGAAAATGAAAAAATTATTAAACCGCCACCTATGTTTGTGAATAATGTAACAAACATAAATAAAATGATCAAATGCATTTGTAGTGTGATTTCTGGTAATGAGTGTAATTATAAAAGTTTAAACGACGGTCAGGTTAAACTTAATATAAAGTCGGTTGACGCGTATCGGATGTTAACCAAATATTTTGACTCCAACAAATTAAGTTACCATACTTACCAGTTAAAGAGTGATCGCGCTTATAGATTCGTCATCAAGTATCTGCATCATACTACTAATGTAGAGGATATAACAGCCGACCTTCTACTTAAAGGTCATGCTGTAAGGTTTGTTACTAACGTAAAAAGCAAATTCTCTAAAAATCCCTTACCAATGTTTTACGTGAATATCGATCCGAGCCCAAATAATAAAAAAGTATTTGAAATACCGGAAATTAAACGATGCGTCGTACAAATTGAACTTCCTAAAAGTACTAACGAAATTGTCCAATGTCACCGTTGCCAGCAGTATAGGCACACGAAATCATATTGTAAAAGGCCGTTCGTATGTGTCAAATGTGGACTTGGACATCCTTCGTCCGATTGCCCTAAGGAAGCTGAAACCCCTCCCAGATGCGTTCACTGTTTACAGCAACATACTGCTAGCTATAGAGGGTGCGAAATTTACCAAAAGCTTTTAAAGAAGAGGTTAGCTGATAGGCGGCCAGTTGTAAATAACCAATTTTCATTTAATGAGAATGACTTTCCTAGCTTACACCCAAACTATAAACAGTCACAAGGTAGGACTTATACCAATCCCAATAATTTTACACCTGGTGAAACATATGCAAATGTTGGTAGCCAGAATGTAAACAACAGTATTTTTAAAAACATGGAAAATCTTTTAAATAAGCAAATTGAATTAACCAATACGCTAATGAACATGATGTCACTCCTTGTAAACAAATATGCAAGTAAACCTGAGATTAGCTGTATGGAATGCAAATGGAATTATAAATAAACTAAACGAAATTGAATTTTTATGAATTCTAAACACATTGACATTTTTCTTATATCTGAAACGCATTTAACTGACAGATCTTACGTTAGAATTAAAGGATACAATTTTGTTTTCACCAACCATCCTGATAACAAATCTCATGCTGGAGCTGGCTTATTTATAAAATCGACTATTCATTACGAAGTTGCTGTAGAAACCTGTAAAAACTTTTTGCAAGCCGCTGGTGTAAAAATAGTCTGCAACAGTAGACCTATAAATATTTATTCGATATATTTTCCACCGAGGCATAGCGTAAAATCTGACGATCACGAAAGTTTTTTCAAGAGTTTAGGACATTGTTTCATAGTTGCCGGGGATTTCAATGCTAAACATCCCTGGTGGGGCTCTAGACTAATTAATCCTAAAGGAAAAAATCTATATGATTGTATTTTACGAAACAACCTTAAAACCTTATCAGGAAATAGTCCAACTTATTGGCCCTCAGACCCCACCAAAATTCCGGATCTACTTGATTTCGTAGTTTATGATGGTATTTCCAGGTACTCTCTTGATATTTTAAACGATGATAGTCTTAGTTCCGATCACACTCCACTCATTTTCAACTACAATGCCAACGTAAAGATAGTTCCAAATAAGATTAAATTAATTAAGAGACATACTAATTTGGATGAATATAGTCGGCTAATAGAAAATAATCTAAGCCTCAACATGGCGATCAAATCTGGGGATGATTTGGATGACGCAGTTGAAATACTCACTTCCTCCATACACGAAGCTGCTGTTTTATCTACTCCCACTTTTCGGTTTTCTCAGAATATGGAATCTAAAGTTCGAGCTTCAGCAACACAAGGGAACTGATAAGACAATCGAGGCGGCTGAGAAAAATTTGGCATCGTACAAGAAATCCAACTGGCAAAGCAAATTGGAATCTGGCTATTAAACTGTGCTCAGAATTCTTGGCGAAGGAAAGAAATGAAAATATTGGTCAGTTTTTAAAAAATTTAAAGCCACATAATAAAAACAAAGAATTTGAGCTGTATAATGCTACCAAATATCTAAAACGTCCTGCAAAAAGTAACGTTCCGATCAAAAATGAGCTTGGCATATGGTGTAGAAATGACGTGGAGAAATCTGTAGCCTTTGCAGATCATTTGAAGCAAACGTTTAAACCAAACTCCATCAATGTAGATGATAATAGCATTCTAAATTTTTTAGATGTGGCGTGCCAAATGGATTTCCCATTAAAAAGTATATCTCCAAATGAAACCAAAGCGGAAGTAATGGCGTTGAACAACAAAAAGAGCCCAGGTTATGATAAAATAGATGCAACTGCTATCAAATGCTTACCAAGAAAAGGAATAGTTTTCCTGACATTAATATTTAACGCAATATTAAGATTGCAGCATTTTCCATCCCAATGGAAAGTTGCTGAGATAATAATGGTTTTGAAACCAGGCAAGGCAGTAAATAATATATCTTCCTATAGGCCAATTAGCCTACTGCCTATATTTTCAAAAATATTTGAAAGGCTCCTACTAAATCGCTTACTACCTGTTCTAGAAAAAAAAAAGATAATTCCTGGTCATCAATTTGGCTTTCGACTAAAGCATGGTACTTCTGAACAATGCCACCGTATTTGTAAAGTTATATCTGATTCTCTTGAAAAGAAGAAATACTATTCCGCTGTATTTTTAGATATACAACAGGCATTCGATAAAGTCTGGCATGCAGGGTTGTTGTATAAGTTAAAGCTGCTCTTCCCTGCCCCATTTTATATGTTTTTCTTATCGTATTTGAGTAATCGATATTTTTACGTTAAAATTAACAACAATATGTCCCAAATGCATCAAATTGAAGCCGGTATTCCTCAGGGCAGCGTTCTTGGTCCTGTTTTATATAACATTTTTACATATGATATGCCATTTACAGAAGATGTAACAATAGCAACATACGCTGATAACACAGCGTTTTTATCATCACATTTAATAGCGTCCGAAGCTTCAAGTAGACTACAAATACAGCTAGATATCCTTCAATCTTGGCTTAATAAATGGAATATTGTTGTCGACACACAAAAATCTTATCATATCACATTTACATTAAGGAAACAGACCTGTCCTCCTGTGTTTTTAAATGGTATCGAAATTCCTAGTAAAAATGAAGTCAAATATCTTGGGCTTCACCTGCATAGACGACTCACATAGAGTAATCACATTAAGGCCAAAAGAAAACAACTTGATGCTAAATTTAAACAAATGTACTGGCTATTAGGACGGAAATCTCAGCTTTCTCTGGAAAACAAAGTGCTGCTTCTGAAAACTATTTTAAAACCAATTTGGACCTACGGAATATAGTTATGGGGAACTGCAAGTAATTCTAATATAGAAATTCTACAAAGATTCCAGTCAAAAGCCCTCAGATCAATTACAAACGCTCCGTCCTATGTCACAAATAACAGTTTACATAATGATCTTCAAATACCATTTGTGAAATCTGAAATCAAGAAATTTAGTAATAATTATTTAAATAGACTTAGTAATCATTCTAATGTTTTGGCAATCGCACTACTGGATGAGACAGATGAGACCCGTAGACTTAAAAGAAATCATATATTAGATCTACCATTTCTATAACATATGTTTAATTAAATCACCTTTTCTTTTTATATTAGTCAAATCTTTGTTCTGTAGATCTCTTATTTTCATAGTATACATATTTCTATAAATTTTTCTAAATTCTTCTGAACTGTTAAAACTATTTATATTGATCTTATATAAATATTTTATATTGTTGTTTCTGATGGGATTCAACAGATTCTGTTAATATTTACTTATGACCAAATTTGCTTATTATTGTAAATAGATTGCAAATAAAATTATAATAAATATTAAAAAAAAGGGGCATGTTGTCTTCAGCGAATGGTAGCATAGTGTCTGTTAGAATGTTTTTGTAAACGTGCTGGTCCATTTTAATATTAATCTTGTAAATGGGTCCTACACCATGCCAGGAAAATGCTGCCCACACCATCACATTTCTACCACCATGTTTGTTTTAAGGGTGTACTTTGGGTGATGCTCCAGGTTTGGAGGGCGCCATACGTACTGCTTTCCATCAGAGCCGAAGTGGCAAAACTTTGAATCGTCGCTCCAAAGTATATTTTTCGAAAATATCATCGGTTTATTGAGATGTTCTCTCGAAAACGCTAGTCGGGAATTGATATTTTTTTGACACAAGTGGTTTACGTTGTGCAATACACCCACGCAAGTTTTTCTCATTTAGTCGTCTTCTTATTGCGCTAGATGATATATCAATACCAAAATCCAATTCAATTTTATTTTTATTTTACTTGCGCTCGTGAAAGGATTATTAGCAGCTACTTTAGGGTGTAGTTTTTCGGGCTCTAGGTTGCTGTTTAACATTTTTGGTGGCACGATGTTGCTTGATGTGTTCCAGCTCGTTGTAAATCTTGCATCTAGAACGTTTAAGAAGCTTTAATATCTCCATTACTGTTTTTCCATCAAATTTTAGTTGTTGGATAAGTTTTCGCTCGACATCGGAATTCCAAGTACCTCTGGCCATTTACAATTAAATATTTCTATGTATTCCAATATAAAATAAAATAGAACATTCGTTGCTCACCGTTTAGCTTCAAAAAACACCAAAAAATCACTTAAAAACCAGATATTTCTGAAATGTCTTAAATTCGTGGCCAGTTTCAAATAAACGTTTTTACAATAATATGATCAAATATCAAACAAAATGTAAAAAGAAACAAAATAAAATAATGGTACTTTTTCTTAATATTATAGGGTACATAGAAGAATAAAGAATATCAAATTTCATATTACAGGATTGTAAATATTATCACAACTAAGTCAGTCATATGTCGTGTGTTAAATTCGTGGCCACCACTGTATGTGAGTCAACAATATTGAAATTTAACTACTCTGATTCATTCGGACTCACTACAACGTTGATTTATAAGTGCAGGTTGCAATTGGTATGAGTAAAACGTCGACATCAAACTCATACCATTCGAAATATGTTTGATTCATAAGCCTACTTACTTTGATTCACAACTTTTTAAGGATACTTATACCGGAAGGACACAATGGAATGGTGGGGTAACTCCAGGGACAAATAGGTATACCCATCTTCACAGAAGGGTCTAAATTAGGTGGTGGGGTTTTCTGTAGGGAACTCGGTCTTGAACTCCACTTCAGGTTGAATGACGACTGCAGCGTTTTTCAGGCGGAGATTTTCGCAATCTTGAACGATATTGAGGCCATAGCTGGTGGCCCAGCTTCGGATTCTGAATCTTACATGATCTTCGTCTTCAGGCTGCCCTTAGTGCCATTGCGTCAGTCTGATGCAAATCACGGCTCGTTCGCGAGTGCAAGGAGTCGTTGAGGACTTTTTGACTAGACCGTATCCGTCTGTGCTGGGTTCCGGGTCATAGCGGAATACAGGACAATGAGACGGCGGTTGCCCTCGCTAAGTTAGGTTCGCTTTCTGGGGGCGATTTGATAGTTGGTCCTGACCCCCGGTCTGTCACCTCTACGGCCTCATTAATGTATGGGTCAGGGAGGAAGAGCAGAGGCGTTGGGGGAACGGATCGGGTTGTTTTGTCTCTAGATGTATATGGCCTGCTGTGCACAATAGGAGAACAGCTTGGCTGCTGGGCTTGGATAAGGCCAGCTTAATGTTGGTTATCGGTTTTATCACGGGGCACTGCGAGATTAGGTCGCTGATCCGTTCCAAATCCCAGCCGGACTATTGCAGGGCATGTTGCGATGAGGAGGAGTTAGAGACTATCGAAAACCTCCTCTGTAACTGCCCAGCCCTTGAGGTTGAGGATCCTTGGCAGGGCCTTCTTTGAGAGTTTGAATTCTGTGTCGAGAGCCGACATCAAGGCTCTCCACAGATTCATTAGTGGTTTAGGCTGGTTGAGAGGTGCTAGGGCTTCATCTGGGTAATCACGCCCTCCCCTTTTTGTTATGTTTTATCTGTGTAATTCCTCCACTTCCCATTCTCCCCTTTCCCTCCCCGTTCCCTCTGTAACGACGTTGTACAATGGGTCAATTCGACCTCCGGGTACTGTACTTGTCTTTATTGACAATTACACGTCCTCTAACGTATCCTAACCTAACCTTGATTCATAACTTTAGAAAAATACTTATAAATGATTCGAGTGACTCGAATTATTGATCAAAATTTACATTCTAAATTGTTGTTGTTGCATTTACAAAAAATAAAACAGACACATAAGCAAACAAACAACCTTCTAGTGAGTATTTTAAAGCTCGCAATCGATTCATACTTATTCGTGTATACGATGAGTCATGGAGAGTCCAAATCGACAACATCGTACGTGTTGTTAAGTATGAAGATGATGAGTACTTCATACTTTGAATATGAGTAGAGGCTCCATGATATTAAAATAAGTATGAATACGTATAAGTATCAGAAATTATGGGTATGATTCTGTTCTACTCATCTTTTTTAAATACTCATTGCTGATCTCTGGTTCAAACCTCAGGTCAAACATCTCGAACGAAACGAAATATGAAGAAAAAAATATTTCTTTCAGCAACTACCTTCCAGCAGTCTTCTGTCGACTATAAACTGTAGTATGAAGCTAGGTTGTTGTCCTCACTAAAGCGTTGTAATGACCAATTAAGTAACTCTTTATCTAGAATGTTCACGGCGAGAGAGAGATCTTGCAATATTGAAACCAAAATTGGTTCGATAAGATTATTTAAACAATCAACTTGTTTCACCCTATGGTCAGTGATGAAAACTAAAAATGTGCAGTTCATGTTGCATGCAGCATACTGTATACAGCGAAGCTGACCTTTAAAGTCAAAAGTTTTCGCTGCATAGATGAAGGATTGCTTTGAAAATTATTAACAACTAAACAGTGTTTACTCTGATAGCAGAAGCAAAGAGGAACGTTTTTGAACAAACTGCAGCCCACCTCTCACAGTGTAATGCTTTAAGATGTTTATGGTTAAGTTAATACCAGCATATGGTGTTAAAAGGCTACGAGTTTGATTTTTATACAACTTCAACCAACTCAATGCAGTAGATTGCAAGCATATGATACAACATATTTTTGTTAATCATTCTATTGTCACTGAAATTTACAAAGGAATTGTTTTTTTTTTGTATTTTTGTTTTTTCTGCTCAGATAAGTAATTAGAAAATGGAATGTATCTTAGTGTTGCAATAACAATGGAAAGGACTGTTTGTAAATGCTTATGGTATTTTTTAATATCACAAAAAGCATTTGAATGAGCTGTTTTTGCAGAAGATATTCTTCTTGTAATAATTTTCTTAACGTTTCTTAAAATATTAATTCCAGTAAAAGACTCCATTTCCTACTGTAATGCTAATGGACACTGCTTATAGAATTACGATGAGTATTTACACATACATACATACATACATACATACATACATACATACATACATACATACATACATACCTACTACATACATACATACATAATTCATCATTACAACCCTTCGATCAGGATTACGACCGAGCTATTCACACCACTGATGCCGTGTGTGTTAATTTAATACATGAGTAACGGGGCCACCTGGTCTTTACGGCCGCAAAATTGTCCATACTTTTAAGGGGCTCTTCAGTATTGTGATTTTTTCTTTTTTTGAGACCAACACTCAAGAGCTGACTCTTATTCATGCAGTGCATTGGAATACAGGAAACATATTTTATAGAAGCAAGAAAAGGCGGAGTATAGGCTGCAATAATTTATTTTTATAAGAATTGCTAATAACTCTCACGAACAATCAAAAAATCCTAAACAATCAATAATCTCTGGTGGGAATCGAACCCACGACTATAGCGCTTGGAGTTCAACACACTACCAACTAGACCATCACGGCAGGCATGTGGACACTGCGCAGTCGTACGAAGCAAAGATTTCCGAATACTTACGACTTTTTCTTCAATGAAAACTGAGTATGAACTTCTAACAATCGATCTGAGTGGAAATGGTGTAGTTGATGTGAAAAAAAATATTATTAGAGAATGCATCCCATTAGCAAAATGAAGCAAAGGCTTAAGAGTGATAAGAGTTAATCACACAACTATTTCTTTCTTTGCAATAATAATATACAAGTGTTTGTTTTCATTCTCATTGCAAAAATTTACAAAAGTGTGGCCTTCATATACCAGAAGATAATTGTAATTATTGGAGCAAAATCTTATTGATGTTCGAAATATAAAATTCGTTTGAACCACCTACTATGCGTGAAACATAATCTCGTGTAAAAGCCCACCAAGGCTTCTCTGTGGGAAGTGCTAATGACTTCGGCGCATAAGTCAGGCTGAATGGCAGGGATTATACTAGTAAACACATTCATCTGTACCGGGTGGACTATTTAGTAAATAAATTTGGTTGAGTTTAATTTTATACAGCTTCAGTACTGTCCCAGAGTACGACTGTCACTATATTTAATAAAATTTTTGGAAATTTCCATGGAGAATGAGACTTTTTCGGTTGATTTGACGACATAGGAATTGAGGCTAATACAATGATGTGCAAATGAAGCAAGAGATGAATAAAAATATCCAATATTTGGCGTTAATTACCAATAATACAGCGCAGATGAAATTTCCTTTTCACTATGAATACAATTCAAATAATAGAATTTTTTTTTTACAACAATAATTTATTGGTTTCTCTTTGCGGTATATTATAGGCTTAACTTTACCCTTTTCTTAACATAACAAGAAGGAAACAAGAAGACTTATTTTCAGGATACTGCCACCAGGTCTTCAGTATCATGGCAATAATTGCTAAAAGCTCATTATAATTCATTTACCATACCGATACCGTTTATTTTTTAGTTGCAGAAATACAGTCGGCAAGAGCAAAATATGTGACACACTTTATGTTACAATATGCAAGACGGCATGGCATAGACCCCTATATTTAATAATCGTAAATCGCATGAAAATCCTTGATGTATTAAAGTAGAGAGTCATTTGAAAAGCATTGAAAGAAAATGAAATACGAGGGCGGGTCAATAGATTGCAATGCTATTTCAGAAAGAAAGGGTCACATTAGTCCTAATAACGGCTCTTCTGGCTTCTTATCTTTAAATTAAAATAAAACAAAGTGTGGTTGCGTTTATCAACATTAACATTTTTATTCCTTTGAAAGACCTATTGAAGCCATAATGTGTGCAGCATTCTGTTACGTTTTTACCTTTTAAAAACTTTTAAAATATGAGCTAGTAGATGGCAAATAAAATAAAAATAAATTTGTGTTTAGTTTTAATTAAAATTCTTTATTGTTCGCACAATTCTGTGTGCCAATGTTCACAACTTGATGTAAATAACAAAGAAATTTCACTGTTTACACCCTTTGCATTAACAATAATAATTACTAGGCACTTATTAGACAGATCTTTGTAAAGGAGATCTTCAAACCACAATTACAAGAACACAAGCCTGATTAAACTTCATTAACTCCGTCGCCTGCTTTGCCTTGCCTTTTGTATGGCAAAGTAAACAGTCTGATGAATGTTCTTGAAGGCGAAGGTTCATGACTTCGCCTTCTCGAAATTTCTATTCTATTCTAAACGATGTTTACATTCATTATTGTAGGGTTTTTGGTATATTTTTGTTTACTTGTTTACCATTTTTTGTATGCTGGTATATGTTGTTATATTGAGCAGTACGATAATTTGTAATCAGGTTTGTTTACTACATTGTTTTTTTCTCGTAGCTTTTGTTTATAATTTTAATATTAAATGATGTAAAAGCAAAACACCAGAATATAGATTTTTCATTTTCATAACAATATCATGGCCCTATATTTAATAATCATAAATCACAAGAAGATCTATGACGTATTAAAAAAGACAATCATATGAAAAGCATTGTAAGAATAATAAGAACAATAAGATTGCAACAGTTTTTCAGAAAGACACAATTACTCAACCATTAGTCCTAATAACTGGTCTTTCATAAATGGCTTCATATCTTTAAAATTAAAATAATACAAAGTGTGGGAGCGATTATCAACATTTTTTATTCCTTTGAAAGACCTATTGAGGCCATAATGTGTGCACCATATATACACAATTGGTCATTAGAAATCCTCAGTTAGAATTACAACCTGGCTTCTCACATCACTTACGTTAAGTGCGTATATTTTATCCATAAATGGCGAGACAGATTTATTGAAAGCTTTTTCATGGCAAGCTTATTTTGCTCTACCAGTTTTTGCCAGAAATCTGCTGAGAGGAAGCCGCCGAAGAAAAATTTTTTCATGTTTAATTTCGTTATTGGAGATGTCCGACCTGTGGTATGAAGCGTGGCCCAACGTTTAATAAGCCAAGGTACTACTTATTATACCATTGCGTACTTACTCTTTTATACATATAAAAATAATAAAAAAAAAAACAGAGCAGCAAGCAGAGAAAACACACAACCATTTAGTGAGTATTTTAGTTTTCGTACGCGAAACATACTTATTTTGTGATTCTTGTAAATGTTGAGTTATGGAGAGTCGAAATCAACAACATCTTACGTGTTGTTAAGTATGAATATGATGAGTACTTCAAACTTTGAATATGAGTAGAGGTTCCATGATATTAAAATAAGTATGAAATTATGAGTATGATTCGATTCTACTCATCTTTTTGAATACTCGTTGTTGATCTCTGGTGTAGAGCACTAAGTTACCATGTTAACTGATTAAAATTTTCAGTTGCCATAAACAAATCAAATATTTAAAGAAAAATTTCATTTCTTTCTCCTACAAACTGAGTCATATTTATATTGTTAAATTGACTTCAAACCTTTATTATTTGAAGTTTGTTGAAACATTTCAATATGAAACTTAAATAATATTTTACTTAAGCATTTCAAAAAATTTTAATTAAAATTTGAGCATGGCAACCGTATTTCCAAGGTAATTCTCATAAATTAAATTTAATCAACAGCAAAAAACATATTTCACAGTACCTTTGTTTAATATTTTACGCCACCCTAAAATATGTGTTCTTCTCAAATTACCAATATTTCTAAGGACTTTATTTAAATTGGCCATTTGTTAATTAAAATAATTTGACTTAATTTACGCGTGGTCTTCTAAATGTCACTTTTAAATTAACCCCCAAGTCATATTAGTCTTATTGAGACTGTGTAATAAACAATACTTCACGCTTGTGTGGCATAATAAAGAACAATTTTGGCGCATGGTGTACCCAAGTTGGCTAGGAAATACATTTTTTCTTATGTAAACAAAATAAGAAATAAATAACGGAATACACATACCAACATCAGCATAGTAAATACGGTTATAAATTTTGGTTATTAATTACCTTCACCGCAGGTAACAACAGGATTGACCGCTGAACGCAGACAAACGTTAAGTCGCCGTAATCTAGTAGTTTGTTTATTGGCTTATTAGACATAAGGCCTCGGTTCGAATACAAAGTCAGACATCTCGACCGAAATTTAAAAAAAAATACTTCTTTGGCCGATTGCTCTCAGCAAAAATTCTGAGAGTCAATAAAATTACCATGAAAAAGTTTCTCAAAAATCTGTCATTCGGTTTCGACTATAAATTGTAGGTCTCAGCACTCATGTATAAAATTAACACACACGGCATAAGTGGGGTGTGAAGCTAAGTTGTAATCCTGATTAACCCTCTATAGCCTCATGTGACATTTCTGTAACAAACCAAAAAAATCGTCACAAAACACATAATAAACGCGTGTATTTCGTTTAAAGTAGTGTAACATCTCTGTATCATACCAATAAACAGATTTCTGTGTGGTTAAGCTCTACAGATAGCAACTCTTATGTTTAACGTCATTTTTCATTTAAGTTTTTTGAAAACGTGAAAGCCCAAGATTACGCTAATTTTGATTTTAAATTTGTTTACTAAAAGTGCAGAAAAGTTTTATTATTTTTTTGTAGATCTGTAGGTAAGTAAACGGTTTTATATAAATATTATTAGCAACGACTAGTTTTATATTTTTTATACGGCAAAAAAGATTTTGTTTGTTTGTAACATTTCTGTTACATTGGGAAAAATGGTAGTTTATATTGCAATAAAATAAGTATGTGTTGATGGTTTATTACATCATTTTATCCTAGAATAGCGTTGCGACCATTACGGGAAAATGAAATAATAGACATATTATGCCAATATGATAGTGAAGATGGATTGGATGAGGATGCTGACAGTGTTGATGACCCAGATTTTGAAGCACCATTTGAAGGATTTGAAGAAAACGTTGAAGTTGAAATAGATTCAAACGAAAACAATGAAACAATTCCTGATCCTTCCTATCCGTTTCCTGGGCAGGGAATAAACCAACGACATCCAACAAAGCAAAAGAGAAGAAAATTAAATTTAACATGGAAAAAGAAGAATCTTATCGTTAACAAAGAGCAAACAAAATTTAACGGAAATATAACATTGCCACCAAATATATTGGAGCTGGACACACCAATCAATTTCTTTTTATATTTTTTCCCGAAAGAACTTATGACTGCAATCGCTGAGCAAACAAATCTATACGCAATGCAAAAAAATCCGAATCAGTCTTTTCATGTAACTGATACTGACATTCAGCAGTCTATTGGAGTAGTTTTTATGATGTCACTAATACACCTACCAAGGGTAACCAGTCATTGGAATTCAACTATTGGCACACCGATGATTCAGGATATAATGTCGAAACAAAAATTTGAAAAAATTAGACAGTTCCTACATTTCAACTATAATTTCAATATGCCTCCACGCAATGCTCCAAATGAAGATAGACTTTATAAAATTAGGCCTATTATAGAGAAACTAAACGCCACTTTTGATAGGATTCCAATGGAGGAATACCTATGTGTTGATGAGCCGATTTGTTCAACTAAAGCCAAAAATAACTTAAAAAGATATAACCCAAATAAACCTCATAAGTGGGGTTATAAGATATACGTCCTTAGTGGAGTTTCGGGTTTTGCTTATAATATTGAACCTGAAACAGGAGCTGAGGATATAGTATTAAACAATGAACCAGATTTAGGAGCATCGTCAAATGTAGTTGTAAGGTTGGCGAGACATATACCTAGACAGCATAACTATCAGCTTTATTTTGATAACTATTGTACCTCTCTACCTTTGCTAGAGTACTTAGCCAAAGAAGGTATAATGAGTCTTGGAACAGTACGCCGTAACAGAATAGCAGATTGTAAATTGCCAACTGAAAAAGAAATTATGAAAAAAGAACGTGGGTTTTCAACTGAGTATGTTGCTGACATAAATGGTATTGATGTATCAAATGTTATCTGGAAGGACAACAAAGTTGTTACTCTTGTATCAACCTTTGCTGGTGAATTTCCAAAAACTCAAGTCAAACGTTACGATAAGACTAACAAGAAATACATCAACATTGATCGTCCATACATTGTTGGAGAATACAATCGGCATATGGGAGGCGTGGATTTAATTGACAGTATAATGGGAAGATATAAAATACATATTAGAAGCAAAAGATGGCAGGTACGAATGTTTTATCACTTATTAGATCTGACAATGGCAAATTCTTGGCTGCTATACCGAAGAGTAAGAAAAGCAAAAAATGTCATTGATAAAAACATATCTTCAGCGGATTTTCGCCTTGAAGTGAGTGAAACTCTTTGTAAGCTTGGTCAGAAATCTAACATGAAGACAAAAAGATCTATCGAAAATGAAATTCAAGCTAAAAAACATAAAGGCCCGGCCCAACATGTTCCCCCAAAGGCCGTGCGCCAGGATCAAGTAGGACATTGGCCGATTTGGGTGGAAAAAAGAATACGTTGCAAATTTCCTAAATGTACTGGCGTTTCCCAAACTATGTGTGAAAAATGCGGTGTCTCATTATGCTACAACAAACAAAATAATTGCTTTAAATCGTTTCATATAACATAATTTATTTTTCAACTTTTAACTCAATGTTACAGAAATGTCACACTCCCTATAATACCTAATTAATAAATAAGGATGTATTTTTAAAACTTTTTAAAAATTAGGTGTCTTTTTATTTACCTATCGTGGGCTATAAAGGGTTAAAGGGTTATATTGCACAACTATGTCTGTATGTATGTATCCACGTACACAGCATGGTCATGTTACAGCGTTTGCTTCTAGTAACTCTATGCCCAAGTGTTCTTTGGTCAACTACTGAGACGTAAAATTTCTCTTAGATGGTACAGTGGTACATATTTATAATAATTTTCTGTGTTTAATTTTCCTTTATATTGTTACTGAGACTTCCTTTTCCAATGTATAGGATCTCTTACCAGAAACTATCACTAACTATTTTAATAATTTTGGCATTTTTAATACAAAAAAATGCAAAAATTTTTTCATGCACTTTCTTTCCTTGCTTTAACTAGCGCTAGAGGCTGTCTTACGGTCTCTGATACCGCCAACAATATTCGATCTCGCCACTCACATTAGGAGTGGGACCGAAACCGAAAACGAGCAGAGAGCGACGTTAGCAAAAATCCATTTATTAGTTCCTTGTAATTGTATGATTATATAATGGCAATTTTCTATTTACTATCAGAGTTTTTGCCAGAAATCTGCTTAGATGAAGTTGCTGTATAAATATTGCCCACACGTCTAATATGCCAGCACACTACCTACTAGACTACTGCGGCTGCTAAAAAGGGGGTAGTGTAGTTAAAGAATAAAAATTCTCTTTAATGACTTGCGCCTCCACAAGCCAAGCATATGCTGTATGGAAAAGTCGGGTCCTGCGTAACCACACAGTACTACAGTTCTGCCGTTAATAAGCACTTTTATCCTTTTCTATAGGTGATCAAGAAGACTTTAAATATACTTAGAGACACTAATCGCGATATGAGAATTGTATTACATTTTCAATCTGAGAGCACATAAGGTAGAGAAGTTTTAATAAGTGATGCAGCAGCCGTGAGAGTGTTCGAGAGAAAAGTCCTACGTAAGACCTTCGGTCCAGTGCGAGTTGACGATAATTTCGGCATCCGATCCAACAGTGGGCTGTATGTGCTCCTCAACGACATAGACATTGTGCAGCGTGTTAACATCGAGTAACATGAATGGACGAACTCTGGTAAATATATCTAACCCCCAAAATGGATGCCATTTCGTAGAACCCGTCGATGTAATGCCAACCGACACATAAACATCACGAAAATCAACACTTTGCTGATATACCAATGGACCACCAGAATCGCCTGCACAAATACATACCTGCACCTTTCTTGTCTGCACACAAGTGAGTGTGTAGTAAAGCCTCATGTTGCTGCACACATCTAAATTCACAACTGACAGGTAAACTCTCTGTTTTACATCAGAAGACTAACCCGTTTCCGTTGTACCAAAACCAATAGCAATCATCTGTAAGCCATCGTACGTTTTAAAACGCAGACGCGGGTAGGTAGGCAAACATGAATGAATTCTGTGAAATTAACATAACAATCCAAGCGTACAATAGCAATATCATGTGTTACATGACTCCCATCATTTGTATAATTGGGATGAAGAATGAACTCTTCGATGTCGAAATCCAAATAAGGATCAGCACAAAATTTTTGTCCATTTTTACTCACTTCACAATCTGGATCCGTCCTTCTATTCCACTCTCCCAAAGGTACGGGCGCCTTAATAAAGACAGAAGAGCCTTATCTACAATAGTTTACTTGCACTTGTACCCAAAATGAATTAAAAATTTTAAATTAGAAATTCGTTTCAATAGGACATGATAGGACTCAAATACAGGCCGCTTAAAACACATTCTACTCTAAAAACCTCATACTTTTATGTGCACCTCTGCCTTCTATTTTGTGTAAAGATTTGCCAAACAAATCAATCAACGATTTGTCTACACTTTAATGCGATAAATTAACGCTAAATTCCAAATCTAAGCGTTGTGTTCTATGAGTGTGTTGTGGTTCTATGCCAACAGTTTGTTTTACACTATTTAGCGGTTTTTCTTCTTCCGATTTGCTATTGAAATCGCTTTTTCCTTTCCTTTGTTAAAAAAAAACAAAATCATATCCCGTTTTTCTTTTAGGCTTGTAATGTCTTTATCACTGAGAATAACTCTGTCGAAAACAATACAACAACCAACCGCAATCAGATCAA
Organism: Sarcophaga subvicina; assembly: GCA_936449025.2. Classification (NCBI taxonomy): domain Eukaryota; kingdom Metazoa; phylum Arthropoda; class Insecta; order Diptera; family Sarcophagidae; genus Sarcophaga; species Sarcophaga subvicina. The sequence continues at coordinate 79,940,565 of OW388084.2, forward strand.
AGCAAAGCAAAGCATTTTAGCTAACGTTTTACAAAATTTTCGCAGACCGAAAAGAATTTGTAACAACCACCACCTTGCCTTTGATTATCTTTTAAGCGATGGTAATTTGGAAAATCTTATTGTTCAGTTAAACCACAATTAAATGAAATTTAAACGTACAGTGACCGTCAAAAGAAACTGTACACTAAAAACAAAATTCTAAAAATCATCAATCTCAACTTAAGGAGAGAGCCCGAAAAAATTTGACAATTTAAAATTTTTTGTATTTTTTTTAAAGTTTAAAATAAAAATAACGGTAATTTATAAATGTATTATTTTTTTAATGTACAGTTTCTTTTGACGCTCACTGTATATACAAGATATGTGTGTGTATATCTATTAGGGACTGTGGCAGCAATTCATTTGTACATTGATATGTACTTACTTAAGATGAATTACCAGGAATTATAAGGAAAATAAATACCATTATTTAATGGAAAAGTTCACATACATATGTAAGAGCGGTTATCGGTAGCGGTAGAAAGCTTTGGCATATCCATTGCGTAACTTTATGTTTCATATGCAGTTAACTGCAGTGCGAGCCACAAGTAATGGACCACATGGACCAGTGCAGCTCCTGTCCTAGGCGATGTGCTTACTTAACTTACTTAATTGTTCACTACAACCTTTTAGTCAGGATTACAATCTAGCTTCGCTCACCATTCATATTGTGTGTTTTAATGCTATACATGAGTGGTGAGACCTCAGAGTTTTTGTCAGCAGGCTGCAGAGGGAAAGTCACTGAAGAAATACTTTCTATATTTCGTTTTTTGCTGATGTCTGAGCTGGGGTTTGAACCACTGCTTTGCTTCTAATAAGGGAACACACTACTTACTAAAATACTGCGGCTTCAATGCAATAATCTTAAATATTATTTCATTCGAAAGGTCATATCGAAAGTCATATGAAAATAGCCACCACAAATTAAATCCAGTAAATCTCCACTGACAGCAGATCTGATACTCATCGAATATGGTTCTGGTGAAAGCAATACAATTGCACAAAATGTTTCCTGTTATTTCATTCTTCCCCAGACAGCCAGCCTAAACTCTGCCTTACTAAGAAGGTGAAACTTATTGAGGATCATAAATATTATTATATTCGCTACGGGCATTGAGCCTGACACAGCTTTGATCTGACTGACTTTTGTCAGGTTAGTCCCGCAATTCCCCATTCATCGCCATTTCATTTTCATTGACAGCAACTCTCCAGAGAATACAGCTTCATGAACAGCCACATACATAACTGGTCATTACCATTTAGTCAGGATTACAACCTAGCTTTTTACACTACGCATGTTGTAGGTGTTAATTTCATCCATGCCTGGCGGGAGCTAATGTCGACTCCGGACGACAGATGTTTGAGAAACTTTTTCATCGCAATTTTATTTTGTTTTCATACTTTTGCCAGAAATTAGCTGAGAGGAAGTCGCGGATTAAAGATATTTTTTACATTTCGAGTTTTTGTCTAAGCTGGGATTTGAACCGTGGCTGCGCGTCATCACGTAAGTCAGCACACTACCTACTAGACTACGGCACCTGCGTCCCATCACCATTCAATGATCATTTCCATTGATAGCAACTCTACAGTGACCCGGGAGGCCATAGCGTACAGTTTCATGAACAGCCGCATACATACATACATAATTGGTCATTACAAGCCTTCAGTCAGGGTTACAAGCTAACTTCTCACATCACTTACGTTGTGTGTGTTAATTTTATCCACGACTGGCGGTACCTACAGTTTTAAGACGACTTCGCCAGAAAGATTTTTTTGAGACACTTGTTACGGCCAATTTATTAATCCCAGAGCTTTTGCCAGAAATCTGCTGAGAGAAAGTCGCCGAAAGAAATATTTTCTTTATGTTTCGTTTTGTTGGAGATGTCTGGGCTTGGATTTGAACCGTAGGCTCTTGTCAGATAAGCCAAAATACTTTTTACTAGACAATGATGGTTTTGGTTTTTTCTTCAATCATTGCCTTTAAATTGAATAACTTTGTTTCCCCCATTTTTGGTTTATATAGTCCTTTGCTCGGATAGACCTATAGCACCATTATAATTACTTTTGTATGTAGTTAAAGCGTAAAAATATTCTTAACAGTTTTAATAACTATTCAGTAATTCTAGGGCAAATAAAAAAGAGGGCATTTATTGACCACTGGAAACTGGTTGAGCGACTATCCCTAAATAAACCTAAAAGTGATATTTGCCTGTAGCAAGGACCACACATTACACACTCTTAATACACCAAACTTAACCACATCCTAAACGCACACATACAAGTACATAAACACACATATATATAGCCACCAACAATTGTACATGTGCGGGTTAGCTTTAACGTGTGTAGTTTAGAGAAATTCAAACAAGTTTTCATGAAATGAAGATTGATGGCAATCAACGAACTATTTTGTATGCATAGCCAACCAAACCAAACATGTTTTTAGCCGTTAAAATAGGATCAACGGCTAAATTGATGGTTTTGAAAAACATACATGTGCATATGTGTGTTTATATATGTCTATATGCGTTACCTTTGTACAAAAAGGTTTCACAAAAATGTGTAAAGATAGGCTTTAGATTTATTGGTTACAAATATGGTTGAGCTTCAATCATAGTGGTGCACCCCAACTTAAATATGTATGGAATTATACGTTCTTATATATTTAAGTGTCTATGCTGAGACTGGTTCATGGTGTACATACAGTGAGTGTCAAAAGAAACTGTACACTATAGATAAAATTTTAAGAGTCACCAAACTCAACTTTTAACACTTAAGGAGTGTGCATGAAAAATTGGAAAAAATTTGGAATTTTTTTGTAATTTTTCTGTTTCAATTATAAAAACTGCAAAGAAATAAAATAAAAATAACGTAATTATTAACGTATGTTTTTTTAATGTACAGTTTCTTTTGACGCCTACTGTATATACAGTTTTGACAAGAATGGTGTTTTATATATAAAAAGATCATACCCCAGTATCCCTGCATACCTTTTAATATAATGGAGTGTATAAAAAGGGTTAAGTTTTTTAATATTTAATATTCCTATTAAACTCACACAAAAATTATCTAACTTGGCCTATAAATACTTCATCCCTGATGGCAATGCATGGTTATAGCAATGGTCGTGGGAAAAGGTGCTCCAATGTTATTTAATCCATCAAAGTTTTTTATTCCTTTTTTGGGAGATGTTGAGATTTTCTACGAAAAGACATTACGGTGTGAGAAAAAAAGAACAAAGGCAAGAACAAGCACAGTAAAATATTCTTTCGAAAATGAAATATCTAGATCCTGGTGTTTTGCTTTTACATCGCTTAACATTAAAATTATAAACAAAAGCTACAAAAACAAAACAATGCAGTAAACAAACATGTTTTCAAATTATCGTACTGCTTAATATAACAACAAACACCAGCATAAAAAATTGTAAACATGTAAACAAAAATACACAGACAACACTACAAGAATAAATGTAAACAAAATACACAAACAACACTACAATAATAAATGTAGACAACGATGTTTACGTTTATAGAGATTTCGAGAAGGCGAAGTCATGAACATTAGTCTTCAAGAACATTCATCAGGTTGTTTACTCTGCCATATAAAAGGCAAAGCAAAGCATGCCACGGAGTGATTGAAGTTTAGTCAGACTTGTGTGAAGACGTGGTGTCTTTGAAGAGAGTAATCGTGGTTTGAAGATCTCCATTACAAAGATCTGTCGAAGAATTGTCTACTAATTGATATTGTCTATGCAAAGGGTATAAACAGAGGAATAACAAAAAGGGCAATTGTTGTTGTTTACATAAAGTTGTTTACATAAATAGTGGCATACAGAATTGTGCGAATAATAAAGAATTTTAATTAAAACTAAATAGAAATGTATTTTTATTTTACGAGTATTTGCAATCTACGAGCTCATATTTTAAACGTTTTTAAAAGGTAAAAACGTAACAATATTCACTTCACCACATCCCATCTAAAAGTTCTACAGGAGTCATTTGCAGATAAGCAAATTGCGCTATGACTACCGAGGATATTTATTATTATTATAATTAAGCCCATAAATATCTTTACTTAATGGACATGCTCACATAGAGGTAAGAGGGCTAAAAATTTCCGCAAGCCGATTAGCTTGCGCTTGTAATTCTCCCGAGACTAAAAACTTTACTGTATGTCTGCCCTACATACGTATAATTAGCTAAAGAACGACTTTGTTGTAATATAATCCAGGAAATTAACTTGAATGACACATGATATTTTGCAATTGCCTAGTCGCCGCACTCTAATAGGCAGTGTATAGAGAGTTTGTCGCTCAAAACTCTGCTCATGCAACTAGAACAAAACGAAACATGAAAAATGTAACCAAAATGATGAAAATAATTAAAATTGCCATGAAAAGTTTCTCAAATCTGTTGCTCGAAATCAACGTTAAACTATAGGTCCCGTCACTCATGAATAAAATTAATACACGTAACATGGGTGGTGTCAGGAACTAGGTTGTAATCCTAACTAAATCGTTATAATGGCCATTTGAGCAAAGTGAGTAAGCAACTGCTTTAAAACGGTTGCTTGGGTGCAAGTTCTCTTGAAATCAAACAGGAATCATAATCGAGTAATGTTTCGAATTTATGGTCTTTAAACGTTTTTGACTGTCCAGAATGCTCTTTGAATTCAAAATCAACGTATTGTTACGAAAATGGTTTTACATCGTTTAACATTAAAATGATAAACAAAAGCTACAAAAACAATGGATTGGTTTACATGATCAACGAATAAACAACAAACATTACCAGAAATGATGTAAAGAAAATACACAAATAAAAATGAAAAAACTACCTATGTTTACATTTACAGAGATTTCGAGAACGCAAAGTCATTTTCCTTCAAGAGCATCCATCTGACTGTTTACCCTGCGATATAAAAGGCAAGACAAAGCAGGCAGCGGAGACAGTAAAAATTCAGTCAGTCTTGTGTGAAGACGCGTTGCGTGTGAAGAGAATAATTGTGGTTTGAAGATCTCCGCTTTAAAGATCGGTCCAACAATTGTTTTTGTTTACGCAAACGAATGTAAAGCAGAATAAGAAACGAAGAAATTGTTGTTGTTTACATCAAGTAGTGAACAGTGGCACACAGAATTGTGCGACCAATAAAGAAATTATTTAAAACTGAACACAAATTAATTTTTAAATTTTTTGGAATCTACGAGCTCATATTTCGAACGTTTTTAAAAGGTAAAAACTCTGGGGTTTTAGTAGAGCCTGATTATCGTATAACTCCACAAACAAACAGTGGCTCACATGTGCAGCTTTCTACGCAAAAAATCGCGATATGATGAAAGCGGCTCAACAAAGATTGTCGTAATACTGTGTTTTCGGCAGATTGAAAAGTTTTCAATCGTGAAAAGGAATTACGGTGTCCAAAACCACACATACGTACAGATAAGTGGTCATTACAGTATTTCAGTCAGGATTATGACCTTGCTTCTCACACCACTTACGTTGCTTGTGTTAATTTTATACATGAGTGGTGGAAGTTGCATTGTAATGTCGACTCCAAGCGGCAGATTTTTAAAGAAACTTTTCATGGCAATTTTACTTGACTCTCAGAGTTTTTGCAATAAATCTCCTGAAAGGAAATCGCCGAAGAAATATTTTTTCATATTTCGTTGGGTTGAAGATGTCGGACCTGGGGTTTGAAGCGCGGCCTCACGTCTTTAAGGCTTAGAGCTTACTGCGTCGATGACTAAACTCTAAGAAAAATCGATTCCTCTTCTACTATTCAAAAGCAGCAATTAAGACGCCAAAAATCTATATACATCCCGGCAATTTTTATATTCCAGTGTTTCATTTCTAACAAATTCTTTAAGAAGCAAAGCAATTTTGTGTCATGATACTTATTATCACCCTTTTAGAAATGCTAGAAATATGGTAAGACATTCTAGTCTTGGCAGTATAATAATGAACTAACTTGAAAAATAATGTACATTTAAGCACTTTAATGAGTAAGGAATAGTTTTAAAACTTCTTCAGTCACTTAAATTTTGTTTTTGCAACCAAATTAAGTCCATAGAGCCACAATACGCTGCAGCTGTAATCGTTTGGCCATAATATTTTCATAGATTTGTGTGTAAATGGGTTAAATTTTACAAGTTTTATTACTTCATTCATTGCCTTAATTTTATTATCTTACACATACAAATACACTCACACATATACTCACACATTTACTCCTTTAGAAGCTCTCTTTCAAATTGCCATTAAAAAGGATTAAAACCCCGAGAATAAAAACCCAACCAAAAGGGGTGAAGAAAAAAACACCGTAAATTGAAAGCAAAATTTAAATGTGGGCGTGATTGGGGTGGGTGGTTAATAAACTTATACTGCCCATATTACAAAAGTGCTTTAAATTCATTCAAATTGAAATGAACAAAAACTTTCGGAGCCAAAACAAACGGCACGAGAAACTAAAAGGAATCCAACTGCAATGCTAGTCAACAGAAGTATTTTAAAACACAAAAATAAGGAATATTTACACGTTTTCCGCCATTAAATTCTACTTAAAATTAGACCATCTTGTTTAGGGAGTTCATAAACAGTACACGAGTAAAAAAAAGTGTTTCGCGGATAATGGCAAAAAAGTTTGGAAACAAAAGGAAAACAAATTTATTTTGTGTGATAATGCGGTTCACTTACTTAAAGGAAATAGAGATTTCGTTTATGAAATTAATTTACAATGGGAATTGAAAGATAAAATATGCTAGTAGGTAGAGTGTTGGCTTATAAGACGAGGAATGTTCGTGGTTTTAAACATCGCTTAGACAACTCAAACACAGCGAATTCTGAAAATGTTTTCTCTCGAGCGACTTCTGCCCAGCAGTCTTTCAGCAACAATTCTGAAAGTAAATAAAACTCCTATGAAAAGTTTCTTAAATTAGCCGTTCGCAGTCGACTTTAAACTGTAGGTCCTGCCAATCATGTATAAAAATTAACACACACAACATGGGTGTTATAGTAGACTATGTTGCAGTCCTGACCAAAAGTTTGTAGCAACTATTTAAGTAACAATTTCTAAAGTCCTAAACGGATTCTCTAAAATTGTTAAGCACCTACTGAGCGGTTTTTAAAATTTGTATTGCCCACCCAGCCAATACGAAAAATACGATACATCGTTTAACATTAAAATTGTTAACAAAAGCTAGAAAAACGAAAACAATGAACTTGTTTATATGATAAAAAAAGTAAATACAAATATACCAACAAAAACCAATATAAAAAAGGAATAAATAAGTAAACAAAAATGCATACCTTTGTGGACCTGTGCAGGGCCACAATTCAGTTCAATCTCAGAAATTTTTTAACCAATGCAAAAGATCGTCTTAACATCAAGGAAACTATAAAGGTTTTCAACGAAAACGGATTAGTTAAAAAATTTCTGAAATTTTTTAACCCTATATATACTTTAGTAACTGTATGTATGTGTTTATTACATTGAGTAATTAAGTCATTTGATTTTGCAATGTCCAGGCATCTTAGATTATATTGGCAGCCATCACACAACGGCATAGTAAACTTGGAACATTTAAGGTCACAATGTAACATCATGCCACTAGAACTCCTGTCTGGCATTTCTCTTCCATCCCGATAGTTTAATAAAAATCAATAATAAGTTGCTTATTTCTTGCCTAATGCATTTAAAACATGCTTAATGTCTCATCATTCTTAATCCTGTTAAATCAAATACTTCCACGGGTGCTTCTATTTCTGTCTCTACACGAAGTAATTATAAATTCGTACACCTATACTCTGATGCTTTAATTTCTGCATTACACGTCGCATAAATTGATGAATGCTGTCAGCCTGTTGTAAGTTATTTTTATTCAACATTGCAATAACTGTTACAGAGCTATTGGCTGACAGCAAATCTTGTTACAACGTTAGACACTTAAGTGTTCATAATGAGTATACAAACTGCATGATTGTTAATCAAATGGAGTTTTAAGTAAGAAATGTTTTGAAAACAAATACAATAGAAGAGTAGTATGATGATTGTGAACAAAAACGACTGTTAGACAGCCTACATTTACCTATCATCAACATCGCGATGTGATGAGACTTGCCAGCAACAATTTTCAATGTCAGCGGTCATCTGCCTGGGGATTGTCGTTACAATTTCATGCATTTCTTGTGATGCCTTCTATGGACAGGAAGCCTCAGGTTAGGATCGAGAATACTGGTTATTCAAAAATACTGACAAAATTTGAAACCCTCGAGATTATTGTTTACATGCTACCACACTATGGCTTCTTCGGGAAGTTCAAGACATTTATTCCGTGCAGAACTAAATCGAAAATTATTTGTTGCTCACTTGTAATTTCAACCGTCGCCTAGCAAGGCGGCTGTCAAGCTAATGAGTACAATCTTTATGATCTCTATAAGGTATTTCGACTTCCGTGAGTCACTCTGCCAGATGTTGGCGCCTAACTACAAGCATATCATATGGATACCTTATATGGCGGTATTCCAAGAAGATATACCTTGGCCATTAACAACCCGATTAACGGATTTCGGCCCGCCACAACACATCCTTCCAGGCGCTTCTGCTTCTTTCGTCCCTACGCCAGTTGGTCACACCATGGTCGAACACATACAAGGTCGTCCTCTTCGCCGACTTTCGTAGATCGCCGCATCAAATACCCGTCTCGCAGGAGCATCATCCTCTATTCGAACGACATGACCGAGCCAGCTCAGTCGCTGGATATCAATACGCTGCACAACGTCTATGTCGTTGAAGAGCTCATACAGCTCACTGTTGGGTCGGATGCTGAAATCATCGCACTGGAACGAAGATCTTACGTAGGACTTTTCGCTCGAATACACTCAAGTCTGCTGCATCACTGCTTAATAGGGTCCATGCCTCTGCGCCATAAAGAAGCACGGGTAGGATGAGCGTATTGTAGAATATTAGTTTTGTCGTACGAGCGACGTCTCTGCTACTCAATTGCCTCATGAGACCATAGTAGCACCAGTTGGCAAGAGTGATCCTGCGGCTGATCTCCAGACTGACATAATTTTTGGTGGTAACGGCGGAGCCAAGATAAATAAATTCCTTGACTATATCAAAAGTTTAGTTTACGGCCATAATCTGAGAATCAATACGCCGTACGTCTCTACTTGTGGATAACATATACTTTGTTTTGCCCTCATTTACTGCCAGACCCATCTTAGTAGACTCCCGTTTAATAGCACTAAAGGCAGCAGTAACATCTCGCTTGGTACGCTCTATAATGTCGATGTCGTCAGCGTATGCAAGCCGCTGGATGCTTTTTTGAAAAATAGTGCCATTGCGATGCTCTCCCACCTTTCGCAGTACATTCTCCATGACGAAGTTAAAGAGCTCGCATGTTAAGTGGTCGTCTTGTCTGAAACATCGCACGGTATCAAAAGGTTCGGAGAGATCTATTCCTACCTTGACGGAGCAGCAGGAATTGGTCAACGTCATTCTGCATAGCCTTATCAGCTTCGCAGGTATTCCGAGCTCAGACATTGCGGCAAAAAGACGATCCCTTATGGGGCTATCGAGCGCTGCCTTATAGTCGACAAAAAGATGGTGCATGTCGATTTATACTGCGAATGAAATTAATAAAAAACTGCAAACTTGGGATTGACAATGTGGTGTTCGATTGCAACAACGTGTATGAGCAGCTTCGGACAAAATAGCTCGTCATAATCTGGTTAAAGCTAGTTAGACGGTTCATGGAAAGTTTGCTTTTACTATGAAGGAGCAGGCACTCAGGCATCACATTCTGGCTACTCATGCAAAACGCATTAGCCTTGCTCGTACATCATTTGCATGATTGAAGAGCCAAGAAAGGGCATGAAGAATGAGGTTATTCGCTTATGCTCAGTGTTATGTCTTACAAAATAGACACAGATAGTGATAACCTGTCTCTAATTCGATCTTCACACCCATTGTCTTAGTCTGCAGCTGTCACAAAATTTGTAGTCCTAACGACAACTAATTGCCACAGTTTTAGGGTACGTAGGGTAGAACAACAGAAAATTTATTGCCACAGTCTAGAGGTACATGTTGCCGTACTTGTAACATTATAATGATGATTACTATCGCTACTACTACAATGTCATTCCATTGTTATGCAGCCCCTTTAAACTACACATACATATATGTATGTTTAATAGGAATGGCAATGTAATTTAAATTATAGGAGGACAACACACCGTTTCAAATGACTGATAATGTTCGTATATGTAGCCGTGTACAGATTTACAAAAGTTAAGTAATGAGCAGAGAGATTGTTGGTCATATTAAGGCTGTATATGAACAGTTGAATAGACCCTTATATAACGGCAAAACATCTTAACTTGGCAGACGTTAGGGAAGACAAAAGTTGAGCGAAATAAAAGTAAACAAGAGATTTTCTTATTCGACATGAGTTAATCAACCTACAGCGTATTGTACAATGCAGTTATGGTTTGTTTAATTAGATACCAGTGTAAATTCTTGTTTAACTGACCAAAAATGTCATCTTTAGCCTTTTGGCTTTCAACACATACAAAAAGGACTTCATTGGACATCCTCTTATTATTCCATATAATCTCTGCCAATATTTTCTTTTCTAATGAATACAAAATGTTCCAGACAAATACGGTGGACAGCAAATAAGAAATAATAAAGAAATACACAAAAAAAGGAAGAAATAACTGCAGTCTTCAGACAACTTAATCGAGTGATTAGAAAAACATTGTGTTGTATGGCATACAGGACCAAAATATAAAGATAAAACACTGTAACACACATATCGATAAAGGTTTACACCACACAGTTCAGTATCATGTATATACACACACACACATCTGTAAATATTAGATTCTAGCTTATGTGGATGCATGTACATAAAGAGTTATTACTCTCGAGAGAAATATGTGCATGCGTCAGTTATTTTTACTCAAATCTAATCGTACTGGAAGCCAAATCAAATATTGGAAATGAAGACCTATAAACTTAAGTTTAAAATCATAAGCGACACTGCAAAATATCCCCAATGAAGTGACATTTTTAAGGCAGTATTGGATACAAAAGTTTGAAAGACTTTAGACTTTAAATGATCAATCCCTAGTAATGAGTTGACAGTTTTGATCGAACCGTTTTGGTAGCACTGTATAAAAAATGTTCCCACATTATAGGTTTTTGTTTGAATTGTAATATTGTTATGAAAATGGTAATAGTGTTTTGCTTATAAACAAAAGCTACAAATACAAAAACAATGAACTTGTTTACATTATAAACAAGTAAACAAAAATATACCAACAAACACTAGTATAAAAACAATAGAGGATAAACAAGTAAACAAAAATGCAGCAACAAACACTGCAAGAATAAATGTAAACAAAAATACACAAGAAGTCGCCGTGGTCTAGTAGGTAGTGTGTTGGCTTACTAGACGTAAAGTCCCAGGCCAGACATCAAGACAAAATACAAAAAATATTTTTTCGGCGACTTCCTCTCAGCAGATTTCTGGCAAAAACTCTGAGAGTAAATAAAAATTCCCAAGAAAAAGTTTTTCAAAAATCTGTTGTTCGGAGTCGACTTCAAACTGTAGGTCGCACCACCCATGTATAAAATTAAAACACACAACATAAGTGGTGTGAGAAACTAGGACGTTGTACAATGGGTCAATTCAACATCCGGGGTGCTGTACTTGTCTGTTGCTGACAAGTACACATCCTCTAATCTAACCTAACCTAACCTAAAATACATAAACAACAATAATGAAACAAAGATGTAATCTCGAGAAGGGGAAGTTCCGGACAATAGCCTTCAAGAACATTCATCAGACTGTTTACCCTGCCATATAAAAAGCAAGACAAAATAGGCGAGTTATTTAGTGACGTTCAGTCAGTCTTGTGTGAAGACGCGGTGCGTTTGAAGAGAATAATCATAGTTTTAAGATCTCCGTTACAAAGATCTGTCCAACAATTGTTATTGTTAACGCAAAAGACTGTAAAGAGTTAAAGCAATTGTTGTTGTTTACATCAAGTTGTAAATGTTGTTAAAACTAAAATTTGTTTTTATTTTTATTTGCAATCTACGAGCTCATATTTTTAAAGGTTTTTAAGAGGTAAAAACATAATAATATTTTATATTAATTTGTAATCTTATTTAACTTTCAGTTGGTAATGTGCCTTTTTAATTATTTTCTTTCTTTTGGCCATATTCCCTGTAGGACAATAAAGTTCCATTTGAAACGCTTTTATTTGCATTTCAATTGTATTTCAATTTGAAATCATTTTCCATAAAGTAACCATAAACTGGTGTGCCAATAGTTTAGTGCGACATTTATGGAAATTGCACTCAAAAATTAGTTTCAAATAGCAACCAGAACTAATTGATCTTAACGGAGCGAATAACCATAGCCAAGGGTAACGACAGCCGAGTACTACAACTGCAGGACAAGGGCAATGCAGTTGGTTGTATTAAATTTAATGCTCTGTTATGGTATTAAATTTTTTAATAGTCTTTGCCATTAGAGGGACTCCCATAAGGCTTACGTTGCAAATACACAGAAAAGTATGTATTCCATGCATTTCTTAGTTGGTAGTTGTAATGTATTTTTTAACAATTCTTTAAAACTTTAAAATATTGCTACGTTTATACCTTTTAAAAACGTTTAAAATATGAGCTCGTATATTGCAAATAAAATAATAATAAATTTGTGTTAAGGTTTAATTAAAACTCTTTATTATTTGCACAATTCTGTGTGCCACTGTTCACAACCTGACGTAAACAGCAATAGTTGCTTTTCTTTGTTATTCCTTTGTTTATACCCTTTGCATAAACAATAACAATCACTAATGGTGCGTGGCCACGATCAAACTGAACTGATAAAATGTTGCATATGTGTTGGTAATATTTGTTTTGCTTAGCACAGCAACACATCAAAATTGAACCTTCAAACTGCATGTATTATTGTTGTGAAGAAGAAAAGAGCATGTGGTTTATGCAATGCAAGCAGCAAAAATCAAAGGTATTTTGGTGTTCTTCAAACTCTTCTCAGTCTGTGCCTTTGACGACAGTTTTCTGTATGTGTGAGTACGGTTTTACCAATACAATCACAAAAATAGCAAATTGATCAGTTCAGTTTGATCGATCGGACAGGCTACTTAAGCAATTATACGACAGATCTTTGTAACGGAGATCTTCAAACCATGATTACTGTCTTCAAACGCACCGCGTCTTCACACAAGACTGACTGAACTTCACTAACTCACTCGTCTGCTTTGCCTTGCTTTTAATATTGCAAAATAAACGGTGTGATGAATGTTCGTGAAGGCGAATGTTCGTGTCTTCGCATTCTCCAAATCTTTATAAATGTAAACATTGTTGGTTCCATTCATTATTCTTGCCGCGTTTGTTGCTGTATTTTTGTTTACTTGTTTTCCATTTTTTATGCTGGTGTTTCTTATTATATTAAGTAGAACGATAATTTGTAAAAAGGGTTGTTTACTGCATTGTTTTGTTTTTGTAGCTTTTGTTTATAATTTTAATGTTAAGCGATGCAAAAACAAAACACGAGTATCTTGATTTTTCATTTTCGTAACACTATGTTTTGTTTTATGAATTCCTAAACACATGGATGTTATAACAATAATTATGGTATTCTGTGTGTAGTATTGCATTCATAATCTTGAAGTGCTATTTAAAGAAATGTCAATTTCGAAAAAATACGGCCCAATAACGCCTACAGACTGTAATTCACTCCAGTCACATTTACCCAATACAACGGCTTTCACAATCAATTTTTTTCCGATACTGACATGAAATAATTCTGCTTGAAGCGTATGAACTGACACGGAAGTGTTCGGAAATGTCTGAGGAAGAGACAATAGACGGGATATTTGGTAATTGTTGCTAATTACCAGTTAAAAAATACACAACCCAATTTAGTTTAATATAAAGGCACAATTCAATTTATTTTAATAAGCGTACTTCTCTTTCTTTTAATCAGAGCACAAATCTAATTTAATTCTAATTAAGGCCGTCGATGCTGCTTCGTTTGTGTCCACAAGAGAAAAAGACAAAATTAACAATGGCGATTCTTATAAGATGTATTTTTGTAGTCGGTTAGTTGGGCGACCACGCCGAAAACAGTGCAGCTACACATGCACCTCAACAAAAATACTTTTTTAAATTCGTATAAGCATCATGGAATTCAGCAAAGCATTGGTGGTCCAACTGGTTGCTTTATTTCAAAACTGTTGCATCCTGCACTGGACACCAGGAAAACCAAGGGACTTCTTAACGCGTATGGACCACTATTAATAGCGCGCTATCGTTACCGCTTTAAAAAAGATGTAGCCTAGCTTTTCGCGTAGATAAGATATAATGAAAATGCATGGAGCATAATCGCGGGAATAAATTCTCTTCCTCTTTCGTCCTTTAAAATTGTAAAAAGGAAAAAATTATCATCATATCTGACCTATGAAATTTTTGGCAGTACATTTGTTTTACAAAATTTTCTTAAACTTTTTTGTAGACAAGAAGAAACAATTAAAAATTATTGTAAAAGAAATAAAAAGCATCTTAAATGTAAACTTCTTCCAATAAAGAGATTGATTTTAATTAAAAATTGTGTCAACAAAATAATTTCGCATTCTATTTTGCCTTTTTAGCACCACCCACCCATTAAACAACCTGGTCATATAGTTTCTCAGCAGCCAGCATATTTAAATTGGCATGTAGACATTGTAGAATTGAAATCAAATGTTAAGAAATGAAAGTTAATTAAACAGTATCCAACAGAGAGAAAGTATGATATACCATACCTTAAATAATTCAATTCAATTCAATATTAAAATCATCTTACCTGGCGTTGTCAACCCAATTGCTGTGGTAACCATACAGTTTTTGTTATTGAAAGATATAAAGAAAAAAGTTGAAAACCATGGAACAAAATTTTAAAAATCACATTTGTTTCCTAACAATGTTTTTTTCAATAAATACTTGTAAACATTTTAAGAAATAATTTCAATAAAAAGTCGCTTAAAATAGGCAGCATTGAGAAGCCTCGCGTGAAAACTAAAAACACAGAACATATAACCAAAAGAATTAAAGAGCTGAATGAGCGTCTGAAATAAAGGACAAGAGAAACAAAAATTTAAAAGAGGAGTAAGAAGCAGAGTTATCTTCCTAGCTAACTAATGACAGGCAAAAAACTGACAGTGCCGGATATTCTAACATTCCAAGGCTATTGAAATTTAAGTTTGCATCTCTTTATGGCAGAACAGAGACGGAGAGTGTAATCTCCATCACAAAACCTGTGTTTCACAAACTAAGCATTGCTTGCCACGCTAAAAACCTTATCAAGTTCCTCTACTTTGAGACTGGGCCTGAAAATTCTAAAACCTGCTGTAATTCGTTTTGAAGTAACCACCACGATGTATACTAATCTTCATCGCCATACCTCGTCAGTTCATTGCTTCATACAGAATCAATCACACTACTGCTCTATACCTTTCCAAGAGCCTTGTGACAAAATACTACAAAAACCTTCCCAACTCCAGCTTCATTGGTGATGAGAAACACGTTAGGGTACCTATAGCAGAGTTTCACATGGTTCCCTAAGTAAATACCCGTATCTGCGTTCATTTTCAAACCCTCTTTTAAAAAGCCGCTTCAGTCTACTATGTAGGGGCTCAACCCCTGGCTCAGATATCTCGAACTAAATGAAATATAAAAAAAAAATATTTCTTTCGGCAGCTTTCTCTCAGCAGTGTTCTGTCAAAAACTGTGAGTAAATAAAATTACCATGAAAACTTTCACATAAAAATCTGTCGTTCGCAGTCGCCTTTAACCTCTACGTCTCGCCAATCATGTATGAAATTAACACACAAAACATAAGGTGGTGAGAAGCTAGGTTGTTATCCTGGCTGAAGGGTGGTAATGGTCAATTCAATAAGAAAGTGAAGATCGTATAACTACCAGTAAACACCCTACTCCACGTCATTGCTTCCTGTCAATAAATGCCACCAACGGCAGCTTGTTGATATTACACGCCCTGACCATATAATCCGTAAAACCCGGAACTATGGAGCGTGAGCCCATATCGAGAGCAATAATAATCCTGGCGTAACTAAACTCTATTAAGCAAGCCAAACTCCATCAAATAATCTCAAATCTCCGTGGTTTTCGAGACCAAATCAACAACGATCATAATGCTTACATACCGAACTGTGCTGTCTTACCAAAACCCCGTTAAATAATACCAAATTAGAATCTCCATGGAAAGTAGCCAAAAATCATCCCAAAGCCTGATTCACCCGATATGCTGATACTGTGCGAAAGGCAGAAATTACTCGGAGGGCAGATCTCCTGTAGGCCCCATCAACTCCTATTCTATATGTCTTCTTATCCATAGCCTCGGCCCATATAGGGGCTGCATATAGAGCAATCGATCTAACCACTCTCATCAGCAATTGCCTCTTCTCCTGTCTCGGACCTCACAAGTTGGGCATTATCCGCGCGAGTGCGCCCGTTGACGCCGCACACTTCCTACTAATATACGTCACGTGCGCCTTGAATGTGAGTCTGTTGTCAATCATAACTCCTAAGTACTTGATAGACTGCTTCGATGTTATCCTTTGTTCGCCGACAGTTATGTTGATGTATTCCATTTTCTTTCTACTGCTTACTAATACGACATCCGTTTTATGGTCAGCAAGTTTCAGACTATACTCGCGATCCAGCTTCTAACTCTGCTAACTGCCGCATTGGACGTTCGTTCCAAATTATCAAGGTGTTTACCCCTCACCACGAGGGCTATATCGTCCGCAAATCCGAATATTTGTGCGCCCGTAGGAAGCCTAAGCCTCAGTACACCATCATACATGGCGTTCCGAACCCTGTGGTACCCTGGCTGCACATGACTTTCTGCCTTCGTTTGTATCATACAAAAGTACCCTATCCTTAAAGTAGTCCACTATGAGTTCCATCAAATATCCAGGTACGTCCCTCTCATCAAAGAATGCATGTGTTTTTTTTTTTTTTTTATAGCTTTACGAGCTAAAGGTTGGGAATCTTCGAAAGACATTGGTAGCCCGGCCTACCAAAGTGCACGATTCGCCGCAAGACTTACTCTCGGCTTGCTAAACGCATACGTACTAAACCCAACCTAGTTCGTCACACTTCCATTAAGTCGCCCCCCCCCGGGACCACAATCAAGTATTACATCGGGGGAGGTAAAGATTCAGCGAGTGCTGCTATCCATTTCTGCTGTTCTTGCTCTCTCTATTATTCTCTGTTGTACTAAAACTTCTTTCGCGAATAAACATACCGCGTTCCAGTTTTCGCGCGATGTTAACATCAGATTAACCACGTTGTCGGGAGTCACCTGGGAACCGATCGTCCTCTCAAGGAAATTTCATCGGAATTCGTAGCGCGGGCAAGTAAAGAATATATGCTCCGCTGTTTCACTTGTATCCAGACATGATGGACACGCTTCATCCACGTCATGCCCATACTTGTAAAGGTATGTCCTATAGCATCCGTGGCCCGTTAGGAACTGAGTAAGGTAAAAATTCACCTGGCCGTGCTTCCTTCCAGTCCATTCTTCTATATTCGGTATCAATCTGTAGGTCCATCTTCCCTTTGTGGAAGAAGTCCACTCGTGCTGCCACCTATTCATTATATCATCATTCACCTGGTCAGGGTGCACTCGCCCCGTTCTCCTACTTATTAAACGTTTTCTCCTCTCTATCTCTACCAACATTCGTAGCGGCATCATTCCCGCTAGCACCAAGGCTGCATCCGTAGATACTGTGCGAAAGGCAGAAATTACTCGGAGGGCAGATCTCCTGTAGGCCCCATCAACTCCTATTCTATATGTCTTCTTATCCATGGCCTCGGCCCATATAGGGGCTGCATATAGAGCAATCGATCTAACCACTCTCATCAGCAATTGCCTCTTCTCCTGTCTGGGACCTCCCAAGTTGGGCATTATCCGCGCGAGTGCGCCCGTTGCCGCCGCACACTTCCTACTAATATACGTCAGGTGCTCCTTGAATGTGAGTCTGTTGTCAATCATAACTCCTAAGTACTTGATAGACTGCTTCGATGTTATCCTTTGTTCGCCGACAGTTATGGTGATGTATTCCATTTTCTTTCTACTGCTTACTAATACGACATCCGTTTTATGATCAGCAAGTTTCAGACCTATACTCGCGATCCAGCTTCTAACTCTGCTAACTGCCGCATTGGACGTTCGTTCCAAATTATCAAGGTGTTTACCCCTCACCACGAGGGCTATATCGTCCGCAAATCCGAATATTTGTGCGCCCGTAGGAAGCCTAAGCCTCAGTACACCATCATACATGGCGTTCCATAGTATTGGGCCCAGCACCGAACCCTGTGGTACCCCTGCTGTTATTGCGTATGACTTTCTGCCTTCGTCTGTATCATACAAAAGTACCCTATCCTTAAAATAGTCCACTATGAGTTCCATCAAATATTCAGGTACGCTCCTCTCATCAAGTGCAGCCAGGGTGGCGTCCCAATCTGCCGAATTGAATGCGTTTTTGACATCCAGGGTGATGATTGCGCAATACTCCTTATCACCTTCAAACCAGCGGTCACCGCTGATGGCCTCTTTCGCTACGGTAATGACCGCCTCCATTGCGTCCACTGTGGAGCGCCCTTTTCGGAAACCAAATTGGCGATCCGACAGGCCGTCTCTCTCCAATATCGTTTCGAGTCTTCTACATATTATCTTCTCCAGCAGTTTACCTACGGTATCAATCATACAAAGTGGGCGGTAACCTGTTGCATCCTGCGCACCGTTGCCCTTCGGGATGAGAACCAACCTCTGTCGCTTCCATATCCTTGGGAATTTCCTCTCCTGAATGCATGTATCAAATACTTTCCTAAACACCTCAACGTTGTTCTCTATAGCCACCTTAAGTGCGACGTTTGGGATTCCATCAATTCCCGGAGCCTTCCTGAGTTTCATTTCCTTCCAGACTGCATCGAATTCCTGGCCGCTGACTTCAGGAATGTCATCGTGCGACATACTGTCTCGCACAGCATACGTGATCTCGGCCCTCTCCGGAAAGAGGCCTTCAACAATTGACTGCAGCTTCTCCGCGCTTTCCGTGGCCGGTGGTCGAAAGCAATTCAGCTTCCTCATTACCACCTTATATCCCGTGCCCCAGGGATTTTCATCCAAATCGGCACACATTTCCCTATAGCACCTTCGTTTGCTCCTGTCAATGGCCCAGTTAAGGTTGGCTCTGAGCACTTTGTATCTTTCCCGAAGTTCTGTGAAGTCATTGCGACCCCTTGCTCTCTGGAATATCCTCCGCGCTCTATTACATTTCCTTCTTAATTCAGCTATCTCCGCGTTCCACCAATAAACGTGTTTCCTGCCTGGCAGGTGAGACTTCCGCGACATAGACGCACTGCAGGCTTCCGTTATACAGCGCATAAGTTCCACCGCCATGTTGTTTGCGCTTCCGGTCACCCGAATGTCGCTCATCGCGAGAACAAAGGTTTCCTCATCAAAAGTAGAGTCCCTCCACAAGGGATTAGGAGGGGCGGCAGTAGTGGGGTTCACTGCAGCGCGTTCCTGGATATCAAAAATGATCGCCCGATGGTCGCTATGAGTGTAGACATCGGACACAGTCCAATTCGATGTCGTTGCCAGTGTATCGCTGATGAATGTTAAGTCAATCTTAGAACTCCTTCCATTTCTCGAGAATGTATCAATCTGCCCACAGTTGAGTAAGACAACCTCCAGAGTTGCAAATGCGTCAAGCAGGCTCTCACCTCTTGGGTTCGTGTACGCTGAACCCCATTCCACTGCCCATGCATTAAAGTCCCCGGCAATCACCACGGGTCTTAGATTTCTGGCCTCGCGAACGATGTCGTCCAATCTGAGTCTGTACTCCTCCATTGATAGGCTGGGGGGGAGATAACAGCTGAAGAAATGTACCCCATTAACAGTGCATTTCACAAAGCCTTCTCTCCTGTTGTCAACATTTCCCACTGGGAATTTACCGCATGACCATATCGCTGCCTTGTTGCATTTACTGGTAGCCCAACGCTGATTGTCAGGTGCCCTATAGTGTTCACTCAAAATCGTAAGGTCTATTTTCTGCTCCCGGACTGTCTGCTTAAGAAGCTCCTGCGCCGCTTCGCAGTGGTTCAAATTCAGCTGCAAGATCCTCATTTTCCTATGTTCATCATCCTCCGCCGAGCTGCCAGGTACTGTGGACACTTAGGTCCCCCCGTGACATGTTTCGAGTCCACATTACGATCGCTCCTACAGAGTAGGCAGTGAGGGTCACCACTACAAGTTTTGGCAAGGTGGTCTTGCCCTCCGCACTTGAAGCAGTGTTTTGACCAATCACTCCTACTGCCGCAATTTCTAGCTACGTGCCCGAATTCTAGGCATTTGTAGCATCTCCTTGGGACAACTTTCCTCATTAACCGGCAAACTGTCCACCCGACACGCAGTTTGCTTACCTCTTCCGCCCTGCTAGCCAGCTTCGTTGGTATTACAATTATTGCCGTCCGGGTACCCCCTGGAGCACTTCTTATCGTCCTGATAGCCGATGGGTGTAATTCTCCTATTTGTTCTCTCCAAGCGGTTATTATTTCATCTTCCGTGGTAACCTCGTCCAGGTATCGCAGTTCAAATGTTGTCTCCTGAGTTATCGTCCTGACCTCTATATCATCGGACAATATGGTCTTCAATTTGGATTGGTGAGTTTCTGTAGACGCCTCAGCCGATCTTCTAAATTCCAGCAGAATTTCACCCTTTTGTGTTTTCTTAACAAGGTGAACGTCTTCGCCAACTGACTTAAGCTCCGGGGCATTCCTAACCTTCCTCAGGATGTCTGCAAATGAGAGCTTCTCCGTAGGTTTTATTATCATTGCATCCGGTCTTGGGGGCTTTTTGCGCTTCCTTGTATTGAGCACCCAATCATTGGGCTCTGTGCTCATTTCCACTCCGGTACCCGGTACTTCAGCATCCCGATTTATTACACCTTCATTAGTACGTACTGCTCCTTTCTTCGTATCATTGCCTCCAATTTTTGAGGTTGGGTCAATTGATCCCTCCAGTTGAATTGGTCTGGTCCTCTTCGGAGGTGTTCTCCTAGGTTTTCCCAATTCTTCTCTCTGCCTCTTGGAAACACAAGGTGTCTGCTGTTGAAGGCTCGTCTGCGTGCTTCTATCATTAGTTCTGATCCTTTTCTCTTGTTCCTCAACTTTATCCTTAGCGGCTTGCTGATATAGTGACGATATAGAAGCCACTAAGTCGCGCATCGCTTGGTGTATGGACCTCCTTCCTCCGCCCATCATCTCCACGAGTTCAGAAATTTTATCGCCTAGTTTGGTGAAATCATCCACCTCTTTTTCAGGATCCTTGTTCCTCTGCAACTCCGGTGGTGACGAGCGCGATCGCTCGCCGTTCTGCCTCAGCGGTGGAGAGTGGAGTAATCTCGAAGCTCTCCGGAAAGGATTCAGGAAAGGGCTGTCCTGCTGGGTCTCCTTTGCACCTTCGGTGCCGGCTGGAGAATTAGCGCCTGTAGGGTTGTGTGAAATGTTTTTTATAAATTCCATTCTATTGGGTCCCAACTTGGAGCCGTTATCTTGGATTCGTTGTGTAGTTACCCTTGTTGTGGTCCCATGGTTATCTTTGCAATGCAGGGAGGCCATGCGAGGGTTGACACAAGTCCTCATGAGAGCTTGTGTTCAGAGCCAGACCGGGAGCTAAACAGAAGAATTACTTAACTGCCCCTACACCCCAACTCAACAGGACGAGTCCAAGATCGTTCTCCAAGGCTTGCCAGGTTTTAACGGGACGGAGACAGATGGTGTATTAGCCTGAAAGCCGTCTGTACCAGGTTTCACTCCAGCACATATTGGTAACAGAATACCCCATCCGCCAGCCCATGTCATCAAATCATAATATTTCAGCGTAGTCCAGTATGCCATAATCAGAATCTTACTGGTATCAATTCTGATGCCTATACGACTAGGCTCCGATCGTCCACATCCGTTAGGAGCGTGCTCACACGCATGACGGTCTGTGATTCCCACGGTGCTAACGTGATACCACGGTAGTTCAATGCATTGAGCGGCATTGTTTCGCTTTGAAGCGTGAGCGTCATTGGGTATATGCTAGACTTTTCATCCGCACCCTCTACCCCTGCCCTCCCATTTAGTCGCCTTTTACGACAAGCAGGGAACCACTGTGGTAGAATTCTAACCCGCTACCACACGGGTAAAAGAATAAAGAATGCATGTGTGTATGTATGTATGTGTGTGTATACGTATGTATGTAATCTATTTTTGTTGTTCCAGCTAAGCAGGTGATTGTTCTACTGTAGCACGTCCTAGGGTAATGGGGCTGCCAGCTTTCGATACCCAGAAACAACGCCCTCACGGGTATTTGCTGTAGTGGTAGGGAATCTTGCTGACTGTTCATTCCTACCTCTTTCCCCAATTTGTCTTTAAAAAGGCATGATTACATAGCCCAGCATAGTGTATTTAATGTTAATCGAGCTTAGTCTTAAACTTTATACAGGATACAGAATAAAAATTATTTTTTTTGGCAAATACATTAATACTTGTAGGTTAGGTTAGTTAGCTAGGTTATTGTAGTGTAGTTTGCCGTTCGCAGGCAAGTTCTGTTGGTGGCCATATGGCCCATTGTGTTACCCAGTGTGAGGTAAGCTTCTTTGTTATGATCCGGTAATGGTGGGTTTGAACCCGAGATCAGCAATGAGTATTCAAAAAGATGAGTAGAATCGAATCATACTCCTAATTTCAGATACTTATTCGTACTCATACTTATTTTAACATTATATCCATACTACTCGTATTCAAAGTTTGAAGTACTCATCGTACTCATACTTAACAATATGTATGTACTCATGTTCAAAGCTTGAAGTACTCATCGTACTCATACTTAACAATATGTATGTACTCATATTCAAAGCTTGAAGTACTCATCGTACTCATACTTAACAATATGTATGTACTCATATTCAAAGTTTGAAGTACTCATCGTACTCATACTTAACAATATGTATGATGTTGTTGATTTCGACTCTTCAACATTTACAAGAATCACAAAATAAGTATGATTCGCCTACGAACACTAAAAGACTCACTAGAAGTTGGGTGTTTGCTTTGCTTGCTGTATTTGTCTTTTTTCTTTTTTGGAAATGCAACAACAACTAAGACTGTAATGTTTGATGAATGACGATGAGTCACTCGAATCATTTAAAGGTATTATAAGTATTATTCTTAAGTTATGAATCTAAATGAGTAGGCTTATGAATCAAACATATTTCGAATGGTATGAGTTTGATGTCATCGTTGTATGCATACTCATTGCAATCTGTACTTATAAATCAACGTTGTAGTGAGTACGAAGGAATCAAAGTAGTTAAAATGCAATATTGTTAACTCACTTATATTCAAAATTTCATGAGTGTTTATGAGTAGCAAAAAAACGATTCATTGCTGATCTCTGGTTTGAACCAGCCCGAGCTTCGGCTTCGGCTACCTTAGTGGCATGTTCGCTGCCATTAATACGTGAAATAGTAGCCGCTGTTACGAGCCTGTTTGATAAAAATAAAGTGATGAAATGATTGTCGGACTCGGTTTACTTGTTTTTTATAAACAAACTCCCATTGCCATTTCATATGAAAGCATACATGAAATTGAAAATAAATTTCAAAAATGAATCAAAACATTATACACTCAGATACCATCAAACAAACATTGATACATTTACACTGATTCCGAATGATCAGAGACATTAAGTGATGAAAAAAAACCTAAATTTTCAAAGGCCAAGTTATAAGATGTTTGTATATTTTTTTTTAACAATTTCAGACATCAAATGGATGTATGTACTGCTCATATACATATATGTGTGTACTACATGTACAAAATATTCCATTTTTTAAAATCGTTTTTAGCTGTCTGTGGATGGATAACTTTTAAGCCAGTAAATGAATATAGTTTGAAATATTTTTTTTATTTCATTTTGTTTTATTTTTTTTTCTATCATTTCAATTGATTTTAGCTAGGAATGGGAGCTGGAAACAAACAAAAGTTTATGAATTTCAATTCATAAATATTTCAATAGTATCTGCAATCACTTGAACAATTTGCAGAATAATAACGACTACTGGGCGTGTTATTTACAAGCGAATGGTATTGAAAATAAAAAAAAAATTTTTAATTTTTTTCTAGTGGCCGCTAACTCTTTGATATACAAACTGTGCTGTAAGCCAGGGGAAGAATTTTTTTCTTTGGGTATTATTTCCATGCTTTCGTTAGATGCCTGTGGACAGTACTGGTATCATTACTACCTCGACTGACTTTAAAATTCCTATTGTTAATGGTTATTATTGAACTGGTAGTGATCCTGCAATAAATCAGATTTTCAGCTTTGGGTTCTATTTGAAGGATTGCATTTTTAAGCACTTATTCATGGGTTCTTCTTACTCGTTTTTTTTCAATGCCTTCTAGTATTTTTTTGTCTTTGGTTTTATTTGTTTTGCTTTTAAACAACTGCTCGATATAAGGATTTGCATACAGAATAGTGTCGCATCTAAGAATTTGCATGAATTTATTTTATATTCATTTTCATTTTCCTGCACTGATGGCATAAAGTTTTAAAGTTTCTGCACCATAAATGCACCAGTTAAACGTGTATCGATATTATGTCTCTTAGTTCACATGTAATGCCAAAAAATTTAAAATTTAAACAAAAATTTTCTTAAGGAATCATAACAGAGACAAAACTTTAACGTAACAATTTTAAACTTAAGCGTCTGAACTCGCGAGTCCTACCCGAAGTTCCGGAAAAGCTGATTAGTTTAGTTGTAGTTTTGGTTTTCCACAAGCCTTTTACATAGTCTGGCTGTATATTTAAGAAGAATAAAGCATTTGGATTGTTGTTGTTTATTATTTTTATGTTTGCAGTTTCAAGACCAGAAACTATATAAATAACTGTACAACAGATGACACATGCGAACCTCATGGGCTTTATATTTTGCAAAACAAAATACTAGAAACGCCTTAAAATCCAAGGTATGTAGATAGGTAGAGATTACTGTCTACCAAAAAAAGAAGTGGGATGGACATACATACATGAGGCCCAAATGCCACAGTTTTCAATTTTTCCTATTCCCGGAACTACACAAACTGTAGTTATTTTAAAGAAACTGGAAATCTTTCATAAGACTACCCAGGGATATCGCTTCAATAGTAATCAGCTTTATTACCGGGCAGGTAGATAGGTTAAAAAATATTTGTAAATTCTAAAGTCATGGTTATGATTTCATAATTAGAAGAGCGAAATATCTGTGATCTTACCATATACTAGGCAGAGTATTATCTATCAATCTAAAACGTTTCATTATAAGATTTGCTATGGTTACCTTTGCCTAATTGTTTTTCTCACGAGTTAAAATTGTTAATTTCTAAACAACAGCAGTAAGTGCTTATTAATACCATCCACCACTTCAATCATTCATTGCGGCATGTAGTCAAGCCGCAGAAATAAATTTTTTTGTGATTTCTTCATGATAAGCTTTTATTTAACCTTTTCTCTATGCTTCCGACATTATTTGCCGCATGTCTAATTATTTATTGGTTAACCTTTGAACGTTTTACTAATAACGGCATTCCATTGCTGCAAAATACTACAGAATCCACATGACGGCGCATGAGCCATAACAGAGTGTAAAATGTTTGTAATGAAGGCATCAACATTACAAGGGGCTCTCATTTATTTTTTTTTTTTTTCATTTTATATTCCTCTCTCTCTGAAAATGTTAAAATTACCGTTAATAAGTGTTGCCATTTGTTTTGATTTTGAAATCCACCGGTTCTTGACCTCAAAATGTTTTATTACATACAAGACCTCATTCATTTATGAAAAAAGAGCCCCCAAAATTTTCTTAACTTTCCTTAACGACAATAACGGTCCTGACCCCTATATAAATTAGAACAATTGGTATTATTTAGATTGTATTTGGTAAGCTCTGGTGGCCGAATGTTGTGTAATTTGAAGAGATGGAAAAAAGTCGAAGCTAAGTTTGACAAAACTAAAGCAACTGAGTCACATCTCCTGAAACAATTGAATAAAAAAAACCTGGTATCGATAGAAGCCGTAGGTCTCTAACTTTGCTCTTTGATTTCAGTTCCTTCAAGAAGATAAAAACCTACACTGTCTTACCTCTTTTGGCCGCCATTTCCTTTCAAAACTTTTAAGATATTCACATCTCGATGGATGAAAACTATTCTATCACTCGATCTAAAAAAAAATAAAGGCACCGAAGAAAATAATAAAGGTCGGTTCATTCAGAAGGGAGAAATTATTTTATCATCACTGTGGAGTACAATTGCCGATGAATCTTGATAATTACTACTGATGGTAAGAGTCAAATATGAAGTCTCAAAGTCTTCTTAAGATTGTTAGTCGGAGTCTCATCTGAAAATCTCAAAACAGGTATGAAAAAGAGGAAAGTTTCCAAATGAAAGAATATTCTGTTCTTGGATGGGGTGATCGCACTATAATGAGGGTAAAATAAATGGCAATGAAACTGAAGAGTAAACTGACATAGAAGGTTCGTAGAGAGAGCACGTCAAGACGGGCCAAGCAAGCCATAATGATATGGCAGATGGCTTGATGGTAAATTTTGCGTTGGAATAACCGAACCAATTCTTATTAAAAACTGCAAGGTCAGCTGAAGCAGATAAAGCCAACCAAGGGTCTTATGCCTATTTTCATACAATCAGGCTTGTTGAGTGTGCGTACCAACCTTTCACACTTTCTATATTTTGTTTCAACTTTCTTGTCTTCTTTCAACCCACACCTCTGAGATAAGTTGTATCTGGTGGATATTCAGCCCTTGAGCTTCACAAATGCGGGCAATCACATAAAAAGTGTTCCATCCTTTCGATGGGTTCATCCCACATCCTGCATTGTTAATTGTCTACCGAGCCTATCTGGTTTAATTGCATAAATTGCACGCCAATTCGATTTTTACGAATTTCAGTCACTTCAAACATTCCAATTTAATTGTTAAGGAAAATTAACGTTTTCTGGCTTAAATTTAAATTTATACCACCGCGTTTGAAAGTTCATTTAAACATACTGCCACTGTTCACAACTTTATGTAAACAACAACAATTGCCTTTTTGTTATCTCTTTTGCATAAACGATTATTCAACAGATCTTCGTAACGGAGATCTACAAACCACGATTACTTTCTTCAAACACCTTGCGTCTTCACACAAGTCTGACTGAACTTCACTCACTCAGTCGTTTGCTTTGCCTTGCATTTTATATGGCAGAATGTTCTTGAAGACGAATGTTAATGACTTCGCCTTCTCGAAATCTCTAAAACATCGTTGTTTACATTTATTTTTGTAGTGTTGCTTGTATATTTTGTTAACATTTATTCTTGTAGTGTTGTTTGTGCATTTTTGTTTACTTGTTTACCATTTTTTTGTGTGCGGATGTTTGTTATTATATTAAGCAATACGATAATTTATAAACAGATTTGTTTACTACATTGTATTGCTTTTGTTTATAATTTTAATACTAAGCGATGTAAAAGCTAAACACCAGTATCTAGATTTTTTATGAGTTTAATTAACATAACGCCAAAGACTTTTTCCCTTTATTTTTTTTAAATTTGTTATTTATTAATTACAATACAATTACAAATTATATTCTAATTATATACGAGCTGAGTAACTTTGACCATATGTTCGGTGTAGTGTCACAGACCAGAGTCTCTGGTGGGAATCGAACCCACGACCCTCAGGCTAATAGTCTAGTACACTACCCACTAGACTACCAGGACACCCTTAAATTTTTTTATCCGTCCCTTTTTAAGTATTTAATGATATTGTTTGTAATAATTTTCTACGATTATTATGCATATCATAAATAAGAAAATAATTAGAGGAATATTTTTAATTGGCCAGAAACCACAGAAAATTTTCTTCTAATAATTGTTGTGTATTAATGTTGCTTTTGTTTACTCGCGCTTTTTTATATGCGCAATTTTTTTTGTCTCCCTTTCACTCTCTCTCTAGACCATATTCTAATTTTATTTATGGAATATATTCCATATTGTTCAGCATAAAATCGAAATAAATTCCGCCTCTTAGCTCGTAAAATATACCACAACTGGGACACATAACTCAACAGGCTAATAAACACAATATACTGCTACACTACACATCTCCACACTTTACTTTATTAGATGAATATTTTCGCAAGCCAATGCAATAGAATTTTAAATAGTTTCGCTAAAATATACAAATATTTACTGCTTCATTAGGAAGGAATTGAGGGAGGATTGAACTTGCATACATACATTTACAATTCGTCATTACAATGCTTCAGTAAAGCTTACGATCTAGCTTCTAACACTCACACTGTGTTGTGTGTGATAATTTTAGACATGAGTAGCGGCACGTTGATGTCTGACCCTTGGTTTGAACCGCCAACACACTACCTACTAGACATTCGAGGACAATACTTTAAATTCAATGTCTGAGCTACAGCTTACATTGGCTTAGTTATATACTGAAAACAAATACGAAACATAAGCTGGCTATAGCCCGCTGTTTTGCTTTTGGTTGTCAAATAAATAAAAATAAGTCCGTTATCATCAAAAGACTGCCTTTGGTTTGGCACGAACCATCTGACCAAAACCCTTGCATTCCAATGGTGTGATGAAAAGTTTCGCTAGTAGATCACAAA
This sequence comes from Sarcophaga subvicina, assembly GCA_936449025.2. Taxonomy (NCBI): domain Eukaryota; kingdom Metazoa; phylum Arthropoda; class Insecta; order Diptera; family Sarcophagidae; genus Sarcophaga; species Sarcophaga subvicina. Next base: position 79,969,426 of record OW388084.2, read on the forward strand.
ATGGAAGCGCTAACGTGGTTAAGATTCATAGAAGAAATTGAGATTATGTGGGCAACACTTGTCTACGCTACTGCGGTGATGTTATCAATTTCGCCACCAAAGCCATGACAACTAGAAAGCCAAGTGATTTCAGTGATTTAAAAACCACAAGGTTGACGGTTCTGATGGTCTGTCCTCTGTCTAGTTTAAGAAGAGGTATTGATTTGGTATGATTAGAGGAAAGCATGACCAAAAATTAATTGTTCCCAGCTCTAGGCTGAAGAGGAAGAGGAAGACCCTAGGATATGGTACCATAGTTCGAACCACAAGTCAGATATCAAAACGAAATATGAAAAATTATTTCTTCGGCGTATTCCTCTCCGCAGATTTCTGGCAAAAACTCCCTCAGAGTAAAATAAAACTGCCATTAAAAGTTATTCAAAAATAAGTGATTAAAACTGTAGGTTCCGCTACTCATGTATAAAATTAACACACACAATATAATTGGTGTGCGAAGCTAGGTCGTAATGCTGAGTGAAGGGTTCTAATAACCAATTATGTATGTATAGGGATTGATGTAATCCCTCTCTCCATTAGGTTCTTACGAACATATTGTATAGACAACTAAAGCATATTGTCAAGCCACTCATTCAACCTTCTCAGTACGGCTTCTGCTATAGGACATTAACATTATTAACATTATTAACATTAAAACTATAAACCAAAATACAACAAGCACCAGCATAAAAAATAGTAAACAATTAACAAAAATACAACAACAAACACCAGCAAAAAATGGTAATTAAGTAAACAAAAATACGACAACAAACACTACAGGAATAAATGTAAACAAATTACACAAACAACAATAATGCAACAACGACGTTTACATTTATAGAGATCTCGAGAAGGCAAAGCCACGAACATTCGCCTTCAAGAACATTCATCAGACTGTTTACCCTGCCATATAAAAGGCAAGGCAAAGCAGGCGAGTGAGTCAGTGAAGTTCAGTCAGCGGTGCGTTTGAAGAGTGTAATCGTGGTTTTGAAGATCTCCGTTACATAGATGTGTCGTGTAATTGGTTAGTGATTGTTATTGTTTATGCAAAGGGTGTAAACAGAGTAATAACAAAGAAGAGCAATTGTTGTTGTTTACTTCAAGTTGTGAACAGTGACACACAGAATTGTGTGAATAATAAAGAATTTAATTAAAACTAAGCACAAACTTTTATTTTTATTTTATTTGCAATCTACGAGCTCATATTTTAAACGTTTTTAAAAGGTAAAAATGTAATAATAAAATATTCTCATGACCAATTTCTAATTGAAAGGAGCAATAACTCCTACTTAGAAAAAAGAAAATAAAAGACATTCCTTTATAAATAAAGTTTTATCAGAATTCAGTCGTATACAGTATCAATAGAAATGGCATTGCAGCCACGTAAATCAATGCCATTGAACAAAAAATACTCTTCTTTTTCAAAAATTCTTCAGAATTTCTAAAGAAAATCAAAAAGAGAATAAACACATAAATTTTCATTATATGATTCATTTTTAAAAAATACTCTTAAAATTGCATTTTTATTACCAAATTTGTTGTTGTTTTATTATTAAGTTATTAACCTTTTTCTTATTAAAGATTTCTTACTGATGTTTACAACAATAGCAATGAAGCAGAAACAATAAAGTTATGCCCGAACCTAATAACATCTTTAAGTGATGCTCCATATACTACACCCCCACCAAAATATGTTTAATAAACTTGCTAGAGCAGAGCAATAAATACGTAGAAACTATAAATTGTTTTACAATTCAATAAAATGAAAATATCAAGAAAAAAGATTACATTTTGGTTTTCTTTTCAAGCCCTAAACAAGCCAGTATACTTGGAAGTGGTGTAGCGTTTGTAACATTAAGAATTGGAATCTGCTCCCAAGGTTACCTAAAGGATAAGAGCCTAGGGCAGAGGTTATGTCCATTGCTGATGCTATAAATCAATATCCAATCCGGGAATAAAACCGACCCTATAGGAAAGAAATGTCGCTATTGCAGTCATCTTTATTTTGTATAGTTCCGTCAAAGCTGACAAATAACAAGAGTTCAACAACAACCACCCCTTTATAGCAATAACTGCACAGTGGCACATGAAAAATAGTCTCCTCTTCTGCTTTATATCCAAAGCTCCTGCAAAAATAATTCGATGGATATCAAAGTCTGCAAAAGAATGCAAAGGGCAATAGACTGTGAGAATGATTAAGGGATAGAAAACATTTAGTCTCTCTTGTTATTCAGATCAGTCCAAAAAAGCCTAACAATATTTCACATATTCTTCTGCTCCCAAGGAGGTTGAGCCTCCTTTTAAGGTGATTGGAAAATACACAGTTTAACCGAGTTAATCAAAACACTTATTCTGTATAATATGTTGGAAATTTTAAGCTCCATTTCAGCCTCGGGCCAGTTTATCAGCAATGCAATTTTTGCTCATATTGCTATGTTATTGAATCCACATAATACCTCTCGAAAATTCTCTGAGATATCTGAGATTTTTAGTGATAACCCTATCACCATACAAGAATTGCACAGCTTTATACATATATGGCCATAAGCTTCGTCTGGAAAACATTACAAAAATCAGGCTAACTATACAAAATGTCAGAACGCCTAAAATATAAGCCACAAGCTACTTTATAAAGCCGGCAGTATATGACATACCTAAAGGCATTGGTTACCAGATCATTTAATTTTGGCCAAAAGAAGTTGGCAACTATCGACCTATAGTGCTTGCCGTTGACATTGGTGGCCAGCTTAATGTTGTTCACAAAGAAATAAGGACCAGTGATGTTCCCAGTACCAAATTTATAGCAAACAGTGACTTTTTGGGGAAGCATTGGAAACTTTTGGATCGCAAGATCAATAATTTTGTTTGGTCACGTACTAATGAGTCTCGAAAACGCCGTAGTCTAGTAGGTAGGGTGTTGGCTTATTAGACGTAAAGCCAGGGTTCGAGCACCAGGCCAGACATCAAGACAAAATACAAAAAGTATTTCTTCGGCGACTTTCTCTCAGCACATTTCTGGCAAAAACTCTGAGAGTAAATAAAACTGCCATGAAAAAGTTTCTCAAAAATCTGTCGTTCGCCACTTATGTATAAAATTAACACACACAACATAATTGGTGTGAGAAACTAGGACGCTGTACAATGAGTCAATTCGACCTCCGGATACTGTACTTGTCTTAATTGACAAGTACACGTCCTCTAACCTAACCTAACCCACTAATGAACCTCAAATCTGAGGATCATTTTACGATAAAAACCCATCCATTCCAAACTCCATTCAGCGAGCAAACCGGTCCTTTATCTTCAGTACCAGTCAGTTCAATTTGTAACGGAATAACTCCAAGGCACGTAGCAAAATTCGCCAAGCTGTGGTCGATTCTCTTGCAAACTCTCACGTGTACCAGGAATTGTTTCGGCAGATCTAAATTTTCGTAGACGTAGGTGTTGCTCGTTCGTTTACGGGACCAGTGGCTCCTAATTTATCAATTACATTGTGATTACTTTTCTCGATAATACTGTTATGGTGATCGTAAAATGGTCAAAGTGACCGATACGTTGGCTAAACTGCACATCCATTATGAGAAAACAAGTTTATTATTTGCATGTGTTGTTAAATGCTTTATTCGGCCATGATGGCTTAGTAAAAGAAAATGAAGAAATGACTCATTTGACAGCTGTAGCTTCAACAAGGCGGCCGTTATCAACTGTCAATGACTTCAGAAGTCGGTGTTGGAAGTCGCGCAATATAGGCCAACCATTGAATTTATTAAGGATTTATTAAGAGGCCTACATTGGAAGACTATGAAAAAGTCAATTTAATACTTATGAAAACAATATCCATTCTGGATTCCTTGCGTAGTGTGCAATTACATTTACCGAGAAATTCAGAGAAGGAATAGCCATCGTAAAAAAATCTCGAACAACTCTTTAGTGGCCAAACTTTTGTGGTTTATTTAATAAATTTAATTCAGTTTGTGTATACATATTACCTACATTCAGACATATATTCTAGCGTGTGCTTACTCATACACATACATTCACAAGTAAATACACTGTAAATATAGCCATCATATACTCGTATATGAAAAGCAAAACCACTCGGAAATGTAATTGAATATGTATTCACTGTTCTTGTTTGTGTTTACATCTTCCTTTTATTTCCACAGCAGAAGGCAAGTAAATAGGAATGAAGTTTTTGTTAAGCTATGTTCCTTATGTGTTTTAAATTAAATTTTCATTACTATTTAGTTCCACTCAACAGTAGTTAAAATTGCTTTTGCTTTAAATTTGATTTATCTTTAGTTTTCTGTTTTGTACGAGTTTTAAACTTTCCTTTTACACTGATTCTGTCTTCTAAGAAAATCAAAGAAAATTAAAAACAAATCTGTAGACACGTAAAGTGTTTAATTTTCTAAAATTCATTTGAATTCGCAATGAAGGCGATGCTCTTGATGAAATTCACAAAGAATTTCGTCCATTTTATTGGCAAAATAATCAGTCTAGAGAGCGTGCAATTTGTGCAGTTATTGATCGTGTTTGTATTTATTTTACCCTTTTCAATAAGGAATAATATGACAAAGAAATGTGTGTATCAAGGAGTATATTGTTACGTTTTTACCTTTTTAAAAACGTTTAAAATATGAGTTCGTTGATTGCAAACAAAATTAAAATAAATCTGTGTTTCCTTTCAATTAAATTCTTTATTGTTCGCTCTATTTTTGTTTGCCACTGTTTACAACCTGACTTATATAACATTAATTGCTTGTTCGCTGTACTTCTTTACTTACAACGCAGATTTTAGCAATGGCGATCTTCAAACCACGACTATTTTCTTCACACGCAACACGTCTTCACACACGACCGACTGAATTATTACTACTCGTTGCCTGCTTCGTCTTGCCTTTTTATACGCCCACGTAATCAGTCTGATGAAGGTTCTTAAAGTCGAATGTTCGTGGTTTCGCTTTCTCGAGAACCATATCGCGACTTCATTGTTGTTTGTGTATTTGGTTCACATTGCTTGTTGTTGCGTTCTCGCTTACTTGTCTATCCCATTTTCTTTTATACTGATGTTGTTTGCTTACTTGTAACAAGTTCATTGTATTTGTCTGTGTAGCTTTTGCTCATTTTAATGTTAAACAGGATGTATACCGTTTCCATTTTCATAACAATATTTTTGATGGATCGCTAAGTGTTGAAGACGTCAAATTTTCGATTCAAGGTCGTATTCAAATTGTTGGTATTCGTCCTTCGACTACGTAATGATAGCAGAGTGATGCTGATGTATGAGTGTGATGCTGATATATGAATGTGATTGTGATACATGAGCATTAGGATGATGCATGAGTGTGTTGCTGATGTATGAGTGGGATCATGATGTATGAGTGTACTGATGATGTATAGCTGTGTGAAATATAATAGTAGCGCTGTATTAAAAATATTTTAGTTAAGTAAAAAAATTAATTTTTTTCCAAGTTAAAAAAAGTTTGTTATTACATTTTATTACCACCAGTCTAAACTATTGAAAAATAAAAAAAGAAAACGATGCTAAATTTTTAAAAACTTAAAATATTTGGCGTGCAAAAAAATAGTAGTAGCATTAGAAAACGTATCTGCAAAAAAAAAATTTTGTGACAAGTGATTACTTTTTTATGTTATTTTGTTAGATAGACCTTAATATTTAGTTGAAAAGCCCTTATTGGCTATTACAGCTGCGCAACGCCGAGGCATTGAGTCAAGTAAAGATCTGTACCTCTCGATAGAAATACTTTCCCAAGCTGACTTCATTGACGCCTACAACTGCTTTACATTTCCCGGGTTATCTTTAAAAACATCTTTTTTTACATCGCCCCAAAGATGTTCAATTGGATTTAAGTCTGGAGACTGAGCCGGCCATTCTAATACCTCAATTTTCTTAGAAGAAAGAATAAAACGAATGGTATCATCAGACCCATTTGTTACTTCAAGAAAGATGAAACAGGACTTGGAGATTGATGTGCATACCTCAACTATTCGTGTGATACTGAAGTATGAGTATGATGGTTATGTATGAGAGTGCTGATGATGTTGTGAAATAATGAAATTGTCCAGTTAATGTAAGATTAAAATGCTTGGCTACAAAGTGAACAAATCGGGGATCAAATATCGAAAAAGGTGGCTTTCAAATTTTAAAAATGAAAAGGTTTTTAGCCGGCCTGCCATTTATTTTGTAGATAGTCAATAGTGTTACAGAAACGATGCTTAAGAGTAAAGTTAATTTTCCCGCTTTTGTTGTACCAAACACCTGGGATGACCATCATGTTTTAAAAGCCCCCAAGGGGAAGAAATTTACTGGGTTTCAAAAATGTAAATCGGAGTTTTTGTTTTCAATACAAAAAGCCAGAGATTATGGGCCTTTGTAAAGTGTTCTGTGGTTTGATTGGAATGTTTTTAAAACGAAGAATTTTAGATGATGCAAGTTTGTATTGTTCGTATTGTATTGCACTGTAATTATTCTTTTTTGCAATAAAAGCTGGCAGTTATAAACAACTTTTTTAAGGTTATGTTCACCCATAAAACAATTTAAACTGATGGTTTTTTATGTCCTATTTTTTTTTCTAAAACGAAATTGTATTTCACAACAGAATAAATAATGAAATTGCAAAGGAGAAAGCAAGCATTTGATGGTTTTCAATATTCCCAACAGATTAATTTATTTCTATACTTTATTGCAAATCATAAACAAAAAGTTTTTCCCAAACTTTTTATTTTGTTTTCCAATTTTCTTTTCCGGTATCAAGTGCAATTTTTTCTCTTTTTGTTTTATTTTCTTTTCACCTCCAAATTTTATTGTTGATTTTATTACCCAAAATGGCATAAAAACCGAAGAAAGCAAATAAAATAGAAAATGGAAACCAAAAACAAAATCCAATACAGTTAATTTCTAGAAAAGGGTGTCGAATGTTGTGAAGAAGAATTTTAATTTCTTGAATTTCTCATCAATAAAAAGAAAAGTGAAACCAAAAAATAAATAAAATTTTAAATAGAATCTCAGAATTTTATATTTTTGTGTTGCCTGGATTAGTAAGCTATTCAATGCCAGTTCTTGTATTTTTTTATTATTTTTTTCTGGCCAAATCTTTATTTATAAAAATAGTTTTATGTTCCAAAGCCAGAACACCAGACAACGCTTAAAAATGAAAAAAATTGTCATGGAATCCTCAAATAATTTCGTTCATTTTATGTTCCAGACAGTCGGCCTAGTGAGCGAGTAATTCGTAATTATTGCTCGCTTTCAAACCAATTTTACTCATTTCTATTGCCAACCATCAACAAGGTAGAGAAATGTTCATGCCTAAGAGGATATTACAAATGGATCGCTTAGTGTTATAGAAGACGTCGAAATGTCAATTCGCTGTCGAACTTAAGGTCGTTATCCTTCGACCACTTGGTGATAATGTATGAGTGTGCTGATGATGTATGAATATGAACATGAATGTAATGATGATGTATGAGAGTGATGAGGATGTCTGAGATCTGTGATTTGTGAGCATGATGATAATATAAGAGTATGATGATGATGTATGAGTATGAGTATGATATTAGATTATTATGATGATGTATGAAAGTTATGTAGTTGTAGGGTTTACGAGTGTGATAATGATGTAAGAGTATGATGATGATGTACATATATGTGAGTATAATGGTATGATGTATGAACGTGTTGATGACGTATGAGTAAGATGGTGATGTATGAGTATAATGATGGTCTATGAAAATGATGCCGATGTATGAGTGCGATGGTGAGGTATGAGGATGATGATTATGTACGAGTATCATGATGGTGCATGAGTACCAGAGATCAACAATGAGTATTAAAAAAGATGAGACGATTCAATAATACTCATTATTTCTGATACTTATACGCATTCATACTTATTTTAATACCATGCTCATACTACTCATATTTAAAGATTGAGGTACTAATACTTAAAAATACGCATAATGTTGTTGATTTCGACTCCCCTTTACACAACATTTACAAGAATCACGAAATAAGTATAATTCGCATACGAACACTACAACACTCACTAGAAGGTTGTGTGTTCGCTTGGTGTCTTTGCCTTTCTCATTCTTCTTTTTTGTAAATGCAACAAAAACTAAGACCGTAAATTTTGATGAATAATTCGAATCACTCGAATCATTTATGAGTATTATAAATATTTTTCTAAATTTATGAATCTGAATGAGTAGGCGTATGAATCAAACATAGTTCGAATGTCATGAGTTTGATGTCAACGTTGCAGTCATACTCATTGCAACCGGTGCTTATAAATCAATGTTGTTGGGAGTACGAATGAATCGGAGTCGTTAAATTTTAATACTGTTGACTCACTCATGCTCAAAATTTCATGAGTACTTATGAGTAGCGAAAAAAGATTCATTGCTGATCTCTGATGAGTTATGTGATATTGTATGAGTTGTGTTGACGAAGTATGCGTGTAGTATGCCTCTAAAATCTAGCTGGTACAATAATTGACGTTAAACGGCCATTGTTTGCGTCACATTTTTGCTGATTGGGATTTTTTAAACTGGTTGAAGATGAGCATTTTTACCATTAATTTGGAGAAAACACAATTTCAAAGCCTTTAAAGAATCAGAATTCAGATTAACTATCGGCATGAGTAAGACACATCATTGGTTTTTATTTTCTAAAAAATGTGCAAGTAGCTCCCGTTGCAGCGAATGAAAAGAACTATCGAAAAATTCTAGCCTAATTTTTGTTTCCATAAATTGATCTGCTTAACATTAAAGGCATTAAACGCCTAACTTCACTATACAGCAGGCATATAAATCAAGTTATTGCGAAATAATGTGGAAGTGGTTCTGTTCACCGGCCCACTTGCTAAAACCATTTAAGGCTTTTGGATTATTTTTTGTGAGGCTTAGTTTAGTTATGAATTCTCTTCTCAAAATTTTGCAATCCATTATTCTAGCTAACATTATAGCCTTATGGTCATATGAAAACTGTGAAACGTTAGGTGGAAATATCATTAAATTTTTATTTTTAAAACACATTTAAGCCATAAAAAGCATTTCATTAAAATTGTTTTTCAAATTACTACCATTATGGAAAAAACTATTCCCAATTGCGTAACGGCGTTGAAAACTCATAAAATTTTTATATCAAAACCAAAAACAGTATTAAATAAAATGCATGGAATTATAATTATAGGCCAAAAAGCATGTTTTGTTTTGTTGTTTTTAATTTAATTTTGTGTTAAATAACACAGGGAATTGATTATTTTAATTGCAACGTGATTTGAAAAAAAAATCTTTTTTTTTCAAAATTTCTGTGTTGTTTGTATGGAAAATGTTTAATTGATACATATGTTGCATATTTTTTGGTGTGTAATTATAGGAAAAAATAGTGCATATATTTAGGCAGCATTATGATAAACATAATGTTCTTAATGCAAATGGGAGATAATTATTTTATTAAATTATAATAAACAAAAAGGGATTGTATTTAATATCAGGTGAAGATAAAATGCCTAAAACAACATTTCGTTTCAGAGCCTATAATCAAGCATTTGCAAATGGAGATTGAAAACCAATTTTTATAATTAAATCGTAACGCAAAGCTGCAAGCGTTATACTTTTTTCGAAGAATAATTCGATAATAATAATTTAACCCATTAGTGCCTAGTGGCAACTTAAGTTGCCAACAGAGGTTGCTTTAGTTTTTATGCTCTGAGAGGAAATTGAGTGTAAAAAACAAAACGGTAACCGTTAGAAAAAAAAAGTAATTCGGGCATTAATAGGTTAATTGATCATTACAACACATTTGTCAGGATAACAACCTAGCTTCTTGGAACACTCATGTTGTGTGTGTTAATTTTGACCACGAGTGGCTCTGCAGGTCTACTGTTGAATACGAACGACAGATTTTTGAGAAACTTTTCATGGCAATTTTATTCTCTTTCAGAGTAATTGCCAGAAATCTGCTGAAAGAAAGTCGCCGTGGTATTTCGTTTTGTTGGAGATGCCTGACTTGACTAATAAGCCAAAATACTACCTACTAGACTACGGTGACTTCAGTGTAAAGTATTCTCTTGAATGCTTCTCGTTCTGCAGTTTATGATTGAACACCAAAACCAGATTCTGCTACTGCATGAACAAATCCCAAATATTTTTTGGCAAGACAACATAAAAGCAGGCAGTGACTTTCGTTCTATATACAGAGTGTTTTTTAAGCGCTTCCCAGCTTTAAATTGAAATAAAACAAAGCGTATGTGTGTTCTATTATCGAAAACTTTTATTCGTTTGAGAGAGTTATTGATGCCATTAAGTGTGGAATATAACATCGTTCAAATGTCTGCTAAGTCTCCCTTGAGTGGAATGTATTTGAAATATTCAATATTCAATGACTCTGGCGTATAATTCAGTCGAAATTATTCCGCCGATAGTGGTTATGTCAGCCTTAAGGCCCTTTGGGGTGTGTGGTTTATTTTTATGCACTTACGACTTATGAAAACTTCACAAGAAAAAGGCTAACTGGCATGATCTAGATGGCCAGTCAACATCCCCTGTACGTGGGATAACCATGTCCTCAACTCACTTGTGCAGAATATCCAAAGTGGCATGAGCTGTGTGGCACGTAGTGCAGTCCTGTTAACGCCACATGTCTTTGGCGTGCAAATCATCAAATTAAGACCAAAAAAGTTGTTAATTATCAGCCAATATTGCTCTTTACTGACAGTGTTGATCTGGCCATCGTCGTTTTCAAAGTAATATGGGCTGATGACGCCGCCAGTTCAATTTACACACCAAACTGTGACTTTTTCGGTATGCATTGGAAGCTCTTAGAGTTATGGGGATTCCTATCGTCCTAAATTCAATCTTTTTGTTTATTCACGTACTCATTTATCTTGTAATGGAACTTATCCTGACAATGAGTTTTCGATGAAAATTTGTTACAGTTGCCAACTGTTCCAGGCCCCATTCATAAATCAGTCTGAATTTCTTCGATTAGATGCGTAATATTGGTTGATTAACTTCTGCGACTGTGGCTTATTCGCATACATTTGTGACTTAAGAAAACCTCACAAGAACAAGTCTAAGGGAGTCAAATCGCACAATCTAGGGTGCCAGTTCACATTACCTTCAATTGAGAAAATAATGTCCTCAAATTGCTCGAAAATAATATTCATTGTGGTAGAGCTGTGTGAAAACATTTCGTTGGTATCCATATTATCTAATTCAGGTCATAGAAGTTATAGTAGTCATCGACGTATTGGACTGGACGTCGGCGGTGATGGTCTGACCAAAGTGATATTTAAAGGACCAGAAACAGATGACGCCGCCAGCTGTAAATGCACATCACACAGTGACTTTGTCGAGATGAAATTTGGTGCTCGTATGGGTTGCTATTGTAGCTAGTAATCCAGCAAAGGACTTCACTGCTGAAGTTGATTTTTTGATGAAAATTAGTTTTAATTGACGACTGGTCCAATTCGTCGAACACTTGTCTTTGTCTATGGTCGCTCATGGTAATTTGCCAAGACAGACTGAATAAATAGCAACTAATTTAACAGATGCTGCTTCCACAAGAAGGCCATTAACAACTGTCAAAGTGCTGTAGTCCTGTGGGAAGACATAGTTTTGCTGTCGTTGTAATAAATGAGACATCGGTTCTCTTCCAGACAATGTCGCCAAAGCAAATGGAATTTAAAACATTTTTTTATTTCAAATCTTACAAACTTTAAATAAAAACTAAAAGCCATATGTATTAAGAAAGAAATAAAATTGAAGAGCCTGAAAGTGAAGTACAACTTGTTGTATTGCTGGTTCTAAAGGACCCACATTAACTTAAACTGAAAAAATTTTTGTTTCATTTTGATTCTTTCCAAGCAAAATTCTTTTTCTTTATGTGGCCTTTTTCGTCGGCATTATGATTTTAAAGGAAACAAAAAGGGGAGCCGGAAAACAAACTTTACAACAAAACAACTTAAATACTTGTGCTCCATCCACTACACATGAGTACCTTCTAATGCAAGACTTAAAGTTTAAAATCACAAGTAATGTTTACACTTCCGTTGAATGTGTATGGAAAGAAGAAAAAAGCAAGAAATGTTGGCGGGAAACAATCTCATGTTAATGGAAAAACAAATATGAAGTTGAAGTTAAATTCATAGGAAATATGTAGACGAAGTAAGAAAAAGTTTTCTAGTTCATATGGAATGAGAACGAGGAATTTGTACTACAAAAATGAAAGTTTTCGCTTCCATTAAGCGCTTCCTATCTTTGATTTAAAATAAAACGTGTATGAGAGATAACGTTGAAATTTTTTTATACGTTTGAAGGACCTCTTGATGCCATAATGTGTGGAGTGTCTGTCATGGCTTCCCTGGGATACGCAGAAAATCTGGTTGGAATGCCGATGGCATGGATTGACTATGTTAGCATTGAGCAACGCTGTAGTTTGCAACTTAATCGCAGACATCTAATTCTTAAGAAAACCGCTCTGCTCTTAAATCGCTGGAGCATAATGTCATCCAATATGACATGAGCTTTGTGGCACGTAGCGACGTCCTATTAAAACCGCAAGTCGTCGGTGTCCCAGCCACCTAATCCAGGCCAAAAAAGAGTTGGTACTCATCGGCCTAAAATGATTTCTACTGAGACTAATGACCTGGCCAACGGTGTTCTCAAAGAAATATCAACCGCAGGCTCCGCCAATTCAAAATCCTTACACCTAACAATGACGGCTTAGGGATGAATTGAATGTTCTTGGATCTCAAGTTGGATTGGTATCATCCCAAATTCGCATAATTTTATTTGTTCACGCACAATTTGTTCATCCAGAAATGGGTGAAGATGATTTTTCGAAGAAAATTAAGGTCAAACACCCAATCAATGAGCACATGCAATGTCTATTCGACCATGTTGATTTTACAAATCATGCTGCATAAATGACAACTGATTTCACACATGTTCATACATACGCACTATTATGTTTTTACCTTTTAAAAACAAACAATTCATTACTCATATAATAATGCTTTGTTATTATTTTTTGTTCTTTGATGTACTCCCATAGCACATTCTTTTATAAGATTATTATCTTGTTGTGCTATGATTAATAATAAATAAATAAATAAATAAAATAAAAATTATTATTACAACAGACTATGTATTGCATTCAAATTGGAGATTTCAAACGCTTTAGTCAGGATTTCAACCCAGTTTCTCACACCACTTATGGTGTGAGTGTGTTAATTTTATACATGAGTGGCGAGGCCCTACAGTATAAAAGGAGGAAAAAGGTTTTCAGGAAAAGCATTCTACATTCGTGCTGTGAAGTACGATTTTTCACTGTCCAATTGTTTACGAATGAATTTTCTCTAAAAGCTCAGCTTTCAGTAAATTTTACTGAACTAGAAAACTAGTAGGGGCTCTATTTGTTTAGCGATTCCTCTATTCTCATTGTGTTTCAAGTGAATGTTATTAAATAAATAAAGATGGCGTGTTTTTTGTAATATATGTACGCGCTAAAACAACAATAACAACACCAAAAACCATACAATAATTAATAAATTTTAACACTTAATTGCACCTTTCAATACAGAATTGCGTGTTGTGGGATTAAAGTGTAAATATTTGAAATGCAACAGGGGAATACCACCCACAACAATTATTTGTTGCAAATTTATGTATTTGAAAAATCTTAAGACCACTTTTAAATTTGTTTAAAGCTTTACTTAGATTTTTGCAAGCAATATTACCACGTTCTTATGAATTTATAGACTTCCTATCATCATGCCTTAATGCTTAATGTAGGTTAAGGTTATAAACAAAAATAAACAATTTTCTTGTACTGGTGTGATGCTAATAACATTTTCTTCTTTTTATTTTTTATTTTATTTTGCCAGCCATAAATACTTCAGAGATGTTCTGTAAACTTTATGCTTGAAATTCATTTTTCAATAAAAATTCCCTTAACACTTAAGCCGTTTTTATTTTCATTTATGTCTTTCTGTTTCTCATCATATAGGATAGGATGACCTCAATATTTGGTAGCCTTAAAAAAGAAAATCATAAAAGAAATGTATGCAGCAAAGGCTGTAAAGATATTCCATAAAAATAGAAAAATATTCGCTTAAATGAAATGCCCCATGGAATATGCAGTTTCTCTTAAAAATATGAACAACTTTTAAAGACACAAATATTCTGCCATAAAAATGCAACAAAAAAATATTTTTCTCTGCAAAAGGCATGAAATGCAGAATGATTGATGAAATGATGAAAAAATTCTTTCATTTTATTTTCCATTACAAGTTAAGGTAATCATGAAGGCAATTTAATGAACGTTTTGTGTTTTTGATTCCTTAAACGTAGATTGAGCTTTGTATCAAAAACAATACATTTAAATTTTTGAGACTATATAACTTCAATTCAGATTGTTACGCCATTATTTTAAACCAAATAAAAAAAGAAAATTTCAAACAAGACTTACTTCATAATTCTGGCTTATGTATCATTTTTGATACATACGACTTTCCTAGGGATTCTCTGGTGTTGTGTATGTAATTTTTTTGGTTTCAAAGATTTTGTGAAGTTTTATCGTAAATAATACATTATTTACGATATTTGATAAGGAATTGAAAGTTAAGTCTTGGATGAAATTGAAAAAGTTGAATTTTCTGTTCTTGATATTGATTGAAGTAGTCGTAGTCCAGTATGTACTAGGTTAGCTTATTAGACGTCAGACCAAGTTTCAAACTACAGGTCAGAGATTTCCAGTTTACAAAGACAGGTTGCAATGACCGATTAAATATTTACATATACATATGTAATATTCCTGCTGCTGAAGATTCTAAAGAAGAAGAAAACAGAAGCTCGTCTTAAGAACTGACGAAAGAATTGACAGCAACAAACATGACAATAGGATGTTTATCGCCAAAGATGGTACAACTTGGAACAGAAAAATATTGAAATATATACTGAAAATATATTTTCACGCAGATTGCTAGCAGCTGTTTCTTGAAATGTTGTAGAGCCTTTCTTACTGCTCTTCACGTATTTATCTCATGCGACAGACAAACATTAAAAAATCAATATTTCGTCCTATATTTTATTTGATAGATATTACAGAATATAATATTTTGGTCGACTACGTACGTAGGAGGTAACACGATCATTAGCTTTCATAATGTGCTATTCGGAAATGATGAAAAATTCACACCCTTAATATGAATTCGAAAACTGAGCTGAAAATCTTTCAGCTTTAAATAATTCCAATAATTTTGTCGCTATAGATGAGTAACTAATTAAATTTTATTTTCGTTATAAATTTCGTGGTCCACCGATGTCGAATTGGAAGTTTTAGATTCAAGTACATACTACGTGCGTAGCTACTACTTACAGCCGTATTTGGGGAAACCTGTATCCGGGAAACCAGAAAGGAATCAAAGAGAGAACATTATTATCGACATAATCGATGTTCAATTGCAACAGGGAACTTTTTTACCTCACATGACATTGACAAGAAATTTTTCTAACGAAATATAACAATGGTTTGTGATATCAGGTTTCAGTCAGCCATCAATTGAGAGCGTTACTGATGCGAGTAATAATAAGGTGCCCATTTAAACAATTGGCAACTTATAAATCGCCACAATTTCAAATTACTACAATTTAGACAAAAATAAAACCTACCTGAAATGAAGTGTTTGATGTTTACGTAAAAAAGCATGCTGCAATGCACATCACGTCAAAAATTAAGACACAGATGTATGCGAATAAGCCATAAAGCACAGCGGTCCTCAGAATTAACTTAACCCATGCCATCGGTTTTAGTTTCCAGAAAAGCTTGTTTCACGGTCAAAGAATCTTAACGTGAAAAATATCATATATCAATACCATATCACCGCTTATAGTGAGATTCCTTAGAAATTTCGTAATAAATCGAGCGAAAGTACTACCGATTCAAATGCAACGTGACACAGTCTGTTGCCAAATGCCGTCGAAATATCTAGAGTCACATCTTTGCTGCTAGGAAATCGATAAATGACCTGTTTTCATATTTATGTGAGCGGCGCGCCGTTGTCTAGTAGCTAGTGTGTTGACTTATTCGATGTGTGGCCGTGGGTCAACTTCTGGCTCAAACATCTCGTTCAAAACGAAATATGATTTCCTCTCAACTGCTTCTGGCCAAAACTCTGAGAGTAAATTAAAAATTGCAATGAAAAGTTTCTCAAGAAATCTGTTGTTCGGAATTGACTTTAAACTGTTGGTCTCGCCACTCATGTATAAAATTAACACACACAACTTGGTTGGTGTGAGAAACTAGGTTCTAATCCTGACTAAAGGTGGGGAGACCTTTAGTTTAAAGTCGACTCCGAACGATAGAATTTTTTTGAGAAAATTTTCGTATGTATTACTCTCATAAGTGGTGTGGGAAGCTAGTTGTAATCCTAAGATTGTAATCCTAGATTGTAATCCTAGTAAGAATTCAGACAGTCTTGTGTGAAGACGCGTTGCGTTTGAAGAGAACAGTCGTGGTTTGAAGATCTCCGTTTGAAAAGATCTGCAATTATTGTTGTATACGTCAAGTTGTAAACAGTGGCACACAAAAGTAGTGCGAACAATAAAGAATTTTACAATTAAAACTAAACACAATTTTATTTTTATTTTTTGGTTGCAATCAACGAACTCATATTTTAAACGTTTTTAAAAAGGTAAAAACGTAACAATATGTATTAAATTAAAAACTTATAAAACTATTTTTATTTAAATGCCACTAAATTTGGCCTACATTACCTTCAATTAATCTTTTCATTGTAATTCAGTTCATCTATGCGGGTGCCAATAATTTCACTTTGTTTCCTTTTTAAATAATTTCCGTTCAATTCAATTTGTTTTAGTTTATTGGCAATTATTGTCTTGAATTTCAATGAATGAGTTTCAACTAAAAATGCAAGAAAAGGAGAGAAATTAATTTCACTTTAATTTCCTGACCCACTTGGCCGATTAGAAGTCATTGTTGAAGTGAAGAAATTTTATTTTTTTCCAATATTTGAAAGGAAAGAGGAAGTCAAACAATTATGAATTGTGTAGGAAACAATGTTACGATAAAAATCATACAACTTTTCATATATAATTTTAAACAATAAAATAAAAAAAATTAAAAATATTTTTTCCTTTGCAAATATTTGAACTGCCCAGTAGTTCTGTTTAACTGAATAAAATCACTCGTTTAAAATAATTTCTTAAAAACATTTATTTTTTCAAGTTTGTAAATGAATTTTAAATGGAATTTAATCTGTTTTATGTTCATTGTTTTGTTTTTTTATTTAGAAAATCTTTTCTGTTTGGATTTCTGAATTGAAAATGAAATTGTTTGCAGTTCGCATATTCAAAATTGAAATAACCAGTCGGGATATTTGCTATTTTTTTAATTCATTTAAAATTTTTTTTTCTTTAGTTTTTCCATTGTTTTTGGCAAGTAAATACTGCAATTTACTTGGAGTAGTTCTTTCTTGTTGTTTTTATAAAGTTTACAACACCCTACCATTTATCGTTGGGTCAGCTACACCCAGTTGAAGCGTTTGTTATAACTTCTGGTGGTAATACGTTGTAAATATTCTAATATTGAGTTCCTTATTATTACGTAGTAGTTTCAAAATGTCTCTCCCTTCATCTTACGAAGAGAGGAAACCTAATGATATGGAATATTAAACAAAAATGAGAAGTGAAAAATAAAAACTTATCGCGATTTTCTCATTAGAAATCTTGTGTTAGAACATGATAATCACAGGATATGTCCAGGGATTTGAGAACTTAAAAAACATTCTTTTGTTTCATTTGATTAAAATTAGGTGTACCAATGTACCTACAAACGATGTTAGTTCGATTTGTTACACTTAATGATTGATTGATTGAGCGATTGATTGGTTGCTTGATTGATTGAGTTATAAATGATATGCAAATGCAACAGAATTTGATTGTTATTGTTGTTGGTATCATATAAAAACATAAATTCTTAACATTTGAAATATGCTAACAAGTCAGCCATATTTTCTTAAAAAATCAAATTGAAAGCTAACCAGTGTTCATGGTAAGAGAGTCAACAAACTCTGCGCAGTATAAACAATTCGGTAGAAAATTCTAATTCAAGAGAAACGAATCCCTAAAAAAAGCGCAAATCCTTTAAGTAAATGGAGGAACTAGTGCCTCAGGTTGTTAGTAGAACTCAAAGTAACTCATGACTGTATACGACATTGTATTGAAGGTTTACTTCATTGGTCATTTTAATACTTCAGTCAGAATTACAACCTCCACTATATCTCCACTGGCTGCAGATCTGAAACTCATCGATTATAATAGACTTCGGTTGTAGCTGTACAATCTGGCGCTAGTCAAACCAATACAATTGCACAAACTGTTTCTTGTAATTTCATTCTTTCCCAGACAGATCCTATGCTCCGCCCTACTCAGAAGGTGAAACGTATCGAGGATTTCACAAGCTTCGATCTGACTTTTGCCAAGTTAGTCTCACAATAATATAGCAGGTCCATCCATCGCCATTTCATTCTCATTGACAGCAACTCTACCGAGAATACAGCTTCGTGAACAGCCACATACATTATTGGTCATTACCATTTAGTCAGAATAACAACCTAGCTTCTCACTCTACTTACTACTTGTGTTTGTTAATTTTATCCACGACTGGGCATACAGTTTAAAGTCGACTCCGAACGACAATTTTTTTTAAAAACTTTTCATGCAGAGTTTTTTGACAGAAATCTGCTGAGAGGAAGTCACCGAAGAAATATTTGTTTTATTTCATTCTGTTGGTAATGTCTGTCCCAGGGTATGTCATAGGGCCTCGCGTCTAAAATGTCAACATACTGGACTGCGACGACATCATTTTCCACTATGTGATTACATCAAAAAGTAAAATTTTTGCATACAGGACTCGGAGAGCCTAAAAATTACCGGGGAAAATGTATTTCATCAGTAAAAAATAAAGCTTCTTGTGCATTATGATCTGAATGTATTATGGTGCCACGTATTTTCAAACAATAAAGCACTATTACCTCTCAATTCAGCATGGAAAGGCGTTGTTGAAGCTTATGAACATGCCGGTATATGATTGCAAACACATGATGCCATGAGGCACACAATAAAACCTAATTTGGTTTTATTGCATAAGAAATTTCAATCGGGTCTTTTTAACACTTTAATAGCTGATAGCGACTACCTTGTTGAAGCAACATCCGACAAATTAGTTGACATTTATTCAGTCTGTGTTTTCAAATCACCGGGGATGTACAAATAACAAAATTTTTCTATCAAAATGGGCAACGTTCAGTTTGGGCAAAATACCATAAGCTTCTCATCTACAACAATTAGACCCATTTTTGGATGAATAGGTCCATGAACAAACAAATTTGTCGAGCTTGAGACAGTGCCAATTCCCATAATACCCCAAAGCGTCAAAATTTATTGTTTGGCGTGGATTTTACGCCGGCGGCGGCATTACGTAAGTAGAGGTGGAATTCAGATGAACCCACTTAGGCCATATGGAGCCCATTGTATTGCCATAGCTTTTATCAAACAAACAACAATGATCCAAGCTTCTTTGAAAACGACATTGACCAGACTATCACTGTCAACAGCGAGTACTATTTGTCTATGAAAACCAACTTCTTTCGGCCTGTAAGCGATGATCTGAACACTAATGACATGTGAATTTAACCGAACGGTGATTTGTACCGCACAACTCATACCACATTGGATATTCTGCACGAGCAATGGCATGGGCATGATCACCTTTTTTTGTCTTAGCCTACATTCTTTACCACTCTCTCTCCGCGGGACTGCCATAAAGTATTACTTCACGGAGGGCTGGTTAGCTTTAACGCTATATCATGTTAAATCAAATTTCGCCTTCGTTCCTCCAACCTTCGGAGTTCCAGCATAACTTCAGACATTTTCTGGCTGTATTGACCCCATAGAATCCTAGATTTCAACACCCCTTCCATAAGCCGGTTTGGTCCTAAACTCATTTCCCTGGGCTATCTAAAACTGGGGCAGCATGTTAGAACATGCTCCGAATCTTCCTTCTAATCTACACAGTTTGGGCTCCACTATATGCCCATGTCTAATGTATCATATCTAAATCTGTGCAGGTACTGGGTCATGTAGTAGTTCAGCTCGCAATGTTTGTTCTCCATACAAGAGGTTATATCAGGAACAAGGTAAAATGTCCATCTTCCCTTTAAACTGGTCTCCTATCGTAACTGCCATATGTGCATGGAAGTCCTTAGTTCAGTTCCTCCGCTTTTATAGCTGCTGTTTGTCCTGGATACTGGAGAGGGTGAAAGTATATCCGACTCATCTCATCCGCCAACACCAGTACCGCTTCAGCAAACACTGTCCTGAGCCACTTATCTGTCTAATCGCGCTTGGACATACACCGAGGACAGTTTCCTCCTTGTCGTCCCCACGGAGAGTGCCTCTGACCATATTGGGCAAGCATATAACATTATCTGGGCCTGTTCATCTCACGTAGAAGTGATGTGAACTGTCTAGCGAAATCGCGCAATTAGACCCCGTTTGACTTTTTCTTGTGGGGGTTTTAAGTCGTAGGTTTTTACGAATAAAACACATGCCATAACTGTTCTCAAGGCCTGCATAACCCATGACAGCGTTCAAATTCAGCCAAATTTATACTTCGGAGTCATCGAAAAATTGTTATTTCAGACGCGTTTCAGCCAGAAAAGCCGTGGCAGGACACTTAAACAGTCTTTGAAATATTTTGTAAAGCATCCTTGTGATCGTCGTTGACCACCTTTCCCTCTTTTTTTATTTCCATTGTTTTGTTTGTATGTTTCTAAAATTGTTTGAATGTAAAAACAAAAGTTTAAACAAACATTTTTAAAGTATGTACGGTTACATTTGAATGTAAGAAATTCATACACATACACACACTAACAATAATACAATTTTACTTACATACATACACCATTATGTACTCACAAAGCTATTAAACCAAATAAACAAATACTTCATATAAGAACTACAACCACAACAAATCTAGCCATAGGTTTTATTTCTTGAGCACAGCAAACACTCACTCTCTCTCTCTTTTCTTTACTCCACGGGTATTTCAAACAAAGTACTCGTATGTGTGTGTGGACTTGGAAATTTACTTGTGTTTGTATTTGTATACAATGAGAAAAAACGAAAACCATAATAAAAACAATATTCATTGTATTGTTTCCTCACTCCTTCACCTCACTTCAATTACATGCAGAGAGAAGAAAACTATAAGAAAAGTGAATAAAACAAAACAAAACAAAGAAAAGTGTAAAGTTTTTCTGCTTTTAATACAAATATAAACCAGAGAGTATAATTGAGAAAAACACACATCCTTGACTTTTCTACATGTGTGTGTGTAGGAGATTGTGCAGTTATTGTAAAATGTTCTCTTTATTTCAGTATTTTTTGGTTATGGCATTATAGCAACATGTATGAGCTTGTATGTGTGTTCATATTGCAAAAATTATGCCACGTAAACAAAACCACAAAACTAAGTTAGATTTGTATTCCATGGACTAAGAGTATGGGTGATTACTTGAAACAAACTCTGTTTTTAAAAGAAATTAATTTTGCGCTATTTTTTATTGTAATTTGCATGACTTTTTTTTTGCCAAAAATTGAATTTTTTGAAAAGTAAATGAAAATATGAAACGAAGAAACTTTAAGAATGAAAATTAGAATTTATTGCGAAATTTATTAAAATTTAAATCTTAAATTAATTTAAAATAAAGGAAACCTATTTCACTTAGCGAAGGAAACTCTTATATGAAATGATATCAAACTGCAGAACGCTTCGATTAAATCAGCACTCTGTTGGGTTATTGCATATGATTAGGTTAGGTTAGGTTAGTGAGTAGCTTGCCTTTAACACTCGTTGGCCCGTGTAGCGCATTGTGTAACCTAATGTGAGATAAGTCTCCTTGTCATGATTCGTTATTGGTAGGTCTGATGCACCCCGAGCTACGAATGAAACCAACTAGTTAACTTAGTGGCAAGTTCGCCACCATCTTCAAACGTTCTATCACCCAAAAACCGACGACGTCTGTTTTGAAGTCTAGGGTACTCGTATAAAAGTTGGATGGATGGATAGCAGCAGCTGCAGCTATCCTGGTGTGAGCATACACAGCTTGTCAGCGGAACTCCTAATAACGCACTATGCCGTTAGAATTCATGTTAGAACGCGAACCGTTTTCTTGTCGAACTCAAGAGTTTAGCATATCTTTAGATCAGCATTAACAATTTTGAGACCCTTCCATTCATATTGAAAGTTATGATGGACATAAGCAATCACACAAAAAATTTTGTTGTATCCTTGAGAAACTCGTATAGCTAATGAACCGTATTCAGCTTTATAAGACAGACAGTAAATAACAATGTTTACATTTATAGAGATTTCGAGAAGGCGAAGTCATGTACATTCGCCTACAAGAACATTCATCAGACTGTTTATTCTGCAATATAAAAGACAAGGCAAAGCAGGCCACTCACTGAGTGTAGTTCAATCAGTCTTGTGTGAACACGCGATGTGTTTGAAGACAGTAATTGTGGTTTGAAGATCTCCGTTACAAAGATCTGTCGAATAATTGTCTCGTAATTGCTATTGTCCATGCGAAGGGTATAAACAGAAGAATAACAAAAGAGACAATTAATGTTGTTTACATAAAGTTGTGAACAGTGGTACACAGAATTGGGCGAATAATAACGAATTTTAATTAAAACTAAACACAAATTTATTTTTATTATATTTGCAATCTACGAGCTCGCATTTTGAACATTTTTAACAGGTACTGGATTCGCTGAATCTGAACTTAATCTCACAAACCAGTCAGCTGAGTGGATATTACGTCTTGGAATAATTTTTTTTGGTTGTTGTTATTAGATTTTCTGAATTTTTTTCTGTTTTGAAAGATATTAGCTCCGTTTGCTAAAGCCATTCTTTCAAACTGCTTCTTTGGGTGGAAGGTTTTTACCTAAACCACCCGTAAATGCTTATTTGGTACTGACACCATGAAGACTTCAATATCTTACACTTTATACATTTAATTATCTTACGGTGCTCATTTAAATAGTATGTATCAGTAGTATAGATGCATGGAATTTATTCCATTGGAATTAAGGAAGGTCAAGGATCGTGTTGAGGAAACCCAAAATATGGTAAAATCTGAATCTAATTTTATGCAGCAGTTTTCTTTAGTTCCACATCTGCAAATGGTATGAGCAATTGATAATTATTTTAAATCTTTATTGCTCACAGGCTTAGTATAACAAGAGATACGATTTTGCTAAGCCAAGGAATGATTCCATCTAATAAACCTGTTTGGTTTACTTGAAACTCTTGAAAAACGAATACTTGCTATATGATGGGAATGGGTGACCCTTGTGATAAGGGCATACGAAAATGTATTGAACTGATTGTGATATAACGTAAGTACAGTAGACAGTAAATGGTAACTTAGGAGAGAGAGTTGCATTTTTCTAATAGTATCACAATGGGTCCAAAGATTTTGCTACATATATAATCTCATTTGACCTATATCTACCCCAAGCATTTTTAAAGTCAATAAGGTTTCTTAATAAACGACCAACGAGTTTCTATGGGGTCCAGGAATATTACATAAGGAATATTTTGCATAAGAATCGTACAGGAATCACATTTTACTCCTCCTTCTGTCCTTCTCCAGAAATTTGTCTATTGTAGCATAAGAAATAGTGGTAAAGGATTAGTAAACCGTAGGTTTTCGGCTTAACCTTAAACTTTTTTGACTAATCTGAGGACAAATGACAAGCAATTAGGTTTTTAATTTCCCTTTTAAACACAATTGCTACTCAACGCCAAGTGGCGCTTAAAAACTGCTCTTAAAAGAGCACTCTTAGCCAAATACAATACAAGACATATGAACACATGTTCATATACCGCCTTCATGCCATCAACATTCCCTCCGGAATGCATTCATTCAAGTACTAAAAAGCTTTAAGTAGTTTTACGTTTTAGAGGCGACCATCATATGAACAGAATACACCACAAGCCACACGCATCTACCACAACGCAAACCATAGGTGAGCTTAAAAGGTAGAGGACCATAAAAATGAAAGAAGAAATAAAAAAGGTAACCTTCTTCTATCGACCATGTCGTTAAAATTGTTAACATCAATCAATTTGAGCAAAATGTGGTTTATGTATACGAGGGACTTGTTATTGGTTTACTTGTGCTGAAGATAATTTGCCATGCTCTGTTATACTCCCTCATTCACAAAAGAATGAATTGAAGACGAGTTAAAGAGGTCATTTGCTATTGTTTGCTCTTTTTTTGTTTTATCGAAGGGAATTTCTTTTATTATTTAAGCTTAAACAATTGCTGTGACAGGTATACCGGTGTAATAAGAGACATATTTAAAACATAAAGTGGAGGTAATTTTTCAAATACCTTAAACCAATTATTAAATACATTAATATGTCATGCAGTGGCTTTTATTCTTTGTAGTGATACAAACTTTTCTTGAACTCTTTACGCAAATTATCATGTTAATTTCTAAAAATCCTATAAAAATATTGCATATATGTGGATTCGAGGACTGTAATAGAAGAAATTCTTAAATTTTATCTAATGTTAGTTATTTAAGTGGCACCGTTACCTTTCGCTCTATTTGTGCATCATTTATTCTCCATTTGTCAACTTCTAGAATTTACTGTTGACTTGTTATATATTATGAAAATTAAAATGGTGTTACATTGTTTAACATTAAAATGATAAACAAAAGCAACAATAACAAAAACAATGAATTTGTTTACATGATAAACAAGTAAACAAAAATATACCAACAATATCAGTAAAAGTTAACGGTGGTGTTGGCTCAGCCAGTGGAATAAATTCTGCACAGTAAGCTATTCTTGTTTTTCACCGTGCACCTGTGTCCGATCAAGTTACACGGTGGGAAACAAAATTATAGTTAGAGGTATGCACCTGTGTCGGATCAGGTTGCAGTATGTGAAAATATTATTTCTGCTGGGTCAACATCTACAGCAAACATGTGGTGGTGCAACGCGATCGTGAGATGGGATGAGCATGTTTGGTTGACGCCAAACAGATCAGTTTGGGTTGTGCAGTCGGAGTTGACAGTTCGTTAAGATTTAAATAATTAATATACTTAAAATATTTGATATTATTATTTGATATTATTACTTGTTTGTGCGAATAAATTAAAATTAAAGTAAAAAAATTGTGTTTCATTCGGTGGTCCAGTTGGTCGAACCGCCTTAATATATTTTTTTAAATTATCGGTTCAAGGTCCTTTAACTGGCGCCCGAGCAGGGACCCGCCTAAATATCAAACGGCGGTGTCCTAAAAATAATAATAAAAACGAAGTCCTGAGATTCCTACGGGACCCTCCAGGACCAAATAATATTAATAAAAAAAAGGTTTTTGCGATTCCTACGTGACCCTCCAAAAACGCATAATTATTTAAATAATACAATAAATTGCTTCTCCTCCTTCGCCAAATTGGTATTCCTGGTGGTAAAAATTGCCACAGAAGGTTACCAAAGCGAAAGTGAAGTAATCCGTACCTTAGTAGGTATCCGCGATTATTAAAGCGGATTTCCAAAAGGGAACATTACGGAGCTTCCGAGAGGAGTCAAGGGATTTTGAACCTGTCGCGTCGATAGTTCCAACCCAAACTCTAAACTTATTTTTTTTCCTCTCCTTGAATAATTTTAGTTGAAAAATTAAAAAGTGAAGTTCAAATAAAAAATTAATTATAAAAAATATAAGAGAATATATTATTTAAAAAAAAATATATGTTTAAAAGAGGAAAAAAATAAAGTGAAAAGTAAATTTAAAAGAAAAAAGAAAATTTGAAGAAAGAAAATAAAGAAAAATATTAAAATAAAAAGTGAAGAGTAAAAGAAAGAATATATACATAATTATAAAAAGAAAGTATATTATTTAAAAGAAAATCTATGTTTGAAGAAAGAAATAAAGTGAAAAATAGTTAAAAAATAAAAATAAAAATAAGTATTAAAGGGAATTGAGAGAAAATATTTGAAAAAGAAAATATAAGAGCATTAAAAAAGAAAAGAAGAAATTAAGAGAAATAAAAAAATAATAAAGAAAGAAAAAAAATTATAAAATTTAAAAAGAAAAAAAGAATTATTTACGGTGAAGTGAGTGCTATAGTGGACATCCCCTTAAAATAAAAAACAACACAAAAGACGATTCGAAGGTAAGTGAATTTTTCTATTTTTTCATCCTTGTCGGTACTTGCTAATAATAATATGGAGGAGCTTAGATCAACTGTAACCACCTTGACTGGTGCCATGAACCGTTTCATGGAGCAGGTTAAGGGAGTGGAAACTAGAATAGGAAATATTGAGGCTAGTTTAAGTAACAACGCCTTAGGCCAGGTGATTAGTAGATTAGAATTTCTTGAAAATAGTCAGGCTGCCGCCGTAGGTGCTGTGGTTTCAGAGGAAGGACCCCTTCAACGACCACGAACTGAGGACGATTTGAAGGATATAAGCCGACTCCCTGACAGCGTGAAAGAATTACGATCTTTCGATGGTAATCCAACTCAATACATATCGTGGATACACTCGGTGGAGACTATTCTTAAGGATTTCGAAATCGTAAGACAAAAACCCATTTATCGAGCCATTGTCCAAAGCATACGCCAGAAAGTGGTGGGTGCTGCGGACACAGCATTGATTTGTTTGACGACGATTGGAATGAAATCAAAAAGATTCTGTCCCTCCACTATGCCGATAAGAGAGACATTCAAACCTTGGAACATCAGTTAAACCAGCTTTCTCAAGGTTCTTCAAAAATGGACGAATTCTATGCTTCGGCGAATCATCAGTTATCACTAATCATTAATAAACTAAAGACTGAATCCTATAGTCAGGAAACTGTGAGGGCACTTATAGAGACTTATAGGAATAGGGCTTTGGATGTATTTGTGCGTGGTTTGAGTACAGATTTGTCGCGGATGATTATTATTCAGAAACCGAAAACCCTTCCAGAGGCATACTCCGCTTGCTTGGAGTTGCAAAATTTAACTATGAGAAATAACATCCTACATATTAAGGGTAATAATAGAATCACTGTTCCAACCTCGATCGGAACAGCAGATAGGCAATTTCCTCCTCGACCACCAAAGTCCTACCCAATACGTCAAAATAACAACTGGCAGCCTAGAAATTATAAACAAAATTGGCGAAGTGGTTATAAACCTCAAAATTTTCGTGAGGAGTTTTATGACTCTAAATTGAGGCCACCAATTCCTCCTCGTTATCCTGTGACCAAAAGTGAACCAATGGATGTTGATAAAACGATTCAATCACGTCGAATTAATTATATCAACAATCCGAGATCTATGGTTAAAAGGAATCAACCCGAAGAATATATTTCAAACAAACAACCACGATTGTATCATATCGAAGCCCAGGAGGAAAATGCCAGTGGGGCACAAGATGACATTGCCCAGCCAGATATAGTTGATGAAGTAAAT
This sequence comes from Sarcophaga subvicina, assembly GCA_936449025.2. Classification (NCBI taxonomy): domain Eukaryota; kingdom Metazoa; phylum Arthropoda; class Insecta; order Diptera; family Sarcophagidae; genus Sarcophaga; species Sarcophaga subvicina. Next base: position 79,997,056 of record OW388084.2, read on the forward strand.
TTTATGGGGGTCAGCCGTCAAGCTTACCTTACATAGAATACAAGACACCGAACAACAAAGTGTTGGAATTCCTGATTGACACAGGCTCAAACAAGAACTTCTGTAGTCCTCTTTTGTCTAAGGGTTCCACACTTTTAACCAAACCAATATTGGTTCGATCAGCGGGAGGAGATATCTTAATTAATGAAAAAGTGGAAGGTCTGTTCTTTAAGTTTGCAGGAATGGATCTACCAATATCTTTCTATATATTGCCTGGACTTAAAACTTTTGATGGTATAATTGGTGATGATACCCTTAAGCAACTAGGTGCTATAGTTGATCGTAGAGAAAATATCCTTATTTTGGAAAACAATATTCACATTCCTCTTAAAGAAAAAGTTTCTGTTGAAATAAACTATGTTATTGATGACGAATTCCCTGATGATATTAGGATTAGGTTAGATAAGCTAATAGATAAATATAAATCCTTGTTCGGACCATTAGATGGTAGTGAACTAGCATCAACGAATGTCCAGGCAGAAATTAGAACTAGTACGGAGGAACCGATTTACATAAAAAGTTATCCTTATCCAGTCTGCATGAGGGAAGAAGTAGAGAGGCAAATAGGAGAGCTGCTCTCAGAAGGAATTATACGACCTTCGAAAAGCCCATATAATTCTCCAATTTGGGTAGTGCCCAAGAAACCTAAACCCAGTGGTGAAAAACAATACAGAATGGTTGTTGATTTCAAGCGCCTGAATTCTGTAACTATTTCAGATACTTATCCAATTCCAGATATTACATCGACTCTTGCTAGCTTAGGGAATGCCAAATATTTTACGACAATTGATCTCACATCAGGTTTCCATCAAATAGCCATGAATCCAAAAGATATTCCGAAAACGGCATTTTCAACGGCAAATGGTAAATTTGAATATTTAAGACTTCCTTTCGGTTTAAAAAATGCTCCGGCTATATTTCAGAGAATGATAGATGATGTCCTTCGCGAGTACATAGGAAAAATTTGTTTTGTCTACATTGATGATATCATTGTAATTGGAAAAAATGTCGAAGATCATTTAAATGTGGACACAATATTCGCTAGGCTTCGTGAGGCCAATTTAAAAGTCAATCTCGATAAGACGCATTTTATGAAAACCGAGGTAGAATTTCTCGGATACATCGTTGGTTCAGAGGGAATCAAACCAGACCCCACCAAAGTCAAATCTATAGAGAACCTGTTACCACCCACAAACCTGAAGGAATTAAAAAGTTTTTTGGGTATGACTTCATATTACAGGAGATTTATCCGAGACTATGCAAAAGTTGCGAAACCTCTCACAAATTTAACCAGGGGGGAATACGCTCAAGTGAAAGCTAGTCAGTCAAGGAAAGTTCCAATTACCTTAACCGATGAAGCTCTAAAGGCTTTCGAGGCATTAAAATCATTATTAACGACAGCGGAGATTTTATCTTTTCCAGATTTCGAAAAGCCATTTAATTTGACGACAGATGCCTCTAATACGGCATTGGGTGCTGTACTGTCACAGGGTGAAATTGGAAAGGATAAGCCAATAGCTTATATTTCTCGCTCGCTCAACAAAACTGAAGAGGGGTATGCTACTAATGAAAAAGAGATGTTAGCCATCGTGTGGGCTTTGGATAATCTTAGAAATTATTTATATGGTGCTAGGAAGATCCGAATCTATACGGATCATCAACCCTTAACCTTTGCATTGGGTAATAGAAATTTTAACGCAAAATTAAAAAGGTGGAAGGCACGCATAGAGGAGTATAATCACGAATTGATTTATAGGCCTGGTAAATCAAATCACGTGGCTGACGCTCTCTCAAGACTAAAAACCATATCTAACCATTTATATTACTCTGCCTGTTGATTTGGAAAATACTATAACTGCCACCGAAGGCAATGTGAGTGATATGGGTGACACCTTAACTGCATCTGAGGGTCGAGAAGATGACGGACTTTCGTCAGGAGCAACAGTTCATAGTGCCGAACAGGACTCCTCTGACTTAATACCGCACGTAGAAGTTCCAATTAATGTCTTTAGGAATCAGATTATAATCGGAATCGGAATGGACATGGTAGCGGTTGAGGAACCACACCGTGGGTTTACTAGACACTTTGTATCAGCGAGAGAATGGAATGAAGGTGCGCTTACTTCAATATTAAAAGAGAAACTTAGACCAAATATTCTAAATGGTATCAAGATACCCGAAAAACTGCTTGGCAGCTTACAAGAGATTTATATTGATCATTTTTCTAGATATAAGATTAGGATTACGCAAAAAATGGTAACGGATATTACATCGAAGGAACGTCAATTCCAGATAATTGAAACTGAACACAGACGAGCACATCGTAATGCTAGGGAAAATAAAGAACAAATTTTAGAGCAATTCTATTTTCCACAAATGAATGCTTGCATTAAGAAATATGTCGCTAGCTGTGATGTTTGTAATCGATGTAAATATGACAGAAAGCCTCCACACATACATCACCAAAGAACTCCCGATCCCAAATACCCAAGTGAGATTCTTCATATGGATATTATATAAATTCAGGGGCAAAAGTTCATTTCATGTATAGATAAGTTTACAAAATTCGCAAAACTATTTAGTATTAAGGATAGGTCGCTAATACAGGTGAGGAAAAAATTGATTAAAATTTTACATTATTTTACAGTGCCAAAAATACTGGTCACTGATAATGAAGGTAGTTTTTTAAGCCCGTTGGTAGAAACTTTTATTAAATCATTGGGAATTCAGTTATATCTTACGCCTTCACAACGTAGTGAGGTAAATGGGCAAGTTGAGAGATTACACTCAACAATAATCGAAATATATAGGTGTCTGAGGACAGAATATCCAGATTTATCGGTAAAAGAATTAATTGAGATATGTGTCGACAGATAGAATAATACCATACATTCGGTAACAAAGAAAAGACCCCGAGACTTTTTTTTTAATAAGTTTGGAGAGATAAGTTATGAAAAGCTATTGTCCACACAGAGGAAAGTAAATAGAGATCTTAGACACTTACTGAAGAGAAATATGACAATCCGAAATGCAAGATTGAATAAAAAAAGGCAAAGTCCGAAGAATTATAGGAAGGGTGACAGAATTTATGTTGCTATTAAAACTATTAAGGGAAAGAATAAGGCGCTGTATAAAAAGGAAATAGTTGAAAGAAATAATAGGGCAACAGTACTGACAAGGAGTGGAAGAAAGATTCACAAACAGCATATTAAAACGTAAATGTTTCTTAAATTAAAAAATTTTTAAAAATAAAAATAATAATTTGAATTTGTAGAATTAATTATTAAACAAATGAAAAGATTTATAATAGATAAGTATATCCCTTGAACAAATGGGCTCAAAATTTAAGCGGAAAGCACGTATTTATGCTGGGGTTCAACTCCCCATGGGTCCCATGAGAACTAAGGGAATACGGAAAAAATAAGAAATAATAATAAGAAAAAATAATAAGAGAAAAATATGAAAAAAAGAGGAAGAAATAATATTAAAAAATTTAAAAAAGGAATTATCTTTTAACAAAAATATGAAAAATTATAGAGTAAATAAAAGTATATGATATATATATATATACAAAAAAAAAAAAAAAAAAAAAAAAAAAAAAAAAAAATGGCTGCCAGAATTATACTAACCTTTACTATTTTACAAAAAATATGGCTCTGCCAGAATTTTACTAACCTTTACTATTTTACAAAAAATATGGCTTTGCCAGAATTTTAATAAATTTTAACACTTTACAGACAATATGATTTTCCTGTTAACCGGACTTCTTATATCTCACATGGGCATTCTCACCCCACACGCAGCACATACTTCTATTGTAACACTAAGAGCTGGAAACGCGTGGACAATAAATGGAAATATGAAATTGATTCATGTTATTAATTTGGAGGACTACACCATAATTGCCAATAATGTATCAACGATAGTTCAAAAACATCTACCACCTAGTCAGAACAAGGATATCATCAACTACTATCTTGCACAGGTGCAAGAGAGACTGACTGAGCTTAAAGGTATAAGTAACAAAAAGAAAAGATCAATTGATTGGATTGGTTCTGCATGGAAGTGGGTAGCTGGGAACCCAGATGCCACCGACTGGAATGAAGTTTTGAAAACACAAAACGCCATAATCACAAATAACAATGAGCAATATAAAATCAATACGCAGCTTCTGAATGCGACAAACGAAGTTGTCCAGAGGACTAATGAACTTGTTTCTAGAATGAATGAAATTGGTAAGGGTAATGAGGCCGAGAGAATTGGACAGGGAACGATAAATCAGGTGCTCGTTCTGAAAGACGCCATCGACGACATAGTAAGGGCGTGTCAAATGGCTAAGAGTGGGATCGTCAACACGAACCTTTTGGATAGAACCGAAATTGAAGAAATTATTACGGAAATGGAAACCTTACCATACTCTAATGCGATTGAAGCCATCGAGTATGGAGAACCTACAATCTACACTAATGGTACTTTGTTGTTATATATTGTTTCCATCCCAAAGTTGAAAAAGGACTTTTATCATCGGCTTATCGTGAGACCTGCAATCAAGTCTAATAAACAGATTGAATTGCAATTTAATGAAATCCTGATCAGTCAGAATGAAACTTTTGGAGTAAGGAGTCCCTGTCTATATATAAATAACATAACAGTATGTCGAAAATCCTCCCTTATCCAGTTACCAGAAGAGAGCTGTGTACGGCGTCTGCTGAAAGGTGGAACTGCCAATTGTCAATATAGGACAGTAAAAGCGCAGATTGTCGAGATGATTACCTCCGATATGGTCTTCCTAACCAACTTCATAGGAGTCATTTCTACACGGGATCATAGTGAATTGCTGAACGGTACCTACCTGATACAGCTTTTTAATGAAACGATATTGCTTGGGAATGAAACATTCTCTAGTACATCCATATCCACAATCCAGCCATTACCTCCTGTTCTGACTAGTGTCACAAACGAAAGATTACTGGTGGACATTGATCAGGTCCACAATATCAGCCTAAACAATATCGATAGAATCCACTACCTGAAAATAAGGTCAAATCTGTCTCTTGGAGGCCACATTGGTATAATAATTATGATGAGCGTTTGCTTGGGGATACTGTGGTATAAGATAACCAGACGTCTCAACCTGCCAGCACTAGAAGTCCCTCCAACAGTTGGTACCTCGCTTGAACCGTCCATAATAGCCTGCGGGACGCAGACATTTGAGGAGGGAGGAGTTAACGGTGGTGTTGGCTCAGCCAGTGGAATAAATTCTGCACAGTAAGCTATTCTTGTTTTTCACCGTGCACCTGTGTCCGATCAAGTTACACGGTGGGAAACAAAATTATAGTTAGAGGTATGCACCTGTGTCGGATCAGGTTGCAGTATGTGAAAATATTATTTCTGCTGGGTCAACATCTACAGCAAACATGTGGTGGTGCAACGCGATCGTGAGATGGGATGAGCATGTTTGGTTGACGCCAAACAGATCAGTTTGGGTTGTGCAGTCGGAGTTGACAGTTCGTTAAGATTTAAATAATTAATATACTTAAAATATTTGATATTATTATTTGATATTATTACTTGTTTGTGCGAATAAATTAAAATTAAAGTAAAAAAATTGTGTTTCATTCGGTGGTCCAGTTGGTCGAACCGCCTTAATATATTTTTTTAAATTATCGGTTCAAGGTCCTTTAACTTAAAAAAGGGGATAAATAAGTAAACAAAAATGCAACAACAAACAATGTAAACAAAATACACAAACAACAATGAAACAACGATGTTTACACATATGGAGATCTCGTAAAGGCGAAGTCACGAACATTCGACTTCAAGATCATTCATCAGTCTGTTTAAGTTGACATATAAAAGCCAAGACAAAGCAGGTAAAGGGCTCAGTAAAAATTCATTTAGTCTTCTGTGAAGACGCGTTGCGTGTGAAGAGAATAATCGTGGTGTGTAGATCTCCGTTATAAAGATCTGCCGAACAATTGTTAGTGTTTACGCAAAAGAGTGCAAAGAGGAATAACAAACAAAGCAATTGTTGTTGTTTATATCAAGTTGTGACATACAGAATTGTGCGAACAGAAAGTTAGAGCCGACTGTAAGCTGTAGGTAACGCCATTCATGTATAAAAATTAACACACACAACATAAGTGGTATGAGAAGCTTGGTCGTAATACTAACTGAAGGCATATAATGACGAATTATATATGTATGTATGCATGTATGTATGTTTTTTTTCTTGGGCCGGAGGTGGGAATCTGCGAAAGACACTTTTGTTCCAACAAAAGAGAGCACGATTCACCATCACTGGTGCCTACGTAGTAAACCCACCTCCTACATTTTTCAAACAATCTCCTCCCGCGGGACTGCCATAAAGTATTACTTCGCGGAGGGCTGGTTAGCTTTAACGCTATATCATGTTAAATCAAATTTCGCCTTCGTTCCTCCAACCTTCGGAGTTCCAGCATAACTTCAGCCATTTTTTGGCTGTATTGACACTATAGAATCCTGGAATTCAACATCTCTTCCATAAGCCGATTTGGTCTTAAGCTCGTTTCCCCGGCCCATCTAAATCTCGGGAAGCATGTCAGAATATGCTCCGAATTTTCCTCCTCATCTATACAGTTTGGGCATATAGGGGAAGTATCATATCTAAATCTGTGCAGGTACTTCCTGAAGCATCCATGACCAGTTAGAAACTGGGTCACGTAGTAGTTCAGCTCACAATGTTTGTTCTCCACCCAAGGGGTTATATCGGAGACAAACTGAAATTTCTATCTTCCCTTTAAGCTATTCTCCCATCGCAACTGTCATTTATGCATGGAAGTCCTTCTATTCTCCGCTTTTATAGCTGCTGTTTGACCGGGATACTGACGATGGCGAAGGTATATACGCCTCATCTCATCCTCCAATATGTCTATTGGTATTGTCTTTGCCAATACCAATACTGGTTCATCCGACACAGTCCTGAAGCCACTTATCCGTCTAATCGCGCTTAGACGATACACCGAGGACAGTATCCTCCAGTGACCATATTGGGCAAGCATACAGTATGATCGACGTTACTACCTCCGAAATTAACCTCATTTTGAATGGACCTGGTGCTCCAATATTTGGCATCATCATCGCCAGTGCTCCCTGTGTACAGATGCCTTTTCGCCGATATATTTCACGTGCTCGTTGAAGTTCAAGCTATCGTCGATAATCACTCCCAAGCATTTTATGGCCCTCTTCGATTCCATCTTAGTGCTTCCAACGGCCACTTTCACCGTCTCCACTGTCTTCCGGCCACTTATCATGACGGCCTCCGTTTTATGTGCTGCAAGTGTCAAACCTGCCTCATAAAGCCATGCTCCAACTTTTCGAATCACTATGTTCGTCTTTTCTTCTATTTCCTTTACCGTCTTAGCTACCGAGACTATGGCAATGTCATTTTAGTCCCTTTTGACAATTGCAGCCGAAGTGCACCATCGTACATATTGTTCCATAGTAGTGGCCCAAGTACAGAGCCCTGGGGGACACCTTCCGTCACTACGTATTTCTTTTCTCCATCATCCGTTAGGTATATTACCTTCCGGTCCTGAAAGTAATCATTCAGGAACAGCATTAAGTATGGCGGTGTATATGTATGTATGTATGCATATATTGAAGACATAGACATGCAACAGTTAAATAGACTTCCAGATTATAGTGGAAGTTGCGGCTCTTCTCATGGCGATTAAATGACTGCCAACTGAAGAATAAAATTGAAGTTTCTTTTGAATGTCGTGTTGATTTTTCTATGAATTTCTCCGGGTAGTAAACGACTTTTCAAACATATTTTTCTATTAATAGCACAACGATCGGGCAATCTCTTATACTGACTGTTATATGTATATATACTCTTATATTACCCACCCCAATATTGTCATGATCCTTCAAGATTGCTGGTAATTCAAATATTTTCTTCTATGAAGTATTAATGTCGCTCAGATTCATAGTATGTTTTCTGGTGATTCGCTCTCAACGTCACGGTTCGAATCAAGATTACACTGGTTCATCTTTAAATTTCTAAAGGATTATATTCGATAATGTATACGGTACACAAAATAATTGTTGTCATATATGTTTAGAAAGAAAGGAAAAGAAGTCACGCAATATTTGTTGCAGCATTGATTTTCAAAATTTTTTTTTTATTTTTATTGCTGCATACCAAGCAATTAGAACCGAAATACAAAATCGAAATGGAAGGCAAATAAATAGAAAAACCCAAACCAAATCCATTTAACTATTTACAGCATAAATTTTGTTTTCCACACGAACGTAAGTTTATTTTTCTAATTTTATTTATTATAGCCTTTAAATCTTATTTTTTATTTTATTTTTTGATACAACTGTGTTATGACCACATATGTTTTTTAGGTCTGGTAACCATATTTAAGGTAGAGTTTCTACGTGATTACTTACCACTAAAAATTATATTATATCACGGGTTGCATGTTACGTTCTTCGCTTTTTTCTTTGTTTCTTATTGACCTAGTGTTACCCTAACCACTTACAGGGAATAGGACTTTACGACCATGTAGCACTGCCAAGTACAAGGAATCAAAATTTCAGTTTGGGATCAATTATACAAAACGAAAAAAGAAATACAAATTTTGGATTTCATGCCCACTTTCGTCTTTTCATGGGTGGCCCATTAAGTTATTTTACGTTGCAATTCATTTAGTGCGATTGGTTTGTTTTATTAAATGGCATGGAAATGTTACGCCGCGAGGGCATAATTTTAATATCGCTTGATTTTAGTTGTATTATTGGCCATGCAAGAGCTGATATATTCGTTTAGTACAATGCATATATTCTTCCTTCTTGGCTGATTGTAGGCTATAAAGGAAGTATCATTTGTTCTCTTTAAATAAAAAAATTAATATGTGGCGAACAAAAAGTGAAAACAATTGCAGGAGGTACTACCAATTTAAAGTAAAAATAATAAATTTAAATTCAGAAACACATACAACCCTTCAATAAGGATTACGACTTAATTTGTCACACCAGTGTGTTAACTTTATACAGGAGTGCTGGAGCCTGTAGTTTAAATTATACTCTGAACGACAGATTTTTTCAGAAACTTTTCATGGCAATTTTGTTTTACTTTCAGAGTTTTTCTTACAAATCTGCTGAGAGAGGAAGTCACCGAAAAAAAAGAACCATGGTATCACGTCTAATAAGCCAACACACTACCTACTATACTACAGAGACTTCAATTCTAAAACATTTCACATTATTAAATGGACACTTATAAGACAGTTTCGTTCCGTGATGAGCCCCATCCCTGGGTGAATGGTTACGTATTTAATTACTTATTTGGGACGATGCCAATCCGCTGAAGATTCAAGAGCTTATAACGCATTAGGAAAAAGTCACTGTTTGATGCATATTTGGAGCTGACGGCATCTTCGGTACATATATCTTTCAAAAGGACATTGTTTAGGTCATCACTATAAAAGCTGAGCATACTATAGGTTGTTGACTTTAAACTGATCAGACGCCTCGGCTCAACTGGTTGGAGCGTATCGGAAACGTTCAATATTCCATAATTATTTACTTACTTAATTGGCCATTAACAACCCGATTAATGGATTTCAGCCTGCCGCAACACATCCCCCCAGGCGCCTCTGATTCTTGCGCGTCTACGGCAGTTAGTCACACCAATCGATGACAGGGCTTCCTCAATTTGGTCCTTCCAACGCAAACAAGGTTGTCCTCTTCGCCGAATTCCACTGATCGCAGCATCAAATACTCATCTCGTCGGCGCATCCTCCTCCATTCGAACGACATGGCTGAGCCAGCGATGCACAACGTCTATGTCATGCTGTTTTATCGGATGCGGAAATCATCGCCAACTCGCACTGCACCGAAGATCTTACGTAGGACTTTTCTCTTGAATACTCTCAAGGCAGCTGCATCAGTGCTTAATAGAGTCCATGCCTCTGTGCCATGAGCGTCTTGTAGAGTATTAGTTTCGTCATACGAGAGAGGTCTCTGCTCCTCAATTGCATATTGAGACCATAGTAGCACCTGTTGGCAAGAGTTATCCTGCGCTTGATCTCCATAATTTTGGTTTATAAATCAATCCGAATTTTTTCTATGAGATAGGTTATATTGGCTCGAGGACCTTCAAGGGTAGTGGCTTATTCAGTCTAACGGAGTCAATTAGCACAATCTAGCTCGCCAGGTCATATTACCTTCAAGTGAGAAAATCATGTCCTTAAAATGGCCCGAAAATAATATTCATTGTGGCATGAGCTGAAATCGCTGTAGTCTAATAGGTAGTGTATTGGCTTATTAGACGTAAACCCGGGTTCGTATCCCAGGACAGACATCAAAACAAAACTATAAAAAAAAATATTACTTCGGCGATTTCCTTTCAGCAGATTTCTGGCAAAAACCCTGGGAGTAAATAAACCTGCCATGAAAAAGTTTCTGAAAAATCTCTCTTTCGGAGTCGCCATTAAACTGTGGGTCCAGCCACTCACGTATAAAATTAATGCACACAGCACGAGTAGTGTGAGAAGCTAGGCCGTAATCCTGACTGAAGGATTGTAATGGCCAATTATGTAAGTATGTATGTGTGAAATGAGCTGTGTGGTACATACTGGTGTCCTGTTGAAACCACATTTCGTTGGTATCCAGATTATCTAATTCAGGTCATAGAAGTTATAGTAGTCATCGACTTATTGGGCTGCCCAGCGATAAATGCACATCAAACGATGACTTTGTCGAGATGCAATTTGGACGCTTTTGGATCTCGTATGGATTGGTATTGTAATCAACAATTCAGAAAAGGGATTCACCGCTGAAATTGATTTTTCGATGAAATTTAGTTTTAATTGACGACTGGTCACATTCCTTGAATACACTACTTTGTCTATGGTCGCCCATGGTGATTTAACAAAACAAACTGAATAAATGGCAACTAGTTTGGCAGATATATCTTCAACAAGATGGCCGTTATCAACTGTCAAAAATTTGGAAGTTCCTAAAGAAAGTACCGTTAGATTTACTAAAGTGTTAAGGCATTACTCTTTTAAATGTCAGCGTAATGGTCTTGGTTGACAAAGAAAAAGTGCTTTAACTGTGGTCTCTTCATCGACTTTTCTAATATGTACTTTCCATACGTATGTTGGATGGAAGGCTATCACGATTTCTTTTGTGTACTCGCAAATACATTGCAACTGTGTGGAGTCTCAGTTATTGGCCAATGGTCAAGGTTATTATGTTAAAATAAAATCAGAATCGAAAAAAATGTTTTTCTTTTAAATTTTTTTCCTCATTTAAACTGCCAATTAAAGAAGATGTTAAGCACCACCGGGCATGTTGCATTATCGAAAGCAACGAGTGTCATCTGTAACCAAACAGTGGATAACAAGTAATCAGAATCAAAACTCAAAGAAGACATTAAATCAATTTAGCTGTCAGCACACACAGTAAAGTGAAGACAAAAAATTTGAAAGGGATTCCATAAAAAAAGAATTTAAAAATAAAAATTATTTGCAAAGCGGGCCGCAAGCAACAACTTAAAAAAATGGAAAGAAAAACCAGAACAGCAAATCAACCAAAGGCCTGAAATACAAAATAACAAACACTGCAATTATTTGGTATAAATGAGGCAACAATCGATAACAAATAAAAAATTTACAACAAACTGAAGACAAACTGTAACTGCCTTTGACTCATGTATGGCGATTTCTGTTTGGGTTGCACTTAAGTAAAGAAATTCCATTGTTTGCAACAAGAAAAGTTAGTAGATTGCAAGGCAATACAGCATAAATTGAACATAAAACCTTTAGTCAGTATTAAAACCTAGCTTATCACACCGTCCTTGTTGTATGTGTTAATTTTATCCATGAGTGGCGGGACCATAGTTTAAAGTCGTCTTCGAGAGGCAGATTTTCAAGAAACTTTTCATGGCAATTTTATACAATACCAGATCTTTTCCCAAAAAATTGCTGAGAGGAAGTCGCCGTGGCCTCTTTCCAACATACCTATCGACTAGACTAATGCCTCTTCGAAGACGATCAAGATTCTCAGTGCAAAAGAAAGTTGCTGCCTTACACATTTCGGTACTAAAGAGACAACATAAAAGGCACACACAAACAAAAAAGAGACAAAAGGAGGACAATATGGTCACAGCATAATAACAGCCAACAAATTGTGTAATAGCCTACTAAAATTAAAGTACTGGCAATAGCACCAACTAATGCTAATGGCATCGATGATGGCAGAGAATCAATGATTTGTAGAGCCGTAAGAGAAATATACAAACTACTCATCCATCCTATAAACTATATGAAGAGCGAAATCTTAAAGTCGGCAACTTTCCATATCTTAACACGGAAGTCAGTCATAAAGTCATTATGCAACAGACAGGTTATCAGTATGAATGTAACTTAGAACCCACACCAACAGTACTGTGTCTCTTATGAAAAATACTGTTACGTTTTTACATACATAACATACATAATTGGTCATTACAACCAGTCAGGATTACGACCTAGTTTCTCACACCACTTATGTTGTGTGTGTTAATTTTATACATAAGTGGTGGGACCTACAGTTTAAAGTCGACTCCGAACGACAGATTTTTGAGAAACTTTTCATGGCAATTTTATTTACTCTCAGAGTTTTTGCCAGAAATATGCCACCGAAGAAATGGTTTTTGCATTTTGTTTTAATGTCTGGCCTGGGGCTCGAACCCTGGCTTTACGTCTAATAAGCCAACACACTACCTACTAGACTACGTTTTTACATTTTTAAAAACTTTTAAAATATAAGCTCGTTGATTGCAAACAAAATAAATATAAATTTGTGTTTAGTTTCAATTAAATTCTTTACTGTTCGCACTATTTTGTGTGCCACTGTTACAACTTGATTATCTTTACGACGGCAATCTTCAAACCACTACTGTTCTCTTCACACGCAACGCGTCTTCACACAAGATTGACTGAATTCTTACTACTGGTTGCCTGCTTTGTCTTGCCTTTTTATAAAGGCAAAACAGTCAGACAAAATAGTCTGATGGAGGTTTTTGAAGTCGAACGTTCGTGGTTTCGCTTTCTCGAGAACTCTATCGCGACTTCATTGTTGTTTGTGTACTTTGTTCACGGTGCTTGTTGTTGCGTTCTCGCTTACTTGTCTATCCCCTTTTCTTTCATACTGATATTGTTGGTTTACTTGTAAGAAGTTCGTTGTATTTGTTTGTGTAGCTTTTGGTCATTTTAATGTTGACCGATGTTACACCGTTTCTATTTTCGTAACAATGCATTCAGTGAATGACACCCCATTAACAAAAATTCCAAGCAAATCGCAGGCGTTTCGGTATGAGAGCCACGTTAGATATGAACTTCGAACCTTCACCGTAACATTGTCAAACATGAAGTACTGCCACGCTACCAGTATAGAAAAGTCAGTCAAATTATGTAATAATTCAGTGACAAAGCTACGATCTAAGTTTCTTGTTTTACTACTGATTCCATAGAACCCAGTAAAAAATTTCTACAAAGTGCCTGCTCAAGAGAGTCATAAAAAGCATTATGAAACAAAATTCTGATAGGCCTGGAGTATCAATAGCTTATGATAGTTTCCGAAACCAAAATCAGACTTAAATTCTCGAACAAGATTGTTTCAATCATTCATACAATTTGGCATAATTGAAACACATTTTCCTTTCAGTTTTTTCAATACAATTCTTTAACACTCATTTCTATTACCTTCACTTCATAATTAGAGAAGAAAAAGGCTGCATGAAACTAAAAAACACATTATTTAAACAAAAAAAAAAAAAAACTATGTTCAAATGCCATCTCATATTTTGTGATTACAAAGCAAAAATGTTATCTCCAATGCTCTTGCTACGTCATCAGCATAAGTAGATTGCAAATCTCTGCTCATTTTCATTTGTCGAATGGCAACACAAGATGAGTAATTAAAAACAAATAAGTAAAGTTACAAGCGGTCAAGCACAACTACATAATACTTTACACTGACCTAGCATAGCAAAAAATGGAGAATTTTTCTTATCTTCTTCCAAAGCAAATGCTTTCTGATGAATACAATCCTTGAAGCAATTATAATATGCCTAGGGTTCTAGCAGAGTTGTAAGCTAAATCATCGAAATCAACGACATTTGAAGAATTCGTACAATTCTGTAGCAGGGCAATATAGTAGAGGGCTTTTATTGAAGTTACGGTGAGTGATTCATCTTTTCCATGGAAAGACACAGGTCTGATCATTATACTCAATTCTACTCACTGATAATTTGAAAATGGTAGTCGGCGTAGTTAAGTAGGTAGTGTATTAGACATGAGGCCATGGTTCAAAACCCAGGTCAGACATCTCCAACAAAACGAGAAATATAAAAAATATTTCTTCGGCGCCTTTCTCTCAGCAGTCCGTTGGACTAAACCTCTGAAAGTTAAAAATTTTCTCCAAAAATCTGTCGTTTGCTACTCTTGTATAAAAATAGCACACACAACATAACTGGTGTGAGAAGCTGGGTCGTAATATTGACTGAAGGGTTGTAATTATGTGTATGGATAGCTTATAGGCAGATTAAATTACTCTGTCAACTGAGTATTGTTAGGATCGATTCGCTTGATAAGAGTAAGGAAGAGAACTAATTGTATTCTTTCCTTAAATCGCTTCATCCTCTGTATTATTTATTGTTTTCACAGAGTGTTGCTCTATTAGAAGTCATGACGATAGACTTCACATTCCCTAAAATGACTTTTGTAGGGGTTGTAACTTAGGTAGCTGCAGTGACTAGCTTTCATTACAAGTGTTAATGACCGTATCTTGTCATTCATATATTCTATCATTTTTAACTGAACTCTCCACAATTAGGATTCTTAGGGCCATTATTACAACTTCCTGTTAAAGTTGGGTTTAGTTAAGGGTAACTTTAGCTAAAGTGAACTTTAAAGTCACCTTTAACTTCTTTTCGTTATTACAATCTACAGATAAAATAAAGTTAGCTTTTTCAAAAATATGGCAGTGCCGGAGCAATGTCGATAAAACTGCTCAATTAAGTTTTTTTTTAAACGCAGTGGCAACGACGCGTTTCGTTTTGCTCATTTTGTTAATACTTGAAGTTGCCATATTGAAAATAATATATAATATGGTAAGTTCAAACATAAACTTAACTTTCAAAGTTACCGGTATCTTAACGCTCACTTCTACCATATTGTTCACTTATGAAAAACAATTTATCTGCCCGTTATACTCCTCCCTTTAGTTAACGGCAAGTTGTAATACTGGGCCTTAGGATACTAAACTTACTGTTACAGTCAGATCACAGAGAATGAGAAACTTTAAACGCGGTTTCCTATAGGCAATGTTTGATCCCCGGATTAAATGTTGATTTGTGTTAACACAGTTGGCATAACCTTGGGCCTTAGTGTGTGACCTAATCTAACTAAAAAGCAAAGTAGGGTAAATACTGGAAATCAATCAATCAATGAAGAAAGTGTTCATGTTTAAATTCGATTGCTGCCTTCACTCGAGCAGTCTTAATATTGTAATACAAGGTTAGGTTAGGTTACGTTACGTTAAGTGAGGTTACTTAAGAGGGTAGATTGCTGTTCACAGGCAAATTTTTACGGTGGTCCATATGGCCACTGTATTACACAATCAATGCGAGGTAAGTCTCCTTGTTACGATCCGTTAGCAGTGGGTTTGAACCACCTCGAGCTCCGAATGAAACCGACCAGTTCTCTTAGCGGCATGTTGCCCACCATGCTTAGATCTTCACACGTTCTGTCACCCAAAAACCGATGAAGTCTGTATAGAAGTGCAGGGCATTTGCACCGACTCCATTTTCTCCACATTGTAAAATATCTTTAAAAGAAGACTGTAGCACCTTATAGTTGACTAAACGCTCTAGTAATCTACTGTATGGATCCTGTTCTTATGGTAAAAGCAAACAAATTTCATAGAATAAAAAAATATTGATGAAGAGTTAGGAATCCTGATGCCTAAACTATTGTCAGAGTACGTTGTCTCACTTCTAAGATCTTTTATTGTGTAACATAGGATCATATAAATACAGGCTCATGAAGCCGCTGTGGTCAAGTAGGTAGTATATTGACTTATTAGACGTGAGGTCACGGTTCAAACTCCAGTTGAGGCATCGCGAACGAAATATGAAAAAAATATTTCTTTGGCGAATTCCTACCAGCAAATTTCTGGTAAAAGCTCTGATAAAATTGCCAAGAAACGTTTCCCAAAAAATCTGTCGTTCAGAGTCGATCTTTAAACTGTAGGTTCCGCAGAGCGCTTGTATAAAATTAACACCCACAACATAAATGGTGTGAGAAGCTAGGTTGCAATCCTAACTGAAGAGTTGTAATGACCAATTAAGTAAGTAAGTTAACAGCCAAGTGTCCAATCTTCGTAACAGTATCGTATACAATCATGAGTCACTTTGAGTTCTACTTTGAGACTACCTGATACACTAATGATGATGATTAAAGGATTTGTATTATATTTTTAGGGATGCGCTTAATTCTTCTCGAATCAAAGTTTTCTAATGATATGTTTATACTGCTTGCCTTGATGACTCATTTTCCAGGAACACTGCTTAGCTTTCAATTTATTTTTAAAAAAAAATAGGAGTGACTTGTTAACATATTTCAAATGTTAAGAATTTATGTTTTGATATCATAACAACAACAACAAAAATAACAATAGAATTCAATTGCATTTTCATATCATTTACAACTCAATCAATCAAGCAAGCAGCAATCTATCAATCAAACGATCAATCAATCATTAAGTGTAACAAATCGAAATAACATGGTTTGTAGGTATATTGGTACACCTAACTTTAATCAAATAAAACAAAAGAATGTTTTTTTAAGTTCTCAAATCCCTGTACATATCCTGTGATAATCATGCTCTAACACAACATTTCTAATGAGAAAATCGAGATGAGTTTGTATTTTTCACTTCTCGTTTTAATTTAATATTCTGTGTTATTAGATTTCCTCTGTTCGTAAGCAGAAAAGCAGAAAAGTTTTCAATTATTTTGTAAATCTCTACTTTAAACGAATGCTGAGTGTAAATGAAATGGAAAAATGACATTATGTGTGTGTTATGTATACTGCATGGATTGAATAGGATTGCCAAAGTGAAAGAAAAAATATATATATAAAGGTAATTATATATATATTATATATTAATTTTGACCTTTGCGTCCAGGTTAGTGGTCCAGCAACAAACTTTATCGTCTAATAAACTTTTGGACCATATACCTCACGGTCGACAACGGATGCTATCAGACGAGCACTATTGTTGCCTCATTTTTGTAAATCTTTCATCTTTAATTGGAACTGTGCTGTGATTTGGCTGTTTTTTTCCATTACCCGTCTTGGGATCATACGGCTTCCATAAAGCATTTTGCTTTATACACGGTTGGCTGCTGTTGTTTTCATAAGTGCCGGTTGGTTATTCTGCCTTTCCGTTCCGTTAATTTATTGTTGTTCCAGCTAAGCAAGTGATTGGTCTGCTGTATCAAGCCCTAGGTGCAGATTTATATGCTGTAGTAGTGGAAAACCTTGCTAACCGTTGATTCCTAATTTTTCCCTGTAGGGTGATAAGGTTTACATTTCCTTATGAAACATTATTTTTACCCTATATTTCTTGTTTTCATTGTTAAGTTAGCAACCCCCTTTCAACTACAACTACAAATACTAAACGTAGT
This sequence comes from Sarcophaga subvicina, assembly GCA_936449025.2. Taxonomy (NCBI): domain Eukaryota; kingdom Metazoa; phylum Arthropoda; class Insecta; order Diptera; family Sarcophagidae; genus Sarcophaga; species Sarcophaga subvicina. Next base: position 80,014,826 of record OW388084.2, read on the forward strand.
AAAACCTAATCATCTTCTTACCTCTTTGCCTGTGAGATTTGGAATATAAAATGCATGAACAACAATGAGTAGCAACATCAAAAGCTTTGTACTTACAAATGCCATACAATGGTTTATTTGTGCACATACTGACACACAAATGATATGATTATATAGGTGGATATGTAGATGCAGTTTTTATGCACTTAAAGGAACACTATAAGGACTTCAACAAAATATGAAAGCTAAGCAGCAAGCCGTGGAAAGTATGATTAGGTTGGATGGGAGACAAGTCTAACGCTAGCTTTATCAGGGCATAGCGTGACCTAAGAAATCGCACGACAGACCTCTTTTACTGTCCCCTAAACATTTACACATACATAAATGCCCAATTTAGCAATTCAGTCAGGATTGCGACCTAGTTTCTCACACCACTTATGTTGTGTAGTGCGGGAGCTACAGTTTAAAGTCGATTCCGAATGCCAGAGGTTAGAGAAACTTTTTCATGGCAATTTTTAATTCACTTTCAGAGCCAGAAATTTGCTGAGAGGAAGTTGCGGAAGAAATATTTTTGCATACTTTGTTTTGTTTAGATGTCTGACCTGGGGTTTGAACCGCGACCTCATGTGTAATAAGCCGACACACTGCCTACTAGACTGTGGCGACAACGGTACCTTAAACAGCACTAATAAATTATAGGATTTTAGTTAATGATTCGAAATAAGAGTAATAAGAGTGAAGAATACAGTTTGTTTTACGAGGGTGTTCGTTCTGTAACATATAGTTGAACTCAATATTTCCTTCCTAGCTTAAGTTTACGCCATTGAAAAATATGCTCCACTAAACACGCGCAGGAAGTACAGATAATTGAAGAAAGAAACTTTATCTGACAGTCAGTCTAACATCCGTTAACTCAGCTCCTATGAGTTTGAGTAGAGATTAGAATGGAAAGCTTTTTCAGATGTGCAAGGGAAACATGTTCATACTTTGTTTAATGTCATGTCAATTTGCGTCTGTGGGACAGAAAGAGAAGAGTGTACCCGACAAAAGGTGAAATGAAGACATTCTTCTTAAATGAAACAGGTTTTAGATAAGCTTCGCCTTTGTTGGATAATTGCTTGCTTTATTGGTCATTATAATTCTTTAGTCAGGATTACAACCTAGCTTTTCACACTACCAATGTTGTGTGTAGTAATTTAATACATGAGAGGCAGGACCTATAGGCTAAAGTTGCTTCGAACCACAAATTTTAGAGTAGCTTTTTCATGACAATTTTTTGGTTACTCCCAGAGGTTTTGCAAATCTGAAATCTACGGAAGTCGCCGAAGAAATATTTCTTCATATTTCGTTATGTTGGGGATGCCTGAACTGGGATTTGAACCATGGCCTCACGTCTAGTAAGTTAACATACTACCTACTAGACCATGGTGTTTCTTTCTGGTATGCATTAATCCCCCACTGGTTCAAAGAACGTGTTCCGACGATTCATTCTCATCATCACATCAGAAAACATACATGTCTAAACAACCCCCATTATAAATAAGCGTGCTTTGAGTTTACAGTGCCATTTCATAAGATCAACCAACCTTAGGTTACTCTTGAAGAGTCTGATGCATAATTTAGATATCCTATTATTGTAACCTCTCAGAAACAGTTTGGATTGAGCAAATCTTTCCAAACATCCGCTTCTACTCCAAATAAATGTTCTGGGCACATCAGTGCTGTGGAAGCTCCCCTCATCGCAAGCTCGTCTGCTTGCTTATTGCCGAGTATTCTCATATCAGATGGGGCAGAACAGAAGATAACCTCATATTGATTACATACAGGATAAAATTATACATTTGGAAATACATTTCGCCATCTTCGGAAGAAAATCCTGTCGCCTACCAAATGCAGCCTACCTTTAGACAGCCTCCATTCCATTAAACCTAAGCAGTAGGAAGTTCTCCAATTTGTAGCTCTTTGAGAAAGGAACAACCTAAGTCTTAATGGGATGGGATAGCAAGACCACTGTTAAATGCCTAAAACATTACGGACAACATGTGCTCACTGTAATTGAAAATTTCCCCATTCACATTAATACCAAGTTATTCCCATCGCAATCAACTTTCCAATATTTTTGTATCGAGGGAATTACATACACTGAGGCACTTAATGTCCATTCTGTTTAACCAAAAGTCAAATTACGCAGTCAAACTAACGACTTCAGAGAGCAGACCTCAACAAGCAAACAGTATTTCAACTTCTTCTTCAAATTCATATTTTCGTCCTTCATATTTCGAATAGATCGTGTACATACAACATTAATTTTTTCTAAAATAAACAAACATTTTCGTTCAACAATTACAACATCAACATGAACAACAACAACAATATCATGGATAAGGCCATAAATCATGTGTAATTAATTAATACGCCTTGGAGAACAACAGGCTGAATTTGTAAATTTCTTCACACAGGTAACATCGAAATCAGACAGACAGACAGAGAGGATATCTATATTCAAGAGTAGAATTTATTGTGTCCTTTACAGGGACCTACAAACACGGATGAATATAAAATGGAAAAAGTTTTTTTTCTTCTTTTTATTTTAAATTAAAACTCAGACGTTTTAAGAACACAACACACATAGCCATTTATATTTACAAAACGTTTAATATATCCATACAGACCGACATGGTAAATGTTTTAAAAATTATATTCTAACACGTATTAAGAACAGTTTTTTTAAGTTACAGTTAGTGCAAGATGTTTAAGGACACAGGCAAATTACTCTTGTGATTTTGATTTGCACCAGAACTATCGATAAATATAGCTTGCCAGCAGAGAATATTGTAATGCTTTTACCTTTTAAAAACATTTAAAATATGAGCTCGTAAATTGCAAAAAACAACAACAATTGCTTTTCTCTGTTATTCCTCTGTTTATACCCTTTGCATAAACAATAACAATTATTCGACAGATCTTTGTAACGGAGATCTTTAAACCATGATTACTCTCTTCAAACGTACCGCGTCTTCACACAAGACTGACTTTACTTCACTAACTCAGTCGCCTGTTTTGACTTGCCTTTTATATGGCAAATTAAAAAGTCTGATGAATGTTCTTGGAGGCTAATTTTCATGACTTCGCCTTCTCAAAATCTCTATAAATGTAAACGTCGTTGCTGACATTTATTCTTGTAGCGTTTGTTGTTGTATTTTTGTTTACTTGTTTATCATTTTTTATGCTGGTGTTTGTCGTTATATTAAGCAGTACGTTTATTTGTAAACAGGTTTGTTTACTGCATTGTTTTGTTTTGTAGCGTTTGTTTATAATTTTAATGTTCAGCGATGTAAAAGCAAAAAACTAGTGTCTTGATTTTTCATTTTCGTAACAATATTAAACTGTGTTGCCATAGCACACAGTAACACACCTTCAGACATTCCGGGCAAGTCTTCACGATTCGTTTAAAGCCAAAAACACACTTCCGAATTGTAAAAAGTTGCTTTGAAAAGATTAAATCTGTCAGCAAAGTTCATAGGGCATATTGGCCCTCGTCACTTTAGTCTACAATCAGTTCCTGCGAATTCAAAAGCAACAACAAGACAATGAAAAATGTGTGTAGGTGTGTGAGAAGGAAATATTGCTGTTGACTCACACAGTCTTGATGACAACGCGAAAATGTCAATACATCGCTTTCAACATGTTGGACTTGATCTTTAGAATACATGAAAAATTTTACTTAAGGATCTTGGCTTACGTGATATAAAAATTTAAGCCAAACCCACTGGTCGGCCAAACATATAGAAACTAGCAGAAAACGAGCATTTTCATAAAATAATTGTTTTTAGAGATGAAGCTTCGTGTGATTTAACCTTAGAGAGATAGGGTAGCAAGAACGTACAAAGACTTTGGAACGATAAATCGGATGTTACATTCTTAGCAGTCTTGGTTCATAATTGACAATGTTAGATGGATGTCTTATTGCTGTGGCTCCATATTATCAACGAGGGACTAGTGACTGGCTGCCTTACTGCACATTGTGATACCAAGTATCTGGCAACTATCTGGCAAAAGATCTGAGATGGACTTCGGGAGGATATGTGAAGATGTCTTTCCGACTATTCTGATTTTGGTAGAAGGAGATTGTTTTTAGTTTTGAATACATGTTCTGACGATTAAAACTTTCTGCTGAAAGTTGATATTTAGGGTTTCTTATAATTTATCATGGGATAACGCTGACTAAGGGAGTCGCCGTAGTCTAGTAGGTAGTGCGTTGGCTTATTAATCATAAGGCCACGGTTAAAACTTAATGTCAGACATCTCCAATAAATCGAAACGTCTTCGACGACTGTCTCTCATCAGATTTCTAGCAAAAACTCAGATCTAATAAAATTGCTATGAAAAAGTTTTTGGACAAAAAAAAACTTTTATTTTACAATTCCGATTAGAAATTCCTGGCACTGGAAGTAGGCGGAAGTCTAATAGGGAACCTAGATTATTGCTTTCTTTATTCACTGACTTAATACTTCTACATTCACAGTATTTAATATTTTTTCCTGCACTGTTTACCTAATTATAGCACAGTCAACAACCACACAACCCACAAACCGTTTACAACCTATTTTATGAAATAAAAAAATTAACAACTAAAATACCCTGAAGGAGATGAATTCAGAAAAAAAAGTTACAAACAAACAAAAAAGAAGTGAAATATTATTATTAATAAGCCAATGTATGTATGGGCATAGAATTATTAAATAAAACGTGTTAAAACACAAACCCAAAAAACAGTCTCTTCTACTTTGGCCAAGCAAAAAATGTTTATGCAAAATACAATTCAACCAACATTTAACGCATACTACGCAACGTTTAATTAAAGCCAATCACCCGCAACAAAGGCTGCTACCACAACAAAAGCTGGATGGTACAGTTTGCGCTTTTTGTTTGCGTGTTGGGGGCAATTTACTGTAGACAGCCTGCTTTACTGCTCTACAGTAAATTGCCCCCAACACGCAAACAAAAAGCGATAATAATCGGTTTTAATAAATTATTGATTCACTCACATTGGCCAGCAGCAACAACAATACTAGCCGTAGTAGAAGCAGCAGCAGAAATCAAAACAAAGGAAGAATTTTTTTTATGATTTACTGGATCACAACAGTAATGGATATAAAAAGTTATTGAATATAATGAATACCAGTTTTATAACGAAATTCTACATGTAACTCGGAACTAAAGGATCTATCATTGAGCATAGACGTAAGGCTGCGGTTCAAATCCCAAGTCAGACGTGTTAAATAAAATGAAATATTTTACTTGTTTATTAATTACAACACAATTACAAATTATATTTTAATTATATTCGAGCTGAGTAACTTGACCATATGAATCGAACCCACTGCCCTCACGCTAATAGTCTAGCACACTACCCACTTGACTACCAGGGCATCAAAAAAAATAAAATATATTTCTTCGGCGACTTCCTCTCAGCAGATTTCTGGCTAAAACTCTGAGAGTAAATAAAAAATTGCCATGAAAAATTTCTCAGAAGATATCTATTGATCGGAGTCGAAACTACAAGTCCCACGACTCATGTACGAAATTAACCCATATGTGCGTATCGCCCCATTTTTAAAACACTAAGATATTGATCAAATGTGATTCCTATAAATACAAAAAAATCCATGGTTTTTTTACACACACAACGTATTTGTGCTAGATTGTAGTCCTGGCTGAAGGGTTGTAATGACCAATTATGTATGAATGTATGTAAAAAGATGAAGTCATCGTAGTCTAGTAGGTAGTGTGTTGGCTTATTTGATGTAAGGCCACGGTTCAAATCCCAAATGAGGTATTAAAAGGAAATATGAAAAAATATTTCTTCGGCGTCTTTCTTTCAGCAGATTTCTGGCTAAAACACTGAGAGTAAATAAAAAATTGACATGAAAAATTCTTCAGAAGAAATCTATTGTTCGGAGTAGACTTGAAACTGTAAGTCCCACCACTCATGTACGAAATTAACGTACACAACATGAGTGGTGTGAGAAGCTAGGTGGTAATCCTGACTGAAGGGTTGTTATGACCAATTATTATATGTATGTATGGATGTAGTAAGAAACACCTGATTTCATAGCAAGAGCTACACAGGGAATTGCCATTTTTGACATACAGTATCATACAGAGCAATAATGTTGGAGGAGACATTATGTGAATACCGCATAAAGTAGGAGGGGAGTACAACAGATCGCATGGTCGCAGTACAAAGGCATCTCTTCACGACATAATAATAATATTCGACACATATGATTGTATGATCTCGGTCCTTCAAATTGTGAGATAAATTGTTCACCAACTCGCTTCTCATGGTATAATGTTAGTTCTTGCTATTTGGCTTGAAGCATTATCACATCAAAACCATATTACAACCAGAGATCAGCAATGAGTAGAATAGAATCATACTCAAAATGTCTGACCCTTATACGTATTCATACTTATTTTAATATTATACTCATACTACTCATATTTAAAGTTTGAAGTACTCATCATACTCACACTTAACAACATGTTGTTGATTTCGACTCTACATGACTCAACATTTACAAGAATCACAAAATAATTATGATTCGCGTACGAACACTACAATACTCACTAGAAGCTCTTGTGTTTGCTTTACTTGCTGTCTTTGTCTTTTTCTTTTTTCTTTTTTTGTAAATGCAACAACAACTAAGACTGTAAATTTTGATGAATGATTCGAGTCAATCGAATCCTTCAATCCTAATCCGCCCTTGACTGTTTGTTGATGTAATGATGTACAAGTTGAACAATTTAAATTTTATGATAAAATTATAGTTTGTATGTATGTATTCATCACACAAAAATCCTTTTAAACCATAATATACAACACAAGCCAGAATGAAAAATTTCTTTGAAACAATTTACCACATTTGCTGCACTTGATTCTATTCGGCTGCCGTATGCCATTTATTAAGTTATTCTGCTAAAGCCAGCCACAACAACCTCTGTAGTTTAAATATTTTTAATTAATTTAATTCGAAATATATTTCGTATGTTTGTTTGTCTGTTTGTTCACATAGTAAATGCATAAATATTTGCTTTGCTTCCCGTGCACTGGTAGAATTTGTTGTTCGGCATTAACACCTTCATTAATTAAGAGTGATGATGCAAAAAGCCAAATAATTTTTTGGTGGTTTTCATTTAAAACAAATAAAAGTTTGAACATTTTTATATTAAATACAACAAGAAAACAAGAATTATATTTTATTACTCTAAAGCGACATATTAAGCCGAGGTATATTGACTTTAAGCTGATATATGTAATATCTCATTGTGCAATGGGGTGGTCTTTTCGGACACTCAAACATATAATCAATACTGTCCATATCATATACGTTCAAAACATATAAGTCTTATACGAACACAATCGACTCTCCTGAGAAGGCTAGTCAGGTCAAATATCTCATTCATTTCTAGAGCAACAAAGCCGCAAGGTCTTTGCCTCTATGATATCAAAAAAGAGTCATTTCGTAGAATTCTAATACCCAAAGCCAACTATTCTCTCTATATCTAAAATCATAGTCACAAAGACTACAACTAGAACGCCGATCATCCAGAATGTCAAAAGTGCCAAGTTTTTCTTGGATGAATTCCTCATTTAGAGACTAACATTAAACGTGGAATTTTGCGTACGCCAAATAAAACCAAATAACACCATTGAAGTTGCCCTAGTCTAGTAGGTAGTGTGTTGAGCACAATGTAACCAGTGACGACACGGGATTTTGACATTTAACCGTATACTAAAAAAGGGACAGCAAATATTACCAAAAAGTATTTCTGTCCCTTTCTGATTGTCTGTCTGTTTTGTTTATTTATGTTTTTTTTAGGTTTTGGGGTGGGTTTTTTTAATTGGCGAGAGTTAATAAAAAACGTAATTTTTGTGTAAAACTATTAATAAATAATAAAAACAACTAATAGCAATAACAATTTTTAACTTTTTCTTTCAAGAAATTAAAAAATATTGGCAACTTCCAGCAAGAAACATTTTTTATGAGCAGTACGTCTTATTTTGATCTTGTAATATTTAGCTTCTTAATTATCTCTTGCACAAGAAACTATATTCATTGTGACCGAAAATCACGCACATTTCGATTAATATTTAAATATTTAAGAATCTTTAAACTTTTCATTGAAGAAATTAAAAAATATTCTAAATTTTCCCTTTTTTAACACAAAATAAATGTTTGTTTACATTTAATTTTTCTACTTTATCCGCAAGTTTTCACTCTGTATATCTGTTGCTTCTAACACATTTGATTCGCAAAACTTTTAACATTTTCTTTCTCCCTCCAAGAAAACGGTTAAGGCAGCTGATTTTAGCGTTTTTTAAACGTCACAATTGTCATCACTGGTTACATTGTGGTGTTGAGTGACTAGATGTGAGACCACAATTAAAACCCCAGGTCAGATATCTACAACAAAACAAAATATGGAAAAATATTTCTTCGGCGACTTCCTCTCAGCAGATTTCTGGCAAAAACTCTGAGAGTAAAATAAAATTGCCATGAAAAGTCCCCAAATATCTGCCGCTCGGAGTCGTCTTTAAGCTGTAGGTCCCCCGACTCGTGTATAAAATTAACATTCAGAACGTATGTGGTGTGAGAAACTAGATCGCAGGGGCTTATAAGTCTTGAACGAAACTATTTTTGTTCGCTTTGGTTTATCATTTTAAAATCAAATCAGAGTCGCAGTAAACAGTTGCTTTTGCTTGTTGGATGGCGTGATTTTCTCCGAAATCTCTTGATGTATTCGTACAGCCAGACTGGAGTTAAGTCTCTAACGAATGTAGTTTCAACGACTGCCGTTGTCCCTACATGCAGAAATATCGCTCCGGGAAATTTCAACTCTTTAAAACTAACTCTTATATTAGTTCCGCCACATAGGGATATCGTTGGAAATTGCATTGCTGGCGACTTACCCGGTACGGAACTCACAATCTCCGAAATATCACTGGGAATAGGTATTCCAATTGCCTCAGTTAATTTCGATATTATGCACAAGGTTTACATGGAGGCTCACTCTTATTTACTTTCAATATTGTTGGCCTCTAAAAAATCTATGGTTCGGAATCAACTTTCAGCTTTAAGTCCCGCCAGTCATGTATAAAATTAACACGCACAACATGGCTGGTGTGAGAAGCAGGGTTGTAATACTGATAAAGGGTTGTAACAACCAATTATTTATGTATGTACTTGCTAAACGTGTCACAAGACATTTAAAATTGTACAGTATTGCATTTTTCTCATGAGCGAATATTTACTGGAGCTGCAAATATATATAAGAGTGAAGCATAGATAGAGAACAAAAAAACAACTGCACTCATAAACCATTGTACAACAATACAAAAGAGAGTTGAGTGAGGAGTATAGCAAAAATATTGTGCACTTCATAGTGTCACAACGTGCATTTCTTTCTGCAGTAAGTGCGAAAGAAAAAATGTTTTTTTCTTTTTTTTTTAGAGTAAAGAAAGAGTATTTATTCAATAGCAGACGTCGGCACCAATAGCCCCGAGGGCCGAACATCTTTGGCTTCTTACACGCATAGGACACGAACATCAACGAATATTAACATAGCAATTTGAACAGAGATTGTTTTTGGAAGAGTTCATGGCAGAAGCAAAGAATGTATAGAAACACTTATGTACGCATATTTTTCAACGTTGACACTACTGAAATTCTTTTGACAATACTGAAAATTTAGTTTCAGTAGTGAAATATGCTCTTACAACACAAAGCATATTTCCATTACTTCATAGATAAATAAGTGCTGTCGTATACTTTGAATAAAAGAGAAATACACATTTCAGTGTACTCGTATAATCAAGACCAATAAAAAAGAGAAAAATTCAGTATTCCATATAGTGAAGGGTAAGTTAGCAAGATGTCTTGTGCACACGTCTAGTACGTACATACGTATTGCAGGTCTGTGTTCTATATGTTTGGATAAGAATAGCGCCGACTTCCTTTAGTCCTTAAATTGCATGTCCTTTAGGCGCATAGTAATGATTCTAATGCGTCATTGCCCTTTTGATAGACATGTCGAACAACTTCACATTTCGCCAAAAATTCTTTCAGGAGCTGTGTGTCTCAGGAGGAGAAAGAGACTGTGTCTTTGCTTATGTGTAAGTGCCCTGCTTTTGTCTTGAAAACGTGAGCATTTTTGACTTCTCACTTTTTGTTATCCTGAGAGAGCTCTCTAATATAAAAATTGTTGCAGTATTTAAACTTATTTTGGACTATGATTCGTTTCCTCTAGGGAATGTTTGATCCCCAGAATTAAGTATTGATTGTGTTATCTCAAAGGGCCAAAATGATGACGTAAGTGGGTTCTTCTCCTTTAGCGTGAGCCACCGTTTTACCTAACCTAGCCTAACCTACCATGATTACCACATACATTTTAAAATTAATTGGCACAGCACAAACACTGTATGTCCACAAACTTTCGCAACAGTGGACGATTTTAAGGAGTCCAAGCACTCCATATTGAAACTGGTTGTATTTCTGTCACTTCGCTATTGGCAATGTTGATCCTGTAACGTCTTTTGTACCATTGCCTTGCTATCCTTTGTAGCATACTTAACCCTTTCATGCTCGAATTTTTTGGGCCAGAGCTAAAATTTTTTTAAGGACATGTGTTTATTAGTCATGGCCTAAATATGAAGTGATAATAAATTCAGAGTCCTACGTGTTCTGGTTTTACAGTTATAAAATGTTGCCTACAGGCAACATTGGGCAGTAGTGGAAAAATTTGAATGAAAGATTTATTTTTATATATTTCTCATTTTTAATTTATATTTATTCTAATTTCTTATGAAATAAAAGAAAACAATTTTTTTGCGGACTTGAGCACAAATGTACATTGCACTTAGTACATTTTGATCTCGGAATTCCGGTTTTGCACAGTCCACATCGGCCTTTTGCCCCCATTCTATCCAATGACTTTTGTCATCAAAACGTACGGATTTTGGTGGATCAGCTACGTACTTTCTTTTGGTAGACGTTGATGGTAATGAATTTGATCGTTGTGAGTCTTCTTCAGTTGTTGTCGGCAGTGTTGAAGGTCGGCCTCTCTTCCGTGTTGAAGTTAATTCATTAGTATTTAATAATTCGTTAGCAATACCTAACTGAAAGTTTAAAAGTGTCATGTGCTTAGTTCCATAGGAGTTTTCTAATTCACGGCGATACAGTAACCAACTATTTACTAAGGCAGAATTTATGCACCAATAAACTATACGCATATACCATTTTTTGGATCGGTGATTAATTTTATATTATTCCAAGAGCATATCAGCAAGGTCAACGCCGCCCATATGCTTATTATAGCATTCAACAATAGCTGGACGTGGTATGCTAACATATTTTTTTTCCTTTCGACACCATCTTTTGCACTCACTCATCGGTTCTTGACCCATATAGTTAGATACGAGTTGCACACTTTTATTGTCGTGCCATCTGCAGGCTATTAAATTGTAAGTCGTTTCATATTTGAAATCATTGATCCTCTTCCTTTTGCACGAAGAACCTTTTCATCGCTTAGAATAGATTTTTTTAATCTATTGGAACGATATGTACCAATTGCTAAAATTCCTCTTTCTTTCAAGGAAATCAATAAACTAAGGGATGTGAACCAATTATCAAAAAAAAGTTTGTAGTTTTGATTGGGTGGAATAGTAGTAGATAAATACAGAACAATATCTGTAGACAAGCCTGGACCAAAGGATTTGCATGCTCCATCTCCAACATAAAGGCAAAGGTCATATACTATACCAGAAATTCCAGCTCTGGTGAACATTTTAAAACCCCACTTGTGAGGTTTCTTTGGACGATACTGCCTTAAAACATGTCGGCCTATATAAGCTATCATTTGTTCGTCTACACTTTGATATTCTTCCACTTCAATTTTTCTACATTAACATTTTCAAAAACTATCTCTGATGCTTCTGTTGTTTCTTCTGCTTCGATTTCAATGTTTCTCTCAAATTTACTAACCGCTTCACTCTCAATTAGTTCTATTCTTTTTATACTCTCAAGATTCTTTTCAATAATATTTTCCTCCTCTTCTTCCCCGCTGTCACCAACATCATCATCCTCAGACTCATTCCAGTCAAATTCCACAAATTTTTGAATTTCTTTTTGAGACAATCCTTTTGGACGCATTCCTAATGCAGAAAAAGTTTAATGTACATTTTATATATTATGGACCAAAGTTGTCTATAGGCAACATTGAGTTTAAAAAAATATTGGAATAAAACTAAAAACATATTTTCTAATTTTTTGCTTATAATTCTTCTCTTACTTGCTTTTTTCTTATTCACAAACTAGTAGTGATAACTCATTCATAAAAAATCTTTTAAAAAAATTAAAAATAACGGAATTTATGAACAAGAATGTACAATGTTGCCTATAGGCAACATCGGGCATGAAAGGGTTAAAACCATCATACAGTGTGGAATTTCCCACATACACCACAAGCACATTAAAAGAAATTCCATATGAGTCATTTGCAATACAAAACCCAAATTTGACTCTCTTAAGTGCAATATGATGTCTTCTTAAGGGTTTTCTGGCCACACATGCTACCAAAAGAAAATCTTAAAATCTTATTGAATGAATTCAGTTGCCATCAATTAAGGCACATTAACTTGTCGCCAACTGACAACAAGAAAGAAAGAACCTGTATGTTGGAGGGTGTACCGAAAAGAGTTGAAGGTGTTTAAGTATTTGCACTGCCTCCTGTAGGTATAAGAATTCCGTACGGAACTTCTGTTTCTGTTTAACATCTCTGTGTCACAGCATAGTATGAATAGTTGTTATGCCGGTATTTCTCTTCGTTTTGTTCAATTTAAACGTTCCAATCACAGTTGCTTCAGTGGCGCTGATAATAATGTTGCTACAACGATAACCACTTAAGTGTGCCGCCAATCAATGATTGAAACAAAACTGCCTGATTGTCAATTAAATAAAGACTTCAAGAATATTTTAAGAATAAGAACATGAATGCTGCCTGCTATCCAGTGCATGTGGAATAAAACCCAGCAAAATTTTTAGTGGTCGAATGAGTCTTCTTCTGATGATACTATAACTACCATGTTGCCGTAAAGAACTGTTTATTGTGCGGGATGAATTTAGAAAATGCTCACTTGAGTGTTAAAAACTGGTTTGATGCACGCTTGCACTTTAAACAATACTTTTTCATTTATAAGCTTGTTTGTCTCACAAAAACTTTTTCTGGGTTATATCCTCATAGCTATGTGCCCATTGTTTCTTACGTTTTCGCATGATAGTAAGAAAAATAATCAACTTTCGTGTTTAACTACTGCGCATCATTAATATTTGATGACAATGTCCCACTGCAGCAGGATACGAAGACACTGCAATCTGCTTTCATACCAAAGCTCATGTTTTACTGTCCATATGTGATGGATGTCACAAAGAGATAATTTATTATCACTCTTGTCGTTAATATTCCGTTAGTTAAAGAGAGGCATGAGTTGTACTCATCATTGTTTATTGACGTTTGTTGTTCTATCGATTACTGCAGCAATCGATGCAGCATTGCAGCAATCAGAATTCTTTTCTTAATTCATTGCTTGTTTTTGAATTATATCTGTTCATGTCTTACACGATTTCTATGAGTCGAATTCAAATGATATGAGACGTAATGGTGTTTCCTACCAAGTCCATACATTTCAAGATGCGCAAATTTATTTGAATATAAGGAAGTCGATTGGTCGATTCCAATAGTGAAGTTCTAAAAACAAAAAAAATTTTAATTTCGGTGAAAGTTTTATTTAATTAGAATGCTTATAGATTGCCATGATACGAGATACAATGTTACCTATCGCCTCCGGCTTCGGCTTGGTATGGTTTTTAAATGCTCCAACGTTAGAGCCTGTATTAGATGAACTCTATAAAAATTTCTAATCAAAACACAAGAAAATATGAATGTTTGTTTTGTATCTCGACATATCGACATATCGTCCAAAACCGTCCCAATATTCAACTGCCGGCCACAAATGCCAGGAGCAATATGGCCGTAGCAGTTTTAGTAGACGATACCAGTTGTTCCATACTCATCACAGTTGTCCCATACTGACCTCTAAACCGTAATGGGCTTGAAACATTCACATTGTAAGGCTTTTCCACAATCACTTCTTGATTCTTTGAGCTCCAACAGAGGCAATGTTGATTCTTGACTTAACCACATACATACAAGCCTTTGCTACAAACCTTTAGTCAGTATTATGACCTAGCTTCTCATACAGCCTAATGTGTTAATTTTATACGTGAGTGCTGGGGCCTACAGTTTAAAGTCGACTCCGAACGACAGATTTTTGAGAAACTTTTCGTGGCGATTTTTTACTTACTCTCAGAGTTTTTGCCAGAAATCTGCTGAGAGGATGTCGCCGAAAAAATATTTTTTAATATTTCGTTTTGCTGGAGATGTCTGACTTGGGGTGTGAACCGTAGCCTCACGTCTAATAAGCCAACACACTACCTACTAAACTACAGCGACTACTAGACTACTGCTACTACTAGACTACGGCGACTACTAGACTACGGCGACTACTAGACTACGGCGACTACTAGATTAAGGCGACTACTAGATTAAGGCGACTACTAGACTACGGAGACTACTAGACTATGTCGACTACTAGACTAAGGCGCCTTCTAAACTACGGCGACTACTAGTCTACGGCGACCACTATGCTACTGCGACTACCAGTTTACGGCGACTACTAGACTACAGCGACTACTAGACTATGGCGACTACAAGCCTACGGCGACTACTAGACTACTGCTTCTACTAGACTACGACCACTTCTTGACTTAACCACCGAATGAAAAATGTAACTCATTACTTAAGAAAATTTTGCCGGACAAATAACAATACTGCGGACAAGTCATACGATCTCGATGGACAATTCACATCACTTCTATGTGAGATAACCATGCCCTCATGAGCTATGTGCCACATAGCACCATCCTTATCCATATCATCTAATTCAGTCCCAAAAGAAGTTGGTAATCATATCAACCTATCTGTTAATGGTAATGGCTTTGTCAACATGGTTCTCAGAGAGATAGAAATCCATACCTAACAGTGACTGTTTTGGGATGCATTGCAGGCTCTTGAATCTCAATTTCTATAATATTGTTTGTACACATCGTATTGGTGGAACTCGGTCAGTACAGGGAATATGTTCTAACAGTGGTGTCACAACGGGCCACTATGCGTGCCCAAGTGTGCTTTTGATGTCAAGGCCACCACTTCTACCTACCTACTCATCTAAAAATTGTGCTTTACAGCACATTCAGCAAACACACGTTGTTGTCTATTGCCGTCCATGGTTATTTGGCAAAAGAGACTAAATAAATTTGACAGATGTGGCTTCATTGAAATAGTATGTGTCAAAGTTCGAAAGTTCTTGTTAGATAACCCTAGAGGAAGTCTTACATAAAATAATCGAATTTGTTAGTACTTTACACTCATCGTACGGATACATCGAGTTTCTGGGTTGGGGACCTTAAGCATTTCTAAGTTGTACAGGAACATGAAGTGAAATATGTCTGCAGGTTTTTGTAGAAACGAGCCTATATTCCATGAGCTGTTTCCATTGAACCACCACTAATAGAATGGGATAGGAAGGAATGGCAGCTTTGTTAAAATCAAAGTTTGCTTGAATCCTTGCCATGGCCATTACAGCTAATTTATAACCAGATTATCCAGATTAAACAAAAAATCGTATGCCCCTCTTCATTAAAACAAACGTTTTACTTTTTTGCGAGTAACATACCACTGTGCGTGGTATAAAGATTTTTTGAAAATAATTTTCTTACTTTTCTGTCATATTCTCGCTTTTGTGTCATCACCAATTAAAATTATGATTAATTTTAGGTCGTTTTTTTTCTTCTTCTTACACGATTACAAGTGAATGTAAATGTTACGATGGCCTACTTGTATTTGTTTTCATATTTCCTTCATTACTTGTCCTTTATTTCAGTTTTCTGTGCCTTAGTGAAGTCATACTGGCTCCTATCGCTGGCATGGCAAACGAGATTGTAATTGAAAGAAAAGTTATCGATAGTATTGGGTTTTTATTTTGTATTTAAACTTCATGTATTCAAGTAATTCATCATATTTTCTCAATATACGTGTTACATAAGCAAATTGAATATTAACTTCGTTACTTTGTTTATTAATTTTAAATGAGGCCCCATTGATTACGCACCAATTGGTGAAAAAAATGAAGAAAATAAGAAAATCAACGAAAAGAAAGACACATGCATGGAGTAACAAGGAAATTATTGAAACGATTACTTTTTGATTAATTTTGTATCGTTTCTTTCCATTCTTTCCTTATTTTAAAAATATGAATGCAAAGATGCATATGGATGCAATTGATGAGCATTTTAAATAAATAAGGCGTCACCCATGATGATAGGGTTGAACTCAATAAAATTTATGAATTTCTTGGAATTCAATATTTTGCTTCTTCTTTAAATGAACATTCAATTACGAAGACATAAAGGCATTAAGAGGAGTTCAACAGCGGCGTTAAAAAAACTCAAACAGTGTAGTCAAGGACGTTTCAAAAAATTGCTTTACATGGGTGTTTATTGGAACTCTTGCTCTTTTCCTTTAAAAAGCGAAAAAAATTTCATTTTTACACGATGATACAGAGATTTTTTAGGAGGTCCTTATGCCCTACAATGTGTGAAAAAATAAAAAAGGGGGCACTTAGTTAAGACTTTATTTAACACGATGATAGGTTAGGCTAGGTTAGAGGAGGTGTACTTGTCAATTAAGACAAGTACAGTACCTGGAGGTCGAATTAACCCATTGTACAACGTCCTAGTTTCTCACACCACTTACGTTGTGTGTTTTTATTTTATACATGAGTGGCGGGACCTTTGAGAAAGTTTTCATGACAATTTTTATTTACTCTCAGAGTTTTTGCCAGAAATCTGCTGAGAGGATGTCACCGAAAATATATTTTTTAATATTTCGTTTTGCTCGAGATGTCTGACTTGGGGTATGACCCATAGCCTCACGTCTAATAAGCCAACACACTACCTACTAAAATACCGCGACTACTAGACTACGGCGGCTGCTAGACTACGGCGACTACTAGACATGGCGACTAATAGCCTACGGCGACTACTAGGCTATGGCGACTACTAGACTGCGGCGACTACTAGGCTATGGCGACTACTAGACTACGGCTACTACTAGACTACGGCGACTACTAAACTACGGCTACTACTAGACTACGGTGTGACTACTAGACTACGGCGACTACTAGACAACGGCGATTGCTAGACTACGGCGACTACTAGACTACGGTGACTACTAGACTACGGTGACTTCTTGACTTTACCACCGAATGCAAAGTGAACCTCATTGCTTAAGGAAATTTTTCCGCTTGTACATGTATGTGTGACTGAAGCAAGCACACAAGAAAAATTCTACTGCGGATAAGTCATACGATCTCGGTGGCCAATTCACATCACTTTTATGTGAGATAACCATGCCCTCAAATCGTACGTGCTGAATATCCAATGTGGCATGCAGGCTCTCGAATATCAATTATATATTAATTTTGTTTATACACGTACCTATTCATCTAGTGCAGCCCTTGCGCTGACCAACTTCTTCCCCAGCTTGTTGGTACTCGGTCAGTACAGGGAATGCGTTCTACCCGTAGTATCACAACGGCCGCTATGCGTGCCCAAGTGTGTTTTTGGTGTCAAGGCTACCATTTCAACTTACCTACCTACCTTGTCATCAAGAAATTGTGCGCCACGGCACATTCAGCAAACACACTTTGTTGTCTATTGCCGTCCATGGTGATTTGGCAAAAGAGACTAAGTAAATGCCATTTATTTTGACAGATGTGGCTTCATCAAAATGGCCGTTATCATGCGTCAAAGTTCGAAAGTTCTTGTTTTAAAACGCTATAGAAAGTCTTACATAACATAATCGAATTTGCTTGTACCTTACGCTGATTGTACCGATACATCGAGTTTCTATGTTGGAGACCTTAAGTACTTCTGATTTGTATAGGAACATGAAGTGAAATATTTCTACAAGTTTTTGTAGAAACGAGCCTATATTCCATGAGCTGTTTCCAATGAATCACCACTAATAGAATGGGATAGGAAGGAATGGCAGCTTTGTTGAAATCAAGGCTTGCTTGAACGCTTGTCACTGTCTCATTCCAGCCAATTGATAGCCAGATAATCCGGATTAAAAAATATTTTTTTTTGTTTCAAAAAATTTCGCAGTTTTTCTAATCGAATGTTCCTCTTGTAAACAGCTTGATTAAAAAAAATGTTTTGCTTTTCTGCCAGTAGCATACCACTGTGCGTGGGGTAAGGATTTTTTGAAAATAATTTTCTTACTTTTCTGTCATATTCTCGCTTCTGTGTCATCTCCAATTAAAATTATGATTAATTTTAAGTCGTTTCCTTCCATCTTCTTACACAATTACAAGTGAATGGAAATATTACGATGGCCTACTTGTATTTGTTTTCATATTTCCTTCATTACTTGTCTTTTATTTCAGTTTTCTGTGCCTTCGTGAAGTCATACTGGCTCCCGTCGTTGGCATGGTAAACGAGATTGTAATTGAAAGAAAAGTTATCGATAATATTTGGTTTTTATTTTGTATTTAAACTTCGTGAATAAAGTAATTCGTCATATTTTCTCAATATACGCGCTACGTAAACAAATTGCATATTAACTTCGTTACTTTGTTTATTAATTTTAAATGAAGCCCCATTGAATACGCACCAATTGTTGACAAAAAAAAAAAAAAAAAGAAATGAAGAAGAAAACGAAAAGTAAAACACATGCATGGAGAAACAAGGAAATTATTGAAACGATTACTTTTTGATTAATTTTGTATTGTTTGTTTTTTCTTTTCTCTTGTTTTAAAAATATGAATGCAAGGACGCATACGGATGCCGTTGATGACAATTTTAAATCAATAAAGCGTCACCCATGATAATAGGGTTGAAGTCAATGAAATTTATGAATTTCTTGGGCTTCAATACTTTGTTTCTTCTTTGAATGAACATTCAATTACGAAGACATAGAGGCATTAAGAGGACAGTTCAATAGCGACGTTAAAAAAAATCAAACAGTGTAGTCAAGGACTTTTCAAAAAATTGCTTTACTGAAACACAGTAGTCTCCTTCCTTTTTTCCTTTAAAAATCGAAAACAATTTTCGTTTTTACACGATGATAGAGAGATTGTTTAGGAGATCCTTATGCCCTACAATGTGCGGAAAAATCAAAAAAAGGCGGCACTTAGTTAACACTTTATGACAGACACGATGATAGTGAAGTCGCCGTAGTCTAGTAGGTAGTGTGTTGGCTTATTAGACGACAAGCCATGGTTCAAACCCCAGGTCAGACCTTCCAAAAAAAAAATAATTCTTCGGCGACTTCCTCGCAGCAGATTTCTGGCAAAAACTCTGAGAGTAAATAAACCTGCCATGAAAAAGTTTCTCAAAAATCAGTCGTTCGGAGTCGACGTTAAACTGTAAGTCCCGCCACTCATGTATACAATTAACGCACGCAACATCAGTGGTGTGAAAAGCGATGCCGTAATCCTGACTTAAGGGTTGTAATGACCAATTATATATGTATAGTGAGGCTGTTTAAGCAGTCTTTATGCCCTACAATGTGTAGAAAAAGCAACAAAATCTCAGCAGATTTCTGGAAAAAACTGTGAGAGTAAATAAAATTGCCATGGAAAGTTCTCAAAAAATCTGTCGTTCGAAATCGACTTTTAACTGTAGGCTCCACCACTCATGTATACAATTAACACACCTAGACCTATTAGGCTACGGTGACTTCCCGTATACAAACATTAATTAATTCGTTTGCAACAGACATTGCACGAAAGTGCACTGAATATGCAACTTAGATACGTGGGAGTAATTTTCCAGCCTGACAACCTTTGGCCACATATGACAGGCAGCACCTGTCAAAAACTATTTGGAAGTGCAGTCCTTGCACTGACCCGACTTCTTCGCTGAGTTTGATGGAATTCGGTAGTACAGGGACTGCGCTTAGCTATGGTGTTACAACGGGCCGCTAAGCATGCTTAAGTGAACGTTGGTAATCAAAGCTGTTACTCCAACCTACTTAACTAAATATATTAGTCAACCTAAGTCTTTTTTTGTCTTATAATAATTAAAATAGATGTTGCGTGAGCATATTCACTTATTCACCATCATTATCATGGAATTTTTTGGAGTCTCGTTATTTATTTCCATTCTTCAGTTTCAGTTCCATTTTTCATTTCATTTTTGCACTTTTTGCCTGGCTTATTCAGCATAAATGGATAAATGAATAGCAAAATTAAATAATTATGCAATATTTTATAACGAATAATAAGTAAGGAATGATGTTGCATATATTTGTCAGTCTTTCTCCACCAGTTTTCCTCATTCATTTTCATAATTTCCCTGAACAAATATTTTATTTGTTTGAGTAAACTTTGTATCCTTTGGTGGGCCTCATCATCAAAATTGAGTTGGGAAAAAATGATAAAGGCTTCTGGTAATTAAAAATAATATTCTAACAAAAATACGTTTATTTATTTAATTTTTATTCTCCGTCTTTTTCTTCCATTTGTCTTAAATTTTATGCTGACTGTGTATTGATGTACAAAGTCATGGTAAATAATTTGCTTTGATTAGTCAAATGAATTAAGAAAGCCGTCATTATTAATAATGCGTTAAGTGCCCAATGATTGTTTGGCATCATCCCCAACCCGCTGCACCTCTTAGCAGGCAAACAATATTCAATAAATGAATTAATAATCACGCAAATAATAATCGTTAATCATTGTTTGATTACTTTTAATTACTTTTTATTTCTAACCAATTAAAAGGCGGTTTGCTTTGCTGGAAAAAGGAAAAATAGATTCAATAAAAACATATTGCGACAGTGAAAATACTCGCGAGTAGTTAATTATTTAAAGACTAGAACAGTAACTACGAACAACAGATTTCTGACAAACTTTTCATAGCATTTTTGCCTTCAAATTTAAATTGAAAAAATTTCAAAAAATTGTTGTAAGTGTGTGTGAGATAGGTAGTAGTAGCTAGACATACATACGTGACAATATGGATCGCAAGTCCATCCATAGCACAAAACCATTCTCATGGGCTACTGTCTTTTTGATAGGCTCCAGAGATTAGCAATGAATAGTTTTTTCGTAACTCATGAAATTTTGAATATAAGTGAGTCAACAATACATATTGAAATTTATCTACTCTGATTCATTCATACTCACTACAACGTTGATTTATAAGTACAGGTTTCAATGAGTATGAGTACAACGTTGACATCAAATTCTTCCATTCGAAATATGTTCGATTCATAAGCCTACTCATTTAGATTCATAACTTTAGAAAAATACTTATAAATGATTTGAGTAACTCTAATTATTCATCAAAATTTACATTCTTAGTTGTTGTTGCATTTACAAAAAAAAAAAGAGAAACACACAACCTTCTAGTATTGTAGTTTTGAGTATTGTAGTGTTCGTACGCGAATCATACTTATTTGGAGATTTTTGTAAATGTTGGGTCATGGAGAGTCGAAATCAACAACATCATACGTGTTGTTAAGTATGAGTATGATGAGTACTTCAAACTTTAAATATGAGTAGTATGAGTAAGATATTAAAATAAGTATGAAAACGTATAAGTATCAGAAATTATGAGTATGATTCGATTCTACTCATCTATTTGAATACTCATTGCTGTCGTCTTAGAAGTCGCCGTAATCTAGTAGACAGTGTATTGGTTCAAAATTCAGGTCAGACATCTCCAGCTGAACGAAATATGAACAAATATTTTTTCGGCTACTTCCCCTCAGCAGACTTCTTGCAAAAACTCAGAGAGTAAATAAAATTGCATGGGAAAATTTCTCACAAATCTGTTGTTCGGAGTCGTCTTTAAACTGTAGGTCCCGTCACTCATGTTTGAAATGAACATACACAACATGGTTAGTATGAGAAGGTAGGTTGTAATACTAGGTAAAGGGTTGTAATCGGCAATTAAGTAATGACTAATTCACGAGTTGGCACTCGTTTGTGTACATTTACGTGTAAGTAGGTTTGTTAGGCAGGTTGTAAGTCGTCGTAGGTAGTAGGTAAAGTCTTGGCTTAATAGACGTGAGGTCATGGTTCAATCCACAGGTCAAACATCTCAAATAAAACAAAATATGAACAAACATTTCTCCGGCGACTGCCTCTTTCTTTCTGGCACAATAAAATTGTAACGAAAAAGTTTCTCAAAAAGTCGTTCGGAGTCGACTTTAAACTGTAGGTCCCGTGGATGGCAGAAAAAATTAACACACATAATATGGGTGGTATGGCTAGGTTGCAATCCCCGCTAAAAGATTTTAATGGCCAATATGAAATCCTACACTCTTATTGTGAACATTTATAGATAGTTAGGTGGAAGTGGTTGCTTTGATATCAAAGCTCACTTGACTATGCAGAGCGGCCCGTTGTCATGTCACAAGTTGCTGTATTGAGTGAATTCCATCAAACTGGTTAAAGAAGTTGGCAGCCCGTGTGTTCATTTATAAGTCATGATATTGTTACGAATATGAAAAAAATCAAGATACTCGTGTTTTGCTTTTACATCCCTTAACATTACAATTATAAACAAAAACAAAACAATGCAGTAAACTAACATGTTTACAAATTATCGTACTGTTTAATATAACAACAAACACTAGCATAAAGAAACGGTAAACAATAAAACCAAAATAGAACAACAAACACCAGCATGAATAAATGTAACAACGATTAGTAGACATTTCGAGAAGGCGAAGTCATGAACGTTTGCCTCCAAGAACATTCATCAGACTGTTTACTTTGCCATATAAAAGGCAAGGCAGAGCAGGCGACTGAGTCAGTGAACTTCACTCAGTCTTGTGTGAGGACGCGGTGTGGTTGAATAGACTATTCGTGGTCTGAAGATCTCCGTTACAAAGATCAGTCGAACAATGGTCTAGTAATTGTTATTGTTTATGCAAAGGGTATCAACAGAGGAATAACCACAAAAACGGCAATTGTTGTTCTTTACATCAAGTTGTGAACAGTGGCGCACAGAATTGTGCGAATAATAACGAATTTTAATTAAAATTAAACACAAATTTATTTGTATTTTATTTGCAATCTACAAGCTCATATTTTAAACGTTTTTAAAAGGTAACAACGTAACAATATGTTATGGAGATAAGTTTCTTCTTTACATTGATGTTTAATACGTATTGTCACCGTTTACATGGCTGAATGAATATTTCATGTTTTCTTTTCACTCATCATGACGTAATTGATATTTATAACACTTGAATGGAATAGAAATTTGAATTTTTCTTTTATTTCCTATCATGCTGTCCAATTCCTTTATGTCACGTAAATTATGACACGTTTATTACATTATATTTCATGTAAATATTTCATAATATTTTAGTTAATGATACTCAATTAAATTATGCGTTTAAAATCCTCCTGCCTACCATCTTACAAGTTGTGAGCGCATGGCATTTGCATTAAAATTGTTTTTCAATTAGAAAGTGTGTGTGATTATTTTATTAAAATCTCCTACTTAAGAGATTAATTATGCAAAAACGTTTTAAATTAAATTCCGCTTTTTCTTCTTCTGTTTTTTTTTTGTAAACTTTATCACTTACTTAAGATGACAGGCAAGAAGAACTGAAAGTAATTTTAAGTTCTTTGTGGTGTCATAAAAGTGTTGGGCCACAGCAGCATATTGCATGCATGCATGTACATATCAATGTCTTACTTTCATGACAGTAACTATAAAATCCCCGTTTTAAATGACA
Organism: Sarcophaga subvicina; assembly: GCA_936449025.2. Lineage (NCBI taxonomy): Eukaryota > Metazoa > Arthropoda > Insecta > Diptera > Sarcophagidae > Sarcophaga > Sarcophaga subvicina. The sequence continues at coordinate 80,038,748 of OW388084.2, forward strand.
CATTTTCACACCTACAGCAGGGGGAATTGCTATTTGAGACACAAAAAAAAATTGCATGTGCGTGCCATATTTAAAGAGGATTACTAGAGTGGCCATATGCGTTTGAATTTATGTATTGAAAGACTGGAAGGGACTGTAAAGCTCATTGTTTAAGTTTTAACTTTAAATAGGGTATGTAACCTTAAAATCTCTTCATAGTGATAAGCCTCATTTCACAATAGAAAGTTTAAAAAAAAAAAATTTTAAAAAATATTAATCTGTTATGCTGATAATTTGAAAATAAACTTTTCAACTTTATTTTCTACTAACCGCTTAAGAAGTTATTGTCATTGTTTTGTTTCCGTTGCTATTATTTTAATTCTTCCTTCCATTATCAGTTGGGATTCTCTTCTTCTTCTTCTACATTTAAGGCATAATTTATAAGACAAAACAACAACACCAACATCATCATAATAATTAACCACAGAAATGTTAACATTATCAACCAAAACTAAAAGAAAGTTTTGACCGAACATTTCTACTGATAAAGGAAATTTACACACAAACACGTACCCCCATACTTACACATTTTCTTAAGTTAAGTTGATAATTTAGTCCATTAACGCCATCTGTAGTAGCAATAGAGAAGTAAAACTTGCAACTTAATAAGTCCAAAGGATGCTTCCTTAAAAGGTCTAAATTATTAAACGAAATGTACAATGGCTCTGTGATTATCATTAAAATGAGAAAATATTCATTAAGAGATGATTGGGAGTTTAATTTTTGAAAAGATTTAAGATAATGAAAATTAACATACAGGACAAAAATTTATGTTCTTCGCTTAATAATACGCATTTTTTTGGGTTGCTTACATTTAGAATCAGCCATTACAACCTAGCTTCTCATACCACTTATGTTGAGTGTCTCAATTTTATACATAACTGGCGAACCTACACACTAAAGTCGATTCCGAATGACAGATTTTTAAGCAAACCTTCCATGACAATTTTTTTCTACTCTCCGAGTTTTTGCTAGCAATCTGCTGAGAGAAAATCACTGAAGAAATATTTTTTTATATATCTTTCGAGATATCTAACCTGGGGTTTGAAACGTGGTCTTACATCTAATGAGCCAGCACACTACGTACTAGGCTACGGCAACTTCAATACTCTGCCGTTGAATATTGTGCAAGAAGATGTAGTTGGTCCACCCATAGTGTTGGTTTTACAAAAAAAAGGAACAAAAGGCTGTAATACAACTAGACTGGTTCGCCAAAATAAAAATGTTTCGATACTCTTGGATTTCTTTGGCTTTGTTCAGAGACAATTGTAAACTCCTCTGTTGTTTTTGGAGCTGCCAGGAAAAGTATTTTCCAATTGATACATAACTCGTTATTTCCTTCTAAGATGCATTGACGCCGCATAGGTTACTTGGCGATTCCTGTCCTAATAAGTGTTCATATAGTTTACTATGTTCGAATAAAAGGCCTGTTGTGGTTCTCAGACTACTTCTGCATAACTTAACACTTGTGCGACAGCCAGTCTTTACGCCAAAGGGTTCCCCTTGTGGATTTAACATCTAGCAAGCAACTCTAGTGTTCGTAGTCTAGAAGGTAGAGTGTTGGTTTATTAGACATAAGGCCATGGTTCAAACTCCGGGTCAGACATCTTCAACAAAACAAAATAAAAAATAAGAGAATTTCTTCGCAGATCTTCTATATCCTCGATGCAGCAGTAGGAAGAGCTGTTTGGAAGGATATACTCAGGAGAAACTAAAGTTGTAGAGAGGCAAAGAAGGCAATCTAAACTTTTGTTGTGTAATTAAGTCAAGTGTTAACCTCAGAACCATTACAGGCCTTTTATTCGGCTATAGCAGCCTTATTAGCACAGGAATCGTTTAAATCTCAATATGAAAAACATACAAGGCACCAATGCGGCGTTAATACATCTTGGAAGGAAATACCATGTTATGTATCAAATGGAAAGAATTTTTCCTGGCAGCTTCCAAAGCAACAGAGGAGCTTACAATATTCTCTGAACAAAGCACAAGAAATCCAAGAGTATCGAAACCTCTTTTTATGGCGAAACCAGTCTAGTTGTATTACAGCCTTTTGCCCCCTTTAATTTTTTTTTTTTTTTTGTAAAACCAACACTTTACCCGACACCCAACACTTGGTGGACCAACTACATCTTCTTACATAATATCCAACGGCAGAGTATTGAAGTCGTAGGTAGATAGTAGTAGGTAGTGTGCTGGCTCATTAGACCTAAGGCCACATTTCAAACCCCATGTCAGACAGCTCGAACGAAATATAAATAAATATTTCTTCGGCGACTGTTTCTTAGCCGATTTCTGGCCAAAACTCTGACAGTAAAATAACAAAATCTATCGTTCGGGGTCGATTTCTATAACTATAGGTCCGGCCACTCATGTATAAAATTAACACACACAACATGAGTGATGTGAGAAGCTTGGTTGTGATCCTGACTGAAGGGTTGTAATGACCCATTGTGTATATATGTTCCTGAACGGAATTCAGCATGATGTTGATTACGTGATTATTTTTGTCTTACAGATGTCTAGCTACCATATATAGATCTCCCAAAACAATTGCCTACAGCATCAAGTAGACACATAGTCTTGTTAAACTAATACTCTCATAGTACAGACAGACAGCTACATTTAACTCCTTGTTCTATAATAACAAAAAGTGGATAAAATCATAATAAATTCCGTTCTCATATCATATATTGCCCCGTATATGTCTAGTTTTACCTGAATAACTTAGTTTAACCAAAAACTTCAATTAAATCTTAGAAATGTTAATTCTTAAGTAACGCTCATAACTTGTGCTTGAGGCATAAGACCTTTAAAATTCCTATGTTTTATAAGCTGAGATTCAAATAAGCCCTCACACTTACAAGCTACCATGAGACAAGTTTAATGCATTGATCAAATCAATGCCACATGCATCATAGTATTTCCAGTTAAATTGCAAATAATTTCAATTTTTTTCATGAGCAAAGCAAAGGAAAACTGTTGTAGCTTGTGGCAAAAGCAGCTACTGAACTATTAAATTGCATACATGTTTGAGCTGAAACTACAACAACATTTATGAATTGAATACAAATGTAACATGTCAACATTTGAGACTGGCAGGCAGAAGACTTGAAACGATTCATGCACCGCATATACATATAAGCGCAGTCTATAATTCCACTTCTAAGAAGATTACAATAATTGAATGTATCCATTAATAAGTACTTATTATTGCTGTTGTAGGCATTGGTATTTTATGCTTTCAGCTACCACGGTTAACGTAGGCTAATTTGGGAGTAATTGAAATATTTTTAGTGGAGGTACGGAGGAGTCAGTAAGAAATTTTTCGAGCTAAGCGTTAGATTGATCGGCTGTAAAAAGTTCTAGAATGATAGGGTTGCCAGCTTTCGTTAAATAAAAACAAAGCTATCTTTAAACATGTGTGGAGTGTTGAGGTGAGGCTTGAGTCCTATAATCTCTAAAGTGGGGGTTGTGTTTCAGTTGACAAGGACGTTCGTTGCTAATGTTATCCTCTACAGGGACAGGGATGGAGCGGATGGTTAGTTTAGCGACTTACAACTTAGTGGTTATATTAGATAGACAGTGAGAAATTTGTTTTCCCTTCATTCCACGCATGTGCAGTCAGTTACCAGTAAGCCTTTAGAATGATGTTGTTGTTGTAACAACTCTGCTGCTGTGTCCGGAACTCTTCCACTTAGCAAAAAACTTTCGCTTGATACAGCTTTCGCTGGCCGATGTGAGGTGGGGTCGTTCCGGGGCATAGATCCGATTGTTATGGGAATGGCTTTAGAGAGTCTCTCATTTTTGTTAAGAGATGTTCGGCATCTAGTTTTATCACGATGGATTTCATGTAAACACCACACAATGCCTTCAAGGCTGCAAGGATTATCTCTTACGTTTTCTCGGTAATATTTTAGTCACTTAAGAGCCTAAGCCTGAAGCTAATTTTCTTGTCCCATCCTCTTGATATAGAAAGAGGCACTAACACTCGATCTGGATAATATCATACATACCGAAATTTAGGATAAGGAAACCGCATCGAGGAATGATCATTCCTGATATGTCACGCAGAAATTAAAAATATATTCACCAGCCACGTTGTCGCCGTAGTCTAGTAGGTAGTACGTTGGCTTATTAGACATGAGCAAAACCCCAGGTCAGACATCAAAACAAAATACAAAAAATATTTCTTCGGCCGCTTCCTCTCAGCAGATTTCTGGCAAAAACTCCGAGAGTAAATAAAATTGGTGTGAAAACTTTCTCAAAAATCTGTCGTTCGGAGTCGACTTCAAACTGTAGGTTCCGCCACCCATGTACAAAATTAACACACACAACACGAGTGGTGTGCGAAGATAGGCCGTAATCTTGACTGAAGGGTTGTAATGGCCAATTATATATGTATGCGTGTTGTGTGTATGAATTTTATCCTTGAGTAGAGGGCCGAACCACAGATTTTTTTAAAAACTTTTCAAGGCAATTTTTTTTACTCTCAAATGCCTTGCCAGAATTCTGCTGAGGGAAAGTCGCCGCAGAAGTATTTTTTTATATTTCGTTTTGTTGAAAATGTCTGGCCTGGGGATTGAACCGTGGCCTCACATCTACCTGATAGACTACGCGCCTTTTGTCTTTAAGAACTTGACAATAATCCCACTCAACAATTTTTGTATTCCAGTTAAAATACTTAGCTCCTGCAGTTTTATTGCAATTCAGTATCTACCAGAACTAGTTGCAGTAGATAACAACACCTGTGTGATATAAATGTGCAGCATAATTGTACGTTTATTGAATCAGCAATAGAGTGTTTAAGTGCCTGTTGTTGTGTACCTGTGTTGTCAGCTTAAAGGAACCATTAAAATTAGGCCGCACACATCAGTCGGCAACCAAGCAGTCAAGCAAATAATCTACCAAGGAGTACTACCGGCCAACTCTTATCCAGCCAGACATCAGATTAAAACCCAAATATAAGATAAGGCAGGATACAAGGATAGAGCAGCACATCGCCATAGATTTTGTTTATGTGAATGTGTTTACCAAATTTTAGTAATTCGTAGACGATGTTATTTATTACATCGTCAAACCAATCAATTGATTGTTAAAAAAGCAATGGAAGCAAATTAAAACAAGAACCAAGGTGGGAGAATCAAATGCTAGACATTGTGCTGATAAAGATGATGATTTTCATGAAACGATTGGACTGATGGTTATGTAAAGTAAGAAGTCAAAGAAAATGAATAGCAAACGTACAGACATCCTGAGGCGTTATTTATTGTGTAGAAAATTATGGTATTGTAGCACGACCCTACTGCCGTTTATGCCAACACAATGTTCTGTATAAGCTAATGATCATTAACAGCACAACATGTATAAACAAATGAATATCAAATAACATAAGCGAGTGTGTCATTAACATAATTCTGGGCATTGACTCTCGCTGCTTTTGACGCGTGCTCAAGTCATCAATACATTATGTGCATGTTGTTGTTGTTGTGTATTTTCTGCTGGCTAGCGTGGGAATTATGCTTTGTTTGCATTACTGGTGTTGGGCTGAAGGCTTGGATCGTGTTGCATACACACAAACACATGTATTATTAATTGATAGAATATAGGTCACTAGAACATTTAAGCAAACATATGTAATAAGTATAGAACTATATAGAATTAAGGGAGTTGATTCGAAATTGTCGGATCAGCTAAAAAACTGTATAAAAGAGGAAATAATTCCCATATCGAAATCAATTGGATTGAATACAATAAAGAGAACAGAGCTCTACAATTGAGCTCTTTTAAAAACCTAAAAACTTTTAAAATCTCTACCGTCAATCCTACATGGCGATCCTGCCATAATCTTGGAGTGCTGTAAAATTAAAACGCACACAAGATTTGAGGCAAAGAAAAAAGGAGTGCAATACAAATTGCACCAAAATATTTTTGGAAGTGCATAAAATATCTTTGCACCCAGGAAGAGAAATTTGTCCTGGCGGATCAGCCAAAACGGTCCGCCAGTAGCGAGAAGGAAGATACTGTCTGGCCTAGAGACAGTGAACTACTCCCATGGCCGAAGGACCTAGGCCAATCACCATAAGAGGAGTATAGAAGGAAGACATTATGGCAATAACATTAATTATGCCAACAGTATGAATTACCATCACCTGCCGCCGCCAGCTCACTCCAACATGTCTTCGGCATCGTAACAGCAAATGCCAACGCCAACAAATCCTCAAACAACTAAAACAAGGGTAAAAAAAATCAAAATAGTTTAGCTTGCAAAAAGTGGGGCGTTCAGCCGCCTCACAGGCCGGAAAGCATTAACCGCTCTTGGCAAGACTTTTATTTTAAATAAAAATATTTTAATTATATGTTATAAAAAAAATAAGGATTAATTATGTACGAATTTTTTTTTTTTAATAAATTAGTTGTAATTGTCTTATGGTCTTATTAGAAAACTAAAAATTTTATCGTTATCATTAAAAAAAAGAAAAAATTATAATAAAACAATTTTGTTAGTAAAATGTAAGATATTTTAAGAATTATGGACCTTTATGGTAGGGAAATAGATAATAGCGTTGCTTATGTCTTATGAAAAATATTATGAAAAGAAAGAATAATAAAACATTAAAGATATATAGAACTTTAACAGACCAGAATTTTAGATAGATAATCAAGCCAGAGCCTTACTAAAGTAGAGGTTAAAGCGTGTGGTCGCAGAAAAAATTTGTTTAATCACAACAAAATGGTTTATACTGTCAGGAACAAGTCCGATTTCAATCAGCAATTGGAAAATGCTGGTGATAAGTTGGTTGTGGTCAATTTCTGTACCACCTGGTGTGGCCCTTGCAAAGTGATGGGTCCCAGGTTGGAGGAACTCTCCAGGGACTATGCTGACAGAGTTGATATTGATGACTCCGAGGATGTTGCCATAGAATACAACATCTCCAGCATGTCCACTTTCATGTTCATAAAGTACAAACAAAGAATTGAAGAATTTGATGGAGCCAATACCAACGTCACCCAGCCAAACTTTTTTATATAAATCTATTACTTTGAAGTAAAAATTTTTTTCAATTTGTATGTAATTATAGATATTAGCCATGTTAAAAAAAAGAAAAAAATATAGAACAAAGCAGTCACTAAATTCGTAAATAGTGACAAGACGCTGTATTAGACTTTGGACAGAAACAATTAACGATTTTAGAGAAATAAATAACAAAAACAACAATGTATGACAAATAAGGCACTGGAAAGGATAACTATGTCGCGGATGCATTATCGCGAATTACAATTGATGACTTTAAAAACATAAATAAAAAGGTATCGTGCGTATTAAGAGTCTCGACAAGATCGATGACTAAACCAAAAACCAGTAGTGAAATAAATAATCAGCATAAAAAAGATAAAATAGAGAAGCCCAAAATTTTTATACCAATTAAGAATAGTGACGTCAGAAAGTTTTATAAATTAAAGATTTTTCCTAACAAATGCTACATAAAGAAAGGAAAATCAATATTAGCTAGCATAAAAATAAATGATACGTTTACTTCAGAGAGATTTGACTTAGGACAATTTTTCTCTAGGCTTGAAAAAGTGGCCGGTAAACTAAATATCAATAAATTACAAGTAGCACCTAATGAGAAGATTTTCGAATTTATCTCAATAAATGATTTTAAAGATACGGGCAATAAAATATTGAAGAAGATTGGAATAGCGCTATTGAACAAAGTAACTGTAATTGAAAAGAAGAATGCCAAGGCAATTCTTGATATTATGCTGAAATATCATGATGATCCCATTGAAGGAGGTCATTGCGGAATATACAGAACCGCTGAAAAGATAAAAAGATATTACTACTGGAAAAATATGACAAAAGACATAGCTAAATACGTTAAAGCATGTCACAAATGTCAATTAGCAAAAACAAATAAACACATTAAATGTCCAATGATTATCACAGAGACACCCAATAAACCATTTGATACGGTTTATGTGGACACAATTGGACCATTTCCAAAATCACTTCATGGAAATGAATACGCAGTCACGCTAATATGTGACCTAACAAAATATTTAGTAACGATACCAATACCAGATAAATCGGCAAAAACTGTCGCAAAAGCGATATTTGAGAACTTTGTACTTACGTATGGTCCGATGAAGACGTTCATTTCGGACATGGGTACAGAATACAAAAATTCTATACTGACTGAACTTTGCTACTTATTCAAGATTGAAAAGCTAACATCAACAGCACATCATCACCAGACTTTAGGTACGATAGAAAGAAGTCATAGAACTCTTAATGAATACGTACGCTCATATATATCAGTAGATAAAGACGACTGGGATGAATGGCTTAAGTATTTTACATATTGTTTTAATACAACACCATCAACTGTGCGCAATTACTGTCCTTTTGAGTTGATTTTTAGTCAAATACCAAATAGTTTTAAAGATTTTGGTGAAATAGATAGAGTTGCACCACTATACAATGTGGATAACTATGCCAAAGAGGCAAAATTTAGGTTAGAAATAGCACTTCAGAGAGCAAAACAATTATTAGATGTAAATAAAATTAAGCAGAAAATCAATTATGATAAGGATATATTAGAATACAATTTTAAAATAGGTGACTTAGTTTTACTCAAAAATGACAATGGACACAAACTAGAACAATCTTATAAAGGTCCGTATAAAATTAAAAAAATTAGATTTAAAAAATAATGTAACCATAGTAGATAAGATAACTAATAAGGAACAAATAGTACATAAGAATAGACTTAAGCTATATAACAAATAGTTTTAACTATACCACTAAACTGGCCAGAAAAGTGAAATAATAATCTTTAAAATAATTTTTTGTTAGTAGTAACTAAGTAAACTTATCACTAAGCATTTATTAAAAGATATTAAAAGATAGTACATAATAAATTTACTTTAAGAATTATTGGAAAAGAATGTCCATAGAACCCCCAGGTTATATGAACATTCTTCCGAAAAAGGGAGGTATAGCACACCCTACTGCCGTTTATGCCAACACAATGTTCTGTATAAGCTAATGATCATTAACAGCACAACATGTATAAACAAATGAATATCAAATAACATAAGCGAGTGTGTCATTAACATAATTCTGGGCATTGACTCTCGCTGCTTTTGACGCGTGCTCAAGTCATCAATACATTATGTGCATGTTGTTGTTGTTGTTGTGTATTCTCCGCTGGCTAGCGTGGGAATTATGCTTTGTTTGCATTACTGGTGTTGGGCTGAAGGCTTGGATCGTGTTGCATACACACAAACACATGTATTATTAATTGATAGAATATAGGTCACTAGAACATTTAAGCAAACATATGTAATAAGTATAGAACTATATAGAATTAAGGGAGTTGATTCGAAATTGTCGGATCAGCTAAAAAACTGTATAAAAGAGGAAATAATTCCCATATCGAAATCAATTGGATTGAATACAATAAAGAGAACAGAGCTCTACAATTGAGCTCTTTTAAAAACCTAAAAACTTTTAAAATCTCTACCGTCAATCCTACAGTATTATAGTGTTTGTCCGCGTAAAGTTGCAATTCAAGGGGTGGTTTTAATTTCATTTAAATTAACTTTTTCTTGTGTAACATTTTTATGACATAAACATGGATTTAATTACAGTGGCAGGCATATAGCAGACGCTCATACATATGACACTTTATGGCAGTAGTTATACAGACATTAAATATAATTATGATGCCTAAACATAAATTAAGCAAGAAAAGGATATCCTTGTGTTAAAATATCGTCTACAGAATTGGAAACATTTTCTTTGGATATAATCTGATTATAATCTGATTCTGAAGTCGCCGTGGTGTTGTAGGTAGTGTGTTGTCTTACTGTTCGTAAAGCCCGGGTTCGCATCCCAGGTCAGACATCAAAAATGAAATATGAAAAAAAAATATTTCTTCGGCGACTTCCTCTCAGCAGATTTCTGGCAAAAACTCTGAGAGTAAAATAAAACTGCCATGTAAAAGTTTCTCAAAATTCTGTCGTTCGGAGTCGACGTTAAACTGTAGGTCCCGCCACTCACGTATAAAATTAACGCACATAACATGAGTGGTGTGAGAAGCTAGGCCGTAATCCTGACTGAAGGGTTGTAATGGCCAATTATGTATGTATGTATAATCTGATTTATGATCATCATTCATCATCATCATCGAAGTCGCCGTAGTCCAATAAGTAGTGTGTTGGCTTATTAGACGTAAAGCCCGGGTTCGTATCCCATCGAAAACAAAATATAGAAAACAAATTATTTCTTCGGCGATTTCCTCTCAGCAGATTTCTGGCAAAAACTCTGAGAGCAAATAAAATTGCCATGAAAAGTTTCTCAAAAATTTATCCTTCGAAGTCGACTTTAAACTGTAGGTTCAGCCACTTATGTATACTATTAACACACACAACATGAGTGGTATGAGAAGCTAGGCCGTAATCCTGACTGAAGGCTTGTTATGGCCAATTATGTATGTATGTATGTATGTATGTATGATCATCATTAGATTGCCCCATTTGTGCATGAGACAGCGATTAACTCATTTCAACAGTAAGTCAATGTACGCCCACCAAAGATCAGCAATGAGTATTCAAAAAGATGACCATAATCGAATTACACTCATAATTTCTGATACTTATACGCATTCATATTTATTTTAATACCACACTCATACTACTCATGTTCAAAGTTTGAAGTACTCATGATATTCATACCAGAAATCAGCAATGAGTATTCAAAAATATGAGTAGAATCGAATTATACTCATAATTTCTGATACTTATACGCATTCATACTTATTTTAATATAATGGAAACTCTACTCATATTCAAAGTTTGTCCATAACTCAACATATACAAGAATCAATAACTCAACATATACAAGAATCACAAAATAAGTATGATTCGCGTACGAACACTAAAATACTCACGAGAAGGTTGTGTATTTGCTCTGCTTGCTGCTCTGTCTTTTTTGCTTATGTGTATTTTTTCTTTTTTCGTAAATGCAACAACAACTAAGACGGTACTTATTTTGATGATGAGTCACTCGAATCATTTATAAGCATTTTTCTAAAGTTATGAATCTGAATGAGTAGGCTTATGAATCAAACATATTTCGAATGGTATGAGTTTGATGTCAACGTTATACTCATACTCATTGCAACCTGTACTTATTAGTCAAAGTTGTAGTGAGTATAAAGGAATCAGAGTAGCTAAATTTCAATATTATTAACTCACTTATATTCAAAATTTCATGAGTGCTTATGAGTACCGAAAAAACGATTCATTGTTGACCTCTGATACCCACCAGCTAAAGGGGTTTGGCTATAATTTTACAAACACCTTTAAAAAAATTTAATTGGTGGTCCAAATTCTCATCTGCTGTATGCCAATCGCCTTCACATTTTACACGTTCATGTTAATGGCCTTAAAGTGAACATAGTTGAACATTTTTTCCTGTTGTTCGTTTGTTCTCCTTTTTAATCATTTAATTAAAGAACATTAACATTTAATAAAAACCAATGTACCTTTTAATTGTCTGTCTGTCTGTCTGGATACAACATTGGCACAAACGATTGTACAAATGTACTCGTAAATCCAAGAAAAAAATTAAGAAAAGTAGAGAGAAGAGAGAACAGTACATGACATGCCACACAAATAAAGTACAAACCAGTACAAACCAGTACAATAAAGCATTTTCGTAAAAATGCTTGTTACAAAGGAACACAGCTCCAGTTCAACCAGATTCCTATGCAAACGACCACTATAGAGGTGTAGAATTTACGTTTTTTCTTTGTCTTATTTATAGTAAACTTGACCAGCCTGCAATTATTTGCATATACAAACGAAAGAAGTAAAGCAGGTATTTTCGTATTCTAGAAACGTTTTAAGTTCCGCAAGAATTTTTCATTTTTGGTTAAATTTTTTGCCAGCAGAATTTATTCTGTAGTTAGCTAGGTTTGCATGCCAAAATTTGGTATGAATTTAGGATTTCTTTAGCAATATTAAGAACTCAATTTAAGTAAAATTAGCATTCAGAGCATAACTACTACGGTATTGTGTTGAAATAAAAAGGCCTGGCAATAATAAGGTGTTCAGATAAGCACCTTTATTGCGTAAATCGCTATAAACGCCATAATTTATATGAAATAATATATAAAGTTTCAATTAATAATTGCGCAATACATACGCAAATTGTTATAATATTGAGTAAAATTTAAAATGCAGCACTCTCATCAGTGAGTTTAGTGAGCATATTACAATTAACCGAATACATTCTGTTGATATTTGATAATTCAAATGTCAACTATGACAAAAAAAAAACAGAAAAACATTATAAAAGCATTGTTGTTGAAACAACCAGGTGTTTTGTTTACCAATAGCTGAATTGCGTATACTATTATGCCTGAACACTTCAAATATTGTACTCAATTAACCGAATATTGACTCAATAAAAGTGCATATGTGAACATAGTATAAGATTCATTGGAAACAAGTCTAATAAAAATTAATTAGACAATTGCGTACCTAAGTAATCGATTGGCTACCAGATCCCTCTTTAACTGGCCCCTGATCAGAACCAGTAGACTCTATGGACTCTAATGTATGAAGTGATCTGGATTCTGCATACTTTCTCTTAAAAGGGGGTGAAATATTCTTAAAAGGTGGTTTATTTTGTGGTATCAAGGGTCAGGAAAGGATATTCGAACAGAAGCAAGAAATGAAATATTCCAAGCCCATGGAGAATCTTGCGGGGATATTCCAAGCTATTGAAGGGGAGTCTACTAAGATGGGTCTGACATTAAATGAGAGCAAAACGAAGAATATGAATGTTATCGACAAGTTGTAACGTGCTGCATACTGGATCTCAGATAACGGCCGACAACTACGAGTATACTTTCTATATAGTCAAGGAATTTATTTATCTTGGTTTCGCCGTTACCACCAAAAATGATGTTAGTCTAGAGATCAAACTTAGGATCACTCTTGCCAACAGGTGCCACTATGGTCTCAATAGGCAATTGATTAGCAGAGAGCTCCCTCGTACGACAAAACTAATGCTCTACAAGACCCTCATCCTTCCCGTGCTTCTTTATGGCGCAGAGGCGTGCACTCTATTAAGCACTGATGCAGCAGCTTTGAGAGTATTCGAGAGAAAAACCTTATCTAAGATCTTCGGTCCAGTGCCAGTTGGCGATGATTTCCGCATGCGATGAAACAGTGAGCTGTATGAGTTCCTCAATGACATAGACTTTGTTCAGCGCATAAACTTCCAGCGTCTGCGCTGGCTCGACCATGTCGTTAGAATGGGGGAGGATGTTCCGGTGAGATGGGTATTTAATGCGGAGATGTGCGGAAGTCGGCGAAGAAGACGACCTTGTTTTCGTTGGAAAGACTAAATGGAGGAAGTCCTGTCATCGATTGGTGTGACCAACTGGCATAGGCGCGCAAGAAGCACAAAAGATTGGAAGAATGTGTAAAAGCAGGCCAAAATCCGTTAAGCGGGTTGTTAGTGGCCAATTAAATAAATAAGGAAGTAAGTAATATTCTAAGCGGAAGCCTATGCCAATGAAAGATGTAGTCCATTCAAATTGAATGGGAAGTGCAAAAGATAGGCAGATAGGGTGATATGTTTAAACACGCTAAGCAGCCCGTAGTTACGCCAAAGGTAGGGGCAGTCGCTGTACTCACCGAATTTCACTAAACTTATTAAAGAAGTTGGTCAGCATACTAATCTACAAAAGACAAGACATGATAATACTAGCTGACATTGCCATTGGTGCACTCAGCTGGTATAAGGTTAAATCGAAGACATTATGGGATTGTCTGGAGAAGATAAATCGGATAAGTAGGGAAAACATGGTTATCTTCTGCTAAGTTCCAGAACATGTGGAAATTGTCGACAATGAGCCATCAGCCGAGCTTTCATGGAGTGAAGCTCCAATGTCGTTGAGAGTATCAGAATTTTTTTGCGGCTTGGACGGTATACTCTGTGAAAAAGAAGATAAAGAAAGGCAAAGACTCTCGACAATGAGCAAGCAGACGAGTTTGCGAAGAGGGGAGCTCCTATGCCTTTGACGGACCCAGAACTTTTCTATAGAGTGGACATTATGGTCAGTGAAAAGGAAGATAAAGACGGGCAAAGACTCTCCACCATGACCAAGCAGACGAGTTTGCAAAGAGGGGAGCTCCTACGCCATTGATGGGTCCAGAACTCTTCTATGTAGTGGACAGTATGGTCGGTGAAAAGGAAGATAAATTTACAATAAGAAGAGGTCTGAGTCATGAATCAGACTATTCAGGAACAGTCTGAGGTTGGTGGCCGGTCTTTTAAAAGAGTAAATGCGTATTTGCTTTGTAGAGAGATGTTGAAGATCGTATTGAGCGCTTTAAGGCGAGGTTAATTGCAAAGGGTTACGCCCAAACGTATGGTGTAATTTATACGGAAACATATTTCCTATTGTTCGCTACGAGACTATTTGAATGGTAATTGCCCTTGCTGCTGAATACCCGCTTCATTTACATCAAATTAATGTTTCATGAAGTTGCTATAGTCTATTAGGCAGTATAATGGCTTATTAGACGTAAGGCCACGGGTTAAACCCCAGGTCAGACATTAAAACGAAATATAAAAAAACATATCTTCGGCGACTTCCTCTCAACAGATTTCTGGCAAAACTCTAAGGGTAAATAAAATTGACATGAAAAGTTTCTCAAAAATCTGTCGTTCGGAGTCGACTTTAAACTGCAGGTCCCGCCACTCATGTATAAAATTAACGCACAGAACATAAGTGGTATGAGAAGCTACTGAAGGGTTGTAATGACCAATTATATATCTATGTCTGAATGTTTCAACAGTGCACCTGAACTGTTTTTGGATGAAAGATTTTCCGACACAATTTTGAAATTAAGGCCTCAGAGTAAAGTTATACAGCATAGGGATTGTTTCAAGCTCGACATGATGTTCATAAATGTTGACGTCATGCGTGATCAGGTATAAACTTCAATAACATCTTACGGACAGTGATAGTGTTAATAAAAACACAACGATGGAAGCTTTTGATGACAATCTAAAGTCGACAACGACCGACTGTACTTTCTTTTTTAATATATTTTTTTTTTTTTTTGTAAATATATGCTGAACTACTAATGAGCCATTACATGAATTAAACTCATAAATTTTCAAAACTTTGCTCAATACATTTAAAAATTCAACATCTGTTAGCATCGTAAGCCAATTCTTAGAACTATTAGCGATACTTTACAAACAAAACAGTGAAATATTTAAATTGCCGCACATGTGCTCCCCTCCCCTTTGGCATGTTTGTTCTTCGAAATTCTCTCTCAAAACCAATGTAAAGCAATCACTTCACAAATGTACTCTTGTCAGACTCAAAAGGCAATTAATCTTCTTAACAAAGTGTACACAAGTAATTATAAATCCTTTAGAGTATGTAAACAACATACGTCATAATATGCATGATTGCAGCAAATTAGTGATGACATTATCAAACTTACATTCATTTAAGCATTTTAGGGAAAGGAATGAATTGAGTGAAAATCTTGCAAAAACAACGAGAATATAAAATGTTTACTGCTAAAACATCCATAGCTGGTTCCTTTAGTCAATATTAAGACCTGAGGTCAGCAACGAATCGTTTTTTTCGCTACTCACTCATACTCAAAATTTCATGAAAATTTGAAATATGAGTGAGTAGCGACAGTGAGTCAACACAACAGTATTGAAATTCAACTACTCTGGTTCATTCGTACTCAGTACAACATTGATTTATAAGTACAGGTTGCAATAAGTATGAGTACAATGTTGACATCAAACTCATACCATTCGAAATATGTTTGATTTATAAGCCTACTCATTCAGATTCATTACTTTAGTAAAACACTTGTAAATGATTCGAGTGACTCATCATCAAAATGAGTACAGTCTTAGTTATTGTTGCATTTACAAACAAAGAAGGAAGAAAAAGCAAAGATAGAGCAGCAAGCAGAACAAACACACAATCTTGTAGTGAGTATTTTAATGTTCGTACGCGAATCATACTTATTTTATTATTCTTGTAAATGTTGAATCATGGAGAGTCGAAATCAACAACATCATACGTATTGTTAAGTATGAGTACGATGAATACTTCAAACTTTGAATAATAGTAGTATGAGTAGTATAATGTTAAAATAAGTATGAATGTGAATAAGTATCAGAAATTATGAGTATGATTCGATTCTACTCATCTTTTTTAATACTCATTGCTGATCTCTGGTCAATATTAAGACCTAGCTTTTCACACCACCCTTGTTGTAAGTGTTAATATTATCCATAAATGTCGGAAGCTACAGTTTAAGGTCGCCTTCGAACAACAGATTTTTAAAGCAATTTCTATTTACTCTCAGAGTTTTTTCCAGAAGACTGCTGAGAGAAAGTTGCCTAAAGAATATTTTCTTTTTTCGTATTTTGTTATGTTCGCTAAGCCAGGTGTTTAACCACAGTAGCTACTAATCTACGGATCTAAACCATTTAATAAAGGTGCCTTTAAATCCTATCGTGTCATAAGACGAACAAAAATTATTTGTAGTCAAATGTCCCTTTGACTGGTGGCAAGAAATAAGAAAATATAACAGCGGGCACTAATAAATCCCATGGCAAATGTGTGCTATTAGGTTTACTACTGTGTCTCTACTAAATGTGAACATTAGCACATGTTTTGCTTCTCTCTGTGTTACTTTTTATGATAATTTTGTTCCTTTATTGCCCAATGATATGATCACTTGGATCTCAATTATCTTTGTTTGCTGCCTTCATATGTTTCTATTTTCCTAATTAATTTTCTTTTATTTTTGTTTTTTGCATTTAAATAAAGCAGAATAATAATGGAAACATTATTTTTATGAACGTATGACAAGAACTCATAAATTTTGTAAATTTTTATGCTTGCAAATTGTAAAGTTTTTCTTCAGAAGCA
This sequence comes from Sarcophaga subvicina, assembly GCA_936449025.2. Lineage (NCBI taxonomy): Eukaryota > Metazoa > Arthropoda > Insecta > Diptera > Sarcophagidae > Sarcophaga > Sarcophaga subvicina. The sequence goes on from OW388084.2 coordinate 80,055,790, forward strand.
TTTTTTTGCAAGCCTCTTAAGAAGAGCTAAGAGTACTAAGAATTCAAATTTATTTTTATAAAGTTTGAAAGTACTACAGTTGGGTGGCATCCGAATGTTTAATTGTCAACAGAAAATTATAAGAGAACGGAATGTTTAGTTACCCACCAATAGTTCATTAAAAGTTTTTTCATAATTTCAAAAGAAATTAATTCAATAACAACAAATAATTGCCGGAATCGTGTTCTCTATAATTTCTTAAGAAAACAGAGGAAATTGTTTAAAATAAATGAAGTCATGTCCATCTGTGTACCGAGATTTGGTGCAATCTAGCAACAAAATCAATTTGTTATGTTCTAAATGCTCCTACATAAACCAGTGGATTCACACACAATTTAAAAACTTGAAATTGGTTTTCGTTCTCCTCCGCTTACTGCTAATCATGAAATGAGAAACTTCCTAATTGGAAGAATATTCGACTTTTGAATAAGATACTATCAATACATACATACATAATTAGGATTACGACTTCGCTTCCCACACCACTTATATTCTGTGTGTAAATTTTATACATGAGTGCCAGGGGACCTACAGTTCAAAGTCTACCTCGAACGATATATTTTTGCGAAACTTTTCATTGCAATTTATTTTTACTCTCAGATTGTTTGCCAGATATCTGCTGAAACGAAATCGTTGAAGAAATAATTTTATTAGGGATGTCCGACCTGGGGCTTTAACATTCAATAAGCTAACACACTACCCACTAGGCTACGGCGACTTCAAGGTGCTGTTAATATAAAGTAGAAATTGGATGCTATGTCTGGAAGTAGTTCAGGCCAGTAAACTCACATTGGGTGCTTTGTAAAAGCCATGCGCTCCCAAGAGGAGTGATGGGAAAAATCCCACATTTTTGAGCATTTCAAAAATAAGTGCCGAGCTTGCCATATTGATATGCAGGTACCACCAGGTATCAAATATGCTGTTTCGTTTTTACCTTTTAAAAACGTTTAAAATATGAGCTCGTAGATTGCAAATAAAATAAAAATAAACCAGAGTTTAGTTTTAATTAAAATTCTTTATTATTCGCCCAATTCTGTTTACCACTGTTCACAACTTGATGTAAACAATAACAATTGCTTTGCTTGTTATTCCCCTGTTTACACCCTTTGTATCAGATCTGTGAAGACAATGCTTAAAATAATGCGAGACTAACCGACAAATAGTGGTTGATTCCTCCACGAGTAAATTTAATTTTTTTTGGAATCAATAAATTCGAAGCTAAAAATTTTTTTTAAAGAGTTACCGTTATGTGGTATATGGTTTTAGGGTATAGTTAAAGAAACAGGAATAAAGGTGTTCGATCCTATTCGATACCCTAGCTGAAAACTCTTCCAAGCAACTTAGACATCCAAGGATCTGTGTAATTCAACAGGAAGTGTATAGGTTGGGACATAGCAAAAATAGACAGTCAGACAGAGTAATGCTAATGAGCAAGCAGATGTGTTAGTGTATTCGCGGCTAAAGGAAAGATGTAGAAAGGCGAAGACTCTTCTTATTTTAAATCCGTTTAACACACACTTAAAATTTGCTGATTACTTACAAGAGAAATAAATTTGAGTTTTTTATCAGAGTATCCAACTTTAAAAACGTGGAGTATTAACATTTCAGAAGGAAACATTTGGGTGCTTATCAATGGCTAGGCTGAGAAGTTATCCTTATTGACATAGTCAGCCTACAGTTTTCCTGGTAAACGAGTTTGGGGAGAAGCAATATAGGGATACCCTGTATAGATGGAAGCCTGTACAATACATCGTAGGATAGAAATACTCTAGCATCTCTACACGACAATAATAGAGCCAAAAATGATGGTAAATATCGTGTCTAAATTACTTGATTAGCCCACAGGAATATCAGGTAACAATTCCAGTATCCATCAACAATTATTCTCTTACAGGAATAAAGCAGAACAAAGGAACTGCAATCTAAACCCCGCTTCCTCTTTTGAAAAACATATTCTGATGTAGAAACGTGTATTTTTTTCACAGTAAGTCTGATTGTTGTCAAACTTTAGGAAAACTTGTAAAATCATTGGACACTGAAACGATGGAATGGCCTATCTCACAAGCTGATGCTGAGTGTAAATCAGTTTTGCATGAAAAATTCGCACCATAAAAAGAATAATATATTTTTACATTTTTACCTTTTAAAAATTTTTAAAATATGAGCTCGTAGATTGCAAATAAAATAAAAATAAATTTGTGTTTAGTTTTAATTAAGATTCTTTATTATTCGCACAATTCTGTGTGCCACTTTTCACAACTTTATGTAAACAACAACAATTGCTTTTTTGTTATTCCTCTGTTAATTCCTTTGCATAAATAATAACAATTGCTAACGGAGATCTTCAAACCATGATTATTCACTTCAAACACACCGCATCTTCACACAAGACTGACTGAACTTCAATCACTCCAGTCGCCTGCTTTGCCTTACCTTTTATGTCGCAGAATAAACAGTCTCATGAATGTTATTTAAGGCGAATGTCCATGACTTCGCCTTCTGGAAATCTCTATATTGTAAACATCGTTGTTTCCATTTATTATTGTAGTGTCGATTGTCTATTTTTGTTGCTTACCATTTTTTATGCTGGTTTGTTGTAATGTTAAGCAGTACGATAATTTGTAAACAGGTTTGCTTACTGCATTGTTTTGTTTTTATAGCTTTGCCTATTAATTTTAATGTTAGACCCCAGGTTTTAGATTTTTCATTTTCGTAACAATATGTATCTTGCATCATTACTGGCGAGGATAAATGGATGCGTTAAAAATACGTATGGGAGGCCCGTCTAAGAAAGGGAATACATTTGGTACCTAAGCGAAGCAGGTTGTTTCAAGAGACTTGTGTGGTATATAATTTACTCATTTGCAGTTATTGCAGCTTTGTAATGCAGTTGCATATCATCCAAAACTCTTTCATTGACATTGCTATGACCAGAGCCTGTTAGTTTGCATTGCGCAATCCTATTATCGAATTTAATTTATTTAACAGATGTAAGTAACTATGCACTCTTAAAATATTTACAACGTCATGTAATAAATGTAAAATATTTAGATGTACGTTACTGCATACATGTACTTTAGGAGACTGCTTTACTGCAAACACAAATCAAAAAAAAAAAGCATTTCAAAAGCATTCTGTCATGCTTTCTAGTTTCTTTTTCTATTTTTCTTTTTTTTAGTTTTTATGTCAAGAGTTTTGCATGTCATTTTGCACAAGCTACTCGTGTAGTCTTGTCTTGAATTTTTCCTTAAATTTTAAATGAACTTAAAAAGTAAAATTCTTTTTTTTTTGCCAAAATAACTTTACTTTCTATTGAATTTTAAACAAAATGGATGCAGTTAGTAAGTCACATCTGGCCAATGTTTAACGAAAATTACGGACAACTGATGCAATCGGTGCACAATCACAAATAAACCAACGAAAACAAGGAAGGAAATATCGTACTAAAGTTTGGTGACAGCTATGAGTAAGCCTCAATGAACCCGGCTAACTTGGGTCCTATATGGCCCCATGCTAACACCAATAGTATCTAGTCCGTCATATAATTGTTGCTCCTGTTTGACATCTCTCAACCATTCCGACAGTCTTATGCGGATGTGAATTTCTCTCAGATCGCCTTTGGTAAGTACACATACATACATACATGCACAAACGTCAGTCACGATGGGAGAACAGTTTAAAGGGAAGAACGAACATTGCGAGCTGAACTGCTGCTGGACCAAATTGTCTTATGGAAGAGGTGTTGAATTCCAGAATTCTATGGAGCCAATGCATCCAGAGAATGGCTGAAGTTATGCTAGCACTCCGAAGGCTGGAGGAACGGAAGTGAAATTTGATTTAACGTGATAGAACTTTAAAGCTAACCAGCCCTCCGCGAAGTAATACCTTACGACAGTCCTGCGGGGGAGAGTGCTTGAAGAATAAAGGAGGTGGGTTTAGTACGTAGGCACCAGTTATGGTGAATTGCGCACTCTTTTGGAACAAAAGTGTCGTTCGAAGATTCCCACCTCCGGTCAAAAAAAGACATACATACATATATACATACATACATGGTCGTTACAGTCCATCCGTCAGGATTACGACCTAGATTCTCAAACTATTTATGTTTATCCGTGAATGTGCTTGGACCTACAGTTTAAAGTCGACTTCGAACGACAGATTTTGTTTTTGAGAAACTTTTCATGGCAATTTTATTTTGCTCCCCAGTTATTGCCAGAAATCTGCTGAGAGGAAGATGACGTGAGAAATATTTGTTCATATTTCTTGTTTTGTTAGAAATGTCTGACGTGGGTTTTGAATCGTGCGGCCTCACGTATAATAAACCAACACACTACCTACTAAACTACAGCGGCTACATGATATGTTTAGTCAGTTAATTCTGGGAGTCCAAGAATTCTAGTTTTCAGGTTCCCAAACGCTAGACAATGACGGAGAAGATTTTATGTGCTCTCCTCTACCTCCTTATCGTTGTAGCTTCTGCAAGAGGTGTTATGAGGTATTCCCAGTCTCCAGGCCTAAACAATTTTTTACATATAAAGTTTTTTATATGTATTCTCGTTAGGTTTAATGCAAATTCTCTTCTACATATATCCATGTCCAGTCATTCTACCTGGTGCCTCTGCAAGTAAATAAACCCACTTATATTTGCCAATGAATGGAGTTTTTGTGAGCTGATTTGTTTGCCTCTCTCAATATCCTGTAGGAATTTTCTGTGAAGCGTGAAGCAAATGTATTGAAATTGTTGTGACTTGGAACGCTCCCGTGACCATGAACCCATATGAGGGTAAGCGTCAAAGTGTGCAAAGAAGCAACAGTTAGCTGATAAGTGTGATAATTTTAAACTAGACACGGCCACTGTCTTATAAGGATGCATAGCATTATTGGAGTTTTTTTATGTTAGTCAAAGAACTTTTCCACTTAATCGTGAGGTTAAAAAACTGATTTTCTTCCATAAGAGAAATATAATGTTACGAAAATGAAAAATCTAGATACTGGTATTTTGCTTTTACATCGCTTAACATTAAAATTATAAACAAAAGCTACAAAAACAAAACAACGTTGTAAATAAACCTGTTTACAAATTAGCGTACTGCTTAATATAACAACAAACACCAGCATAAAAAAAATGGTAAACAAGTAAACAAAAATACAATAACAACACTACAAGAATAAACGTAAACAGCAATGTTTATATTTATAGAGATTTCGAGAAGACGAAGTCATGAACATTCGCCTTCAAGAACATTCATCAGACTGTTTACTCCGCTATATAAAAGGCAAGACAAAGCAGGCGACTGAGTTAGTGAAGTTCAGTCTGTCTTGTGTGAAGACCCGGTGTGTTTGTGTAGTTTGGAGATCTCCGTTAGAAAGATCTGTCAAGTAATTGTCTAGTAAATGTTATTGCTTATGCAAAAGGTATAAATAGAGGAATAACAAAAAAAGGCATTTTGTTGTTTTTTTACATAAAGTTGTGAACAGTGGTCAGAATTGTGCGAATAATAGAGAATTTTAATTAAACTAAACACAAATTTATTTTTATTTCGTTTGCAATCTACGAACTCATATATTAGCCATTTTTTAAAGGTAAAAACGTAACAATATTACCGCCCTTAGTCTAGTATATATTTCTTCAGCGACTTCCTCTCAGCAGATATCTGGCAAAAAATCTGGGAAAAAATAAGAAATTGCCATGAATAGTTTCTCAAAGATCCGTGTTTCAGAGTAGATTTCAAACTGTGGGTAACGCCACTCATGTGCGTTAGGTTGTAATCCTAACTGAAGGGGACTAATGACCAATTATGTATGTATGTATTACCGCCCATAGCCATTTAACATATGTGTTTCCATTTACTCTTGCGGCCATAATAATGCCAATAAAACACATGTTAAGGTAATGAAAATTGCAGCATTTGTGCAAATTTTTTAAGAAACGTGTGTGGAATTCATGCAAATACAATTTACACATGAAATCCTAACGAAAACAAAGAATAAATTTTTTCCAAGCAGACGTACATTTATATACAAACGTATGAATCATTTCGAGCATTCAATGCATTGGAGAATTTGAAATATGTTTTTAAAAGATGAGCGAAATTAAACCACGTGGAAGTATAAAAACTGTAATATTCAGATACGAATTCTAAAATCAAAGGCATGGCTCCACTACAAACAAGTTTTTCAAAGAAAAAACATAGAAAATCACTGTTGTTATTTATTTATATACGTGTTGAATCTTTTAAAATTGAATCCATTTGCCGCAAAATCATCAATTTCATAAATCGTACTCGTTAATCATTTTCTATTAAACAAAAAATGATACAACGAATGATCTTGCCTTTTTCACGGTTTTCTAATATTTTATGTGATGATGACTTGCAAAGAAAAAAAATTTCATGTAAAAATAAAGAGATTTTGTTCTGATATAAAATAAAAATTATACGAATACAACAGGAAAATTTTATATTTTTAATGGGTTATATTAGACAGTGACGTATACTTAAGTAGGTCTACAAATTTACAGCATTGAAATTCGGTACCCCTAATAACAAGATAATAGCTTTTACTTAAGTATAGAAGCTATGGCCTTGTCGAAATATTACTTCCCCGAGAACTTCATTCAAGTTTCACGAACAGATTCAGACCAGGCAAAAAAGAAATCGGATGTGGATCTTTTCAGAACAGCTGAACCGTAGATTTAGCTCGCACTAACCAATGCTGGATGAAATAGTGTCTAAAATGATTGTCACTGTGGGAAAATATATTGTTACGTTTTTACCTTTTAAAAACGTTTGAAATATAAGCTCGTGGATTGCAAATAAAACAAAAATCAATTTGTGCTTAGTTTTAATTAAATTCTTTATTGTTAGCACAATCCAGTGTCCCACTGTTCACAACTTGATGTAAACAACAACAATTACTTTCTTTGTTATTCTTCTTTATACTTTTTTTGCGTAAACAATAACAATTGTTCGACAGATCTTTGTAACGGAGATCTTCAAACTACGATAATTCTCTTCAAACACACGGCGTCATCACACAAGACTGACTGAATTTTTACTGACGCCGTTGCCTGCTTTGTCTTGCCTTTTGTATGCCAACGTAAACAGTCTGATGAATGTTCTTTAAGCCTAATGTTCGCGCTTCGTCTTCTCCAGATCTCTATATATCGACACCACCGTTCTATAACATTCTAAGTCGAAAAAGTGTGTTTTAAGTTATGAGCTCTCAAAGTTTTCACGCGACATACGACTATATGTGTATTCTAAGAAGATTTTTCCCTATAAATTCGGAACGGATCGGCTCATATTAACCAAATTTTGACAGTATTTAAGTTAGAGAACGTAGAATTTAAAAATGTAATAACATTAAAAACGTTCTAAGTACACTTACAACGTTATAGAATGGAGGCGTCGATATTTAAACATTGTTGTTTTATTATTGTTGTTTGTGTATGTTTGTTTACATTTATTCTTGTAGTGTTTGTCGTTGCATTTTTGTTTACTTGTTTGTCATGTAAACAAGTTTATTGTTTTTGTTTTTGTAGCTTTTCTTGTAATTTTAACCTTAAACGATATAAAACCAAAACACTGTTTCCATTTTCGTAACAATATATTAAGGAGAAATACATGCATACATACAAGATATTAAATCCGTAGAGAATCTAAGATTCTCCAAGAAAGCCTAAGGGCTGATACAACAGAAAATTTCGAATGAATTCATAAGTGAGATGGACATTCTCATCCCAACTTATCTAAAAAAAAAAAATTAAGTTCAAACAAGACATGTTCGCATTACAATTTGGGTTAAACTTAATCACAGTCCATCATAGACCTCATGTCAGCTATAATGGGATGCTGTCCCCCTGTGTACATATCCGAGATCGGAAATGCATTATTTTTTCGCTACTCATAAGCACTCATGAACTTTTGAATATAAGTGAATTAACAATATTGAAATTTAACTACACTGATTCATTCGTACTCACTACAACGTTAATTTATAAGTACAAGTTGCAATGAGTATAAGGACAACGTTGGCATCAAACTCATTTCGTTCGAAATATGTTTAATTAATAAGCCTACTCATTTAGACTCATAACTTTAGAAAAATACTTATAAATACTTCGAGTGCCTCGAATCATTCATCAAAATTTACAGTCTTAGTTGTTGTTGCATTTACAAAAAAGCAAAACCACACATAAAAATACAGAGCAGCAAGCAGAGCAAACACACAACCTTCTAGTGAGTATTTTAGTATTCATACGCGAATCATACTTATTTTGTGATTCTTGTAAAGGTTGAGTCATTGAGTATATTGTTAAGTATGAATACGATGAGTACTTCAAACTTTGAATATGAGTAGTATGAGTATTATATTAAAACAAGCATGAATGCTTATAAGTATCAGAAATTATGAGTATCATTCGATTCTACTCATCTTTTTAAATAGCCATTGCTGATCTCTGGTATATATGCCCTTATGATGGAAATATTTCATAACGACTTCTGCAAAAGCTGGAATGAGTTAAAAGATTCTTTGGCACCCATAATTTATTGTTAGAACGTCTCTGGCCAAAGCTGATTTTATTAGAATCCACACCATCATAAATAAATCCGGACGACGGAGAAATGCCAGCCAGTTGTAATAGTTGTATGACGGTGTAGATACTGTTAGCATTACAACGGTACTCAATTTAGCTATGCTAACAACGCGTGAACATTTTTGGTAGTGTTATGGGTCCAGTATTTAGGCATATCAGGAAATGTTTGATTATGAAAATCTTAATTCGTGATTGCTTGTTATCTGGTCCCGAATAAAGGACCTTACTTAGGATTTCTGTTCTTTTCATTTCTAGCGTTCTTAGGAAACAAAATCTACATTTAAAATAGAAACTGGCCATCGTATAGATGAACATGCCAAAGTATTAACATTTTTTGTAGAAGAATGTCGCTTTTACAGTTTCCCACCACAAGTAAACGTCTTCATTAAGGCAAAACTGCATTCACATTAACGGCCATAACATAAGCTCTTCCACAATTGAAACTCCTTTTAACACAATTTATTTCAAATTACTTGTAAATTTTATTCACACAAAAACAAAAACCAGAAAGAAAAGAATCAACAACACGCAGTTAAGTTGTTAGGACAGCAATCATAGGCCACTGCAAAGCTAAATATTGTTAACCACGCAATGCAGCGGCTATCCAGTTAACAAGGTGGCTGATATACACTCAACCGAAATTATAAAACAACAACATCATTAACTTTGTGCTGCATGCTGCATGCAAATATTAAATTTGCAAATTTGTGCGTGTGCTTGTGTGTGTAAGTGGTTTAGCAATTATGATAACATTGTAAAAAAGCTTATAACGGTAATTTGAAATTGTGTTTGTGTGTATAAGAACCGTCATTTTAAACCATTTTGACAATGATGATAAATGGCCGTAGGCGTATGGACAACATTTTTCATAGAATTTTTTTTTATAAAAAATGAATGAAAAAATTTTAATTTTCAAATACCTGGTAGAGTCATCATACTAAATGCACTTTCATTTCAGTTATCAGGAAAACAGAAATTAGTTTCGACAGAAAATTAAATGATTTCATATTTTCAACGAACATAAATACTGATGCGCGAACAGTTATAGACACAAAGGTGAGGAAAATGTTGTGATAGAAACGTCTGAATGATGTTAAATGAAGTCAACGATATTGTTATGTTTTTACGTTTTAAAAACGTTTTAATTATGAGCTCCTAGATTGCAAATAGAATAAAAATAAATCTGTGTTTAGTTTTAGTTAAGTTTCTCATGTTCGCACAATCTCGGTGCCACTGTTCACAACTTGATGTAAACAACAACAATTGCTTTGTTTTATTATTATTCTATTATTCTTCTTTACACTCTATTGCGTAAACAATAACAATTACTAGTCAATTGTTCAACAGATCTTTGTAACGGAGATCTTGGAACGAGCGATTATTCTCTTCAAAAACACCGAGTGTTCACATAACTTTTACTAACTCACTTGCCTGCTTTGCCTTGGCTTTTATAAGGCAGGGTAAACAATTTGATGAATATTCTTGTAGTCGAATGTTCGTGGCTTCAAATTCGCAAGAATTCTATAAATGTAAACATCGTTGTTTCATTATGGTCGTTTGTGTATTTTGTTTAGATTTATTCATGTAGCGTTTGTTGTTGTAATTTTGTTTAATTGTTTACCATTTTTCATGCTGGTGTTTGTTGTTATAATATGCAGTGCAATAATTTTCGAACAAGTTCATTGTTTTGTTTTTGTAGCTTTTGATTATAATTTTAATGTTAAGCGATGTAAAAGCTATGTTCTAGATTTTTTCTTTTTGTAACAATATGATAGGCCTTCATTTCTGTATTCTAGTTTTCTATGTATACTAGGGTATATATTTTAAGAAGAAAAGATGTATTTATCCTTACACTTTCAATTTTTCAATCCTACACAAGTCATCGTAGCCTATTGTCTTAGCTTATTCGACGAAATCCCGTGGTTGGAATCCCAGCTCAGACATTGTGAATGTTAAGAAGTATGAAGAAATATTGTCTCTTTCCACAACTTCCGCTCAGCAGTGTACTGACAAAAATTCTGTGAATAAATAAAATTGCAAAGAAAAGTTTCTCAAATCTGTAATTTATAGTCGACTTAACGTCACAGTAGGTCAAGCTACTCGTGGCTAAAAATTAACAAAAATAATACGTATAGTGCGAGGAGCTCGGTTGTAATCCTAACTAAAGGATTGTAATGACCAATTAGGTTAAGTAAGTAATTTTTATTTGCCAAAAGCGATAACCAAATGCAAGCAAAAAGTAAATTCAGAAGATATACTATGTATATAAGGAATATAAGGCCTCCCGCTCAGATTTAGCTGTTACAAGTGTCTTTGGCGTTTCATGACATGGTTATTAAAGAACTTCATAACTTATATGTTTTCTCATTTCATGCCCATGCCGGCTAATCAGCAATTCTCCTCATAAGAAGACTTCAAAAAGCACGTCATACTTCAAAAAGACTTTCGAATTCCGCTAAGAATTTGAGAAAAAGTTGTAGTTCACGATGGTCAATACTTTAAAAAATTTATTAGTAACCCCATTTCTGCTCCTTAGCGTAGTAATAAAAAAACTTAGTGACTGTAGTTAGATAGGTTATGCTGTTAACGATTCCTATCTTTACGTTTAAATCAATGAAGGTGTGCGTGAGATACCATCGATATTTTTTATTTGTTTAGAAGACATATTCATGACGTTCAAATATGTGCAACGTCTTCTCTGGATAGAGTACATTCGAAATATCCTGTTTTCTATGGCTCTGGCACATAAATCAGGCTTAATGTTACCGATGACATGGATTATACCGTGGCTTATTCGCTTACACTTGCAGCTTAAGAAAACCTCACAAGAAATAGTCTAACTAGGTCAAAACGCAGAGACGTAGCTTCAACTAGATGGCAGTTATCAATTAATTAAATGAGCATCTCAGTTTTCGTGTGGCATCCATATTTCCTACAACAATCACTCCTGGCGTGCTTATTACAAAGAAAATATTTGATATTGCCTTTTAGGGAACTGAATTGAGTTTTTTTACTTTCTTGCCAATCAAAAGCTTAATTATCATAAATAATTCTCTGGAAAATAGAAAATGAGTCGGAGGAATTGTATGTGTCATGAAAGCCTACTAGTTGGCAGTTGTGTGGACATTACAATGCAAACAAGAAAAGAAAATATATATAAAAATATATAAAAATGAAAAGGAAAAAACCATTAAAGAAAACATTTGTTTCGTTTGTTTATCTCAACAATTAATCACATTCTTGAAGTTTACAGCATAAAAGTTTACCAGGCTTAAAGATAAACGACATTTTAATGGCCATCTTGAAAATTAATACATGAACTGTGTGGTGATTTTGTGATTGCCTAACTTTTAAATGACCGTTACAAACCAAAAAGTCTGTTATCATATGGCATTACGAAAAATGCCATGAATATGACTTGTGGGAAAAAGTAGAAGAGCGTTCTTAACCTCACTTTTAATAAAATTTCTAAGTGTTTGATTTCTTTTACTATGTAATTGTTGTTGTTGTTTTTTGTTTTAAATTTTCGGTTTCCATTAGTTTCAATGAATGAATGAAAATTTGCATAAATAACTGACCCCAAGATGGTAATAACTTATGCCAGAGAAATTTCTAACTTTCATAATAAGAAAGCCTTGAAACATTATTTCATTATTTCGAAATACGAAATCTATTTCCTGCAATGATAAGAAATTAACCAGCAAGTAAGGCAGCATTCTCGTTTTTCCGCTGCCCTACACTTAGGGACTGCTTTATAGAGGAAAAAACAGAGAGAAAAATCTTTACGGCCATAAAGTCAAAGCTCCTGCCCTTTATAAAACTCTTTATAAATCCCAAGGCCATACAACAGAATACAATATATGTATGTACATACATATGTACATATATCACTCGCAGTGTCATAAAGTTGTGTTCTTCTTCTTAAAGACTAGGTTGGGTCACTTAACAGTTGTGTCTCAATTGGAACGGCATAAATTAGTTTGTGTTTCCATTGCTGTATCCCTAGATATGTAGCTGCTGTTTTAGCATGAAATTGTTCATTCAGTTAATTTACAGTTTTATTGAAATATTTACGACTCCTAATAGCCATGAATAGGGGCAGCTTCGTTGGCACATGTTGAAGAACATCAAACACAATAAAAACGACAATTTTAAAAAAACATCTATAAACGCTGTAACAGTGCTTAAAAGACATTGGCTTAATAACATGAATTTTAGAAGTCTCTGCACATATTCTGACGATGTCTGAATCTATTAAAATAGCTGTCATTTATTCAGTCTGTTTTGCCAAATTACCATGGAGGGTAATTTGTGTTTACTGAATGGGTTCTAGAGAAGTTGGCAACTACAGAGTACACTTGTTTATAATGGTGATCATTTCGAACGCAACATGCATATTCCCTGACAAAGAGAATGAATTATCAGGACACATTGCTGCAATGCCTGTGAGGCAGTAATGCATCTCAGAGACATATATCCACAGCGGCTGAGAATTATAGGGAATATTCGATCAATTTTTGACCAATAAAAATAGCCGTAAGGCGCCAATGAAGTCGTGGTAATTGTGTTGGCTTATTAGACGTGAGGCCTTGTTTCAAACCCCAGCTCAGACATCGCCAACATAACGAAATATGAAGAAATATTTCTTTGGCGACTTTCTATCAGCAGATTTCTGCAGAAATTCTGAAAGTAAAAAAAAAATTGCCGTTAAAAAGTTTCCCAAAAATCAGTCCTTTGAACTGCAGGTTCCGTCGCTTATGTATACAACATAAGTAGTGTAGGAAGCTAGGCTGTAATTTTGTAAATATTTTCTAAACCTTTCAGAAATAAAAATAAAAAAAAAACGAAAAATTAAGCAACCATAATGGATGCCGTTTTTTGGAGTTGAAGGTTCAGTGGCTTAAATCCATATTTGTTTGAATAAAAATCATATTACGTTACACATACAAGTACGGGAGTATATGTGGGTGAATATTGCTATTGTAGGAGTAACACACATCCATATTGTACATATGGCTGTGATTCTTATGTCATAATTTACAAGCAGACAGACTATTTTAAGCGTATGTAACGTAATTCTATGTGTTCATATACATACTCTAGCAAATGACTACCACTGATAAACTGATGAGCTGTGGTAAATAGAGTGGCCATATGCGATTTAAATGATTACAGTGGGTCATTATCACCTTTTAATCAGGGTTACGACCAGAGCTGAGCAATGAAGTGTTTTTTCGCTACTCATAAGCACTCTTGAAATTTTGAATATAAGTGAGTCAACAATATTGAAATTTAACTACACCTGATTCATTTGTACTCACTATAACGTTAATTTATAAGAACAGATTGCAATGAGTATGAGTACAACGTTGACATCGAACTCATACAATTCGAAATATGTTTGATTCATAAGCCAGCACATTCAGATTCATAACTTTAAAAAAATACTCATATTATAAATGATTCGAGTGACTCGAATCATCCATCAAAACTTACAGTCTTAGTTGTTGTCGCATTTGCAAAAAAAGGAAAAAGACAGAGACAGCAAGCAAAGCAAACTTCTAGTGAGTATTGTGGTGTTCGTACACAAATAATACTTATTTTGTGATTCTTGTAAATGTTGAGCAAAGAGAGTCGAAATCAACAACATCATGAGTATTGCTAAGCATGAGTACGATGAGTACTTCAAACTTTGAATATGAGTATAAATATGGTGCCTACTGCAAACCTTGAATATGAGTAGAGGTTCCATGATATTAAAATAAGTATGAATGCGCATAAATCTCAGAAATTATGAGCATGATTCGATTCTACTCATCTGTTCGAATACTCCTTGCTGATGCCTGGTTACGACCTAGCTTCTCATAGCACTTATGTTTAGTGTGTTAATTTTATACATAAATAGAGGGACTTATAGTTTAAAGTCGATTTCGATGGACAGATTTTTGAGAAACTTTTTCATTTTTCGTTATATTTCGAGATGACTGACCTGAGGCGACTGCGTTTTTAAAATATCAGAGCATAGAGGTTTGTTTTTCCTTATACTTTTAAAATTTCAAATACTTTTACTTCTTTTCGTCGTAATGGCTAGTGCTAATAGTAACATATAACCAAAGACAAAAATTGTCTTCCAGAGCATCTCAGAGGTTTATTTAGCCAGTAATTGTGACATTTTGTGAAGAACTATCAATCGATTTTGGTTTCTTATGTGTTTCTTATAATATTTGTGACATTAGACTGCATGCTGAGAAAAGTACGTTTTAGTTCCACTGTATATCAACATATAGAGACATTGTATCTCTTGTGCATGCATCATGTGTGTATTCATAACACCGTATGTACTATGTATACGTTAGTAATCATTTTTGTTGCCACTGAATCATGATCTTTTCCATACAATGCCTTTAAGCTTCTTAAATAAAGTTCATTAGCCGAACCATAGTTTACTTTACAACAAAATAAAGCATCACACTTAACATAAACAGATAAAAAGAAATTTCATACAAACTTAACTTATATGCTACATACAAATTTTAAATTAAATCCCAGTTAACGCAGTAAATGTCTGGAGTAAAGTAATAACTTGTTCATAAATTACCCATCGTAGGGTGCTGTTCTGAACAAATAACGCCATATGGACTAGCTAAACGCATGTGATATAAAACACTTCCATTCATGCAATTTGAACAATGGTTTACAATACATATTCAATCTGTTTCTGGTGGCTTTACTAGTAAAAGAGACTCTATTTACAAAACTTATTTTAAAAACTTAAAAATTTATAAGCACAACAAAAGCTACATTTCGTTGAATTTTCTAGGAGACTTAATTGAGATTGCTAGCGAAGGCTTGTGTTATTTTTCCCTTAATAAGAGCAATGGACTTGAAACTTATACACGTGGAAATTGTGCTTATGGTACCCAGTTCTAGGAGAAATTTTATTAAACACACACCGCGTCTATCTACTACACTACGGTGACTATTATATGATATTAATAGTATTACTGAACGATACAAATTGTTTTTAAATTTGAATTTTTCTCATAAGAAAGTCTACCTTGAACTATTTCTTAAGCAACCCACATTCCTTTGCCCCAGATGTTTATAAATCAGTTCTAATAAAACAGAAACACTGACAAGTCAAATGACAGGCGTCTCTCAAAACCCTCATCCATCGTTCAATATGCTAAACCTCTATCAGAAAACAAAATTTATTGTTTTACTTGGCATAAACGTATGGTCTTATGACAGAAAAGTTTTCAACAGTTTTTGTTTTGTATACATACATACATAGCATACATATGTGCACATATACTGATAGGTAGGCAAAAATCATAGATTGCCGTAGGTCTTGTTAAATTCAATTACAAGGTAAAATAATAACAATAAAATTCGTGTGTTAATAAAGTCTTGTTGTCATTATTTTTTCAAATAAAACCTACAAAAAATTTCTAACCTTTTAAGAGCCTAGGCACACAGATGTAGGTGCAGCTTGTGTTATGCATATTTCTTACAGATTCTACCTCCAAGGAAATGACAAAAAATTTAAATATTTATTCCAGCACCAGCACTCGTGCACCTTTTCGAGATTGTCTCTGGTTTGTCTGAATAACACTTTTCTCTATTGGCGCCCCACATAAAATGTTCCAACAGTATCAAAACGCAGCTTTTTTGCGGGCAATTTACATCAGCATTTTGGCAAATTAAACGGCCATCGAACGTTGACGCAATAAATCGATTGTAGCATGAAATGTGTGGTAAGTTGCATCACCCTATTGAAATCAAACATCGTTCACATCAATACCATTGAAAATACAGTAATGATTGCGCCGTCCTCATTTTCAAAAAAGTATGATGATGCCTCCGCTCCACAATCCGTATCGAACAGTCGCTTGTTATGGGTGCATTGGCTTCTGTAAGACAATGTATGGGTTTTCTGAGTCCCAAATACGGCAATTTTGTTCGTTAACGTACCCACCAAGATGAAAATGTATTTCTTACGAAAAGATGATTTTTTTTGCACCATCCACATCATCGTGCAGTTACTCGTTGGCCAAATAAATTCCAACGTTTCTCAAACGTAAATCGATTCATTACGTTTAGTGGAGAGAATATACTGAATTTTGTGACAAAATGGAACGACATAAGTATTGCTAGATTCGAAATAACCGATGGTTCAAATTTAAACCGATAGATGGCCCATCCATTACTTGAGTGTAAATTGAATCTAATAGGCCATTTACACTACAGCGAAATTTAGTACTTATGAGATTTCGAGCCAAATCTAGTTGATTTTAACTAGATTTCCCATACAAAACAAAATCTACTTATTTAGTAGATTTCGGCAAAATCTACTCAAAATCTAGTAAAAATAGGAATGCAACTATGTGTTTTGCCAAATGGTACTTAAAAATACAACGCTAGGCAGGAAAAAATTACATTTCAATTTAAAAACAAAACTTTAACCTCTTCACGCCCTTGGCCACATATGTGTACGTTTAATTTTTTATAATCATAATTATAATAATAATAAAAAACAAAAATTTTATAGTAAGTTATTGACTACCAAATCCTCCAACAACAGAAGTAAACATTTTACCGTTTGTTTGCACTGATGATATTATTTCCGACCCATAGTTAGATAAATAAACAAAAAAGTGAAATAATTCTTCGGCAATCTGTTTTAGTGGATTATATCAAGAAACCGTTAATATTTGAAAAAAATAATAACAGTTATATTTAATATAATAAGTTTTACCATCATTACCTAAAAAATCTAAAAGCTGGACTAAAGTGAATCCTGGAATTAGACTGGACGGTGTGGGTCATTATCCTAAATACAAGGAACTGAAAAATCACCCCTGGATGTCACGACAAAAATTGTGTAAGACGAACTCTCTACATTTGTAAGAAATTTTAAGAATATATATGCCTGATATGCCCGGAATGTATGAAATCATATCACACATAAACTACCATTAACGCTCAGTGACCACAAATGTGGACGTTATTCCTTTTTGTGAATTTTCATTGTTTTTTGTTTTCTGAATTCCTATTAAAATAAAATTAATTAATTTAAAAAGAAAACAAAATTTAATCCTTTTTTTGTCACCATAAAAAAATCGTCCTGGAAGAGGTTAAGTATAACAAATGAAAAGTTTGGCGGCTTTTCGATGAACATATCGTATGAAATATTAGGAACATCTTGCTCCCAGAATGACCCATGACGAATCTGTATTAAAGTGCGGTTTAATATTTATATATTATTACCTATTTATATGCTTATATGTATATATATGCTTAATGTCCTATATTTGTCATTTTTGTTTGGTATAAAACTAAATTTGCAAATATTATTATTTTCTTTTAAATTTCAGTCAGCTGCTTTTGTTATTAAAATGAAATCTTGCTACTGTCAAACAAATCCAGTGTAAACGATCTAGATTTTGAGCAAGATTTGAAATCTAATCTACTAGATTTCGCTGTAGTGTAAATGGCCTATAAGCAAAATTATGATGTAGTATGAGTACAACAAAATTTTTTACATTTTCACATTTAATAAATCTAATTTAAATTCAACATATAACGGAGATAAGTATTCAGATAAACTTCTAGCAAAGAGACATCGCGATACGTAGATAGCAAGTTTGGATTTAAATGTCGCCATTTGATGTGTTCTTCACGCTTCCGTACCACGTAATCGAAATGCCTTTTTTATTTAAATACTTTAAAAAATAATTGTTTCCAAGACCACAAAACGTTGAATGCTTTTGCTTTTATTCATTATTTTTTTCCTTATAAAATTTTTTTCAATCTGAAATTGCCAGATCTGGCGTCTATCAAGGTGTAATACCTTAATTTGCTATTATTAATGTAGCATTCGGTTATTTATTCGGACGGGCGATCAGATTTCTCTTTGATAATTAGTTCACGACCATTAGTTTATTCAAAGAGGCTGTTGTGGGCGTTACAGAAAGAAGTAATTTTTTCATATTTTTTCTTTTATTTCACACTCAAAATTGGATCCTCAATACGTAGTGTAATAAGTCAAGACGCTACTAATTAGACTACGGCAACCATAAATATAATATACTGTGAGCTGTAAAACCACTTTCATAAAGCCGATGTCCCCAAAAGTTCCACGCTTAAGAGCTTAAATATGCTCCACTTAGGGAAAGCAACTAATTTTAGCTTGTCGTAGTCCAGTAGGTAGTGTGTTCGCTTCTTAGACACGAGTCACATGGTTCAAACCCCATGTCAGACATCCCAAACAAAACGAAGTATGAAGAAAAATATTTCTTTGGCGTTCAACGCCAATGCCAAACAAACGAAACCGTGTTAAAGCGCCCTAATGTGACTTAATCGTCTCGGTTACTCACTTGCCAATTTTGAGGATTGTGTTCGCTTGACTAAACGAAAACTTGTAAATGCGGTTATCCCTCATGGCACTTATTTGTTTCGCTTTTGACTGAGAAAGCCTTCCATCATAAATTCCTTTTTTTTCCTGATACATGCCATAAAACCTGCTTCCACATATACTTCACACACAAATTTTATTGGCATATGCTTTACCGCAACTTAGTAAATAAATGAAATTAAATTTTTGGTCTTAATTGCCATCATTAATGATGAGTATTAATTACATGCCATACATCTGATGAACCATTTATTTACACAGACTTCTTCCATTCATTTATCTTATCCCGTGGTAAAATATTAAAAAACAAAATGATTTACTGATTAATGGATACAAAATTATTTGCGTTAATCGACTGTGGACATATGAAACTCCTGGCAAAATACATATCAAGTTTATGGTGCTGACATATGTGTGTGTGTGTGTGTAATTATAAAACAGTCAGAAAAACTAAAGAAATCAGTATAAAAATGATATTTAGCTGAAGGTCTTAATAAACACGATCTAAAGACATGCAATTTATTTATCACTGTGTAAAAGGGGTTGCCAAATTGTGGCAAAATAGGGAAATTTTGAATTTAATTTTTTTTCAATCTGTTCTGTTAAAAAACAAACTCAGTTTCGGTTTAGAACTTTCCTTTGTTTCGAAAGATTTGAAAGGAAAACAAAAGAACACAATAACAGATTGTCTTAGGGTTTCTAGAAGTTGCCACACTGCCAATTGATGAAGTACAAGATAAGAAAGATAGACTTAAACATTAAAAACTGCGACGTATAAACACTGTCGTATTATACAGTGTAGAGTTTGATCTTTGTAGCACTTTTAATTCGTGTATTTTTCAAAACGAAATCCTCGAATCAGCGGTCAAAAAAAAAACTCCTAAATGATTAGGTCTCCTTCCATATATCCTTGTACATGAATACCGAAGATTTCTGAAGCAAATTTTGGTTTATTCAAGATTAAGGAAGATAGGAGTATAGCTGCAAAGTGCAATGCTGATGAGGTGGCCATGACTATTGGCAGTTAGATTCAATGCAGTTAAATCCTAATCTAAACTGGACTATGCTGCTATTCAAGGAAGGCGTAGGCATATTAGAGTCGATTATATGATTCCTTATAACTTTTTGAATAGAACTTTCGATTTTATAATTCCAATAAGGGACATCTGGCCTGAAGAATCGGATATTTCCAATGGGACCCTTCTAGTTTACACTGATGACTCAAAGATGAGTGAAAGAATAGTCTGTGAAATATTTATTAAGGGCCTTAGGTTAGGTTAGGTTGTAGTGGTAGTTTTGATACCAAAAGCTCACTTGAGCACGCATAGTAGCCCGTTGTGACGACACGGGTAAGCGTAGTCACCCTACTGACCAAACTCCACCAAACTCATAGAAAAATTGGTTAGCGCTGGGGCTGCATTATTAAGGGTCTTAATATCAAACTTTCTTATAAGTTGGCTGATCGTTGCAGTGTTTTTCAAGCAGAGGTCAAGGCAATTTTAAAAGCGCCGCAATGCATTTTCAGTGGCAGGGATTTTCTCTGAAAATCTCTTTATTTACTCGGACACCTAGGCTGCAATTAGGCCCCTAACGAACGTACTTTCAACGTCCGTCCTTGTTCATAAATGCCGATGGTTTCCCAGAGAAATTTTGGATCATTTAAAAGTAACTTCCACATGGGTTCCAGGACATAGGGATGTCTTTGCTGGCCAGGGCTGGTACGGAGCTCGTAATCTACGGCATATTACGATTGCTTCAATTAATTTGCATTCTGTCCATTAATTTTACGAGGAGGCTCAATCTCGTTGGTAGCAGGAGAGTACGTGTAAAATTGCTAGATTCTGCTGGATAGGTATGGACAGCAAGAAGATCGGCTCACTTGAGTCTTTAAATTGCATAGCTATCCATCGCACAATGACAATTCTTACAGTCCACTGCCCTTTTGACAAGAATGCCGAAATGCTAGACATTCCGTGAAGCTGTGGGTATGAGGAGGATAAAGAGACTACCTTTCACCTCATGTGAAATTGCCAATAGCGCAGTGTCGCGTTAGAGTCCCTAGTAGAGTGCTAACCGTCCTCTTCGTCAAACTCAAGTAGTGCTTTGGTTTTCCTGCTGATCACTGCTGAACAAAGCAGCTTTGAAATTCGGCAACCGGTTATGTTGAACCACACACGATTTGTTGAATTCCACCCTGCTTTTTCCAATTTTGAAAAATATTTTTGTAGGGGCGTCTTCTCCTTAGACATCTCCAATACCTTCTGTACCAGTTCATTCGCCTTTCCTCTCCTCTCCATGCTACAGTGGCCTGGAACCCAGTTGGGGCAGGTGTTGTCTCGACGTATACGATGTAGAGCGTCCACGCAATTACTGACGCCCTTTAATTTCACGAGGTTGGATTCCAGCGCTTTGATTGTTGCTTGACTGTCTACACACATGATCATGTTTGAAGGAAGTAGATTCCTGGTTTTAATCTTGCGTGCAGCTTGTTCAATAGAAAAATCTACGCCTGATTTACGTTGGTACTCTAAATTAATAATCATCCGATATGTATTAGGAATAATAAGGCACTTAAGAAAAATCAAAAACGAAATTTTATGCCATACAAATTAATATGCGAGGATGGCTATAAAAATTTAAGACTGATTACAGGCTTTAATTATGTTTTACATACCGGGGGTAAAGTACTATAACAGAAGAAAAAAAAAACAGGGCACAGGATCTACAGCTCAAGAGATTACAAAAATGAAATGAAATCAACAGTCAATGGAATACGAAAAAAGGCATTAAATTTACAACAACAGAATATCAGGAGGCAGAAATAAAGGAAATCATAATGAAAAGAAAATGAAATTAAAATATCGTCAACAGTTTCATTTCATACTTGCGTGAGTGTATTCGTGCTGTACAACAACATAACAAACGCGAATACCTTGGCCTATGCACTGAAATGATGATAAAACATCTCCACAGAAAAAAAAATCCAAAAATTTAAATGAAAAAACGCAACAAAAGGAATCAAAAGCCTGATGATGATGGCAGTCATTTAGTTGGTAAACAAACAAACTGTCATATATACGAGGCATTAATTTCACTTTCCCTACTGCAAAGGGTGGTGGGGGGAACACAACAAGAGGCAATAGCAACAAATGCAACAGTAAACGTACAAGCTTAAGCGGCTTGACGCCGTCATCATTGTTTATCCCTAATGAAGAGACTCAACATGTAGCCTGCTGTGCATCGAAATTCAAAAAGTAGAATTTATTACACTGACAGGGCCAGTACCAAAATATGTTTCGAGTTCAATTTAAATAAAATCAACATTTGCTCAAAGTACTATGTACTCATTTCCACATATAGTTTGATTCGCATTGCAATTCTGTTGCTTGCTGTCGTATTGTGTGTGGTCCCAACAATTCAAAAAATGATATTTTTGTGCATATGCCACTGATGGCGTTTTCACATTTCTGTCTTTTATTATTAAACCTTTTTCTTTGTTTTATTATTAAACCTGGTCAGTTTTAATTTATTGGCAAACGTTATGCATTTCGTTTAAGGTTAACGTATATTTCAAATAAACGAATTCGTAAACTCTTTTTAATGCTGCAGAGAATGAATAAGTCTGTACAGAAGATACAACAAAAAATTCTAGAAAAAAATTGTCTCCTTGAGTATCACTGGAGTGAGGACAAGTTGAGGGCAACTCTTGACACTATGCTCTGACTCTCTTCGCTTGATTTGTATGTGAAGCAGTGTGCAGAGCATAGTGACATACATATGAGGGAATCGGGCTGCTGGAAACAGCGCTCGATAGGACACTCCAGAGTTCTGAACGTTGTCTTTCCTGAGGAGAAGTATGGACTTTCGGAAAAGGCCACCGACTATGTTGTGTCTGAGGCTATGTTCCTGCCTGGTTTGAGAATACTTATACTGGATAGGGCATTATGGAATGGTGGGGTACTCCAGGGACAGAAAGGCATACTCATCTTCACAGATGGGTCGAAGTTAGTTGGAGGTACAGGTGCTAGGGTTTTCTGTAGGGAATTCGGTCTTGCACTTCACTTCAGGTTGAAGGATGACTGTAGCGTGTTTCAGGCAGAGATCTTCGCAATTTTGAAGGCTATCGAGGCCATAGCTGGTAGACCTACTTCGGATTCAGAATCTTATATGATCTTCGTTGACAGTCAGGCTGCCCTCAGGGCTATTACGTCGGTCTGGTGTAAATCACGGGTAGTTCGCGAGTGCAAGAAGTCGTTAGGACTTTTGGACTAGACCGAATCCGTCTAAGCTGGGTTCCGGGTTATAGCGCAATACTCGGCAATGAGACGGCGAATGCTCTCGCTAGATTAGGTTTATTTTCTGAGGTGATATGATAGTTGTTCCTGATCCGCCAATCTGCCACCCCTACGGCCTCATCAATGGATGAGCAGAGGCGTTGGGGGAATGGATCGGGTTGTTATGTTTCTAGGTGTCTACGTCACTGTCTATACAGTATAAGAACAGGTTGGATGCTGGGCTTGGATAGGGCCAGCTTAGGATTAGTTATTGGGTTTATTACGGGGCACTGCGAGATTAGATTACTGACAAAGATCTGGAATAGATCCCAGCCGGACTATTGCAGGAGTTGGAGACTATCGAACACCTCCTCTGTAACTGTCCAGCCCTTAGTAGGTTGAGGTTGAAGACCCTTTGCAGGGGCTTCATTGAGGGTTTGAATTATGTATCGAGAGCCGACATCAAGGCTCTCCATAGATTCAGTATTAATTTCAGCTGGTTGAGAAGTGCTAGGGTTTAAGTAGTGTAGTCGCACTCTCTTGTGTGTTTTGTTAGCCTGTGTAATTCCTCCGCTTCCTTATTCTCCCTTTCCTTCCTCCTCTCCTTTTTCCCTATTTCCCCTATTATCCTATCCTCTTTAGGACGTTGTACAATATTTCAACTGTACTGTACTTGTCTCAATTGGTAAGTACCCGCTCTCTAACCTAAGTCTAAACCTAATTTTCGAAATTTTAAGGTTTAAGTTTTATCTCCAACCCATTTTCCTAACCCTAGCGTTGCTGTTTCTTCTTTCCAAAAAATTCATATTGGAAAGTAATAGACTCTAACCCATTTTTTAGTCAACATCGCTTCAAATGAACTTTTTTTTTGAACAAGAAGAAATCAACTAAATTTCGAATACCCTGTGCTTTAATAACGGAAAGAAAGAACAAGTTCTGAATTATTCAAATTCATAACCAGTATTAGCAGCATCAGACCAGACCTGACAACTAGGTTAGGTTTAACGAAAGGTTTGTTCTACTTGTCCCGTATTTCTATTCAATATGAGTGAAGATCATACAGTCAGAGAAACAAGTCTACATACATCATTGTATTTTATGTATTTTTTTCTAATAATTTCTGGGTTTTTTCAAAACATTCGAAAATTCTTAATTGTAAATGCGTCTAACAACGCTATAACATCTTTTTCAATTTAATAAAAATCAGCAGAAAAAAATTCTACGTATAGTCAGTCATAGCTGCCTTGTAAGTAAATCATCAAATCGTCAAATCTTAGAAAAAAACATCAAATCGTCAAAGCCGTTCATTGAATTCGTAAAAAAATCGTCAGGAAAAATAAGTAAGTAAATTGAAAGCTTTTTTAAAATAATTATACTATGCGACAAAATATTAAATAATAACTACGTTAATTTTTGTCCAATTTTATCAAACGAAATGTCGATCTCTTCACAATATAATGCAATTTCAGAACGTCGCCAATTATTTCATATTTTTTAATTAAATTTTGCAATTAAGAGTGGCCAAACATGAAAAATTAAGAAAAAATAATATTTTCCAAAATTACACTAACAAAACTCGTAACATATAAGTTTGAACAAAATGTTTCTATATACTGTTTTAAAGGCTAATCTCTCCCTTTTCTAAAAAAAAAATTGGATTTTTAAAATATGTTCAAACTTGTTTGGGTAATCAAAAATTTTGAATGAAAAGATCAAAAAATATTTTTGTCGAATAAAACAGGTTTAGGGGATTTGAAGTCGCCGTAGTCTAGTAGGTAGTGTGTTGACTTATTAGACGTAAAGCCAGGGTTCGAGCCCCAGGCCAGACATCAACACAAAATACAAAAAGTATTTCTTCGGCGACTTCTTCTCAGCAGATTTCTGGCAAAAACTGTGGGAGTAAATAAAATTGCCATGAAAAGTTTCTCAAAAATCTGTCGTTCGGAGTCGACTTTAAACTGTAGGTTCATGTATAAAATTAACACACACAACATAAGTGGTGTGAGAAACGAGGTCGTAATCCTGAATGAAGGGTTGTAATGACCAATTATGTATGTATGTATGTAGGGGGTTCGAGAAAAATAAAAAAGTATTTTTGAGTTCTAATCAACATAGTGAATAACTTAGACTATGTAGTTACACGGTTGTATTTTCACTGTCGCACCGTGTTATTTTTATTGTACTAAGACATATATTTCCGTTCAAGAATAAAACATAAAAACATATTTAAAAAAAATGTATCATGGAATTATAAAAATAAACTTAATAAATGAGTGATTTATGTAATATATTTGTATATTAAAAATATATGTATTAGAATTAAACATTTTAATCCAATTAAGTACAATATTTAAGTCGAAGCAGTTCAATATTTGCTTCTAAGGAATTTAGTTTAAGTTTTAAGGAATACAGTTTTAAGGAATTTAGTTTAATTTAAATTAACTTCCTTAATACTCTCTCTACATTAGATGAAGGATGTGATAATAATAATATTTCTTAATAAATTTAATCAATGCTGGAAATTAAAAGTTACCATCTCTTATTTCACTGCTGATATTTTTTTTATCAAAATATCGAGAAGTTTTGTACCATTTTAAGGCAAAAGTTGTCTAAGGTTTAATCCATCTATTCAAGCGTTGTTTATTGACACATAAGCGCAGCAAAAATATTGCATCATCTATATCTATGGGTGGTGTAAATACTAGGGCGTCAGCAGATCTTGACGTTATGGAAATTAAAATTCAGTGTGATATTCGTTCTAGCGAACAGTGTCTTGTCTGCTTAAGATGGTGCGAGTTTCTTCGTATTTACACCACTTATATCCAACCGAGAATGGAATACTCCATTTTGAAACTTCTTGACCACGTACAGGAGAGGGCGAAGGTTCTCGTTAATGACGATAGGGTATCCAACTGCATTGATTCATTAGAGCATCGTTGCAATGCGGCATGTGTTTCATTGTTTCTACTATAACGGATTTTGTTCGAGCGAAATAAGGAGACTTGTTCCCGAGAATCATATAACACTGGTGTTTCCCGGTGAGCACATCTGTTTGTGGTCGATTGGCCAGTGGACCGCACAATGCATTACAGGCAAAATTTGTTCTGTAGTCGGACTGTTTGCGTGTGGAACTCCCTTTCTGCAGAGGTGTTTTCTATCACTTATGGTATAATAGGTATCAAATCTAGTGTCCACAACACTCATAACATATTTTCCTAGTTCCAACATAATGCACTGAATGAGTAGAGGTCATCGTCTGAGTGTTGGTCGTACGAAAAAAAGGCACTTGCCTTTGGTCTTCCTAGGGTAAAATTAGAAACTATATTCGAATCTCAAAAATTGGCTGTAACTGCAAATGGTAAATTATGCTCGACTACGAAAACTGACAATCTTATTTCAAACTTCTGGGTATTGCTATTATTTGCTGGGCAATGTTAGGGGTATGCCGACCTCACGTATGAATTCATTGAATCTTCGGCTGCCTGCAGTGTTCGCAAAAACGTAAGTTTGTTTGTTATTTCCAATAAGGAAATTCTCAAGTATGCATGTAATGATAACGCTCTTAAATATAATTTACATTTGCTTGTGATATATGTAGTTTACATGTGACGCAGTGTATTAAGGTGCAGTTATTTAGTGGTGCTTCATATAAAATGTGTTCTTACCATTTTGCTGAAAAATTTAAAATTCCAGGAACAACCCATCAATAATCCGTATCTAGAATCGATGGCGCACAATGCTTTTCAAAAAGAATGCTGTTGTTAAGGTTTTCATATTTCACAGGCAAAGAAAAAAAGGTCTACAAACACCGCGGTATATGTGTTTGATTGTATGTTCTTTACTTATTTAAAACTTAATACAGCATACAACTATATTTTCTGAATATGAATATGAAGACATTCTAAAGAAGAAATACAGACATTGTCACATTATTATCTGCAGTAAGTATGCTGTTTACAGGCTGTTCAAATAATCACATCAGTTTATACAAACAATTATGTTGAAAGCGTATCGTACACACCAAAATATAATTTTTTTTCGTCGCTCTAATGTTGTTCCACCTGTTCTCCGAAATGCATATAAATTTTGTGGAAGTGAAGCTTGGTGCTGCACCAACATTAGCGTTAAAAAAGGCAGCCAAAAAACAAACAAAAAAATTTTTTTTGCCTTTAGCATGAGGCATACGAGACAATGTTACACTTCATGATGCATGAGTAATATTTTAAACGACATTAAAACGGCAACATTGACTTACGTCGACCGACACCTTATTTCTATATTCGATTTGACTGCCTGGCATAATGTTATGCCTGCCATCACTGCATAAGTTTTCTTAGTCTCTGTCTACCGTTTCTTGTCTCACTTCTCTGTATTCCGTTGATTTCCCACTTTTTTGTTTGCTAACAGTAGCGTTAAATAAAGTTATCACTGCTGGTATTGGATTTTTTTTCGTTTGCCATTTTTGGTGAAAACTTCTTCTCTTCAGGTCTTTTGTGATGTGTATCTTTATAAACCGAAAGTATTTTTAAAATATTGTTTGAATTGTTTTTTGTTAAATGTGGCAAGTAGTTCTCTTCTTTGTATGTCTGTCTTAACAGAGGTTCATTTGTTCATTACACTGTTTTTTTTCCATCAGATTTGATTTCATATAAAGGGTCCGCCAAGTAACTTTTTTTTTGAAAATGCTTTAAAAAAAAACTGATGAATATTTTCTCAAATTTCTTTTTATTTATTTGAAAGTGCAATCCTTTCGGTTAATAATGGAAAATAATTTCATTCAAATGGCTGCCTCGGCTGGCCATGCAGTAGCGGCTGATAACGCGATCTTCAAAAACAGGGCGCAAAATATCGAGGGTAGCATGTAGCGCCGTCCTGTTAAAACCAAATGTTGCCAATATCCTCCTCTTCAATTTTTGTGAACAAAAATTCGTTCAATATGGCCCGATAACGATCGCCATTGACTGTAACGGCCACTCCTTGCTCATTTTCGAAGAAAAAATGGCCCAATTATGCCTCTGGACCAAAATCCGCACCAAGCAGTGACTCGTTTTGGGTGTGTCGGCTTTTCAATGTATGCGTGCGGGTTTTCTGTGCCCCAAATGCGACAATTTTGCTTGCTTAAATACCCGCCAAGATCAAAATGAGCTTCACCTGAAAAGATGATTTTTTTGCCGAAAGCGGCATCTTCTGTAAGTCGATCGCAGGTCCACTTAGCGAAGCGAAAACGCATTGGATGGTCAATTGGTTTCAACTCCTGAACCAATTGGACTTTGTATGGCGTCAAACCAAGGTCTTTATCCAAATTTCGTCTCAATGATGTCTCCGAAATGTTCAATTGTTGAGAACGACGGTGAATTTGATGGCGCTACACGCACACTTTCTGCCACAGCAGCAATATTCTCGGGTGTACGCACTGTTTTTGGATTTTCACGCTTTGGTTTATCGATGAGGATGCCAGTTTCTTTCACTTTTTTCACAAGATAACGAACAAACGGAGCTGACGGTGCTTCTCTCTTTGAAAATCCGTACGCAATTTTCGCACACATTCTGCAACATTACCATGATTTTCAAAGTAATGTCGCCATATTTCCCAGCGTTGTTCAAGCGTATACATAACCATATTCGTTCAGCGGAAGTATAAAACTTATTATCTGTCACATCAGACATGAGCTAAGTGTTACCATTCACGAAATAAGCACTAGTTGAAAAAAAAACGTTAGATGGTGGACCCGATACTTGGCATCCCAATTTTTATTTAATAGGAAGAGAACTTAAACTAACGGTAAATTTAAAAAACTTAAAAAGGCACGCAGATTTTTGGTAGCTTTTATGCAAAAGCATTGACCCAAACTATTTCGTAAATAAGACACAGGACTACATACATACATACATTCATACATAATTGGTCATTACAACTCTTCAGTCAGGATTACAAACAGAGGTCAGCAATAAATGGTTTTTTTGCTACTCATAAACACTCACGAATTTTTGAATTTAAGTGAGTCAACAATATCGAAATTTAACTCCTCTGATTTATTCGTACTCACCACAACGTTAATTTATAAGTACAGATTGCAATGAGTATGCGTACAACATTGGAATCAAACTCATACCATGCGAAATATGTTTGATTCATAAACCTATTCATTTAGATTGATAACTTTAGAAAAATATAAAATATAATACTTATAAATGATTCGAGTGACTCGAGTTATGGAGAGTCGAAATCAACAACATCAACACGTATGATGATGTTAAGTATGAATATGATGAGTACTTAAAATTTTGAATATGAGTAGAGGTTCCATGATGTTAAAATAAGTATGAATAAGTATAAGTATCAGAAATTATTAGTATGATTTGATTCTTCTCATCTTTTTGAATATGCATTGCTGATCTCTGATTACAACCTAGCTTCCCACAACCTTTTTTGGAGTGTGTGTTAATTTTATACATGAGTGGCGGAACTTACAGTCTAAAGTCGGCAGAATGAACGACAGATTTTCGAGAAACTTTTCATGGCAATTTTATTTACTTGAGAGTACAGAATTTTTGCCAGAAATCTGCTGAGAGGCAGTCAACGAAGAAATATTTTTTTATATTTCGTTTCGACCTGGGGTTTGAACCGTGGCCTCACATTTAATCAGCCATCAGGCTACCTACTAGACTACGACGACTATTCATAGAAATTACAATACAGTACGTAATTACTTTTGATTTCTTGTAAAGAGAAACATTACATAATAGATCGGTCATTACAATCCTTTAGTTGTGATTACAACTTAGCTTATCACACCACCCATGTTGTAAGTGACAATTTTATTTATGAGTAACGATACCTACAGCTTGACATCGATTCCTAATGAAAAATTCTTAAGAAACTTTTCATGACAATTCTCTTCACTTTTAGAGTTTTTGCGTCCAACATACCTGGTTGCCGAAATGCTAAACTGCAGTGTCCAGCAGGACCTACTTGAGTGCGACAAGCGAACGGTGCGCAGTCTAACAGGAATTCTAATGGAACACACAGTGATATTGACAATCTCAGTCAATCTCACCCGGATTACTACAGGAGCTGCTATGTTGTGAAAGAATCAGAATAGATACAACACCTTATATCTGAGTGCCGTGGACTTTAAAACAAACGTCAGCGCTTTTTGGGAGATTTGAAGATCTGATCATAGTGGCGAACGTGCCACTAAGGTAACTGGCACGTTTCATCCGAACCTCGGGGTGGTTCAAGCCCTCCACTAACAGAGGGGGCTTACCTCACACAGGATAACACAATGGTCCATATGGGCCACCGGGCGAAGTTGTCTGTAAACGGCATGCTAACCGCTTACCTAACCTAACCCAGAGTTTTTGCCAGAAAATTATTGAGTAGTAGTAGACGGAAGAAATATATGTGACTTGAATCACAGGCTCTAACAAGTAAACAGACTATCTACAACACTACGGTGACAACACGAATAATGCCTTGTGCCGAAACACAAGTGAATAGTACACTAAAATTACGGTTCCTTTCTTCCCTTTTCATTTCTAAAAAATATAAGAGAATAGTTGGTCACTTTTGTTAAGCTTTGAGGCTTGACTGGTATTTTTTTTTTTGGCAATTTTGTGGCATGAAGCAATATTTTTGCTGGAGATGTTCAACGTAGCCTCACTCTGTAGTTCGTTACGCATTTTTCGCTTTTACCTGTGACTTAAAAACACCCCACAGGAGAAAGTCCAAATTGGTTAAATCGGTGGCGAATTCATATTACCTCTACGTGAGATGACCATGCCCTCAAATCACTCCTGCAGAATATTCCAGGCGGCATAAGTATTGAGGCCCACAGGCAATATTTTTGGAAAAATGGGAGTGCCGGAGGCTGTCGAAAAGATCTGTGAAACTGTGCCAATTAATACACATAACATGTTTGGTGTGAGAAACTAGTTCGTAATGCTGACTTGTGTTTCGCAGTTCTATGGCTACTACTCTGTATTATGCTCTAAGGAGATAAAGGAACTTGTTTCCGAAAACTGTGTAGTCTTAGGTATCACTCGTCTTTCTCGCAGAGGCATATCCGTTTGTGGTCGATTGGACAGTGGATCGTATACTGCACTACAGACAGCATTCGTTCTTTATCCTTATGTGGAACCCACTACATGTAGCGGTCTTTCCTGAAACTTATAATATAAAAATATTAACAAATTTTAAACAAAAAAAAAATTAAATCTGTACCCCATGAGTAGGGGCCATCTCCTGAATGTTGTTGTTCTGAAAAAAGGGTTGTAACGATCTACTACGTAAGTAAGTAAGGTTTCTATAGTTATCTTCAATAACAGAGTTTTAAGTAAAAGTGCTTTGGCACTAATTCACCAATTAAAATGCTGCATCCGTATGAATTCTGCAGTAGCTGAGTCTGTGGAGAATAAGTCAATGCTCTTGTCAAGAAGAAGCAGAGGCAGCAATAACACCATTTATTTGAAAGTCAGGGTTAGTAGTGACTGAATCACTACTATTAGCGCTGTGCTCTAAGACATTACGACAAAATGACTACCTATCCTCGAAGGCTGATATATTTACCCAATTCCAGACAACCTCTGCCATATTTCCAACCAGACGAATAATATAATAATACAAAATGCATTAGTTTTTGCAGCATTTTTCAAACTGTTCGTCGTAAACTACTTCGGTAGTACTTGTTAGTGTGGGTCCCCAACGTTATTCAGAACTATTTTTTGCATAAGCTATTGTTAGGTTTTCACCTCGTATAATACAACAGTGTGTTACTACTCTCTGGAGATATTACCTTACTTATTTGCACGTGATAACTTCTACAATCCTACTGTTGATTTGTACTTGTTATTCTTTGATTTTGAAGTCGTCGTAGGGCAGTATGTTGTGTGTTATCTTATTAAACGTTAGGCCACGGTTCAAACCAAAGGTCAGACATTTTCAACAAACCGAAGTATGAACAAAAATATATCTTCCGCGGTTGCCTCGCAACATTCTGAGATTATTGCCATGAAAAGTTTTTCAAAAATCTGCAGTTCGGAGTCGACTTTAATCTTTATTATTATATTATATTATTTTTGAATTCCTAAAGAAGGTTTCCAATAAATTTGTCCTGTTTTTTTTATCACAAACCACTGTTTGTGCATTGAATTGTGATCGTGCTTATCCAATTGCCGCAAAAATAAATTAAAAAATGATTTCCTTTTTTTATATAAATTTCACTCATCATTTACTCTATTAATTAATGACAATAAACGAAATTTTTTCAATATAATGATAAAAAGCTTTGCAAACTATTTGTTATGGTGGTTTGGATGAAACCCATTAGAAAATGTAGTAATCAATTCTTGTTAACCAGGACTCATAGTTCTAAAAGGCACAATGGTAGAATGGGATCTTTTAAAGGACCCAAGCACTAAGCCTAAAGTAAGTTAGCTTGTATTCAGGTCTAAGCGCATCGATGACCAGTTCATATCTCTTCCAAGTGGGATGATCTATTCATTCAGCAATGAAAAAAATTCAAGTTAACTAGCAATTCCTCCAGAACCCTTTCATCCTTCACATCCTTGTTTTGTCAAATGCTATATTCGCCCAATGGTGATACACTTAGTAAATGACATCTAACTTGACAGATGTAGCTTTAATTTTTAATTTTAATAATTTCTTGCAGATGGAAGCATTATTTGGATAGGATGTTGGCTTAATAGACGAGAATTGCAGAGTTTGGAAAAAATTAAAATAAAATCGCTGAATATCTGACTCTTACATGTAACTTGACAGATGTAACTTCAACAAGATGGCTGCTATCAATTGTCAAAGTTCGAAACTCCACGAGGGTTTACGACATGGTTTAAATGGATATAAAAGGCAAGACAAAGTAAACAACGGGATCAGTAAAAATTCAGTCAGTCTTGTGGGAAGATGTGTTGCGTGTGAAGGGAAAAATTGTGGTTTGAAGATCTCCGTGACAAAGATCTGTGGAACAATTGTTAGTGTTTACGCAGAAGAGTGTAGAGAAGAATAGCAAACAAAGCAAATACTTGTTGTGTACATCAAGTTGTGAACAGTGACACGCGGAATTGTGTGAACAATAAAGAATTTTAATTAAAACTAAACACGTTTTTAAAAGAGTAAAAACGTAACAATATTTAGAGAGTTCCGTCTTTAAATCAAGCCATTTATGTAAGCTTTTAAGCACATTCGACATTAAAATCTCCAATATATTGCCAATCTGAAGCCTCTTTTTTCTGCCCTATATTACGCACACTTTAAAAAACAATTGGTAGTCAATTTCCTACTTGGCTACCCAACCGTAACCGGTTTTAATCCTTAACTCTGTAGCCGCATATAAAAAATAAAAAACAAACCCCCATAGCGCCTAATGGAATTTTGCTTTTGAAGTGTCATGTTGACAGTTTTGTCATCAACACTTTTTTGTTGTTGTTGTCATTTCACTGCGGCAGCAGCAATGTATACTGTTGCATGATGTCAACAACAGCCAATGCAACGTGTTTAAAGAAAATTACGCGGTGCATTAATAACATGGCGTGAATAAAAAATAAAAGTTGGAAAATTCATTAATACAGGCCGAACAAAGTATGATAAAATTTATAAAAACAACTACAACAAAAACAATGAAATTTACCAATAATAAAAATAACATCGTCAATATCATCAACTTTGTTTTAGTTCTTAGAAGTTTTAAGCGAAATTGATCCTGTGACACACATTATTTACATAATTGGTCACTACAACCCTTCAATCAGGATTACGATTACGGTGTGTGTGTTAATTTTTTCCATGAGCATTGGGGTCTACAGTTTAAAGTTAACTCCGAAAGATTGATTTTTGAACAACTTTTTCATGGCAATTTTTTACTTGCTTTAGATGTTTTTGCTAGCAATCTACTGAGAGGAAGAACGCGAAAAAATATTTTCTTCATATTTCGTTTTGTTCAGGGCGTGTGAGCTGGGGATTGAAATGTGGCCTCACGTTTAATAAGATAACACATTATCTACTACCCTACGGCCACTTTAAAAAAAAAAAAGAATAACAATTACAAATAAACAGTAGTATTCTAAAAGTTGCCACGTGTAAACACGTAATACTTGTTGCATTAAACGGTATTACGGGGTGAAAACGTAACAATAGCTTATTTAGAATACAGCTTGAATAACATTGAGCAGTTATACTAACAAGTACTACCCAAGTAGTTCACAACGAATAATGAATAATGCTGTAAAAACCAGTGCATTTTGTATTAGGATTTTGGAGCTTTGAAGACTTCGCCTGTTGCGAAATATGGCAGACGTTATCTGCAATTGGCTAAATATATCAGCCTTCGAGAATAGGTCGTCATATTGTCGTAATGTCTTAGAGCACAGTGGTAACTGAACTACTAGCTTTGTCTTTCAAATAAATGTTGTTATTGCTGCCTCTGCTTCTTAATGGCAAGGGCACTGGCTTATTCTCCTCAGACTCAGTTACTGTAGAAGTCATTTGAGTGGTTAGTCAGCCTATAGTTTGAATCGTTATATACTATTACGTTTTTACATTTTAAAAAGCGTTTAAAATATGAGCTCGTAAATTGAAAATAAAATAAAAATAAATTTGTGCTTAGTTTTAATTAAAATTCTTTACTATTCGCACAATTCTGTGTCACTGTTCACAACTTTATGTAAACAATTTTGTTTGTTATTCCTCTGTTTACACCCTTTGCATAGACAATAACAATTGCTTTGTAACGGAGATCTTCAAAACACGATTACTCTCGTCAAACACACCGCGTCTTCACACAAGACTTTTACTGCCTCACTCGCCTGCTTTCTCTTGCCTTTTATATGGAAGGGTAAACAGTCTAATGAATGTTCTTGAAGGCTAATGTTCGTGACTTCGCCTTCATGAGTTCTCTATAAATGTAAACATCGTCGATTACGTTCATTATTGTTATTTGTGTATTTTGTTTATATTTATTCTTGTAGTATTTGTTGTTGCATTTTTGTTTACTTGTTTACCATTTTTTTGCTGGTGTTTGTTGTTATATTAAGCGGTGCGATAATTTGTAAATATTGTTTTGTTTTTTGTAGCTTATGTTTATAATTTTAATTTAAAGCAATGTAAAAGCAAAACACAAGGCGGTTACTCCGTAACTCGATTCAAAAAGTAAAAGTATTCGAAAGGTGTTTTCGATAAGTAAATAAAAGCGTACTCTGTAAATCGTTCGAAAATTTTCATGGAAAAACGAAAAATAAACTTAGCCACACTTTGTGATTACAAGTTTTAATTATAAAAAACTATTAATTTTAATTATAAAATTGTCAGTCTTTCTTCCTGAATATAGTAACTTTTTCTTAAAGCCGTGAATGCCAGTTAAATTTTCATTTATTTTTGTTAGTATTTTTATTGAATTGTTCTGATATGTTATTTGATTTTCCATTTATTTTTCTAGAAGAGCTTCTTTGTAATCAACTTTCCTTTTTTTACTTTGACGTGGTTTCGATGGTCTTGGTTCTTCATTTACAATATCTGGGAAGGACGAATCAGACCATAATCCCTCCTCATTTTCTTCAACTAAATACTGAAGGGTTTTTTCAAGAACTGAATTTATTACTGGTGAACTTGATTGTGGATTTGAACCATTTATTGCCTTATCCATTGTCAGTAAATCAGACGATTCTCTTTCTAGAGGTGTTAATGAGCAATACTTGCTTGG
Source organism: Sarcophaga subvicina (assembly GCA_936449025.2). Lineage (NCBI taxonomy): Eukaryota > Metazoa > Arthropoda > Insecta > Diptera > Sarcophagidae > Sarcophaga > Sarcophaga subvicina. The sequence goes on from OW388084.2 coordinate 80,091,832, forward strand.
TCCTCCACCAGTACCAGAGATGCTTAGTTTATTTCCACTGCATTTGGCCTTGATATGATTTTTGTAGTCGGCCCAAACCTAATAAAAATGAAAATGTTTAATAACCCTGCGATATGTCGCACTCAAATATTTAAATCTGTAGAAGCTTACTTTTTTTCCAACCTTTAACATCTCGCTGCGGTGGACCAAGTGAATTCAAATCGGTTCTTAGTTTTTGCCACAGGTTATTAGACTTGTTTCTTGCATCCGGCACTTTTAGATGTCCCTTGGCCAAATCTGGATGCGTCACCATAAAGTCCCCAATAGTTTCGTATTGTTTTTGGTTGGTATATAAAATTCTTTTGGACTCACTTGGATTGTTTAAAAAACATTATTTTATTTTGCAATATATTTGTATTAAATTACTTACATTTTAAATTTATTACTAGTTGTCACCAACACAATTGCTAACGAAGAATTTTCGATATTTACTACGCTTTTTATGCTCGTTTTCGTAATACGGAGTTAAGTAGTTTTTTGTTCATACGAAAAGAAAAAAATTGATCACACTTTCGAAAATTTTCCGTGCTTTCGTACTACAGAGTACAATTTGTTCGAATACGTACACTTTAATTTTCGTATCGAGTTACGGAGTAACCCCCCAGTATCTAGATTTTTTCATTTTCGTAACAATACTGTAGGGATTCCATTAGGCGGACAATCAAACAGGCGGCCTCTTTATGGAATTCTGAAATAAAATCTACTATCCTATTAATGCTTTAAGAGCGACAGAGGGAGAAAGAGTACACCGAACCGCATCCATTTTATTATAATTTACTACACTTGCAAATTGTTGTGGTCAATTAATGTCAGCATGTTACCATAAAACATACCAAACTCGACTGCAAAAACTTTTAGTCCTCTCGGAACGATTGTCTCCCGCCTGCTTAGTTGGTAGTTTGCGCTGACAACATGTGTCAAACAATGCTGTCAAATTAATAATAATGAATAAATAATTTTTTTCCATACATTTTATTCGTATTTTATTTAAAATGTAAGGATATTGCATCAGGAAATTTATTATAGAATACGGAGAGAATTGTCAAGAGAAAGGAAAGGAATGAAGGTAGTTTGGAAACAAATTATTTTTCGTTTTAAATTACAAGTAGAAATTTATACAAAAAATTTATTTAAAAAAAATTTATTCCCGTGATTTACATTTTATGGAGCTAAGCTAAGCCTTTGGCTTATGACGGCAAGGCAGCAGCATTCCTTCGCTGGATTTATTGGAAAAAATAATAAAAAATTAATCGTATAGACCATATATAACACGTTCACACTTTGAAAATCATATTTAAAAAATAAATTCCCATAAATTATCCCCTTAGTCCACCACTTATGTTGTAAGTGTTCATTTTATCTAGTAGAGGCGAAGCCTACAGTTTAAAGTCAACTTCGAACGATAGATTTTCCGGAAACTTTTCATGGCTATTTGATTTACTGTAGGACCTTTTGTCATAAAACTGCTGAAAGGTAGTCGCCGAGGGCTCGTGTCTAATATGCCAACATACCTACCAACTAATGACTAATGCCTCTTCGAAGACGATCAAGATTCACATTGTAAAAGAAAGTTACTGTTTCACACAGTTCGATACTAAAGAGCAAACATTAAAGGGACACATAAACAAGCGACAAAAGGATGACAATATGGTCACAGCATCAGAACAGGCAACCAACTGTGTAACATCCCACCAAAATCAAAGTATTGACAATAACACCAACTAGATAATGACATCGATGGTGACAGAGAACCAATGATTTGTAGAGTCGTAAGAGAAATTCACAAACTACTCATCCACCCTATAAGCTCTATGAAGAGCGCTAACTTTAAGTCGGCAACTTTCCATATCTTCACCTGAAGTCAGTCATAAAGTCATTATACAACAGACATGTTATCAGTATGAATGTACTTTAGATCTCACACCTATAGTACTGTGTCTCTTATGCATGGTTTAAAGTCGCCTGCGTATGACAGGTTTTCTAGACGCTTTCCTTGACAATATTTTTTGCTGGTTGGAGATGTCTGCGTCAGGAGTTAAATCTCGGCCTCATGTCGAATAAGCCAACAAACACACTATCTATTAGACTATGGCGCTTTCAATCGATACATTCTTTAAGATAGTAGTTCGAACTACTGTCGAACCCACTCTACACGACAAAGTCGAATGCTGAATTTTTTAAAAGTGATTTCGTTTCGAATTCGAAAAATTTTTGTTTGTTTACGTATCCATTCAAACAGAAAAAAATCTCTTCTGTGAAGATGATTTTTCAATGAAAAGCGCGAGTTGTTCTGTATATACATTAACGACCTACCTAGTGTTTTGGATAATTGTAGCGTACATATGTATGCTGATGACGTTCAGCTTTATAGGAGCATTTGTATTGATAATATCGGACTATGTATAGACACGATCAACGATGATTTACGGAAAATTGACAACTGGGCTAGTGCAAATGGACTTTGTATAAATCCCTCTAAATCTAAATGTTTATTGCTCTCCAGGTCTAAGAGAGCATCTGATGTGCCGGAAATTATTATCAGGGGGAATAAAATTGATTTTGTTGAAACGGCATCTAATCTGGGTGTTATCTTTAATGGTCGCCTAACGTGGTCTAACCTCATTAACGTCATCGTTGGTAAAGTTTACGGTATGCTTAGGAACTTATGGGTTGTTATAGAGTCGACTCTTTTAATCATACGCCTGCAACTATCTAAAACGTTTTTGATTCCTGTTCTTTTATACGGATCGGAAATTTTCGCAAACTGGCTTATAATAACGTAGCCAAATATGTACTTATTAGGGGACATCGACACCATATATCACAATTTTCTTACCAGATATATGGTATTAATTTTGATAATCTATTAACTATTAAATGCCTAATTCTCCTCCATAAGATTATTACTTTGGAACAGCCAGTATACTTATTTAGCAGGATTAGATTTGCTAGATCCAACCGCGGTAGGAAAATTATCCAATTAAGGCATAGGACTCTTTTGTCGAAACGACAGTTCTTTATACACTCCATCAGTCTTTGGAATGCACTACCTAATTATATTCAGAACATAGGCAATGCATCTAAGTTCAAAAAGGAGCTATACTTTCTGTTTAAGTAGTGTTTAACATATTTTGATTGTTTTATAAATTTTTACTCTTTATTTTTATTAGTGATTAATTTTCATTTTTCTAACTTATTATTTAAATTTCATTGTATCTCATTGTATGTATATATTATTCTTTGTTTGTACTTTTCTTTATATTTGTATTTTTCCTAATTTATTTTTTTTTTTCATAAACTTTATTTCTTATACTAATTTTTTTGTATCGATTGCTATTTCCTGAGGTTAAAACATGTTCTTATTCATTTTTATTTCTACTGTACTTCAAACAATTCATTACTCATATAATCAATGATTTGTTATTACTTTTTCCTCTTTGATGTACTCCCATAGCACTTTTATTTATAAGATTATTATCTTGCTGTGCTATGATTAATAATAAATAAATAAATAAATATTTAAAAATAAAAATTTTAAATTTAACTGAATAAATGATAACTGTTTTGACAAATCTAGCTTCAATAAGATGACCGTTATCGGCTGTCAAATATCAAAAGTCCCTGTTGAAAGACACTTAACAATCTTCAAAATTAACGTTGAATTCACCATAATCTAGTGTGTTGGCTTAATAGACCTGAGGCCACGCTTCAAACCTCAGGTCAGTCATTTCTAACATAACGAAATATAAAAGAATATTTCTTCGGCGATTTCCTCTCAGCAGATTTCTGGAACAAAACTCTGAAAAATCTCTCAAAAATCCATCGTTTGAAGTCGATTTTAAACTGGTCATTTAATTGGTTCAAATACTAACGCAGTAACCGTTTTAAATTCTTTATAGCCGAAAAATAATTAAAAACGCTCACTTTTTTTCAAGCATAAATCAATAAATCAATCAAACACTCTACACTCTTAAATAAGTTTACCGCAAAAGGAAATTAAATACCGCGCCTTTTTTTATTTATTTTTTTTTAATTGGTTATTAAAGTTTAAACTTTTAAACCTAATAAGAGAAAGAATTAAAAGCCCTAAGGCTGTTTAAATACAATTTAAATCGAAAAGCCTAAGAGGACAACAGGGTTTATGGATTCGCAGTTTTTTCTTTAAAAAAAGATCTTCAAATAAGAATTGAAAGAGAAATTGTGTTTGATGTGCTTAAATTCCTTGCAAGTCGATTAATTGCTTCAAATACTGGCCCCAGTAGCAGATTGTGCATAGAATTTATCAAGCAGACAGAACCAAATTCTGTCATTAGGGTTTGGGTTCCCAAGAGCGTTTCATCTCAGGTATCCAATTAGCTCGCCGTTGCAACTTCTGCAGAAGTCCTCGCATACCCATACCCGTTCGTAAGGTAAACTTTGATCGGGTTTAATACAAATTTTGTTTTATAGTCGCCGCAGTCTAGTGGGCAGTGTGTTGGCTTATTAGACATGAGGCCTCGGTTCAAACCCCAGGCCAGACATCTCCAACAAAACGACATATGCAAAAATATTTGTTCCACGACTTTCTCTCAGCAATCTTCTGCTAAAAACTCTGAAATAAATTTCCATGAAAAGCTTCTCAAAAATTTGTCGTTTGTTTCACTAAGGTTCAAACCTTAGTTCAGACATAAATAAAACGAAATATGAAAAAATTATTACAACGGCAACTTCTTCTCAGTAATCTTTCTTAAAAAAAACTCTGCGAGTAAATCAAATTGCCATGAAAAGTTTCTCAATTTGCCGTTTGGAGTTGAATTTAAACTGTAAGTTCCAGCACTTATGAATAAAATTAACACACACAACATAAGCTGGTGTGAGAAGCTACATCATAATCCTACAGATGGGTTGTAATGACCAATTGTGTATGTCTGTTTATGTAAGTTAACGTTGTATCTCCGGACAATACGTTGATTAAAATTGGAATTGGGGATCAAAAGAATTAATTTCTAAAAACAAACGCTTTCTGTGTTTTGTTTTTTTATTCCTAAAAACTTTTGAGACAATGATAAAATTTATACACTTCACGAAACACACTCCAATGAATGAAACATCACGCCCTTTTGCTTTGTATCAGGTGGTAAAAAATACTCCACTTAAAATAATAGAAATGATAGTAACACCAAATAGAAACCAAAACATACAATAAAAATAAAACAAAAACAAAGGTAGCAAAACGTAGATTAAAAGTAAACAAACAATTCAAGAAAAAAAAGAAAAATAAAACGAATAAATATTGTCTAACAAATAGGCTTCTTTAATCCCTCCATGGTTTCTGCTCCATCAACAGCGAAGAGCACTCAATTATAATCCCAAAACCATCAGAATGACGTCAAATGGTTAAAACAAATAAAATTAATTGGTTTTACGCAATGGCTTGTAACTTGTAACTGCGTTACAAATCTTATTACAACGGCTATGATGGTTGGGAAATCATCAGCATGTCTGTCCTTATGCAATCAAAACAATGGAGACAGACAGTATAATACTGTTGGCAAATATTTACCAAGGATTCGTATTATTTTCAAAAGTATTTATTTTAACATACCGAAAGAGATTTAATTCCAGCACAGGTGTAAGAGCAAATCATTTGAAGGGAATTTATTAAATTCTCGAATACTAAATGAAGACTCGTTAGTTTAGAGCAGATTTTTAACTTTGGGCCCCATAACATAATTGGTCATTACATCCCCTTTAGTCAAGATTACTACCTAGCTCTTAACACCACTCACACACATGCTGTGTGTGTTAATTTTAGACATGAGTGGTGAAACTTACAGTTTGAAGTAGACTTTGAACGCAAGATTTTTTAAGAATCATTTCATGGAAATTTTATTAAATCTCACAGTTTTCGGCAGAATCTTGTAGAGAGGAACTCGCCGAAGAAATATTTTTTAAGATTTCGTATTGTTGGAAATGCCTGATCTGGGGTTTGAACCGTGACCTGACGTCTAATAAGCTACCTACTAGACTACGGCGACTTCATCCATCAAATTTGTGCTCATTTATGCAATCTGTTTTGCCAAATCCCTGAAGGTAAACGGTCAGAGACAACGACGTGTGTTCGCTGAACAGACTCTGGAGCAGTTCACTAGTGACTGTATTTTTCATACAAAAATTAACTTCACTCATGAGGCCCAATGCTAGTTAAGTCGTACTTGAACAGACAAAATAAAACAATTTTGGACGACACCAAAGCACATGAGGTCCAAAGTCAGTGTTTGTTGTAGATTTCAGTCTAGCTTATTAGACGTGAGGCCACGTTTCAAACTCCTGGTTGAGACATCTCCAACACAACGAAAATATGAACAAATATTTCTTCGGCAACTTTCTCTCAGCAGATTTCTGCAACATACTGAGAGTAAAAAATTGCCATGAAAAGATGTATAAAATTAAGACACACAACGTAAGTGGTGTCAGAAACTAGGTCATAATCTTGACTGAAGGGTTGTAATGACCAGTTATGTATGTATATTCCATACATAATGTCTTCATAGGTCTTTCAAACGAATAAACAATTTCGATGATATCTCTCACACACATACTTTGTTGCATTTCAATTTAAAGTTGGGAAGGGCATAATAAAACTCTCGGTTCCAAACATCAAGAAAGGCCAGTCAAATTGAAGTCAATTTAAGTTTGTGAAGCCATTGGCGAATTATATTCGTTTGTAAATTTCTCAGACAACACACTCCACATAATTTTTTTAGCTTTCCTCAGTTTTTTTTTTCTTTTGCCAGTCATAAAGAGACCCTCAATTTCAAATCATTTAATTTATGACTGTGTTGTGTTATTTATTTTTCAATATTCTGTAAGGACGGTTTCTTTCCATTGAACTTAAAAATTTTTAACACGAAAACGTAACAACAAAGGCAGAAACAACATTTGTTTGGAGTACACAATGAACGTGTTTTGCAATATCGTGGCATTTAAGCAAATATTGTCGGTGTTGCTGATAGCGGTCATCATCATCATCATTTTCAGATTTATTTTGGATACGATCGTTTTCATGTGGAATCATAATGACTGGAAGTATAAGTTTGTGACTCTGTTTAAATCATCATTGATATCATCATTGATACGTGTATGGTAGACCATGATTTTTGGCCAAACGTATGCTAATCAGCTGAGTGCACATACTTATGGGAACGAATAGAAACACGTATGCTCTTCCAACTCGAACATACATGGTAGTGTTCATAAACAGAAGGTTCAAATCAGTTTCCACAGAAATTTTATTGTTTCACATGTATGAGTGAGTAGTTGGTAACAATTGTGTGGTATTGTTTATTACGGGGTTTTCACTTCTGAATGCTTTAAAGAAACTTATTGCACAACCTAGTTAAGCAGAACCTAGCAATGTAACAATGCATTCTGTACTTTCCTCTTACAGCCATTCATTGATTTTAAAATTTTACAAAAAACGTTCCTTTATTTTCCACTTTTTAATCAAAAACTTGTTAACGCTCTGCGTGTGTGTGATTTTGCAGCACTTCAACACTTGAGTTTCATATATTTTTTTGAGTTTTACGATGACTTATTTATGAGCAAATTTGGTATCCGCAATGGTTATAAATTTTCTGGAAGATTTTTGTTTATTTTTGTGGCACGTCATCGATGGCGCCGTATGTAAATTATTTGACTGTAGATATTCCCTGCTGTTTCAAAAGGATTTGAGTATTGAGGATAGGCTTGGGCAGAGCAATATTAAGTTTTGAAACAAATATTCAAAGTATTTTGGAAAATATTTTCGAACAAAAAAAATTTTTTTTAGTGAGTATTTTAGTGTTCGTACGCAATCATGCTTATTTTGCAATTCTTGTAAATGTTGATTTATGGAGAGTCGATATCAAAAACATCATACGTGTTGTTAAATAAAAATATGATGAGTATTGCAAGCTTTTAATATGAGTAGAGGTTCCATGGTATTAAAATAAGTATGAATGCGTATAAATATCAGAAATTATGTATGTATGTATTAGTATGATTCGATTCTACTCATATTTTTGAATACTCATTACTGATCTCTGATAGCTATACTCATTTCATACACAAGACCGTAGAGAACTTTCATATGAAAAATTGGAAACTTTCTGATAACAAACCTTTAATTCACTGCAACTCATTTAGCCTAATATAAATATCTCATTATTAAATATGAGACTGTGGTTTAACTCCTAGTTCAGCTGCGAAATATGAAAAATATTTTCCCTGCGAGTTCCTCTCAGCAGTCGTCTGGTCAAAGACTGTAGGAGTAAAAAAATAAAATGGAAAAGAAATGATGTTCGAAAATCTAGCATTCGGAGTTGGCTTTTAACAGTAGGTCATGCCGCCTATAGATAAAGTAAACACACACAACATCGTTGGTAGGAGAAAATATGTCGTAAGTTTGACTTAGAGATTGGTTTACAATCGCTAAGTAAGTGAAGAAAGTCAGCCTCGTTCATTCAAAATGATTTTGATTACACAAATTGTCAGAATCCGGTATTAAAGTATATCGAATGGTATTTACAGACAATTCAGCGACTATTAGATCCCTAGATTGCGTGTGCACCACATCTAAGATCGTCCAATAATGATGACCATCTGTGAAGTAGAAAGCGAAATATTCAGCGCTGACCCTCATATTGATTCCTGGACATGGAAACATTAAGAATAACAACGAAACTGACCCACTTGCAAAGGCTGGTTAGATTGAATGCATATGTGAGATTGGCATTCCTTTGCTGAGGAGCAAACTATAAAAGCCTCAAGCAAACTTCACTCATTTCTTAAAGAAAGACGAGATAATGAAGTCACTTGTAAAGGGACCCGATAAATCTGCAACGATATGTACGTGTGCTGAACAAAACTTGTGTTAAACAAGACCAGAGTACCTCGTAGGAACCCCAAAGTAATAATAAACGTCATAGTGGGTTCTGAAAATACATTGCGGGAGGCTGGCAATGCCTTACAACGACTGCTACAGAAATTGTATTGGCAAGAAAAAAGAAGAGTCAACTGAACATACTTTCTTCCATTGTTCGGTACTTGGGAACCTGAGACGAAGAATTATTGTGAACTTATAACCTATTGATAGATTGTATCAGCCAAAGGTAATTCGCATACATACATAATTGGTCATTACAACCCTTCAGCCAGGATTACGACCTAGCTTCTCGCATCACTTATGCTGGGTGTGTTATTTTGTACATGAGTGGCGGGACCAATAGTTTAATTTCGATTTCGAACGACAGATTTTGTGAGATACTTTTCATGCCAATTTTGTTGACTCTCAGAGTTTTTGCCAAAAGACTGCTGAGAAAAAGTCGTCGAAAAAATATTTTTTCAAATTTCGTTTTGGTTGAGATGTTTCACCTGGGATTTGAACCGTGTATTATTATTATTTTTCGGCTATAAAGAATTTAAAACGGTTAAGAAGGAAGGTAACACTATAAAAATTTTTAATTTTATTAAACTATTTAAAGCGAATTCATTTGCATTGAAAAAATTTTATACATTCGGGATAACTTTTAAAAAACAAAACCAAAATGGAACGAGAGATTAAATATTTATGCTGGCTTGTAGTGGGTTTTGCTACTTCTTTGTTTTTTCTTTTGTTTTGGTTGAAACCACATTTAAAGTGATTCGCTGGAATGGCAAGTATTTTAACAAAGCGGACGTGCAATGCAACAGCAAGAAAAAAATCATGATAAACGGAAATGGAAATGGAAATTTGCATTAAATAGTATTGCTTAGTATACAAATAAACAATAAAAATATGTGTATATATAATACGAAAAGTGTTTACACTGGCAATGTAATTCGTTCACTGTTACAAGAGCATCACTTCCGTAGACAAATTTCAGTTTTAGGTGTATAGAGATTGGATTTGAATGTTATGAATAATACCATTTGCAGTCTACCTACTAGACGGTAGTGTGTTGGTCAGGCCCAGGTCAGATATCTTATCATCATCAGAAATGATCTGTAGAAATCTAGCGAAAATATTTTGCACCACAATGTCCGGTAAAGATATTTAGTTGCAGGTATCAAGCTCGGTTTATTGAGTGTTGTCAAACTTCTGGTTTCGAGCCACAAGACGATTCGTTATATTCTTCTATGGCCTCTGCTCCTTTGCCCGCAGTCATTCTATGATGAGAACGCTGTTAGTATATGGGGTATTAGGACCAGCAGTCACTTCGTTAGCCTCTTGAAGAAAGCAATCAAGAAATTTATATCACATTCATGAAAAAAGAGTACGGAAACGTAATGTGAAAGTCTCCTCGATTCATTGAGAGTGCTTTAATTTGGTGTAAGTCATCGTAGTCTATTCGATAGTGGGTTTTTGGTTCAATACCGAGGTCCAATATTTGCAACAAAAATAATTCTTCAACGTTTTTTTCTCAGTAGATTTCTGGCAAAAACTCTAGGAATGCATAAAAAATTGCAATGAAAAGTTTCTCAAAAATCTGTCCTTCGAAGTCGATTTTAAACTGTAGGTTCCGCCACTCATGTATGATTTTAACACACACAACATAAATGGTGTGAGAAACTAGATTGTGATCCTGACTGAAGAGTTGTAATGATCAATCATGTATGGACAATTATAGTTGATCTATTCCTTCACATCAGAAAACAAAAATGACAATAAAATTATGCATTGTGAGTCATTCAAATCTAAAAATTCTTCTTCCAGAGGCTTCTTTTACCAACAGTATTTATATAATTATTTTTAAATACGAGTGTGTGTATATGTTTGCATTTATTGATTCTCCCAGATTTCAATTTCATTTCAATGTGCCACAAAATACACCTACAAGTGTCTTAAATGTTCATCATTATTCTTCATTGGTGGCGACTTTTTAACACACGTACCTGTTCGGAATTTTTGATTCGATTTGCTGCTGATGTTTGAATGTGTCTCTACTCTGAAATGCATTGATAGTCGTGACAAAAGGCAACCAGTAAATCTACTTGTTTGTATTCTCTTTTAATGGTTTTGTTGATTTTATTTATTTTTTATTTATTTATTTATTTGTTATTAGTCATAGCACAACAAGATAATAATCTTATAAATGAAAGTGCTATGGGAGTACATCAAAGAAAGAAAATAATAACAAATCATTGATTATATATGTAATGAAATGTTTGAAATAATGTAGAAATAAAAATGAATAAGAACGTGTAAAAATCACGGGAAATAGCAATCGATACAAAAAAGGATAAAAAAATGAATATGTGTAAAAAATAAATTAGGAAAACTACAAAGAACAATATATACAAATATAAAGAAATATACAAACAAAGTAAAAATATATTCATATACTAAGATACAATGAAATTTAAAGATATATTAAGTAAAAAAATGAAAAATCATTAATAGAAATAGAGAGAAAAAAATTCACAAAAAAAAAAAATCAAGATATGCTAAAAACTACTTGAACAGATTGTATAACTCCTTTTTGAACTTAACTGCATTGCCTATATTCTGAATATAATTAGGTAAAGTATTCCAAAGACTGATGGTGTATATAAAAAACTGGCGTTGTGACAAAAGAGTCCTATGTCTGTGTTGGATAATCTTCATACCGCGGTTGGATCTAGCAAATGTAATCCTACTAAATAAGTATATTGGCTGTTTTAGAGTAATAATCTTATGGAGGAGAATAAGGCATTTTATATTCAATAGGTTATCAAAATTAACTCCGAATATCCGGTATGAAAATTGTGATATATGGTCTCGACGTCCCCTAATAAAAACATATCTGGCTATATTATTATAAGCCAGGTTGAGTTTCCGCTTATCATCAGTATCACAGTTCGCGAAAATTTCAGATCCGTATAAAAGGACAGGAATCAAATACGTTTTAGCCAGTTGCATACGTATGGCAAAGGGAGTCGAATCTATAACAGCCCACAAGTTCCTAAGCATACCATAAACTTTACCAACGATGACGTTAATGTGGTTAGACCACGTTAGCCGACCATTAAAGATAACACCCAGATTGGATGCTGATTCAACAAAGTCAATTTTATTCCCCCTGATAATAATATCCGGCACAACTAATGCTCTCTTAGTCCTGGAGAGCAATAAACATTTAGATTTACAGGGATTTATACAAAGTCCATTGGCCCTAGCCCAGCTATCAATTTTTCGTAAATCACAGTTGATGGTGTCTATACATAGTTGGATATCCTCTATACGCGTGCTTCTATAGAGCTGAACGTCATCAGCGTACATATGTACGCTACAATTATCCAAAACATCAGGCAGGTCGTTAATGTATATACAGAACAAGAGAGGCCCTAAGATTGATCCCTGAGGAATACCTCTTCCAACGCTTAGCGAATTCGAGATCTTGCCGTTTAGATAAACTCGTTGTGATCTGTTCACAAGATAAGAACGTATGAGATTACAAGCTGAGTTAGAAAAATGAAAGAGGGTCTGTAGCTTCTTCAATAATATTTTGTGGTCAACCGTATCAAAAGCCTTGGTGTGATCCAAAAGAACTAAAAACGCTATGTAATTTTCATCTAGTTCCAACCTAAGATCATCAACTACATTGACTAAAGCAGTAGTGCAGCTCCTAGCTTTCATAAATCCCGACTGCTTATCAGATATGAAGTTATTACTCACGAGATACCTATTTATTTGTTTAGCCATGAGATTTTCCATTACTTTAGACAGGAATGGAAGAATGGCAATTGGCCTGAATTCGTTGTTGGATTTAGGAATGGGAATGGTTTTCGACTGTTTCCATTCGTCAGGAAAGGACGACATAGTTAAAACTGTATTGAATAAATGAGTCAAATACGGCAAAAGTCTAGGTGACAAAGCTTTCAAAAACAGAGGATCTAAGTCATCAGAACCAACCGCATTCGATTTTACCGAAGATAAGCATTCCAAAACCTCGAACTGATGAACACAACGAAAACTAAAGGGATTTTCAAGCGGAACAAAACAAAGGTCATTATATATGTCACTATCAGGGGTCGGAACACTGATATTAACAAATTTATCATTGAGAGCGTTTACATCGACATCAGCAGAAGTATTATGACACTTTTGTCCAACACCAATATCACGGATTACCTTCCATTTAGCCTTGTTATCCAATGCGGAAGCGAACTTCCCAACGTAAAACAATGTTTTCGCAATCTTAATGCGTTTGGTAACCTCACTACGAGCTGACCTATGGATGGCTTTCAGATCGTCCGTTCTGAACCTCTTCCATCGCCTGTAGGCAATGTCGCGTTCATAAATTAAAGCTTTAATTTCAGCATTAAACCACGGTTGGTGTTTGGCTCCAACAAGTTTAGTTCTGACAGGAACACAACTGTCGTATAGCAGACGAACATTTTCCTGAATTAGTGCAACCTGGTCATTTACATTATCCAGTGAGTAGATTTGGTTCCAACAGATATTATCAACACTACTATTCAAAACTGCAAAATTGATACTTTTAAAATCACGGTATGTGATATGCCTGTCCACAGGACTCATAGGCAGATTATAAGTTAAGAAAAGAAGATCATGATTGGAAAAGCAAGAGGCTGAGATTTGATCATATAAAAGTACCTTAGTCATATCATTAACAAATACAAGATCAATTAGACTGCTGGAAGTAGAATGGAAGTGAGTTGGTAAGGACACATTCACAGGATTAAGATGGAGAGACAACATTGAAGCAGTTAACGTATTATCTAGCAAAAGATTATTATTAAAGTCACCTATAATAATAATGTCGTCATATTGAACGGAAATTTCCTCAAGAATAGAAATGAAAGGATCAAAATTTATATTGGAATTCGGTCTATAAACACAGCCTAATAAAACCTTCTTCTTATGTGTGGATGAAATTTCAAGAAATAAATATTCAATTTGACTACCAATTTCAGTCATTAATCTTACTTTACACGGAATACCGTTTCGAACATAAATTGCAACTCCGCCACCTTTTGCCCTCGTTGCCGTATTGTTAACAAAGATTCTCCTGTCTGACCGGAAAAGCTTAAAGCCCTGTAGACTGTAAACTGAATCCTGAACATCCAGAGGAAACCAAGTTTCGGAAACGCAAATAATGTCGATTTCTGCTGCTACGAATAAATGCCTAAATTCATCAATTTTATTGTTCAGACTCTGTGCATTTATATGAACAATGTTGAGACCAGTTCTTTGTTTGGCTAAAACTCTAATCATGTTGTACACACAGTCTCTGGAATAAGAACTGCTAGAGTTCATCAGATTGTACGTAAGTTGTGGCAATGCAATCAAAAGCTAAGTAAATTATGATAAATAAGCGCAAAATAAAAAAGGAGTTATACATACAAATACAAGTAAGGAAGGAAATAAAAATTGAGTTAAAGTTGAACATTAAATTAAAGTTGTACATCAGGTTCATCGTGATCAGGAAACTAGTTGAATAGTTAACTATCAAGGCCAGGAAATAACTGGTTCAGGCTACCAATGTCAATTGCTTATATATGTTGTTGTTATTGCTATTCTTATTTAATTGTTTTTTAATACGACTTGAACATGGTTTTGTTAAAAGACGTTCATTGAATATTAATTCTACACCTACGCCTTGTTGGTGTTAATAAATGTGGGTTAATTTCGTGGAGCTAATAGTATTTCTTGTATATTCTGTTGACCCTACCACTCTTACCCTTCTTAATGTGATAAAAATGGAAATGGTTACGTCGTTTAACATTAAAATGATAAACAAAAGCTACAAAAACAAAAAACAATGATCTTGTTTACATGATAAACAAGTAAACAAAAATATACCAACAAACACCAGTATAAAAAAGGGGATAAACAAGTAAACAAAAATGCAACAACAAACAATGGAAACAAAATACACAAACAACAATGAAACTACGATGTTTACATTTATGGAGATCTCAATATGGCGAAACCACGAACGTTTGACTTCAAGAACATTCATCAGACTGTTTACGTTGGCATATAAAAGGCAAAACAAAGCAGGCAGCGAGTCAGTAAAAATTCAGTCAGTCTTGTGTGAAGACCCGTTGCGTGTGAAGAGAATAATCGTGGTTTGATGATCAATTGTTAGTTTTTACATTACATTACATTACATTAAGATTGAATCAAAGCGCAAAATAAATCAGGAAATCAGAGGTAGAAACCTATTGAAAGTTTTCTGATAAATAAATGAAGCAAATCTTCTACAAAATTATGCTCTTTTAAGGCGTTAGTGACTGTGTATTCATTTAAAACAAGAAACAAATTCCCTTTCAATAGTTGCTCAATTGTGGCCACTAATAATATCAATAAAAATTAAAAAAAAAAGAATTTCCCCCATTTGTCGGCAAATGCCACAACATGTCTGACTAAACTTACTAGAGAGTGGCAACGTATACAGTATTCAATTATTTTTTATTATACATGCCGGTTGGCCATTATTTGTCAGCTATACTGGACTAGACCTGACAGACTATGCCACACACACAAGCCACATCATAGCGCACGCTACCTCTCTTTCCATTATTTAGTGTTTTAAAGAACCCTAGTTGTTAACGTTGTTCAGTTGCTAAGGGCTTTATTCTATGTAAACTTGTTTGTATACCAGGTTAATTATTTTACATATTAGAGCCTGTTTAAGTAAATTTTTATGTGAACATGCTCTAGTTTTCTGTGAAATACACTGAATACAGGCTTACTTCGTTTCCAAATACCTTTTAATGTGTAGTTATTATTATATTATTCAAAAGTTATTACTTTGTGAACATTTTAAAATAATTCTCGTACATGAAAAATATTTTTATTGTGACCCTAACCCGTAAACAACACGCTAATGATGGAATATTTACATGCAAACAATGGTTTGTACTGTAATGGTTAAGATTTTTTTGACTTCCTTCCTAACAACTTTCGTTTAACTGAAGCTCGTATGCAGTAAAGAGAATCCAAATTAAATACAAGTAGAGCAAGAAAGCAGGGACATGCAGCGTATTGGATACCGGATTCCGGCTGATAATGAATTTATTTATATTGGCTCCGCCGTTACCAGCAAAAATATTGTCAGCGGGGGGATCAAAAATAGCATCCCTTTTGTCAACAGATGCTACGATGGTCTCCATAGGCAATTGAGTAGCAGAGTCCTCCCTGGTACGATGAAACTTATACACTACAAGTCGCTTATCCTTTACTGCTTCTTTATGACGCAAAAGCATGGACGCTCTTAAGGGCTGATGAAACAGCCTTGAGAGTATTCGAGAGAAATATCCACCGTAGTCTAGTCACACTACTTACTAGACTGGCTTATTAAGCATGAGGCGATGGTTTAAACCCCAGGTCAGATATCTCCAACAAAAATATTTCTTCGACAGCTTCCATTTAGTTGATTTCTGTTTATTGAAAAATCTGCCGCCACTCACGTATAAAACTAACACACACAACATAAGTGGTGTGAGGAACTAGGTTTAATCCTGACTGAAGGGTCGTAATGACCAAATTTGTATGTATGTATGTAAATAAAGCAATTGTTGTAAACACAAATTAATTATTATTTTATTTGCAATCTACGAGCTCATATTTTAAACGTTTTTAAAAGATAAATACGTAAAAATATTTTCAAAACGAACGTACGTTCCGTGGACGTGTGGCTAACGGGGGCTTTACTCTTAGAAATGCTGTTTTATTTATTGGAGCTATCTATTGGACTGACAGATTTAGCTGTCCGTCAAACTATTTTCGAAGAAATTTTACAAACAAGGTTAAGTTGAACGTGAGCCAATGATGGGAGGCAAACAGTTTTCAATTCAAACATATTGGAATACTATAGCGTACTATTGAGGAAACTACTGGAAACTGTTAAAAATAATGTTAACAATTGCTTTGAACCATCTTAGACATAAAAAACAAGATGAGTTATAAACAAACAAATGGACGGATATAGTGTTTATTTGTTAAGCAGATTTTTTGGAAGCTTAGCTTTAGCACCTTTCACTTTGAACACGCGTAAATTCCTTTGTACATTTCCAGCTTTTTTCCTTGTCCGTTACAGCGGAAAGGAGTAGTATTGTGAGTATCACAGAAATGAGTACCAAAACAAAGCATTAAACAGCAAAAGAGTAGAAATAAACGGTTTGTCAGACAAGCAGAAGAAGGCAAACAAGCAGTCAAGTTTCTTGGATTAAACCAACCATACTACGGGTACAGCTTCTAAGAGTATGTTGCTGTGCAATGCCTACTTATGTTTGATTCGTATTTAAGATACCAGAGATAGAGATAAAATAGCTGTCGCCTCTTTGTCTAAATACAGTTGCATTTAATTTGTATGTGTTACAGTATTTCATGCATGCTGTGTCATTATTTAAATGTCCAGCAAATGTGTGTGTGTGGGTTGTTGTGTTTGAACTTCTTTCTTCAAGTATTTAATGAGATTTTTTACGTTCACTTTTGTGCTGCACTGTTGTTATGAAATGTAATTTTTTTTGATCATTTGTTGTTGTTGTTGTCTTATCTACTTATCTTTTCATTTGCCTGTTCCTTTGCCTGTCGTTTAACTGTTTTGCTTTGTGTTGCATTAGCTTGTTTCCTCTATAATTTCTGGAAAACAAAAAGACTTTCAGAATACGTATCAACCAGAGCCACATACCGTGTTATCAGAGAAAATTTAGGATATTCGATGGATACTCACTTAACGCTTAATTATAGGACAGGATACGCTTGCGAGCACATACATCACCTGATCGACAGTATTGGTCAAACAGATGTATTGTGCAGATATTCGGGGGGACTAGTTGCTAGAGAAGGATCTGCAACCAAACCGTTCCTTCGCCTACTGAACCACATAATACAGTGTTTCTAGTAAGAGTATGTACGATTAGCGAATGTTTATTTAGGTCAAGGATAATCTGAAAAGCTTGATTTTAATGTGGAAGCGAATAACATGCCATCAGCTTGGATAATCACATGCCATGCTCGATATAGCTGAGATAGTGAGAGGATACGTCCCATCGACTATGAGTCAGTACAATGAGGCAGTGGAAGGATTACAAAAAGATGCCCGGGGCCAATTACGACAAAGAGAAAACCATGAGTATTTTAACAAACTGATGAGCACACCCATGGTACACTCGTGATACTACGCTCCGCACCGTATTGGCGAGGTGGAAAGTTATGAAAACAGTGTAATATGGTGCATATCAAAGATCAGCAATGAGTATTCAAAAAGATGAGTACCGAATCATACTCATAATTTTTGATACTTATACGCATTCATACTTATTTTAATACCATGGAACCTCTACTCATATTTAAAGTTTGAAGTACTCATCATATTCATACTTAACAACACGTATGATGTTGTTGATTTCGATTCTCCATAACTCAACATTTACAAGAATTACAAAATAAGTATGATTGGCGTACGAACACTACAATACTCACTAGAAGGTTGTACGATTGCTTTGCTTGCTGTCTTTGTCTTTTTTCTTTTTTTGTAAATGCAACAACAATTTTGATGAATGATTCGAGTCACTCGAATCATTTATAAGTATTATAAGAGTATTTTTCTAAAATTATGAATCTGAATGAGTAGGCTTATGAATCAAACATATTTTGAATGGTATGAGTTTGATGTCAACGTTGTATGCATTCACATTGCAACATGTACTAGTAAATCTACGTTGTAGTGAGTACGAATGAATCAGAGTAGTTAAATTTCAATATTGTTGACTCACACTCAAAATGTCATGAGTCCTTATGAGTAGCGAAAAAAACGATTCAGTGCTGAACTCTGGGGCATATATCGAAGCAATGGAGCACTTTTTATGTCGTCGCCTAACTTTCTCCAAATTTTAGGGATTGAAAGTTTGTTTGAAACTGTGGTTGGAGTCCCTTAATGGTGAACGTACAGTAAGCCTACTAAGCCTTCGGTGTATGAACATAGGCGTGAGAGTATTGATTGGTCTCCTCTCTTGCAACCTACATACGTACGTACATACATAATCAGACTTGGTCATTACAACCCTTCAGTCAGCATTACGACGTAACTCCTCACACCACTTATGCTGTGAGGGTTAATTTTATACTTGAATGCCGAAACATACAGTTTAAAGTCGATTTCGAACGACAGTATTTTTGAGAAACTTTTTCATGGCAATTTTTTATTTACTCTCAGAGTCTTTACCGGAAATCTGTTGACAGGCGTCGAAGAAATATTTGTTCATATTTCGTTTGGTTATTGGAAATGTCTGACCTGGGGCTTGAACCTGGCCTCACATACATACCAGACTACAGCGACTAATGTACATACGTACCCATCTACCTTGTGACCTAGAATTACGCTGAAAAATCTAATGAGCCTACATGACTAATTGCTCTACTTGTTGCAAGTGAGTATAGACTTATTTTTATATTAAAAAGAGTCACTTAATAGTGTTTTAATTCTCTATCTGCACTTGGGTTCTTAGATCCAAAAAATTGGGGCACTGTTTATACAAAAATCCCGATGAGACCAGCATAGTCTCAGGACCGTTTGGTTGTGCTGGTTTATCTGCTTCCGTTATCTTTTTGGAAGTTAAATCCCTAAGTCCTTACACTTACTTACTTAATTAGTTGTTACAATGCTTTAGTCAGGATTACAACCTAGTTGCTCACAGCACCCATGTTGTATGTTGATTTTAAGGATGAGTAGCAGTACCTACAGTTGTACGTTGACTCCGAACGATAGAACGATTTGAGAAACTTTTCATGGAAATTTTATTTAGTCTCACAGGAACAGCACGAACAGTGCTGAGTTCCTTTTACCGAATGAAATATTTCTTCTTAAAAATGGCTTGCATTTGTGCTTTATTACATGGCAAAATGTCAAAAATCCATTAAATTCGCATTTGTCGAGGACAGTTTATAAAGTTTTTGCTGTTTTGGCATTCATTATTTATGATCCTAAGGGTTAAAATGCTACTGACTTTCAAAAAAAGTTAATAACAATGAGTGGCCAGCATAAAAGAAAAACAACCCAGGAAAACTAATCACACAAGTCCTTCATATATTCATTAGAGACGACATTGATAACAAAACTTGAAAATGTTAGTAAACATGGGAAACAGCACGACATTGTCATCATTCTTGTTGACTTCTTCTATCAACACAAATTCATCTCTGAAGGCGGTTGACTGTGTCAAAGATCCTTTAGAAATAGTTCTTCTCTTCTATTTTCATTACCGTACCAATTTCTTTTTATTTTTTCTTTCGTTTGCAACATCTATTGTGTCACAATGTCAGTGGCATAGCCATGCGTTTGACTTTGTTTTACTGGCAATACAGAAAAAATCTCCAAGTGGGAGTTACCAACCAAGTGAAATGAATTTGGTTTGTATGGCAACATTTTTGAGGGACTGTTTTTCATGTATGGTATGTGATTTTTATATATCAACCAACGCACCCAACATTATTATTCTTGATTAGAATGGAGCAGCATTTTTCTATTTTCCTGATTTATAATTTTGTAGGAGTGTCATTGCGTTGGCGACCATGTGACATTTGACAAATTAAATACCAAAAACAAAAAAAATTTACAAGCAAAACAAATGAAACAAACAAAAATTGCCAAACAAAAATCCCAACGTACTGTATAAGTTTTTTTATTTTTCATGACGTCATGTTGAGGCAAATTTAAAGTTAGTATTTCAACCTAAGATTAGTCGTCATGGCCTTTATGATTATGCATTTGGTTGGCTGTTTCAGTGGACTGTTATTAAACGCTTGTTACCTTTAACTTTAAAAAAAAATTCCAAAATAAAATTTGTTTGACTGACCGTTAATGCTTGACTTCAAACCGAGGAGAAAATGGAAAAACTATTCAGGACGATTTTCGAATTTTTAAAGACGTTTTTCCTGCCGTAATAGAATAGAAACGTCACGCTTTATAAAAGACGCAATTAACAAGGTTACTCACTACTACATCCAATTGCATATTCACAT
Organism: Sarcophaga subvicina; assembly: GCA_936449025.2. Lineage (NCBI taxonomy): Eukaryota > Metazoa > Arthropoda > Insecta > Diptera > Sarcophagidae > Sarcophaga > Sarcophaga subvicina. The sequence goes on from OW388084.2 coordinate 80,112,845, forward strand.
ACATACATACATAATTGGTCATTACTACCCTTCAGTCAGTATTACGACCTAGTTTCTCACACCACTTATATTGTGTGTGTTAATTTTGTACATGAGTGGCGGGATCTACAGCTTAAAGTCGACACCGAACGAAAAATTTGTTGAGAAACTTTTCATGGCAATTTTATTTACTCTCAGAGTTTTTGCCAGAAATCTGCTGAGAGGAAGTCGCCGGAGAAATACTTTTTGTATTTTATTTTGATGTCTTGTCTGGGACTCGGTGCTTAAAGCACGGATGGAAACAATGCTTCCACGCACGCTAATGCAGCCTTATGATTAGACTAACATAGACTGCATCACCGTATGTGAGTACCAATTCGAAGCCAGGCAGGACATGACTTCTCTCTTGGTTAGGGGTCGAACACCATCTAAACTCTTTTTTGACAACAGTTAAGACTGTAAAGCCACACCGAGCTTGCAATCTTCTCGCGATTTGGGTACAAACCACAACCACCACGTTACCCTCAGCAAGGGGGCCTCGCCTTAGCCGGACAGAGACGAGTCTTTGGAACAGGACCTGCTACAATAGGAGAAGATTTTTACTCAGGCATTCTATCAATTTAGAAGTCGCCGTAGTCTTGAAGGTAGTGTGTTGGCTTATTAGCTGGCAATTATTATTATTGGCCACACGGTTAAAACCCCAGGTCAAACATCTCTAACAAAACGATCGTATGAAGAAATATTTCTTCGGCAGCAGACTTCTGGCAAATTCTCTGAGAGTAAAAAAAATTGTCCTGTAAAGTTTCTCAAAAAAATCTGTCGTTCGGAGTCTTCTTTAATACGAAGCTAGGTCTGCCACTCATGGGTAAAATTAAGAAACATAACATAAGTGGTGTGAGAAGCTAGGTTGTAATACTGACTGAAGGGTTGTAGCCACCAATTATGTACATAAGTACTTAGGTGCAGTGCGATGCGCAGTTTCTTCAAATATCACTGTAATCATGCGAATTACATGCGTAATAAGTCAATTATGATGACCATAATCATCACGTACTGTCTAACAAACGGTGTTTCCGTCACCTCTAGTGTAATAAGCTTTTACGTGATATTCGGCTGTTAAAAGAGATTTAATATATCGCGCTGACCAACTTCTTCGATGAGTTTTGTGGAATTCGTTCAGTACAGGGAATGCGCTTACCTGTGGCGTTAAAACAGGCCCCTATGCGTGCTCAAGTAAACTTTGATATTCAAAGCTACCACTCCAACTTATCTTCGTAATGTATTGCCAACAGAGATCAGCAATGATTATTCAAAAAGATGAGTAGATTCGCATCAGACTCATAATTTCTGATACTTATACGCATTCATACTTATTTTAATATCATGGTTCAAAGTTTGAAGTACTCATCATAATTATACATAAAAACACGTATGATGTTGTTGACTTCGACTCGCCATAACTCATTATTTACAAGAATCACAAAATAAGTATGATTCGCGTACGAACACTAAAATACTCACTAAAAGGTTGTATGTTTGCTCTGCTTGCTGTTCTGTCTTTTTTGCTTTTGTGTCCTTTTTCTTTTTTTTTTGTACGCATTTTTATGAATGATTCGAGTCACTAAATCAACGATGGAGTGAGTCCGAATGAATCAGAGTAATTAAATGTCAATATTGTTGACTCATATTCAAATGTTCATGCTTATGAGTAGCGAAAAAACGATTCATTGCTGATCCTCTGTTTGTCAATAACGGGAAAATGATTATCACCCTAATCTTCATTTATAGCACAGTATTCATTGCCTATAAGAAAGAGAGAGAGAGAGAGAGAGAGAGAACGAGAGCTTTAATGGTATGCCATTTTGAAATTTATGACATTTACATGTCAATTTTTAATGTGGCGCCAATGTGCCATCATTACCTCTACGTTCATTTATTTATTCATTCGTTGATTCATAACTCATTGAATATACTCGCATATGTTTAAATCAATAACACAGAATATTTTTTTTTAAATAAAAATTGACTAGAGAATGAATTTACATGACATTTTTAAAACCGATTCTGTGTGTTCAAAAGTTTTCAAATCTTATGGATTCAATTAAAATCCCTTAAATAACCACAAGCCTGTGTCATTTGCTGCATATAACTTGCCAGTAACTTTCTTTGACACACTGTTAAGATACTCCTGTTTGTTTGCCTAGCAGCTGCTAACACAACACCACCGAAGTACACAAAGTTACACTTTAACATGAAACAAATTGCAAAACCTTTAACGAAAAATTGAAACAAAAAAGGAGAGAAGTGTTGACATTTGGTCGACGTAAATAAGCGTGAGTGCGTACGTATTGACCCGCAACTAAATTCGTATGTCGCCACCTACGAAATGCAAAGCCAAGCAAAACAACTGCATTTGCTGTTAAAAATTTATGGGCCGTATGCAGTTATTGAAACGCAAATATGTTGCTCATATAAAACCCACAATGATACATGTATGCATGCATACATGGTCAAATACCGTAGTACCGTACCTTCAAAGTAGGTGGCACAATTGGTCCGTAATTTAAAATGTGCTGTAGAAGATTATTGAAATCAAGCAAATGCTCTGTAAGAATTATTACACGCAGTGTAATTATTAGTGTATTAGCTTCAGAATCGACATTATACTGTGGGTCACATGAGTGGTGTGAGAAACTATTTCGTAATCCTGACTAAAATGTTATAAGGGAGGTCTTCAAACCTGAGTTACCAATGACAGATTCGTAATACCAGATCTTGTTTCAAAAGAAGTTCCTTAACATTCACTTCAGACGCTTTGATATATTGGCTCCAACATTAGCTACTCGTATTGGGTGTCTGATCGATGCAGCGACATTTTCCATGGCATCGAATGATAGAATTTTCTCTGAAAATCTTCTGAATTAATCCAACCGTCTTTCATGAATGTCACCGCAACGAACATCTTCGTTCAAACACACCTCAAGACGAATGGATTTCTCAGGAAAATTGCAAGGCCAGGCCATAACAGCTACATAACTCACAACTTACGACCTATTATTGTTACATAGATGTTCCGCTTATCTCAGTTACAGTGGGAATCCTAGTCGATGTTTCACAGGGCTCTAGTGAACTAACCCTTGAATCACATGCCCATCCATCTGAGGTTGTCACAAGGGACATTGAAAAGCATACCGATAAACTCGGCATTCACTCACTTCTGCATGAGCTTTAAATTTGACAAGAAGGTTATAGTCCATATTTCATGTTAGGTTCCGGCTGTTAACCTGAATTGGCAAAGTTTCTTGGTCTCTCACTTCTCGAACTCTTCAAACTCAAGGTTAACGACATCATGTCATTGTTGATGTAAAGAGGTATCGTAGTGCTGGTAACTATACAAACTGTTGTATTGCCCTCAATCTAGACAATGTCTACTTCTAGCCTTTTACGATCTCCTCCAGGCCTTATAATGTCTCTTTCAAGCCTTATAATGTCTGCTCCAAGTCTTCTTAATGTCTCTTCCAAGCCGTATAAGGTCTCCTCCAAGCCTATAGCCCTAATAAAAACTACAGGCTGCTGTTCTGTTATAACAATGGCAATTTACTACTCTGCAAGCTTTGAAATGCCTCTTCCAAGCCTTATAATGTCTCTTCCAAGCCTAATAATGGCTCCTCCAAGCCCTATAATGTCTCTCCCAATGTTTAAAACTTCAGGCTGCCGTGACAACAATGGCAATTTACTTCTTTGCAATGGAAAGTGTTTCCCCCCGGTGTGTATTAATGTATTACAGGTCCAAAGAATGTGTTCTGATCCTTATCATGACAGAATCTACATATTGACTTAGAAACGATTCCCATTCTGAACAAATCTCATTTGAGTATACAGTGCTCACTAAAAATATCCATACATTTTAGCAAAAAGTAGTCTTGTAAATCATTTCATAGCCTTTACAATCCTACCTACTCATTATGCGTTCCTATTTCTGTTAATTTTCAACGTCCATATTTCACTTCATATTTTCCCTAAACACTCGCCTCCCAACGGCACACAATATCAGCCGGTAAAGAGGCAAGATTTTATGATCTTGAAACATTTATTGACGACACCTAATTGTACAATTTTGTCGTGACGGACGTAAAGCGTTATGGTTAAGGCAACAAAGGTTTGTGGCGATTGCTCTCAAAAACAACAGAAAAGCAATAACAATGCCATACGACCATAGAGGGGTGGTCGCAATTGTATTGCAACTGTTTCGTAGAATGCATTCAATTGTTTTCATTTTTAGTTTTCAATTTCATTGTGTCACACAATACAGTTGATGACAAAAAGCATGGTACATTGAAACATACAAACAGTAAAGGGAAATGCATCACTAAAAGATTGCCATGATATAAGTGCAGAATCAGTAACTGTAAGGCCAACAGATTTTTCAATGCAATAACGGGCCACATCCGCACAATGTTTTTTGTTTTACTATTTGCAACAGCAAAGTATTGTTGTTGTAATATTTTTACAATGCTTCTGTTGTCATTCTTTCATTTGTTTGTTGCCTGGTCTAGTCCGTTAAAGGACGAGATTTTATTGGTTTTGACAGTAAATGTGTGTTTTTTTCCAGGAGCTATGATTAGTTTTCTCATGTTTTTATTGTTGTATGTAAACGTTCACTGCCAATATTTGCACCTCTGGTTACACGGTATCCACAGCAACAACAACAACAATAATAGAAGGCATAGGTAAAGAAAAAATGAAAAACTTATAGTTCCACTGAATAGACTTTTTGAAATGAAAAAAAAAACGTTTCATTGTTAAACACTGAAATGGGCGAACCATTTTTATTGTTTTGACATGAATTGCAGACAAGAGATGCTACACTGTTTCCTGAAATTAGAAATTGAAGTACGGACTTTCTAAGGGAAAGTTACCATCACCATATGTTCGAGTTACATATGGTGGGAGGATTCATGTGGTCGTGTTCCTTTCTTTTTGTGTTTCTTACATAATTGGTCATTACAACCATTCAGTCAGGATTACAACCTAGCTTCTCACGCCACTTATGTTGCGTGCATTAAATTTTAAAAAAGTTTTGTTCTGTTATCACGTTGCAATTAAAATAATTTTCAAACATTATAACATAACACAAAATTAAATTAAAATCGTAACCAAAATACAAATTTTTTTCCATTGAATTTCAAATTTTTTGTACATTTTAAACGAAATATTTTTGTTCAATGTTTACTACGCATTAGGGAATATGCTTGCTTTGGCAAATGGTGCTAATTAAAACCACATTTTTAATGAAATTATTTTCGTGGCACAAATATGATTTTAAAATATTGAAATGTGTTGTTGTTGTGTATAAAAGATTTAACAAAAATTTTAAAAATTATGATTTAACAAAAATTTTTTTTTGCAATAGATGTAGCAGTCAGAATCTCTTGATGTTGTGGGCATGAAAATTCAGTGTGATGTTCGCTGTTCTAAAGACAGTGCAACAACTACTTCACTTCATCTGATTTCTTTACATATTAATGCCACTCATATCCGTGCATGAATGGAATACAAGACTCATGTATAGACAGGTGCCTCGAAGTCTATTTTCAGGCTTCTCAACGGCATACAGGCAAAGGAGCTCTTTAATGACGGTATGGTATCCTGCTGTATTGATTCATTGTATCATCGTCACAAAAGGGCTTGTGTTTCACTGTTCTATCGTTGCTACAACGGATTTTGTTCGAACGAAATAAGGAAACTTGTTCTCGAGTATCATATATTTGTCTTTCTCGCCGTATGCATCCGCTTGTGATGTGTTTGGCCAGTGCATCGCACACAGCATTACGGACTAAATTCGTTCTTTAATCGGGATCAGAGCTCAGCAATGAGTATTCAAAAAGATGAGTAGAATCGAAATATACTCATAATTTCAGATACTTATTCGCATTCATATTTGTTTTAATACCATGGAACCTCAACTCATATTCAAAGTCTGAAATACTCCTCATATTCATATTTAACAACTCGTATGACGTTGTTGATTTCGACTCTCCATAACTCAACATTTACAAGAACAACAAAATAAGTATGATTCGTGTACGAACACTAAAATATTCACTAAAAGGTTGTGTGTTTGCTCTGCTTGCTGTGCTCTGAATTTTTTTTTTTCTTATGTGTCTTTTCTCTTTTTTGTAAATGCAACAACAACTAAGACTGTAAATTTTTATGAATGATTTGAGCCACTCGAATCATTTATAAGTATTATAAGTATTTTTCTAAAGTTATGAATCTAAATGAGTAGGCTTATCAATCAAACATATTTCGAATGGTATGAGTTTGATGTCAACGTTGTACGCAAACTTATTGCAACCTGTACTTATAAATCAACGTTGTAGTGAGTACGAATGAATAAGAGTAGTTAAATTTCAATATTGTTGAGTGCTTATGAGTAGCGAAAACACGATTCATTGCTGATCTCTGGTCGCGCTACTCGTCTGTAGAACTCCCTTCCTGTAGAGGTCTTTCCTACCATTTATGATGTAAAGAGATTGATATCTGGTGTCCACAAACACTACTCCCTCTTTCCTCCTTCCTATATTGTATTTTTCTAGTTCCAACACAATATACTGCATGAGTAGGGGCCATATCCTGAATGTTGGTCATACAAAAACAAAAATTTGTATCACAATATGACTCCATATTGCCTGTGTGATTTTGTCGGCACTAAACATAACTTAGATTGCTTCCCTAACGGGTTGAATAATCGTTTTTCCTCTTTTATGTTGAAAAATGTTACATTGTTCTAGAAAGACTTCGACTAAAATTAGTATTCAAGCTTTTATTAAGAAGATGTAACATTCCACTCCTCAGTAAGATATCAGCATTAACTCTCCATATCCCTGGTTATGAAAGTCGTCGTAGTCTAGTAGTTAGCGTCTTGGCTTATTAGACGAGAGCTCGTGGTTCATACCCATGATGAGACATCTCGATTTCTTTTAGCGTCTTCCTCTCTTCAGTATTCTGCGCGTTCCCCGGGGTTTATCTTACGTTGATCTGATGTGAACTGGCCATCGTGTTCGTCTGTTTGACACAGTGAATGCAGTCATAGTCATTACAACCCTTTAACCGGGATTAGAATCTTGCTTCTCGCCCGACTTATGTTTTGTGCGTTAATTTTATGCATGAGCAGCGGAACCTACAGTTTAAGGTAGAGAGTTTGAGAAACTTTTCATGACAATTTTTTATTTACTCCCTCAGAGTTTTTGGCAGAAATTTGCTGAAAGGAAGTCGCCGAAGAGATATTTTTTTATATTTCGTTGAGATGTCTGTCCTGGGGTTTGTACCGTGGCCTTAGGTATAATAAGCTAACACAATACCTACTAGACCACGGTGACTACCTAATTAGTTGCCATTTATTCAGTCTGTGGGTGGATACAGCATCCAGCAATACTTGTGCAAATAATAAAATTATTTTATCAAACTGAAGTACATGCAATGTACCGCTATTAGCTTATTTAAACCCGGGACCCATTTCCGTATGAATAGGTACGTGGACAAATAAAATTGTCAACAACTAGGGCCATGCTATTGAAACCACATGTCTTTGGTGTCTCGATGAATCAATTCTTGGTAAAAGAAGTTGGTTTTCATCTACTTACAGTACTCGCTGTAAACATTCATGAACTGGCCGGCGTTCTTCTCAAAGAAGTATTGAACCGATGAAGACCAGCCAAAAATCCACACCCAACAGTGGAATGCATTGGACGCTCTTGAATCTCATGTTGATGGATATCGACCCAGTAGTTGGTAATCAGTTTTCAATGAAAATTAGTGACAGTTGCTTACTGCTTCAGGGCTCATTACGTGAATATACTTCGTTGCTTCGTTTAACTTCAGTTCTTAGGGCAGTTGGTTCTTGTGGGAGTGCGGGTTGAAATTAAGACAAAATTTTCCAAGTTGCAGTCGGCGACAGGCTGAGTTCTAGTGAGAGACGTGAAGTCGACTGCTTCTCATTGTTTTCGATAGATTTTGTATTCCGTGGACGTACTTAAGGAAGGACAAATCTTTAAAAAACTGTCGTTCGTAGTTGACTGTAGGTCACGTCTCTCAAGTATAAAATTAGCACGTACACAACATGAGTGCTGTGAGAAACGAAGTCGTAATCCTGACTAAAGGGTTGTAATGACCAATTATGGCTGTAGGTAGGTATGTATGTATTAAGGAAGAAAATACCCTCCTTTTACGTGCCGGCTTACATTTGCAGCTCAGAAATGCATTGCCAATCAATAAATCTTAAAATTTCTCCTTTAAAATGTGCCTACAATTTGCCATCGCAGCTTAAAAATTTAAACAAAACGTTTAACACTTGGAATTGGAAATGGTATGCTGTGTCTATCGCTGCCCTTCTCGCTATTGCAATATTTGTTCGATCATACTTGCATTCATTCAGTCATTCGCATGAAAAACAACAAGTAATTGTGCGTAAAATGCAAGGGTCACGTTCTGTCGCCGTGGTAGGTGTTGTGTAGCAACCGTGGCTGGCCATTTAGTAAAAATCTACGCGTTGTTTTTCTGTGACTCTAGCTTGGTAGAGAGTCTTTAACAAACTCTGCATTTAAAATGTAGAATAGAAACATAAGAAACGAAATGAAATGTAACGCAAATAATTTTTATAATCGATTTGCAAGGATTAAAGTTGTTTGTGTTTAACGGTTAATAAATATTTTCAACCAGACGAGGGCTTCATCATGCTTTAGAGAAAGTCAGATGCAATTCGCTTATAAGGCAAACAAACAACTTTTCTGTTACAGGAAATTATGGACAATTAAAATTCTTAAATAGAGTTTTTCTAACATGTCAAGGGACTTTCTTTTGAGTGAATAGTCTAACAAGCACTTAAGAACGAACTTATGTGCTGTAATAAACTTAACTACTTGAACTCAAAGGGAAATAAATACACAATAATTGTGAGCACTTGAAACTGTGATTATCAAAACAATGCGTGTGACGGGAAAACACTTGTGCCCTAACATAACGATACAGAAAAATACAAATTCCAAAAAAATCTGTGGGAAAATTAAAAGGTGAAGATGCATTGGCAACCATTTAAAAAGAGATAAACAAATGCAAACTCAACTAAATGTTAGAAAAAAGTACGATTGCTGTGAAAAAATCTTCCAAAAAAGTTATCATGCATTTGATTTAGCTCGTCTTTTCTCCCTAAAACCCTCAGATTTTAAGTAATTTATTAGAAAATTTGTATTGAATCTTACTAGCAGGTTAATCTTCATATCGTTACGTTTTTACCTCTTAAAAATGTTTACAATATGAGCTCGCAAGATTAGAAGAATATGAGATTGCAAGTAAAATAAAAATTAATTTGTATTTTTCCTTATTATTAACACAATTTCACAACTTGATGTAACAACAACAATTGCTTTGTTTGTTATTCCTATGTTTACATAAACAATAACAATTACTAGGCAATTCTTCGACATATCTTTGTAACGGATATCCTCAAGCCACGACTACTCTCTTCAAACTCATTGCGTCTTTAAACAAGACTGACTGAACTTGTACTAACCATGCCTGTTAAGTAATGATTAGTAATTTGATTACTTTTTTTTGAGTGGTGAAATAATGATTACAATTACGATTATTTTTGGTTAAAATAGTTAATAATTGATTACGATTACAAAATAATCAGAAAACAGTCAGGATTACTGGAGATTAGTGTAATAATAAAAAAGAATAAAAAGTAATCCAAAAGTAATCAAATTGTTCAATGATTCTTTTTCATTATTTCAAATAATTGAAAATTCATGCGTTCTAGAATTTATTCGGAACAGTAAAATTTTAGTTTTATATATTTATTTTAATAAAAACGAAAACAATATAATTAAAACACAAACTCAAACAAACTGAACAAACCAAATAGTAAGATATAAATAATAACAGAAAATGGACATTTGATGTTGTATTTTGCCGTTAGTTTTTCAAACGCTGTTTGTCTGGTCATTGCCTTCATACCTGTATGTTGAAACAGATTTACGAAAGATGTCTTTTCAAGGATGGAAAGAGGCAATGCTGAGTCGATAATTGTGAGTAGCAGTTTTTCATTAAACACAGATTACGCTCTATCACCGTTACGATTAGATGTTTTATAATTTTTGTACTTTTTAAAAATTCAATATGCTTGACTTGCAAATGTTTAATGAAGTTTGAAGTCACTTCACCGCATCCTCTTATCATGCGATGGCATGAAACACACTTATCACATGTTGTCTTATCTGAAATCTGCAATAAGTTTTATAAATATATGCTTAACTTGAACTGAGTACCTGAAAATCTCACTTTTTTACTTCTGTATAAAATTCTGTTTTCCTTTCACTTGCTTGATCATTAAAATTATCATCTGACGAAAAATCGGTTTCGGATATATTTTCTTATTAGAATCATTAACAACTGCATCTTTTATACTTACTAAAAAATTTAATGTATTAGTAACAGTAAAAATTTTAACACAACTGGATACAAAAAACTGAATTCCGAAGAATTTTTAAAACGTTTAAATAAATTTTGTTTTGGAAAGAATGGCAAATATTGAAAATATTCAAAAATAATTGAAAAGAATCACAGAAAGCAATTTGATTACTTTTGATTCTTTTTAATTATTTTGTAATTTGCCAGTAATGCTGATTATTTTTAGATTATTTGGTAATCGTAATCAATTAGTAATTCGCAAAAATTGTTCATAGAATTATATAATCATTAAGATCCTTTTTAAAATGTAATGTAATTGATTACTAATCGTAATCGAAATTTAACAGGTATGGTACTAACTCAGTTGCCTGCTTTGCCTTGCCTTTCATATGGTAACGTAAACAGGTTGATGAATGTTCTTGAAGGCGAATGTTCGTGGTTTCGACTTTTCGAGATCTCTATAAACATGTTTTGCATGACGTTGCAATAAAGTCACGGTATTATTTCTGTTTCTGTACATTATTTTTGGAATGTGTATTTATAATGTGCTACCATGATTGATAGAAGAAATACGATTTTGATGAAGTAAAATATTTTACAAGGATTTTGATGACTTTAATACAAAAAAATTCTTGTCATTTTGTGAGGACCATAAAAAGTGAACGAAATACATTCCATATGAAGAGGATAGCAATATTTGTCATTCGCATTCTTTTAATTGTAGCCCGAATGCTTTGGAAATTGAGGCTGGAAGGCTTATTATGAATGACTCACTCTCATCCGACATATGGTCAATCTCCGAATGGAGTCAAATGAATAGGGTCGATTTCAAATGCCCAAAAGACTTAGTGTTGCCTATTGACACATAAGCCCAGCAATAATATTGCATCATCTGTATCTATGGGAGTAAGCAGCTCCTGATGTTCTGGTAATGAAAATTCAGTGAGAAAGAAGCTTTCAAGTATCTTAGTTTCTTAAGATAATGCAAGAAATACTTCACTTTATCTGACTATACATTTTTACTGCACTTATATCAGTGCTAGAAGGGAATACAACTATCATGCATGAGGCTTATCGTCTGCGTACAGGAGGGGGCAAAGGTGCTATTTAATGACGTTATGGTATCCAACTCTATTGATTAATTGGAGCATCGTTGCAATCTGACTTGTGTTTCACTGTTCTATCGCTACTACAGCGGATTTTGCTCGAGCGAAATAAGGGAACTTGTTTCCGAAAATCCAGTATTCCTACGTAACACTCGTCTTTCTCACAGAGCGCATTCGTTGGTGGTCGATTGAACAGTGAATCACATACTGCATTACAGACAAAATTCGTTCGTTAGCGGGACTAGTTCCTGTTGTGGTCCTTCCTGTCACTTATGATACAAAGAGATTCAAATCTAGTGTACACAAACACTACTCACTCTTTTCTCCTTCCCATAGCATATTTTCCTAGTTCCAACACAAGGCACTGCATGTGTAGGGGCCATCCCCTGAGTGTTGGTTGTACAAAAAAATGATATTCAAATCTAATGACAGAATCTTTACTATATACCAGCTCTACAAATAAATGTAATCAAATAGAATTATCATCATATGACAGACGAATAATCTAACGAAAAACTAATTTGAACAACAAATTTCTGAGACAGGTAAGGCAAAATTAAATAAAAAGAAAAGGCGAAAACAAAAACAAAAAATACCATACAAAATGTACCGAAAGAGGCAAAACAATATCATGGTACAATAAAATCCATTTAAAAACGTACAATGACATCACATTACTTTTATTTGTTCCTGTCTTTGGCTGCTTATTGGTCTTCCCAAAAGCGCAATGAACTGATGGCCAAAAGAAAGAAACAAAACTTTTTATTTGTATTTCGAAAGATAAAAATAAAAAAAGAACTTCTGAATACAAAAAACAACGAAGCAGTGAAATAAAATGAAAAATCTGCCAAACCTCAACGATTGAAAGAAATTGACAAACATTCTTATCAGTTATCGGAAATCAGTTTTATTTCAGTTTTTGATTTTAATCTCTGAGAATTTAGAACGGATTTTAGGTCGTTTAAAGTGAAGCATATGCCATGATTGTTTACATAAGAAATACACAAATAAACCAATGACAGAAATCGGCAACGAAAAGGTACGTCAATAAACAAATAAATGCACAACAAAAAGCATTTAATATTTAAAGGCAGTAAATTCAGTGCAAATAGTCGCTATGTTATGCTCTACTCGAAATAAATATCTCTGAAGAAGACAAATATTACTGTCCTCATTAGCTTGAAACTACAAACATTCAACGAATTGTTTAATTGGAAGCTTAAGCTGCGCAGCCAAATTATTTTTATAAAGTCCTGGGGTAAGGTCTTAGAACTTCACATTCCTTGAAAAGACCAGTTTCAGAAGTGTCAACATATTGTTACGAAAACAAAAGCTACAAAAACAAAAAAATTAACTTGTTTACATGATCACTATCAACGAAACTTCTAGGCTAAGGAGAATTCTCTCGACATCATCCTTTATACCTAGTGTGCTGCAAAGGGAGGATGGCTCATGGACCAACTCTGAGAAGGAAACTTTGGATCTTCTTGTGGACACCCATTTTCCACCGGGACAGGGTTCGCATACGCTGACAACTGTTTCGGGGAGTGAATCACAGTGGGACTACTGTTCGATCATGTGTGCGGACGCGATAAAATGGGCGATAGGCTAACTTAAACCGTTTAAATCTCCGGGACCGGACGGCATATATCCGGCCCTCTTGCAACGTCTGAAAATGAAACACATCGGAATGCTTGGGGCGATGTTTGTCGCCAGTATTCGGATGGTCCATATACCGTCGGAATGGTGTAAAGTGGGGGTAGTATTCATACCGAAAGCTGGAATAAACTCTCATACTACACTAAAGGACTTCAGACCTTTCCTCCTTCTTATTGAAGACCATTGAGTAGATGTAAATCTGCGTCAGACCTTGGATGGAAATCTCCTTTCCAGGGGACAACACGCATGCAATGAGGGAAGGTCTGTTGAGACTGCCCTGAATAGCCTGGTATGCAGAATTGAGAAATCGCTGGCACAGAAGGTATACACTCTGGCTACTTTCCAAGGAGCATTCAATAATGTGGAACTTTGCGCTATATCCAGGGCGCTGGCAAGGCTAGGTATACAGCCCACTATGTTGAACTGGATATCTAAGCTACTTTGTGGGAGAACAATCTACCCCGCAACTGGGGGCTCAGAAACGACTAGGGCTATAGGGAGGGGAACTCCACAAGGTCTGGAGATGAGAGAGCTACTAGTGATACTGGAACAGAATGGATGTGAGGCAATTGCCTATGCGGATGACATTGTTCTTGTGATCTCCGGAAGATTTGCCCACACTACCAGAGATAGGATGCAACTGACTCTGCGGAGTGTCTGCGTGTGGCCATCTGATCGTGGATTGCGTGTTAACCCGGTGAAAACGGAAGCATACTCTTCAGGAGAAGGTACAAGCCAACGACTTTTCGTCCAATGAAACTGAACGGGACGGAACTGAAACCCAAACAGGAGGCACACTCTCTAGGACTCATTCTGAATAGGAAGCTGTCTTGGAAATCGAACATCATTAACATAATTAAAAAGGCTTCTATTGCCCTGTATGCTTGTAACAGAGTGTTGGGTAGATAATCCTATGGATGCCTAGTTTGGGGGAATCCCTTGAAAAGAAGACTAATTAGAAATTAATACAACGACTGCAGAGATCTTCCTTTATTATCATTAGTGGTGCATTGCGCACTACACCTACATCGGTACTGGAGATAATTTTGGGCCTCTTTCCGCTTGACCTTTTCCGTAGGGGAGTGGCTGCTAAAATAAGTAAACGTCTCTAGGCGACTGGACAGTGGCATGACTCGGATATTGGCAGTCAGTTTTGTGTAAAGACACGATGTTTGAAGAAAGTAAACGTGGTTTGAAGATCTCCGTTGTAAGGATCTACCAAACAATTGTTATTGTTTACGTAAACAGTGCAAAGAGGAATAACCAAACAAAGCAATTGTTGTTGTTTACATCAAGTTGGGAACAGTGGCACACAGAATTTTGCGAACAATAAAGAAATTAATAAAACTGAACTCAAATTTATTTTTATATTATTCGCAATCTACGAGCTTATATTTCAAACATTTTTAAAAGGTAAAAACGTAACAATATGTACATAATTGGTCATTACCAAACCTTCAGCCAGGATTACGGTCTAGCCTCTCACACCACTTATATTGTGTGTGTTAATTCTATACATGAGTGGCACTACCTACAGCTTAATGTTGAGAAACATTTCATGTCAATTTTTTTTATTTACAGAGTTTTTGACATTAGTGGTGGGACCTACGGTTTAAAGGTCGACTTTGAATGACAGATTTTTTTGATGGCAATTTTATTTGACTCTCTGATTTTTGACAGAAGACTGCTGAGAATTCTTGTTAGAGAGTTCAGGTTGCAACAGAGAGAAATATTGGATCTCCCTTGCTTTTTTAAATATTCCACATTACTGTTCAACATGTTGCTCCAACCCAATAACGATTTGAGCAAGTAGAATCAATTAGATTGCTTGAGGTAATCTAGAAGGTAGTAGGTTTATTGGGCGAGAGCCTCATGAAATAAAAAAAGCCCCTGAAATCAGAAAAAAAAAGAATTCTTTCGACAATTTCCTGTCAACTATCTTAACTGGTAGAAACTCTGTGTGTAAAATAAAATTTCCATGAAAAAGTTTCTCAAAAATCTGTCGTTCAAAGTCGATATTAAACTGTAGGTTGTGCCACTCATGTATGAAAATAATGCACACAACATAATTGGAGTGAGAAACGAGGTCGTAATCCCTGATATATGTGTTTCCTTGCGCTTGCCAACATCTAGAAAGATTTACAATGATTTTAGCAATTACGTTGACGTGTGAATAAATCTCTAAAAATAATTTGTTTGTAAAAAGTTTAACATTTTTTTAATACATTTCCTGTAATTTGTTTAGTTTCACAGATAACGTATAAAAAAGAAGAGAAACTGTTGCCTTATTTTCTTATTTTGTATCTTTAATCTTGACTACTGTCTGTAATTATCACAGAAAATTAACTTTGAAATCTTTCTTTGCAAGTTAACAACAACAGTCTGTAAAAAGAAAAACTCGTTTTCATTATTTAACACCCTTTTTCACAGCTTAATGATGTCTTTAAAGTTTTAATTAATTTTTTCTTTTGTTCCACATTTCGAGATGCTTAAGAACGCCAATTGATCTGGCGTATAATATAAACACAACACCCCATATCAGTTTACACTCTACGCCTTTAAACATGGTATTAATCTTGCCCATAAAAAACAAAAAAGGAATATAAAAATTTCATTCACTGAAGAACATTTTAAGGCATTTAAACGCATTGTTTACTTGAAAGAAGCGTAGAGAAAAACAAAAAGAAGTAACTTGGAAAAATTAATATGTTTATCTTAAACAGCAAAGTAAGAGAGCTGACCCAGAAGCTTTAAATACAAGCGAACGGGTCAGTTTACACAAAAATATTTCACAAAAATGTTCAAAGCAAAGAATGCATTCTATTTAGTAAAAGCAATTTTATTTATCTTCTTAAAAAGTTACCTTTTAGTATCGGGTCTTGCAACAAAGACTTCTGTACTAGAGTTGAAAACGGCCATATTGTTAAGCTGCATCTGTCAAATTAGTTGCCACATATTCAATCGGTTTTACCAAATGACTATGGACTGAATGGAAACGATTACAGACCATGGAATGTGATCACTGAGCAGTTGGCAATTGACCCTAATTTTCATTGAAATGTCATCTTCAGACATGGCGTCATTTCTAGATAAATGGGTATGTAAACAAACAAAATTGTCGAATTAGGGACGATATCAATCTACACGAGATCCAAGAAGTCCTTGTATTTTGGTGTGGATTTTCAATTGAGGACGACGCTCGTTAGCAAATTAGGAAAATGTTTGCAGCGCAGTAATAGCAACTCTCTTTTGTCAAATGTCATATTTTAAGGCGATTTAAGCAGAATTTGTTGCCGTAGTCTAGTAGATAGTGTGTTGGCTTATTAGACGTGAGGACGCGGTTCGAACCCAAGGCCAGGCATCTTGAACAAAACGAAATATGAAAGAAATTTTTCTTTCGTCGACCTCCTCTCAAAAACTCTGAGAGTACATAAGAATTGCCTTGAAAAAGTTTCTGAAAAATCTGTATTTCGAAGCCGACATTAAACTGTAGATACCCCGCCATTCGTGTGTAAAATTAACACACACGTTATAAGTCGTGAGCGAAACTAGGTCGTAATCCTGACTGAAGGATTGCAATAACCAATTATGTTTGGTTGGTTTGTATGTATGTACTTAAAAAATTCAATTTCTCTTCTCTTTTCAACAGACAGTAAATGCTCAACAGAATAGTGACTTAATTAAAAAAAAAATATCCAACATTTTAACATGGTTTCGAAACAAATTTAACCAACATTATAAAAGCAACATGTCTCAGTTCAATAAGACTTTATTTCAACTTATATTCCAAGTTACAACTGAGCTTAGTATGCATTTAAAGTTGCTTTAGTTATACTTCTTTAAATTTATTTACAGATAATATGAAACTGCTTGGCAACATTGTTTATAACAATCAAGTTACTTTTATTTAAACTTTTATGAAAGCATGTACCATCCTCTTGTTTATGGTGTATAACAGATTGAATGTAACAATAGAAATTTCTTTAAATAGGGAACATAATAACATGTTGCAATACTGTCATCAACATTGGTATACTGTTGATATTAAAATCCATTATTTAACATTATGCCACCATTGTGCATTAATCCACTTCAGATATGATAATCAACATGTTGATTTCTTTAAAAGCTATCGAACAGTTTAAATATAACAGTGAATAAGCTTTGAATATATTATCAACATGTTGCAACTCAGTCGAATATAATACTCATTAACATTGTCTTCCTTATCAACTTTAACATAAAAAACTTTTAAATCAACAAGTTGAGAGACATACTCTCAATATAAAGCAATGTTAAGATACATATTCTATTTCTGTTAAGATACATCATGTAACAGTTTCATGTTAAACATTTTGTTTGATTGCATTGCTCTAATATAATGAAGGTAGAGCAACATGTTGTTTATTTGTTTATTATATTAAAAGCTGCTATATAACATGGCACCATTATGTCAGAGTTAAGAGTGTTTATGTATATGAACCATCATAATATTTTATGCTTCTCAGTTGAACTCCAATCAGGTACAGCTTATTTACATTTGTTTCTCTGTAAAAGAAATGTTTACAATAGGATTGTTATAAATTTACATTGAATTTGAATCAAAAAACAACATATAACCCCAATAATGTTCTATATTATCAATAGTTTCCTGCATATTAAAGTAATTTTTGCTTTTGTTTGTGCTTTGCTTACAAACACACGCTCATATAAAACCATTCGTCTTACAGAAACAAGCTATTAAATACGAAATTAAAAGCACAAAATACAGTACAAGCACTCATTTGGAACTCTTTTGGAAGTGATAAATTAAAACTCTCTCTATCTCTCACTTCCTATAGAAGAGAAGAAACTAAAATTACTTGTTTGCTCAAACTACCACTAACTTCTGATTAACAGAAGCTTACAAAACTAAATACACATACAAAACATCAAACGAAAGCTTAGAGAACAGAGAATGCAGAAATAAAAACTCTCTTGCTTATTAAAATGATTGGAAATAAACTCTCTGTGGTACTTGTTTTTTAATATTGTAGCTCTCTGAATGGTATCGAAAAATGAACACGACTGAACTAGATCCACATGTACTGTGATGCACAGTGTGACTAGATTTTTGCTCTCATAACGTTAATCTGGTCACACTGGATATACACAAGCAAGGGAGTTTAGAATACATTCCACATAAAGGCAAACAATAACTGAGAGAGAACCACGTGTGAGTGGAGCTGCTCACTTGTGTATGTGTAAATGAAATAAATATTTTCTTTGAAAAGATTACACACACATATTTAAGCTCTACAACACTACAACTCATACTCGTTGAATCTACCCAATTCACAATTTGATAAACAGAATGAATTCAGTATTGACGGGATATTCAAACAATTTGTTATTCGTGTGGCAAAAGTTATGTGAAATGTTTGCTGTTTATAACACACGAAAGATTTTACGTAAATGCGGACAAAGAGTCTCACAAAACGAAACTGAAATAGTTGCCGAAAAGTTTTGCATTTGGCCTACAAAACAAACCAAAAAAGTGCACATTTTACGCAATAAGAAGAAAAAAAACCGAAAAGGAAATTGAAATAAAAAATTAAAGAAGAAGAATTAGTGTAAAAAAAATAAATAAAATGGTAAATAATAAATGATTGGCAAAAATAAGTACCAAAACAAAAATTTTTTTTATTAACAATTTTTTAAATTAAAAACAAATATGAAAAGGAAAATTATGGTTGAAAATTTATTTATAAATTATAAACAATAAAATTGATAAAAAACAATGAAAAAAAATTGTTATAAACAATTGTAATCAATTGTAAA
Organism: Sarcophaga subvicina; assembly: GCA_936449025.2. Lineage (NCBI taxonomy): Eukaryota > Metazoa > Arthropoda > Insecta > Diptera > Sarcophagidae > Sarcophaga > Sarcophaga subvicina. Next base: position 80,131,879 of record OW388084.2, read on the forward strand.
TAGCAGAGCAGAGTCCTATTATTCCTTCATAAATGTACAGTGAGCATCAAAAGAAACTGTACATTATGGAAAAATTATAACAATCACCAAACTCAACTTTTACCACTTAAGGAGAGTGCCCGATAAAATTTGACAATATTTCGAATTTTTTGTGATTCTTTTTTTTCAATTTTCAAAACTGGCAATGAAACAATTTGAAAATAAAAATAATTGTAATTTAGTAATGTGTATTTTTTTAATGTACAGTTTCTTTTGATGCTCACTGTTTGTAAAAAAAAATTCTAAAAAATATAAAAAATTTGTTGCTTTACGTCACCATGGCTGCAACAAGAGTAATACAAGTACTTTCTAAATTGGATATTCTTTTATAAAAATAATTCAGTTGTTCGCTATTGTAGCTATAGTAGCAACCTATCCATCAATTATGCTTACAAGAATAGACAGAATAACCACATAAGTAAAGTTTTTCCGGCAAAGCATTTAAAATTTTGCAAAGCAATTTTTAAACATTTGTGAAAAACAAAATTTCATATTTAAAGTTGGAAGCATCATTGATAAGACAGCGAACTTTTAATATTTAACACCTGCGTTAAATAAATAAACTCTTTAAAATAACTCAGGACAGTTTGAATAAGTTACAGTTAAACGGGCTTTTGTTGGTATAACCGTGATAATGAGAGACTCTCCTTTAACGAAGTTGCTAGCGCTGTTGTAAGTAAATTCATTGCTTGGGTAAGGAGCAAGTAGGTGCAAGCTATATAAACGATGTTATATTCCACATTCGCCGTAGTCTAGCAGGTAGCGTGTTGGCTTATTAAACCCGAACTCAGACATATCGAACAAAATATCAAAAAATATTTGTTCGATTTCTTCTCAGCAGATTTCTAATAAAAACTCTGAGAGTATACATAAATTGAAATGAAAAGCTTCTCAAAAAATCTGTCCTTCCGAGTCGACGTTAGACTGCAGGTCTAGCTACTCATAGTTAAAATTGACATACACAAGCGGTGTGCAAATCTTGGTTGTAATCCTGGCTGAAGTATTAAGTAATATCTCCGCGATCAGTGTTGCACCGATCAATGCTTTCAACTCCAACGTTTGAACAACCAAGTGTCTTCCAAACTACATTCGCCCAGTGACCCAGTTTTAGCGGCCTCATTTCGAATATAGCATAAGACATTCGAGCATGCGCAGGAATGTTGTTGACGTTAAATGTGCTACTAAGGACACATATTTTCAACTCCGCGCCGGAAGACACACATTGTATACATTGCTCGCCACTTGCATAGCACTCCTCCTGGAGATTAAAAAAAATTAATTTTTTCTTAAGGAATAATTATGTGGCAACGTATGCTTCCTTAGTTGTGTTATCGAACTTATTTGATTAATAGGCGTAAGATAGGCACAAGCTAGTATCACTGCTTAAAGAACATTCCAAAGTCCTCCAAGCTGTTCTGCTAAAGGAAAGCAATAGCACTAGCCTTCCACTGATTTTTGGAAGAGAATAGATTAGACTTCTTGTAATTACTTAATTGGACATTACAACCCTTTAGTCAGGATTACTGCCTTGCTTTTCACACCACTTAGGTTGTGTGTGTTAATTTAATACACGAGTGGTGGCGGGGTACCTACAGTTTAAAGTCGCTTCTGAACGACCGATTTTTAAGAATCTTTTCTTGGCAATTTTATTTACTTGCAGTGATTTTGCCAGAAATCTGTGAGAGGAAGTCGCCGAAAGAAATATTTTTTCCATATTTCACGTGAACCACGGCCTCACGTCTAATAAGCTAAAACACTACCTACTAGACTAAGATGCTTCTTGAACTTTAACTTTCATGTTAAATTTATAGCTGGAAACAGACGTATATGATAGAAAAGAGGTAAAGAAGCTACACTTGTCAGACAGTGTTTTAGTACTTGTTGTAGGAAGTCGCCGTGGTCTTGTAGGTAGTATGTTGGCTTTTTAGACGTAAAGCCAGGGTTCAAACCCCACGTCAGGCATCAAAACGAAAATATGAAAAAAAAAATATTTCTTCGGCGACTTCCTCTCAGCAGATTTCTGGCAAAAATTGTCATGAAAAGTTTCTGAAAAATCTGTCGTTCGGAATCGACTTTAAACTGTAGGTCCCGCCACTCATGTATAAAATTAACACACACAACACAAGTGGTGTGAGAAGCTAGGTCGTAATCCTGGCTAAAGCGTTCTAATGACCAATTATGTATTTTATGCATGTATGTGTAGTTCCACTTGTTTTCAGTTTTTTCTTGTTTATGCTTTTGGCTTGAAATTCCAAAAAGTGTGGCAGTTTTATGAGTGCATTTTCATTCTTGGGCCAGTGCTGTAAGTTAACAGGCCAGTGTTGTATGTTAACACACCAGTGTTGTACTTTAAATTATTCTTCTTTGGGTCCAGTTTTTTTATTCAGATGCTCTATAAGCAGAGGTGACCACCAATATTTGAATTTGTTAAAAACAAACGTATATTAAAAGGAAGTGTCCAGCCCCGAAACCTAAATAAATCGCATACTGGTGATTATAACTTAGCATATCTGATTTAATATATTCATAAGTATGATCATTTGCTTTTGAATTTGCTGTTGTTTAATATTTTTTTCTTTAATTTTTTTTTTTTATATTTAAAAACCAAACCCAAAAGGGTGACTGTCCACAGCACGCAAGTCACCTAAACTGGTATCACTTCTTGGTGTTTTTTCCTGTTTACTTGATTTATTATTTTCCACTTATTTTTTCTGCTAACCACAGGCTGATGTATCACTAGCAATGGTGATCTAGCTGATCTATAGTGTGGCTTCAAACAGGTTTAAGTGTAGCTTCAAACTCAATTGAATTCACGTACGTAGAGTATTTGTCTTTATTACCATTGAATACACAGAAATTTTAATAACATTTTTTCAAAGTATAAGTAGTTCTAGCGAAAATCCTGCTTTGCTGTGCTGAGTTTATTATTTTAAGTGGAATTGTAAAATCTGCGCGAAAGAATTTTTAATTTTCCATTTAAGAAAGAAATGAAATATTTGATTATGTCTTATGATTCTAATGACAAAATATTTTTATTTAAAAGATTTACAATCACTTTTTAATAGATATTCAATCATTTACAAAGCCATGAAATAACAAGGCAATGCATTGCGAAGCATGTCAATCATGCTTGAGAAGAAATAATAGTCATGTATTTATAAACACAGCTAGCTGGGTAAGGGGTTAACCCGCAAGTATTATTAAATATACAGTGAGCGTCAAAAGAAATTCTACATTAAAAAATACTGTTACGAAAATAGAATATCTAGATACTGATGTTTTTCTTTTACATCGCTTAACATTCAAATTATAAACAAAAGCTACAAAAACAAAACAATGCAGTAAACAAACCTGCTAATTATCGTACTGTTTAATACAACAAACACCAGCATAAAAAGGGTAAACAAGTAAACAAAAATACACGAACAACACTACAATAATAAATGTATACAACGATGTTTACATTTATAGAGATTTTGAGAAGGCAAAGTCGTGAACATTCATCAGGCTGTTTACTTTGCCATATAAAAGGCAAGCCATAGGGGCAACTGAGTGAGTAAAGTTCAGTCAGTCTTGTTTGAAGACGCGGTGTGTTTGAAGAAAGTAATCGTGGTTTGAAGATCTCCGTTACAAAGATCTGTCGAAGAATTGTCTAGTAATTGTTATTGTTTATGTAAATGTTATAAACAGAAGAATAACAAACAAAGCAATTGTTGTTGTTACATCAAGTTGTGAACAGTAGCACAAGGAATTGTGCGAACTATAAAGAAGTAACTAAACAAAATTTTATTTTTATTTTATGTACAATCGTCGAGTTCATATTTTAAACGCTTTTTAAAAGGTAAAAACGTAATAATACGTTAATAATTTACCGTTATCCATATTTTAAACTTGTTTCATTGATAGTTTTCGGACAATCTTCTTAAGTGATAAAAGTTGAGTTTGGTGATTGTTAGAATTTTATCCATAGTGTACAGTTTCTTTTGACGCTCACTGTATTTCTTATGAAACTATTTATGACCAAAATTTGGTGTCTATACGTGCGTTCAAGATACAAATGTCTCCATAGGGAGCATATTTTCCTGTTCATATTGTTTCTATTGGATAATGTTATCAGTTTTATTAATATTTTATATACTGTTAGTTGAGACCATAAGTGAATATAAGTGTTTCTGGTTCTGGTCATATACATAACAGTGTAGTATGTCTGTACATTTCCCTTGAGGCTTAATACTAATTTTTGTTTATCATACCCATCACAGCAATTTTATTTGCGTCCTTTCCTCCACTCAATGTTTGTATTTCGATGAATCCTTTACATTGTTGGATGAATGGATGACTAATATAGATAAGTAGGCAATGAAGTCTATGTTTTCATTGTGTTTTGTTTTTCATTTGTATTTTTCCTTTGATTTTCTGTTGTCGTTGCTGCTGTTATTTACATTTTTTACGCAAACATTGCTTATACTGTCTTTACTGAGCATATTGAACGCAAGGGAAAAATGTCTGTTCATAGTATAACGCACAATATATATGTGCGTGTGTGTGTGAATCAGAGATCAGCAATGAGTATTCAAAAAGATGAGTAGAATCGAATCATACTCATAATTTTTGAGACTTATACGCATTTATTCTTGTTTTAATATCATGGAACCTCTACTCATATTCAAAGTTCGAAGTACAAATATTCATACTTAAGAACACGTATGATATTGTTGAATTCGACTCTCCATGATTCAACATTTGCAAGAATCACAAAATAAGATGAATCGCGTACGAACAATAAAATACTTACTAGAAGGTTGTGTGTTTGCTATGCTGCTCTATCTTTTTTGCTTATGTGTCTGTATTGATAGTATTTGTAAATATCAAGCGATGGAAAATTTTTTATGTCATTGTGCAACTTGCATTATATCGAGTTCCCAATATTTTATGAATAATACTGTACCCGATTGCAGATCATACGCACATACATACAAAATTGTTCATTGAAATCCTTTAATTACGGTTACGATCTAGCATGTCACACCACTTATGTTGTGTACGTTTAATTGTATAAATGAATGATGGGACCTACAGTTTAAAACTGACTCTGAACAATAGATTTTTGAGAAATTTTTCATGGCAATTTTTTGCCAGAATTCTGCTGAGAGTAAAATCTGCTGAGAGACGTCTGACCTGACGCTTGAATCGTGGCCTCACGTCTAATAAGGCAACACAATACTTAGTACACTACGATGACTATTGCTTGTACAAAACATCCAAAGTGCTACAAGCTGTGTAAAAAAGCTTTTTGAAACCACATGTTGCCATGTGACTTGAAATATGTTGCTTAGTTTATTTTCATTTCGTTAAGAAGTTTAAGCTGTACTCCGACATAAGAATCTTAAAACCTTAAATTTGATTGAATAACTGCAAGAGTTCACTTATAAATGGCTTGTATGTTAGAGGACGTGTACAATAAAGACAAGTACAGTACCCGGAGGTCGAATTGATCCCTTGTACAAGTGGCTTGTAACCTACAAGTCTTTTCAATAACTTTAAGGCAATAATTCAATGCTTAACTGTTGTCTCGTAGTGTACTGAACTATTTTCTATTTTTTTTTTTTAAACCTAAACTGTTATTAATGTTTTTATAAGGCGAACTAAACGTGTTTTTTTAATTTTGAAATTCCTTTCAGTTATGCTATAAACACAATCAACGCAACGCAGCGAATGCAACAATCTCTCAATATTAAAATACATGGGTGCGTATGGAAGTAATTACTTTAAAGGCAGCATGACAATTTCTAATAAAGGGTAATTTCTATTTTTATACGCAGCAATGAGAGAATTACTGCTCACAGTGAGGGCCCTTTTATTGGCAATGCGATAATTAATGCTGTCAATACAATTTCACGCATGAAATAGGGGTTTTTAAAAATGCGGTGTATGGAATATAACGCAAAAAAATCTTTTTTTTCGATAAAGAACAGATGAAATGTTTATATTTATTGGTTTTGCTTATGCTTTTCTGCCGCTGTCCTTATACGCATGCATCTGCAATTATTTGAAGAATTGTTGTGCTTGCTGCGTTGCGTTTATTGTGTTTATAGCATTACATTCATAAGCATAAGACTTAATTTATTTCGTTTTTGAACAATTACTTAAAGTTTTAAAAGCGATAATTTTTTATTCATTGTTTTTAATAACAAACATTATATAAAAAATTTAATTTAGTATTAATTTTATCAACATCTCTATGTTTTTTCCTCTTTTTAGCATGTATTAGTCGTCGACAACACATCGCACTTTTAATTAGAACAGTACACCACAAAGACTACCTGTCACCAACAGAAGAGTTCAGCCCCATAACAATCACTGCTGCCACGAACTTTCAGCTCCATTTCGCCTGTATATTTGGATATCGGAATGCTTTGATTTACCAGCTAATGAGCCTCGTACAATAGTTACCTTTTTCTGGGCAATGAAAATGAACAGCAGTACACTCAAGTAGATATGGTGGCAGAGTTAGTAAGTGAGAGTTATAGCGCCAAATTTACTATGGCCAGATCATTTCACTACCCTACGCTATAAGCCATTTTACCATTCCATTTTACTTTTCGTTTTATGTATAATATTATTACAGAAATAAATAAGAAATAAATAAAGAATTTAAAAAAGATTGTGTGGTTTTTATTGTAATCGAAGTTAGATTTTGTTGCTGATAAATTATTTAAAAGCTGATTGTAATAGTAGGTCGCCGTAGTCTAGTAGGTGGTCTATTGGCTTATTAGACATGAGGCTATGCTTCAAACCCCAGACCAAACATCTCCAACAAAACGATATATGAAGAAATAAATTTTCAGCGACTAGATTTCTGGCAAAAACTCGGAGAGTAAAAAAAAATTGCCATGACAAAGTCTCTTAAAAATCTCTGTCGTTTGGAGTTTACTTTAAATTGTAGGTCCCACCATTTGTGTGGAAAGTAACACACACAACATAAGTGGTATGAGGAGCTCGATCGTAATCCTGACTGAAGGGTTATTGACAATTATGTATGTATTTAATGATTTTATAAAAATTGGAAATACTTGATATATTATTTAGATTTGTCATCCTAGACGTATGAGTTACATGCGATTTAATTACGCATTTAATTATTATTACTCATACGCTGTGGGGGTGACACCCAGAGAAAATTAAATTCATTTAACCTGCATACCCGGTTATGTTTTGAATTTTTAAAGTTCTGTAACTCCGAAAGTAGTTTTCATATCTTTTCTGTTTTGTTTCATAAATTTCTATCTAACATGTTGAAGTTTGAAGAAAATTTATCAAATCATTTTCTCATATCTACATTAACAGCTGCATACCTAGGTATGGATATTGAAAACGAATAACAATAAAATTATACATACGTAACACATACATCTAGCTTTTCACATCACTTATGTTAGGTTAGGTTAGAGTGGTAGCTTTAACTACCAAAGCATAAGTAAGCGCAGTCCCTATACTGACTGAATTCCATCAAACTCATCGATTAAGTTAGTCAGAGCATGGGTTGTATACCACTTATGTTCTGTGTATTAATTTGATCTATGAGCGGCAGGACCTACAGTTTAAAGTCAATTCTGAAATATAGAAATCTGCTGAAAAGAAGTTGCTAAAGAAATATTTTTCGTATTTCGTTTAGTTGCAGATATTGGACCTGGGGTTTGATCCATAAGATGTGAGGGTTTCCAATAAATTAAAATATTGTTACGAAAATGGAAATGCGGATTTGCTTTCACATCATTAAAATTGTAAACAAAAGCTACAAAAACAAAAACAATTAACTTGTTTACATGATAAATAAGTAAACAAAAAAATATCAACAAAAAACTATTATAAAAAGTGGATAAGCAAGTAAAAAAGTAAACAGATAGGCAACAACAACACTGCAAGGACAAATGTAAACAAAATACAGAAACAACAATAACGTAAACAACATGTTTACATTTATAGAGATTTCGAGAAGGCGAAGTCATGCTCCTTCAAGAGCATCCTGCGGTATAAAAGGCAAGACAAAGCAGGCAACGGAGTCAGTAAAAATTCAGTCAGTCTTGTGTGAAGACGCGGTGTTGGGAAAAAGTAATCTTGGTTTGAAGATCTCTGTTATAAAGATCTATCCAACAAATTGACTAGTAGTTGTTATTGCTTACGCGAAAGAGTGCAACAAAGCAATTGTTGTTGTTTACATCAAGTTGTGAACAGTGGTGCACAGAATTGTGCGAACAATAAAGAAGTTAATTAAAACTGAACATAAATTTATTTTTATTTGCAATCTACGAGGTCATATTTTAAACGTTTTAGATGGCAAAAACGTAACAATATTATGAGCACAAAATCTAACAGTATGTGGTGATAAGACGGACTAAATCGTTCCGGCTTTGCTAAAATAGCCTCTTTCACTTTCATATCTTCCGTTTCTTTTTTCAGGTTATAATCTGGTAAATGGATTTATTCAACGTCGCAATAATCTAGATTTACGTCAGCTTCGCATTCCTCTGTAACACTTTTAAACGAAAATTGTTTCATCATCACTGTTACCTTCTTGTAACTCTTTACAGTCTTTGCCGAGTATACTCTTGTTCCTTATCATCAATTAAAAGCCCTTATTTGTCACGCTGAATCACAATATCTCACAATATCACAATATTTTTCAAGTTAAATTTTTATTTTTTAACACTCTAATCAGTTTCATCAAACACGAGCAACTAACCAGTGTTTGCTAAAAATCTGAAGTAATTTCCACCAATTTTTTACAGTGTCAGCTTAATTTGGCTTCTTATCAGTCAATTTTTTCATCTGCTGCTCATCGAGAGATGAGAAAAACTTTTTAAATCGAAAAATAAACGTCAGTACGAAACTACAACATAAGCATTAAATGTTAGTCTTGACCTTTTATTTCTTATGTACAGGAGTTTATATATTTCTTCCAAGAAATTGTTGTTACTGATTGACTGACATTGACTGTTTCAGTTGAGATTTTTCTTTTTTGACGTTGAAAATGGTTTCCATGGCAAGCAATTATTGTTGTTGTACTATGATGAAAACTAAAGTTAAAGGGGAAAGGCAGTCCTTAATTGCCATCGACAGTTCAATTATTTTGATCTTGTGATTTACCAGTAAGACTAACACTAAAGAATGAAAATTGTATATAATGAAATAAAGCCGGGTCTTTTATAAAGGGTTTACTATATTTTATTGTAAATAAAACTAAGTGTGTTGTGTGTGGTAGCATTGAAAGTTATTATTTGTTTGTAAGACCTCCTGACGCCATTATGTGTGGAATATGATAACATTGTTCAATTGTCCGCCATGGCTTCTCTAAGTAAAGTGCATACAAAATATCAAATTTTCCTTGACTCTGGCATATAAAACAGACTGAATTTCAATGATGGCATGTGTTACATTGGCTTTAAGGGCCTCTTTTATTTGTAGCATATTCGCTACACCAGCGACTTAAGAAACCTCCACAAGAAAATGTGTAAATGGGCAAGTCGTCTACGTGTGATGCCTATGATTTCAAATCGCACGAACATATATTCATACGTACATAATTGGTCATTACAATCCAGGATTACGACATAGCTTCGCTCACCACTTATGCCAAAGTCTGTTAATTTTATCAGCGAGTGGCGGTACTTATAGTTTAAAGTCGACTCTGAATGCCAGATTTTTAAGAGACTTTCATAGCAATTTTATTTACTCTCATAGTTCTTGTCAGAAGCCTGTTGAGTGGAAGTTGCCGTAGAAATATTTTCTCATATTAGGGTTTTTGGAGATGTCTGAACCATGGCCCCACTAGACTACGGCAGCTAGAATTAATAACATCACCTCAGAATTTCCATATGAGTTCCCGTAAAGCACAATGCTCGCATAGAATATGTTTTAAAGTCCCTTCTCTGTCATCAAGTCATGCCATTTAAGGCTTTTTAATGTCATTTTAATATCGTCTTAGAGAATAAAGACTTTAACTTATGCAGGAGGTGGTGGTGATTGAAATCTTAGTACCTGCCCTGGCCAGATCATCAACAATGCAAATTCCAACTATATCAGTCTGATTTGGAACCCATGTAAGACTTGGCTTTCAATGATTCAAAATTTCCTTGAGAAATCCAAATATTTTAGGGACTTAATCGCAGCCTGGCTATTCGAGTAAGTCAAGAAATTTTTATTGAAAATCCTGCCACACAACAAGCATTGTGACGCTGTTAGAATGACTATGGTCTTCGCTTGGGAAACATTGCAGGCAACCTATAGGAAAGTTTAATATCAGAACCTGTAATATTGCTAGGAAAATGGAAAAATCTAGATACTAGTGTTTTGTTTTTACATTGTTTAACCTTAAAATAATAAACAAAAGCTACAAAAACAATAAACTTGTTTATAAATTATCGCAATGCATAATATAAAAACAAACACCAGCATAAAAAAATGATAAACAAATAAATAAAAAAATACCAACAAACATTACAAGAACAAACGTAAACAAAACATACAAACAACAATAAAGAAACAACGATGCTTACATTTATAGAGATCTCGAGAAGAAGGCGAATGTTCAAGAACATTCATCAGACTGTTTACGTTGCCATATAAAAGGCAAGACAAAGCAGGCAACGAAGTTAGTAAAAGTTCAGTCAGTCTTTTGTGAAGACACGATGTGTTTGAAGAGAGTAATCGTGGTTTGAAGATCTCCGTTACAAAGGTCTATAGAACAGCTGACTAGTAATTGTTATTGTTTATGCAAAGAGTGTAAACAAAGCAATTGTTGTTGTTTACATCAAGTTGTATACAGTGGCACACAGGATTGTGCGAACAATAAAGAATTTTAATTAAAACTAAACACAAATTTATTTTTATTTTATTTGAAATCTACGAGCTCATATTTTAAACATTTTTAAAAGGTAAAAACGTAACAATATATTCCATGTCATGTGGTATAAACCTTGATGGTTCTATTGCGAGCCTCCAAATTTTCAGACCAGAAACCTTTAGTTGGTATTCTAAAGTCATATGTTCTATTCAGAAAGTTATAAGCAAACTATACAGCGACGTGGATGTGTTTATGTATTCCTTAAATAGCAACATATTCATAAAGCAGCTTGCCTTAGTAGACAAGCTGACTGCCTGCGTACTCTGTCAATGTGTGAATTTAAAATTTTATTCAGGCTCGTGCATTTCAGGTCATTCAGTATATCTAGAGCACATCGAAATTTAGTGCACTTGTTGTCGATTTCAATTCTCCGTATTTATTTTTATTCCTTTATTTCTACATTTAAAACTAGATTATGCTGTTCAACTAAAGCATATTACAGTGGAGCGTCCATTAGAAAATTATACTCCAACGGTTATATTATTTTGCAGCGCAACTCTTTTAAAAATTCACACTTTGTTGTTGTCGTACGTGATAATTACAAAGAAATTGTTAGAAATTGCTACAGTTACTGCTTGCTACCATTTCTGGCATATGACTTATGTAACAAACATCTCCTACGTGCCAGTCAATGAGGTACTTCTACGCAAAGCAAACTAAAACCTGAAGAAACGCAGCAGTAGCAGCGTTATCTAACAACAACAACAACAAACATCATTATTTTAAATGAGAGAAAACCCACTCAATAATTGTGAATATTAAAGCGGTGACGCTTATGGTTTAAGTAATCGACTACCATTCATTTGCATAAATTCCTGAGAGTTGAAGTTGAAGTGAAGACGATAATGATGAGGTTTGTTTTTGTATGCAATGTAAAGTAATGAAACAACAGGCAAAGGAGATTTACTCCTACATGGCAAATCAAGCTTTTTAATTGCTGAAAAGCAATCCTTTCCAAATACATCACTGACCTCAAGACCTGTCACTCTAGTTACTACAGTCCTTAGTCCTACAGAACCCTATTCAGTCTGCCTTAATGTTATTGGAAAGCCTTGTAGGGTATCGCGGCAATTACGCGGCAGTTCTAAGTGAAATTTTGTAGTCATTAAAACCAATTTAAGGTTTCAAAATTCTTATTACTAAGCACAGCGAAAACTTCTTACGGAAATGGAGAGCAACTGAGCAACACATTTCAAGGCACTGCTTACAGGTTGCAGGTTATTTCTGCCTAAAAATTTATTCCAATTGTAAGGAGTGCTCTTGGGTTTGGTTAGTGGCAAGGTTATGATAGTAAAAAATACAATAGAGGAGGCAAGCAATATGTGGTTTCAAAGAGCCGGCGCTACGTGATACACTGCTAATACAACTTTGCATGCTTTGTAGTCGTCGTAGTCTAGTAAGTATTGTGTGGTTTCAGTACGTCCCACACAGCTTATGGCACTTTTAATGCTCTGTACTAGTGATAGTCGCCGTAGTCTAATAAATATTGTGCAGGCATATTAAATGTTAAGCCACGGTTCAAACCCCAGGTCAGACATCTCCAACAAACCGAAATATGAGAAAATATTTCTACGGCGATTTCCACTCAGCAATCTTCTGGCAAAAACTCTGTGAATCAAATAAAATTGCCATGAAAAGGTTCTCAAAACAAAATTTAATTAGAATTCTTAATTATTCGCACAAGTCTGTGTGCCGTGGTCTAGTAGGTAGGACGTTGGCTTATAAGACGTGAGGCCTCGGTTCAAACTCCAGCTCAGGCATTTCCAACTGAAGGAAGTATGAACAAATATTTTTTCGGCGACTTCCTCTGGCAAAAACCCTGATATTAAATAAAATTGCCATGAAAAGTTTCTCAAAAATCTGTTGTTCGGAGTCGACTTTAAACTGTAGGTCCTGCCACTCATGTATAAAATTTAACGCACACAACAAAATTGGTGTGAGAAACTATGTCGTAATCCTGGCTAAAGAGTTGTAATGCCCAATTAAGTATTATGTATGTATGTATTATGTGTGCAACTGTTCAGAACTTGATGTAAACAACAACAATTGCTTTTCTTTGTAAAGGAGATCTTCAAACCACGATTACTCTCTTCAAACGCACCGCGTCTTTACACAAGGCTGTCTGTAGTTCACTAACTCATTCACCTGCTTTTCCTTGCCTTTTATATGGCAAACTAAACAGTCTGATAAATGTTCTTGAAGGCAAATATTTGTGACTTCTTCGTCTTCTCGAAATCTCTATAAATGTAAAAATCATTGTCTACAGTCATTATTGTTGTTTCTGTATTTTGTTTACATTTAGTCTTGTAGTGTTGGTTGTTGCATTTTTGTTTACTTGTTTACCATTTTGTTTATACTGGTGTTTGTTGTTATATTAAGCAAATCGATAATTTGTAGACAGGTTTGTTTACTGTATTGTTTTTTTTTTTTGTAGCTTTTGTTTATAATTTTAATGTTAAGCGATGTAAAAGCAACACATTAGTATCTAGATTTTTCATTTTCGTAACAATATCTTTTCCAAAATCACGACTGAGATCTTCGAACTCCATACGGAGTCATTTTGGATTTCTACGTAACCACCGTGTAACAAATAAGGTTCGTTGTTGAAGGGACTGTTGTTTGAAAAATCAGCAGTGAAGGCCTTGTTGCTATGGCTCTCAAGCAACACAACTACAATGGAGGTGTGAGAAACAATTTTTTTGTTTTAAAAATTATTATTTTTTTACTATAATTCTATGGTTTTAAATACATAAATTCGAATACTTTTGTTTTAAAACATTTTAATTTTTCTCTTCTGATATGATCGAAAAATTAAATGAAATTGTAATTGACTTGAAAATGTTTGTTTGAATGACAGGAACTGTTATAAGTTATGAAATGTTAAATGTTTGCAAACAAAGCCAAATAAACTGACAAACAAAATTTGCATGAAATCATATTCACATACGCATTGCAATTTTTAGTGCAACAAAAATCAACCGCAGGCAGGGCAAAACTTAGCAAATGAAACGTTTTATCAGACAACTGAAAAGGTTTTTTTCTGTGTTTTATTTAGACTGGCTGTAGGACTGCCACATGTTTGAGTATAAGAGTGCTGGGTAGGTGTTCCCGTATCTGCATTGCGGTAGAGCGAATTACAATTTTAAAAATATCAAAAAAAAAAACAAAATAAAATACTTGCAGTAATTATAAGTACAAACAATATGTTGTGAGATATCATAAGAATATTTTATGCGTTAGTAAAACCTATTGATGCCATTGTATGAGGAATATTATAGCCTTCACACCCTCTAGGTGGAGCGCATTAGAAATGTCGAATTTTCCATGTCTGTGGCTCATAAATCACTCTGAATTTGACCGATGGCATTGGTTATATTTGCTCTGAGGACCTGCCTGGTTTGCGACTTATTCGAATATATATGCGACATAAGAAAACTCCACGAGAAAACTTTCAAATGAGGTCATATGGCATGATGTTGGAGGCCAGTTCACATTACCTTGCTTTTTGCCGAATATGTCATATGACATGTACTGTTGCAACCACATGTGTTTGGTGTCCAGGTCATACCATGCAGACCAAAAGTTAATAATCATTCATCTATAGTGCTTGCCGTGAAAGTTATGGCCTGGCAAATATTGCTCGCAAAGAATATTGTTACGAAAATGGAAACGGTGTAACATCGTTTAACATTAAAATGAGCAAAATCTACACAAACAAATACAACGAACTTGTTACAAGTAAATCAACAACATCAGTATGAAAGAAAATGGGATAGACAAGTAAGCGAGAACGCAACAACAAGTAATGTGTACAAAATACACAAACAACAATGAAGTTGCGATACAGTTCTCGAGAAAGCGAAATCACGAACGTTCGACTTCAAGAACCTTCATCAGACCGTTTACGTGGGCATATAAAAAGGCAAGACAAAACAGGCAATGAGTAGTAAGAATTCCGTCAGTCTTGCGTGAAGACGCGTTGCGTGTGAAAAGAACAGTCGTGGTGTGAGGATCGCCGTTGTAAAGTTCTACCGAACAGTTGTTATGTCCTGGTCACGTAACGTACGTAGCCTTAAAAACGTTTGTTTAGTTATAGAAGCGTTCAAAACGGAACATATGGCAACGAAGAATGTAAATAAAAACGAAACACAAAGCAACACACAAACGAACACAACACAATGCAAAGAAGTTGGTATGCAGACTCATTATCAGTGTTGCCGTTTTTTGTTCAATGTGTAGATTTTTCCGGATTTGGTTATTATTTTTCTTATAAAAATAGCTTTTGTTTTGTTTGTTAAAATTAATTAATTAGTAAGACTTTAACATTATTTTGTTATTTTTTGTTTCTTTTTTTCTCAATCATAATTTAAATTTGAAAAAAATAAAATAAAAAAACTGCGAATTTAATTTTGGTCATACTTTTCCTTATTTGGT
Source organism: Sarcophaga subvicina (assembly GCA_936449025.2). Classification (NCBI taxonomy): domain Eukaryota; kingdom Metazoa; phylum Arthropoda; class Insecta; order Diptera; family Sarcophagidae; genus Sarcophaga; species Sarcophaga subvicina. Next base: position 80,147,255 of record OW388084.2, read on the forward strand.
GATTTTTTCACAAATGTTGGTTACAATATTTTTTTTTTCGTGGCAACACTGCTCATCATCTCTCATGTTCAAATGCCACGTAAAAACGTGAGAGAATTCTGTTTTATACAGATCGTTCCGTTTTGCTAACGAGAGAGAACGTTTCGGTAATCGTTTACATTGTTTTCCATATGCTAAAAAGAGAACGTTCGCTACGGTACGTTACGTTACATGTGGGTAACTACAGCATTGGTCCTTACGCTAGCAGAAGTGTAAAGAAGAATAACGAACTAAGTAAATTGTTGTTGTAACATAAAGTTGTGAATAGCGGCACATAAAATAGTGCGAATAATAAAAAATTTATCTAAAACTATACACAAATTTCTTTTTATTTTGTTTGCAATCTACGAACTCATACATATTTTAAACGTTTTAAAAAAGGCAAAAACGCGTCAGTGTCAACCTATACTTATTTAATTGATTATTACATCCCTTCAGTCAAGATTACGACCGAGTTTCTCACACCACTTATGTTGTGTGTATTCACTTTATCTATAAGCAGTGAGGCCTACAGTTTATTTTCGCCGCTGGAGGACAGATTTTTGAGAGAGTTTTCTTGAAATTTGTATTTTACTTTCAGAGTTTTTTCTTGTATAACAAACATACAGGTTTGCTCAGATGTTGGGTAATTGTTTTGTCCATTATTTTGCATATAAAAAATTCATTTAAATTACGTTCACACCTTTTTAATTTACATCAGACACAAACTGTCATCCACATAGCACACGTTTCCTATGTGCTAACTTCACACAGTTGTTGTCGCTATAAAAAATGTCCAAAGACTTGTAAGTCTTTGTAAATTAGCTGGTGTCTAGCATTTGGGTTTTCAAGACAAAACCTGTAATAGGAGAAGGCAATTTTTAATTAATGCCTTGGCTAGCGGCAGCTGACAACTCAATTTATTTCTTTAATGGCAAACAATATTTCACTCTTCAATTTTAGCACCACTTTTATAGGCAACTGCACTAAGCATTAAGACATAAAACTTGACCATTTCGAAAATAAAAGATGGGACAGTATCCTTTGTAAACGATTATTTTGGTTATTAATTGAACTTGCGATTGGTATTTACATGTTAGTATCGATTTAGTAGACTACATGGGACAAATAAAGAGGTTGCTGTCTGATAAAAAATGTTGTCTACAGTTGTCTACTTCAAGCCTATAAAAGCCGAAATAAATTGTAATAAACTGTAATAATTCATTATGATATTTTCGATGCTTCACATGGGATACCATTCCATAAATTCGAAATTTTTTAATACTCATAATAAAGATGAACGTAAAAAGCCTACATGCAGAGGCGGTCAGTAAATAAATTCAATTACATTTCAACACAAATCAATCAGCGAATATGGAAAATTTTATAAATTTAAAGTGCAAATAAGATAAGGAAGAGAAATTGAAAATTTCATAAGTATGCCAGTATGGCCTAACATATCACTTTCCAAGTCACCGTAGTCTATCATATCTTGCAGTTATTCAATCCCCATTTAAGGTTTAAAGAATCTCATGACTAAGCACAGCAAAAACTTCTTAACAAAACGGAAAGAAACTGAAAAACATATTTCAAGGCACTGCTAGCAGGTTGCTAGTTAGGAGAACATTGCCGACTAAAAATTTGTTTCAATTGCTATTTGGATTGGTTAGTGCCAAGGTTACGATATCTAAACTTATGATAGAGGAGGCAAACTGGTGATCGAGCGACATGTAGTTTCAAAAAAATTATGCTAAGTACGTGCTAATTTGAATGCCACTTTAAATGCTCTCTACAAGCGAAAGTCGCCGTAGTCTAGTTAGTATTGTGTTGGCTTATTACACGTCAGGTCATGCTTCAACCCCAGACGAGACTTCTCGATCTAAACGAAATATGAAAAAATATATCTTCAGCGACTTCCCTCCTCTCAGCAGATTTCTGGCAAAAACTCTTAGCGTTAAATAAAATTGTCATGAAAAGTTTTTCAAAAAATCTGTTGTACGAAGTCGAGTTTAAACTGTAGGTTCCGCAAGTATAAAATTAACACATGAGAGAAGCTTGATTGTAATCCAGACTAAAGGGTTGTAATGACCAGACTGTCTCAAACTGCATTCACTGTGTCAAACAGTACGAACACGATGGCCAGTTCACATAAAATGAGATAAACCCCGGGGGATATGCTGTCCATGTCAATTTTTGTTTTTGGCGGAATACTGAAGAGAGGAAAGCGCCAAACGAAATCGAAATCAGCATGTGTATGAACCACAAGCTCTCGTCTAGTAAGCCAAGACACTAACTACTAGACTACGACGACTTTCATAACCAGGAATAAGGAATGTCGATATCTTACTGAGGAGCTCCTTAATAAGAGCTTGGATACTAACCAAGTGACGTTTTGTGGCATCTAAGGCGAAGCACGATTATTTAATCCGTTAGGGAAGTAATCTTGATTTTATTTAGGGTGGACAAACTCACAAAGGCAATATTGACTCCTTGTCATATTTATATTTTTTTTTTTTGTACTACCAACACTCAGGGTATGGCCTACACTAATGCAGTACATTGTGTTGGAACTAGAAAAATGTGATATGACAAGGAAGAATGCTGAGAGGAAGTCTCGGAAAAAATATTCAAATTTCGTTTTGTTCAAGATGTCTAAGCTTGGGTATGAACCACTAGCTCTATTCTTGTAAGCCAAGACACTACCTACTAGACTACGACGACTTTGATAATGAGGAATATGGAGAGATAATGCTGATAACTTACTGATGAGTGGGATGTTGCATATTCTTAATAAGAGCTTGAATACTAACCATCCGACATTTTTCAACATAAAAGAGGAAGAATGATTATTTAACCCATTAGAAAGGCAATGTAAGTTGTATTTAGGGCGGACAAAATCTCACAAACAATATTGACTCATATTGTAAAAAAAAATTTCTTTTGTACGAACAACACTCGCATGTAGTGTATTGTGTCGCAACTAGAAAAATCCGATAGGAAAGACCTCTACAGGAAGGGAGTTCTACATACGAATATACTGACCAGAGATCACCAATGAATCGTTTTTTCGCTACTCTTAAGCACTCAACAATATTCAAATTTAACTACTCTGATTCATTCATACTCACTACAACGTTGATTTATAAGTACAGGTTGCAATGAGTATGCGTACAACGTTGACATCAAACTGATACCATTCGAAATATGTTTCATTCATAAGCCTACTTATTTAGATTCATAACTTTACTTATAATTCTTCTAAATGATTCGAGTAACTCTAATCATTCATCAAAATGAGTACAGTCTTAGTTGTTGTTGCATTTACAAAAAAAGAAAAAAGACTCATAGCCAAAAAAGACAGAGCAGCAAGCAGACCAAACACACAACCTTTTAGTGAATATTTTAGTGTTCGTACGCAAATAATACTTATTTTGTGATTATTTTAAATGTTGAGTAATGGAGAGTCGAAATCAGCAACATCATATGTGTTGTTAAGTATGAATATGATGAGTACTTCAAACTTTGAATATGAGTAGAGGTTCCATGATAATAAAATAAGTATGAATGAAAGTATCAAAAATTATGAGTATGATACGATTTTACTCATCTTTTTGAATAATCATTGCTAATCTCTGATCTCGATTAAAGAACGAAATTAGTCCGTAATGCTGTGTGCGGTGCAATGGCGATGCACTGGCCCACACACCACAAACGGATGGATACGGCGAGAAAGACAAATACATAATACTCGAGAACAAGTTTCCTTATATCGTTCGAACAAAATCCGTTGGTGCAGCGATAGAATAGTGAAACACAAGCCCCATTGCGTCGATGATCCAATGAATCAATACAGTTGGATACCATACCGTCATTAATGAGCACCTTCGCCCTGTACTCTATAAGTGGCGTTAATATATAAGGAGATCAGATCAGATCAGATGAAGTGAAGTATTTCTTGCACTGTCTTAAGAATAGCGAACATCGCACTGAATTTTCATGTCCACAATATCAAGAGCTACTGACTGTTACATCTATTGGAAAAATAATTTGTTGTTCCATCACAATGAAACTCTTTTATACACAACAACGACAACTCATTTCAATATTTTAAAATCATAGTTGTACCACGAAAATAATTTCATTAAAAATGTGTTTTAAATTAGCACCATTTGGCCAAGCAACCATATTCCCCAAAGCGTAGTAAGCATTGAACAAAAATATTTTGTTTAAAATGAGCAAAAACTTAGAAATTCACTGGAATTATAATTACAGGCCAAAAAAGTCTCCTCTAGAGACTAGCGATTGAAATCAAGAAAAATAATTTGCCAAAAAGGAAACTGAACTGAAAGGAATGAAAAGACTACTGCATAGAGAAGTAATTTCACCAAAAATTTTACGGAGTATTAGAATTAGAATCACTCAGGGGAAAAAGCTGTGAAACTGTTGCTTTTTTTTGGCAAACTGCAGAAGACAAAGAAGAGTTTATAGCAGCAATATAATCAGGTCACTCACTGCTAAATGAAAAGATTTAATGAAAATCAAATCGGCAAGAAGACAAAGAGGAAAATTGTAGAATGAAAGAGAAATGGAAATGGGAATCGTTTTAATAGAGAAACAAAGTAAATGCCAACAAGCAATGGGAATATATTGTATCATGATAATCTGTATGCTGGGTAGAAAATAATAGTGAATACCCATAAAGAAAAAGAAAAAGGACACTAAGAAACTTTTCGCTCGCATAAATACTCCGTTTATTTCATTGGAGTTTTGTAAATATCTGCCAGGATAAGCATTTAAGTTATAATTTTAAAGGAAAGGAGAGTTAAAAGAAAGTTTTCTCAGAAACTTTTTACCTAAAGAAACAGTTTTTAAGGCGATTTTCAAATGTGGTTTTAAACCTGGCCAATTTGAAGTCATCCAATATAGAGGAAACACACAACAAAACAATTTAAACCTTAAAAGGCCAATCAAAAAGGCAACAAAACCTTGAGAGAACAGCAGGTATTCGGAATTGAGACGCCAAATGTTTTGAAGAAAATTATGACAAAGATTGTATAGAATTGGTGAGAAGGTCGTTGTAGTCTAATAGATAGGGACCAGAAATCAGCAATAAGTACACGAGTGGAATCGAATTATGATCATAATTTCTGAAACTTATACGCATTCATACTGATTTTAATATGTGTCATGGAACTTCTACTCATATTCAAAGTTTGAAGTACTCATCATATTCGTACTTAACAATACGTATGATGTTGTTGATTTCGACTCTCCATAACTCAACACTTACAAGAATCAAAAAAAAAGAAAGAGTCGCGTACGAACACTAAAATACTCACTAAAAGGTTGTGTGTTTGCTTTGCTTGCTGATCTGTCTTTTTTGCTTATGTGTCCTTTTACTTTTTTTTTGTAAATGCAACAACAACTAAGACTGTAAATTTTGATGTATGATGATGAGTCACTCGAATCATTTATGAGTATTATAAGTATTTTTCTAAAGTTATGAATCTAAATGAGTAGGCTTATGAATCAAACATATTTCGAATGGTAAGAGTTTGATGTCAACGTTGTATGCATACTCATTGCAATATTGTAGTGAGTACGAATGAATCAGAATAGTTAAATTTCAATATTGTTGACTCACATATATTCAGAATTTCATGAGTGCTTATGAGTAGCGAAAAACGATTCATTGCTGATCTCTGGTAAGGACTTAGCTTCTTAAACAAGAGCCCGTGCTTCAAAACTCAGCAGAGACATCTCAAACAAAATTAAATTTGAAAGAATATTTGTACGGCGACTTCCGCGTACAGTCTTCTGGCAAAAACGGTGAAAGTAAATAAAATTGCCTTGAAAAACTTCTCAAAAATCTATAAATCGGAGACAATTTTAAACTGCAGGTACAGCCACTCGTGTATAAAAGATACGCACACAACATGGGTAGTGTAAGAAGCTAAGTCATAAACCTGGAAAAGGGAAGATAAAGAAAAAGCAAACAAAAAATCTCAACAATCATGCGTTCTAATGAGTGAAATCGTCGTAATCTAGTAGGTAGTGCGTTGGCTTGTTAGACGTGAGACCACGGTTCAAACCACATGTCAGATACCTCCAATTAAGCGAAATATGAACAAATTACTTCGGTGACCTCCTTCCAGCGGATTTTTGGCAAAAAATGTACGGCCCGCCACTAATGTATACAAATTAATGTCAACCACATAAGTGTTCTGAAAGACTAGGTCGTAATCCTGACTGAAGGGTTGTAATGACCAAAAATGTATGTATGTATGTATATAGCAAATTCAGTCATTTGCTAGATAGGTATAGAAAAACGAGCTAGACCCACATATATCTGGAGAACGCAATCGGAATACGTATACCCAGAAACATATCAGAAATTGCAGGCTCTGTACTAGTCTTGGCCTACTCGCCAGCAATGCAATTCTAGCGATATTTCTATATTCTGGTACCCAAATAGGTGTTATCTATTAGGCTTAGGTTGGAGGAAGTGTACTTGTCAAATGAGGAAATCAAAAGATTTTCAGGGAAAATCCTGCCACACAACAAGCATTGTGCCGCTTACAAAATTACCATGACTTCTGCTTCGAAAACATTGTAGTGGTTAGATAGCGTAAAAAAAAGTTTAATATGGGAACCTTTTTACTGAGTTTCAACTATATAAGACCACTGTAGAAATTCGATTCATTCTAAAAAGCCTGAAAGGTTAACCCCTCGACAGTTGTCCATTGATGTAGCCAACGAATGTAGATGTCTTTTGTGTTTTCCTTGTACCTTATATGTAATGGGGCCCGTTATATTTCGTCTCATAGCCGAATTGGCTTCTTAAGCCTCTGTCCAGACCTAAAAACAAAATTCTCTTATACTGCTTAGTTTACTTTTTTTCAATACAACTTTAAAATCCTTATTTAATTATTATTTAAACCAATACCATGAACAGGGTTATCAATTATTAAAACAAAAAAATATTAAAAAAAATCGCCCATAATCGCTGAAATAGACACTAAATTGATGACAAAAATATTGTGACAGCCAGTGCCTTAAAGACATCTCTTTCAAGTGTGAACATCACGTACATTCATCATGTATATTCAATCACTCACTTACTCACTCACTCACTCATGTGTTCGTTTATTTACTCAGTGACACATACATACATAAATAAATGTGAATAGACAGTTAGGACAGACGTTTTTGGAAAATTTACACATGAATACATTATTCAAATGGGGAAAACCATGCAACATTTAACAGTCGCAAGTCAAGTTGTCATATGACATGGATTATTTCCACGACAACGTCTTGTGCTACAAGTTCTCATCAATGTGTCGACATTACGACAATGTGGACATAGTGGTGGTGATGGGAATGGTGACAGTGATGCGTAGTAGTTATTAAAAACATAATTTGTAGGACAACTTCAATTTGTATATACGCAACCGTAGGCTTAATCACATTGTTACGAAAATGGAAATGGTGTTACATCGTCTAACATTAAAATGATAAACAAAAAGTTGCAAACACAAAAACAATGGACTTGTTTACATGATCAACAAATAAACAAAAATATAACAACAACATCAGTATAAAAAAGGGATAAACAAGTAAACAAACAGGCAACGACAAATGTAAACAAAATACACAACCAACAATAACGTACACAACATGTTTAAATTTATAGAGATTTCGCGAAGTCATTCAAGAGCATTCATCAGACTGTTTACCCTGCGATATAAAAGCCAAGACAAAGCAGGCAACGGAGTCAGTAAAAATTCAGACAGTCTTGTTTAAAGACGCATTGCGTGTGAAGAGAATAATCGTGGTTTTAAGATCACCGTTACGAAGATCTGTCGAACAATTGTTAGTGTCTACGCAAAAGAGTGTAAAGAAGAATAACAAAGATAGTAACTTGTTGTTGTTTACATCAAGTTGTAAACAGTGGCACACAGAATTGTGCGATTAATAAAGAATTTTAATTAAAACTAAACACAAATTTATTTTAATTTTATTTGCAATCTACGAACTCATATTTTAAACGTTTGTAAAAGGATGAAAACGTAACAATATATTTATGCATCTACTGGTCATCAAATATTTCCTGTTTTTACATTCCACTAAAACAAAGTGTGTGTTTAAAATATCAACGAAATTTTTTCATTCATTTGAAAGACCTATTGATGCCATTATGTGTGTAATATAACATCGTTAGCTTATTTGGCGTAAGGCCACGGTTCTAAACTAAGAACAAAGCGAAATTTTAAAAATATTTCTTTGGCAACTTCCTCTCAGCAAATTTCTGGCAAAAATTCTGAGAGTAAATAAAGAAAATTGCCATGAAAATGTTTCTCCAAAAATCAGTCATTAGAGTCGACTTTAAACTGTAGGTCCCACAACTCATATATAAAATTCATACACACAACATAAGTGCTGTGTGAAGCTAGGTTATAATCCTGACTGAAGTGTTGTAATGATCAATTATAACATTGTTGAAATGTTTGCACACAGTTTTTATGAGTGTGGCGCATCTAAAATGTTCAATTTTCTGTGAATCTGACGCATAAATCAAACCAAATTTGAACGAAGTTATGGGTGATGTTTCCTAACTGGGTCAAATCACACGATCTCGGTGGCCATCATCACATCAACATTACGTGAGATGATCATGCGAGTTGTTAAAACAACATGTTGGTGTCCATTGTACAATTCAGATCCAAAAAAGTTAGTAATAATCGCCGTTTAGTGCTCGTTGTTAAATGGATGCAGCCTAAAATCCATACCAAAAAATGACATTTTCTCATGTGAATTGTCTCGACCATGTGGCACGTAGCGTCGACCTTTTTTTTTAGCCGTTGACAATTAAGGGCTAGCCAAAGACGTTCTCAAGGAGATATCGAATTCATTAAAAATTTTGTTCTATAGCTTTAGGCAGAATGCCTTCTTTAGTGATACCAAATACACCTCTAAGGGCCATTATTACAACTTGCTGTTAACTAAAAAGAGGATTTTAATGGGCAGATAAATTGTTTTTCATTACTATAAGTGCACAATAAGGTAGAAGTGAGCGTTAAGCTAAAGGGAGGATCATCCTACTGGTAACTCTTAAAGTTAAGTTTATGTTTAAAAAACATATAAACAAAATGAGCCTACAGTAATCCTTCGATTTACGTCGCCTCGATTAACGTTGTTTCGATTTACGTCGTCAAATTTTTTGTTCCCTCTAACTTCAATTTGCGTCGTCATTTGATTTACGTCGCCTTTTTTTGGAACCAAATACGACGTAAATCGAGGGATTACTGTATACAGCAAAAACGAAGCACGTCCTTGCCACTGCGTTTAAAAAAACTTGTTTAAATGAGCAGTGTTATCGACATTGCTCCGTCATTGTCATATTTTTGAAAAAGTTCACTTTATTTTATCATTAGGTTGAAATAACGAAAGGAAAGTAACTTTAAAGTTCACTTTAGCTAAATTTACCTTTAACTAAACCCAACTTTAACGGCAATTTGTAATAATAGCTCTAAACAAGAAAAAACCTATCCATATAGGTCCTTAGGTAAAGTTAGGTCGTGCATTTGTTTATAAGAAGTTCTATTAACTTTTATAGTAGTATTACAGAACTAGAAGAACAGTGATTATAGGAAGAGATTCTGAATTGGCGATTCGTCTACACACCATTATCTCGAACCCAATTTTTCAACAACGCTGTTACTAACGTACAATACTTATGTACGTGCCGTCACGAACGAAGATAATAGTTGGTGGTGGTACATCGTTTATCAAATTATTCACAGTTTTGCATTGCAAATTTTGTTGTTTTTTAAACGCATAAACTCTGCAAATATAGTAGTAAGCGTAGATAAAGGAAAGTGTATGGAAAAGATAATGAGAAAAAAACGCGCATAAGCTAATGACTATAATGACATAAATTACAACAAAACTAGGGAACACTAAGGAAGTAATATGCTTAAGTCACACTCTTTCAAACTAACATAGAAGTACGCTAAGCTGACATCATAGTCCGCAACGCAATTATTTACCAACATGCCAGCTTCTGTAGTAATCCGCGTGAGGCAGATCGAGATTGTCAACGAGATTGCCAATAACGCAGTGTGTGCCATTAGAATTCCCGTTAGATTAGAACCATTCGCTTGTCGAACTCAAGTAAGTCCTGCTGAACACTGCAGTTTAGCAATTCGGCGAACTAGTACGTTGGACGCAAAAACTCTAAAAGTAAACAGAATTGTTATGAAAAGTTTCTTAAGAAAGGAGTCTTAGGAGTCGATGTTAAGCTGTAGGTATAGCCACATTTGAATAAAAATTTTTCCTTACAACATGGGTTGCGTAGGAAGCTAGGCTGTAGTCCTGACTAAAGTGTTGTAATAAGAAATCTAGTATGTAAAGTTTCTCTTTACAAGAAATAAAAAGTAATTATGTACCGTATTGTAATTTCTATGAATAGTGGCCGTAATCTAATAGGTAGTCTGTTGGCTTATTAAATGTGAGGCCACAGTTCATATCTCAGGTTGGACATTTCGAACGAAACGAAATATAAAAAAATATTTCTTCGGCGACTGCCTCTCAGCAGATTTCTGTCAAGAACTCTGAGAGTAAATAAAATTGTTATAAATTTGTGGTATGAGAAGCTAGGACGTAATCCTGAATAAAGGATTGTAATGCACAATTATGTATGCATGTATTGTAATTTTTATACTTCACTTGATTTTTATCAGTCTCCCGTAATTTAAACAGTTGGTCACACTTAATTTCCAAACAACTACGTGGCATTACATAACGAATGATAAATGAAGTAAAAGCAACAGTTTATTACCAGTCAATAATAAGTTTTGTTTTCTTTTTTTTTTTGTTTTTTGGCAAGCAATTGTTTTCTTTATAAATTTCTACAGCAGTTGTGGGAGTATCCTGAAGACACAACAAGATTGTGGAAAAACGAAAAGTCTCCAGACACATAATTTCTCCATGACATGTCCTCAAAGGCAAGAAGGTAAGAGATATGAGAGAGAGAGCAAAACAAAAATCCATTAATTTTCCATTTCTATTATTTTGAATTTTGTTTATTGTAAAATAGGAAATTATCGAATATTTGTTGTAATATTGGTAATTAACGTCAGTTGAGTGGTGTGAGGCTTGACTAAATAAAGGAGTTTTTTCTGCTTATTTTTTGGAAGACAAAGTGTTTTACCCTACACCCTACATACATACATACACATACAATTGGTCATTGCAACCCTTTAGCCAGGATTTGCGATCTAGTTTTCTCACTCTACTTTTGTTGTGTGCGTTAATTTTATCCATCAGTTTCGGGACCTACAGTTAAAGATAGACTCCGAACGACAGATTTTTAGAGAAACTGCAGAGAGAAAGTTGCCGAAGAAATATGTTTTCATACGTCGTCTTGTTGGAGATGTCTGACCTGCAGTTTGAACCGTGGCCTACGGTCTAATAAGCTAACACACGACCCACTAAACTACGGCGACTTCAACGATTTAAATACTACGAACGTCAGATTTTTGAAAAGATTTTCATGACAGTTTATTTACTTTCAGAGATTTTACGAGAAGTCTACTGAGAGGATGTCACTGAAAAAATATTTTTTCATATTTCGTTTTGATCCTCGCGTCTAATAAGCTGACAAACTATCTACTAGTCTAAGGTGTAACTTAAATCGATCACTATTCTAAAAACGTGTACTTTAAGTCCACCATGACCTTTAAAATGCGATTGTTTGATGCCTAACTCAAATCACGTCTCATTGTAATAACCCAACAAAAGTTAAGATTGTTTAAAATCCTTTCAAGTCCAGATAGGTGCGCGCTTTCCTTTAAATTTATTTTAACCGAGCATACCCTTTCAAAGGGCCTTACGCAGTCGCCGTAGTCTAGCAGGCAGTGTGTTGGCTTATTAGACGTAAAGCCCGGGTTCGTATCCCAGGTCAGACATCAAAAAGAAATATGAAAAAACTATTTCTTCCGCGACTTCCTCTCAGCAGATTTTTGGTAAAAACTCTGAGAGTAAATAAAATTGCCATGTAACGTTTCTCAAAAATCTGTCGTTCGGAGTCGACGTTAAACTGAAGGTCCCGCCACTCACGTATAAAATTAACGCACACAACATGAGTGGTGTGAGAAGCTAGGCCGTAATCCTGACTGAAGGGTTGTAATTACCAATTATGTATGTATGTATACCCTTCCAAAACCCTCTTCCTGCTCTATAGAATCGTTCTGGCTGGCAGCGTGCAAGCTACCCTGCCCGCAAGGTGTTCTTCCTGCTATTTGCTGTAAATTTCTACGTGACTGGGGATTTAATCCTGACTAGCTGATTCACCTTTCCATTCTAATCTTAAAGCAACCTGAGAGCGCGTAAGGCGACCTGATTGTCAGATAGTAATGCTATGTTTCGTTCAACTTCCTCTACAAGTTGAATACAGTACATCTTTCGATAGCGTAAACTTTGGCTTTCAGGCAACTCTAAAGTTTTTCCAATGTATTCTGAATATTTATTTCTTAAATTGTAACAATATATGTACTTGACCCATGAGTATACCAAAGAACTTTCTTTCTCTTAAAAGAGTATGTAGGAGCCATGTTATTCCCTTCACTTTTATTATCTGGTATCGTTGCAGTTGGTTTTTTTACGTCAAGTATTAAATATGAAGAGACATAAAGATTCAAACCCACATTGATAACAAGATGAACAAGAGTTTGCAAGTTTACTTAAGAAAAATTTGGTTTCACAATTTAAATCACAAAACTCTAGAGGACTCCTATGTTAAGTCTCATTGCTGTAGCTTATCTCATAGTCGTTCCAAACCGTCTATAGCTTTTGAACTTCATTTTCATTTCTTATTATTATTGAAATTGCTTTCTTCTTCGCTTCACACAATTGTAAAGTCACTTCATTTGTTTTTGCTGGTGGCAAGTGTTAAACGATGAAGCCAAGCGTACAAGTCATCAATAATTTTTCAAACTCGTAACTGCTAATCGCTGCCAAAGAAATCGTCATCAAGGAGGCGCGTTACTGTCTACTCCTTAATGCCTTGTAATGAAATATTCATTTCAGCCTTTAATGCGGCACTGAATGCATTGAAGAAAGTTTTTTAATTTATTATCCAAAAAGATCAAGAGGTCTTGGGAAAATTGTTATTTGTTGAGTGGTAATGAAATCCTTGGAGTTTTTTTTTTGTATGAGAAAATGGAAATATTAAACGGTTTTCTATAATGTCTGCCAAAACTGAATGAAAAATTTGAGGAAAGGAAATATTTCTTGTAATCCCATGGAAATGTTCAATGAAATATTTTAGTTTTTATTGTCGAAGCTCTCATATTTTGGGTATACCCACAAGTTTAAAGCTATATTAATCAGGAGGCATTATGATCTGTCAAATGCTATTGCTCGCCTACGCAATTTGGTCACACCAATCGATCACAGGGCTTCCTCGATTTGGTCCTTCCAACGCATACAAAGTCGTCCTCTTCGCCGAATTCCGCAGATCTCCGCATCTATTCGAACAATATGACCGAGCCAGCGCAGCCGCTGGATATTAATACGCTGCACAACGTCTGTCGTTGAGGAGCTCATACAGCTCACTGGTGGATCGGATGCGGAAATCATCACCAGCTCGCTCTGGACCGAAGACCTTACGTAGGACTTAACCTCTGCGCCATAAAGAAGTATGAGCGTCTTGTAGAGTAATAGTTTTGTCGTACGAGAGAGGCTCAATTGCCTACTCAATTGCCAACTGAGAGTAGCACCTGTTGGCAAAATTGATCATGCACTTGATCTCCAGACTGACATAATTTTTGGTGGTAACGGCGGAGCCAAGATAAATAAATTACTTGACTATATCGAAAGTATAGTTATGGCTGTTATCTGAGATCCAATATGCCGCACGTGTCTACTTGTCGATAACATATATTTTGTTGCTTGAAAGCGAAAGTTTACTCTATCGAAGGATGTGCTTTACTCCACTTGGACAGGAAGTTGAACAGGACAGAGCAGCACTATACGGCAGTCAGTCTGCTCTCCGCGCTCTCAGCTGCTATTAGGTTGCTTTAAGATTAGAATGGACAGCTGAATCAGCTAGTCAGGATTAAAACCCCCTTTCACGTAGGAATTTACAGCAATAAGCAGGAAGTTGCCGTAGTCTAGTAGGTAGTGTGTTGACTTATTAGACGTAAAGGCCACGTTTCAAAACCCCATGTCAGACAACAAAACGAAAATACCAAAAAAATATACCTTCAGCGAAATCCTCTCAGCAAATTTCTGGCAAAAATTTGTGGTTCGGGGTCTATTTTCAACTGTAGGTCGCGCCCCTCATGTATAAAATTAACACACACAACATGAGTGGTGTGAGAAACTAGGTCGTAATCCTGAGTGAAGCGTTGTAAATGCCAATTATATATGTATGTAAGCAGGGAGATTAGCTTGCGGGGAGGGTAGCAATCAAGCCGCTGATAAGATCAGCATTATTCTATGGAATATAAAGAGGGGTTTTGAAGGGTGTGCACGGATTTTAAATAATCTCAACTTTTGATGGGCAATTATAATGTGAAGTGATTTGAGTTATGCATCAAACTATCGAGAAGTAGACTGAGGATTATAACTGGGGTTTTACCGATCATAGTGAACTTAAAGAACACGTTTTTAGAATAGGTATCGGATTCAAGTCACCGTAGTCTAGCTGACATACATATATACATATATAATTGGTCATTATTTCAGTCAGGATTACGACCTAGCTTCTCACACCACTTATGTTGTGTGTGTTAATTTTATACAGGAGTGGCGGGACTACTAAAAGTCGACTCGGGACGACAGATTTTTTAAAAAATTTTAATTGCAATTTTATTTACTCTCAGATATCTTGCCAGAAATCTTCTGAGAGGAAATCGCCGAAGAAAAATTGTTTTTCATATTTTTGTTTTGATGTTTGTCCTAGGGTTTAAACCGTGGCCTTACGTCTAAGAAGCCAACAAACTTCCTACTAGACTACGGCGACTGTCCAGCTGACAGTGTGTTTATTTATTGCAGTCGTCGAGAGTAGTCATCGTGGTTTAGTAGTTTAGTGTTTTGCCTTATTAGACCGGAGCCCACGGTTCAAACACCCGGTCGGACATTTTCAACAGAACGAAGTATGAACAAAATATTTCCTCGGCGACTTCATCTCAGCAGTTCTTTGGCAACAAATCAATCAGATTTTCAAAAAATCTGTCATTCGAATTCAACTTTAAACTGTAGCTCCCACCACTTAAGGATGAAATTAATACACACAACATGCTCCATACTGAGTTACACAATAACGAGTTCAGAAACTCCGTATTCAGTCATTTTCTAATAACAAATATTTGCTCAGACAAATATTTTATTTTTACTGAGAGTTTCCAACAGCTTTTTTTATTCATTTCGAATCTCAGAGTAGCTACAAGCAATTTAATTGTGAGAATAGATGGATACAACATTCAGCTGCACTACTGGCGTATAAACCTAACATGCCATGAACAATTCCGCATCCTTTTCGTTTATCTTCTACCATTTCACGTTCCATCTCTGTAATGAAGGACACAACAAGCGTTTAGTTACTTAATGACAAACTGATAGAGAGTTGTCGAAACATACACTCGTCTTTGTACAATACCGTGCCGTTGATTATTTTGTTGATTACATCGTGCACCATTGCAACAAGCATTCATTTCGTAATGCATTCCTCAGTTGTGTCAACTCTATCTATTCACGTTTAACACTATTTTGTGATATGTTCCTGTGTGCATGTCCTTGTGTAATTGTATGCATACAGTTACTGTGAATTAATCAGTGATTTTGTACCTCCTTTACAAAAGAAAAATGTCCTTTGGCAAGCAAAAGAGAATTTCATTTCATTTTCAATTTCAATTTACTGTTGTAAAGAAACTAATATTTTGAGATGTACTATACAGACGTCAATTGGTCGCTGCAACCCTTTAGCAAGGATTACAAGGTAGCTTCTTACATCACTCATGTTTAGTATCTTAATTTTTATACATGAGTGGCGGGACCAACTCCAAACGCCAAATTTTTTTTTTTGAGAAACTTTTCATGGCAATTTTTATTTATTTTTAGAGTTTTTGCAGAAATCTGCTGAGAGCAAGTCGCCTATTTTTCATATTTCGTTTCGTTCAAGATGTATGATCTGGGGTTTGAATCATGGCCTCACGTTTAAAATGCCAACACCAATGACGGAATAAGTACTATGTTACAAAGAAGTGTCCTGGACATTAAGTCGGTTATCAGGTTTCCACCTATGATATATAAGAGTAGACTTTTTATATCAAACAGTACTCAGGTTGGAAATATAAATGTGGGGATAAGGAACAAAAGTAGTCATCCTCTAAGACTGTAGTTCACTTGAACTTTGATAGAACGACTTCGGCTGTCTGAGCCAAAATGTGCAACATGACGCGTTATTACCTTAGTTTTTACATACATAAGTGGTCATTACAACCCTTCAGTCAGGATTACGACCTAGTTTCTCACACCACTGATGTTGTGTGTGTTAATTTTATGCATGAGTGGCGGGACCTACTGTTTAAAATCAACTGCGGAAGACTGCGGAGGAAGATTTTTTTTGAGAAACTTTTCATGGCAATTTTATTTACTTTCAGAGATCTTGCCAGAAATCTGCTGAGAGAAAGTCGTCGAAGAAATTTTTTTTCATATCTTCGTTTCGATGTCTGAAATGGGGTTTGAACCGTGGTCTTACGTGTAATAAGCCAACACACTACCTACTAGACTACGGCGACTTTAACATGTGCCAAGGAAGAATCGTATTTGAGCTGAAAGTACTTGTCCACAATTTTTTTACAGGCCATTCCAATTGTGAAGACTGTTAGACATGAGTATGCTTACTGACAATATTTCGTTTGTTTTTTTTTTTTCTTTTTTCCGTGCCTATTTCGTTTGGGGTGCGAAAAACTTTTTCAAAATTTAATAATGCAACATGTGGCGGGACATACTTCTCTACTCATTATTATATCAACAACAAAAACACTTTGTTTTACGGAAATAAAAAAAATTCTTAAAAGTCAAACAAAAAACTTTTCAGATTTTAATTTCGCACTTCATCAACAGCAAACTTTTTATTTACTAGCGGTGAGAACAAGTTAAGTGCGAAATGTAAATACATGCGAAAACGCACACACGGTATACAAATATTGAAACAACACGGGAAGTGCGTATCACGAATAAAAATTGAAGCCAAATCTATAAAACGAGGTCTCGTTGGCTGTGATGCTATGAGAAGACGACATAGTAATATTCTATGTGTCGTTAAAAGATCTTTCCTTGTTATTAACAGAAGAAATGTTTTAATAGAGGTTACGCGCCATGAGATTGTTTTTTGTGATAATTCCATTCATCAATGGCAGCCAATGTTTACTTATGGCAGCCAAGTCATGTTGGAGACATTTACAGTGCCAAGCATTATTTTTAAAATGGGTTCTTTTCATTCATTGCCAATTGGTGTCATTTATCACATATGTATTCTTAGAAGTCGCCCCAATCTAGTGGATAGTGTGTTGGTTTATTAGAGATTAGGCCACGTTTCAAACACCAGATCAGATATCTCTAACGAAAAATGAAAAAATTTTTCTTCGACGACATTCTCTCAGCAGATTTCTGGCAAAAACTCTAACGGTAAGTAAGATTTTTAATTAATTAAATTTTTATTAAATTAATTTTTATTAAGTAAAATTTTTCAAAAATCAATCGTTCAGAGTCAAATTTTAACTGTATATCCCGATTCTCATGTATAAAAATTGACACACACAACGTAAGTGATGTGAGAAGCTAGGTCGTAATCCTATGTTTGTATCAAATATTCTCAGATTATTTTCGTTTTATGGACAGAATCCAATACAGACACCGGATGACTTAGACATGATAAATACTCTGTTGCATACAGTACTTGGTACTGAATAGGCGTGTACCGAAGGCTCTAGTTTTCTTATCGTGTCATTCAAGTATTCGACTTATTTTGACCTGAATAAGTAGATTTAGACTGCAACAAAATATGATTTCAAGAGAATATCCGTGAGTGGCTCAAAGATAATGTCACGATTTTAGGGCCCCACCATGTACACGTTATGTGAACTAACCAACCAGTTCCTGCGATTTGACGCCGTTAAATGTTTCTTGTGGGGTTTCCTTAAGTCGTAGATCAAATTCAGTCTAATTTAAGCTCCCTAGTCATGGAGAATTGGACATTTCGTTGTCTTATTGTCAACTTATATGAATTTTAAGTTATTGTCAGCAAAGACAAAGGTATATTTTATATACCTTCCATTGTAGTTTCAATGATTTGAAGTTGCAATTTATTCAATCTCAAAAAGACTTAATGAGTTTAATGGAGTACATGTATATTGCGTTCGAAAAATGCGAGAACCTGTGGTGGTTCAGTAAACGATCGTCCGAGACCCATAAGTTGACGAAACAAGATCTAATGCAAAGTGCGCAAGAGCATCTGAGGCAGATGATTTGGCGTTGCTCAGAAGAACTTGGCCTTTCGCAAACCACAATTTGGCGAATTTTGTATTGTGACTTGGCCCCTTTGGTTTTCATTGGATTTTTAGTTTTACGTGGTGGTTCCAAGTCCTACACACAACCCAAATTTAAAGTCCAGGGGATAAGACTTTGCTGCACGCATTAGTTAACATCTAGCGTGTGCTATAATGCCATCCAGGAGGGGCCTCGAGGAGGCTGCGTTTCAACATGAATACAGAAAAACATCGATCGTCCTGGTGATTGCCACGTTGACCGCGGTCAAAAACTTTACATTGTTTACATGCATTCCATCCCTCCCTACAGCTCCAACAGTGAGCTGTATGAGCTCCTCAACGACATGGACGTTGTGCAGCGTATTAATATCCAGCGGCTGCGCTGACTCAGCCATGTCGTTAGAATGGGGGAGGATGCTACGACGAGACGGGTATTTGCTGAGAGGATCTGCGGAAGTCGGAGAAGAGGAAGGACCAAATCGAGGAAGCCCTATCATCGATTGGTGTGATGCTCGCAAGAAGCAGAGGCGCCTGGAAGGATGTGTTGGGGTAAGCCGAAATACGTTAATCGTGTTGTTAATGGCCATTTAAGTAAGAAAGTAAGTAAGTAAGGCTTGACCCCTTACAAATATTCAACAAACCCAAGAACTGAAGGTCAATGATCATAATCAACAATGCATAATCGCTACCTGGGCTCTGGAGTAGTTGGCAATTGACCCTAATTTGCATCGAGAAATCATATTCAGCGATGACCCATTTCTGAATGGTTGGATACGTGAACGAACAAAATTTCAACATAAGATCCTAGAGCGTTCAATACTTTACGAAAAAATTACTGTTTTGTGGCGTCATCTTACCACATTTCATTATGAACTCCATTGTGAACGCCATTACTGGAAACAGCGACACTATAGGTCGATGATTACATACTTCTTTTTGCTTTAATTGGATGGTCTGCAGACCAACGATGTGTGGTTTCAACAAGAAGTTGCTGGCGCCGCCGTGGGGAAAGAATTGAAAGACACCATGTTAAGGAAGCGATGAAACACGGTGAAGGAAATGTCATGGTATGGGGTTGCTTTACATGGTGGCACCTCGGACCACTGCAAAGAATCAATAACATTATGAAAAAAGGTGATTATTTGAGAATTTTTCAGACCCATCTTCACGATTTTGTCGACAAGAGCGCCTATCCTGCGCAAGGAGTACTTTTCCAACTGGATGGTGATCCCAAACACACCTCCAAAGTCGTTAAAGAATGGCTTAGTGATAAAAATTTGTAATTAGAGCAGTGGCCAGCACAAAGTCCCGACCTCAATCCGATTGAGAATTTGTGGTTAATCTCAAAGAGACGGTTGGGACAGTACTGATCAGCCCCAACCAATTTAGATGAGCTTTGGCAACGGATTCATCAGGAATGGACAAATATTCCGAAAGAAATTATAGAGAATTTGGTGGAGAGCATGCCAAGTCGGGTAAATGAGGTTTTACATAACAAGGGTCTTTGGACTATATATTAAAAATACTCGTATTCCCTAAAATTTTGGAATGGTGCAAAATTGAGTACAGCTGAGTTATTTTCCTCTTGATTGTTTTTTCTTAGAATTTGATTATTTTAGTTCTGAAATTTATATTATTTTGTTAAGTACTAAATACTAAATTAAAAACGAAATAAAATTTTTGAATTGCTTTAACACTTTTATTTTCATGCAATTAAAATTGCTCAGAGTACAAACATATACTCATTTGTGCACCCCACTGTACGTATGTATGTTATGCGTCAAGGCCATGTAAAATTCAAAGATGTTTTATTCCACACACGATGGCATCACTAGGTTTTTCAAACGAATAAGAAATTTCGACATGTTGTCACACACATTTTGATTTATTTAATAATAATAAATAAAATAAAAGACCCTATATATTTCACACTTTCAACTATAAGAAGTATTTACTCCAAATTCATGTTATAATAATAATAACTTCCAGCATTTTTTTTTTACTGCGAAATACTTTTCGATTCACTGTTGCTCTGGCATAAGTTGCAATTTTGTTTTCAAGCCTTTTATTAACATGAAATAAAATCTTTCAAATATTTTTAATGGCCAAAATCGATTTCACTGATCGTTATTATGTTGCGAAATATTTTCACGATGTTCCATATCAACGACAAGAAACAAATTGAAGGCATCATCATCACCATCATCATTATGGGGAATGTGTGCGTGTGAAATGTATTGTGTGGCCATAAATATTGAATTTTTATTCAATGTTAAAAATTATTTGACATGCAAATTATGCAAAATGAAAATTATTTTTATAATCATCGAGAATATTAACACAGCTAATGTACTGTTATGTTAATAAATTTCTTTTTTAAATTAAATCAAAAACTCTGTCTAGTACGTAAACATACGTTTATTGTCGAATGTGATTAAAATTGTTTGGAAATTTATTGGAAAATTTTGTGAATACCAAACTGCAGCCGTTACGAAGATAGGAAGAATGCAAAATAAACACATAAGCATAAAATAATATAATCAGCTCCAGAATGTACATGATGTAATCATTAAATAAATGAAATTGCTATAAAAAGTTTACAGTACAAAATAAAAGTTATCGCACAGGTGAACAAATTTGTAGATCTAAACATTTAAACATTTGTTACAAAGTATACAATGGATTTACAAATTCACTACTGTACCTCGATCGTTTTTACGGTCGAATGTTAATAGAAATACCATGTAAATCCATGAAAAGATTTTCAAGAACACACAGAACCTTCCAACGTGAATGGACGCTATTGACTCTCTTATCTTTGCCTAATAGCTCTTAAGTAGTGATATTAAAATTAAATATCGATGCATCGATGTTTTATCGATTTATCACAAAATATGAAAGTAAAGAAAACATAAAATAACGCAAGTGATGCTTAACAGATGTTGCAATACAGCAACCAGACGATTATCAAACGATCAAAATGAGCTTCATCTGAAAAGATGATTTTTTTGCCAAAATCGGCATCTTCTGGTGTAGGCTACTGCATGGCCGGCCGAGGCAGCCATTTGAATGAAATTATTTTCCATTATTAACCGGAAGAATTGTACTTTCAAATAAAAAAAAATTTGAGAAAATATTCAGTAGTTTTTTTTTTAAAGCATTTTCAAAAAAAAAAGTTATTTGGCGGACCCTTTATATTTGAACAATTTCATGAATTTTAGCCAAAAATTTTTATAGTTTAGTTTTTAGTTTATATATTTATTTTATTAATTTATTTCTCTTTTATTATAAAACAAACAATTTTTTTAACGTTTTTCATAAAACAAGAGAAAAATAACTAAAAGTTTCTCCACAAAGAGAACCCTGAGTAAATTTAAAATTCAAATACCTAATATATGAAAATGTTATCCCTTGTATTTAGTAGAATATCCCTTAAGGTCTAGCACTCCATTTAACCCATTTGGAATTGTATGTATAAGTTTTCTTTAGTGTTTTCTGGTGGCACCATGAATGAGCAAGTTTTACGGGTCACTTTTGTTTGAGGTTTAGTGATTACATAACCGTTCTTTCAAATGATCTCCTAAATACTCTCTTAAAATCATATCGGGATTTTGTAAAAGAGTATTAAGCCTGTGGGGACTTCTTTTTGTCAAAATATATTGCTGTACTAAGACTTTTGCTGTATATATGACATCCCTGTAGTGCCACACTCATTTTTTCATTCATTCCTGGCAAACTTCGGATTAAAAGTATAAGTTCTGGTTCTACAGATAAGGCTTGTATCAATCCTTAAGATATGGAACTACGGTTCCATAAGCCTACGATGCTCATTTAAATGCCGGTTGTTCTCCTCTCATGAGTAACACAAATCCCTTCGCATTGTAATTGCCCAACCAAACCCGGTTACCATCCCTGGGCTACCTCACAATAGTCTAAAACATACACATACATGTAAACCGAGTATCAGGTGTAAAGATGTCGAGTTGTCGAAATAGCAGTTGTATGTAATATCCAGTGAGAGTCTGTCAGTAATGCAGCGGCAGTTGTCAGTTGAGTTTTCAGTCGATCAGTCGCTAAGCTGTAGTCGCTAATTATGTGTTAATCGAATCTTAATTTTTATTTTCTATTTCTTTTTTTAAAATTTATTAAACCTTTTACAAATTTATTAACACTTTCGGCGTTATTTACAAAAATTATTCAAACAAACGAATTGTTAAAATAAACTATTTAAATTAATAAAACTGGATAAACATTCTTACATACATACATACATAATTGGTTATTACAACCAGGATTACGACCTAGCTTCACACACCGCTTATATTGTGTGTGTCAATCTTATGCATGAGTGGCGGGACTTACAAGTCGACTCCAAACGACAGATTTTTTGAGAAATTTTTCATGGGAATTTTATTTCCTCTCAGATTTTTTGCTAGAAATCTACAGAGAGGAAGTTGCTGGAGAAATATTTTTTTATATTTTGTTTTATTGTAGATGTCTGACCTGGGGTTTAAACCGTGGCCTTAGTTCTAATAAGCCAACACACTACCTACGGCGACTTCGTGAAGCGTAACTCAAATCACTTCCCTTTGTAATTACCCAAATAAATTCGTTTGACTTAAGAAGAGTGCCAGCTCTACTTTTCATCTTTCTTCTTCGTGGGGTATACCCTATGAAACCCTTCTTTCTAATCCACAGAACGGTTCTGGTCTCTGCAGTGGCATAGAAGCTGCAACTTCTTTCCACATTCATATGCCTGCTTATTACAACGACTTGTATTCGAATCAAGGACTTAAGAGTTGAGTAGTCGCATGGAAATCTGCCTGTCAGATGGTATTGTGTTACATCTTTTATACTTCCTGTACAAGCTTAATTGAGCCCATCTTATAGTGGCTTAACTTTCGATTGAAAGTAACGTGCAAATTTTCCCAAAGGGGTCTGAAGCCGTGCATGAATATTCCGATTCTGTTATTATATTTGTCCATAAAGTTCTCGTTTATCACAGAACAGTTCCCCTCTGGAAATACACTGTACAATCAAATTATTTCTTTCACTCTTATTCCCAATCTCAATCATTGGCTTAGTGTGACTAGCTAAGAAACACTTGAGCAGGGAACTGTCACACATACCATGCTTCCCGATGAATCTCGCGTTAGAATTGACTCACAGTAATTTAACCAAAGTTTCAATTACCCTGGTCTTTTCTACAGCATGTGACGAAGTTAAATCATTTAACGGGCTTCAATCAGAGTACGTCTCACCCATTTCGACCTGAACTCTTTTCAAAAAATGGACGATTATGGGTTGATTATGTATGGAATTTTGTTGTTGTTGTAGTTGCATAAGTATTTGGACCGAATAAAAACATGGATTTTTATATCGAGTGTTTTTTAAAACATCGATGTACATATATTGTCCGTCTACCTCGCATAGCATAGGCCAATTTAGAGGGAGAAAAAAATGTTGTAAGGTTTTGCGAATCAAATGTGTTAGAAGCAACAGATATACAGACTGAAAACTGGCGGTTAAAGTAGAAAAACTAAATGTAAATAAACATTTATTTTGTGTTAAAAAAGGGAAAATTTGGAATATTTTTTAATTTCATCAATGAAAAGTGTAAAGATTCTTAAATATATAAATATTAATCGAAATGTGGGTGATTTTCGGTCACAATCAATATAGTTTCTTGTGCAAAAGGTAATTAAGAAGCTAAATATTACAAGATCAAAATAAGACGTACTGCTCATAAAAATTTTTTTTGCTGAAAGTTGCCAATATTCTCTTTAATTTCTTGAAAGAAAAAGTTAAAAATTGTTATTTTATTAGTTGTTTTTATTATTTATTAATAGTTTTACACAAAAATTACATTTTTTATTAACTCTCGCCAATATAAAAATCCACCCCGAAAACTAAAAAAACATAAATAAACAAAACAGAGTTACAATCAGTAATGTTTGCTGTCCCTTTCACGTTTGGCCTATGCGTTGTCAAATCGCGTTTCATTACTGTCTGTATTGTGGTAAATAGAGGAATAACAAAGAAGAGCAATTGTTGTTGTTTACATCAAGTTGTGAATAGTGGCACACAGAATTGTGCAAATAATAAATAATTTTAATTAGACCTAAACACAAACTTTTGTATTTATTTTATTTGCACTCTACGAGCTCACATTGTAAACGTTTTTAAAAGGTAAAAACCTAACATTATTTCGTTGTCGGAATTTTTAAATGTACTTGCGTAAAAAAAAACTATAATGAGTGGCAAAATAGTCAGTACCGCATCTCTCATGTGTACCACTCACAGGTTTCTATCCTGGGCATTATGTTATTGAAATTTTTATATTTTATCTTCCAAGTTTAAAATAAGCCACCATAAGGCATGATCAATGCAAAGATCAAATCAATACAATGCATCATAAATTTCCTGTTAAGTTTTCAATAATTTCAATATTTGTATGAGCAAAGCAGCACCTGCTGAAACTATTAAATTGTATCCTCGTACCTTATGTTCTTAGTAAATGTAAAACAACAACTACAGCAAAACAACCAATAATACAAATGTAACATGTGAACAACATACGTATGAGAATGGCAGGCAGACTTGCATTCATTCATACACTGCATATGGATACACAAATACGAGTTTATGTGTGAGCGCAGTCGTATAATTCCGCTTCTAAGAAGATTACAATAATTGAACGTAACCATTAATATGTAATTATTTTTGTTGTTGTACGCGTTGCCATTTTAATGCTTCCGGTGTATATGTGGGTAGCTTTAAGAGTGACTAAAATGTATTTAATAAGTTAGTTCTTCTGCAGTAATTGTAAGAATGAAATTGAGACCTCAGTTCCTGCTGAGAATAATTAAAATATTCTGCAAATAGTATCCCTTTCTTTGTGATGTAGGACATGTAAATATTTGAATATTCTCTCAAATTTTCAATAATTAGCACAGTTATTTGGATCAAGGAATGTGGAACTGGATCTGGGATCTATTGCGATAAGCTGGTACTGAAGGGATCATACAGATTATCTAAACAGGTTAGCGTATTTCAGGCGGAGATTTTTGCTATTGAACAAGCTGCATGGATGATTGAAACCAGGAACCTACTTCCTTCCAATTCAAACTGGACACCGCACTATTGGCTGTTATGCTGACAAACTCGGTCTGCTTCACCAGGATTACTTAAGAAGTTGCCATGATGTAGAAGAAACGGAATCGGTGCAACACCTATTATGCTAGTGCTCTGCATTTCAGAACGTTTGAGGATCTGATCTTGTTTGCGAGCATACGACTAAGCAACTGGCCGCTCAGTAACACAAGTGGTCTTATGGCCACCGCGTAAACTTGAGTGTGAACGTCAAGCTACCCGTTAACCTAACCTTGTCTGTCTAAAAAAATCAATTCTATGAGAGTCTTCTCTAATACTGTTAGAGCTTCTGTGGCTAGGAAGTTATTGGAATATCAGCATATTTTTTGTTGCGGAACTTCATTGAAAACGGTTTTCCTCGAATGCTGATCGGTAGCTTATTTTAAGTAGTCGTAGGGCGATATATAGTAGGTAGTGTGTTGGCTTATTAGACGTAAAGCCAGGGTTCGAGCCCCAGGCCAAACATCAAGACAAAATACAAAAAGTATTTTCTTCGACGACTTCCTCTTAGCAGATTTCTGGCAAAAACTCTGAGAGTAAATAAAATTGCCATGAAAAGTTTCTCAAAAATCTGTCGTTCGGAGTCGACTTTAAACTGTAGTCCCTCATGTACAAAATAAGCACACGCAACATAAGTGGTGTGAGAAACTAGGACGTTGTACAATGGGTCAATTCGACCTCCGAGTGTTGTACTTGTCTTAATTGAAAAGTACACGTCCTCTAACCTAACCTAACCTTGTTACATTACAAATTCCGATTGCTTACGAGGGGATCCTTTCCACCTGGGGTGGCCATAATTATTACAAATAACTTGCTTGATTTGAAAAGCCCTACTAAATATGTGTAGACTTTAGTATTTTTCTGGTGATCTTTTTGCAGATTTCGGTCGAGTGATAAACTAACTTTATGGAGTTGAAAGATAGGTCGTTAGGAACAAATAACAAAAGGAGCTTTGTGAGTTCGCGTTTTAGCTTTTTTTGGCAAAACTAAATAAAGCGACCTAGAAATTCAAAAGCTTTTGTGTATTTGATTATCATCCCACGTAATTTTGTTTGTATCCACCATGATATTGTCTCCCTTAGCTTCAAAACATATGCCGCAAGGTGTATAACACAATAATTTTTGCTTCTAATACGATTGAGTGTTAAAGTGCCTGTTACTGCATACATGTTGTCAGCTAAAAGGCCTATTAAATAAGGCCGCACACACCAGTCAGCTAGCCAGCCGTGGCAAAAATACAGATTTTTTATGGGAACGTGTATATTGAATTAACAATTTTACTGATTCGTATACGACATAATTTATTAGTTCGCCAAGCTAATCAATGGATTGTAAACGAGTAATAGCAACAACAAGAAAAATCGTTGTAACAATGCACCACGCTATTGATAATGCCACCACTGTGGAGAGCATAGAAAACCAGAATGTTAAGAAAATGAATTGAAAGAATTAAAGACGTCTTAAGGCGTTATTTAGTGTATCGAAGATTCTAGTTTAACAATGACTAGAAATAGAGAATCTTCAATGGAACCGATGGTTTTCATTTTCAAGAATTTATTTTTATTGCAACATTTCTATGGCCTAAGTATGGATTTAATAACAGACAGACGGTGAATACTATTGAAGCATATTCAATTCGTTTTTTAAAATTTTATAGACGATTTTATTACATGTAAGTAATGTAAGAATTAATGGTCTACGCGAAATAAAAATCATAAAATGGCATTACATTTTTGAGAAAGAAAGACGCAAAACTGGCACTTTATGGCAGTAATTATGCACACATATTAAAAAGTAAAACTTTAAAATTGTGATCCCAGTAAATAAATTAGGCGAGAAAAGGGAGCATTTTGCTTTAAATTTGAGTTGTTCATAGTGGTAGTGGAATTGGAATGGTTCTGGTGCATAAATCACACAAACATTTATCGATGCCATGTGTTCTGTTGCCTTTGAAGACTGTTGTGGTTTGTGGCTTACACCCTGTAAGTTTCCAGATAAATGAAGCATCAAATCGTCAAATATTTGAGAAAAAATCGTCAAAGGCATTTATTGAAATCGTAAAAAAATCGTCAGAAAAAATAAATAAATAAATTATAATTAATAATAATTAAATTAATTATAAAATCAATGTATGTACATATCTGAGTTCAAAAATAAAACATTTAAAAAAAATTTATTGGAAATTAAAAGCTACCGTCCCTCAATTTCATTTATTAATTTAGGTCGTTAGGTCGTAATCCCGGCTAAAGGGTTGTAATGACCAATTATGTTCTGTACGTCTTCTTAAGATGGCGTAAGAAATATTTCACCTTATATATCCGGCCGAGAATATAATACAACTCTCATGTATGGATCGGTGACAAAACGTCTATTTTGAAACATCTTGACCGTAGGAGAGGGTGAACTTGCTCGTTAATGACGGCATCGTTGCAATGTGGCGGCTTGTGTTTCACTGTTCTATCGCTACTACAAAGGATAAATGTCCAATAGTAACAAGTACGAAGCTTAAAGTGGCTTTTAATGTACTAAAGTAAAGAATATGACGCAAATTTTTAATTTCTAAAAATTGTCAAAGTAAGGGCATAAATCGTCAAATCGTCAATATTATATTTTTGGACCTCAAAATCGTCAAAATGACGATAAATCGTCAAATCTGGCAGCTATGCCTGTAACTTAGGGAAACCCCACAAGAAAAAGCCTAAAACGCGCAATCTTTGTGACCATTTCATTTCACCTCTATGTGATGACAATGCTTTCAAATTCCTAATGCAGAATATCCAATGTGCCATGAGATGTGTGGCACGTAGCGTCGCCTTATTGAAGCCTTATAACGTTGGTATCCAGATCATCGACTTCAAGACCAAAAGAAGTTGATAATCATCGATCTATAGTGCCGTAGTGGGGCAACTTCGTTTTTAAAGAAACATTGACCAATGTGTTCAGCAAGCAAAAACTCACTCCATACAGAGATTTTTTCAAGTTGCATTGGACGCTTTTAGATCGCATGTGAATTGATGTCATCCGAAATTCAACAATTTTGTTTGTCCACATACCCATTCATCTAGAAATGGGTCTCATCGCTGAAGATGATTTTCGGATGAAAATTTCAGTGAAGGTATCGCCTCATAGGTTACCGTAACATAACATTGCATCCTGAAACGCATAGGGCAAAGCATAGGCAATGACTTGAAACTAAATATTTCGGGCTGACGGTGTACATAATTAATTGGCCATTACAACCCTTCAGCTAGGATTACAACCTAACTTCGCACACCACTTATGTTGTGTGTGTTTATTTTATAAATGAGTGGTGGGACCTACAATTTAAAATCGACTCCGAACCATAGATTTTCCAGAAAATCTTCATGGCAATTTTATTTAGGCATTTAAGTTTCTGCCAGAAATCTACTGAGAGGAAGTCGCCGAAGAAATATTTTTTCGTATTTCGTTTTGATGTCTGACCTGAGGTTTGAACAGTGGCCTTACGTCTAAGAAGCCAACACAGTGGACTACTGCGATTCCATTGAGACAATCCACATGGGAAAAATCCACTTTTTGGTATGTATTATCATTGTTTACACTAAACGATGAGCACCAGAGATCGCTTATTACTAATTTCTTTGTATCTGAATTGTATAATGGACAACAACATGTTGTTTCAACAGGACATGTTAAATACTGTGCACTAACGGTTTGAGGGCAAGATTATCTCACGTAATGGTGATGTGATGATGACCACCCCACGTCTAATAACACACTACCTACAAGATTACGCTGATGGTGCAATCGTTTCATATTTCTTTGAGAACGACATTGGCCGAGCTCCCACTATAAATGGCGAGCACTATAGTTTGATGATTATCAACTTCTTTTTGCCCAAAACTGGATAATCTGGACACCAACCAGATCGCTCACGCCACATTCTGCACGAGAGAATCGAGAGCATGATCACCTCATGTGAACCACCGAGAACGTGCGATTTGAATACGTCCGACTTTATCTTGTGGGGGGCTTTCTAAAGTCGCAGATGTATGCGAAATCATTCTTCTAGTACAAAACAAAGCGCTGCGTAAGTTATGAAATCCATTGAAAGCTGCATAAGGTCTCGAATCACAGATTGCCAATAGTTTGTACCGCAAACTCCTGTAACTTAGGTAAACACTTGCGTCTAAGTTGATTCAGTTCATTACAAAATTTGTTTAACAAAAAATCCATTTGTGTTTTAAACAACGTGCCAATGTAACCAAAATATGGCAACATTTTAAAGGAATTCTAACGTTTTTAGAATACGAAAAGAGCTGCTGCCTTTCTTTTGTAATGCAAATAATTACAGGGTCTTCTACTCTATTTTTTTTCTTCTTTGCGCTGACCAATTATAATAAAAAGGCAAAGAAAGCATTCAATTTTTTCCCCTCAACGACTTAATGGGTTGTTTTGGAATTTGGCTGCACTGGTGTACTTGTGGCTGTTGTCCGCTGGAATCAAATGTGTTTGTGCATGCACAGTACATGGTATTGGTGGATTTGGGCTTGGGTGGCAATGTCATGTTATGTATTCAGTTCATCCAATATTTTTTTCTTGTTTTTGTTTGAGTACATTTGTTCATTCGTTCGTTAAACGTTGTTTACCAATGCTAGAATGCTGGACAGTCAATTGAAAGGTAAATTGGTTTGATGTTCATTAATTAAACGTGATTACAAGGCCAGAGAAAATAAACTCAAATGGAATGTTTAGTGTTTGCTTGAAGGCTTTAAAAGTAAACGTGTAAGATGTGGGCGCTTGTAGCTAAAATGTGATACATTTTGAACAGCATTAAGGAATGTTGATTTCTTTTAAGGCCACTGTAGCCTATCTGGCCCTTACAGGGTTACTCATACTCGCACTCACACTCCCATACGGCAAGAAGGGTTAGTTGAAGCTATCATCGGCTCAAAAATTGGAACCCTATTGGAAACAACGTCAAAAATAAAAGCTCCGCAAAGTGAATTTCTTTAATTTGTTAAAATAAAAATATTATTGTGTTTTTATAAACAATTGTTGTTAAAACTAATTAAAAATACTACAGCTAAATTCAATATATTGAAGTATGGCTCCTAAGGGTCGTAGAGGTGTTGTAGCTGCTGTTGCAAAAATAATTTGAGCACAATGCAAATTGGAAATTGATGAAGAAAGAGAAGAAAACACAATGTGATAAATGTAAAAACTTATTTCATACATTATGTACAAAGCTTGACAAACGTAAGTTTAAACATCTTTTAGATAATGAAGATGAAGAATTTGTTTGTCATTTGTGTGATGGAAGTGATCAAACATTGAAAGAAGAACTAAAAGAAATAAAAACAAAATTAAATATGCTCGATCAGCTGACAGCTTTAAAAGATTCCATAGAGTTTATGTCCCGACAGAACGATGAGTTATTGAAAGGTGTTGCGGAAAATAATAAAAAGGTTGAACTAGTTCAAAAAGAAAATCGTGCCTTGAAAAGCGAAATTGCTTCTTTGAAAACATCAGTTAAGATTTTGAATGCCCAACGAGTAAAAAATGATTGTATTGTTCGAGGTGTTGAAGTGAAAAATAATGCAAGTGCTATGGATACTGTATAAGATATATCAGAAAAAGTTGG
Organism: Sarcophaga subvicina; assembly: GCA_936449025.2. Taxonomy (NCBI): domain Eukaryota; kingdom Metazoa; phylum Arthropoda; class Insecta; order Diptera; family Sarcophagidae; genus Sarcophaga; species Sarcophaga subvicina. The sequence continues at coordinate 80,178,608 of OW388084.2, forward strand.
AATTGAAATAAAAGAGGAGAATATTGAGGAAGCTTATTTTCTCAAGAAAGGTAGAAATGATAAGGATGAAAAGAAGACAATGATTATTAAGTTTAGCAATAAGAGTTCAAAAGACAAACTTAAGAAGTCAAAACTTAAAGAGATGGATTGCACGAAGTCTGTCTACATTAACGATCTTTTGAGTAGAGAAACTCTCCAACTTTTTAATTATGCTAAGACTTTAAAAAGCATTGGATATAGTTTTGTGCACACATCTGGAGGCAGAGTATATGCTAAGAGGAACGAAATATCGAAGCCTAGATACATAAAAACTGAAGAAGAAGTTGATCAAATTTTATCAGAGGCTGCAACTTACGGTACCAAGCGCAAATCATTAAATAGACCTCCGGCTGCCAATGATGAATTTGATGGTAATCATTCGGAATTTTTGTCTCCAGCGTAAATACTCACCATTATTATTATTTCTTTCCTATAATGTGTTTTACACAATTTTTTATTTTTCTTTTTTATGATCAATACTAAATATTTTTTGCATTGCCGTTGGCGATTCAAACATTGACTTTCTTGAAAGAATAGCAGATGATTTTTCAAATTTACTTTTGCATTATGATTTTAAAAACTGTCATACATTAGTGACGCGTCCATCTTCTGGTAAATCTATTGATAATGTGTTTAGCAACCTTTCAAATATTTCATCTATAGACTCGGTCGAGTGTGATCTATCCGATCATAATATAATTTGTTGTAGAGTGAAAGATTGTGTCCAGAGTTTTGAACATTTTGATTTTGAAGTGGAATTTTGTGATTACAATAGGTTAAGGGAAAATTTTCGGAATAATTTACGGAATATATCTACTGTTAATAATCCATCAGTTGATACTTCCAATTTAATAAACTGTTTGTCAAAAGCGTACGATAACTCTGTATCTACCAGGAAAAAATCAAAGCTATTTAAGAATGTAATTGCACCATGGTTTAATGAGAATTTGCAAAACTTGATGTCATTAAAAGAACGTTTGTTGAAGCTAAGACGCAGAAGACCTAATAATATGGATGTGCAGAATAGACTAAAGAGACATAAAAAAGCGTATAATGAATATGAATAACTACTACCATAATAATATAATTAGCATTCAACATGATCCAAAAAAATGCTGGAGGTTCTTAAATGAAACGTTGGGTAGAAGTGTGAAAACGAAAGTTAGTTTGAAAAATTTAAATGGTGATTTGATATCAGAGGATTCTGTAAAATGTGAAATTTTTAACCAGTATTGTTTGCAAGTACCCAAAGTTTTACAGCAACGGATCAGAACAATGAAAACATTGTGATACATTTAATAGTCTTAGGACACTTAGTTATAAAATTAACTACCTTCGTCTTAAAAGCTCAACTGTTGATGAAATTTCGCAGATTATTTCTGATCTCAAAATTAATAAGAGCTGTGGTCATGACAACTTATCCCCAAAAACTCTCTTTGAATGCAATAGAGAAATATCGCCACGATTAGTTAATATATTTAATTGTATGGTACAGACTTCGGAGTACCCTGATATTTTAAAAATTTCAAAAATTATTCCAATTCCGAAGGAATCTGGTGCTAATGTTGAAGAAAATTACAGGCCTATCTCTTTACTATCAATTGTTGATAAAATTTTCTAAAAAAAAATAAAAATAATATATAGGCAACTATTAACGTACTTAGAAAAAAATAAACTTATATATGAGTGCCAGTATGGTTTTAGAAAGGGTAGTGGAACAGAGAACGCAGTTACGAATGTTGTGAATTACATCTGTAACGGTTTGGATGAAGGATTTAGAGGGGTAGCAGGAATTTTCTATGACTTTTCGAAAGCATTTGATCTAGTGGATCACGAAATATTGATTCAGAAGCTTCAGTACTATGGGATAAGGGATAGTGAACTTAATCTTTTTAAAAACTACTTGAGTAATAACAATATGTTGAATTAAATGGCAGCAAAAGTACACTTGTAACTGTGGAGCATGGTGTGCCGTAAGGTAATGTTCTGGGTCCGCTATTGTTTACTATATATGTAAATGACATTGTTAATCTTGATCTCCATGGGAAAATATACATGTATGCAGATGATATTTGTGTACTGTATCCATAGAAACATGAAATTGCACTCAAGGCCTATATGGAAAGAGATGCAGCTCTGATTTTTGAATTTGCAAGACTTAACAAATTAGTTATAAACTCAAGGAAAACAAAAGTTCTCAGGTTCCGCCCTCAATTGACTAGAGATTACGGAGAATTCAGTATTTTTGTTAATGGAGATGAAATTTTCGAAAGCCAGCCAATAAGGTATTTTGGGTGCAATTTACAGTGCAATCTTTCGTGGGTTTTACACATTGAATCATTAAAATCGAAAATATCTAATGTAATCGGTTTTATTTACAAATTCAAAAACAAATTTAACGTCAAAACAAAAATTATGCTCTATCAAGCGTTGATTCAAAGCCAGCTAAATTACTTAGCTCTGATTTACGGCTGTAAAAGTACTGTAGCACTAAAATCCTTGCAACGAATTCAGAATAAAGCATTGAAAGTTGTGTTTAATTTGCCATTGCTGTATTCAACATTGTCTTTATACCAAGATGTTGCGAAAAATATCTTACCTCTAAGGGGTATGTATATATTTCAACTACTTATTTTTGTTTTTAAGTCACTAAACAATATTGGTCACAATACAATTACTTTCCCCAGGAATCAAAATACATTTAATACAAGATATAGCTTCAATTTACGTGTCTCAAGATGTAGATTAGAAATCACAAAACAAAAAATTGAATATATTGGTGGTTTTTAATTTAATAAATTACCGAATGATTTTAAAAGTATTCAGAGAATTTCGTTATTTAAAACAAAATTAAAAAATATATATCGCAAAATCTTGAAATGCTTCTAGTATAAACATTGAATTATATTGAAATTTCTTAATATACATTAACAATTAAATAATATTTTGATTTTTTTAATATTATAACAAATTAATTTGTAATTATTATAAAAAATTAATTTGTAATTTAGTTAATTAACTTGTTTTGCCAACTTGCCTCAATAATGTCACTTTGACGCTGAGGCCCAATGTAAGTTAGTTTGAAGACAATAAATAAATGAATAAAAAAAAAAAGAAAAAAAAACAAAAGAATGTGGAACTAAACTTGGTGTCTATTCCGATAAGCTGTTACTGAACGGGACATACAGGCTACTTGACCAGGCCAGCGTATTTCAGGATGAGGTTTTTGCTATCGAACTAGCTGCACATATGATTGAAACCGGGGAACCTACCTTCCTTGAGCTCATTCATATGTGTGGACAGTCAAGCAGCAATCAAAACGCTTGGATCCTACCTCGTCAAAGCAAAGATCGTCAGGAGTTGAATATATTCTCTACACCATAACAGCGTCAACACAACATCTGCCTGTACTAAGTTCCGCACCACTGTGGCATATAGGGAAACGAAAAGGCGAAGGAACTGGCAAAAAAGGGATCGGAGATGTCTGAGGAAGAGATTATAGAGGGGATGTATGTGCCCCTACAAGAATAATTTATCAAGTTGGAGATAGCAGCATGGAATTCAACAAACCGAACGTGGTCCAACATACCTCGTGGCTGAATTTCAAAACTACTGTGTCCAGCAGCGGACAGCAGGAAAACTAAGGAACTACTTGAGTTCGACAAGAGAACGTGTAGCACTCTAACATTGGAATTCTAACGGGACACTGCACTATTGGCAATTTCTCTGTCAAACTCGGTTTGACCCACTACGATTATTGCAGAAGCTGCCAGGATGTAGATGAAACGGATACAACATCTTTAATGTGAGCGCCCTGCTCTTCAAAACAGACGTCATTTGTTTTTGGGTTTGAAGATCTGGGTATGGTAGCGAAAGTGCCACATAGAGAACTGGCCGGTTTCATCCGAAGCTCTGCTTATTGCATCATCCATAAGCATTTCCAGTCGTTGAGAGTGGCTAACAAAAGTTAATGTCCTATTAAATTCTCTACGCTAACAAGCGAGCGTTATACGTTCTTTAGGTCCCAATCTTTTATTTTAATCACAAATCTTACTTTCCAATTCTATTTGTCTATCACTGTACACGTATAACAAATTATTTTTTTTTTTAGGTTGATAGCTAAGAGACATTTTCTCGCGGCCAGTACAACATTTTTAACAGCATTATCAATAAAAACAACAACAACAAAGATAGCAACATTTGTGGCAATGCCAAAATAAACAGTAGAATTAAACGGACAATTTAATTCGATTGCCATTAGCCATGCATCACTAGCCATTGGTGGTCAGTCACACTAGCATTTTAATTGTGTTACGTTTAGTACGTGACAACCATTCTAACTAAATATGCGTTGAATTTAGATTTTGGGGTCATAGTGTAATTAAAATAACTTCACTGGAAAAATTTCTATTGATTTTAGAGTTGTTTAATGCTCCCTTGCAACGTTGGTTGAAAAATGAAAGTGAAAGATAGGAAATATATTTTCAAGTTCGATAATTGGGAAGACTGGGCTATTTTTATGAAAACTAAGTTAGATTAGGCTAAATAAAATGCGTCATATAAACTATCTTTCCTGTATTCCAACACCATGCACTGCATGATCCTTTTCTCAAAAAAAAGGAAATTTTCCTGATCACAATTTGGCATTAAAAGACAATGCATAGTCAGAACAAACCATTCCTGGACGTTATATATTTTTACGAAAATGAAAAAATCTAGATACTTGTGTTTTGCTTTTAAATCGTTTAACATTAAAATTATTAATTAAAGCTATCCAAACAAAAACAATGTAGTAAACAAACTTGTTTACAAATTATCGTACTGCTTAATACAACAACAAATACCAGCATAAAAAATGGTAAACAAGTAAACAAAAATATACCAAGAACACTACAATAATAAACATAAACAAGGATGTTTACATTTATAGAGATTTCGAGATGGCGAAGTCATGAACGTTCGTCTTCAAGAACATTCATCAGACTATATAATTTGCCATATAAAAGGCAAGGCAAAGCAGGCGAGTGAGTTAGTAAAATTTCAGTCAGTCTTGTGTGAAGACACGGTGTGTTTGAAGAGAGGAATCGTGGTTTGAAGACCTCCGCTGCTAAGATCTGTCGAACTATTGTTATTGTTAATGCAAAAGGCATAAACAGAAGAAGTAATTGTTGTTGTTGTTGCTGCAGCTCCTGACGCTCTTTGATTTGACGAGGTTCGATCCCAACGCTTTGATTGCTGCTTGACTGTCCACACATATGATTAAGTTCGAAGAAGTAGGTTCCTGGTTTCATTCATACGTGCAGCGTGTTCGATAGCAAAAATCTCCGCCTGAAATACGCTAGCCTGATTAGGAAATCTGTATGACCACGTTCAATGCCAGCTTATCGGAATAGACCCCAGATCCAGTTCCATATTCCATTTTTGAGCCATCGCTGAAGATCGTTAGTTTACGGCCACCGATGACAGCTTCAGAAACCCATTCTTCTCCGGTGGGAATGTAAGTTTTATGTGCTCTTTCGAAAACAGTCTCTGGTACCATGAAGGCGCATCTAAAAAAAATTAAGTTTTTTCACTCTCTTCAAAAAGGCACACAGTGCTGGTTTTTAATGACCAAACAAAACAAATTTTTCTTAGTGCGGTAACCACTACATAAATGTGTAGTTTGGGGTTCAGGTGAAATGTTGTTTGGAGTCCTTGGAGTCATCGTAAGTCAAGAAATGGCTAAGACCGCTTCTTTAATTTTTGTATTTCTCATCTGGGCAAAGAAAATAATACTTGAACTTATATTGCCTGGTACAATGTAGTGAATTAAGTTTGTCATAAAATTCTCAATTAATCGTCTCTGTTGCTGGTAGCAACATTTTTGTTTTATTCTCATACACGATCCTGAATACTCTTGAGTACATTAAACATCATATGTTCAGTATAATTTGTTAAACTCCCTGCCAAATAAATATCAGCGGCATTGTAGGTAACATCTTTTCAATACCAGCTATACTTTACAACCTTTTAAACTAATTCGGCAGCTAAAGCCGCTTGCTAGCTTAAGCTACGGTTTTTTATTGTGCTTCCTTTTAAGTCGACTCTGTAATTATTTAACACCGCATGTGCTCCACCTCTAACTAGCTAAACTGTGTTGGTACACGAGTTGCAATGAATTGCATGGAATACTTAGTGTGCCTTGTTTCATGTTACGATAAGCCAACAACTGTTGGTTGGTAGCAAAAGAAAGAAATACAAGAAAACTACAGGCGATTTAGTTCCGCTTCTTTATTTTGCAGTTTAGTTGCATAAAATGTTTACCATTTTATGACCAACTATGGATTAAATTTTATCGCATGCGACATTTATTTTTTGTATAAAGGAATATACGATTAAGTTCGACTCCTTCTTTATCTTGTGGCAGGCATAGTTAGATAGAAAATGTTTTTTTGAAATCAATTATGGAATAAATTTTATCTCATGCGATATTTTTTACAGCGGCATGATATGGTTAAAATGGGCGTTTGAAAGAATATACAGTTGCATAGAAATCAATTTATGACCTATTAGGGTATAAATTTTATCACATGCGATATTTATTGGATGCGACATGAAGTGATGAACATAACCGCATGAAAGAATACACGGTTAAGTTAGACTAATTCTTTATCTTGCGGTTTAGTTATATAAAAATTTAATTTACAACCAGTTATGTATTAAATTTTATCGCATGCGATTTAATTTTTTTTACAGCAGCGCGATATTGTAAAAATGTGCGTATGAAGGAATAGGCGATTTGATAAGATCGAATACTTCTTTATCTTGCAACCCATCAAGGAATAAAAACAGCGGCATGATGTGTAAAATATGCGTCTGGAAGATATACGTTCAAGTTAGACTCCTTCTTTATCTTCCGGTTTAGTTTACAAAACGTTTATTTTACAACCAATTATAGATTAAATTTCATCGCATGCGATATTTTTTTACAGCAGCGTGATATGAAGAATAATATTGATCATCTCTAACGGTGTAGGGTATAAAAATGGTACAGCAGTAATATATTTTTCATCAGACATTGACGAGTAGATATGCAAAATTTTTGTGTGTGTCTGTCTCCTATGGTTTATAGTTTGGAAGGAAACTAAACCAATTACCATGAGCGCAATTGTGTATATAAAGAGAGCGAATTTTTATTTCTTTACTACGCGAACAGTAAGTGTATGTGTCTATGCATTGCGTATAGAAATCCAATTAGTACTCCGTTGAATAATTTAAATCAGGAACTAGAAACAGTGTGCTACACAAGTCTTATCATGAAATTTGTTATCACACGTTATTAATTATCGATGAAATGGTATAGTTTTGCAAAAGTTTTCTTTAATTTGGAACGAATAGTTTCTGTATGGAAACTTGACAGCAACATACTGTAAAAGCCAAGCGAAATGTTGGCCATTAACAAAAAAAAAAAAAAAATAAACCTGAACGTTTTGAACAAAAAAAGAAAAACGCGACTTAATTCTACTTAAATTCAGAGCAAGGCAAACAACAAAATTGTATTTTATTGGATTCCAAAGAGGCTGCCGTTGACTAAGTTTTATTTGTATTATTCAATATAAGTGAGGCAAGAAAGAATAAACAACGAAGTGCCTGTATTAATAAATTGACATACGAACTCATTTGTCTATCTTCAGTTCTGTGGCACGGCATATGGCAATATAGTTTATGCAAGAGTAGGTCTTCTAGTCAGCCTGGAAGGTCTTTAGAAACTAACCGCCTACGTATATATACCTTAAGTGCGCTCAAAATTAATGCGCTTCAGCTTCTTTAATATATGTCTGGACTTCCAGCAGGCAGTTCCCAACTTTGGCAGGTAATTATGACCGCTACAGTCTATTTTGCCAAATCAATATGCAGCGATATAGCATTTAGCGACTAAGCAAATAATAAAATTTGCTTTATCAGACTAAGTGTTCTATTTGCGCAGCATACCACGTGTTTCGTCCATTTTACAATCGACATAATCATCCTACAAAAAAAAGAAAGAAATATTCGATCTGCCAAAATCATTGCTGCTGTCCTTGAAAGTAATCAGGATAATCTGAGGCAGTCGATTTCAACATTTCCCAGACCACAATTTGGCAAATTTGACTTGAATTGAGTCCGCGTTCTTACAAAATCCAAATAACCCAGGAACTAAAGGCAAACAACCATAGACAACGATGTGTTGTTGCTGAGTAGGCACTTGGCCTTTATTTTCTTTGACATATTATCTGCTGCTATGAGGCTCAATTCTGGAAAAATGGGTAGGAGTGCATACAAAACTATTGACTATGGGATGGTGCTAATTCATATGAGATCCAAAAGCGGCCTATACATACGGGAAAAGTCACTGTTTTATCTGCTGCCAGCGTCATCCGACCATATTCTTTTGATAACACCGTACGCCACGCCATCACAGACTAGGACGAGCACTATAGGTGGATGATTACCAACTTCTTTCGCCTTGAATTGGATGATTTGGATACCAATGTCAGGATAGCATTACATATCGCACACCCTATACCACATTGGATTGGCATCGGCGTATAGAACTGTATCAAAGTCAGCAATACTGGTAATCAGTGGTGTGATACCTATAGGTGTACAAGCAAGCGAAAGGAAGAAAGTGTGGGAGACTAAAAACGTGCACGGAGAGTCAGTAAATGTCGACGACGCCAGAAAGCGAACCATACAACACTGGCAAGAGGAATGGAACACTGAGACGAGTGGTAGGTGGACGGCAAAACTTCTCCTAGATATTACCCGCTGGATAGAGAGGAAATTTGGTGGGGTTAAATACTATTTAACACAACTGTTATCCGGACACGGTTACTTTTGTAACTACTTGTTTAAAATGGGGAAGATGACACGACCTAATTGCATCTATGATGATGCATCGATTGATAATGCGGAACACACTTTCTTTCATTGTGAGAGATGGAGATTTGAAAGAAGGAATCTAGAAGCCAAAGTCGGCGTCTGTACTGTCGAGAACTTCTTCGATGTAATTCTGATCAGCGAGGAGAATTGGAACAGCATAGCCAGTTACACTGAGGTCTTACTGAAATCCAAGAATATTGACTTAGATGAGAGAATTAGAATAGATGTTTAGACACGCGGACGCGGATATGGATTTAAAGGAGCCAAATGGCCAAACGGACTCCACTTCGAAGTAATACCACAGTAGTTCCGGAGTGGGTACAAAGAGTCCAAAAGAGGAGGGGGAAATTTAGTGGGTGAGGGTCCCACACGCGGGGGATAGTGACGACTTCCCCTATGGTGCGGTTAGGTTCATTCACTATTAAAAAAAAAATGCCACATTGGATATGCTGCACTTGCAAGTTGAGGGCATGATCAGCCCACTTGAAGGTAATGTGAACTCGCCATGGAGATTGTGCGATTGGTGTCGTTAGACCTTTTTTTGTGGGGTTTTCTTAAGTCTCAGGTATATACGAATAAGCATTCATTTTGAAAATTTCGAATGCGTTCTAACCAGAGATGCCGCGGTGGATATTTAAACGCATTATCCACATCCACATTATTGCATGAGTAGGTCTTTTAAACGAAAAAAAATTTCGATGATATCTCACACACATTTTGTTTCATTTAAGTCTGAATATATAAACACTTAATGGAATATACTTTTTGTAAATTTATGCCAAATTTTATTACCGGTCTTTACAACTCTTCAGCAAGGATTACAACCTAGCTTATCAGACCACTTATGTTGTGTGTATTAATTTCATACATGAGTGGCACGAGTTACCCTTTAAAGTCGATTCCGAATGACAGATTATTGAGATATTTTTCATGGCAGTTTCATTTTGCACTCGGAGAATCTGCCGGAAATCTGCTGAGATGCAGTTGCCGACGATAAAATATTTTCATATTTCGTTCGAGATGTATGACTTGGGGTTTGAACCGTGGCCTCACATCTAATAACCGAACAAACTACCTACTAGACTACGGCGACTTCTTAACCATGGCCTTTTTACTGTGATTTTATGAAAGCTCGTCATTGGTGAGATAAGAGACTAAGAGAGATAAGTGAGATAGAGACTAAAAACAAATTCACCGAACTTCAAAAAGAGGCAATTAAATTAAATGACCGCATTTCGGCATATGGAAAATTATTTGATGATTTTAAGTCTTTGGATAATTTAAAATCTCCCCCACAGTCCTCTCCAAAACGTCGTAAGTCGGCAAGAAATATGAATAAAGATAAACGTGACGACCAAGAAAATGTTTCTGCGCCCCCATGTAATTCTGCATCCGATGGTAATGTTCAATTCTCCAATATTACTGAATTGAATAGTAATAATTTATATCGTGAATCCGATTGCATTGTTCCTTCTTCAAATATTACTGAATTAAATAGTAATAATTTATATCCTAATGTAAGCAATCCTCCACAATCTATAAATATTAATCCTCCCGGATCCATAAATAGTGATTCCAGGTATATTCCTCTCCGAGCAGTTCCTCCAAAAAAGACAATTTTCGTTTCGCGCTTACATTACGATACAACATCGGAATCTGTTGATTTATACATAAGAAATGCTATTGGTAGTGATGCGGATATATCAATACAGAAATTTAATTTTTCTCAACCTAGATCTATCTCATCATTTAAAATTACTATTTCTACGGATATTTTTGAGACTCTAATTAATCCGAATTTCTGGCCAACATATACTCTAGTTCGGGAATATATCTATAAAGCTAGACCCCAAAGTATTGCCGTACTTCCACAACGTGAATCTTTTGTTCCAAAAAACTAACTGATGATTTTATGTCCATCGCTTATCAAAATGTTCGTGGCTTGAGAACAAAACTTACTACATTATACACGAATAGTTTTAACATCGATCAGCAAATATTAGTATTTACGGAGACGTGGTTAAATGATAATTTTTTGAATACTGAAATACTTTGTAACAAATTTAATATCTTTCGTCGTGATCGTGGCAATGAAACTACAGGAGGAGGTGTCCTTATTGCTATTTCATGTAATTTACCATCTGAGCTTTTAGTAACTGATACACCTCACGATATTGAATTTATAGCTGTTTCAATAAAAATGAATGGTCATCGTATTTTTATTACCTGTTCATATATTCCGCCATCTTCTCCACAAGCTGTATACATAAAACATGCAGAAGCTATAAGTACTGTTGCTCATTCTTCAAAAGACGGTGATTTTATTTTTGTCCTCGGTGATTTTAATCTACCTTCAATTCAATGGAAATACTTACCAGACGATGGTTATTTCATTCAAATGAAGCAGAATTCAAATTTCGACGAATTTTTTAATATTTTGTATGATTTGGGACTGTTCCAAATTAATGGCATTCCAAACATTAATTTCAAAATATTGGATTTAATATTCGTAAATGAGGTAACTAATAGCTTTATTAAACGCTCGTTCCCTATTACCAGTCCAGAAGATTGTTATCATCCAACGCTCGTATTAAAAACATCCATTCCACTTAATTTATCGATGCCTTCGTGTAGCAAAAATGAGAAAGTTTTTTCATTTAAGCACACCAACTATAATATGTTAAATGAACTCCTAATCAATACGGATTGGCACTCCTTTTTTTCATTCTATACTAATGTTGATGATATGTCTAAAGCCTTTTACTCTAAGGTTAATACCTTTTTGAATTTATGTGTTCCAAAGCAAATATCTAGACAATTATCCGGTCCTCCATGGAATAATAAACAACTGGCTCGTGTAAAAAATAAGAAGAATAAATACTATAAAAAGTTTAAACAATCTAGTTGTTATATGGATTATATAAGATATTCTGTTACCCGGGCGGAATACACAATACTTAATAAATCATGTTACGATAAATATGTAAATACAATGAAATACAACTTTAAGCGTAATCCAAAATCGTTTTTTAAATTTGTGAACTCAAAGAAAAAAGTAACTGGTTTTCCATCTTCTATGAGATTTCAGCAGATTGAATCTAGTGATGACAGCATTATAAGCAATTTATTTGCCAGCTTCTTTTCCACAATTTATTCGGATGCAACTTATAATGATTCCACTGATTATCACATTAAAATAAATACAAATTCCACAGTATCAATAAATTTAATCAACGTTCCCACTATTTCTATGGAATTGAGAAAACTAAAATTCTCCTATAAATTTGGACCTGATAACATTCCTAGTAGCATCTTAATTAATTGTGCCGACTCTATAGCTGTTCCACTATCATACTTATTTAATAAATCGATTATATGTGGTTATTTTCCTAATGTTTGGAAGGATTCATTCATTATTCCTTTGTTCAAATCAGGAAATAGATCCGATGTTACAAATTATCGTGGTATTGCAAAACTGAGCATAATTCCAAAACTGTTTGAAAAAATGGTTACAGATGATTTATGTTATCAAGTTTCTAGCTTGATATCTCCTTATCAGCACGGTTTTAGGAAAAAGTGTTCTACTACAACAAACCTGCTTCATCTCTCAACAGTTGTGTATCAAGGATTTTTCATCAGCAACAAACAGACGTTATCTATACGGATTTCAGCAAGGCCTTCGATAAAGTCAATCATGTACTTTTGAGGAAGAAACTTTATTTATTGGGATTTTCCGATCTTAGTCTAAAATGGATTTACTCGTATTTAACTAACAGAAAACAAACCGTACTTTTTAAAAACTGCTGCTCCAGAAGTATTGATGTCCTTTCTGGGGTACCTCAGGGTAGCCATCTTGGACCGCTTCTGTTTTCATTGTTTATTAACGACTTACCTGAAACGATTCACTATTCCAATATCCTAATGTACGCTGATGACGTAAAAATTTTCTTAAGTTAACGCCAAAGTTCCGATCAGAAACTTCTTCAAAATGACCTAAATTCGTTTCATTTATGGTGTAATTTAAATCTAATGCAGCTTAATCTCAAAAAATGTAAATACGTGAGATTTGTAAGAAAGAATCCGATTCCTGCAAACTATGCTTTTGATGGATACGAGCTTGAGCTTGTAGATAACTTCCTGGATCTAGGAGTTCTACTTGATCCCAAACTAAATTTTATCCCGCACATAACTATGACAGTAAATAAAGCTAGAAGCGTTCTTGGTTTTATAAAACGGTGGGCAAAAGAATTTAACGATCCTTATGTTACTAAATCGCTCTACACATCTCTTGTAAGGCCTATACTCGAGTATGGTTCCATAATATGGGATCCTCTATATAAAAAATATTCCAACGTCATCGAATCTGTACAAAAGCAATTTCTGGTGTTTTGTCTCCGAGGACTGAATTTTAATCCTACAAGTTTACCTTCTTATTCTGCCAGACTAGCTATAATTAAACTTCCGACAATTAAAAGCCGCAGAACTATGTTGAATATCTCATTCATATTCAATGTAATTACTGGTGATATAGGCTCCAGTTTTTTAATCCATAATATCACGTTTAATGTTCCTCAACGTCCGTCACGTCATTTTTCCCCATTATCAATACAATTTTTTAGATCCAACTACGCTGGTGCTGATCCAATAAGGAGAATGTGTAAAGAATTTAATAAATTGTATATGCTAATAGATTTTTCGTCATCAAATAATGTTATAAAAAATAATGTAATTATATATTTAAATTCATAGTTTTTAAAATTGATATAAATTTAAATTTACAATTGTAACTTTACTAAATTGCCTGTAAGGAATATTTCCATAGGCAAATAAAATAAATAAAAATAAAATAAAAAAAAAATATCGGGAGGCCGAAATCAAAATCAACTGTGCTGTAACTAACAACTTGATTCGCTATATATTAGTATGAATGAGGCTTTCCTGAACTCTATGAGAAACAGAGAGAGAGAGACAGAGATATGAATTTTTATTCATTGCTAGTAACCGAATGCATGACCCATTATTAAGGTACGGTTTTAACAACATTCGGAATACTTTTATCACTTTTTATTCGTTGTATTGTTTAATAATTAATTGTAATACAATAATACAGTACAACAGCAAACACAATTGCATTTGCAATGTACACATGCTGGTCGTACATTCGTTCATGAAATTTTTCATGTATTTCATAAACAATTTCATTAAATTTTAAAATTTTTTTTGCATTTGCATTTACAGAGTTTGAGAGACATAGCGACCACATGAATGCAGTTACTGTTATTTTGTTTTTGTTGTTGTTGTAATTTTATTTGTGTTTTAATAAAATTAAATAGGATTTTTTCCAACATTGTTGGGTTGGGTATTATATGTGCAACAAAAATATGTTATAACTACAACAAGTTACATGTATGTAAACATTTGTATCCTACAAAACATATAAAATATGTTTTTTCTGCATGTGATGTACATAAATAGATAAACGTTTTACATGTGTAGACATAAACATAATTTGTAAAATACAAGTGAATGTGTTAGTCGGTGAAAAAGTTCTGCGAAATAATCGTAAATGCTTTGTACTTCAGGCCAATGCAGGAATTTGTAAAACTGATTGCAAGAAACATATTGAATAGTGCATGTATTTAAGTTAAATGTTATATAGGGTCCCTCTGTGAGCGCTTTCTATATTTGAGTTTAAATAAAACAAAGTAAATGACAGATGGGAGATAAGTTGCCGTAGTCTAGCTGACACTGCGTTGGCTAATTCGACGTAAGGCCAGGGTTCAAAGCCCTGGTCATACATATCGATCAAATCGAAATTGTAAAACAAAATTCTTCGGCAACTTCCTCTCAGCAGATTTTTGGCAAAAACTTTGCGAAAAAAAATAAAAATTGCGATGAAAAGTTTCTCAAAAATATCTGTCATTCGGTGTCGACTTTAAACTGTATAAAATTACCACACAAAACATGAGTGGTTTGAGAAGCTAGGACGTATTCTTCACTGAAAGGTTGTAATGGCCAATTATGTATGATTTGAGGGCATATTCATCTCATGTGAAGGAAATGTGAACTAAATATCGAGTTTGTGTGATCTGCCCTCAATTTTTCTTGTGGAGGGTTTCTTAAGCCGCAGATTAGCCTTCAAGAACATTCATCAGACTGTTGACTTTGCCATATAAAAGGCAAGGCAAAGCAGGCGACAGAGTTAGTGAAGTCCAGTTAGTCTTGTGTGAAGACGCGGTGTATTTGAAGAGAGTAATCGTGGTTTGAAGATCTCCGTTACAAAGATCAGTCGAACAATTGTCTAGTAAATGTTATTGTTTACGCAAAGTGTGTAAACAAAGGAATAACAAACAAAGGAATTGTTGTTGTTTACATCAAGTTGTGAACAGCGGCACACAGAATTGTGCGAATAATAAAGGATTTCAATTAAAACTAAACACAAATTTATTTTATTTGCAATCTGCCAGCGCATATTTCAAACGTTTTTAAAAGGTAAAAACGTAACAGTATTATTTCTCGTAATGATGATTCGTTCTTGACCCATCTGTATACCACGAAATAATTTCTCTTTTAAGGTAGTATACAGCTTTCAGATTACTCCATTAATTTTTGTCACTAAGTCCAATTATGAAACACTTCCCACAATCACTTTCCAATGCCAACTGGTTTTGTTCAGGGGACAGTTAAAGAGAGGGAGATCAATAAGACCCTATTAACCTGACTATAATCTCCAAAACCTTGTTCTTCAGTTAGATTCCGCTGTGGGATAGGATAGGCTTTATTATAGCAACATGTGTTAATCTCTGTCTGTTATCCAACACCGTTTTGTTAAAAATTGCATCGAAAGTAAAGACGCCAAAAAATTCAATAATAACGGGTAATTTAAAATTTTTTATAGAAAAACATGACATGAGTGTTCACGCTGGCCACCCTAATTTTAAGTTTAGCCTTAAGTTATTTTACAACTGTGTATATTTACAAATTAATTGTGAATTGTTAATTATAAAACCCGAAAAGAGATTATTATCAAATCCACCCCCGAATTGTAAGGTACGTTTTGAGTGTCCTTGAGAATATAAATTTTTATAGAAATCACTAATCGATTTGTTTTTTATTCTCCTCGATAAAATATTTTATTTTATTCGCTTCCCCGTTCATCCCAACATTTGGTCCTTCGAACCGGATCATCCCCAAGATAAAATAAAATATTTAACGAGGATCTTTTTCGTAGATTTTGGATTCCTTTGTTGTTGGAGACCACACCCTTTTCACCGTTGGAATTTCTTTTTGTTTGTAATTCCTTTCCCCAAAAATTTGTTTCCAAGGTATGTAAAACACATATAATTTTGTGAAATATTAGTGTGAAAAGAAAAAGAAATAAATATAAATAAAATAGACAAAAATATAAAATTTAGTGAAGTGTCTCAGTGAAGTGTAAGAATAAAAGAGTAATATAAAGCAAGAGAATAGAAACAAACGGAAAAAAGATACACAAACAACACAGAGTGCATTGATCTTGCGTGTTGTTGTTGTGTACTTGCTTTATAAACAGCTGTAAGGTAGTCACAGAATAAGGTGGCCGCTGTTTCGAATATCTTATATTCTTGCACCCATATAATAAGCGAATTATATTATTTTATATTTTTCGACTTATTTTTTGGTTTTGTTTGAGACATTTCTTTTTTCTGATTTAATTTAAAGAAAAACATATATATTTTTTTTGTTGATATTTTTTATATATTTTTATTATATTTCTTATATATTTTTTTTATTATATTTTTATATATATATTTTTTTTTGTGAAAAAAAAAAAACAAATCGTTATTGATTGACTTTTTAAGTAATCATTTTTATTGCGATTTTAATTCTTTTATTTTGCGATTTGATAACTTTCCCTATATATCGGTATTCGCGAATATTTTTTTTCTCATTTTTTTTTCGGATCAATTTCGTGTTGATCGTGCTGATCGTTTTAAACATTCCCCTTTTCTTATATTTTGGGATTGTATTATTCGTAAATTTTTTGGAAATTTTCGGTTTTTTTTTCTCGCGATTTGAAGTTTTCCTCGTTTGTTACTATTTGTTTGGAATATACATTTAGTAGTCCCCTTTCGTGAACATCCTTATCTTCTCGTTCTCCTTTTATTCTGAGTTTTTTAATAACCTTATTGTGCGTCCCAATTGTGAAAAATGACCGCATTGAGAAACTTGACCAGAAACTACAATCGCTTAGTCGATTTTGACAGTTTCATTCAAGCTATCCCTAAAGAAGAACACTCTGTTCACACTCTGAGTGTCCATCGGCAGGAGTTAACCCGTTTGTGGGAAGCTTTCCGTGACTCCTACGAGGACTTGTCGGAAAATGCCGAGGATACCTAGGTCTCTGCTAAAGACCTGAAGGCCAAGTATATGTCGGGATATACACTATATGTTCAATGCATCTCGCTCATTGATGGGTCAACTGACGGCCTTAAGAGCAAGGCCGCGAACCCCCCTACCAATAGTATCCCGATTCACCTTCCCCCCTGTGACACCCCAACCTTTAGCGGTGATTACGCATCTTGGCCAACGTTCAGGGATATGTTTTCGGCCATTTATGGAACCAACCCTCACATTAGTAACATCCAAAGGATGTATTATCTTTTGCAAAAGACGGAAGGTGAGGCGAGGGACATTATTCGAACTTGCCCCATGACGAATGATGGTTTCGACATGGCGTGGCAGAACCTGGTAGACAGGTATGAGAATAAACGCGTTTTGATGAATTCTCAATTGAAAACCCTCTTTAACCTCCCTTCCATATCCAAGGAGTCTGGCCCTTCTGTTAAAGGTTTGCAACGGACAATCAATGATTGTATAACGAATTTGTCGTTGCTGGGCATACAGACTCAGAATTGGGATATAATCTTTGTCTACATTTGCTCCACCAAACTCCCCGAACACACCTTAGGTCTTTGGGAACAGACTCAGGGGCCGTGTTCAGACCTACCGAAGTGGAGCAAGATGGATGAGTTCCTGACTGCCAGATACTGAACTCTGGAGTCAGTGTCGGACATTATTGGCAGCCACAATTTTTCCCAAGGTACTGCACGGGTTAATAACCAAAGCAGCTCTAGTAACCCTCGGAAATTGAAAACCTTTGGGACCACTGTGGCCCCTAGCTTACCCCAACGAAAATGTCCAGTTTGCGGCGAAAATCATCCAATTCGTTTATGTTCCGACTTTTTGAGAATGACGGTTAGTGCTCGTTTGGCAACCGTTAGGAAGCATAAATGCTGCACGAATTGTTTGGCAGCCTCGCATGAGTTCAAAAGATGCCAGAGCTCAAATGTTTGCTATATCTGCAAACAAAAACATCATTCGCTACTTCATCGTACCGAATCTTCCCCCCGGGAGAAATCGAGGACTGGAACTAACCCCGCTGACCCTTCTACCCCTATTAGCTCTTCGGAAATCCCTCGGTCTTCTCCTGCACAAAGGCGAAATGAAGTGGATGATGGCCCATCTACATCCGCTGCTGCTCGATCTTTTCAAAATTTCGCCACCCGTATACAGTCCACCCCGTACTCGACAGTTTTATTGGGAACTATCCAGGTGAATGTAGTGCATAATGGTGTAGTTTTTCCTGCTAGAGCTCTAATCGACCCGGCATCTCAGGCTACTTTCATCTCCAGAAAGTTGCAACGGAAGCTAGATCTTCCAACCCTTTTAGCACCGGCTGCCACTGTTGTGGGCCTTAATGGCGCAGTAGCAGCAAACTCGACTAAGGTCTGTGTTGTTTCGCTGGGATCTTCCATGGATCCAGCGTTTAGTCTGACTACGGAGGCATATGTGGTTGACAAGCTAACTGGTCGATTACCCACCTACTCCTTGGCGAAGTTTGTTGACCTCAACACTCCCGAACTTCCGTTGACAGACTTGAAATGCGCCCATATGGATTTGCTATTGGGTGGAGATATATACTCTCAAATCATGCTTCCTGAGGTTAGGAAGGATTCTAAGAACCCCTTGATCGCTCAGCGAACTGTCTTTGGTTGGATAGTAACTGGTAGAATACCTCAGTTGAACCCATTGGATTCCGTTGCTTCCTTCTTTGGGCAACTGGACTTGGATGCGAAAATTAGTCGGTTCTGGGAAGTAGAGGAAATACCGAAGTCGAAGGTATTGTCGCCTGAAGATCGCTTTTGTGAGAATCTGTATCGTCGTACGACTTATAGGACTCAAGAGGGTAGATATGTAGTTGCTCTTCCTTTTAAACCCGAATTTTCGACGGACTTGAATCTCGGTCCATCTCGAAAAGGTGCTCTCGGCCAATTTTTGAGAAATGAGTCTCGTATGCTGAGGAACCCTGAGATTAAGGATCAATACGATCAGGTTATTGAGGAGTACCTTACCCTGGGCCACATGTCGAAGATCGATCACGACACTGTTTATTCTCCTAAACCCAGTTACTACCTACCCCATCATGCCGTTTTTAAGCCTGATAGCACCACCACCAAGTTGCGTGTCGTTTTTAACGCCACTTGCCCCTCCTCTAATGGCTTAAGCCTTAACAGTGTCTTGCACACTGGCCCGATTTTACAAGCCGATTTGACTATTCTGATTCTCCGATGGAGACTGTTTAGATTTGTTTTCAATGCGGACATACAGAAGATGTATAGGCAAATACTGGTCGTGCCAGATCACACCCCTTTTCAAAGGATATTATTCCGTCGGAACTCCCAGGAAGATGTCCAGGATTTTGAATTAAACACAGTTACATTTGGTGTTAACTGTGCCCCCTATTTGGCCATAAGAACCCTACATCAGTTAGCTGATGATTGTAAATCGGATCACCCCTTTGCTTCTGAGATTTTGCGAAACCAAATGTATGTGGATGACATTTTGGCTGGTTCGCATTCCTTTGTCGAAGCTACTCGTAATCGTGATGAGATAATTCATGTTCTGAATTCTGCTGGCTTTTCCCTTCGTAAGTGGACATCAAATGATAGAGGTCTTATTGATGATTTGCCACCTGAACATCTATTGGATTCCCAATTTCTAAAATTGTCAGACGCCAGCACCGCTAAAACTCTGGGTTTACGTTGGAATGCGAGCATTGATGCATTTTTCTTCAAGCCAGCTCCAACGCCCGATTTCTCTGTAGTCACAAAACGATCCGTTTTGTCTCAAATAGCGAAGCTATTTGACCCCGTTGGGTGGTTGGCACCTAAAGTCATAGTTGCTAAAATTCTTTTGCAACAAATTTGGAAAGACGGAACGGATTGGGACGAATGCTTGAAACCCATGACGTTTACCAGATGGCTTGAGTTTGTCGATGATTATTCGTACATCGAAAGGATTAACATCCCTCGTTGGATTAATTTTAAGCCTCAGTGTGAAGTACAACTTCATGCATTTTGTGATGCTTCTGAGAAAGCATATGCTGCCACTCTGTACAGTAGAGTCCAAACCCCGTCTGGTGAATTTGTCACCCACTTACTCGCTGCCAAAACAAAAGTTGCGCCTATAAAAGTACAAACTTTACCCCGTTTAGAGCTCTGCGGCGCAACTCTATTGGCGAAAATGGTATTTTCACTTCGTAAGGAGCTGAATCTTACCAGATCGGAAGCCTACTATTGGACAGATTCCGACTATCGTTCTGTCCTGGCTTCAAAAACCCCCGTGCCATTGGCCAACTTTTGTGGCGAATCGAGTATCGTATATCGTGGACCAGGTAGGCACTGACAATTGGAATCACGTCGAATCTCATCATAACCCTGCTGATTTGGCTAGTCGTGGTATGAGCGCTAAGGAGCTCTCTATTTCAGATATTTGGTGGAAAGGTCCTGAATGGTTATCTCGTCCACAGTCTGAATGGCCACTGTCGTCTTTTAAACCCAATAATCAGCTAGAAACGCGTTTGATACAGGTTAACGATGCCCAGACGGATACGTCTGAAGAATTTTTGAGTCGATATTCGGACTTATCTCGTGCTCTGCGAGTTATGTCCTACATCTTTCGCTTTTATCACTCTTTACTCCCCGGAAAAGGGTCGTCTCAAGTCCCCCTAGCTCATACGTTGAGTCAAAGTGAGGTGAAGTCGGCAAAGGATCGTTTGATCATACTCTGCCAAAGTACCCATTTCCCCGAATACTCTTCACTGAAGAATGGCTCTACCTTAACCTCTAAGAATTCACTACTCGTGTTCAACCCCTTTATAGATTCTAGTGGATTTCTACGAGTTAATGGTAGACTCTCCCAATCACCTACTTTGACCTACAACGAACGTTTTCCGAAGTTATTACCCTATAATGGCCGTTTTACGCGTCTCTATCTGGAACATCTTCATAAGTTTTCGGCTCATGCGGATATCTCTCTGATTCTGCGCCTTATGCGACAGGAATTTTGGGTTCCTAAATTGAAGTATTTGGTTAAGACAGTTGTTCACAATTGCAAAGTGTGTTCTTTATATAAAAAGAAACTCGGTCAGCAAATTATGTCTGCATTGCCGCCCGAAAGAACTACACTTACTCGCCCTTTTACTCATACCGGAATTGATTTTGCTGGTCCCTTTTGGTTGTAGAATAACGAAAGGATATGTCTTAGTATTTGTTTGTTTTGCTACTCGAGCCATCCATCTGTAGGCTACAAATGACATATCCACCGAATGTTTTTTGGCCGCTTTTGCTCGATTCTTCTCTCGTCGCGGTTGTCCTTCTCACCTCTATTCGGACAAAGGTACTGCTTTTGTTGGCGCAGCTAATCTCTTGAATAAAGATAAGACTCAGTTCCTTGAGAGTCTTAAACAACAGATTGTCACCAAAAATGTCTTTCAATTGGTAGATTGGCATTTTATTCCTCCTGGCGCTCCACATATGGGTGGCTTATGGGAGGCAGGAGTGAAGAGTTTCAAAACTCATTTGCGTAAGATATCCCACGCCCAAAGCTTCACTTATGAAGAATTCTCAACTATGTTGACAAGAATAGAGGCTTGTCTGAATTCTAGACCTCTTAGCTCGATGACAGACAACCCGTCTGACATCAATCCTTTAACCCCAGGACATTTTCTTATAGGAAGTGCCATCTTATCCCCACCGGAACCTGATTTTTCGGACGAATCCATAAGCTATGCTAATCGGTGGCGTAAGCTGAAAATTTTGCACCATTTATTCGCGCGTCGATGGAAAGACGAATATTTGGTTGAGTTGCATAAACGCAACAAATGGAAGGTTCCCCAAAGAGATTTTGTTGTAAATGATTTTGTTGTCATTCGTCATGACAATCTTCCCCCTAACGAATGGAAGCTAGGTCGGATCGAACGGGTCTATCTCGGCCCCGATTCGAAGGTGCGAGTGGCCGATGTTCGAACCGCCAATGGCGTTTTGACTCGACCAATTGTCAAACTCGTGCTGCTTCCTAATGATGGACAGAACTAATTTTTTTCTCTTCTTTTGTCCGTTTTGTTGATTGTATTTACAGATGTCAGAACTTGCACCCCGTCGACTAGCCGTGGAGCGTCCCCAAAATGAAAGCCTCGACGAAGTGATTGCCAGCTCAAAGTGTCGTCTGTGTCCTGAAGCTCATCCTCTACGCAAATGTCCCAAATTCCGTCGGATGAGTCCCGTTAAACGGTTAAGTGTAGTGAAACGACACAAACACTGCATCAACTGTCTGGCACATTCTCACTTTGTAAAGGAGTGCCGGAGCAGAGATCGATGTATGGAATGCTTGCAGGAGCACCATACCATGCTGCACTTTCATCGTAGAGCTGACGGCGGCAGACTAGGCAAGAACAACGCTTCGGAGACAAATAAGCCCAAGAGAAGCAATCGCAGAAGGAACCATCCTAAACGAAGAGCTGCTAACAACGCCAATTCTACTCATAGCAAAAACAAGAAGAGCGCAACCCACAACCAGGCTCTGGAAAAACCCTGCTCATGTACTGGTCAACCTCCGAATTCTGGTAATGGGGCCATAATGGCAGCATCCAACACGGCTTCTGGGGCTACAATCGCAATTAACGTGCTGAGTAGATAATTTATTTTTGATAACTCTTATTCTTATCTTGCTGTATTAAATTTAATCTTATTTTTATTGAATTTCCATTATACTGAATTTTATTGAACTTTACTGAATTTTAAATACAAATCTATATACCCTGAAATGTTAATTTATCTATGATCTCTGGCCAGGTGACTTCTCGGTCCTCTTGTTGCAATATTGCAAGGGGGGCGGGATGTTCACGCTGGCCACCCTAATTTTAAGTTTAGCCTTAAGTTATTTTACAACTGTGTATATTTACAAATTAATTGTGAATTGTTAATTATAAAACCCGAAAAGAGATTATTATCAAATCCACCCCCGAATTGTAAGGTACGTTTTGAGTGTCCTTGAGAATATAAATTTTTATAGAAATCACTAATCGATTTGTTTTTTATTCTCCTCGATAAAATATTTTATTTTATTCGCTTCCATGCGAATATACATGAGTATACAAGTGGCTTTTTTGCAAAAATGATTTTGCAACAGAACTCTTGTCATAAAAACGACATAAAAACCTGAAAGATGACACGAGAAAAATTTTCTTGAATATATTTTTTAAATGACAGAAAATGCCAAGAAACATGACAACACATGGAACAATTTGGAGACACGAACCACACATAAGTATACCCATTTTACATACATACCTACAACAATAATAAAAAAATAACAACAGTAGAAGAAAATGCTATTGTATTTGAAAAGTAAATTTCATTTTTAAAATTCAATATTTCATAAGGAAATAAAAAAATATTCTTACAGACATAGGGTATTTAGAAATGCATGTCTTTCATATTAATTTGAATACTTGAATACAATTTCTTTATTACTCTGTAAAGTAATAAGAAAACTGTTTGTTTGCAGTACAAATATATGCAGTAAAGCTGTCTTCTAATCCACAAAAAATACAAAAATGTATGCACACCTTTCAGACATAAATACATACATACATACAGACATTTTACATTTGCATTAATACTTTGTAAATATTATATGAAAATACATTTATACATGTGTATTTTACATATGTATTTTACGTATGTATTTTACATATGTATTTACATATGTATTTTACGTATGTATTTTACATATGTATTTTACATATGTATTTTACATATGTTAACTAAAATAATTTCAATTTAAAAATTGAAAGAAATACACTTAAGTTTCCCGGAAGCCATATTGAAGATCCTCAAAGTCAGCAACACCGACCTACCCACTGACACTTGGAGGCCAAATTTGCTCACCAGTGGGGTGACTACAGCGAGGCGATGATCATCCTAAATGAGGAATCACTTCCGCTTATCAATGCCCGCCGGGGCGTGATAAACTATATTTTTAGCTCAATTTAGCAAGGGGTCTATAAGTCGTGCTGCCTTACAGACCCCATCAGACCCCTTCCCGGTAGAGCCCATCCCTTCAGACACCACGCCACAGGCCCCCGCCCCAACTGACCCCATACCAGAACCTCTCGGTTCGAAACCTACTGCCGAGGATATCAAATGCGGAAGCGTGTGCAGTCACTCTTCGCGACGTTCCACGGCCAGCAAGAAATCCAATTCTGAGCTGGTTGGAGAATTGCTATTGATATTGACGCGGACGTAACCTCTCCGTTTTCGGACGACGAGTACGCTGAGGTGACAATGGTTGATTCTCATGCCGATGCTGAGATTCATTCAAATTAACCTCCAAAACCCCAAAACTTTTACCGTCACTCTGCTCCTCCGTCTAACAATAGAGGATGTCGTAGACGGCAGGGTTTCTGGACTCAACACCAACTAATATCGCATTGCGTATATCCATAATACAGGTAAGCCTAGAGCATTTGTAATGGTTAAGACTGGTATTAATGCACTTCTCCTCCACAGGTTTAGCGATAAAGACACCGTCATGAACACCATCTGGATCGCGTCATCGTACCTGGCGCATGACTATGGGCTCTCTCCTCTTCAAGAACCCATTGGTCGACTGACAGCGGATGCGCGACAACATGGGATTCCGGTTATTATTGGAACCGATGCCAACTCCCACCATAAGATGTGGGGCAGTACCGGTACGAACGAACATGCTGAGTGGCTCTTTAATTCTAGTAATAGCCTAGTTATAGCTAATCAGGGAAAAGAACCTAACTTCCTTACTTCAAATAGAAGGGAAATGCTGGACATCACACTGGTCAGCTCTGATTTCTCTGAATACCTTAGGGACTGGTTCGTATCTCGGGAGTGCTCCTTTTCGGATCATAGACACATTACATTAGGATGATCCTTCCGATCAGTAGGAAAAATTCCAATTGGACCATTTACACGGAAAGATTGCGTTTCTGCTTTCTCATGACTCCCCCAACTATTGTAACCGGTTTTGAAATAGATAGGACTGCGGACACACTGTCAGCGACGCTTAGGTCGGCAGCCATATCTTCCGTCAAACCCTCTACCCACAGGGGCAAGCCGAAACGTTCCCTGGTGGAACCAAGAGATCGGTGACCTCCATCGATCCAATGTCAGGTTCTTTAATAGATCAAAAAGCTCTGGTGAATGGTCAATCTACAAGGCCAAAAAGAGAGGACTTAAATGCGCTGTAAGGCGGGCGAAGACGGCTTCGTGGAGGAACTAATGCGCGAGCGTGGAATCCTCTGCCGAAACCAGCCATCTTCGCAAAATTCTAAGTTCCACACATAAATCTCTCAACTGCTTCCAACGGCCTGACGACTGCTTAGAGCCGCTTGAACTTCTCCTTGACACTCAGTTTTCGAGGAGTGTCACACTTGTCTATCAGGTTAATGAACGACCGCCTAAAAATTGCTTCCACCTAACTCTTACCCCAAGCCAAGTGCAGTGGGTCGTTAGATCCTTTGAACCATTCAAGCTAACTTGTATTACAAAAATTCCTTTATATAATATTGACATGGCATATCATCTATCAAACCATTAATTAAGCGTACCACACTTTAGTCAAGGAAAATGCACAGCGTACAATAAACAAAATTGCCTTGAAAAGTTTTTCAAAAAAATCTTTCCTTCGTGGAAAGTGGTCACGCAACTCATGTATGAAATTAATACCCACAACATAAGTGGTGTGAGAAACTATGTCGTAATCTTGACTGTTGGGTTGCAATGAGCAAATGTGTATGTCTCTAACTCAACTTTTCTAGGAAATGCCATTATTACTCAGGTTGTGGCAACTCACTTTCCTGATCTTACTCTCGTTACAGGCTTCATGATTGTGGTGCTCTAAGCTTCTTGAAGAGCTGTAGGTTTTATGATTGTACTTCGTTAAAGGATATTGTTAATATGTTTTCCTTTTAAAAACGTTTAACATATGACCTCGTAGATTGTAAATAAAATAAAAATAAATTTGTGTTTAATTTTAATTAAACTTCTTTATTATTCGCATAATTCTGTGTGCCACTGTTCACAACTTGATGTAAACAACAATTGCTTTTCTTTGTTATTCCTCTGTTTATACCCTTTGCCTAAACAATAACAATTACTGGACAATTATTCGACTGATCTTTGTAACGGAGATATGCAAACCACGATTACTCTCTTCAAAAGCAGCGAGTCTTCACACAAGACTGACTGAACTTTTACTAACTCAGTAGCCTGCTTTGACTTGCCCTTTATACGGCAACGTAGACAGTCTGATGAATGTTCTTGAAGGTGAATGTTCGTGACTTGTAAACATCGTTGTTTCATTATTGCTGTTTGTGTATTTTGTTTACATTTATTCTTGCTGGTGTTTGTTGGTATATTTTTGTTTGCTTGTTTATTATTTTTTGTTGTTATTTTCCGCTGTGCGATAATTTGGAAACAAGTTTATTGTTTTTGTAGCTTTTATTTGTAATTTCAATGTTAAACGATGTAAAAGCAAAACACCAGTATCTTGATTTTTCCAGTTTCGTAACAATATTATGAACCATTTTCTATGGCTCCAGTCTTCTTCATACTATCAAGACTTTTACGACATCTTTTACGAATAAATTGCGCTTTAACTCTCTAAACATGTTGTCTTCTGTGTCGAATCTAAACATGTCTTGTGTCAATGTTGCAAATATTTGTTATATTCTAAGAGGACTAGACGCTTCATTGAGTCATCATTTCGGAATCTGTAAAGGTATCCTCTGTATACTGCGTTAGTTCGGTGACAACTGAACTCTGTTTGCTTGCGGCTTACCTATATCTCGATATACGGAATTAATTTATATGTCATTCTTCCTTTTTTACACCTCTTTTATGCATATCGTAGTCTTGCTTTGAAAATTCATCATATTTTTCTTTGATGTTCTTAACGACACAGTCCATAAGAGATGAACAATATGTAGAATAAAGTGTAGGGTGTGTTAAGTTCTTAATAGAAAATATATTCAACATGGTTATCATATCTCTAAGGAGGCCAGTGTTGTTATAAATTCAATGGCAAACCGTTTAAACCTTTTGCCTCATAATTTTCTTACTCACTTGCATTGCTTTTCCAATGAATAATCGATAACAAAAAAAATAAAAACATTAATCATAAAAGAAAGTAATGCTTCTTCTAATAAATGTACAAAACTCCTCTATTTCAAGATTAAACAACTTAAAGAGAACAACAAGAAAACGAGTAGCAAAATTGGTAATTGTTTCTAAAAAGCTGTTATTTTCAACGCCAGCCATAGAATATGATTTATGATCACTATTCCGATAGATTACCAGGCAATGCAGCTCTAGTCGAAGCTACATATAAAATGCAGTCCTAAAATGATAGGCTAAATACAAAAAGCTTGGTGGTATGAATAACTGGCCAGGCTTGCAATACAGCAACAACAACACGAATAATATTTAAAAATACATGATAACTTTGCCATAACATTCATCAATCATTTCTAGAAAACAAAAAAGAAAAAATAAAAAAAACAACAACAACAAATGAAATTTATTACATTAGAATACATAAATACCCGTCTCCTCGAAATAATGGAAAGAAAATTCAAAACTGTTGTACTCCCACACATTTTTTATAAGCGTTACAGTGTATTATTCATAGTGTGGACAAGAAAAATAGTATCAAAGGATTTGTTGAAAACCTCACAAGAAGAAGTCTAGAATGGTTTAGTTACACAATGTCGATGGCCAGTTTACATCAGCTCCATCTGAGATAAACTTGCCTTCAAATTTCTTGTGCGGAATATCAAATTTATCACGAGCTGTGTGCCATGGTGTTCAAATCATGCAATTCAGGCCAAAAAAAATTGGTAATCAGGTCGGCGGTCACAGTGAGACAAAAGAGACAAAGACGTCGTCAGCTGAAAATCCATAACAAACAGTGACTTTTTCGGTATGTAATCACCGTAGTCTAGTAGTAGGCTTATTAGAACCGAAGGCCAGGGTTCAAACCCAGGTCAGACATCAAAACGAAAATATGAAAAAAATAATTCTTCGGTGACAGCAGATTTCTGACAAAAACTCTGAGAGTAAATAAAATTGCCATGAAAAGTTTTCTAAAATCTGTCGTTCGAAATCGACTTTAGACTGTAGGTCCCACCACTCATGTATAAAATTAATACACACAACACAAGTGGTGTGAGAAGCTAAGTCGTAATCCTGACTGAAGGGTTGTAATGACTAAATTATGTATGTACATATATGCGAAGCTTTAGAATCTGTTTGTGGATTAGAAACGTACCAAAATCGGATTGTTCATGTATACTGTTAAGAAAATGGACATCGTTTAGGATTAAAATGATAAACAAAAGCTACAAAAACAAAACCTATAGACTTGTTTACATGATTATTATAGCAAGAACATCAGTATAAAAACAACAACACTGCAAGGACAAACATAAATAAATACACAAACAACAATAACGTAAACAACATGTTTACATTTATAGAGATTTCGCGAAGGCGAAATCATTCTCCTTCAAGAGCATTCATGAGACTGTTTACCCTGCGATATAAAAGCCAAGACAAAGAAGCAACGGAATCAGAAAGAATTCAGTCAGCCTTGTGTGAAGACGCGTTGGGTGTGAAGAGAATAATCGTGGTTTGAAGATCTCCGTTAATTGTTATTGTTTACGAAAAAGAGTGAAAAGAAGAATAACCAATAAAGCAATTGTTGTTGTTTACATCAATTTGTGAACAGTGGCACACAGAATTGTGCGAACAATAAAGGATTTATTTAAAACTGAACATAAATTTATTTTTATTTTTATTTGCAATATACGAGCTCATATTGCAATCGTGTTTAAAAGGTAAAAACGTAATAATACATGTATCCAGAAATGGGCCTCGTCATTAAAGGTGATTTTCGATGAAAATTAGAGTCCGCAGCCTACTGCTCCAAAGTCCATTCAGTGCATACTCGTCAATATACATATGTGGTCATCTATCTACTTTTAAGTTCTGAATCAGTTGGATTTTGTACAGGTGCAGTTCCAAGTCACGAAGCAAAATTCGCCAAATTGTTGCTTACAATAGGCTGAGTAAGATCGTTGTGCTGTAATTATTTGGCAACATGTTAATACTAGAGCTTGCTTGTTACGTCAGGTTTAAGATTGCTCAACATAGTGCGCATATGTTAAACTCAAGCCACAGCTTGGCGCTTATGGCTGTATGGTACAAATATTCGCTTGCCTTTCTAACCTTCGATAAACCGCCTTCTTTACCAAGAAGAGGTCTTTATGTAATTGTCACAAGCGGTGAGTTTCCATGTATTCCACAGAACATATGTAAATGTTTCTAATTATACCCCCATGCTAAAACTTCCCCCCTATGCTTTTAATTAAACCAGTGCTCATTATTTCACCATAACTGTTTCAGAAATCCTATTGTTCTTTTCATATCAGTGTTAAAATCTATTGAAAATTCAAACAAATTTATCAACAATTTTGACATGATAGTCTTATGGGATTTCACTTACAAAAATATTACTAAACAAGGATATGAATGCAAAAATCTTTTTGGCCATCAGCCAAGGCAATTTTCTAAGAAAAAATTGAATGAATAAAAAAGGTTTTCAAAAAAAGGAAATTTTGGGAACATTTTTATGAACATGCAATGAAGAATGACAATGAGAGCTCAGGGATAAGATGAACACACATACAACATGGGGTGGTATGAGAAGCTAGGTTGTAATTCTAACTAAAGGGTTGTAATACATACTGAAGTCGCCGTAGTTTGATAAGTAGAGAGGTAGACATGAGGCCACGGTCAGACGTCTCGACCGAAACGAAATATGGTAACCTTGATGAGAAAAGTGCACTGGACCACGCGTAGCAGGTGAACGCAGTCTCTGTCTTGACCAAGTTCTCCAAATCAGGGGAGAAGAAAGTGATCAGCGCAAGGACTGCACATTAAAAGCACTACTTTAAAACCAGCCCGAAAATTTGATAAACGAACCTGTATCCTTGACATCAATGGATGATAGCTTCGTCAAGCTGACAAGGATTGGAGAGCAAAATAAATTATATCTACACCTCGCAAGAGATGGGGATTGACAAAGAGAGTGGATAACAGTCTCCTCTTCCTTAGTAGCTCTCCATCCACGGCAGAAGTCGTTAGATGGGAGCTGCATTCTGTCCACGTGGGAAGCCATAACACAATGTGGAGCAGGACTCCTCATTGGTTGGCGTCTCGAAAGAATTTCCGCTCGAATGGGCTGCTTGACCGAGGTAAGTGGCATCCCCAAGTCGACTGATGAGGATTCCGGAAGTAGTGCATCACCCCTGGCGAGCTCGTCGTCTCTGCAGTTCCGGAATCCTCCTCAATCGGATTGGGGATGCCGCTTGCCTCGGTCAAGCCGGCCATCGCTCTGAAATTCTTTCGAGACTCCAACCTATCCTGGGTCAATGAGAAGCCTGCTCCACCACTAGGCTCACTTGACTCTCGATGGATAGAAGGGGACCAACCAGTTACTTGGACTAGGACGTAACGACATCTCGATCACACGTCATTGTGTAATGGGAAGACACGCATAAAGAATGCAGCTCCCATCCAACGATTTCTGCCTTGAGTGCAGATTCGCTGAGGCAGAGGAGACTGTTATCCATTTTCTTTGTCAATGTGCATCTTTAGGGATGTGCAGATTTATGTTATTTTGGCTCTACAACCATTGTCAGCTTGACGGAGCTATCGTCCATCAATGATATCAAGGATATAGCTCCGTTTATCAAACTTTCGAGCTAGTTTTCCATCATGGGAAGCTTTCGTGCCTTAAATGTACAACCCTTGCGCTGACCAATTTCTACTTCTTCCCTGGTTTGGAGGAACTTGGTCAGTATAGAGACTGCATTCGCCTGTGGTGTCACAACATGCCGCTATGCGTGCTCAAGTGAGCTTTTGGTATCAAAGCTACCAC
Organism: Sarcophaga subvicina; assembly: GCA_936449025.2. Lineage (NCBI taxonomy): Eukaryota > Metazoa > Arthropoda > Insecta > Diptera > Sarcophagidae > Sarcophaga > Sarcophaga subvicina. Next base: position 80,209,907 of record OW388084.2, read on the forward strand.
TACAACCTAACCTAACCTATTGGATTCCAAGAGGTTCATCACTTTTTATTGCACACGGTATCAAAAGTCATCATCATTATCTTGACTTACAACTTCATTTTTTAGAAATTTATGCAAGTGCAGTGGCAGTTACTTACCACCTTAGTATTCACGAATTTTATGTCAGTTTTTTCCCACTTAAATTAATGCTTCTGAAAAAGTACACTGACAGGCACGTAAGGAATCTTTGTTGTTTAGATCATGGACATGCCACAAATGAAAACAACCAGTAACTAGACTAAAAGTAACAATTGAACGTTCCTCAACAATTTTTTTATAAGTTTCAGTAACAATAACGGACACAAAGTATGATCACGGAAAAGCAGATGCTGCTCTACAATTTAAACCAATCGTTGGTTTATAATTTTCTAATGACTGTACTGGAGTAACATGTGAAAACATATTTTAGATGACTCATATTTTTTTATAATTATTTACACTTGGCATGTTTTTAATTACAGTCGAAATATTTTTCTTGTTTTTAAACTGATTTCGTATTAATTTTTAATAAACATTTGCAGTAACAGTTTCAATACCAACAACAATAACACAATTATAATACAATAAAATGAATCAGTCATGCAGAAAACTATAAACCTAAACCGAATATATTTTACTATGTATAAGGTCTTTCATTAGGTGCATCGTATATTTAAGTTCAAAGAAAACAAAGTGAGTGTGGTCTATCGTACATACAAACAACCAACATTATCTTCCTACCGAGAGGACAACTAGCAATATGGCGGTCTTTTGGATCAGTTAACGATCAACCAACGATCATCCAACGTCCGAACATTGACAAAACGCAGAAGAATGCGAGGCAGATGACTTAGTATCTCTTTAGAACTCAGCCTCTTGTCGGCAAAGTTTAAGCTCCTGACATTGACCTTCAGACATAATTAGTCGTTAGAACCCTTCAGCCAGCATTATGCCTTAGCTTCTCACACCAATTATATTGTGTGTGTTAATTTTATCCATAAGTGGTGGCAGCTGCAATTTAAAGTCGATTGTCAACGACAGATTTTTGAGAAACTTTTCATGGCAATTTTATTTCTTCAGAGTTCAGAGAGTTCAGAGTTTTCGCCTGAAATCTGCTGAGAGGAAATCGCCAAAGAAATATTTTGCCATTCTTCGTTGGAGATGTCTGACTTGGGGTCTGAACCGTGCTCTCACATCTAATAAGTCGCACACTATCTATTAGACTACAGCGACAATGGTCTGAAATATCAACGAAATTTTTTATTCGTTTGAAAGACTTATTAATGCCACAATGTGTGGAATACAATATTGTTCAAATATCCGCCATGAAATCTCTGTGCGGAGTGCATACGAATTGTCCAATTTTCATCCAAGGACTCATACACGCATAGCGCATACATTAGGCTGAATTTATTAGCTGCGGTTTGTTTTGATTATTCGCATACACCGCGGACGTAAAAAAACAAAAAAAAAAGTCTAGCCGTATCAAATCTCATTACATCGGTGGCAGATGAAAATGCCATACAATTTCTCGTGCTGAATATTCATTTTGCCCTAAACTGCATGGCTTGTTATGCCATGGTGTTCAGATCATGTAATTCAGTCCAAAAAATTTGGTAATCATAGACTCAAAAAGGTCACCGAACACTGTAGTGATGTAACCAAATTCGTTATCAAAGAAATATAACACGATGATGCCGTCAGCTGAAAATCGACACAAAACAGTTTTTCCAGGATACATGGGAAGCTTTTGAATATGCTGTGGATTGGTATCAACACAAAGTCGACAAGTTTTACTTGTACACGTAACCATTCATCCAGAAATTGGTTTCTTCGCCGAAGTTGATTTTTCGAAGGAAATTAGTGTCTGCACCATATTGCTGCAGAGACCATTCGGCGCTTACACGTCGATGTCTATGGTCCCCTATCTTTGTGTCTTGCATCAGTTAGATTTTCTACAGGTGCAGGTCCAAGTTATGGCGCTAAATTCGCCAAATTATTCCAGTAACAGACATACATACAAACATAATTGCTCATCACAGCCATACAGTCAGGATTACGAGATCTAACTTCCCACAGCACCAAAGTTGTGTGTGTTCATTTTATACATGAGTAGCGGGACCTATAGTTTGAAGTCGACTCCGAACGACAGATTTTTGAGAAACTTCTCATGGCAATTTTATTTACTCTATGAGTTTTTGCCAGAAATCTGCTTAGAGGAAGCCGCCGAAGAAATATTTTTTAATTTTATTCCTGTCCAGTGTTTTGAACCGTGGCCTCGTGTCTAATAAGCCAGTACATTACCTACTAGACTGCGGCAAAGTCTAGTAAACAACACAAAATTGTCTGCTTATCGTCTTAATCGTTAACTGAACCAGAGGATCGCCGTATTCTGGGAGTATTAATTTCGGTAGGAAGAATATGTCGTTTGTTAAGTAGTCACACTAAGTATCACAGAATTCATAGACATGCGGAATGAAAACACCAGATAGTTGCCACCCTATTCTTACTATTGTTTAAAGGAGATTCGTAATGCCTCTGCTATTGTTTCCGGGATACCCCTCTGAGCAAAGTCTTTCAAAATCGATTTTTTCAGATGGTTATCAATAACTGTAAAGACTTCAGATCAATCCGGGTTCTTAGGTACGGTATACCTTCAACGAAAATGGCAGGCCAAAATCTTTTAGCACTTTAGGGAACTTTAACGTTTACATTAGATTGAATCTGTAACATGAAGTTAATGAAATATGATAATATTAGGTAAAATAAATACCCTTGGGAACTGAAGAAAACAGAAAATTTCGTATTAATTGTGTCAGGCACCAGAATCTACGGTTCGAGACTTTTGACAGCGAAATCCCGGATAAATTGTGATCGATAAGTAGAGCAACTTTAAATATCTTAACAGGTTAATCCAACGCATTATTCAAGTTGAATTGACTACTTAAACAAAGTTATTGCCTGAGACCAGAATGCAGTTTATGGTAACTGCATTCGACACTCGCAAATGATGTGAACGTTGTGGTGGTTGTTGTCATTCGATAAAGGTTAACCGTGAATTTCTTTCAGTGTATTATTTCGGCTAATAACCATTACAGACAATTAAATGATTTATCATTCAAAAATATTTAAAATAAATTGGGTTTTTAATTATATTTTGGTTTGTAGGTCTTAATGCCACAATTAGATTCGTACAAACCGTTGATAGAAAAGAATGTTTCTTAAAATTTTAAATATTTTTATCACTTTGAATTTGCTTTTGATGACATGTCAGGTAAAACTTTTAAACATTATAACAAAGTCATATGATTTATTTGTTAATTACTTAGACAGCCAAACGCCAATTTAGCATGGAGTTCTATAATTTCACTTGCCAAGCCTTTGGCAAACGACTTAAGCTTTTCGATTGCAGCTACCTGAAGGTAAACAATGAACATTATATCTTCAATCAAACAGTTAAATACGATAGGGATATGGGTACAGAGTTTAAAGTGCGTGTTTGGATCGATGCTAGACCGACATTTGCTAAGAAGACTTTCCGCTTTGCTGATGTGAAATTTGAGGCGTGCAGTGTTTTCGAACACAAATTTGAATTACAATTTCTGCGTTTGGTTATGCAGGAATTCAAAAAATCCAACAATCTACCACAACAGTGTCCTTTTAAGGGTGTGAGTATGACGTGATGGGTACTGATAGTCAAATTCTTACATTTGATGTTTTTTTTTTATAATTTTTTTTAGAATGTTGTGTATAAAGTGAATAACTTTTTAATGAAGACCCAATATATACCAGTTTACTCACCAGCATGCAATTTTACTTTTGGTCTCGATTATTATGATTCCAATAATTTGTTTGGCAGTGCAAAAGTAATTGGAGCTTTAACTGTGTGATCTCGTTAGCTTAACTAAAGGGTCCGCCAAATAAATTTTTGTTTTTGAAAATGCTTTAAAGAAAAACTACTGAATATTTTCTCAAATTTCTTTTTTTATTTGAAAGTACAATCCTTCCTGTTAAAAATGGAAAATAATTTCATTCAAATGGCTAATTTAAGCACATTATCGATTGTGTGCAGCTGTATTTCACCAATGGCTTCACGAATATTGTCCTTTAAAGCGTCAATTGTCTCTGGCTTGTCGGCGTAACACTTATCTTTGACGGCACCCCACAAACGGTGTCAAATCGCAGCTCCGAGGTGGCCAAACGACATCAGCTCTGCGGCTGATAATGCGATCTTTATAAACAGGGCGCAAAATATCGAGTGTAGCTGCGGCTGTGTGGCACGTAGCGCCGTTCTGTTGAAACCAAATGTTGCCAATATCCTCCTCTTCAATTTTTTCAACACAGCCCGATCACGATCGCAATTGACTGTAACGGCCACTCCTTGCTCATTTTCGAAGAAAAAAGGTCCAATTATGCCTCTGGACCAAAATCCGTACCAAACAGTGACTCGTTTTGGGTGCGTCGGCTTTTCAATGTATGCGTGCGGGTTTTCTGTGCCCCAAATGCGACAATTTTGCTTGTTTACATACCCGCCAAGATCAAAATGAGCTTCATCTGAAAAGATGATTTTTTTGCCAAAATCGCCATTTTCTGGTGTAGGCTCCTGCATGGCCAGCCGAGGCAGCCATTTGTATGAAATTATTTTCCATTATTAACCGAAAGGATTGTACTTTCAAATAAAAAAAGAAATTTGAGAAAATATTCAGTAGTTTTTTTAAAGGATTTTCAAAAAAAAAAGTTATTTGGCGGACCCTTTATTTCAATTTGGTTTCTGAATAAATAAAATGTAGTTTTTTTTGACATCCAGAATGAGATTGACTGAATACGAGTATTTTTCTTATCCTACAACATACTTATACGAGGGCAAAGGGAATGGAAAGTCAAAAAACCAATTCGAACTTGTTGGAAACCAGTCAACTGCAACTCAAACTGGAAAGACCAGCAGATTATTACTTTGACCCTGCATACATATTTAAAAGTGACCAGCTCGTGTCCTACAAAAGTGGTCCCCCTCGCCTGGAAGTTCCTGAAAAAGAAAATTGAATTTGAAGAACTCTGCTTTGAGAAGTGCATAGACATAACAAATCTTCTTTATACAATACTTAGAACAGGGTGGCAAATACTTGGTATGTTCATAACGTAAGCCTTTCAGTTCCGTAGTACTTTATGTAGCCATTATAGTCGACATATTCTTCCTACCGAGAGAAATACACTCACAATATGATCGTCCTCTGGTTTAGTTAGCAATCAATCATGAGCCGTAAGTCGACAAAACGCAGGAGAATTTAAGGCAATCGATTTTAAATCGATTACTAGATCTCAGCCTTTTCTAGACAACAATTTTGAAACCAGAGATCAGCAATGAGTATTCAAAAAGATAAGTAGAATCGAATCATACTCATAATTTTTGATACTTATACACATTCATACTTATTTTAATATAGTGGAACCTCTACTCATATTCAACGTTTGAAGTACTCATCATATTCATACTTAACAACACGTATGATGTTATTGATTTCGACTCTCCATGACTCAACATTTAGAAAAATAACAAAATAAGTATTATTCGCGTACAAACGCTACAATACTCACTAGGAGGTTGTGTGTTTGTTTTGCTTGCTGTCTTTGTCTTTTTCTTTTTTTGTAAAAGCAGCAATAACTAAGACTGTAAATTTTGATGAATGATTCGAGTCTCTCGAATGGTATGAGTTTGATGTCAACGTTGTACTTATACTCATTGTACTCATATTTATAAATCAACGTTGTGGTGAGTACAAATGAATCAGAGTAGTTAAATTTCAATATTCATAATTTCATGAGTGCTTATGAGTAGCGAAAAACGATTCATTGCTGATTTACATAATTGAACCAGTGAAGATTACAACCTAGCTTCTCACAACACTTACATATATTGTGTGTGTTAATTTTATCCATGAGTGTGGCAGGACCTACAGTTTAAAGTCGATTCCGGACGACAGATTTTTGTGAAAATTTTGATGGCAATTTTATTGATTCTCAGAGTTTTTAGCAGAAATCTGCAGGTTTTGCAGTGCTCTGTATTCTCTTTCGGCCGACATTTCATTTGCCAATCGATTTGCTTAAAATTAGTCTTTCAACAGTCGGTTCGTAGACAAAAACCTCCTCTTATGCATGACGTTCTTCCATGTATCTGTCGCACTTGAAATTATGTGATCCGCTGTCGGAATTACTAGTGACATCCGACAGGATAGGTATGAGGTAATAATCATGTCTTGCAATACATATTTGACACAACGTATGAGAACGTAGGCCCATTTACCGTTTTGATGTTGCTGCAATTCTCAAAATAAATTATGAGCGCTTCTGTGATTTGCATACTAACGATGGTGCTGCACCAAATTTAGTTTAGTTCACTCTTGTGGCTGTCTTTAGGTATCTTCCTAGATACCACAGCACTGTGGGGGAGACTTTTAACGCACGTCGTCTATGAACCTGAATTATCTGGTACATAGAGTGATTTTCTTGAAGATAGTGGTACTCAAAGCCTTAATATCCCACTGCAATCGATCCAATTCAGCCTTATTTATGTGTCAGAGTCATGGACATTTGGATATTTTAAATGTGTTCTACACAGAGAAGACGTGACGGTTATTTGAACGATATTTGAAGATAATGAAAAAATATTTCTTCGGTGACTGCCTCTCAGCAGATTTCTGGCAAAAACTCGGAGGTTAAATAAAATTGCCATGAAAAGTTTATCAAAAATCTGTCTTTTGGAGTCGATTTTAAGCTGTAGGTTCCACCACTCATGTATAAAATTAACACACACAACATAAATGGTGTGAGAAACTAGGTTGTAATCCTGAATGAAGGGTTGTAATGAATGAATAGCTTTTGTCCCCATGGACCTCTCTGATTCGACTGACAGTTGGTAGAGCATTTATGTGTCATCAGCAAGATATCATGATATTTGTGATATTACTCGCTGACCTAGTGGTACCAAGTGTCACAACGGCAAGTGATATTGCACAAGAAAAAGGAATGCCAAAATACTTGCGGAAAAAAGATTCGATTGTAAGTTTTAGTATGAAAAACATCAGAGTTATCCTACTTTTTTAATACTTCGTAAAAAAATGTTTGTAAAATATTTTGATAGTGCATCACCATTGGCAACCCTAATTTTAAGACATGAAACGGTAAAAGAACACGAACGTAATTGTTCTCAAAATAGCAAATTAATTCCTGTAATTGAAGATAAAAGTTGAGATGAGTGTATGTGCGTTTATATGTATGGTATGTACATATGAGAATTTCTTTGTGAAGTTGAATTCTAGAATTAAAACTACATTTTCCGAAGTTAACTAAGCTGACAGTGAGTACATACTTCAAACAATGTTTTTGGTGCAAGAAGATATTTTTTTTCGTCGATTTTGTTTTGGTTTCGAGTTTTGGAAGTTGAAGTAGTGAATGTAAATTATTAGCGATGAATGAAGTATAAAATTTAGTTATCTTGTCAGCAGATGACAGCGCATATTAATTTTCTTACTTATTTACTATGTGGCCTAAGTGTGTCCACTCAACTTTCTTTGTTGGACAGCCACCTCTAACTACTTTCCTACTTAATAGGCTTTAAAAATTCGTTTTTCGGATAGGCTGCCCTGGTTCGATTACATGAATACCTCGACTTTGTCTTTCTAACTTAGTCAAAATCATCCGCTAGTCGTCATTTGCTTATACGTCTAGACCTAACACGCTGAAAATGTTGCATATCGTTGATAAGTTCAATACAGCTTGTCATCCATACGAATGCGAACATCACGGTCAATCCTTACAGAACCGAAGATTGTTCAGATATCCGCCACAGCTTCTCTGGGTGGAGCTCAACTGAAATGTTTAATTTTCAATGACTATGGTGCCCAAATCAGGCTGAAGTTGATCGGTAACAAATGTAATATCGGCCGTTGTGTTCAAATCGCTTGATCCCGTTGGTCAGCTCGCTTCACCTCCACGTGACAAGACGATGCCCTCAAATTGCTCGTGCAGAATTTCCAATGTTGCATGAGCTGTGTTGCACATAGCACAGTCCTGTTGAAACCTTATGTACTTGGTATCCAGATGATGGAAATAAACATGACCTTTAAAGAATTAAACCAAAGGAGTATCAATCTGTAATAAATATATTTCAACCATGATTGTTTAGAGTCCAGAATCTTTCTTCTTTTTCTGAAATCCGAAAATTTTTGTATTTCGGTTGCACAGGACACAAAATACTTTCCTAGTACAGTGAACTTTATGGCCAAATTGCATTTTCTGTTGGCGTTCCTTTAACGTGCATGGGTTTTACTGTCATTTGATTTGTTTTCATTGCAATTTTTTCCTTCATTCACTCCCCCATCAAATTTCCCACCATTCCTTGCAGTTGTTTGCTTGTTGGTATTTTCTTTTTTTTGTGGGTTTTCTTCTTAATTCAAGTAAAAATGTGTGTGTGTACGGTTGCTTGTTTTTCCTTCTGAAAACTGTTTGAAATCAAATAAAAGTGGCAGGAAATTTTAACGCATCCATCCTCTACTCAGTTGTTAGCGACGTTGAAATAATATGTTAACGTTTCGTTTACCAATGCTTGCTACTTGCTACCCATCTTTTTGAGTCATTCAACAATTTGCAAGAGTGCAGTGTATGCAATTCTTTTATACTGTTTTTGTTTGTTTGTTTGTTTTATTGCTCCTTATCCAGCGATGCTTTCACTTACTTTGTTGTTTTTGGTTGTTTGTTGTTTTTTTCGCTAAAAACGTTGCCTAACCAGCCCGATAGAAGAGCAGACTTTTAGTAAAAAAAAAATAGTGCACAATGGAATTTCATTTTGTTCAGATGTTGCCTATATAACCAGTTAACGAGTTAGACTGAAATTTTTGGCAAAAATTTAAAGTTCTTATCATTTCTGGTGCAATTTCCGAGGCTGAGTCATTTATTGATTTCTGATACATTTCCTGCAGAAATCGCCGTAGTCTAGTAGGTAGTGCGTTGACTTATTAGATGTGAGGTCACGGTTTAAACCCCGCGTCAGACATATCTAATGAAACGAAATAAAAGAATATTCCTTCGGTAACTTCCTCTCAGCAAAAACTCTGCCATAACAAGTTTCTTAAAAATCTGTTATTCGGAGTTGACTTTAAGTTGTAGGTTCCGCCACTCATGTATAAAATAAACATACTCAACATAAGTGGTGTGGGAAACTAGGTCGTAATGACCAATTATGTGCGTATGTATGTATGTATGTATGAGAGAAAAGTACTTGCATTTATGCAACTCCAAGCCATAGTGAATCCTGTCCTTAACTTTTAAACCCAATCAGGTGAAGCATTTCTTTCTTTGTTATGCTATAGTGATGGCCAAAAAAAAAAGAAGGAAAGGAAAAGGAATGAAACGAACCGTTGATGGTTTGAACAACAATATTCCATTTTATGAAAATTGTTTACGTAGGTTAAAAATAATTTTTTTCTACGTAGCAGCTACTAGCGCAGGAATAAGATTGAGCGACACAAGAGCATGGAAATGAAGAAACCATGGTCGTGCTTGAAATAACATTCGCTTTTGATTCCGGTTTTATACTCAAAATCTCCCATATATTTCAACAGGAACTTTGAAAATTTGACAGTTGATAAAGGCCATCTTGTTGAAGAATACATCTGTCAAATTAGTTGTAATTTATTCAGCCTGTTTTGTCAGCGTGAAGTCGCCATGGTCTAATAGGTAGTGTTTTAGCTTATTAGACGAAAAGCCAGGGTTAGAGCCCCAGGCCAAACATCAAAATAAAATACAAAAAGTATTCCTTCGGCGATTTCCTCTCAGCAGATTTCTGGCAAAAACTCTGAGAGTAAATAAAATTGCCATGAAAAGTTTCTAAAAAATTTGTCGTTCAGAATCGATTTTAAAATGTAGGTCCCGCCACTCATGAAACTAGGTCGGAATCCTGACTGAAGGGTTGTAATGACCAATTATGTATGTATGTATGTGTGTGTTTTGTCAGTGTACTCCCTGAATGCGTTCTGGAACAGTTGGCAACTGATCTTGACTTTCATCGAATAATCATCTTTAGCGATGAGGTACAATCTTGGATAAATGGGACGATATCAATCCATATGAGAGCCAAGAGCGTCCAATGCATTGCAAAGAAGCCACTGCTTTATATGGACGTTGAGAACGACGCTGACCAGGTGATTACTCTCAACGATGACCACAATACGTCGATGATTATCAACTTTTCTTTGGTTTGAATTGAATGATCTGGACAACAACGACATGTGGTTTAAATAGGATTGCTCAGCGTGCCAGGTCATAAATGTTAACAAAATACACAAACAACAATAATGAATGTAAACAACGATGTTTAAATTTATAGAGATTTCGAGAAGGCGAAGTCATGAACATTCGCCTTCAAGAACTTCATCAGACTGTTTACTCTGCTCAGTCTTGTGTGAAGACGCGGTGTGTTTGAAGAAAGTAATCGCGGTTTGAATATCTCTGTTACAAAGATCTGTCGAATAATTGTCTGGTAATTGTTATTGTTTATACAAAGGGTATAAACAGAGGAATAACAGAAAAGGCAATTGTTGTTGTTTACATAAAGTTGTGAACAGTGTCTCACAGAATTGTGCAAATAATAAAGAATTATAATTAAAACTAAACACAAAATTATTTTTATTTTATTTGCAATCTACAAGAGCATATTTTAAACGTCTGGCCTTTCCAATGTTTTTATCCTAAAAGAAGAAAGGAATACTCTCTTCAGTTTACTGTTTAAACATACACATCCATTAAAAATGTTGCATAATATATTCTTTATGTTAATACAAATAGTTCACAATAATTTATTTTTATTTATTTAATACGTAATTGATTTATTTTTTTTTAAATTACCATCAACAGAATTGGGTTAAAGTGTCACTGACATTTAAACCAAAAGCCACAATTCAATTGAAAAAGAGTTTAAAGAACTCCAACAAACAACTTATCGAGTGCACTTAACCAACAACAAGTGGCTTTTAATCAATTTTGAGGTACTTCAACACTAAGCGATATTTGATTATGTATCATCTATGTACATATAATGCACTTTAGTAGTGAGCTTTTATTTTATAAATCAGTGGAGGTGTTCCAGAGTTTAGTGTCTAATCGGAATGATAGATTTGAAAAACGTTTTCATGTCAAGTAGCTTAGTCCATAAGCTTTTGCTAGAATACTGGTTAGATGGAGTTTTTCGAATACTGAATATTTTTTTTAATATATTTTTTTCAATATTTCAGAGAATTGTGGAGAAATTTGAACTCTTGATTCTTTATCTAGCAAGTCAACACAAAACTGATTAGACTTCGCCGACCATAATATACATATTATCGTGAAATTATTTTTAAAATCGAAGAAAAAGAAACATCTTTAAGTCCATGATGCCTTAAGTTAACGGGCATCTTGCCGTTGGCAGGCTAGTTCAGACGTTGGCCCATAGGGTCCATTGGTTTACCCATTGTGAGGTAACCCCCCCCCTTGTCATGATCTGTTAGTGGTTAGTTTTAACCACACCGAGATAGGGATTGTCGATCTCAAGTAGTTCCTTGGATTTCCTTGTGTATACTGCTGGACATGTGCATAAATACTTCAGCAGGCTATGACCCACCTTTGCCACATTTCACATTCTTGTGAAATGAACCTTTTTCCACCATTTGTATATAATTTATAGGTATACTAGGTAGATGGTGACTAATGTTACACTTAAAAAACATATTTTAAAAACTAAAAATCACTAAAAGGCCCCTTAAGAATCAAGGAATAATTTTTAAGTCGCCATAGTCTAGTACGAAGTGTGTTGGCTTATTAGATGTAAGGCCACGATTTAAACCCCAGGTCAGACATCTCCAATAAAAAGAAATATGAACAAATATTTTTTGGGCGACTTCCTCTCAGCAGATTTCTGGCAAAAACTCTGAGAGCAAATTAAATTGTCATGAAAAGTTTCTCAAAAATCGGTTGTTTGAAATCGACTTTAAACTGCAGGTCCCGCGACTCATGTATAAAATTAATACTAAGCCGTAATTCTGACTGAAGGGTTGTAATGGCCAATTATGTATTTGTATGTATACAGCTGGACACAGCAGTTTCGAAATTCGGCAAGCAGGTATGTAGGACCACCTATTTTGTTGAATTCGATGCTGCTTTTTCGAATTTGAAAAAGTATCTTTGTAGGGGCACATATATCCCCTCGATAGTCTCGTCCTTAGACATCTCCGATCCATTATGTGCCAATTCGTCCAACTTTTCGTTCTCCTCTATGCCACATTCGACGTACTTATATGGTGTAGAGAGCCAATGCCACTCCTGACATCATGTTGCCTTATTTAAATTGCAAAGAGTGTAGAATGTTTATTTTTTTTCTTAATTTTTGTAATATTGCAATAGTAGCAAGCATGACTGACCGTAATAAATTATTCCATGCAAACATTATCTATAACGTCAGATCAATTTCTAACAGGTAAAGAAAAAAGAAAAAATAAAGAAAGATTTCATTTTATTGTGGTATTTGTGGAATATCTGTGTTTGTCAGGGGAATAATGGTATAAAATTTACGAAAAAAAATAAGACGATAAGAATATAAAATTTTTAATAGGAGTAGGATATGATTTTCTCTTATTGTAGCCTATAAACCTAATTTCATTACAACCTTTAGGTCAGGACTACAACCAACATGTTCGGAGTGATAATTCTATCCATAAGTGGCGGGACCTACAGTAGCACTAGCGCTATTAGTCTTTTATTTGCAGAAAAACCTTTTGTTTTCAAGGCTTCTTATAAACGAATAGTTTTTCTAAATCTGTTATTGGCGGTTATTAATTGAAAATATGATTGATAATTGAAATATGACGTATGACATCACAACTGGTTGTTGATACTCATTAGAAATCTACAAGCATTGGCACGAAAAATATTTTAATTCCTGCCAACCATTGTTGCGATAATCATGGCATGGAACTCAAGTGGAGAACTAAAACAAAACTTCTGCAGTATTGTAATACAGTGTAGCAGTGACATGCATGCAAATCACCTTATTGACTCGATACTCTGTGGGTGGTATCTGCACTAACCACAATACTAACAATGCTATAATTTACGTTGCAATACGATGCAGAGAAATAATCATTTCTTATCTGAAATTTAAAAGTTTTAGAAGATGTTATTACAAAAATCTCTCTCTAAGTATGACTGGAATCGACTAACTCACATTCGACTAGTGACATTGGCACTACGCTTTATTTATACTCCCTTATTTTATAGGTGGCAACTTGGCGAATTTCGCATCGTAAATAGACTTTGGTAACTGACCCTAACTTTCATCGAAAAATCATATTCAGCAATGGGGCACATTTCTCGATGAATGAGCTTGTGGGGTACAAACAAAATTGGCGAATTCGAACGACACCAATCCATGTTACATACATACATAATTGGACATTACAACCCTTCAGTCTGGATTACGACCTAGTTTCTCACACCACTTATGTTGTGCGTGTTAATTTTATACATGAGTGGTGGGACCTACAGTTTAAAGTCGACTCCGAACGACAGATTTTTGAGAAACTTTCATTGGCGATTTTATTTACTTCCATAGTTTTTGCCAGAAATCTGCTGAGAGGAAGTCGCCGAAGAAAGACTTTTTGTATTTTTTTTTTTGATGTCTGGCCTGTGGCTCGAACCCTGGCTTTACGTGTAATAAGCACACTACCTACTAGACTATGGCGACTCCATGTTATTGTTACGAAACTGAAAAATCTAGATACCGGTGTTTTGTTTTCATAGTTTAACATTAAAATTACAGTAGGACCTTGATTATCCGTGATTCGATTAACCGGCAACATCAATTATCCGGGATGGAAAAAGAAAATTTTTTGTATCGACTTTATTTTATTTTGGATCGACTTAAATTTTTCTGCATCGTTTAACCGTGAGGTAATCATTCATTATCCGTGATTATAAGCAACATTTTTTTTCTCTTATTTTGGACAAACACAATGGGAATTCCCTCTTTAGTATACGATGAGTCAGAAGCATACATGTAAACCTGTTTAGTTTAATTTAGAAATTTGAGAAGTTGGTTTTTTTTTATATTTTTGAAACATGGTACTCAATTAACCGGGAAAATCGATTATCCGGAATGCTTCCGGTCCCGACCATTACGGATAATCAAAGTCCTACTGTATAAACAAAAGCTAACAAAAAACAAAATAATACAATAAACAAATCTGTTTACAAATTGTTGCACTGCTTAATATAGCAACAAACGCCATCATAAAAAAAATCGTAAGCAAGTGAACAAAAATACAACAACAAACACTACAAGAATAAATGTAAACAAAATACACAAACAACACTACAATCATAAATGTACACATCGTTGTTTAAAAGGCAAAGTCATGAACATTCGCCTTCAAGAACATTCATCAGACTGTTTACTTTGTCATAAAAAAGCCAAGGCAAGGCAGGCGATTGATTTAGTGAAGTTCAGTCTGTCTTGTGTAAAGACTCGGTGCGTTTGAAGAGAGTAATCGTGGTTTGAAGATCTCCGTTACAAAGATCTGTCGAATAATTGTTTAATAATTGTTATTGTTTATGCATAGGGTATAAAAGGAGGAATAACAAAAAAGAGCAATTGTTGTTGTTTACATCAAGTTGTGAACAGTGGCACACAGAATTGTGCGAATAATAAAGAATTTTAATTAAAACTAAACACAAATTAATTTTTTTTATTTGCAATCTACGAGCACATATTTTAAACGTTTTGAAAAGGGTAAAAACATAATATTATATTCAAGAGCATTCTATGAATCTCGATTGAGTCTAAATTTGGTATGAATTTGGGCTGACGGCGTCATCGGTTCATATTTCTTTGAGAATAATAACTTATTTTTCCATTTATCCCAGGTCAGGCATCAAAAGGAAAATATGAAAGAAATATTTCTGCGGCGACTGCCTCTCAAAAGATTGCAGGCAAAAACTCTGAGAGTAAATAAAATTGCCATGAAAAGTTTATCAAAAATCTGCCGTTTGGAGGCGACTTTAAACTGTAGGTCCCGTCACTCATGTATTAAATTAACGCACATAACGTAAGTGGTGTGAGAAGCTAGGTCGTAATCCTGACTGAAGGGTTGTAATGACCAATTGTGTATGTATGTATGTATGTATGTATGTAAACACAAATTTATTTTTTTTATTTGCAATCTACGAGCTCATATTTTTAACGTTTTTGAAAGGTAAAAACATTATATTCAAGAGCATTCAATTAATCTCGAAAGAGTCTAAATGTGGGCTGACGGTGTCATAGTTTCATATTTCTTTCGGAATGGCAAGCCATTTCATGCGGTTGTCATACAGCTTGTGGTACATTGAGATATGCTGCAGGTATGTAGAATGGTCATACTATGAGGATGTCGTATCCTACGATTTGAACCCGATGCACTTTTCTTAAATCGAAGGGTACGCAAATTAGCTACAAACCATAGTTATCCTCAAAGCCAATATAACCTCTGCCTTTGGTTAAATGCAGCTTGATTTGTGCTTCAGAGTCATAGGAAATTGAACAGTTTGGATGCGTTCCACCCAGAGAAAAGGGGGCAGAACACATTCCCGCCTAAATGTCTTGTTTTTTTTTTTTCTAAAGTCTACCCATTTTTCACTCAAAACAAATGCAAGCAAACAGTCTTTATCAATCTTAACACTGTCTAAACGGCAACTAAAAAATGATTTCCGTTATTTTCATTTAAGTTTATTAATTTCAGTTTGTTTAGGGTAAATCACGAAATTACTTTTTCCCCTAACCAATCAATTTCAAGTTAAATACATACTTGAAATTTTGCATTTTCACTTCGTAGTAAATTGAGGTTTTTGATTTAAAACTTGCTGTGTAATCGCCGGCGGCAAGATAATTTCTTGTAGACAAGTGCTGTTGTGGGTTGCATGCTATTTTGGAGGCATGCAAACGCATGCGTGTTGTTTTCTTTTGTGTTCTTTTCTTGAATGTTTTACAAACTGTTTTTGCAAACGTTGTAATGCTGGCGTATTGGTGTTACAACATATTTCTTTTTTTATTTCCCAAACATTTAAAAGATTTCTATCATCACACAGCAAAACATGCAATCCTTTTGGCTTAAGAGTGTCAGCCAGCAGTGGAAGGGGTAATGTGCAATAGTTAGTCATTTAACCCCAAAACGTTGAGGTCCTTCAATCAAAAACTTCAGTTCACTTATTCATTTCGTTAGTCAGCAGAATTTCATTTAATTTTTTTTTTTTAGATCTTTAAAGTCTTAAGATGAGTTTGCATAGAGTTCTCGCTCTTTTCGCTTTTTTTGTTGTCAGCATTTCTTAATTTTTTTCAGACTTTTTTTCTTTGGCAAATGGTTTCTGCTTTCAATCTAAGCTGACTTGTTACTTGCAAGCCATTATTAAGAAAAAAATACGGCGCTTTTGCCTTTGATGTTTAGAAATCCATGTTTCTATTCCCTTTTCACTGTTATCATGGCTTTTCATTTCTCTTTTGGAAAGGTTCTTTAGCACTTTGTCGTGTAAATAATGTAAATTGTTAACAGAGGCTTTTAATTTATGCTAATGGTTTATTGTGGCAACAACAACAAAAACAATAAAGTGTCATTTTCTTAAAAAACTATGACAATATTTCAGACAAACATTGTATGTGTTAGTACGTGTCAAGTGAAATTACTTGACTACTTGAATAGCTTTTAAAAGCATTTGGTTTGACTAGAACAATGTATGCAAATTGAATTGAATAATATCCATGTGGCAAAATAGTTACAAGTGTTGTTAAGAAAATTAAACAAGATTTTAACAAAGTTCTGTAATAAAAACATAAGAAAACATGCAACATTATTTGAGTATTATTTGAATATATACGCGGACATCTTATAAAACTTCATGGGGTGAAGAGCGTCGGAAATGTAAAACTCTTTATGACTCATAAATCAGGCTGAATTTTAAAGATGACAAGGGATATGTTGGCTTTGAGGACCACAGTGTTTTGATTATCAACTAATTTTAGCCAAAATTTAATGATCGGGATACCGTCGACATATGGTTTCAACAAGACAGCTCTACGTGCGATACAGCTCATGCCACGTTGGATATCTACCACGAGTGATTCGAAAGCAGGTATATTCGAATAAGCCACCTGCGACTTAAGAAAAAGAGAAAGTCTGAGATCGCGAAGCCAGCTCACATCACCTTCACGTGAGAATATGCCCTCAAATCCTTCGCGCAGAAAATCCTGAATATGTGCGACACATAGTGCCATCCCGTTAACACTACATGTCATTTTTGTTCTGATAATTCAATTCCGGCTGAAATAATATTTGACAGCGATAATGCCGCCAGTCTAAAAATCACGCAGAACAGTGACTTTCTAGGAATATATTCAACAGTCTTTAATCCAGGGGTTACCAAAAATTTTCTGGTTGTGTATTAGTGAGTAAGAGAGAGAAAATAAGTTGAGAAAATTTATTTATTTACAATCATAGAAAACTGTGAGGCTCGCACCCTGGCTTTTCGTCTAATAAGCCAACACACTACCTACTAGACCACGGCGACTTCAGTTAGTAATATACACTATTTTGATTTTCATTTCATCAACATACATCAAGTTATACATCTTTGACTTAATAATTAGGGAATGTTTTTTCGATACACATTTATTTTCTGGGATCTAATTCTGGTTCATAAATTTCCTCACTCACTAATAACCAACCTTTTACTTTTTCCAAATTATTACTTTATGTCCATAAAAAAGTTATTCTCTTTCCTTATCATTTAAATAATTTACTTGAATATTGAAACCATCAAAATGTCTTTTAAGAACATATAAGACATTGAATTAGAATACAAGTATTTTTCAACATAAAACATTTTTTGAGCGTAAACCTGAAAAAACATTGTAGCATTCGCTAACATGTGTGCTTGTCGCAGTCTGATCGACAACTAAATAAAAGAGCATAAGCAATTTGTGTGAATTCTCTCTGCACAATTGTGCATTGAAATGGTAACAACTGCTTTAATCTCATGTGAATTGGTATCGTCACAAAATTCAATGATTTTATTTGTTCACAAACCCATTTTTGCAGAAATGGTCTCATCGCTAAAGAAGGGTCCGTTGCCAACTGCTCCAGAGTCTATTCAGCAAACATACATATTTCTGTGGTGATATATGGTGGTTTGGCAAAGCAGACTGAATAGTGCAGTCCGAATATCTTCGATGCATTTTTTGGAATTCGGCCAGTACAGAGATTACTATAACCTGCGGCAGCGCAACGGACAGCTGTGCATGCTCAAAGCTACCAAAGCTACCATTCCAACCTACATACCTATGTGTGCCTAAGTGACATCTCTTTTGCCGGATGTAACTTTAACAAGAGGGGCGTTGTATACTATCAAAGTTCAGAAGTCCCTATTGGAAGACCCGATAGCTTACATCAAATGAGACAGTTCAGCTGAGCACGTTCTGTTTAAATGCTCGAGATGAAGTCCATAATTGATGATATCAATTATATGAAATCGAATACAAAATCCAACGAGTGACAGTAGAATTTATTTAGTTACATTGTGTAGAAGAACCCCAATGCGGAATCTGTTTTTATGGACAGTTTTATTCAACCACCTGGTTTGCACAATACTTAGCTGCTAATCAATCGAATAAATGATATGTGGAATTAAAATTTTTAGTATTTAACGGAAGGGGGGGGGGCTTAAAAGGCAGTGTTGAAATCAAACTTATCAGATAAGAAAGAAGCTACTGTATTTGAAACCATAAATACTTAATAGTCGCCGTAGTCTAGTAGGTAGTGTCTTGGCTTATTAGACGTAAAGCCAGGATTCGAACCCCAGGCCAGACATCAAAACAAAATACAAAAAGTATTTCTTCGGCGACTTCCTCTCAGCAGATTTTTGGCAAATCAAATGAAAATCGCCATGAAAAGTTTCTAAAAAATCTGTCGTTCGAAGACGACTTTAAACTGTAGGTCCCGCCACTCATGTATAAAATTAGTGCACACAATATATGTGGTGTGAGAAACTAGGTCGTAATCCTGACTGAAGGGTTGTAATGACCAATTATGTATGTAAATACTGTGCCCTATATTAACCCATTACCCATTATTTTCTTTATCAATACATTTACTTCTTCTCTTTATAATTCAACTTTTTAAAGCCTTTGCCATTAATTTTAAACACTTTAGCGACTGTCACAATATGTCTTAAACGGCCTCTTGATATCAAGCACAAAAAGAAAAAAAATGGAAAGAAAAAAACAGTAACAAGGATTTGAAAATGAACTTTACGGCATTGTCTTAACCCAACCAAGTGTCAGTATCTGTTTCAATAAATGCACCTCCATATGCACTCTCCTCGGCAAACATGCATTTTAATGTGTACACGATGGCAGAACGTATTAAAAGACAATTGAGCATCGCAAAAATAAAATAAAAAAACAAACACTTTCCAGCACTACACATCTCTTTACATTCGCACGTTCAATATCGTCTGTGTAAGGATTTGAATGTCATCTTATGATTGTGCGGTTTGCAACGAGAATGACAATCGATATTATTTTACGAGTGTAAGCCATGTAAAGATGAAGTTCGCTAGCTTGCTTATCTATTGACCCATTATTGAGTTGATACATAAAATTCTACCGACTTTGCTGCAAGCAATTCTCAATTGACTGGTAATAATGATAGCAATTGAGGCAGACAAAAACAAAAAAAAATTCATCTGAAGGAGGTGCAAGCAGTGCTATTCAATAATCATTCAGCCATCATCATCTGGCAGGTGGGTTTTTGTAACAATTGTTTGCTGTTCAAGCAGTCTTTTTCCTCATCTAAAACATTAAGCGTTGGGATCATTGAGCATTCAATAATGCATCAATTTTCTTTTCTTTGTGGTTTCTACTTATCATGCGATAAAAGAATAATAAAACAGCAACGGAAACTCTAGGCAAATGTTCTTGAATGTATGCAAAACTAAAAAGAAGGAAAACAACTAAGATTGTGCTGCAGTTTGTATCATAAATGCATCAAGGCAGCTGCAAGGTTTTAGGAATCTTGAATGCTGCCGTAATAAACTCTTACGATTAAACTGTTGAAACTCAGAATCGTATTGTTACGAAAATGAAAAATTCTAAATGCTGGTGTTTTGCTTTTACATCGTTTAACATTAAAATTATAAATAACAGCATACAAAATTGTGACTAATATGAGCATGCAGAACGGCCCATTGGGGCCCCACTGGTTAGAGCAGTCTCTGACCGATTTCCACGGCCGAATTTCACATCGAATTACACATCGAAGAAGTTAGTCTGCGAAGGGACTCCACTAGTTGTTACATATACAGTCTGCTTTAACAAGTCACGATATACCACTACAGACATCGACGTATGTTCGCTGAATATACTCTGGAGCAGTTGGCAACTCAACCTCAATTTTATAGAAAAATTATCTTCAGCAATTAGGACCATTTATGGATAAAAATTATCGAATCTTTGGCGATGTCAATCCACATGGGATTTAAAACAGTCAAATGAAATGAAATGAAATGAAATGAAAAAGTTATTTTTGGTGTGAATTTTAGGCTGGCGGTGTCTTCGGTTCATATTCCTATGTGAACGACTTTTTCTTTTTTTCCAGCTTAACATTGTCAATGGCATTGGCCTTTGAGAAAGGCGTTGGCCAAGCGAGGCCAGGACGGAGCCAGGATGGCGTTATCTACCACAGAGCTTATGTCGCATTCCGTATGCTTCATGAGTGATTTGGGGACATGTTCATTTTAAATGTAAGTGAAGAGAATTGGCGACCCATAACGTACATTTTGACCCCGTTAGACTTTACCTTATTTGGTCGCTGGTATAAGCGAATAAGTCACAAGCCACAATGGTCTTCTATGCCATTCAATCAAATTCAGCCTGATTTATGGAATGGACATTTGGAATGCTTTTCACATATGGAAGCCCTTGGCGGATATGTTATATTCTACATATAGTGGCATCAATAGGTCTTTCGCTAATAGTTTACACACACTCAGTTTTATTTAAATTCAAATAGGGGAGGCGTTTATATTAGGACCTCATGCTACTGTTAGAAGAAATGGTGCAAAATTGCTTTTGATGGAGCAAAGCGACTAAAAAGGGTTACAATTATTACATAAGTCCACTGTTTACCATTCAGATTTCATAAGAGCTGTATGGATCTATATTTTGATGAACGTTAGCTTAATGGAAGCGTAAAAATTGCCCAATAAAACTATACATACTAACATACATACATAATTTTTCATTACAACCCTACAGTCAGGATTACGACCTAGTTTCTCACACCACTTATGTTGTGTGCGTTAATTTTATACATGACTGGTGGGACCTACTTTTTAAAGTCGTCTCCGAACGATAGATTTTTGAGGAACTTTTTATGGCAATTTTATGCTACTATCAGGGTTTTTTGCACAAAATGTGCTGAGTGAAAGAAATTTCTTCATATTTCATTTTGTTGGTGATGTCTGACAGGGGGTTTGAACCATAAACTCACGTCTAATTAGTTAGCGTACTACCTCTATTTCGACTACCCTATTGAACTATACTTCCCATAAAATCATGGTAAAAGCATGAGTTTCGCTTCCAATTTGGAAAGCTAAAATCTGGTACCAGAAACATCGATGATAAATTGCTGTGTTTCGTAGAGACCACGTAACCAAAGGTTGTGACAAGTTCTATAAATTTGTACAACTCTCATGTACCTCTCAGTTTAAGAAAAATATTCTTGAAATAAGGGAACAGGAATAATTTGTGCAGCCTGCGCATTTGGATGAACTCGGTTAGTACAGGAACTGCGTTTACCAGTGGCGTCATAACAGGCCGCTATGCGTGCCCAAGTGATCTTTGGTAATGAAAGGTCCCACTTCAACCTTCCTACCTACCTAAAACAACAGGACATAATATTCCAATTTAATTTTCTAGCATACATACATATATAATTGGTCATAAAAACCCTTCAGTCAGTATTACGACCTAGGTTCTCACACCACTTATGTTGTGTGTGTAAATTTTATAACGGGTGATTTTTTATCTATTATCTTCTTGGCAACAGTGGTTTAAACAGCTCACGCACGCTTCGTGTTTTGTTTCGCTGTCAAACATCTTTAGTTTGGTCTATAATTTAACCATGAAGCGTCTTACAAACGAACAATGCTTGCAAATCATTGAATTTCATTATTTCATCGCGCGCTTCTTCCATTTTATGGTCAGTTTAATCGACCCACTGAAGCGGCTATTCGGGCTATTGTGACTAAATTTCGCACCAAATTTACATTGCTGGACATTAAACACGCTTACGTAGTGTGCGAACTGAAGAAAATATCGCAGCTGTATCGGCCAGTGTTAATGATAACCATCAATTATCGATTCGTCGTCGTTCGCAGCAATTGGGCCTCTGTTACTCAACAACGTGGACAATTTTGTGGAAGGATATAGGTGTGAAGCCTTTAAAAATACAGCTGGTTCAAGAATTGAAGCCGAACGACCTACCGCAACTCAGAATTTTTGGTGAATGGGCTTTTGGAAAGTTGGCCGAAGATCCACTTCTTTATCGAAAAATTGTGTTCAGCGACGAAGCTCATTTTTGGCTCAATGGATACGTAAATAAGCAGAATTGTCGATTTTGGAGTGAAGATCAGCCAGAAGCATTGCAAACGCTAAAATGCAAGAGCTTGACTTGCATGACATGTGGTTTCAACAAGACGGTGCCACATGCCACACAGCACGCGTAACAATGGACTTATTGAGGGGGGAGTTCGGTGAACATTTTATTTCACGTTCGACACCGGCCAATTGGCCGCCTAGATCATGCGATTTAACGCCTTTAGACTATTTTTTGTGGATCTATGTTAAAGCTCATGTCTATACAGACAAGCCTGCTTCAATTGGCACATTGGAAGACGACATTGAAGCATTTATTCATGAGATACCGGCCGGAAAGTTGGAAAGAGTATGCCAAAATTGGGCTTAGCGGATGGACCATTTGCGGCGCAGTCGCGGTCAACATTTGCATGAAATAATCTTCAAACATTAAATTATATGGACCATACTATCGTATCGCATTATTCAAATAAAGATTTCATGCATTTTTCTGAATTTTATGTGTTTTTTTTGAAACATTTACCTAACCTAACCTAAAAAATCACCCAGTATATGAGTGGCGGGACCTACTGTTTAAAGTCGTCTCCGAACGACAGATGTTTGAAAAACTTTTCAATGCAATTTTATTTACTCTCAGAGTTTTTGCCAGAAATCTGCTGAGAGGAAGTCGCCGAAGGAATATTTTTTATCTTTGGTTTGATGTCGGACCTGGACAACAAATAACCTCAGCAGCACTATCTAAAAATTTATAACATATTTAAGATGTTTGGTTGTATCTTCATTACCTTTTGCTCGTAATATGTAAGAGCATATGCACAACAAAAGCATTTCCATTCAAATTAATTACGTTTCATTCATTCCATTTTAAATTTTTATTGTATAATTGTCGACAATAAAATAGTCGCTTATATTGTGAGACTGACCGATATGTATCATCTTACCTTTTGACAGTTTTGCTTTACGTCTGTATCTCTATGCGTTTCATTTCGTTTTGCAGAAATTGTAAAACGACCACCAAATAAATTATGCAAGTTATCAACCGTTTCTATATGCTTCTGCATGTCATTTGCATGCACAGTCAGAGTGACATATGTATACATACACACATACATACTTTGCCAGAAAAGCAGCTATTTCTTGTTAATTAATGATATTCTGTATACAATTTAAATCTATATAATCATACTATTGTATATGTAGGCAGGCATTCACACAACCAAACTTTGTGTTTAAATGCTTATAAATTATATGATATAAGCTTTAAATGCATATATGCACACACACCCATTCATGCACTCATGAAATGTCCGTGCATTTATTAAAATCTTTGTGTCTGGAATACATTTAAGAAGAAAAGATTCAAGAAAAACCGCCAATAAAGAGGCGGCATCATGCCAAATGGTGGGGTTTTATTCAAATTAATGGCAACTTAATTGAAAAGAAGATTTCAACTAAAGACACACAATTGTTTCAAGATTAATTATTAAGAAGGCAATGAAATAAAAGGAGAAATAAATACGTATGTATCTAAATATACAAAAAAGACAAAATTTTGGAAATGTTCCATTAATTTTAATTAGTTTTTCATCCTTTGTTTAAAAATATTGTTGCGAAAAAGGAAACGGTGTAACATGGTTTAACATTAAAATGATAAACAAAAGCTACATAAACAAATACAACGAACTTGTTTACAAGTAAACGGCAACATCAGTATGAAAGATAAGGGGATAGACAATTAAGCGAGAACGCAACAACTAGCAATGTAAACAAAATACACAAACAACAATGAAATCGCGATAGAGTTTTCGAGAAGGTGTTTACGTGGGCATATAAAAAGGCAAGACAAAGCAGGCAACGGGCAGTAAGAATTCAGTCAGTCTTGTGTAAAGACGCGTTGCGTGTTAAGAGAACAGTCGTGGTCTGAAGATAGCCGTTGTAAAGATCTACCGAACAGTTGTTAGTGCTTACGAAAACAGAAGTGCAAAGAAGAATAACGAACTAAGCCAATTGTTGTTGTATCAACAAGTTGTAACAGTAGCACACATAATAGTGCGAACAATAAAGAATTTAATTAAAACTAATCACAAATTTATTTTTATTTTGTTTGCAATCATCGGACTCGTTTTTTAAACGTTTTTAAAAAGGAAAAAAAACATAACAATATGATGCACTATTTCAAATACTGTACTGGGATAGGGGCAGGAAACGACATTTTAATCCATTATTAGGGAGAAGAGTTCCTACAACAAATAGCTTTTCACACCACCCATGTCGTGTTTGTTAAATTTGTCGAGACCTGCAGTTTAAATTCGACTCCCAATGACAGATTTTTAGGGAAACTTTTCAAAACGATTTGATCAGAGTTTTTTGAAAGGAGACTGCTAAGAGGAAGTCGCCGATAGAAATATTTTTTTATTTGGTTTTATTGATGTCTGAGCTGGGATTTGGTGTTTCAACTAATAAGTCAACTTACTTCCTAAAACACTATTACGACTTTAAAGAGAAAGCAAAAAACATTTGATTGCAAATATTGGGCATTGCGGGCGGCTACACATTTTTTCCAATTTTCTAGCAATTTATGGATTCCACGCCAATAAATCTGCACGTGTTTTGAAGCAAAGCATTTAGTCAACCTATTTTCAATTTCCTCCAAGGAATGCGCAGCTAATGCTTGTCCCATTAATGGAAACAAATAGTAGTCGATAGGAGCCAAGTCTGGTGAATACGGCGGATGGGGTAGCAGCTGCAAACCTAATGCTGTGATTGTATCCTGAACTGATTTTATTTTGTGTGCAGATGTGTCGTCATTTTTCTAAACCATTTTTCAATGCCATGCGGCTCAATCTGGTCGCTTTTCAATTGACCCTTTAATGACAACAGGAACACATGTTTCCCAGCCTAGTGTTTTGATTGTATCCTGAAGTGATTATACTTTGTGTGCAGGTGCATCGTTATGCAGACACACTGCATTGCTTTTCTGGCGAATCGAATTAGTTTTGCAACCGAAATTGATGGTTGTCCCCTTAGTCTAGTGTGTTGGCTTATTAGACATGAGGCCTCGGTTCGAGCCCCAGATCAGACATCTGCAAAAAAAAAGAAATAATTAAAAAATATTTCTTTCGGGGACTTTCTCCTAGCATATTTCTGACAAAAACTGTTGAGAGTAAAACAAAATGCCATGAAAAGTTTTTCAAAAAGCTGTCATTCGGAATCGACTTTAAACTGTAGGTTCCACCACCACTCATGTATAAAATTAACACACACAACATAAGTTGTGGGAGAAGCTAAACGAATGATGTATGTAGTATGTATGTTCACAGTTGTCCCGGGTTAACCCAGGATTTTTTTCGTTTAGAATTCTGTTTGTTATTCCTCTTTGCACTCTCTTTGTATAAACAATAACAGATACCAGACAATTGTTCGACAGATCTTTGTAACGGAGACCACGATTACTCTTTTTAAAGGCACCGCGTCTTCACACAAGTCTAACTGAAATTTTACTCCACTTGTTGCCTGCTTTGCCTTGCCTTTTATATGGCAACGTAAACAGTGCGATGAATTTCTTTAAGTGGCTTCGCCTTTTTGAAATGTAAACATCGTATATATATATATAACATCGTATAACATATATATATATATATAGACGTCTATTGTTACATAGTTGTGGGCGACTGTTGGAATAGTTGAACGATTCCAACCAATCCGTATAATTATTATTAATGACTACTCTGTTTTATTTCTCCTCCAAGTATCAACGTTACAGGCTTGATTAGTTTTGAAATTATGAAGTCTGGCGAATAAGTTAAATGCCTCATTCAAATATTTATAATTGATGTTAGAACATCCCTGTACAGTGAGGTAAATAATTGAATCACATAAATTATTTCGTAATCTTGCAAAAGTAATGTAATATTTGAATCTTGAGTCACAAACTAACTATTATAGACTGAATGAAATACAAAAAACCATTCAGTAACCCTACGCAAAAGAGAAAAAATATTCTGTTTTCATATCAGAGTACAAACCTTTATTCATAGAAGGCTAATAAGTTTGTCTAACTATTACAACATGAGTTACAATTACAAGCTTTAATGTTCTTAACGTTCTTACCGGAGTTTTGTTTTTTTTTTATTATTTTGCAACATTTGTTAATGACATAAAAAATGAAAATTGTAGCATGTATTCACAACGAACTTTTCGATGTCTGTTGTCCTGGTAAAACATGTAAAAGCATACGAGTTTCCATCTTTTTTCCTTTTCGAGCTGATTTATTTCCAAAAATAACTTTCAAGGCGTGTTGTTAAGAAGTCTACTGATATCCATTGCGTGTGCACCTAAGGAAATTCATTTCATATGAGCCTAATGCTGCGGTGTAATGTGAGTCTAATTAATTAAATTTGTTGGAGTCTATTGCCTTGTGGTAACCACTTACATGCTTATATACAGTGCGCGTGAAAAGGAACTGTACATTAAAAAAAAACTATGTATACATTAATAAATTACCGTTATTTTTAATATAAAATGGTTTCATTGCCAGTTTTTAAAATTGAAACCAAAAAACTGCACAAAATTTGGAAATATTGACAAATTTTTTCGGGCACTCTCCTCTAAGCTGTAAAAGTTGAGTTGATTGTTAGAATTTTATCCAGATCTTCACACATCCAATTCTGAAAAAGACTGACCTGAAACAAGTCGACACACATAATCTTTTTGTCGACTATAAGGCAGCCTTTGATAGCGCCTGCGAAGCTGATAAGGCTATGCAGAATGACGTTAACCAATTCCTGCAACTCCGTCAAGGTAGAAATGGACCTCGAGTAACCTTTTAATACCATGCGAGGTTTCAGACAAGGCGAAACACGAAACGTCGTGGACAGTGTTCTGCGGAAGATGGGAGTGCATCGCAATGGAAATATTTTTCAAAAAGGCATCCAGTTGCTTGAGTACGATGACGGCATTGACATCATAGGTCGTACCAATCGATATGTTACTGCTGCCTTTAGTGCTACAGAAAGGGATTCTGCTAAGATGGGCCCGGCAGCAAATGAGGGCAAAACAAAGTATATGTTATCGACAAGTAGAGACGAGCGACGTATTAGATCTCAGTTTACAGCCGATAACTATACTTTCGATATAGCCAAGGAATTTATTTATCTTGGCTCCGCCGTTACTACCAAAAATGATGTCAGATTAAAAGCAGGATCATTCTTGTCAACAGCTGCTACTATGGTTTCAATAGGCAAGTGAGTAGCAGACCTCTCTCTCGTACGACAAAGCTAATACTCTACAAGGCACTCACCCTTATCGTGCTTTTTTATTGCGCAGAGGCATGGACTCTATTAAGCACTGATGCAGCAGCCTTGAGAGTATTAGAGAGGAAAGGCCTACGTAAGATCTTCGGTCCAGTGCAAGTTGGCGATGATTTTCGCATCCGAATCAACAGTGAGCTGTATGAGCTCCTCAACGACACGGACGTTGTGCAGCGTATTAACATTTAACGGCTGCACTGGCTCGACCATGTCGTTCGAATAAAGAAGGATACTCCGGTGAGACGGGTATTTGATGCGGGAATCTGCGGAAGTCGGCGAAGAGGAGGACTTTGTCTGCGTAGGAAGGACCAAATCGAGGATTGGTGTGACCAACTGACATAGATGCGCAAGAAGAAAAGGTGGCTGAAAGGATGCGTTAATGCAGGACGAAAGCCGTTAATCGGATTGTTAATGGCCAATTAAGTAAGTAAGTTAGTATAATTTAATCCATAGTGTGCAGTTTCTTTTGACGCCCACTGTATAAGGAAACAAGTCCTGAAAATAAAGAAATTTAATGCTCGCATATCATAATTCATATTAAAAAGATGTTTTTTTTATCAGACAGAAACATACATTCAAATCATAAACGTAACATGAGCATGTAGTGAATCAAAAAAAAGGGGGAAAATTTAAATTGGATGGCCTGGTAGTCTAGTGCTTAGTAAGCTATGGCTTGATTTCGTTTTTCTGTTTAAATAAAGAAACAAATAATGAATCAAAGTAAACAATTTCTTTTATTTCAATTGCAATAAAAAAATAAAAAATATTAAACTTTGAAATAATTTTTAAGCACATAAATATGTATGTATACCAACATGCAGTACGAGTGCATGTAAATTATATGATACACACGTTATTTATTAAAACAATAAATGGTACACAGACTATCAGTAAAAATATGCTGCGAATATGTAAAGAAAAATTTATTTTATTTGTTGGCGTATAAATTTGATATTCGCACTGCCATTTATAGACGATAAAACCCATGAATGTATTCAATTTTTATTTTTTATTTTTTCCAAATGTTTACTGATAATCATTTCATTTAATTGGAAATAATTTTTTTTGTTATTGGTTGACTGTTGACATCTGACGGTGTCTCAGTATTGTTTTAAACTCCACTAAGCCAATATAATCTGGTGTAATGGCTGTAGCAGACAGCCTGGCAACAATTGGCTCCTCTATGCCAGCATATCCACATTGTATTTGGTATTGAATTTTTCGGTTAGTCATGCTTATTTGATAACAAAAAAAAAAACAAAAATTGGAAATGCTAGGCCGCGTTTGGTTAGCAATATGTAGGTGGTATGTGCATAAATACTACAGCTGGCTATGACCCACCTTTACCAAATTTCACATTCTTGTGAAATAAACCCTTTTACACCATTTGTATACCAATTAAAGTATAATAGGTTGATGATGACTAATGTAACACTTTAAGAAATGAATTTTAAAGAGGAGAAAATAATCAAAAAGCCTCGCACGGATCAAGGAATAATTTTTAAAACATTTTTACTTTGATAGAATTTTTGTTCAAAACTGCTTTACAGGAGTTCTGGCTGAAAATCGCTGTTTAGCTGACAATAATTATTGTGACTAAGACATCAAACTCATGGAATTTTCTTCGTATTGCTTAGGTTAGTTTTAGCTTATATTAGTTGGAAATCATTAAGTATTAGATTCTGATTGGTAGTAGACTAGTAGGTAGTGTGTTGGCTTATTAGATGTGAGGCTACGGTTCAAACCCCCAGGTCAGACATCTGCAATGAAAACGAAATATGAAAAAATATTTCCTTCGGCTACTTCCTCTCAGACGATTTCTGGCAAAAACTCTGAGAGTAAATAAAAATGCCATGAAAAGCGTCTCTAAAATCTGTCGTTCGGAGTCGACTTTAAACTGTAGGCCTCCACCACTCATGTATAAAATTAGCACACACAATGTAGGTGGATTGAGAAGCTATGTTGTAATCCAGACTAAAAGGTTATGTATTTATGAATATTTATTTATTAATTACAATACAATTATAAATTATATTCTAAGTATATACGAGCTGAGCAAGTTTGACCATATGCTCAGTGTAGTGTCACAGACCAGAGTCTCTGGTGGGAATCGAACCCACGACCCTCACGCTAATAGTCTAGCACACTACCCCCTAGACTACCAGGGCACCCTGTACGTAGGAATAATTTTTGAAATATTTTTACTTTTATAGAATTTTTGTTTCCAAAAATGCTTTACAGGAGTTCTAGGAGACTATAATTATTGTGACCACGATATCAAACTCATGGAATATTCATTGTAGTGCCTAGGCTAACTTAATCTTATATTGGGTGGAGATCATTAAAGATTAATTTCTGATTATTAACCCAAACATAACTTTCTGCATGGAATCTCAGCACAGTATCAGCCTGTTTGGTCATAAAATTTCATACGTTCATGAGCGTTAATTACACAATTCTAAAAAAAATCGGTATGACCATGACATCAAATAGATTCCGCATCACTATGTTAAGAATCGTTGGCAGCAATGAGAATAACTAGTAATTCAAGGTGAAACCCCTGTATTCCCATTTTACTCATAATAATACCACTTCAAGTAGTCTCGTAGTCAAGGAAGTCCAGTAGATAGTGTTTTGACTTATTAGACGAAAGCCAGTGGTTCGCATCCCAAACCTAACGAAATATGAAAAATTATTTCTTTTGGAGACATCTGCTCAGCAGTCTTCTGCAAAAAGCTCTCAGAATAAATTTAATCGCTCT
Organism: Sarcophaga subvicina; assembly: GCA_936449025.2. Classification (NCBI taxonomy): domain Eukaryota; kingdom Metazoa; phylum Arthropoda; class Insecta; order Diptera; family Sarcophagidae; genus Sarcophaga; species Sarcophaga subvicina. The sequence goes on from OW388084.2 coordinate 80,240,703, forward strand.
TATGGGAAAAGTTATGCATACAACAGAGGTGGTGCGAGAAGCTAGGTTATGATCCTAAGTAAAGGGTTGTAATGACAGATTAAGTAATTTAAGCCTTTATAATGTCAGGTTCAACATTATCTGAGTGTTATCCTACGATATTTTCAGGTTATCTACTAGGTCTACAGGCAATACAAATGGTTAGATCATATTCTAACCAGAGATCAGCAATGAATCGTATTTTCGCTGCTCATAAGTGCTCATGAAATTTTGAGTATGAATGAGACAACAGAATTGAAATTCGACTACTCTGATTCATTCGTACTCACTACAAAATTGATTTATAAGTACAGGTTGTAATGAATATGAGTACAACGTTGACATGAAACTCATACCATTCGAAATATGTTTGTTCCATACGCCTGCTCATTTAGATTCATAACTTCAGAAAAATACTTATAATACTCATAAATGATTCGAGTGATTGGAATCATTCATCAAAATATAATGTCTTAGTTGTTGTTGTTGCATTTACAAAAAAAAAAAAAAAGACAAAGACAGCAAACAAAGCAAAAACACAACCTTCTAGTGAGTATTGTAGTGTTCGTATGCGAATCATACTTATTTTGCGATTCTTGTAAATGCTGAGTAAAGGAGAGCCGAAATCAATAACATCATACGTGTTGTTAAGTATGAATATGATGAGTACTTCGAACTTTGAATATGAGTAGTATGACTGTGATATTAAAATAAGTATGAATGCGTAAAAGTATCAAAAATTATGAGTATAAAACGAATATACTCATCTTTTTGAATACTCATTGCTGATGTCTGATTCTAACTTACCTAATATAACTAACCCACCATTTTCTGATTTACCTTCCTGTGGCTATTATAAAATACGTTATCTTTTTCAAAAATCATAAAATATAGAATCAAATACGCATTCATTTACATTTTTCACCACCCATGCTGTGCTATGTGGTTATTTTGTACATTTTGTGTGTGTTTCCTTAATAAAATCATAAAAATTCTCATTTTTCTCGTTAATTCCGCCAATTATTCATCAGTTTTATGTATATTTCACTAGAAATCGTAAAATAACTCTTAACATTCAGCCCCATTAGCGGTGGGTAATTAAATCTTTTGCTTTCTTTTACTTCATGTTGACAATTATCTCTTCTCTTACCGCCCTCACACATACACGCGCCTTGTCTTATTGGAAATAATTTGCATTCTTATTGTTTGAAAATACTTAATAAGTTTATAGGGGGGGACCTTAACGTAATAAATTCTTATAAAGAAACTTTGCAATTTACAATCATAAAAATGTCCAAATTTATGAGTTCTTATATTCATAAAAACAATGTTTTTCGCTTATTATTTTCATTTTTTATTTGTTTGCCAAAATGGAACATAAAAATATGTTCAGCGCAAAATCAGAAGCAGCGTAATGCAACACACATACGCACAAATTGTGTAGATCTGTTTTATATGGGTGGCAATAAGAAAAATAAATTATTTTTTTCTATAAAACAATGTAGGAAATTATACAAAAAGTGTCATTAAAAGTGTGCGAAAATATGTCAGATAAAAAACTAATAAACAAAATATGCTACACTTAAAATATATTGCACTTTAAACATGCTGCACTTTATATATGCAACACTTTAAATATGCTACACCCAAATCCAAAAGCTATAAAAACATATATGTAGTTAATGAGAAATATATGTATGTACGTATTTTGTTTCCGCCATATTTATTCTCTTAAATTTGTCGTAGTCTAAGTGGTAGTGTGTCGGCTTATTCCTTATTACACGAGGGAACATTGTTCAAGTCCTGGCTCAGACATCTCGAACAAAGCGAAATATGGAAACATTTTTTGTTCGACGGCTTCCCCTCCACAGATTTATATAAAAAAAAAAAACTTTGAGAGTAGTTAATAAGTGTCATGAAAAGTTTCTCAATAAAATCTGTCGTTCGGAGACTATTTTAAACTGTAGGTTTGGACAAACAATTAAAGCACACAACATGAGTTGTGTAAGAAACTAGGTTGTATTCCTCACTAAAAGATTGTATTGACCAATTAAGTACAGTAAGACTCCGCTTAACGCTGTTTCATTATTACGCGGTAGTATTGGGATGAAACGGCCATGCACCAACCAAAAGCAGTGCACTATATAGCGACGGTGTACTATGTACCTCTTTCAACGCTATTTTGTTACTCTGTCCAGAATAAAGATCCCAACTGTATTTGCCAAAGTCGCAATCACAGTATGAACGCATCTTTCCTGCGTCACAGTTGATTTATTAGTTGCCTCGTTTAACGCTGTTTCATTTAGCGCTGGAACTTAATGGAACGTATCGCCCGTGTTAAGCGGTATCTTACTGCAAGTACGAGGAAATTTCGTTAACTGCAGCCTAAGTAAATAAACAGGCTACACATAATAACCATGGTGCCCATTGCATTGCCCTATTAATTATCCTGAACGCTTTTCAGGAACCTGAGGCAAACTAATACGAAATGTTTTAAAGTTTTGGTAGAGTTTTTGCAATCACAAATTATCTGCCATACATATTCAAACGCTTTCAAAGATGCTTGGCTATCAACAAAAATTACATAAGAACTTCCACTGGAAAGAGCGAGGTTAAGTGCCTTTCACAAGGCAAACAACGCCACCTGAAATACAATACTTTGCTCTATAATAAAACTAAAACCTGAAACCCTTGGTTTTAGTCTGCCATTTATATTCAACTTTTCCCTACCAAGGCAACTCCAAAATCCAATACCATCTGCATAATGCTGCACTTGTCATCCATTTTGTAATGAAGCTCCAGGCTTAAATGCTTACAAAAGGTGATAGTGTTAGGTGACTGCATTCATTGAACAAAGGTTCATAGTTATTTATTTTATTTTTAATCTTACAACGTGTCTTTCAACAAGGTGTTCAGAAATTTGACGATCGTCTTGTTGAAGGTACGTACATACATACATAATTGGTCATTACAACCCTTTAGTCAGGATTACGACCTAGTTTCTCACACCACTTATCTTGTATGCGTTAATTTTTATACCTGATCTACAGGGGACCTACAGTTTGAAGTCGACTCAGAACAACACATTTTTAATAAACTTTTCATGGCAATTTTTTTACTCTCAGAGAACTCGACCACAACTTGGAGAACCTTGCGCCTCGACTTGGTGTGCTTTGATTTAAATCTGGTGCATTCAGCAACTGAACCTAATTTTTATAGAAAAATTGTCTTCAGCGATGAGGGTCATTTCACTTTTTGTTTGAAATTAAATAAAAATTTTGTTTTTTTTATATTGGAATAAAACTAAAGTAGTTTGGTTTCACAATGTCGGAGTTTTTAAATTGTTTTCTTGCTTTAAACACAACACAAACGCTATATATATAGTGTGTTCATTGTTAATGGTCAACATTTTATTGGCCTTTGCAGTAGCATGCAGCTGTCAAGTTTCCAACTAAAAAATCTATACTTTACCCAATTCATAGAAGAAATGTTGTTGAAATAAATAAAATGTTGCCACTTCATCGATAATTAATAACGCGTGATAAGAAATTCCATGATAAAACTCTATAGCACACCGTTACTATTTCCTGCTTTAAATTATTCAGTGGACTAATTGGATTCCAAACACAACGCATAGACACATACATTCACCACTGCTAATTCTTAATATAGAAAGAAATATTCCGCCATTGTATGCACAATTTCATTCAGCGTAATTGCTCTAGTTTTTGGATGATGCCCTAAACTGTATACTGCAAAAGGACAGACACACAAAATTTGCATATCGACTTGTCAATGTCCGTCCGTCCGCCGTAGTTTTTTTCATACCACATTCCTTACACATCGTAAAAACCTTACCCCGCATTACAAAATATATTGCATGCGATAATTTTGTTTTGTATTTGAACTCGAATAGAAAAGAGAGAGTCTACCTAAAGCGTCTGTACTTATTTGGTATTTTTTCTTATGTTACCATGAATTGTTAAAAGTTGTTGTTGTACATTAAACTGAGCGCACTATACTTTCCAGACCTTGTTAATTGCAATACGTTTGCCAATACAGCTTACCTAGTTCGAGGTGTAGCTCATGTGGTTTTAAATAATACAATAGAAGCCATTATTTAAGCTTTATGAGCGACTGAAGCTGATGAAATTATTGAAATGATTTTAAAAACAATTTTCTTGGAAAGATGTCACCAATGTGCCCCTGAAATTTGTGTGTTATTGAACACTTTCATAAAGGCTCGTTAAAAATCAATGCCTATCGATATTATATATTGTTACGTTTTTACCCTTATACAAATATGAGTTCACAGATTGTAAATAAAAAAATTTAATTTGTGTTTAGTTTTAGATAAATTCTTTATTAATCGCACAAATTTGTGTGCCACTGTTCACAACCTGATGTAAACAACAACAATTGCTTTTCTTTGCTATTCCTCTCTTTATACTCTTTGCGTAAACTCTAATAACTGTTTGGCAGATCTTTATAACGGAGATCTTCAAACCACGATTATTCTCTACACACGCAACGCGTTTTCAAACAAGACTGACTAAATTTCTACTAAACTATGTCCTGCCTTTTATATGCCAACGTAAACAATCTGATGAATGATTTTATGTTTATCGCTTCGTCTTCTCGTAAATGTAAAGTTCGTTGTTTCAGTGTTGTGTTTGCATTTTGCTTACATTGTTTGTTGTTGCAATTTTTGTTTACTTGTTTATTCCCGCATTGGTATATTTTGTTTACTTGTTTATGATGTAAACAAGTTCATTGTTTTTGTAGCTTTTGTTTATGTTTTGTTTAAAGTTAAACGTAACAATATGAATAAAGGGTTTTTGAAATCGCCGTAGTCCAGTGTATTGGCTTATTAGACTTGAGGCCGTGGTTCAAACCCCATCCCAGACATCTACAACAAAACCGAGTATGACAAATATTTCTTCGCGGACTTCCTCTCAGCAGATTTCTGACAAAAACTAGAAATTGTCATGAAAGATTTCTCAAACAAATCTGTCATTCGGAGACGGCTTTAAACTGTAGTTACCGCCACGCATGTATAAAAAATAACGCACACAACATAAGTAGTGTGAAAAGGTATGTCGGTATCCCGACTAAACGGTTGTGATGACCAATTAAGTATGTATGTATGTAAAGGGTTTTTGAAGTCGTCGTAGTCTAGAAATTAAAGTGTTGGCTTATTATACGTGAGGCCGTGGTTCAAACTCTATACTCTCTTACTTCTCAAATTATCAACAATCTGTTCACAAATAATTGCATGTGACCGCAGTCCCTCCACGTGCCTAGTTTTATGAAATGATATGCTGGACTTTTGAGTAGTGACTTACACCACAACTTGTACAAAATTCAACTGTCCTAGGGTGCCCTGGTAGTCTAGTGGGTAGTGTGCTAGACTATTAGCGTGAGGGTCGTGGGTTCGATTCCCACCAGAGACTCTGGTCTGTGACACTACACCGAGCAAATAGTCAAGTTACTTCGCTCGTATATAATTAGGATATAATTTGTAATTGTATTGTAATTAATAAAATAAATAAATAAATAAATCAACTGTCCTATTGACTGAGAGTAAACGACTACAGACAACGGCCTAGTTCGCTGAATGTGGGTCTGGAGCAGTTGGCAACTAATCATGATTTTCACCCAAAACTTATCTTCAGCGATGAGGCCCGTTTCTGGATGATTGGGTATGTAAAAAAACAAAATTGTTGAATTATCGAAGGATAGGCTGGCAACGTCATCGGTTCATGTTTCTTTGAGTTCGACGTTGATCACTGTTAACAGCAAGAACTATAGGTCGATGATTACAATTTTTTTTTCGCGACTTCCTCTCAGCAGATTTCTGGCAACAACTCTCAGCGTCAAATAAAATTGCCATGAAAAGTTTCTCAAAAATCTGTCATTCGGAATCGACTTTAAACTGTAGGTCCCGCCACTCATTTATTTATTTTATTTATAACAAAAAGTCAAATGTATGGTCACCTCACGTGGGGGTGATGTGGACTTGCTACCGAGTTTATGAGATTTGGCCCAACAAAACACTTTATTTTCTGCACGAGCAAATATCTTGATGATACCACGTGGAGTTGATGTCAACTGGCCACCAAGATTATGCAATTTAATCCCGACAGATTTTTCTTTGTGGGATTTTCTTAAGTCGCTGGTGTATGAGATAAGCTATCAGCCACAACGGTGCTCATACACAACTCATCCCATTGATCAAATTTAGTCAGATTTATGCGCCAGAGTCTTGGAAAATTGTTCATTTCGATTGAGCTGTACCCAGAGAAGCCATTTCAGACCTTTGAATAGTGTTTTATCTCACATATTGTGGTATCAATAGGTCTTCCAACTAATAAAAAATGTTCAATGAAATCTCAAACACACATTGTTTAATTTTTTTATTTCAATTTAAAACTCGAAAACGCTAAAGAAAAGATCCTATAAATTTTTAAAATATTATGTTATGAAGTAAAATTCTTCCTGTTCTCTACTAATTTATATGCCGGCATCATATTTTGAGCAGTTTTATGTCTTATGTGTGCATAATTAGTATCATAAAGTGTCATTTTTACGCCACTAAACTACACATTATATTTTTATTCTCGCATATTTTACTCTTTTCCTTAGAAATGATACAAAATGTAACACATTTACTGGCTATTCATGCTTCTATTTATTTCCCATCAACGTGAATTTAATTCTTACTTTACGTTCATGTAATAAAATCTCATACGTATGTAATATAAATTAAAAACAGATTGGAAATGCTTGCACATATAATGGCAACTATTTCTGTCTTCTCCATATGTCTGCTGATGTTATAAAATCCATGCTTATGTCATGCAAATATTGCCAATAAAAGTAAGTCCATGAAATTGAAAACCATGGTAGAACTACAAGTTGCTACTCAGACACACATATACATACATCTTCAATTTTTATTTCCTTTGAATTCTTATGTTTCCATGCTTACCAGTGTTGGGCATCAATAACACCATCATTGTCGGCATCATTATTTTCGCCACTTGATTTTCATGTTTTTCCTCCTGTTGCTATTACTTTTTAACAACCTATCGATTGGTTTAGTGGACTAATAAATTACGTCGTATAAGTATCTTTAAAATTGTTAATACAATATGTACGTATCTATTAAAGAAACAATGAACTGCACTCTCTGTTTCATTTTTGGTTTTGATCTGTTGGCCGCATGACTGCTGGTTGGTTGGTAGTTTTGCTGTGCATATTATTTGTTTGTCTGATTGGCTTAGTGGTAAGTAACGCCCAGTGGTGTTTTGCTAATTTTTTTTACCGGAACGCGTTTCGGACTCCTGTTCACGGTTCGGAAAAACAACGCGGATCGTTCCGGTTTTTGTTCCGCTTAGGGTTCGGTTCAAACCCTTGTTTATAAAAATACATATAAAAATTCGTCAAAAATTATAAAAAAAAATCAGCAATTCTTTTTAATTTTTTTTCCAAACATGAGCCAATTCTCGTTATCAGAAATCATTTTTAATTCACAAGCTAGATTGTAATCCTGACTGAAGGGTTGTAATTACCAATTATGTATGTATGTAGGTAGGTCCACTCCTCTGAAATGAATTATATCCAATATAGTGTCGCCAACAAAATACTGGGATCTAGAGCTTACGAAAGCCTGTCAATAAAACAAGAGTAATTCCATTGTATTCTTGTCTTCACTCCATGCCTTGCATTTATAATTTTCCACCACTACAATACGGTTCAAGTGTACGTGTAAGGTGGAATGCCCAGTGAATACGCTCATTAGCATACTTAGAATGCCCTTGTTTAACATTAAAATCCTCATGGTTACTGCCTCATTAGGATGACCCCAAAGTATTTCTGTAATTCGTCCTACTATAACAAAAGCTACAAAAACAATTCAGTAAACAAACCTGTTTACAAATTATCATACTGATTAATATAACAACAAACACCAGCATAAAAAATGGTAAACAAGTAAACAAAAATACACAAACAACACTACAAGAATAAATGTAAACAAAAAGAACACTACAATAATATACATATGTAAACAACGATGTTTAAATAGCAATGTTTACATTTATAGAGATTTCGAGAAGGCGAAGTCATGAACATTCGCCTTCAAGAACGTTCATCAGACTGTTTATTCTGTCATATAAAAGCAAGGCAAAGCAGGCGACGGAGTTAGTGAAGTTCAGTCAGTCTTGTGTGAAGACGCGGTGTGTTTGAAGGGAGTAATCGTGGTTTGAAGATCTCTGTTACAAAGATCTGACAAATAAATGCCAAGTAATTGTTATTGTTTATGCAAAGGGTATAAACAGAGAAATAACAAACAAAGCAATTGTTGTTGTTTACATAAAGTTGTGAACAGTGGCACACAGAATTGTGCTAATAATAAAGAATTAATTAAAACTAAACACAGATTTATTTCTATTTTTATTTGCAATCTACGAGCTAATATTTTAAACCTTTTTAAAAGATAGAAACAGTATGTAGTACTCTGACTGTATTAGCCAAAATATTCGCCTTCTCTTTTTCAATCACTTTATGGTGATGAGTTACCAATATAATCCGTACCATGCCTGAAGTAATTGTTAATCGACTTTTTACACTCCAGGACGATCTTCGATCCCGTATTCCTAGATATTATTGATCGAATTGTCATTTGACTATCTGTAGAGATATTTAAGTTCCAATGTTTACTGGCCCCGTTCATACAATCTATGGTCGCGCTTACATCCACTTTAAAAACCAAATTAAGGTCTGATTGCTGGAGGCAAATTTTGATTCTTGGTTCTTCTATATAGAGACCCATTCCTGTCCTATCTCCAGGTTCAGAACAATCCGTGGGTATCTGTTGTATGAATCTATTTGATATTATTCCGTGATATTATTCTTTTCTCACTGAAGGAAATTGATTGAAAATCAACCACAAAGTGAGGTCACAGAAAAATACAAAAATATTTACAAGGACTGATTCATGAAGCCAGTAGAATTGCGACAACATTTGATTGATAACTGTGATCACCAGCTTTTTGGACTATGTTTATGCTACTAAAAATTTAAGATTTGGTTCGTTAATGGTGGTAGCCATCTGTACCGTTTAGTATGAAGGGAAATAATCTGGTGAAAACAGGGTCTAGGGTTTCCAGCGGGAGGTGCTAGAAACTCAATTGTTCTTTGGATATTATAACTCGTGTTATTTATTGCACGACTTTTACGTGCGTTGCTGGAATTTTTTTCTTGGAGCATTATGGAGGCGGTCTTAGGATAATTCAACAAAAAAAAAACAGAAATACATGTTTTGGGTGAATTTGGAAGTGGAACATTTCAGAAGATAAAAATTGTGGTTAATAGACATACAACGTCGACAAATGCGAAAGATGTCAACGTTTTCTTATGAAGAAATTGGGAAAATTTTGGATTTGATGAAATTGAAATTGATGTGGAAGACGACTTGGATGATGATGCTTGTAATACCAAGGGCCATACCAACGTTGGATTTAACGAATAAATAGTGCGGTGAATATGAATCAATTCTGGTATTAGAGATTTCCAGATTTTCCAAACGGAAGTCCCTCGCCAGTGGCAAAATTTTATCTCTTTCTACTTTGATTGAATCAATTACTGCTCGGTCACAGAAACGCAAACGTAATGTACCTGCATAGCAGAATATCATTTAGACTGAAAATAGTATTAAATGTAAAACAAGGGAGTTTATTGGGATATACATAGATTTCAAATCCCACAATTTCGATAAAATCTTGTGGCGCCAAAGGAACTTAATACTAGATAACTCAGCGATTGCATTTTCTGAGCCCGAACTAGGAGAAGATCTCACGGAGCTTGATACGCCTTTTTAAATGATTCGTGTACTTTCTGGGCTATACTATTATTGAGCACATTGTTGAACAATGGAATTTATATGACACTCGAAGAGATATAAGAACTTCCTTCTTTACAATCAGTTCGAAAATTCGTCAATATATTGGCACAAAAATACATGTGTAACGTTTTGTTCGCTCTGAAAGAAATTTTGTTGACGTCAATTGTCCAAATATAATCCATGAATAAAAGAGCCATATGAATGGTGTCGATCTCATAGATGGTCTTATTCCAGTCACGAGCAACAAGTATAAAAATCGACTGTTCTTACATTTGTTTGACTTAGCCATGGTAAACGCATACATTTTGTTCAACAGAATCAACAAGCCTGAGCTAATCATACGCGATACCAGCTGCCAAACTTCCGGACATAGATTACAACCGTCCTTTGCATGCAGAGTCCTTCGTTGACATAAGCTCCAGGGCGTCCACTTTACTTTCAACAAACTGTTTTCCCAAAAATATTGATTTTTGAACCAAATTTTTTTTCAAAATTAGAAATACAGGGAATAAAAAATTTCCAATGTATACTTTGTTGTAATCATTATATTTGCAGTTCTACAAGGGAGACTGTGATTTGTTAACCTGTATCTTAGCGGCTCTTTTCTTTTGTATGTCAAACTCTAGTTAATGTAAACAAATTTATTGAATGATTGTGCATCGTGAATATGTTGATGATTTTTACATGAAATTCATGGTCAATATATTTAAATTTTTTACCAATTTTTCCCAGCTCTTTAGTAGCAATTTGCAACAATTTTCCAATAATTTTAATGTTAAAAAATTCGATTTTAATTCATTTCCTTTCAAATATTCCATAAACTACAAGTATACGTTATAAATATTTGGCCAGGAGAAATAAATAAATAAATAAAAAGAACTGATTCTGCATCAAAATTATCTATCATTATATATTTTTTATTGTTTTTTTTCAATTCGCATGTCAAATAATTTCTAAAATTTAATAAAAATTCAATATTTATTGCCAATAAACGCATTTCGCTTTTTTGTTTTGCTTCTGCTTATAATAATGATGCTGTTGTTGAAATGGAAAATATTTGGCAAAATACCATTATCTCTCATAATGGTTTTGGAAATAATACAGTCTAGCAGTGAACCAAATTGTATTTGACGTGAATACAATAAAATTTACATACATAATTGGTCATTACAATCCTTTAGACGGGATTACGACGTAAGCTTCTCACACCAATTATGCTGTGTGTGTTAATTTCATACATGAGCGGCGGGTCCTAACGTTTAAAGTCGTCTCCGAATGACAGATTTTTTTCAGAAATTTTTCATATCAATTTTTATTTACTCTCAGAGTTTTTGCCAGAAATTTGCTGAGAGTAAGTCGCCGAAGAAATATTGTTTTTCGTATTCCGTTTAGTTCGAGATGTCTGGGTTCCGGTTTGAACCACGGCCTCACGTCTAATAAATCAACGCACTATTTACTAGCCTACGGCCACTCCACCTATATACACAAACATTTCACTTAGTCGTATTACAAAGTGAAGTCGTATTTCTAAGCTTAGGAACAGTATTGAAATCAATATGAGCATACAGGATTCAGCTGTGGGAAAACTGTGTATGTAATTGGAATAAATAATATATAGGGGAGACCATCAAATATATTACGAACCATTGTTTTATACGAAATGAAAAGCTTCGCAAGAAATTGACAAGGGTGTACGTAGCACCTGATACTGTCATGCAGAAAATTCAAATAAATTTTAGAGACTACAAGCTCTACATATCAGTTCATATTGTCATGAAAAGTTTCTCAAAAGAATCTGTCGTTCGGCGTCGACTTTAAATATTAGGACCCGCAGCTCATGTATGATTTTAACTCACACAGCATAAGTCGTGTGAGCAGCCAGGTTGTAATCCCGAATAAAGGGTTGTAAAGCCCAAATATTATAAAATTAACACACACAGAATAAATGGTGTGAGAAGCTGGGTTGTAATCCTGATTAAAGGGTTGTAATGACCAATTATGGATGTATGTATGTATGTAATCCTCTTCACTGATACGAGCTATGTCGGGTATAGTATAATCCTCAAAATATTGGAATCTTGATGTTTTGATGTCTTCACCACATGCCCTTAAACCTCCAAATAGAGTTCAAGTATACGCATTAGGCCTTGTCCCGTGAATACGGCCATTAGCGTACTCAGGACGCCCTAATTTAATTTTAAAATACTCATGGTTCTCTACTCACTACGATTGCTCCAAAGTATGTCCGTAAGTCTTTCTACTATTTTATTATTCCACAACAATTGTGATGTGATGTCTTCGCCCACTTTCCTAGCTACGTCTTAAATGAACTGTAATGAATTAAGTTGTCCTAGCTATGTATGGAATATAACATCTTTTAAATACTTGTCACGGCTGCTTTGGATAGAGCGTATTAGAAAGGCATGAGTTAAGTTGGCTTTGGTGACCATAGTGGTCTGCAACTCAAGAAAGCCCTACAAGAAAAAGTCTGATGAGGTTAAATTGCATGATCTCAATGGCCAGCTTCTACTAGCTTCATGTGAAACGATCATATTTTAAAATCACCCTTTTCCCGTAGATGTGATCTAAGCTGTGTGGCACGTAATGCCAACCTGTTGAAACGATATGTCGTTGGTATCCAGATCATTCAATTCAAACCTAAAGAAGTTGTAATTCATTCATATACATATATTGCCTATGTTAATTCCAAAGAAATTGGGAATCCTCACCAAACAATGTTTTTATTGGTACAAGCAATTTATGTAGGAATTTACCTTCAGAGCATTTTTTTTTATAAAAAGTGTTTTCATAATCAAAGTGTCCATGCAGTTCTAGTCAAGTAATAATTGCCGGTTCAAATCACAATCCTACCACATGAAATATATGGGAGTTTCAAAATACACAGGAACTATTAAACTAAACTAGATATCGTCGTAGTCTGGTAGGCAGTGGGTTGGCTTACTAGACGCGAGGCCACAGTTCAGGCATCTCCAACAAAACGAAATTTCAATATTTCTTCGGTGAATTCCTCTCAGCAGATTTCTGGCAAAAACTGTGGGAGTATATTAATTTGCCATGAAAAAATTTCTCAAAAACCCGCCTTTCATGTATACACACCCACAGCAAATATGGTGTGAGATGATAGGTTGTAATCGTTACCTATAAATATTGGGAAAAAATCTCACGTACTTAATCTAGCCTAAATTCCAAAGTTAGCCAAATATCCAAGTGTAACCTAATAATTGATTTGTTGTAGTGATTACTCACGACTGGAAAGTATGATCCCCATTAAAGTCATATCTACACAGGTTTAAAATGGCCGTGAATACGTGAAGTATGGGTTTGAATATTTCATATTAAAATATATAAAAATTTAATTTTAAATCACTGGTAACTACAGTGATTGAAATTGCCAAATAACAGTTACTAATAATGTCGTTCTTTCAAAATTGTTACATACTCAAATTTATTTCATTTTATTTTGAGCGAGGCAGAATTACTATTAGATGACGCTGATTATTTACTTTTGTCTTTTATACATGAACTTTCTGTGAAACTTAATTGTCAAACTTCATATAAAAAAATTACATTAAAAATAATAACATTGATGACACCACTTTGATTTTGTTTAGTAGTCTTTTCGTAGTATGTATCTAGTTGTCTCTTTCTTACGACTTAATAAAATATGTACGTTATTGTCATGATTGTTTTCTTTTGGAATACTGTGATCACAATCACTGTTTTAAAGAACAGTGATTAATAAATCACGTTCACTGAGAACAAAAATCACTGGATCGCTCATCTCTAGTGTGAATGCTTATTTCATTAATTTTTTTTTGTTTTTTTGTTATAATTATTCAAAACTGTGCATTAAACAAAAATTTTTCATCAAATTTTTCAGCTTTCTGTTGTCTGAAAATAATTGTTATATATGATGTACCCATATTGTATGCATATTTACTTAAACATCATTATCCTTAAATTTCAGAGTTGGGATTGATGATGTCATTGTTTGTTTTTCATGCCATTATTTATTTTTATCCTTTATTCCTCATTTCCTTTTTTATGTATTTAACAAGCCATAAGTCAATGCAAAAAATTGATGAATTTATAATCCAATATTTTATAATGAAAAATAATAATAATAATGAATGATGTTGCATACATTTATTCCATGATATTATTATTATTATTATTTTCCCTTTTTATTTTCTTTTTTTCTTGTAAAAGTTCTTCTTATTATTTGTTGTTGATGTTTTTATTTTTTTGTGTGCTTTCTTCCTATAATTTTTGTTTTTTATAAGTTTCCAGTGCTTCAGTTTCCTCGGAATTTTTAATAGCAAATGAAATGCATTTTGTGGGTGTTTTTGTGTTGGAAAATATTCAACACTTCCACAGTAATGGTTTAAGGCCAAAAAGAAATGGTAAAGGATTCTGATCATTAAAATAATTTTAAAATTAAAAAAAAAACGTTTAATTACAGTTTTTTTGCGTTTTTGTAAGTTTTTAAAAATGAGGCCTATTAATTATGATGGCAATCTGTCAAATAAGCTGTCATTTATTCGGTCAGTTTTACCAAAGCAATGTGAACGGAAAGGGCATTCAACAATATGTGCCTAATGCATATTCTGTTTATGCAACATACTGTGGGTTTCGCCCATTTTACGATCAACACAAACGTCCTAAGAGACAATTCTCAGAATGTGGTCTATCGATAAATATCTGTAGGTCGGTAAACCACAATTTTGCGAATTCTGCTTAGTGATTTGTTCCTACACCAGTAGAAAATTTCAATGACCCAGGAACTGAATGCCAACTGAAGTTAAATACACGTTTTTTCTGAATAAGATCTGAAGTTGTTAACAACTAACGAGGCTTATTTCTGGAGGAAAGTAAACGTGAACATATAAACTTAGAAAATTTGTGATGATCTAAGAGAGTCCAATACATACCGAAAAAATTCACTGCTTGCTGCTAACCAGATATTTGCAATGAGTATTCAAAAAAATAAGTAGAATCGAATCATCCTCAGGATATCTGATACTTATACGCATTCATACCTATTTTAATATCATGGAACCTCTACTCATATTCAAAGTTTGAAGTACTCATCATATTCTTACTTAACAGCACGTATGATGTTTTTGATTTCGACTCTCCATGACTCAACATTTACAAGAATCACAAAATAAGAATGATTCGCGTACGAACACTAAAGTACTCACTAGAAGGTTATGTTTTTGCTTATGTATCTTTTTTTGTAATTGCAACAACAACTAAGACTGTAAATTTTGATGAACGATTCGAGCCACTGGAATCATTTATAAGTATTATAAGAGTATTTTTTCTAAAGTTATAAATCTGAATGGGTAGGCTTATGAATCAAACATATTTCGAATGGTATGAGTTTGATGTCAACGTTGTACTAATACTCATTGTACTCATACTTATAAATCAACGCTGTAGTGAGTAGCATGAAGCAGAGTAGTTGAATTCCAATATTGTTGATTCACTTATATGCAAAATTACATGAGTGCTTATGAGTAGCGAAAAAACGATTCATTGCTGACCTCTGGTGCGGACATCTTTTATGTCATTACAGTCAATGGCAGTCAGTATAGGCGTGAATTGGATAATCTGTTCACCAGCGACAAGTGGTTTGAACAGGACGGCGTTTTGTGCCGCACAGCTCATTCCACATTGAATATTCTGGAGGAGCTATTTTAGGGCATGCTCATTTAACGAGAAGAAAATTAGGATTGGCAATCGAAATCTTACGATTTGGTTATGTAAGACTCTTATGGTGGTTTTCTGAAGCCGCTAGAATTCATAGTCATGCTAATAAGCCATATACTACTGAGGTGCCCGAAGCTGACGAAGCCATGGCGGACATTTGAACGCTGCTATATACCACACATAGTCGCCGTAGTCTAGTAGGTAATGTGTTGGCTTATTAGACGTTACGCCAGGGTTCGAGCCCCAGGCCAGACATCAAAACAAAATACAAAAAGTATTTCTTGGGCGAATTCCTCTCAGCAGATTTCTGACAAAAACTCTGAGAGTAAATATTGCCATAAAAAGTTTCTCAAAAATATTTCGCCATTCATGTATAAAATTTAACACACACAACATAAGTTGTGTGAGAAACTAGGTCGTAATACTGACTGAAGGTTTGTGGTGACCAATTATGTATGTATGTATGTATGTATATACCACACATAATAGCATCAATAGGTCTTTAAAGTGAATAAAAAATTTTGAGGATAGCTCACATATTTTTTTGTTTTTTTGTTTTATTCAAATTTCCTAAAGCTGTATGCTGTTTGTCCACATTGGAAATACGACTTCACTTTCGAATATGAGTGAGTAAAATGTTTACGTGGAGTGGCCGTAGGCTAGTAGGTAGTGCATTGCTACCGAGCTAAACGAAATAAGTATGAAACATATTTCTTGGCGACTTTCTCTCAGCAGTCTTCTAGCAAAAACGCTGAGTGTAAATAAAATTGCCTTGAAAGGCACACATGTGATGTGATAAGCTCGGTCGTAATCCTGATTGAAGGGTTTTTCTGATCAATTATGTATTTTATATACGTATTGTTACGAAATTGGAAAAATTTAGATACTGGTGTTTTGCTTTTACATCGTTTAACATTGAAATTAAAAATAAAAGTTACAAATACCAAAAATGGGCTTGTTTACAAATTGCACTGCGTAATATAACAACAAACACCAGGCTAAGTTACTAACATACGCCTTCAAGAACATTCATCAGACTGTTTATGTTACCATATAAAAATCAAGGCAAAGCAGGCAACCAGTCAGTAAAAGTTCAGTCAGTCTTGGGTGAAGATGAGTTGTATTTGAAGAGAGTAATCGTGGTTTGAAGATCTCCGTTACAAAGATCAGTCGATCAATTGTCTAGTAATTGTTATTGTTATTGTTTATGCAAAGAGTGTAAACAGGGGAATAGCAAACAAAACAATTGTTGTTGTATACGTAAAGTTGTGACTAGTAGCACACGAAATTGTGCGTATAATAAAGCATTTGAATTAAAACTGAACACAAATTTATTTTGATTTTATTTGCAATCTACGAGCTCATATTTTAAACGTTTTTAAAAGGTCAAAACGTAACAGTACGTAATTTGGTGAAATGTTTTTCTATGGAGTGTGAACAGAAAATGAGTAGATTTACTCGGTTTGACTGCAAGCTTTCATCTTTATGACCATGTCTCTGGCTCGTTGATATTTGACTGTATGTTTTTATGTGTTTATGTGTGTTGAAAAGAGAATCTATACAGCGTCTATAAACGCAAGAACCTGAAAATTCTCCTGAAAGTTAGCACTTGCTCAGGAAGTGTATGTAGCTCTATTGTATGGAGGATACATGCTACTATAATTGTATCAAATGAGCGTATGGGACTTAGAATAGAGACATAATCGACATGGAATTAAGAATTTTTAACCCCCACTTTTATGGTGAAAAGAAAGAAAGAAAAGAAAGTTTTGAAAAGTTCAAAGACAATAATTTCTTAAAAAAATCCTATTATTGCCATATTCATTCATATTTTGCTTTTACAAAAAATAAGAAATTTTTTCCTTTAAACTGCTTTCAAAGTGCCACAACAATAATGCGTACACCGAGATACGTAGAAAGAGAGAGCTAGAGAGTTGAGACAGAAATTTACTTTCAAATAAACTAATAAGCAAACTTTCTTGTTTGTGCTCAGGAAGGAAGTCAAATGAATGTCTACATTTTTCTGAAGACTTACATTATTCAGCATTTTTATTTTTCCAGTCCTTATTACATTTATTTTTTCTCTTCTGCTTTTGCTCGATGTTAAAACAATATTTGTTTTGTTCAAATTATAGTTGAAAATGCAATAAAAATTCATTTATCATGCTTAGCATTACAATAGTAATAATATTTGCATGTGAATAATATTCAAAAATAGCAAGAATAGTATATGGGAGAGGGGAGTAAAGTTAAAAAAAAACCTGCTGTTGGGAGTGACAGGAAGTGTTGCTTTTTTAATTGTAGTTCTTTTGATAAGATGACATATATAAAAAATATAAAACGACTATTGTACTATTTAAATAATAACTACGATAATTTTTGTCCGATTTGATCAGTCGAAGTGTCAATCTCTTCACAACACAATGAACTTTAAGAATTTTCCCACTTATTGTATATTTTTAATAAAAAAAAGTAGCAAATACTATGAATGGACAAACTTGAAAAAATATGAAAAATATTCGCATTTGTCGAGTTTACCTCATCAAACCTTATGCATATATAGTCAAATAATATATATATGTACATCGTTTTAAAGGCACATCCCTCTCCTCTCTAATAAGGTTTAAATTTTGGACATCGGTTCTGAAATGTTTGCGTAATCAATAAATTTGTGCGTAAAGTCCAAAAAAACAGTTTTTGTCAAATAAAACAAGTTTGGAGGGTTCAAGATATATAAAAAATATTTTTGAGTTCTACTCAACAAAACTTACAATCTACACTATGTCATTAGCTGGGTGTATTGAATTTATTTTCTTTTGTCGCATAGTGTATTTAGTACAATGAAGCCATTCAGTTTTCTGAAGGTTTAAAGTGTGATTTGCTCTTTGGTCTACTTTGTCTGTTAGTATTTGTAAAAGCAGATGACAATAAAAGTTTATTATTTAATATTCATTCATGTTATTGGTCTTTGCTGAGGCTCATCTGTAATTATTCTACACTTTTTTTTACTCTTCTTGTTGGTCAGTCAGGCAATAATTTTTATTTTAATTTACAATTGAATTAAAAAAAAGTTAATTTCTTTATTTTCCTTCAATCATTTTACTTTCTTCTTATATTTGTAATCAATGGACGTCATATTTAAATAAATAATTGAAGTACATAAATATGCAATTTATTTACATTTAAAAATATATGATGAATTACTTTTCAATGCAGGAAGGTTAAATACGCTATTAAAATAAAAAAGTCCATCAATGACTTTTCTTTCATTCATTCACATTTATTTTAGCACAAACAATGAATGCAGCAGCTTGGCCTCGCTAAAGTATACGCAAATAAAATAAATGACTTGAGATAAAGGCTAAGTATTGAAACGTATACATTCACCCACTTATAAACGTGTAGTAAAAGGTGAAAATATCTTTAAAACGGGGAGAATAACTGTGAGAATATTTATTATTTGATACTCAGAAAAGGGATCGGATATGTCCTCACCAAGAATTCGTTACAATTTTGGAAAAAGCAGCATGGAATTCGACAAGCCGTGGGTGGTCCAATATACGTGATTGCTGTGTCCAGCAGTGGACAACGGGAGAACCAAAGAACTACTTGAGTTCAACAATTCTAGCAGGAATTCTATCAGGACACTGCGCTATTGAACAGACATAATACAGAAAAGACGTCATCGGATTTTAGGTGACAAAACGTTTGAAAACCTGGACATGGTAGCGAACTTGCCACTAAGGGAACTCGCCGGTTTCATTCGGAACTCGGGATAGTTCAAATCCACCACAAACGAATCATGGCAAGGGGGCTTATCTCACACTGGGTAACACAGTGGGTTATATGGGCCACCGATTGAACTTGCCTGTGAACGGCAAGCTACCAGCTAAACTACCTATATGTCAATTCAGAAATGTTACTCCTACAGAAAATAATAAAATTTGATCCGCTGTTGACTGGCGCAACTAAAATTTCGGGTTTAAATAATTATTTTTGGTATACATCATCAGACTGATAGATCGCAGACAGGAATCTGATCTCCAAAATCTGATCTCCAACAAAACATGTGTTGTGTGGGCTAATTTTATACAGATTTTTGAGAAACTTTCCATGACAATTCTATTTACCCGCAGAGTTTTTGCCAGAAATCTGCTGGGAGGAAGTCGCCGAAGAAATATATTGTCATATTTGGTTTTGATGTCTGACCTGGGGTTTGAACCATGTCCTTACGTCTAATAAGCCAACACACTACCTACTAGACTACGGCGACTCCTAAATTTGTATGACTCTGGCACATAAATGAGATTGCTTTTGAAGGATGGGCTTTGAGAATCACTGTGGTTTCCGGTTTATCTGCTTGCACTAGCGAAACCTGCATATTTAACTAGTTCACTGTTAAAAGTTCATAGTCTCATCTAACTTTTGTCTGCACACTGTACGCAATATTTTACTTTATATTTTCTGTGCAACTAGTAATAAAACGTTCATCAAACTTAACCATCCATTCTGAACCCCATTTTAAAAAATATAAATATCCTAAGGGCCTTAATTAAAAAAAATTTAAATAACAAATATATTCAAAAAAGAGATATATCAAGCCAATGTATGTTCAAGAATTATCATCTAAAAACTAAAGCTAAATCCGGCTCTTCTACTCAACAATATTAAAAATTGTATGCAAATATTAGCAGCCAAGCAATAGCACCATATTTTTACTTTAAATATCAACACAAAAAAAGCCTTATTATGTTGCAGTGTAGGCAGTAACCAACACCACAACTGGGCTGGATGTACGGCAGTCCAACAGGCTGGGCAGCAAATTGCCTCCAACAAGCAAACAAGAGCGTTAATAATCGTTTTTAATAAATTATTGATTCTTACGCGCTGTGGCAGGAACAACAAAAGCAACAGCATCAGATTAAAAAACAAAGAAAATTTTCACAAGTTGCTGGATGGTAATATCAACTGCAGGAGTACTCTAAGTATTTTGCCAGCGACTAGTGGCAAGGGTTTGGAGTATAGAAATCTGTACAAATTATTATACAAACTATTCTTAAGTTAAGCAAGGTTAGGAGGAAGCAAAAGAAGGATCCTTATACTCATACTGTGGTTACTTAAATGCATGATTATCACTGCATGTGATTGAAGATTTTATTTCTGTTTGAAATTCATTACGAACTGTAGCGCTCTTACAAACAATAAAATACTAGTTGATATCGCTACAGCTACTCTAAGTGAAAAGGGTTTAACGAATCGTTTTCTCTCTCTCTCTCTCACTCAGCCTATAAGACAGCCTGTAAAACATTGGCTAAACGATGGTTTTGATTGTTGCTGATTTGTTTGCGGCTGTTGCATTGTTTTTTTACCACACTACCATCGGATAATTGTTGTGTACTGTACAGTGATTATTTACAAATGAAAACAAACGAAGGATGAGAAAATTTTAACAACAGAAACAAGGCAAAAATGCCTCAAGAATGTAAGAGAAACGTTAAATGGTGCTAAAATAAATTGCTGGCACTCAGCCCGGCCACTCTTTAACAGGCAATACAATTGCAATTTAACGAAATTCTTTTTTTTTTACTATGCAAAACCGTTGATTTTAATCGAGCAAAAAAATGTCTTTTATTGTGGCGTGATTTTTACACAAGTTACGGATTTAATTACAGGGGGTGTAGTATATAATAGTGTAGCACATGACAGAATTAGTAAGTACAACTACCAGTGAATTTCAATAACATTTTTAATTACTCTCTGAATTTGTTTATTGTATAACAGAGCCATATTTTAAACGGAGACATTAACTAAAAAGGCAAGTCATTGGGTACCTGTCAGAATATACGTACCAGAGATCAGCAATGAATCGTTTTTCCGTTACTCATATAATTTTGAATATACAAAGTGAGTCAGCAATATTGAAATATAACTACCCTGATTAATTCGTACTCACTACAATGTTGATTTATAAGCACAAATTTGCAATGAGTATGCATACAACGATGACATCAAACTCATACCATTCGAAATATGTTTGATTCATAAGCCTACTCATTTAGATTCATAACTTTAGAAAAATACTCTTATAATACTTATAAATGATTCCAGTCATTCGAATTCGTCATCAACGTTTATTTACAGTTTTAGTTGTTGTTGCATTTACAAAAAAAGAAAAAAGACACATAAGCAAAAAAGTCAGAGCAGCGAGCAGAGCAAATACACAACCATTTAGTGAGTAGTTTAGTGTTCGCGCTCGAATCAAACTCATTTTGTGATTCGTGTACGTGTTGCGTCATGGAGAATGGAAATCAACAATCATACGTGCTGCTAAATATGAGTATGATGAGTCCTTCAAGCTTTGAATATGAGTAGAGGTTCAATGATATTAAAATAAGTATGATTGCATATAAGTATCAGAAATTATGAGTATGATTCGATTCTACTCATCTTTTTGAATACTCTTTGCTGATCTCAGCTACGTATATGCATTTTTTGGTTATTACGACAGGATTTTAATGGCGGAACTTCCAGTTTAAAGTAGACTTCGAACAACAAATTTTTGAGAAAATTTTCTTGCAATTTTTTATTTACTTTCTCAGATTTTAACAGAAATCTGTTGAGAGGAAATCACCAAAGAAATACTTTTTCATATTTCGTTTAGTTGGAGCTGTCTGACCTGAGTTTGAACTTTGTCCTCTAATAAGTTAATACACAGCCTACTAGACTACGGCGACTTCTGAAGTAATTTGGTACATTTAACTTTTTCAGAAATGTCATAATGCTTTTCCATTCAGAACCGCTGACATAATTTGATTCACAACTACAAGCCATAGCCATCCAATATCTGTGTATAATTCATTGTTTCATTGGTCGCTAAAACTGTTCTGTGGTAAGCAAAACGTCTTTTTAAAGTTAAATATGTCCAGATTAGTTGTCATTTATCATTTATCAATCTGTTTTCCCATATCACCATGGACGGATGTTGCATTCAAAAACTTTATTAATTGGTCATTATCAGCCTTCAGTCAGGATTACAACCTAGCTTCTCACATCACCCATGTTGTGTGTATGTGTAAATTTTATCCATGAGTGACGGGATCTAAAGTTTGAAGTCAACTCCAAACAATATATTGTTTAAGAAATTTTTCATACCAATTTTATTTATGGCTATCACGTCTGTGACTTCACTTAACGACGAGAAAATATTGTGTACTACCAGCTGGTAAGGGCATCGTACGATTTGTTTCTGTACGCTCGTAAAAATAGATTCACTAAGCAGTTCATAGTGTGATTGATAGCAGTCTAAACAAATGGATTTAAATCCATTGCTTGATAGGCTCTTCATCATGTGCATGGAATAAACTACTTAAAGATGTGAGACAAGCACATTCCTTGTATTGTGTTGCAGGTCATTATACCACCTACTTAATGAGGCAACAAGCTAACTAAGACTATATAGTGGTAATATATGTATACATACAATCCATACAAATTGTTATTCCAAAGAGAACAGTTGTCAACCAATATAGGAAGTGGGATAAATAAAAATAAATAAGGTCTGGCACGAAGGACTTCTATTTAAGATCACGCAGTTTTTACCAACGATTGTGCATAAATTGGTAAAAAGTTGTTTATGGGACAGATTTTTTCAAATAAAATCAAAAGATGTCACCTCTTCCACCAGAAAGATATCTGCTGGCGTACCTCAAGGAAGTATTCTAGGGCCGTTCCTATACTTATTGTTCACTGCAGATATGCGTATAAGTGTAGAGGCTCACACGTCTACAGATTCTAGAGATTCGTCTAGAGATACTACAATTGCGTCACAAAGCCTTCAATCTCACGTTAGTGGAAATTGTCCGCCTTTCGAGATTAATAGTGTGACAGTACCAGAACATAATAGTGTAAAATATCTGGGCATCCATCTCTACCGTCGCCTTACCTGGGCTTACCATATAGCTGTCAAAATCACCCAGATCAAACTCAGAACAGCACAGCTTTACTGACTTATTGGACCTAAGTCAACCCTTGACTTAGAACTAAAACTGCATTTGCATAAGTCTTTATTGAAACCTATTTGGGTTTATGGTATCCAACTGTGGGGTACAGCCTCACCATTCAATGTAAAGAAGCTTCAAAAGCGGCAATCTAGACTTCTCAGAATAATAACAGGTGCTGCTGGTATATGAGAAACAGTAACATCCACAAATATCTGAAGGTGCCCTTAGTTCGGGAGGAAATAAAAATAGCAAGTGTCAATTACATCTCTAGAACATCATCTATTACATCTCAGAACATCCCAACCGTCTAGTAATAGACTTACTTGTATTCGAGGGTCACAGACGTCTCAAAAATGTTCAAACAAATAATCTGATCAGATAAATTTACTTTTGATGAGCACTTTTAGTTGTACGTTGTTATGGTAATAACAACTTTTATTTTTGTATTACTTTAGGTTAAGATTTGAATACTTATTGTAAATTCCGAAAGGAAAGATTCAATAAATAATATGTGAAAAAAAAATTAGAAATAGGAACACATCCGATATGGTTGGAGCTTCCACAAAAATACTTATTTTCAATGATTAAACTTTCGTTCGTTCGTTCGTTTTCTCTGCCATTATTTAGCACTGTATAAGGGCTAAGAAAGAGTTCTACTCTTCCATTGCACAGTAGCTTAGCCGCAAGTGAGAAATTAATGACATTGAAGGCTTGAACTTCAAAAATTTCATTCGATACGTAAAATCGAACTATTTTATCCAACCAACTTTCAGTTTTAAAAATCCACATATTTAGCATGTTGCCTGTATGTCAAGCTTATTATTGCCTGACAGCTTCCTGACATAGCGATCATGTTTTGATCAGTTTGATTAAAACCTTTAAAAATTTTTTTTAAGAAATTTTTTGTTGAATTTTTTCTTTTTTGGTAATTTCTGTTTAATGCCATTTTATTTATTCTTGTTTTTGGCTGGTATTTTTTGGCCAAATGCCTAAAACCTAAAAGCAGTTTTTTGCAACATTAACTGCAAACATCATACACGAGTCAAAAACAGTTACGGTTTGCCGTCAGTTGACTTCTCTTTGTCCTGTTGGCACATTTTCTTCCAATTTTTTTTATCTTCGATGTCCTGTTGCTGTTGTCTCACATTCACAATACGATTGTTGCTGTTGCTGTTGCAGTTTTTAATTTCTGTGTTCTGTGCCGTTCTTCTTTTTATTTAAAATTTTTTATTTCAACATTTTTTCTTATGTTGCCTTTAACTTTATAATGTTGCATGCGACCACTCAAGTTACCAAATACATGAAAATATTTTTAGTTGCTGGTACTTTTTTTGTATGAAATTTTTGTTAAATTTTTTGTCTTCCATATTTCTATGTGTGTTGACAACAAAATTGATTTAATGTCTTTGCTTTTTTAAAGTTTAAAATGATGTTTTCTTTGGAGATTTTTTTGTGGCTGTTATCGATTACTTACCAATGATGGCATTTGTTACACTTACTTGTGCAACATCCCAGGTGGTGCTTAACATCTTCATTGACAGTTTAAATAAATGATAAAAAGAGGCGCTCCACTTTTTTTTAAATAAAGCCACCACGTCGCCCGTAGAACAACTTTATGGACACCTTACTTCCTGTCACTCATCATATTGGTAATTATCATCCTTTTTGATGATTGGCGTTACATTAGCATTCCAGCAAGATTAACAAATATCAGCATAATTTACAAATATCGGTACTTCAGGGCAAGTGCTACCATTCTATCTGACGCAAAAGATCTGTTTTACACGTGAGGTCACGTTTCAAACCCCAGTTCAGACATTTTTAATAAAACAAGATATATGAAAAAATTTTTCTTAGGAGACTTCCTCTCAGCAACACTCTGGCAAAAAATTTGAGGGTAAATAAAATTGCCATGAAAAATTTTATCAAAAATCTGTTGTTCAAACACGGCTTAAAACTGTGGCTCTGACACTCATGTATAAAATGAACACACACAACTTTGGTGGTGTGAGAAGCTAGGTCGTAGTCCTGACTGAAGGGTTGTAATGACCAATTGTGTATGAATGCTTTTTTTCCGAGGTGAAAAAAAAACCATTGAAAGACACTGTTGCCATTGCGACAGTAGTGTGAGACTATAACCCACTAAAAAGCCGCCCCTACGATTCGAACATATTTGTCCTATGGTACTACCGTTAAGTATTTCATCACAGGACGAGTTCTAGTCAATACTATTGATTTCCATTCCTTTCAATTCTACGAATTCTCTCTATCCTTCTCAATTCCTGCATCAAATTTGCAGACACCATTTTGACGTATTGCCAAACTTCAACAGACCGCAGCATATGCGAAACTATATTGTCTGGTGTCACTATTTCATTTATCATCGTCTCTAACAACTCGCGTTCTAATCTAAATCTATCGCAATAAAAGAAAATATGTTCACCATTTTCACTTCCATTATTGTAGAAGGAGCAAGATCATTATCGTGGCCATATTTACAGAGATATTCCCTGAAACAGCCATGCCCTGTCAAAAATTGTGTCATATAAAAGCCAACATGACCGTGTGTCCTTTCAACCCAACTTTGTACATTTCTGATAAGTCTTTGTGTCCATCGCCCTTTCGTCGCAGTATCCCATTGAATATGCCATTCGTCTACGCTCTTTTGTCTTTCCTCCCTTCGTTCCTCAGTCGTTAATTTGCTACCAACAATACTAACTCTATCGTATATCCTTGTCAGTTCCATAGCCATAACATCAGGGGGAGTTATACCAAATATGACACCAATAGCCTCATATGAAACTGTGCGGAAACCACTAGCAACCCTAAGGGCGCTTAGACGAAATAAAGATCTTGCAACCCTAGCGTAGGTTCTAATACCCAACGCCGAACACCACATCATTATCGACCGAGTAACCTTTGCTTGAGAAATTAACCGATACTATGCTTTAAACGTTTGTATTTCATTCTTAATTCAAAACATAATTACAGATTTTCTTGTGTTTCTTACAATTGCTTTTAGTAGAGCCTTAAATAATTGTGGCTCACTAACCATTTACTTACAAGCAGCATTAATACTTAAACACTCAATTACTACATTAGAGTGCTGAGATATATTTACAAGCTTATCTTCACAGTAGCTATCGTGTAGGGCTGCTTATATTTATTTTTTTGTATGTTAATGTTAATTAATTTCTACATAAAATTGTTTAATTACTAACAACGTACATTTATAGTCTGCTAGAAAATAAACACAACGTGTGTGAATTTTATTTTATTTGAATTAAAGTTTAGTGCAATAGAATATTGTGTGTTTGGCTCAGCAGTTTTGGGGCAGTTGATGTGTTGCAAAAAATATTAAAATTTATTGGTTTCTTCTTCATAAATGTACATACATAGATAATTGGTCAGTACGGCCCTTCAGTCAGGATTACAACCTAGTTTCTCACATCACTTATGTTGTGAGTGCTAATTTTATACATGAGTGGCGGGACCTACAGTTTAAATTCGACACTGAACTTACAGATTTTTGAGATACTTTTTGCCAGAAATCCACTAAGAGGCAGTCGCTGAAGAAATATTTTTTCGTATTTCGTTTTGTAGGAGATGTTTGACCTGGGGTTTGAACCAACGCCTCATGTCTAATATGCCAAAATACTACGTATGAGACTACGGCGACTACATTCTTCTTTTCCATTTATTTAACCTTATATCTATTTCTTTTAATCAAGAGTTATGGATTTTTTACTTAAAATCTTGTCAAGTGTAGGAAAGTATTTTTTGCCTATTATATCTTAAAGATGCCTATGAAGTATCATCTTCAATATATCTCTAGATCTGATCTATTTAGCTACAGTTAGCATTTATAATGTCTTAGTAAGCACTTGTTTGGCACATGTTTTCTACCACTTTTCGTACGAAATATTTTTAATTCTTTTTCCTTCTATTAATCCGACCGGCCTGCCATTAAGTTTGATCGAATACGAAAAATATTATTACGTTTTTACCTTTTAAAAACGTTTAAAATATGAGCTGGTAGATTTCAAATATAAATAAATTTGTGTTTAGTTTTAATTAAAATTCTTTATTGTTCGCACTATTCTGTGTGCCACTGTTTACAACTTGATGTAAACAACAACAATTGCTTTGTTTGTTATTCCTTTTTGTACTATTTTGCCTAAACAATAACAATTTCTAGTCAATTGTTCGACAGATCTCTGTAACGGACATCTTCAAATCACCATTATTCTCTTCAAATACAGCGCGTCTTCACACTAGACTGACTGAACTTCTACTGAGTCGTTGCCTACTTTGACTTGCCTTTTATATGGCAGCATAAACAGTCTGATTAATGTTCTTGAAGGCGAATATTCATTCCTTCTCCCTCCCGAGATCTCTATAAACGTAAACATCGTTGTTTCATTTTTGTTTTGTGTGTGTTTTGTTTACGTTTATCCTTGTAGTGTTTGTCGTTGTATTTTTGTTTACTTGTTTATTTTTTATGCTGGTGTTTGTTGCTATATGACGCAGTGCGATAATTTGTAAACAAGTTCATCATTTTGTTTTTGTAGCAAAACACGAGTATCTAGATTTTTCCATTTTCGCAACAATATTTTAAAATTCTATAATGAATCCTATAATGAATATAATTGAGATAGAAAGCAAAAAAAAACATGAAACATATGACAGAACATGGCACTTAAATACAAAAAAGACGTATAAAATTTAATGCAACCGGAGTTCTTATATACGGTGTTTTTGTAACTGTGACGCTAAGTCTACATTGGGTGATATGAGCAATCTGTACGCACTGTGATTACTGTTACTTATACGAGGTGTATAACTGTACATGCTTGCACAATGTAAATGTAAATTTATTTATAGTTAGTTGGTGCTCTCCGTTGAAAGTAAGGGTTTGACCAAATAATTATGAGCCGATGATGCCGGCAGCACTAAATCTACACCAAACAGTGACTTTTTCGGGATGCATTAGATGCTCTTGAATCTCAAATAGATTGGTATCGAAACAAATTCGACAATTTTGTGGAAATGTTCAAATTACAATATCAAATTAGCGGCCTAGTAGTCTAGATGATAGTGCGCTATTGTAGCTATTAGTGGATCCTTTATCTAGCAGAGACTGTTGTATTTTACACTGTAACCACCATGTGTTCACTACACTTGTAATAAATAATATATATAATTTGTTGTTGTGACCGCTGTCTGGTAGATAATGTGCTGACTTATTAGATGTGAGGCCACTGTTCAAAACCCAGTTCAGTCGTCTCCAACATAAAAAATATGAAAAAATATTGCTTTATCGACTTCTACTCAACAATCTCCTGGCAAAAACCCTAATAAAATTGTCACTAAATGTTTCTCAAAAATCTAGCGTTCGAAGTCGAATTTAAACCCGTCACTCATGTATAAAATTAACACACACAACATAAGTGGTGTGAGAGAGTTAGGTTGTAATCCTTACTGAAGGGCTGTAATGACCAATTATGTATGTATGTATGTAATTTGTAATAAAAAAAAATAATTAAAATTTCCATTTGAATATTGCGTGCGTATTTGCAAATTTGTTGCACATTCCTTATATTGTAATAAATTTGCGAAGGATTTCGATTTATATGATGGGTTTTGAAAAAAGTGGTTTTTAGTGGCCTATTTTGTAATAAATTATTTTGCCAGTTCATAAAATACATTTGAGCCAATGTTTGTTGCTTAAAAATATTATATTTGAACTCGTAAATATTATTATTGGAATGAATGTAAAGATTTATTCCATTTAGAATGCGAAACTATCATATTTAGACTCTTTTAAATATATTACTTTTCACTTCTATTTTATAAATTTAATAACATAACGAACTCAGTTGAAGCATTCTTTTTATTAAAATATTTTGGAAAAATAAAACATTTTTTCTTTCATTCATTTTTCATATGATTTTATTTATTCATACATATGTATGTGCGTTCATACATTTCGTATTGTACATATGATTGTGGATTATTATCTCCAGAGCAATATGGTATATGAATAAAATTTAAAAAAAATCCTTTTTATTTTCTATTTTTATATTTATTTTAAAAATAAATAATGAATGTAGCAACAAATAGCCACAAAAATCCAAACAACCAACATGGTTGGCCTGGTTGTAAAAATTAAACAACTGCAAGTGTCAATAAAACACACTTAAGAAACGACGATACTACGTCTTGCACTCTCAACAAATGAAGTTTTAATGCCTGATGCCTTGTCCAAACTTCCTGTAGTGTAGTAGGTAGTATGTAAGCTTATTAGATATGAGGCCACGGTTCACACCCCTAGTTAGACATCTCCAACAAAACGAAAAATACGAAAAAATTTTCTCGGGTGAACTCCTTCACCAAATTTCCTGCAAAAAATCCGAGAGTTAATAAAAATTGCCATGCAATGTTTGTCAAAAATCTGTTGTTCGGAGTCACCTTTAAAACTATAGGTACCGCCACTCATGGAAAAAAATTCACACACATATCATCAGTGGAATGAGAAGTTAGTTTGTAGTCCTGACGGATGCGTTATAGTGACCAATTATGTATGTATGTCCACAAAGTCCTTGTAAGAAAGGCAAAGTGTCCAACAGGAATTTTTGAACTTTGATAACAGCAAACAGTCTGTTTTAAGAATACATTGTTTTCTATGGCAGTTAGCCTTCAGTTGCTGGGTCAATTGAATTTTCTACAGCCCAAGTCACTGGAGGTAGTATGATTATGGCGATGATGGTATGGGCAAAGTGCCCTGTACGTTGCCCGAATAGAACAGAAATTTTTATGAAACATTTAGATTTTGCAGGGTATTGTTGAAATCTGAGAGTAAGTAAAAAATTGCCATGAAAAAGTTTCTCAAAAATCTGATATTCGGAGTCGACTGTAAAATGTGGGTCCCACCATTCGTGTTTAAAATTAAGATACACACAACATTATTGGTATGAGAAGCTAGGTCGTAATCCTGACGGATGCGTTATAGTGACCAATTATGTATGTATGTATGTAAATACTTATATAACATTTCATTTGATTTTAATTTCATTGCAGCCATCAGCCGGCAACGCCTCATTTTGCTTCTGAAAAGTTTCCTAAAATATGTAATAATTTTTGAATATGTGATCACATGTAAAACTATTTTTTTCTTTTTTTTTTTTAGA
Source organism: Sarcophaga subvicina (assembly GCA_936449025.2). Taxonomy (NCBI): domain Eukaryota; kingdom Metazoa; phylum Arthropoda; class Insecta; order Diptera; family Sarcophagidae; genus Sarcophaga; species Sarcophaga subvicina. The sequence continues at coordinate 80,271,554 of OW388084.2, forward strand.
ATAATATAATTATTTATGTTACTGAGCAGAAAACTGTACCATATACTCGTACATAAATATTGTTTTCAAATAATATTCTCTTCATTTATTACGATGCATTTAATACTTTCCAAAGGTTTTCGTTTTCAACTTTTAGTAAAATTTCCAAATCTTTAGGGATCAATATCTTTTAAAAATTTATGTTTTTTTTATAGATTTTGTTTCTCTTTTTCCTAAATTTTTGCAACATGATTATATGAGAAAGTTTTAAATATTTTTTATACAAAATTTAATTTTTAAAACTTTTATCAGCCTGTAATACTCGTACTAGTAAAAAATAATTTTGTTTTAATTTGTTTTGTTTTTATTTACATAATATTCATGTGTATTATAGTGCCTTCCAATAGGGACTTACGAACATTGACGGTTGATAACGACCATCACACTGAAGCTACATACATATATACATAACACGGTGCGACAGTCAAAACCAGCTAATGACATAGTGTAGGTTGTGAGTTTTGTTGAGATGAACTCAGAAATATTTTTTCCATATTTCTCGAACTCTCCAAAAATTGTTTTATTTGACAAAAACGATATTTTTGATCTTTTCTCACAAATTATTGAACCAAAGTTCAAAGTTTTTTGAAAAGGGGACAGATGAGCCTTTAAAATGGTATACATACACATACTGTTCAAGCTTACATACATGTTACGAGTTTTGATCGCGTAAACTTAGAAAATGTTATTTTGTTGTATTTTTTCAAGTTTGGCCATTCTTAATTGCAAAATTTAATTAAAAAATATAAAATAAGTGGCGACATTCTGAAAGAAGAGATTGATACTTCTTTTGATCAAATCGGACAAAAATTACCGTAGTTATTATTTAAATAGTATGACAGTCAAGTTATATTTTCTATACATGTCATCTTATCAAATGAACTTTCAGTTCAAAAATTTTCAAAAGTTTTGATGGATCTTGATTGTTTATCGGAAATGTGTGTTTGTACGACTACCAGAAGTCGGCTAATATTTGTGTTTTTTTTGCAAATATTATTATTTCTCTTGGCACAAACATTGGCCAACTTCTGGTTGTCGCTCAAACGTGAAATTGACACATTTTTGGATAAACAATCAAGATCCATCAAAAATTGTGAAAATTTTTGAACTAAAAGTTCATTTGAAAACATATATACGAGTATATGAAAAATATAACTCGACTGTTAGATTCTTTAAATACTAACTTTTAAAAATTTTTTTGACACATCTTAAGGAATACTTTAAAGGAGGACTTCTGTGGAACTTTTATAATGTCTGAGATATTCTGCGTATTCCTGTAGTCTCTTTTCAGACCAAAAAAATATATTTTTCACATTTGACAAATCCAGGACTTATCTAAGTATGTAGTCGCCGTAGTCTAATAGTCAGTTTGTTGGCTTATTCGATGTGAGGCCACAGTTCAAACCCCAGGTTAGACAACTGCAACTAAACAAAATATGAACATATATTTCTCCGGTGACTTCCTCTCAACAGATTTCTGGCAAAAACTCTGAGAGTAAATAACATTACCATGAAAAAGTTTCTCAAAAATCTGACGTTCGGAGTCGACTTTAAACTGTAGGTGCCACCACTCATGTACAAAATTAACACACACAACATAAGTGGTGTGAGAAACTAGGACGTTGTACAATGTGTCAATTCGTCCTCTGGGTACCGTACTTGTCTTAATTGACAGTACACGTCCTCTAACCTAACATAACCATAACACGATCTTGGTGGCGAGTTCACATTATTTCTACGTGAGATTACTATGCCCTCAAATCCCTCGAGCAGAATATTTTTTGTGGCGTGAGTTATACGGGACTTTGTGCCGGCCTGTTGAAACCACAAGTCATTGGTATCCAGATCACTTAAATTGGACCAAAATAAGTAGACAATCATTGAACGTCGTTTTCAGTCTACTGAATAATTTATTTACATACAGACGATATTATTGACCATAACTAGCCTTTAGTCAGATTACGTCCGGGCTTTTTACACCAAACATGATGTGTGTATTAATTTTATCTATGAATGGTGAGAGCGACAGTTTAAATTCGAATCTTAAATACAGATTTGTGAAGTATTTTCATGGCAATGGCTTTACTAGCAGATCTTCTGTTAGAAAACTGCTTATCGAATAAGGCAACACACTACTCACAAGACTACAACGACTGCAATGAGGTACTTTGTCCCCATAAATGTTTGCTTTTGCGAGAGTTGCTAGAAATAGTGTAGCAAACGTGTTGATTTGTCATTAATGTCAGTGCGGGTTATAAAAAAACTAATTTCATCTCACCATATCGAGCATGTTGCAACATGTCCGTTTATTTACTGTTTGTAAGGCAATCATGCTGATAACACTTGTGTTAAATGTACTGAAAATCGCATTGATTGTATGGATTGTGAAAGAAACCGGCATGCAATGCGTGTACAACAAAACATGGTTGAATTTAGAACAATAATTATCGTTAAATATGCGCAAATATGCGTGCCTTTTCGTTATAGATTTACAAACAAATTCATGATCCATTTCAATGCAATGAACCGAACGACCAATTGAAATATATTTTGATGAGATGAGCGTGGATGAACTACCAGGCTTGGAAAGTTTTCGGTTTCTGAAGAGACAATTTTCAAATGGGTTTTTAAGTTACGTACACACAGAAATAATCTGTTGTTTGGTTTGTATAAACCATGAAAATTTATTTTTATTTGTTTTATGCTGTCATACAAACTGTAGAGTATTTTGTAGATTCCAGAATACATGTATTTTTGGGGTTGGGGTTGTTATTTATTCATGTTTTGTTTTTACATGTGCACCCAATAATTGTGTTGATTACTTATAAATTGATTCTATTTACCGCAATATCATCAATTTTATGGAACGAACTCATTTATCACTTTCTACTAAATTATAAATGGTATCATATGCTGTTTTTGGTTTTTGGATTTTGCTTATATGCCATGACGTGATTTGAAAAAAAAACAAACATAAATACATAAATTTTGTTATGTAAACTGTGGAATTGAACACAAAAACGTATGCCAAAAACACTGAATGTTTATACTTTTTAGGGAATTTATTTCAGAGTAGAAAACAAATTCATTGCGGGAGATCATCTTAAGCTATTCGCATGTACCTGCGGCTTAAAAAAACCCCAAAGGGAATGTTTAAACTTTTGACCCCCGCTCGATCTCATTAGTCAATTCATATCACCTCTAACTGAGATGACCATGTCCTTAAATAGCTGGTACAGAATACCTAATGTTGGATGTAGCATTGTCCTGTTGAAACCATATGTCGTTGGTCCATATTGTTAGGAAAATGGAAAAATCTAGATATTGGTGTTTTACTTTTACATCGCTTATCATTAAAATTATAAACAAAAGCTACAAAAACAATTAACTTGTTTACAAATTATCGCACTGCGTAGTATAACAACAAACACCAGCATAAAAAATGTTAAACAAGTAAACAAAAATATACCAACAAACACTACAAGAATAAATGTAAACAAAATACACAAACAAAAATAATGAAATAACGATGTTTTCATTTATATAGATCTCGAGATGGCAAAGCCACGAACATTCGCCTTCAAGAACATTCATCAGTCTATTCAAGTTGCCATATAAAAGGCAAGGCAAAGCGGACAACTGAGTTAGTAAACGATCAGTCAGTCTTGTGTAATCTTGGTTTGAAGATCTCCGTTACAAAGATCTGTCGAATAATTTCCTATTAATCCTTATCGTGTATGCAAAGGGTGTAAACAGAGGAATGACAAACAAAGCAATTGTTATTGTTTACATCAAGTTTTGAACAGTGACACACAGAATTGTGGGAGTAATAAAGAATTGTAAATAAACCCAAACATCAATTTATTTTTATTTTATTTGCTCATATTTTCATTTAATTCAGGCCAAAAGAAGTTGGTAATCATTGACCCAGAGTGATTGCTATTGAGAATAATGCCCTTACTAACGTGGTTTTCAATTAACTATGAAGTGCTGACTCGAACAGTTTGAAATCCACATGGAAAAGTAACTTTTTCGGCATGCATTGGACACTCTTGTATCTTATATGGATTTGTATAGTTCCAAATTCGAGAATTTTTTTGTTTACGTACCCATTGTGCAGAAGTGGGGATCAAGGAAAATTAATCTCAATTGCCAACTGCCTCGGAGCTTTTTTGTGAACCCATTGTCTACCTTCGTTTACCTTCAGTTTCTAGGTCAGTTGAATTTTGTATTGATGCAGACCCAAGCCACAACGCAAAGTTCGTCAAGTTGTGGTTTGCGAGAAGCGGAGGTTTAGTGAGTGACTTCAAATCGTGTGCCTTGGATTCTCCTGCACACTCTTACGGACAAAGTCGGACGATGTTTAAGGTGGAGACTGCATTTTGTCGACGCACGAGTGTTAGTAGATCTTCGTCTGAGCAAGTGAGATAAAGTAGACCTCTCGGTACGACGATGTTTGATAAAACAATTTCATTAAGCATGTGTAAATGTTAGTACACACATAACAAAAGATGTCATTACAATTGTTCAGTCAGCATTACGACCTAGCTTCTCGTACCACTCATGTTGTGTGTGTTAATTTTATACATGAGTGGCGGGACCTACAATTTAAAGTCGATTCCGGACGACAAATTTTTGAGAAACTTTTCATGGAAATTTTATTTAATCTCAAATATGCTGAGGAAGTCGCCGAAGAAATATTTTTTCGTATTTCGTTTTGATGTCTGACCTGGGGTTTGAATCGTGGCCTTACATCTAATAAGCCAACGCACTATCTGCTAGACTACGGTATGTGTTGGCGATTGAACAAAAGTAAACTGAATAAATGACAGCCAATGTGACAGTTGGTAATTCAAGAAGATGGCTGTTATCACATGCATACATATGTACATAATTTGTCATTACAACTCTTCAATCAGGCTTACAACCTAGCTTCTCACACTGAAATCTGACTCCGACCGACAGATTTTTGAGAAACTGCTTTCGTTTGCTAGAGATGCCTGATAGTGGTTGGAACCGTGGCCTCACTTCTAATAAGCCAACACACTACTTACTAGACTACGGCGAATTCGTTATTATGGCGGTTAGAACTGGAAATATCCGAAAGGCCCTGCTGGAAGGCCAAAAATTCAATTTATTTTCATAATTATGATACATAATTGTAGCCTGTGTGTGTGCATTAAATATTGATGCATATTGTTGTTATTATGATTATTTCATTCAATTTAAATACCAAAAACAAAACCGTATGCAATTTAATTTAATTAATTTGGAATGTTAATTAAAATTTTTAAATTAGTCTCCTTAATTTCATATTATAAACGTATGCATGTGTATGCAACTACAACTGTAGTACTGCAGCAGGAAAAAAGCGTAAATATAATTAAAATTTACTCAAACTCCTTCATAACACTGATTTATTTTATAATAATGAATTATTTCATACAAAATATTTTAATTGATTATATTTTATTAACACTTTTCTGTATTGTATTGGAGGCATATTATTTATTATGGTTTTTTCTTTTTGTTTATTTTATATTTGTCTAGTATTGAGAGGGAAAAAGACTTATGAATAAATAAATGCAATTAAAAATAAATATTATTTGTTATACGATTTAAATTAAATTCCAATTATACACATGCTTACTGGTGGTCAATGGTCAATGCAAATATATTCATTCACATATTAAAAGTTAATGAAGTTAGTATTTGCAATAGACAATAGACTGTGATATTAAAAGTTAATAAAAAAAAGAAATTAGTGGAGTTACTTACTCCATATGTATGGCTCCATAGTTTGCGAATTTTAACCCACAATTACGCAGTTACATAGTTATTTGAATTCACTGGCGCTGTGAAGACCAGAAATGAGTATTCAAAACGATGAGCAGAATCGAACCATACTCATGATTTCTGATACTAATACGCATTCATACCTTTTTTAATATCATACTCATATTACTCGTATTCAAAGTTTGAAATATTCATCATATTCGTAGTTAACAACACGTGTGATGTTGTTGATATTGACTCTCCATGACTCAACATTTACAAGAATCACAAAATAAGTATGAATCGTGTGCAAACACTAAAATAATCACTAAATGGTTGTGTGTTTGCTCTGCGTGCTATCTTTGTCTTTTTTGCTTATGTGTCTTTTTTTGTAGATGCAACAATAACTAGAGACAGTAGCTTTTGATGAATGATTCGAGTCACTGGAAGTTAAGTATTTTTCTAAAGTTATGAATCTAAATGAGTAGACTTATGAATCAAAAATATTTCGAATGGTATGAGTTTGATGCACGCATACTCATTGCAACCTGTACTTATATATTAACGTTGTAGTGAGTACTAACGATTCAGAGTAGTTAAATTTCAATATTGTTGACTCTTATACTCAAAATTTCATTAGTGCTTATGAGTAGCGAAAAAAATATTTCGGAAAATATATGTAAATGGAAAAATTATCTTCAGCTATGAGACCCATTTCTCGACGAATGGATACGTGATTGAACAGAATTATCAAAATTAAAACGAGTCCAATTAATATTTGGATAGAATTTTGGTCTGGCGGCTTTATCGGTTCATATTTCTTTAAGAGCAACGTTTTCAACGCAAGCACTTCATTTTGGCCTAAATTGGATGATATGGACACCCACGATTTAGGGTTGCAACAGACTGGCGCTAAATGTCACACAGCTTATGCTATATTGAATATTCTGCACGAGTGATTTGACTTCGTTAGACTTTTTCTTGTGGAGTTTTTTTTTTCTGTAGTTACCGCTAGACATGAGGTAAGAGTTACCGCAAGACAATGGCCAATTATGTATGTATGTATTTATGTAAGTTTTCTTAAGTCGAAGATAAATTCAAATACATCAGAAACCGCTGAAGTTCTTAAAGCCAACATAATCCATGCCATCAGACAAATTTAGTTTGATGTATGAAACAGCTTTCACAACGAACACTTTAAGTTTTCCTTACAGTTACACGAGCGAGTTTTCCTGAAAATTGAAATCAAATTTTCCAATCCATAATTTTAAATCAAAAAGGAAGAAGGAACAACCTACTCCACCTACTTAATTGGGCTTTACAACGCTTTAGTCAAGATTACAACCTGGCTACTCACACCATTATTCTGGGCAAATGAAGTAAAAACGGCGTTAACCTCTCAGTAGCGACAAATGATTCAAATGCCTATTGCTACACTTCATGGGAAATAATCAGAGCGTATCTTGAGCCATTTACCAACCAACCTTTGGTACTTATTATGTTCATATTAATTTGGTTCAATTTATAAATCATTTCTAATAGCAAAGACACAATCAATACTGACAAGGGAATAGACAAGCTGTTATAAAAACGAACACTCATTGTTCTACATGTCATATGGCCATCATAAACGTATTGTCTTTTGATAGAAAAGTTCTCAACATTAATATTTATTGAAATCATTTGGACATTTGTGTAGACCTTGTTAAGTCCAATAAAAATTTTGTTGTTATTTTTAATTGTTTTCTATTATTTAAATAAATAAAAAAAAATTAATACCAATCAAATTACCCATTAAAAATCAATCATATTTACAATTTTAATGATAATTGTACGTATATAGCACACATATGTTTGAACATAAATACATATGATTTAAATGTTGTTAAATTTACATGCTTATTGAGGTTCATTCCAAAGAAGTACACTATATACTCGTACTTATGCAAGGGTATTCACAGTTTATTCACAATTATCAGAACAGCGATGGAAAATTGCTTATCCGTGCCAATAATTTATATTGTTATGAATATGGAAATGGTGTTTTGCTTTTAACATTAAAATTGTAAACAAAAGCTACAAAAACAAAAACAATGAACATGTTTACATGATAATCAAGTAAACAAAAGTATAACAAAACACCAGCACAAAAAAAGTGATAAACAAGTAAACAAACACTGCAACCATAAATGTAAACGAAATACACAAACAACAATAACGAAAACAACATGTTTCCATTTATAAAGATTTCGCGAAGGCAAAGTCATTCTCCTTCAAGAGCATCTATTAGACTATTTACCTTGAGACATAAAAAGCAAGACAAAGCAATCAACGGAATAGAATGAATTCAGTCAGTCTTGTATGAAGCTTTGCGTGTAAATAGAATAATTGTGGTTTGAAGAAATCCGTGTGTAAAGATGTAATGAACAATTGTCTAGTCATTGTAATCGTTTATGCAAAGTGTATAACAGAAGAGGAAAAAAAAGAAAAGCAATTGTTGTTGTTTACATCAAGTTGTGAACAGTGGCACACAGAACTGTGCGAATAATAAAGAATTTTAATTCAGATTAAACACATACATATTTATTTTTATTTTATTTGCAATCTACGAACTCATATTTTAAACATTTTTAAAAGGGTAAAAACGTTACAATATTATAATATAATACTTCGAATCTATTCAATCAAAGAAATGTTATAAATCGCCGTAGTCTAGTACGTAATGTGTTGACTTGTTAGACGTGAGGCCACGGTTCAAACCACCAATAAAACGAAATAAAAAATATTTCGTCGCTGACTTCCACTCAGCAGAAACCAAAACCTTTGAGAGTAAAAAATAATATTGTGATGAAAAAGTTTCTCAAAAATCTTTCGTTCGGAATAGATTTTAAACTGTAGGTCACCCTGAATGTTTCACTCTGGTATTGTGCTGCTTTTGTTACGTTTTTATCTTTTAAAAACGTTTTAAATATATGAATTCATATATGCAAATAAAAAAAATTTGTGTTTAGTTTTAATTAAAATCCTTTATTATTAGCACAATTCTGTGCGCCACTGTTCACAACTTTATGTAAACAACAACAACTCGTTTGTTTGTTATTCCTCTGTTTACACCATTCGCGTAAACAATAACAATTATGAGACAATTGTTCGACAGATCTTTGTAAAGGAGTTCTTCAAACCATTATTACTCTCTTCAAACACACCGCTTCTTCATTCAAAACTGACTGAACTTTTACTAACTGCTTTGCTTTGCCTTTTATATGACAAAGTAAACAGCACCGTATAAGCAGTATAGAAACGGAATTTTGACGTTTACCAGCGAATTATGAAAGGGACAGCAAATATTACCAAAAAGTATTTCTGTCTCTCTCTCTGATTGTCTGTCTTTACTGTTTATTTATGTTTTTTTAGTTTTCGGGGTGGGTTTTTTATATTGGTGAAAGTTAATAAAAAATTTAATTTTTGTTTAAAACTATTAATAAATAATAAAAACAACTAATAACAATAACAAATTTTAACTTTTTCTTTTAAGGAATTAAAAAATATTGGCAACTTTCAGCAAGAAAAATTTTTTATGAGCAGGTCTTATTTTGATCTTTTAATATTTAGCTTCTTAATTACCTCTTGCACCCGAAACTATATTCATTGTGAAACAAATTGGGGATGAATAATTTGTTTATAAATTTCTTTTAAATCTCTTTTAAAGAAGGAGATCTTTAGGAGATGTGGATTGTAATTACTCGTGAGCAATTACAATCGTTGGGATTCGTGTTGTGGGAGAGAAAAAGAAATAGAATTAATTTCAATTTCTGGAATTTGAGAAAGAGAGATAGATTCTTACCTTTTTTCAGCATTCAAATAAACCCTTTGTAATTTTTCCAATTGTGAATTTATTAGGGTATGCAAAAATTCAGTTTTGGTAAGTATAAATTCAATTAATTGTACAAATTTTGGTGTAAGTAGTTCAGGTGAGTATAATTCAGGTAAGTATATTTTTTTATATATATTATATATAAGCACAATTGGTTTATTTTAATTTTATTAAATATTTCAGCACAAACTTTTATTTTATTAAAAGGAATTAATATAACAATTGAGGTAAGTATTAGGGTAGATTAGATAATATTTAAATTTTTATAAATATATATTTTGGTAGGTATATTTTAATTAATATAATATAATATATATGGTAAGTACTAAAAATTTAGAATTTAAAACAACACTTAAAATGAATTTTCTTTATAGAATTTTAAATTATATACATATGTGTTCACTGTGATGTTGTTTATATATAAATTTGGGTGTTGGATGTTGTTGATTTAAATTGTACTTTAATCACAAATTTAATAGTTTGGTTAAAAAAATTTAAAGTTGTTACCGGTGCAAATGCCAGGTGATAAGTAATTTCTGTCTGTATGTTCATTCTTCACCAAACTTCTGCTCTTCTTAAACCAGTTGGATTAGCAGTAAATTACGGAGACATTCCCTGTGTTTTCACTGGAAATGTGGAGACATTCCCTTGCTTAATGGTACTGGAATGATGGCGCATTCTTTTAGTTGATGGAAGTTCTATTTTTATTGTTGGAATTGCTTATAGGGTATTGTGTGTTCAAACCTCGTTTGAACACATTGTGACCAAAAACTGCACACATTTCGATTAATAATTATATATTTAAGAATCTTTTAACTTTTCATTGAAGAAATTAAAAATACTCCAAATTTTCCCTTTTTTAACACAAAATAAATGTTTATTTACATTTAATTTTTCTGCTTTTCCAGCAGTTTCCACTCTGTTTCACTCCAGTTTTCACTCTGTATATCTGTTGCTTCTAACACATTTGATTCGCAAAACATTATAACATTTTTTTCTCCCTCTTAATTGGCTAGTAATGTTGCTGCTATGAGCGTTTGTCAAACGTCAAAGGTTTCTATACTGGTTATACGGTGGTAAACAGTCTGATGAATGTCCTTAAAGGAGAATGTTTGTGGCTTCGCCTTCTCGAGATCACTATAAATGTAAAACTCGTTGTTTCATTATTGTTGTCTGTTGTTGTATTTTTGTTTACTTGTTTATATTTTTTTTGCTGGTGTTTGTTGTTATATTACGCAGTGCGATAATTTGTAAACAGGTTCATTGTTTTTATTTTTGTAGCTTTTGTTTATAATTTTAATGTTAATCGATGTAAAAGCAAAACACCAGTACGTAGATTTTTTTATTTTCGTAACTGTATGTACGTGATCCATCCACATACCACAGAATGGTCATTGTTGTTACGAAGCATTTTCCAAAAACATAGAGTAACTGGTACTATCTTTGGCACCGTTAAGGGAGCAGCTGACAGTCATTTTGTTGTCACGGCGGCTGCTAATTTATATCGTGTTAGACTTGTATCCCATTAACGTAACTATAGTATATATGCATATGTATACATTTTAGCAAATATAACATCTTAGTAAAACTGAATAAAATGAATAAATTTATACATAAAATGTTTGCCTTAATTGTCATATTAAGAATGAATATTAATTACATGCAATCCATCTACAGAACTATTTATTTACGTTTTCAATTTCTTGCATTCCTACACTGTACACAGATTTGCTTCCATTTTTCTTAACCCCGTCGTTAAATATTAACAAATAAAATGATTTACTGATTAATGATGCAAAAATATTTGCGTTAATCTTCTGTCGACATATGAAACTACTAAAGAAGGTATGTATGTATATGGATACTGTATAGTATATGTGTGTAATTATAGAAAACTAACACAACTAAAGAAATCCGCATAAAAATGTTATATTTTTAGCCGTACGTTGTAATAAACACATACAGAAAACACATACAATTTATAACTCCTCAAGAGAAAATAGAGTTGCCAGTAAATTAAATAAAGTAAGGGACTCCCTTAAAATCCATAAAATCCATACAATATAGCACAAAAGCGATTACTTTTTTGAAAGATGCTATAAATTTTGTAAACGTGAGTTCTGCTTTGAGTGAAGTACACATATTCAAAATTCATATCGATCGGTTGTCGGGTCTTTCATAAAGCGCTTACTTACTTACTATATTGGCCAATAACAATTTAGGCCTGCAGCAAAACATCGTTCCAGGCGCCTCTGCTTCTTGCCCGCCTACGCCAGTTGGTCACACCAATCGATGACAGTAATCTGAGAATTAATGCGCCGCACGTCTCTACTTGTTGATGACATATACTTTGTTTTGCCCTCATTTACTGCCAGACCCATCGTAATAGACTCTTGCTCAATACCACTAAAGGCAGCAGTAATATCTCGCTTGGTATGCCCTATGATGTCAATGTCGTCAGCGTACGCAAGCAACTGGACGCTTTTTTGAAAAATAGTGTCATTGCGATGCACTCCCACCTTTCGCAGAACACTCTCCATGACGAAGTTGAAGATGTCGCATGATAAGGGATTGCTCAACGTCATTCTGCTTAGTCTTATCAGCTTCGCAATTATACCGAGCTCAGACATTGCGGCAAAAACACGATCCTTATGGGGCTATCGAAGGCTGCCTTATAATCGACAAAAAGATGGTGTTTGTCGACTTGTTTTTCGTGCGCACTTTCCAGCATTTGGCATTTGTCAAGTCTGAAATCGCGCTGATAAGGTCCAATCAGTGTTTTGACGAGTGGCTTCAGTCGTTCACACAATACGCCTATAAGAAGCTTTTCATAAAGCACTTATTATCTTTCAATTTAAATAAAACTAAATATGTGTGATAACATATTCTTTTGAAAGACTTCTTGATGGGGATTATAAAGTATATTAAAGTTCGCTATGGATTCTTTGGGTGGCTGCTCTGTCTAATTTTCCATTAAGCTGGATATGACCGATGGCATGGGATATATTGGTTGGTTTTGAGAACAACTATTGTTTGAGAAACTGCAACTTAAGAAACCTTCCAAAAAAAAAATCGAACGTGATTGCCAGTTTACTTCACTTTCACGTGAGATCCTAATGCCCTCAAACCGCTCGTGCAAAATATTCAATGTGGCATGAGATAAGCGGCATATAGCACAAACCGCATTCAGGCGACAAGAATTTGATAATGATCGACCTCTAATGTTCGCCGTTGACAGTGATAGCCTGACCAGGATGGTTGTAAAGGAAATATGGACCAATGTCGTTCACGTAGCCATTCACTCAGAAATAGGCCTCATCGCTGAAGATGATATTTTGATGAAGATTAGGATCAATTGTCCACCTCTCAACGAACACACGTCGTTATCTTTACTTGTTATCCTCAGTTACGGTGTCATTCGAATTTTGTACGCTTACAGACTGAAGTCGATCGCTTATTGAATCAGTGGACTCGAGTTTTTCCAGCGCATTACCTACGATTATGGCGATTGTAAAATAGGCGATGCGCGCGGTATGTTGTCCGAATTAAGCACCCTTTTTATTGAAATAATTTTATATTATTTTATTTGCCAATGTTTATGAATGCTTTATCAATCCATGGTGATTTGATATAACAGACTAAATAAATGACAAATATTTTACAAATGTTGCTTTAAAAAGATGACCGTTATTTACTTTTAATGTTCAAATGTTCCCCGTTGAAACAGAATACCCATTAACATTAAAATGTTAAACAAAAGCCACAAAAACAGAACAATGCAGTAAACAAACCAGTTTATAGATTATCGTATTGCCTAATATAACAACAAACACCAGCATAAAAAAATGCTAAACAAGTAAACAAAAATATACCAACAATACTACAATAATAAATGTCAAAAACGACGTTTACATTTATAGAGATTTCGAGTAGGCGAAGTCATGGACGTTCGTATTTACGAACACTCAGCAGACTGTTTACTTTGACATATAAAAGGCAAGGCAAAGCAGGTGACTGAGTTATTAAATTTTAGTCAGTCTTGTGTGAAGACGCAGTGTGTTTGAGATATGTCGAATAATTGCCTAGTAATTGTTATTTTTTACGTAAAGGGTATAAAGAGAGGAATGACAAACAAAGCTATTGTTGTTGTTTACATAAAGTTGTGAACAGTGGCACACAGAATTGTGCGAATAATAAAGAATTTTAATTAAAACTAAACACAAATTTATTTTTATTTTATTTGCAATCTACGAGCTCATATTTTAAACGTTTTTTAAAAGGTAAAAACGTAACAATATTTAAACCTAGATTTCCCGGTTGTTTTATACCCTAACATCGAGCATTAAGAAATTTCGTCAATTTTGATTGGCTACGTCGCAGCCATTGGACTAAAAATATATCGTTTATGATTGATGATATTGCAGGTGAATCTAGACTTTGACGCTGAGTAAAGCTGTATACAGAGAATATTACTATTTGCGCAAACTTAAGTATCAAATGACAAAATTTTTTAAAATTTATTGAAAACACATATTTCAAAAAATATTGTATTTCTCTGTATTTAAAAACTGTTTACAAATCCTCATTATGTTCTGCGTACTTTGTAAATGAAACATTGCAACAAGAAAATAGGATTAACCGAGGAGAATAAAAAGTTGCAAGAAATATAATAAAACGTCTGTAAATGGACAGCAAAAAAGCATTAAAAGTACAACAGAATATCAGGCATGCATGGCACACAGTATGAGGAATCAAATTAATAAGGAAATCATAATGAAAAGTAAATTAAATTAAAATACTATTAAGAGCTTCATACCCTTTCAGCATACTGGCAACTTGCGTGTGTACTCATACAGTAAAGCAACACTCGATCAACAGTATGTAAGTCTGTCAGATAAGTTTACCTTGGCATACACCCAGAACTGATGATAAAAATATCTTCACAATAAAAAATAAAGGAGCACATGCTTGATGACAGCACCCAAATGCAACAGCAAAAAGAAAAAAATCATAGAGTTTTTGGCGCCGTCATCAACGTTTATGCCTAATGAACAGCCTTAACTGGGTAGCCTGCTGTGACTGGAAATTCAAAAGTAGGATTTATTACACTGAAAGGGCCAGTACCAAATGATGTTTAAAGTTCAATTTAAATAAAATCAACATTCACTCAGAATACTCATCTCATATTTGATTATCGTATTCGCATACGAATTGCGAATTGTGTCCTGTCCTGTTCGTTGCTGTTGTATTATGTGTGGTCCCAAATATCCAACACAGGTTATCTCTGTGCGTCATTATTGTATTGATAGTGCTTTCACTCTTTGATTTCATTTGAGTTTTTTTGTTTTAATTAAACTTGGACAGTTTGTATTCACAGTCAAAAAAGTTTACAAACGCCACTGTATGTAGACCCTTTACCCGCTGATTTTTTTTTATCAAATTGAAAAAGGTGTTACAGCGTCGTTAAAGGCATTTATAATTAAGAATGCTTGAAGAAAATTTAATATGAAAAAACAGAAAAATTAGCATACATCGTTGTATGTGTTTGTTTGTCTGTAAATTTGCAAAAATTGATCTGAAAATGATATCCTTCAAGGTTAAAAAATATTTCCAATAAAAAAAAAAGTAAAAAAATTAAGAATGATTCCGAATTATGAATAAAATTTAATTGAATTTAGTTTTAGTTTACACAATTGTCAATTTTCTTTCTTTTTAGTTCCCAGAACACTGGAGCACTTGATGTAATGCACAGAATGGTGGCCGTTGCATAATTGTGCTGTTTATTAGGTAGAAAAATTAATGACAAGCAATGATGGGTTGTTTTTTAGCAGGTAAAGTATTGTTGCGAAAATGGAAATGGTGTTTTGCTTTCACATCGATTAAATTGTAAACAAAAGCTACAAAATAAAAACATTGAACTTGTTTACATGATAAACAAGTAAACAAAAATATAGCAACAAAAACCATTATAAAAAGGGATAAACATGTAAACAAAAATTTAACAACAACATTTTAAACAAACAAACGTAAACAAAATACATAAACAACAATAATGTAAACAACATGTTTACATTTATAGAGATTTCGTGAAGGCGAAGTCATTCGCCTTTAAGAGCATTCATCAGGCTGTTTACCCTGCGATTTAAAAGACAAGACAACGGAGTCAGTAAAAATTTAGTCAGTCTTGTGTGAAGACGCTGTGTGTGTAAGAGAGTAATCGTGGTTTGAAGATCTCCTTTATAAAGATCTGTCGAACAAATTGACTAGTAATTGTTATTGGTTACGCAAAAGAATGTTGTTGTTTACATCAAGTTGTGAACAGTGGCACACAGAATTGTGCTAACAATAAGGAATTTAATTAAAACTAAACACAAATTTATTTTTATTTTTATTTGCATTCTACGAGCTTATATTTTAAACGTTTTTAAAATGTAAAAAAAGGTAACAGTATACTTATTTATAAATTTTACCCAACAACTTTACTTATGGCCTTGTATATATAGCGTCTTCTAAGAGGAACTTCCGAACTTTGGCAGTTGTTAACGGTCATCTTATTTGTCATTTATTCCGGCTGTTTTGCCAAATCACTATAGACGACCATGTATGACTATAGACAATCACGTAAGTTCGCTGAATAAGCTTTGGAGAAGTTGAAAACTGACCATAAATTTCGTCGAAAAATCATCTTCATTGGTAAACAAACAAAAATCGGGAGTTTGAAACGATACCAATCCATATGAAGCCCAAGATTGTTCAATGCTTTTCGAAAAAATCACTGTTTGGAGTAGATTTTGGACTTGTGGCGTCATCGATGAATTTGGGTTTGAGAACGATAATGAGCATTATAGATGCAATGATTACCAAACTCTTTTGGCCAACGGCATGTGATTTCAAAAAGACGCCATTACGTGCAACACAATATTCCATATTTGATATTCCGCATATTTGAGAACTTTGATTTTTTTTAAGTAGCCTGTGTCTGGCCCCATTGGCGTACTAATAATGAATGATTTCAACGTCCCAAAATAGCCACCACAGTGCAGAGGGTTAAAATTTAACAACAAAAGTTTCTAAGAAAAATATGTTTATATTAGCATGTATGACAGCTTAAAACATGTCATTCAACTGGAATTTTATTGCCCTCATACCCATAATTATTTAAAGACTGTGAAATTAGTTTTGGTCAACCGTTTTCTTTCTTTAAAACGTCTTCTGTTTCGACTTGTCTTGTATAATATTTTGATCGTTTAGACCACATACATGCCGATATTATACTCATTTGCATAAGACAACTGAGTAAAAGGAAAAAACAAAACTCCAAAACAAGCAACAAACATGTCATCATGTGTCAGAAATTATGGAAAACATATTTTGATGTGACATCAAAAGCATGTGGAAGAACCATTAAGATATTATCAGGCACAAGAAAAAACAGAAACAAACTTGAGATACAACACCTTTGAAGCAAATTACTCAAACGTAAAGGTGAGAAAAGAGCGCTTCTTAGGGATACAAGTTGTTAGTTTAACAATTAGTGGGTTGTTGTGTTAATAATACGAACAAATTGGTTGATCTGTTTCCATTTTTCTGTTTAAAATCGATATTTTATTGGGTTTTTTAACTTATTTTTATTGAATTTTTCACAGAATTTCGGTATGGGGAAATAAAAATCAAATTTGTAAAATGAACGCAATTAAGTAAAATTAATAGGTTGTCACTAAATAACACTGTTATCGATAATTAATAAAGAAAGAAAATCCCTATGTGGCATAGAACTCTCAGATTTCAATTTATTAATACAATGCCTGGTATTTATCGATAAATTAAAATGAGGCCAAATTGTGTCAGTTGAAGCATTCATAAATTATTTTCAAACACCAGAGTATTATATACTCGGTTAATATATCGAATATTAACATCCATTTATTCTGATAGTAATTTATGATACAATTCCAAATATCGATTGTATAACTTTAAAACCTGCCAGCTTTACTGGAAATAAATCCGTAATTAAGATAAATGGATTTGAAAGAAAATGTAATACGAAGTATTGTCCAACAGAAACTACAAGTGTTTGCCACCTTTTGGCAATTTATTCATTCCGTAACTCAGAGTATTGTTTCTCAGAGGCTGCGCCTGCTTTCGCCATTTTGGCATTTTGTTCTTTTCAACCAGAGATTAGCAATGAATCGTTTTTTCTCTACTTATAAGCACTCATAAAATTTTGAATTTAAGTGAGTCAACAATATTGAAAATTAACTACTCTGATTCATTCATACTCACTACAACGTTGATTTATAAGTACAGGTTGCAATAAGTATGGGCACAATGCTGACATCAAATTCATACCATTCGAAATATGTTTGATTCCTATGCCTGCTCATTTAGATTCATAACTTTAGAAAAATACGAATCATTCATCAAAATTTACAGTCTTAGTTGTTGTTGCATTTACAAGAAAAGAAAACAGACACTTACGAAAAACAGTCAGAGCAGCTAGCAGAGCAAACAGACAACCTTATAGTGAGTATTTTAGTGTTCGTACGCGATTCATACTTATTTTTTGATTCAAGTATACGCTGAGTTATGGAGAGTCAAAATCAAGAACATCATACGTGTTGTTAAGTATGATAATGATGAGTACTTCAAACGTTTAATGTGAGTAGAGGTTCCATGATATTAAAATAAGTATGAATGCGTATACATACATACATAATTGGTCATTACATCCCTTTAGTCACAATTACGACCTAGTTTTTCACACCTCTTATGTCGTGTGTGTTAATTTTTATACATGAGTGGCAGGACCTACAGTTTAAAGTCCACTCGGAACGCCAGATTTTTTGAGAAACTTTTCAAGGCAATTTTTTTACTCTCAGAAGTTTTGCCAGAAATCTGCTGAGAGGAAGTTGCAGCAGAAATATCTTTTCATATTTCGTTTAGTTGGAGATGCCTGAGCGGGGTTTGAACCAAGGCCTAACGTCTAATAAGCCAACACATTTCCTACTAGACCACGGCGACTTCTATGAATGCGTTTAAGTATAAGAAATTATGAGTATGATTCGATTCTACTATTCTTTTTGAATACTCATAGCTGATCTGTGATTTCGACGAAACAGTTTGTTTAAGGAAAAGAACAAATCAAGCCAATTTTTGATACTTTGCTTTGAAATGAATCGTATGAGCCTGCAATAATCGAAATAAATGGCAGTTAGAAGGAGCAAGGTCGTCTAGACCTGTTTTCCAAATACTTTTTGACTCCCTCCGCAATAGGAGATCGAGTGTTGTCATGATAAAAAAAAAATAGTGGCCTAGTGTTAATGGAACTTTCGAGGTATTCTCGCTTCGAACCAAATAACTGCTGCATGTACGGGGCTTAGGGCATGGTCTGAACTGCTTTTAGAAGCTGACGCCCTTCTAATTCCACTAAATACAGAGCATTACCTTGACACAATAAATATTCTGCTTGGCTGTAAATTTTGCTCATTTTCCGCCCTCCACATATGCCTACTTGCGCTTGTTGTTATCGTAATGAATGCATTTTACGTTGTCAGTGATAATTCAGTGCATAAATTATTTCTTTTTTATCGATTAAACAACCTGCAAACAGACGTGCAAAGTTGTCTTTCGACGTCTGAAACCTTCAATTCATGTTGCATTGAATTTCAATGCATTCAAGTAAATACCGCTGGATTCAAATGCTTTCAAATGGCTGCTTGTGTAAGCTCATCTTGCATCTAATAGGAATGTTGATCAAGCAATGTTTCAAAATTTGGTTTTCAATCTTTTTCAGCTGTACGGAATGCTCTTTGCCTTGCTCTTTGCCGCAAATCACCCGATACCCTGTGTGCTTGATAGGGCGTACATACATACATAATTGGCCATTACAACCCTTCAGTCAGCCTAGCTTCTCCACCACTCATGTTGTGTGTGTTAATTTTATACATGGGTGGCGGGGTCTAAAGTCGACTAAAAACAACAGATTTTTAAGAAACTTTTCATGGCAATTTTATTTACTCTCAGAGTTTTTCATATTTCGATATGATGTCTGACCTGGAGTTTGAACCTTGGTCTTGCGTCTAATAAGCCAACACACTGCCTACTAGACTACAGCGACTCCATAGGGCGTGCTTAGTGTATAATTCCATAAGGAAACAATAGCTCACACGTAGTTTTCTTCGAAAAAAAGAAACATCTCGCAAATTGTGTTTTTTTTTTTAATCGGAACTTTAGACGCTTTAAGGATTAACTACACTGACTCTGGAATACATAAATTAAGACGAAGACCAATTAAAAGTGGACGAAGAGGACAACTTGTATCATATGCTAGCGTCTCGACAATTAGAGGCCAACAGGATTTAAATGTGAACAAATTGTCAACAAATTTGACGCAGTAGTAAGATACCTGTGGCAGCAAAACGGGCCTCTAAAAGTACTCAAGTGAGTTTTGATATTATAACTACCACTCTAACCTACCTACCTATAGTTTTGAATCAAAAGCCCATCTCTAAATGGTATTTTATTTTGTAGGTTTTCTGAATAGTCTATGTACACATGACCTTGTTAAAGAAAGTAATTTTGAGTCGTCGACAAACACCATTAACTTGTGCTTCATCTCTGCACATGAGATTATAATTTAACCACACATAGGACATACCACTATTGGCAGCTTTTCATGGCAGTATTAAAACGTATTTTTTTCTTTATTTAAACACGTTAAGATCTGTCCATAATGTTAAAAAGACTGTCATTATGATAATTGCCAGTCATAAACAATCTAAAACCCGCTAAAAGAATAATATTAACGTTGGGTTCGTTAAAACCGGAATTTATGTTAAAGTGTACTTTTTTTGCCGTACTTCATAATAAATTATTCCACGTCGTATCCACATGTATGTAGGTATATGGCTCATAAATGTATATAATTTTATAGTGTTTATAATTATTGTTTATTTTTTCATTCATTTTTCTTACTTTACTTCTCTTTTTTTTTGTTTTTCTTAACAGTTCACATACTTTTTTCGCATTTAATCACCTCCTTGTCTTGTCCGCAGTAATTATTTTGGGCTTCTGTGGTTTAAAAAGTTTTGCAGTTTTAAGGACATATTGGGTGTTGATTTTATCATGGTGAACTGCAATTGGTTATTTTAAATTCATTGTTGAAAAGAGTCGTTGGTAATGTAATAACGACTTGAATATCACCCTATATTGGCTGCATTGGACAATATATTCCCTAGGAGTTGCAGCGTAAAAATGTTTCTAGGTGATACTCCATCTTCTTTTTTAATATATTTTTGTTCTAAGCTGGCGAATACTTTAGAACAAAGTTAGGCGTGTACGATTCACCATCCTTGGGTAAACCAATCCACTACTATATATCAGTTAACCATTCTTTCTCCGGGAAGATGCAGGTATATAACAGCTTTCAAAAGCTGGTTAGCTTTAAAGTTCTCTCAAATTCTGCCTATGTATCTCCAACGGTTGGAGTACCAATATAACATCAGCTTTAGACTACAGTCAACGCACTCTAGTAGGTACTGTGTTGGCTTATTAGACGTGAGGCCAAAAGTTGAGTTTCACAAAAAAAAAAAAAAAAAACTTTCGTACAGAATCGACTTTAAACTGTAATTCCCTCCACTCATGTATGAAATCAACTTGCGCTAAATAAATGGTATGAGAAACTATGTCGTAATCCTGGCTAAAGTGTTGTAATGACAAATTATGTATGTATGTATAAAGTGACTGTACTGGTTTGTATTCAGCACCTCATTTATAAGCTGATTCTATGTCTCTGGGCCATCTAGGATAGTGGAATCTGTTTCACAAGTTGATCGGCATCCACACAGTTGGGGCATCCAAATCTATGTATTTTTTTCTGAAACCATGCCTGCTAAAGAACTGGGTCACGTAGAAATTCAACTCACAGTACCCCATAAGATGAGATCCACTGCTTGCCAAACTCTTCTCTTAATAAATTCATGGTATAAGATGCCGTATGCCGTATAGTATCGTATTCGGTATAAGGTGAGATGTCCTAGTTCTCTTCAAACTGTCCCCCAATCGTGAAAGCCATTTGTACATGGAAATTCATCGCCTTTCCGTTGTTATAGCCGCAGCTTGCCATAAGACCTCAAGACGTCTCATTTCATTCACCAATATGTCTATCGGCATGGTCAATGCCAATAATAGTACCGCATCATCAGATATTGTCCTAAAGGCACTTATCAGTCTAATTGCGCTTAGGCGCTACACTGGAAATAATTTCCTTTTTGTCGGCTTCATGGAGAGAGTACTTGCTACCATTTTTGGTGAATGAGCGCAGTGTTGCCATTTATTTCGCCATTGATAGCAAACTAGCTCATGACTTAAATTGACAGCCATTATTGAGTTACCCACGTAGACAGACATATTTGGAATATAATTTTTATTCGTATTTGATCTCGATTTTATGAAGTCGCGACATACGTGAATTTACTAACGGCGGCTAAAGGAGCAAATCATGTCATTCACACCCAATCCTCATATTTGGAATACAATTTTTATTGGTATTAAATCTCCTCTGTTACATGAAGTCTTGGGTGGACAAAGTATCAACGAATGTCATTCATATCCCTAACATTGGAATGGTATCTTAGTGCGATAACTTGCAATTAAATATCTAAAGAAAAATACATTCAAAGGCTACTGGGATTAGTTAGATCATGTTCGGAATGCACTGTTAATAGGCGTTTTAAACGCTTGAATGCAGTTGACATCTCTGACAGATGTAAAAACCCTACCAAGTTTCTATACTTAAGGAAGTTGTGGCAAATAAATAGAGATGGATTGAACATATTGTGAGAAAACGCTACTCCGATCTTAAAGAGTAACCGACAAGGAAGCCGAAAATTCAGATAGCCAGTCTATACTTGAAGGAGATAAGAAATAAGATAAGAAGATAAGTTTAAATGATCGCAATTATCAATGACGCCACGCAATCGAAGGCCGTCGGGCTGCAATTCTTATAAGAGCTGAAGTTGTAGGCAAGAAGTTGTTAAGCCAAGATTCAAGACAAACAAGTTGAGGGTGACAAGAAATCAATATTTCAAGACTGCGTGTCACAGCAGTTATATTATTTCGCCATGCATAATTCAATAATTGCACAAATTTCCAGTATGTTGGCAATAAAAGGGAATTTTCAAACAAAAGTTACTTTTTCAAAGTTTTAAATGATTTATGATGGCTCTTTCACTTTACTGGGCTCGAATGCCAACACAGTCCTCAATTGTATATTCTGGTGTGGTTTCATCATCTATTTATTGTTTCTTGAGTTTAATTGTAGAGCAATGAAAAAATTGTAGATTTTCGTTCCAGTATTCCTCTTGAAGTCGCCGTAGTCTAGAAGGTAGTGAGCTGGGTTATTAGACGTCATGCCATGGTTCAAATCCCAACTCAGACATTTCCAACAAAACGAAATTTGAAAAATATTTCCTCGGCTACTGCCTCTCAGCAGATTTCTGGCAACAACTCTGAGCATCAAATAAAATTGCCATTAAGGGTTTCTAAAAAATCTGACGTTCGGAGTAGACTTTAAACTTTGGGCCCCGCTACTCATGTATGAAATTAAAGCACACAACATAAGTGGCGCGGTTAGAAGTCGCCGTAGTCTAGTAGGTAGTGTGTTGGCTTATTAGACGTAAAGCCAGGGTTCGAGCCCCAGGCCAAACATCAAAACAAAATACAAAAAGTATTTCTTTGGCGACTTCCTTTCAGCAGATTTCTGCCAAAAACTCTGAGATTAAATAAAATTGTCATGAAAAGTTTCTCAAAAAACTGTCGTTCGGATTCGACTTTAAACTGTAGGTCCCACCACTTATGCATAAAATTAACACACGCAACATAAGTGGTGTGAGAAGCTAGGCCGTAATCCTGATTGAAGGGTTGTAATGACCAATTATGTATGTATATATGTATGGTACTCTTAGCAAATGATATTACGAACATATTGATGGAATTGTCTGCCAGTCATTCGGTTTTGGTAGATTCTTCAGAGAAACGGTTTTTATTTATTTATTTATTTATTTAATCATAGCACAACAAGATATTAATCTTATAAACAAGAGTGCTATTGGAGTTCACCAAAAATGTAATAAAAAATCATTGATAAAATAAGTAAGAAATTGTAAGGAATAATGTAGAATTAGAAATGAATTAGAACATGTTATAATATCGGAAAATATAGCAATCGAAGAAAAATTTAGGATAAAAAAGAAATGAATATAGTTAGAAAATATAGTAGGAAAAATACGAATTACAGTATGTACCAATATCAAGAAATATACACAAGCAAAGAAAAATATATAAATAGAGTAACAATAAAAATTTAAAGACTAAATTAGGAAAATGAAAATTGAAAAAATCGCTAATTAAAATAGAAAGTAAAAATGTACAAAATAATTAAAATATGTTAAAGACTACTTAAAGAAATTGTATAACTCCTTCTTGAACATAATTGCATTGCCTATGTTTTGTATATAATTAGGTAAAGTATTCCAAAGACTGATGGTGTATGTAAAAAACTGGCGCTGTGACAGAAGAGTCCTATGTCTATGTTGGATAATTTTCATACCGCGGTTGGATCTAGTAATGTAATGTAATTCTACTAAATAAGTATACTGGCTGCTTTGAAGTAATAATCTTATGGAGGAGAATAAGGCTTTTAACTCCAAATATCTGGTGAGAAAATTGAGATATATGGTCTCGACGCCTCTTAATAAATACATATCTGACTATATTATTATAAGCCAAGTTGAGTTTCCGCTTATCATCAGTATCACAATTTGTGAAAATTTCAGATCCGTATAAGAGAACAGGAATCAGCTAGGTTTTAGCCAGTTGCATACGTGTGGCAAAGGGAGTCTATAACAGCCCATAAGTTTCTAAGCATACCGTAAATTTTACCAACGATGACATTAATGTGACTAGAACACGTTAGCCGACCATTAAAAATAATACCGAGATTGGATGCAGATTCAAAAAAATCAATTTTATTCCCTCTGATAATAATATCCGGCACAAAAACTGTTCTGCTACTTCTGGAGAGTAGTAAACCTTTTGACTTAGAGGGATTCAAACAAAGTCCATTGGCCCTAGCCCAGTCGTCAATTCTCTGTAAATCACAGTTGATAGTGTCTATGCATTGATGGATATCCTCAATACATGTGCTCCTATAAAGCTGAACGTCATCAGCGTACATATGTACACTACAATTATCCAGGTAGGTCATTAATGTATACATAGAACAAAAGACGCCCTAATATTGATTCCTGAGGAATACCTCTTCCATCGTTTAGTGAATTCGAGATGTTGCTGAATTAGGAAAATGAAAAAGAGTCTGTAGCTTCATCAATAATATTTTGTGATCAACCGTATCGAAAGCCTTGGTGTGATCCAAAAGAACTAAAAAGGCTATGTGATTTTCATCCAGTTTCAACCTAAGGTCCTCAACTACATTGGCTAAAGCAGTAGTTCAGCTCCTAGATTTCATAAATCCCGATTGTTTATCAGATATGAAATTGTTATTCACGAGATAATTGTTAATTTGTCTAGCTATTAGATATTCCATTACTTTAGACAGAAATGGAAGAATGGCAACTGGCCTGAATTCGTTGTTGGATTCAGGGATGGGAATGGTTTACGACTGTTTCCATTCATCAGGGAAGGAGGACATAGTTAAAACCGTGTTGAATAAATGTGTAATATACGGCAAAAGTCTAGGTAACAATGTTTTCAAAAACAGAGGATCCAAGTCATCAGAACCAGCCTCATTCGATTTAACAGAAGATAAGCATTCCAAAACCTCGAGCTGACTAACACAACGAAAAATAAAGGGATTTTCGAGCGGAACAAAACAAAGGTCGTTATATTTGTTACTATCAGGAATCGGACACTAATGTTAACAAATTTGTTATTGAGAGCGTTTACATCGAAATCAGGAGAAGTATTATGACATTTTCGTCCAATACCGATATCGCGGATTTCCTTCCATTTAGCTCTATTGTCCAATGCGGAAGCGAATTTCCTGCCGTAGAACAATATTTTTGCACTCTTAATGCGTTTGGTAACCTCACTACGAGCGGATTTATGAATAGCTTTCAGGTCGTCCGTTCTGCACCTCTTCCATCGCCTGTAGGCAATGTCGCGATTATCAATTAATGCTTTCATTTCAGCATTAAACCACGGTTGGTGTTTGGCTTTAACAAGGAAAGAGGAAAATTGGACCAAATGAAATCAGAGTTTTCCACACTAAATATTGCACATTCCAAGAACTTTAAATATTTAAATATGTTCCATTTTGCTTGTAATTTTAAATAAAAATATGTCCCCAATTACCGACTCTCCACTCCGAATTTATAAGCATTTTTTCCATGTTGTATGTAGTAAATTTCCTTTTTGCAGAATTCATGTGTTTTAAATAAAATTCAAGTAAAAATGTTGAAAATGTTGCAACATTATTTATTAATATTTACAATATATTGGCAATATTGTTGTTGTATTACAACATGTTGTACGGCAAACAACATCAACCAAACATTAAAGGAATCGCTCTGAGGACACTAAAACTATTGGTAGTAGAGTTTGGGAATTTTTTTCTCTTTTTTTTATGGTAACACGCTGACATTAATTGACCACAACAATTTACAAAGTGCAGTAAATTATAATAAAATGAATATGGTTTGGTAGTTTCGTTTATATAGCATTTTGTATGCCGGCTTTCCCTTCTTCTCT
Organism: Sarcophaga subvicina; assembly: GCA_936449025.2. Lineage (NCBI taxonomy): Eukaryota > Metazoa > Arthropoda > Insecta > Diptera > Sarcophagidae > Sarcophaga > Sarcophaga subvicina. The sequence goes on from OW388084.2 coordinate 80,298,009, forward strand.
TTTTATTAATTTTGTTTTTGTATTTATTTTTTTGTGTTGCAAAGCTTATTACATCTACTCGTGGTTAGTTATTGTTGTTGTTGTTGATTGAAAACTTACAACGTACACGTATACAATGTAGGATTCGAAGTCTACACCATTCACTAACCGATTTTCCTTGTTGTAGCTGTCATTGTCAACACCATCATCATGGTTGATGATGTTTATTTTACTTTTTTTAATATTTTTTTATTAATTTTTTTTTAAATTTTTCATGGATATTGATGTGGCCGCTATACTAAGATCGGCAATATATGTTGCAAGATTTGTTTGGTAAGCAACAGACATCTTATATATGCTTAATGCAATTGAATGGAGTTTTTGCTTTCGTTAGAGGAAGAACCATTGACTATGAGTCCTTGTGCTAGAAAGATCACAGTTTAATAAAAGCGAAAGTTATATTGTCTTCTTTGAAAGGACAAGAAGGTAAAGAATAAGGTTAGTATAGTCAAGAAGTCGCCGTAGTCTAGTAGGTAGTGTGTAGGCTTATTAGATGTAAACCCAGGGTTCAGCCCTCAGGTCAGACCTTAAAACGAAATACAAAAAGTATTTTCTTGGCGAATCCTCTCAGCAGATTTCTGGCAAAAACTCAAAGGGTAAATAAAAAATTGCCATGAAAAGTCGGCTTTAAACATGTTAAAATTAACACACACAACATAAGTGGTGTGGAAACTAGGTCATAATTCTGACTGAAGGGTTGTAATGACCAATTATGTATGTATGTATGTATAAATGACTATACCATATACTATATATTAATATGGAAGTAGTAGTGCTTAAAAGTCAACGTAGTCTAGTAGTGTGTTGGTGGTAGTCTAGTATACGAGAGCCCAATGTTCAACCCACGGCTTAATTTTTTTTTGAGAAACTTTACCTCGGAATTTTCATTTACTCTCAGAGTTTTTGCCAGAAATCTGCTGAGAGTAAAAAACCGAAGAAATATTTTTCATAATTCATTTTGTTCAGGACGTCTGACCTAAAATTTGACTCATTGCCTCACGTCTAATATGCGAACACACTGCCTACTAGTCTACGGCAACTTCTTAGCAATCTTCCGGGAAAAGCTCTGACAGTAAATAAAAATTTGCCATGAAAAGTTTCTCAAAAATCTGTCGTTCGTAGTCACATTTAGACTGTAGGTACAGCGTTACAAATAATTAACAAACACAGCATGAGGAATATGAGAAGCTACTTCGTAATTCTGACTATGAGGGGTTATAATGGCCAATAAAGTAATATACTCGTGTACAATTTCCAATTTAATAATGAAGTCCTTCCAATAATCTAATCGGGTTTCGAAGAACTCTCAGTAACGGCCCCAATATCTACAGAAAAGATATTAGTATACTTTCGTATAGCTAGGCAAACGTAAGACTACTATGTTCCAATGAGATAATCCTAGCTTGAAGAGAACAAAATTCAGCTGTACCTGGTAACACCAATATTCCTGGAAATTGCAGCGCAGATAAACAGACATGATATGTCATAAGCTACATTGACTATTGACTATTTTGACCAGGCAAACTTTTTAATGTTAGCTTTGGGTACAAATAAGATAACACAGAAAATGAGAACATGAGTGAATAATGGAACGCACTGAAAATCTGCTTAAACCTAAACGTTGTTAGCGTGTGACATTGACACTCATGCAGAACGATTTTATATAAAGTGTAAACCGCAGAGATTACGAATTTCTACCTAAAGGGTAGACATGCTCAATGTTATGTAGCAAAAGGAAGAAGCTCGTGGATTTGCTATCATGCAGTTGAAGTCACCATCATGCAGTTGAAGTCACAATCATGCAGTCACAATCATTCAGTTAAAGTCATTAACTTGCCGAAACAGACATTAGGACAGTCCAAGGCTTTATTGTGCGCTCTGGTTAGTTCCTTTATTATGCCAAATATTAATTTTGGTAGACTAGACTGGCCTCTGCTTATCTACAATATTTGAGCATAATCCCTTCTACGATTAAAGACTTTGTTGTACGATGGCGTGTTGGGTCTAAACGTCTGTTTTTATTTCATTTTTTAACTGCAATTTAATTGGAAGTACTTGAGACCTTATGCTCGATGTTGTGTTAGAGACCAGAATCTCTTGTGAGAATTGAAATTACGACTCTTTCCCTATGCTTGGGCACTAGCCATTAACCTTCCAAGGCACCCTACCCCTTATTATTCTGCGGTGTTCGATGAAAATCAATTATAAGTGTTGTATACTAACTTGTGTACTAATGAAGGGTATTGTAGGGTATCCAATAGTTAAGCACAACTAACTGTTCACCATTTTTGTTTACTCGTTCCCCTTTCTTTATTAATCACCATTATTTTGCATTATCTTTGATATGCTGTTGTTGTCTTTTTTTCGGTATTTTGAAGCAGAAAACCAAAGTTGATGATATTGATGACGTTATTTTTTTTATTATTGATTAATTTTATCATTGTAGCTGCTGCTGCTGCTGCTGTTGTTGTTGTTGAACTTTATCATCCTTTGTCCGGTCAGCTCATATTAATGGTTTACCATTTTTTTTATTCACTCTCTCTCTCTCTCTTGCATTATAAATACCATACACAGCGTAATTTCTTAACACATTCTCACCTAGAAGTGTTCAATTGGCTGCCAATGACAATCAACAACTTTTTCTTTTTTATAGAATGCAACAGAGAATGCATTGTAGCTGCAGTTAAAAAAAATAGCAAAAGAGTGTTGATGACATTAACTGTCAACAAAATACTTCCTGCGTAAGCGTAATACCATTAGGCGCTATTGCGTCTGGTTTCGAGCACGGCATTAAGAGTAACAACTTTGCATACGGTTTGGTGAACCAGCAGGAAATTGTAGAAGTATTTTATGGTGTGTTTTATATAGGCCAGGGCAGACAAAATGTTTAAGAGAGGCAATTATTTTGCAAAGAGTTTAAGCTTTAAATACTATAAGGACTTAATGTTCACAGTACTTATAGGCTTACGCAAATGTTTTTACTTAAAAGCGAAACCTCGTGTTCCCTGAGCGTAGCGCATTCAAAATTTTCATCTTTCCTAGTCTCTACGGTATAACTTTGAATTTCTTTGATGGTATTGGTTATAATGGCTTCAAGGATCGCTGTGATTTATGGCTTATTCGCATACATAATCTCAGTATCCCGAATACATCACTAACACATGAAATGACTGTCGTCTATAGTGCTCGCCGTTGGCAGCGATTGATTGGTCAATATAGTCCTCACACAAATATGGACCGCCAGCCTAAAATGCACACCAAGCAGTGATTTTTCAGCATACATTGGATGCTCTGCCGTCTGTTGCCGATTTGTTTCGTCACAAATTGCACAATTTTGTACGTACTATTCATGCAGAAATTTGTCTCATCACTGAAGATAACGCTTCACAGCCGCTTCAGGGGACACGCATTGCTGTCTATGGTCGCTTACTATCAGTTCATGGTTCAGTAGAATTATGTACGGCTTGGCAGACCCAAGTCACGACATAAAATTCTTTAAATTGGGATATGCAAAGGATCGTATTCTGGAGATATCGACTGCCTTAGATGCTCCTGCACATGCTCAGGGACAGCGGTAGCTTACCATCAGTTCATGCTTCAGTTGAATTATGAACTGCTTGGCAGGCCCAAGTCTCGATGTTAAATTCTTCAAATTGTGATCTGCAAAAGATCGTGAATTTGATCGACTGCCTCAGATTCTCCTGCAAATGCTCAGGGACAGCGGTGATGTTTATGGCAGATCTTGCATTTCGTCGGTGTACAGGTATTGGTCGATCGTTTACTGAACCATTGGACTCGCACCCATTGGACTCGCACTTATTCACCACATTTCTCTCGGACGATTACGGCGATCATAAAATGGATCAAGCTTACAGCTTCGTTTGGATAAAACAATCTCAATATTTGTACATACTGTTGAATGCACGTGCTATTGAATTCCGTTTTCTAAAAGAGTGTTCGTGTACACTCTTTGCCCAAGTGCTTAACAGAATGCATGTTTACCGTTAATGTTAGGTTAACAAAAAAAACTGAATAACTTACAATTTCTACAGGATTAAAGGAATGCAGTTACCAAGTGAATAAACAAATATCACCACCGATAATGCAGGAGCATTAATACAGTCGGAGAAAAAAGTTTACATACACCATTGTATGTCAAGAAAAAAAATGGAGATAGGCTTGTATAAAGTGAGTGAAGCAAGTTTGAATATGAATTACTTGCCACTAAGTAAAGAATACATGTAATACCAAAAGCAACAACTCAACTCCCGATTCATGCAATTTAATATATGGGGTACATAATCAAACTTCATTTTCTCTTAAGAGATAAGGATCACAGTGCAACTAAAGAAATCTTCTTTTCCTTAAAAACTGCCAAAACGAAAAAGTGCAATACCGTCAGTGATAACTTTATTTAACGCCATTGTTTCGCGAAACAGAAAAAAAAATAAAAACTTATAAAGAAATAAACAGAATGCATTGAAGTGCGATAAGAAAAGGCAGGCACCTTAAGAAAACTACTTCACTGATGACAGGGATAACGTCATACATGCCAACCAGAGAGGCAAACAAATCGAATAACGAAATGAGGTCTCCGTCGACTGACGGAATGTTGACTTTATAATGTCATCCATAACATGTAGTGGAGTATTGTATTCCTTGTTCATGATAAACATATTAAAATTTGTTGTCTTATTTCAGTTCTGCGTAACTTTTTATTGCAATTCATTCATACAATGTACAAGAGACTCAATGCTTAACTTACAACATAATTTACGAGTTTTTTTTATACAAAGAAGGCCCTGTATACCTTAAGAATTGTGTGACTTCAAAAAACAAAAAAAAATTTTTTTGACGTGAACACTGATATGACTATTCAAGGAGCTAGACGCCAATATATTTAAGACAGATACTGCATTTTTTTCTTGTCGAGGGTAACTTTAAATTCATATGAAATACTAAATAGAAACCCATATAAAACCTGAAAAGCTTCACAAGAATTCATTTTTTTATTCGTTTCACAGATCTATTGATACATACCATTATGTCTGGACTACAAGATCGTTCAAATGTGCCTCACGGCATTTCTGAATAGAGCGCATTCGATATATCATATCTTCCATGACTCTGGTGAATAAATCGGACTTAATTTTTTTTTGGGTGTTCCAATGGCCTTGTTGGTAGCAATACTTCAAGTGCCGAGGTCTTGAGTTCGATTTCCACCAGAGGCTCTGTTTGTTTGTGATTGTCTAATTGTTTTTCTAACATTATATATTGTTAAGTTTTTACCTTTTAAAAACGTTTAAAATATGAGCTCGTTGATTGCAAATAAATTAAATATAAATCTGTGTTTAGCTTTAATTAAATTTTTTTTAAATACAACTCTGTGTGCCACTGTTCACAACTTTATGTAAGCAACAACAATTGCTTTGTTGTACTAGACAATTGTTCGACTGATCTTTGTAACGGAGATCATCAAACCACGACTACTCTCTTCAGACACACCGCGTCTTCACACAAGACTGACTGAACTTCACTAACACAGTCGCCTGCTTTGCCTTGCCCTTTATATAAGACGAACGTGCATCACTGCGCCTTCTAGAAATCTCTATAAATGTAAACCTCGTTGTTTACGTTTATTATTGTAGTGTTGTTGGTATATTTTTGTTTACTTGTTAACAATTTTTTATGCTGCTGTTTGTTGTTATATTAAGCAGTGTGATAATTTGTAAACAAGTTCATTGTTTTGTTTTTGTAGCTTTTGTTTATAATTTTAATGTTAAACAATATAAAAGCAAAACACCAGTATCTAGTTTTTTTTATATGATTACTCACAATAGAAAAAGAAAGTGAGAATTATTACTACAAAAAGCAATTCTCGCAAAAAAGGGACACTGGTCATTAAAAAAAATTGTCAAACACTTTTCTCGCTTTCTTTTTTCCTATAAACTATCTTTCCTGTATTCCCACTCAATTCACTATAAGAATAGGGAACATCCCTCCATCCATCATTGAGTGTTGGTTAAAAAGAAAAAGAATTAACGAGAAAGCATGGATTTTGTAAGTTTTGAGGGCCCCCTGTGGTTTGTAGCTTATTCTTACACATCTGTAAGGTAAGAGATCCCCTCAAGAAAATATCTAAAGGAATCAAAACGCACGATTTCGGTGGCGAGTTAATATCACGACCATGTGAGATGATGTTCCTGCAGAATATAAAAAATGATATAAGAGTTGTGGCATTTAGCACCATGCTATTGAAAGCACTTGTCGTCGTATCGTCTAAAGTTCGAAAAATCTTCCAGCCGTGGATCACATTGCTGAAGATGAAAATCGTACCGATCGATTGCCCGAGCAGAACACACAGTGTTTCATTTCGCCCACCGATTTTTAAGTGTTAATGAAGTTGCCATAGACTAGTACGTAGTGTGTTGGCTTATTAAAAATTAGTCCTTTCTTCAGGTCAGACGTCCCCATCAAAACGAAATTTCTGGCAAATTGCCATGAAATGTTTCTCAAAAAATCTGTTTTTTGGAGTCTACTTTAAACTACAAGTCCCGCCACGCATATATAAAATTAGCGCACAAAACATAAGTTGTGTGAAAAGCTGGGTAATAATCCTGAATGAAAGTAACCTTATTTTCTCTGCCTTTGAGGCCTGTATGTCAGTACAAACTTTTCTTGTTTCTCCTGCGAGATTATTCAATTTCACTTGAATACCATGAGAGTTCTCCGATGTCATGTGCATGGCTTACTGATTTTAGACATGCATTTGGGCTCGTTGGATACCAAACTGTTCTCTGAGGTTTGTTTTCAATGCATCTCCTTTATACCAACAGTTAATGCCACTGAATTTCGTATTCAAATTACCTCTCCAGCCCCATAAGTAAGGCTCTTTCACATACGAAAATTTGTTTAATACAAAATTTGTCCGACCGGAACTCCTAGATGTATACACCGATAGCGGGCTAGGCACCGTAGTCTACTCTGGGAAACTGGACCTGAACATTTCCCTCCGGCTGTCGGATTATTGTAGCGTGTTTCAGGCATTGAGGCCATCTACCGGGCTGCTCAATGGATCCTCGTCAACGATGTTCCTTTCACCAGCATCACGGTCTTTTCTGATAGTCAAGCTGCCATAAGATCTCTGTCGAACGTTGTGAATAACTCCAGGGTCGTCAGGAAATGTCGCCGCTGTCTCGACCTACTTTCTGGGCGCTTCGGTGTCACAATTATCTGGGTCACCGGGCACAGTAATATTCCGGAAAACTGCAGAGCCGACGAGCTCGGGAGGGCTTGTACAATACTTCCGGAATCCTCTTCAATCGACTTGGGGATGCTGCTTACTTCGGTCAAGCTGGACATCGCACCAACCTATCCTGGGTCAATGAGGAGTCCTGCTCCACGGCTTGGCTCACTTAGCCCTCAATAGATAGAAGGCACACCAACCAGTTACTTGGACTTAGTCGTAATATCATCTCGATCACAGTGGCAATGCTTACAGATCCTTGTCTAATGGGAAGACATGCGGAAAGAGTGCAGCTCCCATCTGACGACTTCTGCCGTGGGTGCAGATCCGCTGAGGAAGAGGAGACTGTTATCCACTTTTTTTGTCAATACCTATCTCTTGCAAGGTGAAATTTATGTTATTTGGCTTTCCAATCCTTTTTAGCTTAACGGAGCTATCACCCATTGATGTCAAGGATATACATACATACATAATTGGCCATTAAAACCTTTCAAACAGGATTACGAACTGGCTTCTCATACCAATTAAGTTGTGTGTGTTAATTTTTTTTATAAATTATTGGCGGGACCTATAGTTTAAAGTCGACTCCGAACGACAGATTTTTGAGAAACTTTTCATGGCAATTCTTTATTTACCTCAGAGTTTTTGCCAGAAATCTGCTGAGAGGAAGTCGATGAAGAAATACTTTTTGTATTTCGTTTTGATGTCTGACCTTGGGTTTGTACCCTGGCTTTACGTCAAATAAGCCAACACACTATCTACTAGACTACGATGACTACTTCAAGGACATAGCTTCGTTTATCTAAGTTTCGGACTAGCTTTCCAGCTTGGGGTAGTCGTGTTTTAAATGTGCAGCCCTTGCGCTACCAATTTCTTCTTCTTCCCTGGTTGGGAGGAACTTATTCAATACAGAGACTTCGTTCACCTGTGAGCTTAAGTGAGCTTCTAGTATCAAAGTGCAACTCTTACCTAGTCAGGAGCACAACCTAATTTCTCACATCATTCACGTGGTGTGTGTTAATTTTATAAATGATTGGCGAGGCCAACAGTTTCATGTCGACTTCGAACGCCAGATTTTTAAGAAACTATTCATTGCAATTTTATTCAACACTCAGAGTACTTGCATGAAGTCTGTTGAGAACAAGTCGCTGAAAAAAATATTTTTTCATTTCGTGCAAGATGTCTGAGTTGGAGGTTGAAACATGGGGTCTGGTCTGATGATGCAATGATTAATTTTTCCCATATTCTGGTGAGTTCGGTTAAAATGAATTTATTTTTGTATGTTCCTATACATTTTTTAAACAACTTGATTTCCAGAAGTTTGTAGCCATAAAACTTGCTACTAAAATTCAAAGAATTACTCACATAATTCATTTAGACTCCCCACGCTTTAAGATTTTTTTTTTTTTTTTTTTTTTTTTTAGAAATTTGTCACACAACGAGAACTAAACCATTTCAAAAGCGTAAAATGTCACACTTTTTTGTTATCAGGTGTTAAAAAAATATTCTACACCTGGTAAAACAACAGAAGTGACAGTGAAATCAAATGGAAACAAAATATACAATAAAAATGAATAAAAAGAAAATAAAACCAAATAAAGATTAAAAATAAACACTCTTAAGAAAACTAACAAAAAATAAAAACAAAAAATATTTAAAATGGACTTTTGTTAAACGCCCCCGGATTTCTGTCATTCCATTAAGACTTAACCACTAGAATGATGTAAATTTGTTGAAAACGATAAGAAAAACAGAAGAGTGTGAAAGAATTTGTTTACTCAGTGGCTTATAACTTGCGTAACAAATCGTATTACAACAACAACATAATGGTTGGAAATTGTTTTTATCATCAGCTTTTCAAACTTTAAGATGTTTCATCCGGCAAACGCAATTAAGACACACTTGAAGGTAAACAATGCTGGTGACAAGACAAAGTTTGAATTTTTGATTTCTTTTGACAAATATTTACCAAGGATTTGGATTATTTTCACAACTTTCTTAACACGTGGATAAACATAAGAATTAAGCATTCACACAGAAGGAAAACTGCCTAATAAAATCAAGAAGATTTTCTCTACGAAACGTTTTTGGAGTGAGGGGTATTACAGCAGAAAGAAACGAAGATTTTTTCGTAGAAATTTCTTATTATTTTTATGTGATAAATCTTTTTAATTTTTTCAAAAAGTAAAACACATACATTTAAGAAGAAAACTTGTTATTTACCATTTTTTTACTCAAATTCCGTCGTTTTTGCCACAAAAAATACAATCCATAGAGAAAAACTTATTGATTCTATTGTGTTTTCTTCTAAATTGTATAAAACAAGAATTTCTTATCAATTTCATTGGGCTACCTAATCAATTTTTTCAAAAAGGTTTTTCTTATAGATTTCATTAGGGTACTAAATAATTTTTTTAAGGAGTATTCCTTATTGATTTCATTAGGTTTCTATTTGATCATGTGTAAATTATCTTATTAATGTTTTAATAAGAATATCTTCTTGATTATATTAGCTGGCTTGTTAAAAAAAAGTGAACAAGTGGCAAGTAAGGAAAAAAACAAAGTAAACTTAAATAAAGAAATTGAATTGTTTTAATTTAAAAAAAGTGTTGTAAAAAACAAATAAAATTTTGAGTAAAGACCCAATTTTTAAATCCTGGGAGCTCCGTGATGAAACGTGCAACATTCTTTTAAGTTTTGGAATTACATCAAGAAACATATTAAAAAAAATGGAAATCGAAGACGTTGAAAATTTATTCAAGAAGGTGGACCAAAAATATACTGGGGAGTTGATTAAATTCAAAGCAGTACTAAGGGAATGCAGAAGAAATATTGTTCGTGCAAAATCATTATTAATAAATCGAATATTAAATTAGTTTCTAAGTAAATATATCAAAAAAAATCAATAAGTATTATTTATAAAAATAAAGGGATAGTCTTATAAAATTAAGAAGAAAATCTTTTTGAAAAAAAAACAAAAAGAGGGCCTAATAAAATCAAGAAGAAAACCTTTTTGAAAAAATAAAAAGAAAGCTTAATAAAATTAAGGAGAAAACCTTTTTAAAAAAATCAAGAAGACTATCTAGTAAAATCCCTAAGTTTTCTTCTTGATTTTTTCAAAAAGGTTTTCCTTATAAAAATAATAAGAATATCTTCTTGAAAAAAAACCATAGAGAAATCTTATAAACTTTGTTCTAATTTACTAAGTATTTATTAGGTTCAGTTTTCTCTCTGCAGAGAATGATTTAATTCCACTAAAGTTGTATACCTTTCGTTAATAAATCCTTGGGTTCTTAAAGAGAACAGCAACACTAACTACATTTTGTAGGGTCTTTTGTAAAGCGTGTGTTATATAAATGGAATTTTTTCTTCATTTGAAAGACCATTCTGTGTAGAGTATATATATATATATAGAGTATATACAGTGCTTGACAAAACAATAGAAACTTTTTCAAAAATGTATTTAATCGGACGAAAATTTAACATGTTTTTTAAAAATCGGCAAAACATTTGTGGAGCTTATTAATATGCACTGTTATTAACGTTTCTGTATATTAAAATTATGTATAAAAATGAATTATATAATTCAAAAATTAAAAAAGTTTCCAAAGTTTCCATTGTTTTGTCAACATCAAATATGTGAATAGAATTATTTTTTGTTTTTAATTACTGAATTATATAGTCTTTTTATATTTTTTTTAAAATACAGAAATGTTAATAACAGAGCATATTAATAAAAGGCATTAATATTTTGCCGATTTCTTAAAAAGATTTTTAAATTTTCGTCCGATTGTAACACATAAATAAATTTTTGAACAAGTTTCCATTGTTTTGTCATGCACTGTATATGTATGTAAGAAGGGTATTTTTAAATAAAATGTTTTATCGTTTATTTTAAATGTATTAAAGTATTTTATATAAAGGAAAGGAAATTCATAGTTTTTGAAATTCAATGTAATATTCTTAGCACAAACTTTAAGAATTTTAAGTTTTATAATTTAATATTTCAAATTTCATTCATTTAAACAACACAATTTATTTTCAACTTTTAGTAATTTTAAATAATTTTTTTAAAAAAACAACTTTTAATTTTAAGAACAACTTTTAATTTTAAGAACAACTTTTAATTTTGAACAACTTCCAATAATAACTTTTAAGAATCTCCGTATAAGACTGATCACTTTTTAAGCTCGCTTGATTGCTGATCTTAAATTTTAGTACTTACACGATGACCACTTTACTAATGCAATTAACAATGTATCCTTTACATACATACATCATAATTGGTCATAACAACCCTTCAGTCAGAACTACATGAGTGGCGGGATCTGCAATTTAAAGTCGATTCCAAACAATAGAATTTTGAGAAACTTTTCATGACAATTTCTTATTTACTCGCATTATTTTGCCAGAAATCCGCTGAGGCAGTCGCCGAAGAAATATTTTTTGACATTTCGTTTTCTTGAAGATGACTGAACTGGGGTTCTACTAAACTACAGTAACTTCAAACATCGTTCAAATACCCGCCACGGCTTCTCTGTGTAGAACTCATTTCAAATGTTCAAATTTCCATGGTCATGGCACATAAATAAGACTGAATTGAATCGATTGCAGTGGAATATTAAGGCTTTGAGCACAGTGGTACTCAAGTCTTATTTCTCGAGGCTTGAAGCTTATTCTCAAGAAGTTGCGACATAAGAAAACCCCACAAGAAAAAGTTAAATTACACGATTTCTTTGCTAAGTTCACATATCGACGCCTCCATTCTATAACGTTCTAAGTGTACTTAGAACGTTTTTAATGTTCTTGCATTTTTAAATTCTAAGTTCTCTAACTTAAATACTGTCAAAATTTGGTTAAGATGCGCCGATCCGCTCCGAGGTTATAGGGAAAAATCTCCTTAGAATACACATATGGTCGTATGTCGCGTGAAAACTTTGAGAGCTCATAACTCAAAACACACATTTTCGACTTAGAATGTTATCGAACGGCGGCGTCGATATGTATCCTCCACATGAGATGATCAAGTCCTCGAATCTTTCGTGCAAAGTATCAAAAATGGCTTGAGTTGTGTGGCATTAGAGAGTCGTTTTGTAAAAACCATATGCTGTAGGTTGCCAGGGGATACAATTCAGGCCAAAAGGAGTTGATAATTATCATCCTATAGAACTCACCGTTGACATCGATGGCCTCGTCAACGTCGTTCTGAATGAAATAGGGACAAACGATGCCGCCAACACAAACTCCATACCAAGCAGAGACTTTTTCGTGATGTATTAGACGGTATTGGATCTGTTGTAGATTAGATTTGACACTTTTGTTAATGCGCGTACCCATTTTTATAGAAATGGGCCACACCGCTAAAGATGATTTTTCAATGATATTTAGAGTCGTTTGCCAACTGCTGCAGACACCATTCTGCGAGCGCACGACTTTGTTTAAGATCGTTTACTTTCAGGTTCTAAGGAAGTTGAATTTTTATGTGTGTAGGTCCAAGTCACTATGCAAAATTTATTGCTAGTAAAAGGCCAAGTTGTTGTAAGCGACATGAAATCGTTTGTTTACAATTGTGTTAATTTTTCTAAATTCTATGTTTACTTACTTACGTATTTAAATTCTTATTACAACCCTTTAGTCAGGATTACAACCTATCTTTTTACACCACTTGTGTTGTGTGTTTTAATTTTTGCATGAGTGGCAAACCTACAGTTTTTAGTTGACAACAGAGTTTTTGCCAGTACTCTGCTGTTCGAAATATCTAAGCCTGGTGTTAAATCACGTGTTCTTGTCTAGTATGCCAACACATTGCTTACAATACTACAACGATTTCTTTTCCTATTACCCGGCAAAAACTTTCTTGCTGGTAGGGATGGAGAAGGTAGTGACATCCAAAATCTTCTCTTAGTCCGGCTTTCGCTCGGACAACGGTCGATGGTTTCATATTGAGAAAATTACAGCTCGAACATAGAATTTAAAAACATATGCTATCTGCGATTATTGGCATGGAGCAGCAGCATGCCAAGGCCAGGAAGTCATGTGAAGAGGAATACTAAGTACGACTATAACAGGAATAGTTGACAAGGGCACTACAAAAACCTACTTATGGCAGTAGTAGTCAGCACTACTTAGAATGGATATATAGAGTTAACAACGAAAATGTTCCGAGTCAAACGAAAGTCTACTTTTACACTAATCAGACATCCTTCGTACTTTTTTTCCAGTGGTAATCGAGAAAAAAAAATATTTTTGGCTATACAAAACAGCAGGAGACACCTCATTGATTGGCTTTTAATTTACGACTGCGGTTTTTTTGTTTGTTTTTAAGGAACAGTTCCTTGGCTGTTGAACTTCAAAAGTGTTCGCACGAAAACCTCTAAATCAAGTAAAAAGAGCAACCTTCATAAACGTATATTTGGTGTCGGTATAAATGTGGTGTTTGAACAAACTTTGATTGCGTTAGTGGTCATCATCATTGTCAGGCATTTTTCGCACACAAAGTTTTGGTTGTAGAATTTTTAGTTTTGTTATTGCAATTGATGTTGTTGGTATGCGTAAACTAAGGATTTTGGCCATTAAATATTTTGTCCAAGCGTATGCTAATCAGCTATGTTCACATTATTAAGGGAACAAATATAAACGTACGTATATTCGTATAACATACAGTGAGTGTCAAAAGAAACTGTACACTACGGACAAGATTCTACTTACTTACTTACTTCATTGGCCATTAACAACCCGATTAACGGATTTCGGTCTGCCTTAACTCATCTTCCCAGCCGCCTTTGCTACTTGCGCGCCTACTCCAGTTGGTCCCACCAATCAATGACAGGGGTTCCTCGATTGGGTCCTTCCAACGCACACAAGGTCGTCCTTATCACTGGCTTCCAAAGATCCCCGCATCAGATACCTGTCTTGCCGGAGCATCCTCCTCCATTCGAACGACATGGCCGAGCAAGCACAGTCGCTGGATATTAATACGCTGCACAATGTCTATGTCTTTAAGGATCTCATACAGCTTACTGTTGGATCGGATGCGGAAATCATCGCCAACTCGCACTGGACCGAAGATCTTACGTAGGATTTTTCTCTCAAATACTCTCAAGGCTACTGCATCAGTGCTTAATAGGGTCCATGCCTCTGCGCCATAAAGAAGTACGGGTAGGATGAGCGTCTTGTAGAGAGGTCTCTCCTACTCAATTGTTTATAGAGACAATAGGAGCACCTGTTGCCAAGAATGTTCCTGCGCTTGATCGATTGACTGACATCATTTTTGGAATCAAGATAATTAAATATAGATAAGAAAAATAAATTCCTTGACCATAGCAAAAGTATAGTTATCGGCTGTAATCTGAGAATCAATACGCCGCACTTACCGATAACATATATGTACTTTGTTTTGCCCCCATTTACTCCAGACCCATCTTAGTAGACTCCCGTTCAAAGCACTAAAGGAAGCAGTAACATCTTGTTTGGTACGCCCTATGATGTCAATATCGTCAGTGTATGCAAGCAACTGGACGCTTTTTTGAAAAATAGTGTCATTGCGATGCACTCCCGTCTTTCGCAGAACACTTTCAATGACGTAGTTGAAGAGGTCGCATGATAAGGGATCGCCTTGTCTGAAACCTCGCACGGTATCAAAAGGTTCGGAGAGGTCCATTCCCAGCTTGACGGAGCTGCAGGACTTGCTCAACGTCATTCTGCACAGCCTTACCAGCTTCGCAGGTATACCGAGCTCAGACATTGCGCCATTATGGGACTATTGAAGACTGCCTCATAGTCGACAAAAAGATGGTGTGTGTCGACTTGTTTTTCGTGGGTCTTTTCCAGGATTTGAGGTAGTGTGAATATCTGGATAAAATTCGAACAATCACCGAACTCAACTTTTTTACCACTTAAGGAGAGTGCCCGAAACAATTTTACAAAATTTGGAAATTTTTTTAATTTTTTTGTTTCAATTTTAAAAACTGGCAATGAAACAATTTTAAAATAAAAATAACGGTAATTTATTAATGCATATACATATATATATTTTTTTAATTTACAATATCTTTTGACGCTCACTGCAAATGTAGTCGGCAGTGTTCTCTGACAAAAGGTGGGTATCTGTTTCCACAGAAATTGTTTATTGTTTCACATGTGCGCGTGGCCTGCTGGGTAAACTCTGTTGTTTGTTATTGAAAATATTGTCGTTCAGCTTCACATTTATACACTTCATTTCAAATGACTTACGGCCCGGCCTACCTAAAAAGTAAATGCAAATCTTGTTTCATTTTTTCCTTCTTTCTTTCATTCCTTAAAACTTTATTGAATTGAAAATGGTTTTACAGAATTGAAATTGAAAAGAACGTTCCCGGTTTCATTCGAAATACAAACTGGAATATCATGTTGCGTGTGTAATTTTGCAACACATCAACACATAGCGTTCAGATTTTTGGGACTTATTTATGAGACTCATAAATTTTTTTTGGAAAATTTTTATTCATTTATGTGAACTGTCAGCACTGGCGCCGTATTTAAACTTTTTTGATTATCGAAATGCCTGCTGTTTGAAAGGAATTTGAGAATCAGGGCTTGGTTTTGGGAGGAATAATATTTGAGAATTTTGTTTGATGGTCAAGTCAAATCATTCTATACTCTATAGCGTGATAATCATGACAATTAATACTTTAGACTGCCTCACAATCTGACTCACACCTTTATTTATAACTTTGAGGAGATCCACAAAATACTGGACTGCATTAAAACTACCAATAACCGCATACGGTCTCGGTAGCCGGTAACCCTTTGAAAAGAGGAAAAGAAATATAAAAAAGAGAAAAAATACTGGATAGCTCGCGGAGTTATAGTAAGAATATTAGAAACGAAGTTAAGAAGCCCCTTATTTGAGTTTCGAAGGAAATATGTCTTTGTAGGCAAGTGTTTCTGGTTTTACAGAATTGAAATTGAAAAGAACGTTCCCGGTTTCATTCGAAATGCAAACTGGAATATCATGTTGCGTGTGTAATTTTGCAACACATCAACACATAGCGTTCAGATTTTTGGGACTTATTTATGAGACTCATAAATTTTTTTTGGAAAATTTTTATTCATTTATGTGAACTGTCAGCACTGGCGCCGTATTTAAATTTTTTTGATTATCGAAATGCCTGCTGTTTGAAAGGAATTTGAGAATCAGGGCTTGGTTTTGGGAGGAATAATATTTGAGAATTTTGTTTGATGGTCAAGTCAAATCATTCTATACTCTATAGCGTGCTAATCATGACAATTAATACTTTAGACTGCCTCACAATATGACTCACACCTTTATTTATAACTTTGAGGAGATGCACAAAATACTGGACTGCATTAAAACTACCAATAACCGCATACGGTCTCGGTAGCCGGTAACCCTTTGAAAAGAGGAAAAGAAATAGGAAAAGAGAAAAAATTCTGGATAACTCGCGGAGTTATAGTAAGAAAATTAGAGTCGAAGTTAAAAACCCCTTATTTGACTTTCGAAAGAAATATGCCCTTGTAAGCAAATGTTTCTCGATCTTTATGGGCTTTAAATGGTTGGTAGGAAGTGACAAATGTTCGCATATTGTCTTAGAATTTTGAATATCCTTGTAATAGATTTGAAGACTTAGAACAGGTAACTATAGAATCTGCCAACAGGAATTTCCAAACTTTGACTGTTAATAACGCTGACTTGCAGAGAGATTCCCAAAGTCGAGAACTCATCAGAGAGTTCTATGGTTGTGCCACGCCTGACCTGTTTATCTGCTCTGCTGTTATCAGGAATGTCATTGTGTTCTGGCACCCATATGGTGTGAACGTCATATCGCTCTGCTGTATTGTTACAAAAATGGAAATGGTTTTTTGCTTTGACATCGTTTAACATTAAATTTGTAAATAAAAACGATAAATAAGTAAACAAAAATATACCAACAAACACCAGCATAAAAACAGTGATAAACAAGTAAACAAAAATGCAACAACAAACACTGTAAAGGGGCCCATACACTACACAGCATGCTGGCGCAATCATTTGATTGTGCCATGAACATCCTACATATATTACACAAGCATGATTGTACAATATTCATTTAGTTCCAAACAATTTCCGAAACTAGTCGTTATGAATAATAAGTCAGTTTGTGCCGCAATAATTATTGCTATTATTAAAAAGAAACAATAACATAGTGGAAGAAAAAAGCGTATTTGGATAAAACAATGGCTAAAAGATAAGGAAAATTTAGGTGATGTTAAACTCCTTAAAGAATTGGAAACCAGCGCTGAAGGTGATCGCGTTTATAATTGGTTCGAAAAATGTTTATTTTTTTGACAACTTTTCCTCTATTAGCGTCAGGGTCAATTTCTTTTAGTTTATCCACCATTATACTATAGCACTTGCTTTTTAATTTACGATTGCAATAATCATATCTTTTTATTTTCCATAGACATGGCATTGATACATAAGCGTGCAAAGAGGAATAACAAACAAAGCAGTTGTTGTTGCATGCATCAAGTTGCAAACAGTGGCTCAAAGAATAGTGCGAAGAATAAAGAATTTAATTAAAACTAAACACAAGTTTATTTTTATTTGTATTTGCAATCTTTCGAGCTCATATTTTGAACGTTTTTAAAGGGTAAAAACGTAACAATATAATGAAGATATTTGCGACAGCTGTGCACCGCCTTAAAGTTCATCACGTTAGAATGTACTGATTTGATAGCCGCCGGGCAATCTCCGTTTGGGAATATTTTCGTTTCCAATAGTTTTCGCCGCTTTCTGTATTGCCAACATCTCTTCATGAAACACGCTGCAAGGATTTGACTGCGTTATAGACCGGGATATTCGGATCGATTTCAATGCTGCCGTTTAACTTGAAACCATCGCTGTATATTTCTATGGAGTTCTTTTGCCACATTCCTTTCCGGAATAGATGTCTTGAATGTCATCGCATCGCAGTGTCATGTAACTTATCTCAAAGTGAAGTTGAATGGAAAATCATTTTCCAATAAAACCGAGCTTAATAATTCTAAAACCTATGCTTCTGGCAATATTTTGTATCGATTTGGAGTAACCAAGAATTTTTTGCCATGATTTTCATGACTATTGACGCTGAAATAAATGCTTATTAAAGAAAGTGAATAAAAATCACATTTTTCTATTCTTGAATTAAATACAGAATAGATCATCATCAATGATGCTTTAAATGAAAACCTAGCCATCCTAACTTCTCACATTTGCTAAAAATAGCCAAGAAATTTTTGGTAAAGTAATAAAGCAAGCAAAAATTTAAACGTGACCTTATGCCTTTCAAGAAAAAAATCTCTTTTTCAAATGCCTTAGGACTTTAAGTTTATTAGTAACCATTAAAAAAGACTCTTTTGAAATAAAAAAAGAAAACGTGAAACTTAATCCCCTTTGCGGTGCGCTTATTTGAATGTGTAACTGACAGCTGGTGTTATTTAATGTCATGTATTGATTTATGCTTCAAAAGTGGGCGTTTTTAATTATTTTTCGGCTAAAATAAACTTAAAAAGGTCAAGAAGATTTCACTTTGTTAGCCATGTTACTACTCGCCATAAAAAATTAAAATTTTATTGCCAACATTTAAATGAAATTTTTGTTTGTATTGGCATCTTTCGCATTGAATGTGTATAAATAACCATGAATTTACAATGAAAATACTATGCAAACAATTTCGGTAATTTAATATCAACTTTGTAACAAGTCCGGTAGACGATTGTACCTTCGATCAATTTTATGTATGAGATGACCAGGCTCACTAATGGCAACACTAATGAAGTGTACACATTGCCTCTATTTCAAGAGGCACAACAATGTTGTATGTATTCATCTATAGTTTCTATTGCTAAAGTTGTTGTACTGGCACACGTTTATGGTCGTGAATTATTCATTGTTACCAAAGACAACAACCATAAACATATCAAAACTTTGAAGCAATGACAGTACGAGAGTGTACTGCTACTTGATACTTCAAATAGTTTTGTTGTTCTGCTACCATAATAATGATTTTGAGAATGAAAATCTCTTGCGTTATTAAATATAATAACAACAACAACAACAATGATTTTGAATTATTTACAAGCCAGCAGTGAAATATAATATGCTCGTGTACTATAAATACAAAATACTTCTGCAGAAAGCAAGCTAAGACAGACAAGGCAACTTGAAGACCAACAAAAGCTAAGAAATGAACTCAATTGAAAGTATGCACAAGGGTTACCAAGTGCTGAACATACATACATGCTAAATTTAAAATGTGTTTGAAGAACTTGAATCATTTTAAGCTTCTCTTAAGCCTCTTAAAATTTTTGATGAACATTTTTTAATTACTCCTTACAACAGTTTAGTGTGGATTACAACCTAGTTTCTCGCATCATGCATGTTGTATGTGTTAATTTTTATCCATAAGTGGCGGGTGCTGTACTGCACCAGCTTTTTGACAAACTTTTCATGGCAAAACTCTCTGAGTTTTTGCCAGTTTCTGTCTGCTGAGAGGAAATCAACAAAAGAAATATTTTTTCATATTTCGCTTAGTTCGAGATGTCTAAGTTAGGGTTTGAACCACATTGTGATACTACTGTTTCCCATTTATCCTCCAGTCCCGCAACCACTCGGATCTTCTAATGACGAGCATTTGACCACCAATCTAAATGCGTGAAAGTTCCGCCATATAGCAGCACCGGGCATGTACGTATTAGGTTCTTTCTTCTCATTTCTACAGCTTCTAATAACCACGACAACCATACTGAGCGTGCTTCTTTCTTTGGCGACTTCCTTCCAGCAGATTTCTCGTAAAAGCTCAGAGAGTCAAATAAAATTGTAAGGAAAAGTTTTCCAAAAATCTGTCGTTCGGAGTCCACTTTAAATTGTGAGTCCCACTACTCATGTATAAAATTAACGCACACAACATAAGTGGTATGAGAAGCAAAGGTCGTAATCCTGGCTGAAGGGTTGTAATGAGCGATTATGTATGTATGTATGTATGTATATATCTGCGAAACCTATCCAATGTCTTGAAGTTCATCGCGTTAGAATTCAGTGCTTTGATGGCTGTCTGACTATCCCCGCTTGGAAATGTTTTCATTCTCAATAATTTTCGCTGGTTTCTACATTATCGACACCACCGCCCGAAAAACCTACCTACCTACCATAATTTGGCTGCTTTAGGGACCGGGATATTCCTATCGATTTCAAATCTTACGTCCAACTTAGAGCAATCAGTGCATGTTTGTATGGAGTCCTTTGCGACCTACCTTTCCGGAATACACACATACAATCCTTCAGTCAGGAATACGACTTAGATTCTCACATAACTTATGTTGTGTGTGTTAAGTTTAAACATGAGCGGGACCTACAGTTGAATTCGCCGAAGAAATATTTTTTCATATTTTGCTTTTTTTTGCAAATGACTCACCTGAGGTTTGAACCATGGCCTTGGAAACTTGGCAACAGATTCGAAGGGGGTGGAGGAAACACTTCTCTACTCTGCTACAAGGCGGTGACGAAAACAATATCGCCTTTAGAGATGGTGTACCGAACCCGATCGATGATAACGGAGTTCAGATTCCGCCGAGAGTATTCGATAGAAAAATCCTACGTATGATCTTTTGTTCATTGAGAGTTGGCGATGATTTCCACATCCGAACAGTTAGCTGTATGAGCTCCTCAACGACATGGACGTTGTGCAGCGCATTAACATCCAGCGGCAGTGTAGGCTCGGCCACGTCGTTCGAATGGAGGAGGCGAGACGGGTATTTGACGCGGGAAATCGGCGAAGAGGACGACCTTGTTTGCGTTGGAAGGACCAAATCTGGGAAGCCCTGGGATTGGTGTGACAACTGTCGTAGGCGCGCAAGAAGCAGAGGCGCCTGGAAGGGTGTATTGTGGCAGGCCGAAATCCTACACGGCGACTTTCGGAATGGAAGTCCTAAATGTCACGTATCGCAGTGTCATGTAGAATCATATAGTGTGACTAACGGAAATTGAATTATGTGATTGAAAAACACTTGTCAATAAACCCGAACCAATAATTCTAAAAAATTTCTTTAGTTTCTGAGAAACCAAAAGCTTTAATTTGACACAGTTTTCAAGGCTATTAAAACTAAAATTAGTGCTTATATAAGGGAACTGCATAAAAATCAAATTTTTTTAATCTTGAGTTACGAATGATTTGTTCCAAATACAGAAAAGACTTTGCTTACTTACTGCTCACACTTGCTGGAAATACAAAGGAAAACAAAAATTTAAACGTGACGCATAATAAATTCCATTTCAAAATGCCTGCAAAAATTTGAACACAGTCATCGTCCAACTGCAACTACAACCACATAATGCTTAAGGATCATACAAAATCAGCAAGAATAATAAACGAAATCGATCTCAAATTACTAACAAAAACAGGCCATTTAATTTGCTTAAAAGGTTTCAGGAAATACGAAATTTTATTGAATTTCAAAGGAAATATGGAACAAAAAAAAAAGAAAACAATACTCTTCGAATATTGATCACAGTCAACCTGTAGTGATCTACAACAATAAAGGATTAAAAAAAATTCTGCACACTTTAAACCATACAAATACGACAATGTGGCTTTCAGAGGCTTCTCCTACCAGAGATACGTGTGTGTTAGCATTTGTGTTCATTTATTCTCCCCCAGATTTTAATAACATTTCAAAGAGTGTTGAAACCTACACCTACAACTGTCTCGAACGTCTATCATTATTTTTGTTGGCGACCGTTTTACACGAACCTGTCTTGAATTTTTGATTTGATTGCTGCTGATGTTTGAACGTCGATCGTATTACAGTGGACAAGTAAATTCAATTGTTTGTTTTCTCCTTTAATGGGTTTTGTTTCACTTTAATTTGTTGTTGCTGTTGTTGTTATTTAATGGTTTATTAATATGCCTTCAACATGGTTTATTTCAACGACGTTTATTGAATTTCAATTCATGCAACCTACACCTGATTGAATGGAAGATTTCTGTACAGTGCAGAGTAGCACGGTATTTGGTTGAGAGTCAAAAAATATTTGCTTTACTTTAAAGTTACAACAACAAGAAAAAATATAGGTTTTCTGCGTCACTACACGATGTCGTAACCCTTAAACGCTTAATTCTTTACGTCCTCAAATAACACTGCAAAAGCTGTCGTAAAGCCTTACTATCTCTAGAGGTGTCTTTCGAACTTCAACACATGTTGTGTGAGTACGTGAACAAACAAAATTTATGATGAAACGGCGTCATTCTGTCAATGGCGAGCGATCTCCACATAAGAACCTTGAGCGCCCAAAGGCTTCCAAAGCCGTCACTGTTTGATGTAGATTTTGAAAAGACGCTATCGGTTCATACTTCCTTGAAAATGGCGTCATCCTGTCAATGGCAGGAGCTATTGGTAAATGAATACCAATTTTTTTTTTGCATGAATTGAATGATCTGGACAGCAACGACGTTTGATTTCAATAGAACGGTGCTACGTGCCCACCAGGATTGAGCAATTTGACCTCGACAGGTCTTTTCTTGTGGGGTTTTCTTAAGGCAAGTGTATATGAAAAAGCGAAAAACCCGAGGCCTTCAAATCCAACATAATCTTACCATCGGCCAAATTCAGGCAAACAATGTCTCCCGCACTTCAACAGTTGATAACGACCATATTGTTGAATATACATCTGTTAGATTGCATACCTACTCATACATACAAAATTGACCATTACAACCTTTCAGTCGGGGTTACGACCTAGCTTCTCACACCACTTATATTGTGTATGTTCATTTTATAGATGGGTGGTGGGACCTACAGTTGACTGCGAACGAAAGATTGTTTAAAAAACTTTTCATGGCAATTTTACAACCTCTGTCAGATTACTTTACATTTATTCAGTCTGTTTTGTCAAATCTCCCTGTACAACCATATACAACTGACTCTGATTTTCCTCGAAACTCATCTTCAGCCATGAAGACCAATTCCGGATGAATGGATACGTGAACAAGCAGAATTGTTGAATTTTTCTGCATCTTTTAAAAGAGTGCCTCTTTGTGGATCAAGAACTGATCTTGTAACAGCAGCAAGAGTTTTTGGTCGCAGAGTTATAATATTTCAAGCTCATAGGGAAACTCTCGGGTATCTTCCAAGCAAAAGTCTGTGCCATCGAAATATTTGCACAATTCAAATTGACCAAGAGGTACAAAAGACAGGACTCTGCAATGTTATCTGATTGTCAGGTCACCATTCAATCCATGTAAGATACGAGAGCATCCAAGGCATTGCGAAAAATTACTCTTTTGTTTGAATTTTGCTTCGGATTTTCGTTGACCAGTTCCTCCTAATAATATACCTTCTAAAACAACATTCACATCACTCTTAAAAACGATCCTATGCCATCGGCGATACAACTCGATTCTAGAATGAAAAGTGATTGCATTTTGGTTATCACATGTCCCTTGTAATGACTTGGTATTTAAAGTGGCCTGGAAAAATTTCTCAAAAATCTGTCGTCCGAAGTCGACAATAAATAGTAGGTCCCCCTCCATTCATGGCTAAAAATTAACACGTACAACATGTGTGGTTTGAGTAGCTAGGTTGTAAACCTGACTGAAGGTTTACAATGGCCAATTAAGTAAGTAAATTGCAATCATATACTTAGAATCTGTTAAAAGGTAGCAATAATTAGACAAATTCAAAGAGAAGAATGCAATTGCCTTCAGCTGCTCTCCTTACATATTGTTACATTTTTACCTTTTTAAAAACGTTTAAAATGTGAGTTCGTTGATTGCAAACAAAATAAAAAGAAATTTATGTTTAGTTTCAATTAACCCATTCGCTGCCAAGCTTAAATTATATGAAGTCATTCCCATTGTCGTTTATATTTTGAGTGTTATTGTTTACCAAAACCCTGTTATTTCTTGGTAAGAGCACATATATTATCATACATAATCATTTACAAGCAGAAAACCAAAGAAGTTGATTTTTGCGTGAAAGATCATTCTATATAAGAAATAAAGTATTATTTTTGTAAAAAATAGTATTTGTAGTATTTTTCAAGGTTTTCACATATTTATATTATGTTTGTGGCAAAAAAAAATTAGTTAATTCAAAAGCCTGTGTGCTATAATATATTTAAAGTAGGACGAGTATACTCGTCCTTGACAGCGAATGGGTTCGCACAATTTTGTGTGCCACTATTTAGAACTTGACGTATCCAACAATAATTTGCTTGTTCGTTATTCTTCTTTCCACTATTGCGTAGACAATAACAACCCAGAACTTTTTAACTCTTTAAACTACGACTGTTCTCTTCACACGCAAATCGTTTTCACACAAGACTGACTGAATTCTTACTACTTTTCGTTGCCTGCATTGTCTTGACTTTTTATATGCCCACGTAATCAGTCTGATGAAGGTTCTTGAAGTGAAACTTTCGGCTTTCGCCTTCTCGAGAATTCTATCGCGACTTCATTGTTGTTTGTGTATTTAGTTCACATTGCTTGTTGTTGCGTTCTCGCCTACTTGCCTATCCCCTTTTCTTTCATACTAATGTTGTTGGTTTACTTGTAACAAGTTCGTTGTATTTGTTTGTGTAGCTTTTGCTCATTTTAATGTTAAACGATGGTTACCGTTTCCATTTTCGTAACAATATTAACACCACTTATATACGTGCGAGAATGGAATACAACTCTGATGTATTGGTCGGTGCCTCAAAGTCTATTTTGAAGCTTCTCCATCGCGTACAGGAGAGGGCAAAGGTGCTTGTTTATGATGGTATGGTATTGAACTTTATAGATTCATTGGAGCATCGTTTATGTTTCACTGTTCTTTAGCTGCTACAATGGATATTGCTCGAGCGAAATAAAGAGCCTTGTTCACGAAAATCTTGTATTCTTAAGTAGCATCTGTGTTGTGGTTGGTTGGCCAGTGGATTACACACTGCATTACAGACACAAATCGTTCTTTAGCTAGAGTATCCACAAACACTACTACCACTGTCCTGTTTCCTATAACCTAATTTCCTTATTTCAACACAATGCACTGCATTAGTAGGGGCCGTCTCCTGAGTATTGGTCTTGTAAAAAAGGGTTTTAATGCAAACAAAAATTTTTTCGAACAATTTACAAAAGTGCTGTTGCAACACATACATAATTGGCCATAACAACCCTTCAGTTAGGATTACGACCTAACTTCTCACACCACTTATGTATGTTGTGTGCTTTAATTTCATACAGGAGTGGTGGGACCTATAGTTTAAAGTCGATTTCGAACGACAAAATTTTTTTGAAAAACTTTTCATGGCAATTTTATTTGACTCTCGGAGTTTTTGCCAGGAATCTGCTGAGAAGAAGCCGCCGAAGAGATATTTTTTCAAATTTCGTTTTGATGTCTGACCTGGGCTTTGAACCGCGGCCTTATGTCTAATAAGCCAACACACAACCTACTAGATTACGGTGACTGTTACATCAAGAAATATTAAATTTTGCTTTATTTTTATATTCTTGTACCAAATATGTTTGTATACATCATGCATTCAGAGTGCTTTGACATTTACAAATATTTTACAAATATTTGTTCGTTTGTGATAAATATTTAGGACGTAATTATCATTATAAATACATGCAATAAACATGCAATCATACTTTTATTATAGTTGCTGCAGAAATATAGGAGGGCTGAGTAAAAAGTAACAGAGAAGAACTCTTAAAAATTCAAAATATGTGACAACAATACAGACCTTGTAGAATAACTATAAATTTAACAGAATATGGAAAAACCATTGCATTTTGTCTCTGCCTTATTGCTTGCTGAGGTTTGAAACAATAACGATTCACTGCCATTCTCGACCCACTACCACCGATGCCTGTTAGCGATATTTGCCCTAACGGAAGGCATAAATATGCCACACTAACACAAACTGCTAATGGCACAAGCAAACGAACAGGAGTTCCGTATGACTGTGATATTTTATGCTGCATTAAATTGCACATTTTGCTTGTATTTTCAAATTGAGTTTTTCATACAGATTTTTAATGTTGCCCCCTAGTAAATGTAAAACTAAATTGTTTAAATGTTTTAGGTTTAAAAAGAAATTTTACTAAACTGTTGTCCATAATTTATTTCTTTTTGTATGCATAATTGTTTACATTGTAGTCGCC
This sequence comes from Sarcophaga subvicina, assembly GCA_936449025.2. NCBI lineage: Eukaryota > Metazoa > Arthropoda > Insecta > Diptera > Sarcophagidae > Sarcophaga > Sarcophaga subvicina. Next base: position 80,324,454 of record OW388084.2, read on the forward strand.
ATAGTCTAGTGGGTAGTGTGTTGGCTTATTAGACGTGAGGCCACGTTTTTTCGCCACTCATAAGCACTCATGAAATTTTGAGTATAAGTGAGTCAACAATATTAAAATTTAACTACTCTTATTCATTCGTACTCCCTACAACATTGATTTATAAGTACAGCCTGCAATGAGTATGCGTACGACATTAACATCAAACTCATACCATTCGAAATATGTTTGATTCATGTGCCTACTCCTTCAGATTCATAAATTTAGAAAAATACTCTTATAATACTTATAAAAAAAGGAGAAAACAAAAGACAAGGACAGCAAGCAAAGCAAACACACAAACTTCTAGTGAGTATTGTAGTGTTCGTACGCGAATTCTGTGATTCTTATAAATGTTGAGTCGAATTCAACAACATATACATACATGTTGTTAAGTATGAATATGATGAGTACTTCAAACTTTGAATCTGAGTAGTATGAGTATGATATTAAAATAAGTGTGAATGCGTATAAGTATCAGTAATTATGAGTATGATTCGAATCTACACATCTTTTTGAATACTCATTGCTGATCTCTGGTTCAAACCGCAAGTCAGACACCTCTCAGCAACAGGCAACAGACTCTCAGCAGATAAATAAAATTGTGAAGAGTTTCTCAAAAATCTGTCGTTCGGAGTTGACTTTAAACTGTAGGTCCCGCCACTCATGTATAAAATTAACACACACAACATAAGTGGTATGAGAAGGTAGTTCGTAATCCTGTTTAAGGGGTTGTAATGTCCAATTATTTATGTAAGTATGTACGCATTTGTTTGTTTAATCTAAAAATTAATTTTTAAATTTCTCGTATGCCTTTAAAACACACGAAATATTATGAGGCGATTGAAGCAATTAGAAGTTGTATTTATTCCCTTTTTTCATTTAATTGTTAACTTTATTGCAATCCTATATTTTTTCATTCCGTTGCATTGAAAATTGGGAGTAATGTTTTTAAAAGAAATGAAAGAAATTTCGTTGAAATACTTCCAAAAAGAGTTGAATTACGTTTTTTACAATCTTTCATAAAATTGTAAAAAATTATTTTAAAAGTATCATGGAAAATATAATGACTAACCAACAAACAGTAAAAGCTAACAATAAGGAAATTTGAAAAATTTTTATGGCGGACCCCTCACAATCTATTCTACCCGGGGATCAATCATTCTCTAAAGGCAACCATAGAGAGTTCAAAATAAATTTTGCTATTACAGCAATCTTTATATTACAGAGCTCGATTTCAGGAACTGAAAGATCAGAAACCACCGTCTCTTTATGACAAGAGCAGGTCACCGACACATGCGGTGGAAAAGTCTCTTCCTTCTCTTCAGAACCACAGCACCTGCAGAAGGCATTCGTCGGAAAGCCAAGTCTTTCGGTATGCCTACCTACAGTGGGCTGTAAGTATCGGTCCTCTACGTACATGTACAACAGAGACTAGCAACATTGTACGTACCCTATTGTCGCCGACGAAATTGAGCCTCCTTCTCACACGGGTGGACAGTATCCGAATTAACTGAGGCAGTCGGTGAGTACCGTAACGACTATGTCCAGCTTGCCAGAAATACAATTTCCAACGATATCTCCATATCCCGGAACCCATAAGAGTTACCTTTGTATGTTTCGATATTTCTTTGAGAAATCCTCGACATCGATTGGCGGGGATTGACGTTGCTACTACTTTCGTTAGGGACTTGATCGAGTGGCTGTCCGCCTAAATCGAGGGCATTACAACTCATTGATAAGGATTACAACCTATCAACTCACACTATCTACTTAGTTTTGTACTGATAATATACAGAAGGGCATTTGTTGGTCAATGATGTTCAAATTACAATATCGCGTGTTCCAACAGAAGCCTTCGAACTTTGGCTGTCGAAGCTACAATCCTATTGATGATACATCCGTCAAATTAGTTGTCATTTATGCCCTCTGTTACGTCAAATCACCATGGGCGACCATAGATGTGTATTTTGGCGAATACTGTAGATCGATGGCTACCATCTTCTTTTCGCCTGTATTAGATGATCAGGCGAAACAAGAAACAGAAACAAGTGGTTTTAACAAGATGACCCTATGTGCCATTCAGCTCATGACAAATTTGGGTGGAGAGGATGTGCGCTGGTCACCTAGAACGTGGGAATTGACCCGGCTTAAAGTTTTCTTGTGAGGTTTTCTTACGACTCTTAAAGCTTACATAACCACATGTAATCGGTCAAATTCAGCCGAATATATGAGCCATAGTAATGACTCAAACAAGTTGTGGTTGGCACTTGTCCGGTGTTGTATTCCACGATATAATGACCTTCACACGTTATTTCCTTTCGTAGGTCAACGTCTTTGATATGATTTATAAGGTTAACAAAGAATACTTGGACTTGAATGCATTTGATTTATCATGAACTCCAGATATCTACAGTCTAATATTGAAATTAGGCATGCGAGTTATAGTAAAATATTTAACGTGACTTCAAGATTCCTGTCATTTATAGCTTCATTACAGATTCCGGTATAGGTTAGGTTGTAGTGGTAGCTTTGATACCAAAAGCTCACTTGAGCACGCATAGCGGCCCGTTGTGACACTACAGGTGATCGCATTCTCTGTACTGACCACGTTCCTACAAACCAGGGAAGCAGAAGGAGTTGGTCAGCGCAAGGGCTGCACATTTAAAGAACGATTAACCCACACTGGAAAACCAGTCCTTGACATCATTGATGGATGATAGATCCGTCAAGCAGATAAGGGTTGGAGAGCCAAAATAACTGGTGTGTGCCTTCCATCCAACGAGGGCAAAGTGAGCGTATTGGTGGAGCAGGACTCCTCATTGACACAGGATAGGTTAGCGTCTCGAATAAATTTCCGCACGATGGCTTGATTGAGGCAAGTGGCATCCCCAAATCGGTTGAAGGGGATTCCGGAAGTAATGCACCAGCTCTGGCGAGCTCGTCAGCTCTGCAGATTCCCGGAATATTACCCCGGGACCCAGATAAGTGTGCCACTGAAGCGCTTAGAAAGAAGGTCGACACAGCGGCAACATTTCCTGACGATCCTGGAGTTATTCACAACATGCGACAGAGATCTTATGGCAGCCTGACTATCAGAAAAGATCAAGCTTCTGGTATAGTATTTACAAAATTATGTTTTAAGAAAACTTTAAATGAGTAACAAACTGAGTTCTGTGCTGAGTCATGTTATAAATGCATCCACTGCTTTTACCTGATATTTTTTTCTTTCATAAAAATGGTTGTGTGTGCTAACGTTTGCTCTGTAAAAGGAGTGTCTCTATGTTTATAATGGGTCTGTGGTATACTAATGGTGGCAGTAATTTGTTGCTTATGTCATAATTTTCCACTTAATACGAGAAAAAGAGAAAACTATTACGCTGATGATGTATTTTTTCTATTTTTATTATAATTTGCATTTATTACAACATACATAAATATTTATTTCACTTGGTTACACACACACAAAGATCTCATTACACAGGTCCTGTATTAAATGTGACAATTTCATAAAACACCCGGCCATAGGAGAAATGGAGTTAAGTCCTGGCAACAGCGAAGAGAGAAACGGAAGTTGTGTTGGTTTATAAAAATTTTTTATAACCGAAACAGTTTAATTTACTTAATTAGTGGCGGTTTTATAAACACATACATATACACAGCGTGTTACAAAGAAGAATTCTTTCTATATTTACTTATGGTATGCAGTCAGTGATGACTGCAAACGTATTTTTGCTTCAGGAACAACTGGTTTGTATAAGTACGATGGAGAACAGAGGAGTCTTCATAACGAGACTAACTAAATTTATAATAATAATGCAAATAAATGTACAACTATTTGTAAATGTCCCCTAAAGCCACGTCTAGCAAAATGATTAGTAGAACCAAGCAGCACTAGAAAAATTTTAAAGGATATTTGCCTTTGGAAGCCAATAGAAAATTTATTAAAATTGCAACAAAAATGTGAGTGAATAGGATTACAAGCAGATACAATTATAAACACACTTATTTACACAAACAAAATTATACATCTTCCTGCAAAGAGCACTATTGACATCGTGGTGGATAAAGTAGGGTCTATTGATTCAGCAAACGATCGCCCAATACAAGTACGTCAAAGAAGTGCAAGATCTGCCAAAAACATTGTCACTGCAGGGAAATCCAATTCCAAATCGAATTTTGAGTACGTGATTTTGGATGCCAACCCTAAAATATTTAACGACCGTACAAACAACATGTACAGTTGGCAAGTGATCTTTACATTTATCGAAAAATCATCTCAAGCAATGAGGCTTATTTCTGTATGTATGGGTACGTGATCAAGCAAAACTAGTGTATCCACCAATTTGGTGCGAGCAAAGTTGTGGTTATATTGTCTAAGCATTTAACAGGGAATGGCACACGGCATTTCTACCGAAACTTATTGCTTTTGGTGTTGGCAGTCAATTCTCTCGATTTATATTGTGCTTTCCCAGGGATCGTAGTATACATACGGTACGGTATTAATACATTGGAACACCGCCGCATTGTGTTACATACTACAAATGATTTTGCTTGAGCGAAATAAGTGGACTTTTTTCGAAAATCGTGTATTCTTATGTAGCAGCCGTCTTTGCCGAAAACCGCATTGGTGTAGTCGATTGGTCAGCGGGTCGCACCCTGCATAACAGACAAAATTCGTTCTTTAGCCGGACAATCCCTATATGTGGAACTCCCTTCCTGCAGAGGTCCTTCCTGTCACTTATAATATAAAGAGATTCAAATCTAATGTCATTTACTCCCATAGTTTTGCCAGAAATCCGCTAAGAGGAAGTCGTCGAAAAAATATTTATTCATATTTTGATTTTGGTGTCCGACCTGGAATTTGAACCGAGGCCCCACGTCTAATAAGCCAACACACTAACTACTAGACTACGGCGACTACAATATTACAAAACAAAATTATACATCTTTCTACAGAGAGCGCTATTGACATTGTGGTAAGATAAAGTCGAGTCACCGATCGCCCAACACAAGGATGTACGTCAATGAAGCGTAAGATCTGCCAAATACATTGCCACTGACCATGTGAGTATGCAGGGCATTTTGCGCAAGTAATTTGGGTTGTAGTATGTATTGCGTTGGCTTATTAGAAATAAAGCCATGGTTCAAACCCCAGGTCTCCAACAAAAACGAAATTTGAAAAATATTTCTTAGGTGAATTGCTCTCAACATATTTCTGTCAAAAACTCTTAGAGTCAAATAAAATGTACATGAAAACTTTCTCAAAAATCTTTGGTTTGATGTAGACTTTAAACGGTAGCCCCCGCCACAAATGTATAAAGTAAACACAATCAACATAAGTGGTGTGAGAAGCTAGATCGTATCAAACGGAAGATGCGTTAAGAAATATTTCACTTCATCCGATATCCATACATATTTACACCATTTGTATACGTTTAAGAATGGAATACAATTATCATGTATGGACTAGTGTCTCAAAATCTTTTTTGTGCCGCTTACAGCAGAGGACCAAGGTATTTATTTGTGATGGTAGGGTATCCAGCTATATTGATTCATTGGAGCATCGTTAAAATGTGGCTTGTGTTTTACTGTTCCATGACAACTACAACGGATTTTAGGATAGGAGATATAAGAGAACTTGTTTCCGAGAATAACGCACTCGTACGTAGCAACCGTCTTTCCAGCAGAGCACAATCGTTTATGGTTGATTGGCCAGTGCATTGCACACTGCATTACTATCGTACTATCTGCATATAGAATAGCAGGAGTCCTTCCTTCTAATTATAATATTTTTACGTTTTTACCTTTTTAAAAATGTTTAAAATATGAGTTCGTAGCTTGCAAACAAAATAAAAATTAATTTGTGGTTAGTTTCAATTCAAATAAATGTCGCACAATTTCATGTGCCAGTGTTCACAACTTGATATGCCAACAACAAGTTGCATAGTTCGTTATTCTTCTTTACACTACTGCTGGCGTAAGCACTAACAACTGTTCGGTAGAACTTTACAACGGCGGTCTTCAAACCATGACTGTTCTTTACACACGCAACGAGTCTTCACATAAGATTAACTGAATTCTAACTACTACTGGTTGCCTCGTTTGTCTTCACTTTTTATATGCCCACGTAAATAGTCTGATGAAGGTTCTTCAAGTCAAACGTTCGTGGTTTCGCTTTCTTGAGAGATCTATTGCGACTTCATTGTTGTTTGTGTATTTTGTTCACATTGCTTGTTGTTGCGTTCTCGCTTACTTATCTATCCTCTTTTCTTTCATAATGATGTTGTTGGTTTACTTGTAACCAGTTCATTGTATTCGTTTGTGTAGCTTTTGCTCATTTTGATGTTACACCGTTTCCATTTTCGTAACAAAGAAAAAAGATTCAAATCTAATGTCCACAAACACTACTAACTCTTCCAAAACATATTTTCCTAATTTCAAAACATTGCACTGCATGAGTAAGGGCCGTCGCCTATTTGTTGGTGTTATAAAAAACCGTCGAATTTGGGACAATACAAATGAGATTCAGAAGCATACAATGAATCATGAAAAAGTCACTGTTTGGTATGAATTTTGATCTGGCGGTGTAATCGCTCAATGTTTCTTTGAAAACGTCGTTGGCCAGACCATTACTATCAACAGTGAGCTGTGAAGGTTGATGATTAGTAACTTATACCGGCTATTGTGTTGTATAACCGACTGCAGCTTTTTTTCCATTTATTTTGAGTATACAATATGTTTTCTTATGTACTATTGCTGACCGGAAAAACTAAAAATATTTCCATTTGATTTACTTTAAATTTTGCTGTCCTAAATTATGAAAAATTTGTTAAGCCAACTATTTCAATTGATACTTTAAACAGACCGCCCTAAAGATGCAAGCTACTTATGTATGAAGGAAGTGTGATAAAATATCATCAATTTTAATTATGAAAATCGAATAACAGCGATTGTCTTGTATCTTAACTAAAAACTGAAGACTATACATTATTCAAATTTTAAAACCAAAATTAAAATTTAATAACATTTTTGGTTGACATTAATTGATGGGCTGGCTGGCTGCATTTGATATGCTGGCATGGTTATCTCAAAAAAGAGTTAAATACTAATCAATATACATACGTATTAAAAATTTAATTAATTTATTTTAATAAATATTTTTTAATTATACGTTATGCAGTTGAAGACATACAAGAGGAAAAATTGTTTAACAATTTATGTTCACTGAAGAAAAGAATTCTTAACACGAAATAACTATGTATTCTAGGCAGCACTTGCATATGTAACTTTTTAATTCAAAATGATCAAGAAGGCCTATTGCTATCTCCTTTTATTTATCATTCTCCCCCCTTCTTCTAATACCATTTATTAATAATAAACACTCGTACAAATACAAATAGACACTTAAAAAAATATGGGTGGTCATTGTAATACTCGCATGATATTAAAAAAATAAAAAAAAAATAAAATGAAGTTAATGAATGGCTTTCTCAATAGGAACCATAATTCCCATTTTTATTTGAACAATAACAACAACAATATTGTTTGTTACTACAACAACATGTATTCAAACTCTTGAATGAATTGATGGTCTTGAATGGCATTCAAACTCCGCTGTGTGTGCGTTCCAACTGACTACATTAAACAAATTCAACCGCTCACAGCCAACAATGGTTACAAAATAACACAACAAGACACATGCTCATGTGTCAATATCAATTGATAGTCTCTGTTAAAGATGTTTGTAGATCTGTTATACATAAATAAAGTACCGTTATTTTTATTTTAAAATTGTTTTTAAAATAAATTTAAAATTGAAACAAAACACGAAATTTGAAAAAACATTTCTTCGGCGATTTGCTCTCAGTACATTTCCGGCGAAAACTCTGAGAGTCAAATAAAATTCCCATGAAAAGTTTCGCAGAAAAAACTGTGTGTATCGCCAATCACGTATAAAAGTAACACACGCAACATAAAGTGTTATGAGAAACTAGGTCGTAATCCTCACTGAATGATCAATTATACAAACATATATGTGAAGGCAGTTGCACATATTTTTTTAGTAAAAAGCATGCTGTCAGCAGCTATTTGCAATATCACAACAGTGTGAGAATGGCAATCTGTAATGGGTTAATGCAGTATTTGTACATTTGTACATTGCAAGATAGGTTAGGTTAGGTCAAAGTGTTGATCCGTTTACCAAAGTTCACTTGAACACGCATAGTGGCCCGTTGTGACGCCACAAGAAAGCATCGTCCCTTTACTGAATGAATTCCACTAAACTAGGGAAGAAGTTGGTCAGCGCAAGGGCTGCACATTAAAAGAACGACTACCCTACGCTGGAAAACAAGTCTAAAGGTTTTGTAAACGAAACTATATCCTTGACATCAATGGATGATAACTCCGTGAAGTTAACAAGGAATGGATAACCAAATAACCTATATACGCACTTTGCAACAGATGGGCATCGACAAAGAAAGTGGCGGTCTATACCCACGGCAGAAGTCGTTAGATATAACGAAAAGTAGACGTAACGAAAGTTGGGTTATGAAAGGAGTTTACCAGCTCTGTCGATTATAAATATTGTCAAATTTTTTAGGGCATTCTCCTTAAAGTTGATAAAGGTTGAGTTTGGTGATTGTTAGTATTTTATCCACAGTATACAGTTTATTTTAACACTCACTGTATGAATAGAAACAGAAAACAACACCCTACAACCTGTTTATTTTAAAACCTTTAAATTCGTTCAGAGTGCCGATAATCTTCTGTGCAAGATCACAACCTAACTTTATTAAGATCTATAAACGATTTGGCTGTTAATGTGTCAGAGATAAGCAACATAAATTTTATTAGAAGTGGAAATAGGAGTTAACGTTAAGCTCCTTAATTAATTCAAATCAGTTTCATTATGTCAACAGATTACTGTGGGAGAAATCTACAAAATGCGATAAAGATGCTACGTTTTACGGAATTAACAACACTATCCCCACCATGATAATGTTTGTGTGGCCAATTGACTTAGAATATCTTCTTAAAATAAATGTGTAGTCAAGCAACTATGTATTTATGTATTCCAGGGTTTCATATACAAATTCTGATAAAAGTACATGCCAGAAATTCTATAATCCAGACTGTAAGAAAATCATGTAGCTCATGCTTTGTGCCAGGGCTTGGCAGTACTCCACTTTTAGGCGGCAAATAAAGTTGTTGACTCTAAGACCGGCCGACTAAAACCACAAGCAGTTGCCTAACACTTTTTCTTTGAACTCTTATCGTGAAATGTCGCCGCTCTCTCGACATTCTCTCTGGACGCTTCAATGCCTCACTTGTCTGGGTCACTGGGCACAGTCACATTACAGGCAACTGCAGGCTCGACGAGGTCGCCACAACTGGTGTATTCCTTTCGTAAGCCAGCTTTCGTTACGTCTATCGGTTTAGGTATGCCACTTTTCTCGATTAGATTAGCTATTGGGCAAAAATTCTTTCGGGACCCCAACATATGCTGGGTCAATCAGGAATTTTGCTACACTGCCAGACTCACTTGGCCCTCGATGAATAAAACCCGCACCAAGCAACTACGCGGACTTGATCTTAATATCATCTCAATCACAGTGGCCATAGTCATTGCGTTATGTTAAGACCCGCAAAAAGACTACAGCTTCCATCTAGCGATTTCTGCCGTGGGTGTAGATCTACTGAAGAGTAGGAAACTGTTATCCACTTTCTCATCTCTTGCGAGGTGCAGATATAGGTTATTTGGCTATCCTTGTCAGCTTCACGGAGTTATCATCCATTAACGTCAGGAATATAGCTTCGTTTATTAAACCTTCAGGCTGGTTTTCCAATGTAGGGTAGTCGAACTTTTAAAGAGCAGCCCTTGCACTGACCAACTTTTTCCATAGTTTGGTTGAATTTGGTCAGCACCAGGACTGCGCTTTCTTGTGGCGTCATAACGGGCCACTATGCGTGTTTGAGTGAGCTTTGGTAAACAAATCTACCATTTCGAACTAATCTAAACTATCGTACAATGCACAAATACTGCTTTAAACCATTACAGATTCCTTTCACACTGTTGTGGTATTGAAAATAGCTGCTGACAGCATGCTTTTTACTAAATAAATTTGTGCAACTGCCTTTACATACGTAATTGATCATTACAACACTTCACTGAGAATTATGACCTAGTTTCTCACTCCACCTTTTATACACGAGTGGCGGTACCCACATGGCATTTTATTTGACTCTCAGTGTTTTCACCAGAAATGTGCTGAGAGCAAATCACAGAAGAAATATTTTTTAAAATAATTTTTGGTGGAGATGTTTGATCTGTGCTTTGAACCATGGCCTCAAGTCTAATAAGCCAACACACTAACTACGGGGACTACAACAGCTTTTACGATCATTGCCTTCGGGCAACGTTTTTATCGTAAATTCATCTTCAGCGATGAGGTCCCTTTCTGGATGTATGAGTACGTGAACAAACAAAATTTTCGAATTTGAAACGATATAATATGAGATCCAACGCATCTCAAAAAAAATTACTGTTTGATACATTACTTTGAGGTCGACGTTAATCCGGCCATCTGTCAATGCCAATGACATCTGTCACTGTCAATGCCGAGCACTATAGGTCCATGATTATCGAGTTCTTTTGGCCTGAATTGGATGATTTGCATACCAACAACTAGTAGAGAGTACTACTTGAAACTCAGATCATGGCACATTGAAGAATCTGAACGAACAATTTGATGGCATGGACATTTCGTTTGAAGGTGATATGAACTGACCACCGAGATCTTTCGATTTAACTCCTTAAAATTTTTTCTTACGTGGTTTATATTTCACACAAAATGACATTAAAAAAACACAGCAGCTCCCAAGCAGACCAATTTCCTCTACGAGTTCGGTGAAATTTTTTCAGTACTGGAATTGAGATTACTCGTGGGCCGTTATGCATGCTCAAGTGAGCTTTTTATATCAAAGCTTCCACTCCAAACTGCCTACCTATCCCACACACTTTGTTTTATTTAAATTTAAAAATAGGAAGCGCTTAATGAAAGATCCGGTGCTTCCAAGTAATGTGTGTAAAATTATTTCAATCGATTTACTTTTCCTGTAATTATATTCAGAAGGAGACTTAATTAATCTGAAATGAATGGTCTAAAGTCCTTAGAACACCTGGTTGTAAGGAATTCTCTATTTTTAAACTAAAACTAATGAATTCCAAGTGAAATCAGGAAAACAGAAGTGAAAACCAGTTCAAAAAACTTTTATGCGCCCTGATATTGCATAAATAAACGAAGAAAATCCTGCTATAACGTCTAGTAATTTATGCAAAATTGCTACACGCTTAAGTCGTTAATGACCGTCTGTTTTTATTACAAAACAAGAAGAAGAAAAAATTTCCTTTCATTTGTTACACACTTTGTGGTCACATTTTATTACAAACGCTGTAAATGCAAATTAAAAAACAAAGAAAAAAAATTCTTTGTCGGCGTATGCTATTTCATGTCCAACTAAACATAGCAGAGAGTGAATACGTATACAATATTCAACGATTCTTTGTTTTACCAGTCAGTTGGTCATTATTTGTCAAACAGACAAGATAGCGATATACATGCCGTATATCGCATCGCATTATAGTGAAGCAACGCCCCCTTCGACTTCTTCTTTAGTTTTTAGCGGACCCTGGTTTTTTTCCATTGCTAATGGCTTTATTCTATGCAAACTTGTTAGTATGGTGTTCGTGTTAATCATTTCACATATTATGGAGCCTTTTTAAGATTGAATTTTGTGTGAAAACTAGAAAATGTTTTCACAGAAATAAAGTGAGGTTATTGTCACTATCATAACTACATTGTCATTGAAATATTTTTCCATGCTTGGAAATTTTTTCAAAAATTGGTGACCTTAACATAAAAGAACGTACAAGATAGCTAGAAGAAGTTTGAACACCTTAAATTGGAAAAATTACTCGATCAAATTTCGTGTCAAACATAACAAAAGTTTGCACAATCATTCGAAGTGACTCAGGCAGCCATTTCAAAGCGTTTAAAAGCAGCAGGATTTGCTAAAAAGCAAGGAAACTGGATGTCACATGAACTAAAGCCGGGAGATGTTGAAAGATGATTTCGCATGTCTCAAATGCTGTTTAAACGTTTTAAAAAAATCATGATTGCTTCGTATTATCACCGGTGATGACACATGGATTCATTGCGACAAGTACAAGCGCAAGAAATCATAGTGAAGAGCACACAACGAGCAACGTCTACGACCAAATAACATATCCATTGTGGCAAGGTAATGCTCTGTATTTCGTGGGATCGCTGTAGTCTAGCAGGTAGTGTTTGCTTATTAGAGGTGAGGTCTCAGTTCAAACCCCAGGTCAGACATCTCCAACAAAACGTAAGTATGAAAGAATATATCTTCGGCGACTTCCCCTCAGCACATTTCTGGGAATAACTCGGAAAGCAAATAAAATTACCATGAAAAATTTCCCAAAAATCTGTCATCAGGAATCGACTTTAAACTGTAGATCCCGCCGCACATGGATAAAATTAACACACACACCATCAGTGGTGTAAGAAGCTAAGTCGTAATCCTGACCAAAGGCTTGTAATGACCAATTACGTGATTAATAATGAGTTACTAAAATCGGATCAGACTACCACGGGGGGTCAACGAGCGACCATTTGCGGGGAAAACGAACTAAAATGTAACCAAACATGAGATTTTAATTACCACCTACGCTCTGCCACGTATAGCAACCTCTGTCGAAAATAATTTAGAAAACACTGGATGGTCTAGTTCCAAAGTCTAGATCAAACCTTGGCCTTTCTGGCCAACATTTGTTTACAGTATGTTGCGTTACTTTCTAGAAAATTAAAAAATATTGGAGTTAACTTATGATGTAAAAGGTCTAATTGAACTATCTAGCATTGTAAAGGGTCAACCATTTAAAAGTTTAAATTTAAAAATGTAATAAAACGGAAACGGTTAGAAATTTTGCCAATTTTTTGTTGTGAAGTACAGTTGTTCCGGCTAGAAATGTAATATTATTTCATTCATATGCCTGCTGCGGCTGCATTCACAGCATCTCATTCCATTGGACCAATTTTTGTGCAATTTTTCGATTGTATGGGGTCGTATTTCAGCAAGAGCACCACAAAGGTTGGCCTTCAAATCCTTAATTGAAAATAGCCCAACGATATCAAATCGCAGCTTCTTGGCGGCCAACATCACCATTTCGGCTAATTAAATGGCCATCAAACGTTTGACGCAATAAATCCATTGTGGCATGAGATGTGTGACAAGTTGCACTATTCTGTTGCAATCAAATATCGTTCACACCAATACCATGAAGAATGGGTACAATAAAATCTGTTATCATGGCGTGATAAGTGTCTTCTTTGACAGTAATGGTTGCGCCGCCCTCACTTACAAAAAGAAATATGGGCCAATGATGTCCGCACTAAACAGTCACACGTAATGGCTGCACTGACTTCTGTAAGCCAACGTGTGGGTTTCCTGAGCTCCAATTTTGCTTATTAATGTACCCACTACGATGAAAATGAGCTTTATCCGAAAAGATGATTTTTTTGCAAAACCAACATCATCGTGCAGTTTCTTGCGGGCCCATCTATTCCTATAAATCCCAACGTTGCTCAAGATTAAATCGATTCATTACGATCCATGGAGATAATGTACTGAATTTTGTGACAGAATAGACTGACATAAGTAATGCCAGTTTGGAAATAACCGATGCTTCAAATATAAACCGATAGATGGCCCAACTGATACTTTATATTAACGGCGATGTCTATTCAATGTATGGACTTTAATGTGTCTATTAAAGATGCTATTCTCAATTTTTCACATTTTTTTTCATTCTCCATTGCCCTTGAGTACATTATTTCTTGCTTAAAAATTAAAAAAAAATTTGAATTTATTTCTGTTTAATCATGCAATGTGTGTAGGCCTGTTGCTTTATTACACCCATACAGTTTTTTATCAGTCAGTTCATCCATTTACTTGTATTCATGTTTTTGTTGTTGTTGTTGTTCTCTCTAAGCATGCGCAACAATTTTCCATGATCTTTTTTTCTATTTTTCTTTTGAATTCTTGTCTCGTTAGTCTCTTTCATCTTTCATCATTTGAATTATAAATGGTCTGTTAAAAAGCCGTAACCAAATTTAAATACTGTGTCAGATTTCTTTATGAATTTCTATCCAAATGTGTTTGCATGATATTTTATTTTACTTTTTCTCAATTCATCAACACTTTATTTATCGTAAATGACGGTTTTGAGCAGAAAAAGAGAGAAATAAAACAGGCAAATAAGATGAATAGAAATCTCGTCTCTTTGTAACTTTTAAGTTTTATTTTCCGAAGTATTGATGCATTTGGTATGCAAAAATAGCTTTAAATCATAATGGTAGGAAAACAGTACATTTTCCATACTTAATTAGCCATTAACAACCCGACTAACGGATTTCGGCCTGCCGTAACACATCCTTCCAGGCGCCTCTGGTTCTTGCGCGCCTACGCCAGTTGGTCACACCAATCGATGACAGGGCATCCTCGATTTGGTCCTTCCAACGCATACAGGGTCGTCCTCTTCGCCAACTTCCCCAGATCTCCGCATCAAATACCCGTCTCGCTGGAGCATCCACCTCCATTCGACATGGCCGAGCCAGCGCAGCCGCTGAATGTTAATACGCTGCACAACGTCTATGTCATTGTGATGCTTATACAGCTCACTGTTAGATCGGATGCGGACATCATCGCAAACTCGCACCGGACTGAGGATTTTACGTATGACTTTTCTCTCGAATACTCTCAAGGCTGCTGCATCAGTGCTTAACAGAGTCCATGCTTCTGCGACATAAGGAGTAGAGCATTAGTTTTGTCGTTTGAGAGAGGTCTCTACTAATCAATTGCCTATTAAGACCATAGTAGCACCTGTTGGCAAGAGTGATCATGTGCTTGATCTACAGACTGACATAATTTTTGGTGGTAATGGCAGAGCCAAGATAAATAAATTCCTTGACTATATCGAAAGTATAGTTATCGGCCGTTATCTGAGATCCAATACGCCACACGTCTCTACTTGTCGATAACATGTACTTTGTTTTGCCCTCATTTACTGCCAGACCCATCTTAGTAGACTCCCGTTCAATAGCACTAAAGGCAGCAGCAAAATCTCGCTTGGTACACCCTATGATGTCAATGTCGTCAGCGTACGCAAGCAACTGGACACTTTTTTGAAAAATAGTGCCATTGCGATGCACTCCCGCCTTCCGCAGAACACTGTCCATGACGAAGTTGAAGAGATCGCATGATAAGGGATCGCCTTGTGTGAAACCTCGCACGGTATCAAAAGGTTCGGGGATATCCATTTCTACCTTGACGGAGCTGCTGGAATTGCTCAACGTCATTCTGCATAGGCTTATCAGCTTCGTAGGCATACCCAGCTCAGACATAACGGCAAAAACATACCTTAGGCTGCCTTATAGTCTACGAAAAGATGGTGTGTGTTGACTTGTTTTTCATGGGTCTTATCCAGGATTTGGCGTAATGTGAATATCTGGTCGATGGTGGACTTGTCAGTTCGGAAGTCGCTCTGATAAGGTCCAATCAATGTTTTGACGAATGGCTTCAGTCGTTCACACAATACGCCCGTAAGAACCTTTTAATAGGAATTACTGTGAATAGTCCAATTGATATTGAAGCTCTGAAAAGATAATTCAAATCCAGATAAGACTAAACCTTACTTACTTGAATGGTCAATACTGCCATTTAGTCAGGATTACAACCTAGCCTCTCACACCACACACCTAATGTTGTGTGTATTAATTTTGTTCATAAGTGGCCGGACATCCTTGATTAATCTCGACTAAGAACGACAGATTTTGAACATTTTTAAGAAAATTTCATTTACTCTCAGAGTTGTTGTCTTTTTTCCCTTCAGAAAGCTGCTGAGAGGAAGTCGCCGTTAATGTTAATGTGTGTGTTAAATTTATCTATGAGTGATAACACCTACATCATAATGTCGACTTCATGCGATAGACTTTCGAGAATTTTTTTATGGAAATTTTATCTATTTTCAGAGTTTTTGCTCTCAAGTTTTATTTTAAGTTGAGGGGAAGTATCCTTAAGAGATTTTTTTCATAATTTGTTTCATTCTAGCCAATATACTGCCTACCAAAATACGACGGCTTCAAGAGTGCCGTTTTTCTCTAAAATTTTCTTACAGTCCTTGAAAAGCATTAACTTGTCTTTTCAATCTGGCTTTCCGATTAATCATTCCAAAGTCCTTTATCTCACATATTTACCAGGAAGGCATCAATTCATTTGATTCGAGTAGTAATTTGCAAAGCATTCTTCTAGAATGACATTTGAACCACTTGGAGCGATGGAACTTACAGCTTATCAATGGCACCATGTTATCCAAGTTTCATAATATTTTCTCTATACACGCTAACAATGATGTTGGTGTTTACTAGAGGGTTACAATTTAACTTGCCATCTAACTAAATTACTAGCCAAAAATGGTTTTAGTATAGATGACAGAGAGAATGCCTAATCGATTTATCAAGCCCCGTATAAAGAGGTGCACAGCAGCGTTCCATAGTACCACAGAGAACCAATTTACAAATTAATTTTAAGGTTTCCTCCATTAGCAGTGTCGCTGTTGTCTCGACATTCTCTCTGAGCGCTTCAGTGTTTTACTTGGCGTGGCAACTGTAAGCCCGATAAGCTCGGCAGAGTGTGTACACTTCTTCCGGAGCCGTCGCCAATCGAATTGGGTATGCCACGTACCTCAATTAAATTGGACATTAGGCATCAATTCTTTCGGGACGCCAACCTATCCTGCTTCAGTGAGTAATCTTGTTGCACTGCCAGACTCAATTGGCACAGAATTGACAATAGGCGTGCTAATCAACTAATGGAACTTGATCGCAGTGTCATCACGATCACAGTGGCCATTGCGTTATGGGAAGACATGCGTAAAGATTGCAGTTCCTATCAAACGACTTTTGCCGACCTTTGGATTTGCTGAAGAGGAGGAAACCGTTGCCCACTTTCTTTGTCAATGCCAAACTCTTGCGAAGAGCAGCTAAACGGAGTTATCATTCATATCAAGGATTTAGCTTCGTTTATTAAACTTTCGGTAATAAGAGTTATTTAAGACGTACAGCTTATTAGGCGTCCAATGCTCCCTAGTGGAGTAAGAGGAACATATATATTAAACTTTCAGGCTGGTCTGCATAGGAGAGTCGTGCTATAGTATGCAGCCTCTACGCTGACCAACTTTTTCGATGAGTTTGGTGGAATTCGGTTAGTACAAGTACTGAGCTTATCTGTGGCATCGCAATGGGCCACTATGCGTGCTCATGTAAACTTTGGTATCAAATCTACCACTCCAACCCCAACAGTTTCTTTAAAGTTTTTACTTATTAAAGAGAAGTCTTGGAAAAGTCTTCCATACAAAGTTGCCATAATAAAGTTCCCAAGCTTTGCTTGCGGTTTTAACGGTTAGATCTTGCAACAATAATGAAGACCTTAATAAATGAATTTCTTGTTCCTGTTGACAAGAATTAATTTTTAAAACAAATGCGCAAATTTGAAAGTTTTTAAGGAACTCCTTTGAAGCTTAGACCAGGAATCAAGTAAATTTCATATAGCGGTCATGCATACCGTCAATCTTTATCCATTCCCTAATAAAGTTCTCAAGCTAAGCTTGCAGTTCCAATGGTTAGATTTTGCAACAGTAATGAAGACCTTAATAAATGAATTTCTTGTTCCTGTTGGCAAGAATTAATTTTTAAAACAAAGGCGCAAATTTGAAAGTTTTTAAGGACACCTTTCAAGCTTAGACCAGGAATCAAATAAATTTCATATAGCTGTCCTGTATACCATCAATCTTTAATCAATCGGCTGCTCATGGATATTTTGATTTTACTTCGTGTAATACTCTGGGATTTCTTTCTTATCTTGAAAAAATTGTCAGTAAAAGAAGCCGACGAACTCAAGGCAGTTGAATTAAAAGAAAGTCATGTCACACCGTGTTATTTTTTAAATTCTTTTTTTTTCTATTAACAATCACAGAAAACTTTCATATTTGTTGCTACAATATTAGGAATAAATTTCCTTGAAAGAAACAAATAAAATTAGTAAATGCGTGGACACATATTCGTATCTATTCAGGCCTTTGTACAGCAAGCAAGCATTTTGTAGAGCGAGAATTGAGACAATAAACCTTCGCTTTTCTATGTCGTTTTTTTTTTCTTCTTTTTGTTTTCGTTTCTTTATATTGTTAGATATTCATCTTCCATTGTATTTTCCACTTATTAATTTGAACTCTTATGCTGCATAAAAAAAACTTATGATTGACGGTCATTTATGCCTGTATGATGTGATTGCTATTTGCTGTACGTATACTTGCATTCTCTAACAATGTAGGAAGGAATAGTTGTTATCACATGATGATCGTTTATTTCGGTACTCATTGAATCATTCAATTGTCAGTAAATTCTACTGTAGTCTAGTACTGTTAGTGACTGTTAGACTTCACACAAGGTGGACTGCATACATGCGAGAATTATCATTACGTGAGTAACGTACATATTAGACGCTGACTGTGGCATAATTATTATGGTAATGATTGAATATGAATATGCTTTGCTTACTTTGGAATTCTTTAAATTTCAAATACATGAAAATAAATTTTTTAAATAAAACAACGTGTCATCCATTTACTTATTTACCTAAGAGGCCATTACAGCCCTTCAGTCAGAATTACAACCTAGCTTCTCAGATCATCCATATTGTGTTGGCTAATTTTATCAATGAGCAGCGGAACCTGCAGTTTGAAGTCGAATCGGGACGACAGATTTTCTGATTTTTATCAAATTTGGGTCGATCTCAAGCCACATGCAATCCAAAAGTTATTGTTTAGTATGGATTTTTTACCGGCGTCGTTGGTATAAATTTCTTTGATAACGACGTGGACCAGACTACTATCACTGTCAATGGTGAGAAATATAGAACCCAGATTTCTAATTTTGTTTGGACTGAGTTATACGATCTGGATGCCAACTACAAGTGGTTTTAATAGGACGGCGTTGCATGGTACATAGGTGATGCCACATTGGACATCCTGCATGAGCGGTATGATGATTGAAACGACCAAAAGATGTGAAGTGACCACTCAGATCGTGCGATTTGACTCCGTAAGACTTATATGCTACACAGCTCATGCCGCATTGGATATTCTGCAATAGCGATTGGATGAGCGATTGTGAAAGCAATTTAACTCCGTTACGCTTAAATGGTACACAGAATAGTTTGATGCTTGAAAGTGATGTGAGGTGGCCACCAAAATCGTGTGATTTAACCCTGTTAGACTTTTTCTGTAGGACTTATATGCCAGACGTAAGACATAAAAAGGTTTTTCAAACTATTGAAAAATGTCGAAGATATCTCACACATACATACATATTGTTACGAAAATGAAAAATCTAGATAAAATATACACCGTTTAATATTAAAATTATAAACAAAAGCAACAAAAACAAAACAATGTAGTAAACAAACCTGTTTACAAATTATCGTACTGCTTAATATAACAACAAACACCAGCATAAAAAATGGTAAAAAAGTAAACAAAAATACAACAACAATACTACGATAATAAATGTAAACAACTATGTTTACATTAATAGAGATTTCGAGCAAAGTTATGAATATTCGCCTTCAAGAACATTCATCAGACTGTTTACTTTGTCACATAAAAGGCAAGGCAAAGCACGCAACTGATTTAGTAAAAGTTCAGTCAGTCTTGTGTGACGATGCAGTGTGTTTGAAGAGAGTAAACGTGGTTTGAAGATCTCCGTTACAAAGATCTGTCGAATAATTGTCTAGTAATCGTAATTGTTTATGGAACTGGTATAAACAGAGGTATAACAAAGAAAAGTAATTTTTGTTGTTTACATCAAGTTTTGAATTATGCGAATAATAAAGAATTTTAATTCAAACTAAACACAAATTTATTTTATTTGATTTGCAATCTACGAGCTCATATTTGAAATGTTTTTAAAAGGTAAAAACGTAACAATATATACATACATACATAACTCCTCATTACATTACCCTGTATGTTATGTTGTGTGTGTTAATTGTATACATGCGTCTAATAAGGCAACACACTACCTACTAGACTACGGCGACTTCAACAGGTATATCACACGCTTTCTTTTATTACAATTTAAAGAATAAAAGCGCTTAATGAAAGACCTGTTAATTCATGGAATCGTAGGTGCTGTTTTCATTTTTCTTGGTGACATCTTTTTATAAACAATCTCATAATAATGTATGTATTGTGCAAGCATACATACGAGTACATACGTAGGTACATAAACAGTTAGTTGACTGTCAAGTTGACAGTTCGTTGGTTTTTTGTTAGTTTTGTTACATTTTAATCTGTAATAAGCTTAAGCTTTCAGATTTTGTTGTTTGTCGTAAAGAAGAAGAAGAATGAACACAAATGCACTTAGATGCAGATGCAACAGCAATAGTAGCAAATATATTTGTATGTACACAGTAACACAAGTAGAATAACGAATGACTGAAGCGAAGTAAGAAAAATGAGATGAATGGTTGGATGCATGGATGTTTGTATATTTTGTTTGCCGTAGAGACCTGCAAGGTGTGTCTTAAATTTGTTTTTTCCTGCCTTTCATGCCTTTATGAAAAAAAAACAGAAACAAAAATACAAGTTGTGTAGTAAGAGATAAGTAGCCAAAAAATAAATTTAGATTATGGTAAATATTGGAAGAAATTTAGGTTAAAAAGAATTTTAAAATTTTAAAAAAAGAAAGGAAAATTATGTTTCCTCTTTTAAAATAAAAAAGCTGACATCATGTGAATATATTTGTATGGTTTTTGGGCAAATGTTTGAATAGAAATATTTTTTTTTTGAAATATAAAGGGAGGACCACTTAAAATTTTAAATTTCGAAATATAATGAAACCAAAATGGTTTGAAATTTATTTTAATTTTTTCTTGTGAAGTACAGTTATTCCGTTTAGAAAAGGAATATTATTTCATTCATATAGCTGCTGCGGCTGGCCTCAGAGTATCTCATTCGATCGGACCAATCAACACGTGCACTATTTCGTGTGTATGGCGTCGTATATCGGCAATGATAATACAAATATTAGCCTGCAAATGCTCAATTGTCTCTGGTTTGTCGGCATAACACTTTTCTTTAACGGCGCCTCAGAGAAAATAGTCCAATATGGTCAAATCGCAGCTTCTTGTCTGCCAATTGACTTCACCATTTTGGCTAATTAAACAACCGCCAAACATTTGACGCAATAAATCGATTGTGGCATGCTATCGCCGTATTGGCATGAAGTCTCCGTACTCTAGTAGTTAGTGTGTTGGCTTAGTAGATGTAGGGCCACGGTTCAAACCCTAGGTCAGGCATCGCCAACTAAACGTAATATGAAAAAATATTTCTTCGGTGACTTCGTCTCAGCAGATTTCTGGCAAAAACTCTGCGAGTAAATAAAATTCCAATAAAAAGTTTCTCAAAAACCTGTCTTTCGGAGTAGACTTTAAACTGCAGGTGCCACCACTCTTATGTAAAATTAACACACACAACATAAGTGGTGGTCATCCTGAGTGAAGGATAGTAATGACCAATAAGTAAGTATGTATGTGTGAACGTGAACAAACAAAATTGTCGAACTGGTGATGATATTAATCCATAGCAAGATTCCTCACCACTACACCAAATACCCGGGGGCGTTGTTTTTAGGCAACAATAGATGGCAGCCCCATTATCCTAACACTTGCCGCAACAGACCAATCACCAGTTTAGCTGAAACAACAAAATTAGATTAAAGAAATCAAAACAAGGCCATATGCTTCCAATGGCAAAAAAAATCGGGCAGCATGAGATCTGGACTCCCACAGCATGAGATTTTAACGGAACAACGCTAGTTGGCGCATAATGCATACCACATTGGTTATTGTGCGCTAGCGATTTGAAGGCATAGTCATCCCAGGTGGAAAGGATATGAACCATCGCATCAAGATCGTGCAATTTGGCTCGATTAGATTTTGTCTTGTGGGGTTTTATTAAATCACTATTGGGAGCAAATAAGTGCTCAATATATTCCAAAAAAGTCACTTTTTAATGTGGGTTTTGTGGTGGCAACGTCATGTGTCCATATTTCGTTGAGAACTACGTTGGCCATCACTATAGGTGGCTGATTACTAATTTATTTTTGAATTGTATGATCACTAACGAAATGTAGTTTTAAAGGCTGTGAACTGGCCACCTAGATTTACCAATTTAAACTCGCAAGATTTTCTTTTGAGCCACAAATCACAGAAGCCCTCAAAGTCAATATAACCCATGTGATCGATCAAATTCAATTTGATGCGGATACAATACAACGTACTCGTATGGGCAAGAGAACAATGATTCAAACGATTACAAAATATCGATGATATCTGACACATACTGTGTACTTTGTTTCATTTAAAATTAAAGAGCATTTTAAAAAGAGTTTTTGGACTTTTGTATTAAGTCCCGATAGATATGGAAGTTTGTTTTGTCGTTTGGAGACAGGTTTGTCCTTATTTATCCTCGGAATATTTCAAAGTATGTTTTTATATTGTTACGTTTTTACCTTTTTAAAAACATTTAAAATATGAGCTCGTAGATTGCAAATAAAAAAAAAAAATAAAAAAACCACGATGACGACTGATGAATGTTCTTGAAGGCGAATGTTAGTGGCCTCGCCTTCTCGAGATCTCTATAAATGTAAATATCGTTGTTTCATTATTGTTGTTTGTGTATGTTGTTTACATTTATTTTTGTAGTGTTTGTTGTTGTATTTTTTATTTATTTATTTACTTATTAATTACAATACAATTACAAATTATATTTAATTATATACCAGCTGAGTAACTTTGACCATATGCTCGGTGTAGTGTCACAGACCAGAGTCTCTGGTGGGAATATAACACACGACCCTCACGCTAATAGTCTAGCACACTACCAGGGCACCTTTAGACTGCCAGGGCACCCATTTTGTTTACTTGTTTATTATTTGTTTATGCTGGTGTTTGTTGTTATATTACGCAGCGATAATTTGTAAACAAGTTCATTTGTTTTTGTTTTTGTAGCTTATGTTTATAATTTTACTGTTAAATGGTGTAAAAGCAAAATACCAGTATCTAGATTTTTCCATTTTCGTAACAATATGTTCAAGAACATACAAATATGAACAACTGATCAACTACATACATATGTAAACTGACTGATGCATATATGCATGCCATAAATAGAAGACGTGTTCATATAAATCTGATACCCTCCATCTGCAATTCCATAAGCGTTCACATCCATTCATTTGATGTGAAACCCTAAAAATAACGTATTTCTGTCACTTCGGCTTACCCTGTGTAGTTAGTTATTTTCGGTTTTATATGACATTTTATTTTCTCTCTTGTCATAATGTCATTTCGCTAATTGCATTTAATTATTTAATACTACCACTGCAGTAAAAAGTACCACGTCTCCATTTCTTTATATTTCGATTTGCAAATTCAGTTCAAATTTGATTTTTTTGTCGTGAGTGATATGTTCATTTGGCACAAGTTACCAGGTCACATATATTATCTGACAGTACATATTTGTTCCTATACATATAGGTAAACGTTTGTTTTATAACTGGTTTGGTGTGATAATAAATAAAAAAACATTTTGCTGATGATGTTACGGTTGGTATTATAAATAATGTATCACATAAGCTTTATGCACCATATAGGGTAGAGAAAGAAATTTAATTGCCTACAGATGGGCAACATCAATTTAAGTTTGTATAGTTTACTGTATTGGTTTATAATTTTTGGGGGATTTCGGTGGAAGAACACTTTGTTTTAAATAAAGGCGGTGATCAGCTTAGGATGACTCCTGAACTTTGTCTATATTTGTAGCATAATTTAAAAAGGGCTCCCATACTTAAATTAAGCTCTATTCAATGTATTACTTACTGGTCTTTAGTCAGAATTACAACCTAGCTTCACACACCACCCATGTTGACTTACAATTTAATGTCATCTCCGAACGATAGAAATTTTTTTTTTGAGAAACTTTTCATGGCAATATTTTTATTCTACTCTCAGAGTTTTTGTCAGAAATCTGCTGAGCAGAAGTCGCCGAGGAAATATAATTGTTTCGTTTTGTTTGAGATGTCTAAGGTGGGATTTGAACCACATACTACTTTCTAGACTACAATGTCGAAATACTTTAAAGACTGTCAGGAATTAATTTGTCCTCATAAACTCCGAAGTCGCCGTAGTCTAGTAGGTAGTGTGAGGCCATGATTCAAACCTCAGCTCAGACATTTCCAGCAAAACGAAATATGAAAACAAAAGATTTCTTTGTCGTCTTTGTCTCAGTAGATTAATGGCAAAAACTCTGCGAGAAAAAAAACATAGCCATGAAAAGTTTTCCAAAAAATCTGTCGTTCTCATGTCGTACTCATGTATAAAATTTGCACACACAATTGGCTGAAAGGCTCGGCCTATCCCTCCAGAATTATTACAGAAGGTGCCATGATGTGGAGGAAATTTAAGCAGTAAAACACCTTTAATACGAGTGCCTGCAGTTCAGAACAAACTTCAATGGCTATTGGATGACATAACATTGAAAGACCTGTGCATTGTAGCGAACGTACCACTAAAGTTCAAACCCATCACTAACGGATTCTGACAAACGGACATACCTCACACTGGTTAACACCATAGGCCAAATGGCCACCGAGTGAACTTGCCCGTGTATGGCAATCTACCCGCTAAACTAACCAAATACGCACAACATAAGTAGTGTGAGTTGCTAGGTGGTTATCCTGACTGATGGGTTTTAATCATCACTTATGAATGTATGTATTGTTACGAAAATGGAAATGGTTTTACATCGGATAACATTAAAATGATAAACAAAAGCTACAAAAACAAAAACAATGAACTTGTTTACATTCCCACAAATAAACAAAAATATAGCAACAGCATAGTATAAAAAAGGGATAAACAATTAAACAAAAAGCAACAACAAACATTACCAGAATTAATGTAAAATTCACAAACTACAATGGAACAACGATGTTTACATTTCGACGCCTCCGTTCTATTTTTCGACTTAGAAAAAGTGTGTTTTGAGTTATGAGCTCTCAAAGTTTTCACGCGACCTACGACCATATTTGTATTCTAAGAAGATTTTTCCCTATAACTTCGGAACGGGTCGGCGCATCTTAACCAAATTTTGACAGTATTTAAGTTAGAGAACGTAGAGTTTAAAGTACATTAAAAACGTTCTAAGTACACTTAGAACGTTATAGAATGGAGGCGTCGATGTATAGAGATCTCGAGAAGGCAAAGCGACGAACATTCGACCTCAAAATCATTCATCAGACTGTTTACGTCGCGTTGCGTGTGAAGAGAATAATTGTGGTTTGAAGATCTCCGTTATAAAGATCGGTCGAACAATTGTTATTGTTTACGCAAAGGAGTGTAAAACAGAATAATGCTGTAGTTCCCCACACGTAACGTAACGTACCGTAGCGAACGTTCTCTTTTTAGCATATGGAGAACAATGTAAACAATTACCGAAACGTTCTCTCTCGTTAGCAAAACGGAACGATCTGTATTAAACAGAATTCTCCCACGTTTTTACGTGACATTTGAACATGTCAACATTTTGTATTTTGTAACCAACATTTGTGAAAAAATCACCAAATAAGGAAAAATATGACCAAAATTAAATTCGCAGTTTTTTATTTTATTTTTTTCAAATTTAAATTATAATTGAGAAAAAAGAAACAAAAACTAAAATAAAATTATAGTCTTCCTAATTAATTAATTTTAACAAACAAAACAAAAGCTATTTTTATAAGAAAAATAATAACCAAACCCGGAAAAATCTACAAATTGCACAAAAACCGCAACACTGATGATGAGTCTGTATACCAAAACATTTTCAAAAGCTAAAAAAATTTGTTAGGTCTAAAGTATGACTCAAGTCTCCTCTTATTTTAATGTCCAAACTAAAGTTTTGATTGATTTAAAAAGCAACCTTGTCACTCTTTATTTTCCCTTTCATTGAGTATACCTTTACATATATTAACGTCATGGAGGCCTCCTTTTATAAGACGGTCTGCTTGCTTAAAGAGGAGAATGCCCACATGACTCGGGACCCAGCAGAAGTCCTACCTCTCTTCTATTTAACCTCATAAGAGCTCAGCGGCAGCTTGACTTCTGCAACAAAATGCAATTTTCAAACAATATATCAATTTAATCAATTTGACTCCAACACGTGCTGCACATAAATTAGAGGCGGCATTAAAAAGGGAATTTCCAAAAACACTTAAAAAAAAAACAAACAAAATGTTTTTAAATGATAAATCGTTTGCATTTTTGACATTGGCAAAGAAATTTGTTTAAAAAAGTTCAGAATATGCTATTTTCCCAGAAATGATATTTTCCGAGAAACTACGTTTTGAATTAATTTTTCAACTGAATTGGTTTCATTTAATTAAAAATTAATTTCAGTTTTTTTCTTTTCTATGGAAACCTTACTAACATATAAAATTAAAATAAATGTTATTTTAATAACCCCTACCCCCCTCTCTGGATTGTTATTTATTTGGTCTCATTTAATTAAACAACATTTTTTTTCTGCATTTCAAATACGAAATCAACATCAAACAATACACTCATGTACATACTTATGAGTTTTTGAAGTACTTGAGCTTCAAACATAAAAAATTTATTTGATTTACGCTTAACAATGATGTATTGAACATGAAAATACAACAACAGCAACAGTCAAAATTAAAAAATTTTATGGTTTAAAATCTTTGCTACGATTGGCATTTAATGTTGAATTTTACACTGAAAGAAATTTATGATCAATGTGAACGGAAAATATAGTTTTCAACGAATCGTGTCTGTTTTACATGCAACAAAATGATGCAATCTCAAGAGATGGCCTTTTTAAAAGCTCATTCGAAAACTCGTTTGTTATAGAGGGAGCCTCGTGAGATCATAAATAGGGTGTTAGATAGAAGGGGTGTAGAACCTACGATATCCAGATGGATTGCACGTGATCAGCGAAAACTTACAATGGGAATGAGATAATAAGTGTTAAAAACTCACGTATATTCATACATAGTAGTCATTACAACCCTTCAGTCTGTATTGCAACCTAGTTTCTCACACCACTTATGTTGTATGTGTTCATTTTATACATGAGTGGCAGGAGAAACTTTTTCATTGCAATTGTATTTACTCTCAGAGTTTTTGACAGAAAACTGATGAGAAGAAGTAGCTGAAGAAATATTTTTTTTTCATATTTCGTTTTGTTTGAGATGTCTGAGCTGGGATTTGAACCCCATACTACTTACTAGATTACGACGATTCCACTGAGCTGAGAGAAAGCCGCCGAAGGATTATTTTTATCATATTTCGTTATGTTGAAGATGTCTGACCTGTCGTTTGAATCATGACCTCACGTATAAGAAGTCTACACACTACCCACCTACCTAGCTACGGAAGCTATATACTCTTGCAAAAGAAAGACAAATTTTTGTTATGAATGGTTCAAGACCGGATCTTGGGACATCAGTAAGAGGTTTTAATCCTAGAATGTAATATTCAAAGTTCATAAGGAAACTCGGGTGTATTCGGGTGTGTATTGCCAGCAGAAGTCAGTGACATCGAAAGATGTGCTCAATTTAATTTGGATAGAAGGTACAAAAGACAAGACATAGCAGTACTATTTGACATAGTTGTATAGATAGGTTTAATCTCTGCTTAGGTGATGTGGGAATTCATGGTAATGTGTAGGTAGATGTAGATGAGCTTACACGCTGTTAATGCCACCAGAACTTTCCTATTAAGTGTGTCGAGCTATTTGGAATGTCATACTGAACAAAATAGAAGATACACATCGACGGAGAGTTTTTCTCAACCCAAACGGGTTTATGGCAATTAAAACTTTTGTTGAGAATTATAATACAGGGAGATTTTAATCATTTAGCAGAACAGGAGTAACCTAATACTACATATGTTCAGATATGCACTTTTATTGAGTCAATATTCGGTTTATTGAGTACAATATTTTAAGTGTTCAGACATAATAATATACGCAGTTCAGCTACTTATTCAATATTCATTTGACAGCTGGTAAACAAAACAGCTGGTTGTTTAAACATTTTTTTTTTGTTTATCGTTGTCGACATTTCAGTTGTCAAATATCAACAGAAAGTGTTCGATTAATTGTAATATGCTCACTAAACATACTTATGCAGTGCTGCATTTTAAGATTTACTCAATATTAGAACAATTTGCTTATTTATTGTGCAATAATTAATTGGAACTTTATATGAAATATTGAGCTCAATAATGGCGTTTATTGCGATTTACGCAATAAAGGTGCATATCTGAATACAGTATGAGGAAAGTAACCGGTACTATAGGCTGAATTTACGATTGATAAGAGTGCTTTTAAAATGATGAGAATAAATCATCAAAAAGCATACTTTGAAGCTAAGACAGATCAATAGATTGAACTGCCAAATGCAATAAGGTTCAATTGTGAATCTGAAGTGAGAGTAACCAGTGTCCTCTTACAAGCCTCCTTAAAAACTGAAATTTTTTTTATTTTCATTCAATAAAATGTTGTATTTCTTGAAGTAGCCACGGTCTATTAAAGTAGCTTATTAGATGTGAGATTCAAACTTCAGTTCAGACATCTCCAACAAAACGAAATAAAAAAATATTTCTTGGGTGACTTCTTTCCAGCAGATTTCTGGCAAAAAAATCTGAGAGTCAAATAAAATTGTCATGAAAGCTTAGGTCCTGCCACACATGTATAAAATAAACGCCCACAACATAAGTGGTCTCTGAGAAGGTGAATCATAATCTTGTCTGAAGTGTAGTAAGGACTAATTATGTTACGTATGTATGTTGCATGCCATATATCGGCTGTAAAACTTATTCTAGGCTTAGTTTCAATACTGAACTCCATTATTAATTAGCTGTAGCACCAGCTAAATACACATGCTTGCTAATCATTAAATGAAAACAAGTAAACACGTCTTAATGGAAAATACAAACAAGAAATTCCCCAAAGCGCTGGTAAAGTCAAGCCGATACATAATAATGTATTCTCTCTGGAGTATAGGACAGGAATTATTTATGTGACACCAACTTGTAGCCATGCATGCGCATCGATGGAATTAATATTTGAACTAAACGCCACAACATAAAAGATGACACTTGTTTTTTTTTGCTGTACCAGAGGCAGCACTAATTTAAACGCTTCTTCTTTGAATTTCTCTTCGTACCAAACATTTTTAACGCGTAGTGAGCGTTAAACAAAATCATGCTCGTTTTCTTCTTGACATACGATTTCATAATGTTTTTAACAAGATTCCTTTAAGTACCATATGAAGGCCACTTTTTTGCTGCAGTTAAAAGTGACTTTTTTTTTTTGCTTTTTTTTCGTTGGTACGGTTTTGGTTCTTTTGAACATATTCCGCGAAAATTCATATCGAGTGGTTCATAAAAATTATTATTTATGATCGAGAAACTGACATGGCTTGCAATGATTGAGTATGTAGGAACACACAGTGGTTTGCTTTACATTTTTTTGTGGTGTGTTGCAGTATTGATCTTGTAGGGAGAGGAAAAAGAAAAAATTCTTTGAAGTATGAAGAGAAATATGTTATATGTTAATATGTATCTAGTTCGATAAGTTATTATGAGAAGTCAAGAACAAACTATTTCGCAGAAGCGTATAAATTTCATGCTGTAGGTGTCAATGATATTCCCTGCAATGATGACACCGTCAAGAGAAGTTTGCACAAAGTAATGCAAAATAAGAAAACAAAACCTGGTCGTGAATTTGATCATGAATTTTCTATGCCAGCGTAAGTTAAAAGAAGTAAAAACTAGAGTGCAGAGATTAGTGGACACCCCTCGTTACTGGTTATTGTTTTTTCTACATTTTAATTTAAACAAATTCAAAATTATACGTGCAACATAAGAAATCATTTTAACAAGATGCTGGAGGCAGTCAATATTTTCAACATTTTCTCGTTTATTATTTGCTGCATACAATATTGATACTTGCAGCATACATTACCGTAAACAGACGCAAAACGAAATATGTACAGCAACAACAGTATTGTTGTGGAACATAAATTTTCACATACACATTTTGTGCAACATGGGGGTGCAATTGTTTCCATAGCTTGCTGCCAGTAAGTCAATGCCTTTTTTCGTTTTCTTCCATTCACACTTCAAAATAAGAAAAAAAGTATAAAAAAAAATTGAAAACAATTCGTAGAATTATTGTAGTGTAGTGCTGCAACAGCTCTGACAGTTGTTATTGTTGTTGCCGTAGTTGTTTTAAAGCTTAAGGCAATTTGAACAGTATTTCAATTTATTTACTCAACCGTTTATTAACAGTCATTGTCTTTATTTATTTCTTCCATACATTTTGCTTTTGGTTTAGTTTCTACTTCTCCATGTTTTTTTTCTCTTTTTTTGTGTTATATTTGTTGCCTTTCTTTGTTTTCCTTTTTCATACCCTATCTACCCTTTTCCATGCATATTAATGGCCACTTTAGTAGAGTAGCTCGTATAGAGTGGAAGAAATCTGTGATATTTTGTAGAAAAGCAGCAGTTACTGCAAGATATCGCAGGCTCTCAACACTATGGATGCCATTCTTCAAGAAAAAATAAGGCTTTGCCAGACAAAACTGCAAACATTTTTTGGACCACAAAATGATAAATTAATGGAAGTAACAGGTAGTGAAGGTGTTTAATGATGGTAGTCGTAGTTATGTTAAATAACAAAATCCTGCCCCGCTTGGTAAAACGACTTTAGTCCAAAATGTTTATAATTTTTCTAAGAGACCTAGAATGCGTCGCATGATAATTACACAACAATCACAACCCTACAGTAAAGCCATAGAAGCGATGAAAATTTTTTATGTAACTCTTCAGCCTTCGTTAGGTTAAGTTAGGTTAGCGGGTAACTTGCCATTCGAAGGCAAGTTCACTCGGTGGCCCATATGTCTCACTGTGTTACGCAATGTGCGGTAAGCTTCCTGGTCATGATCCGTGTGTAGTGCGTTTGAACCACCCCGAGCTCCGGATAAAACCGGCCAGTTCTCTTAATGCCACGTTCGCCACCATGCCCAGATCTTCAAATCTTCTGTCACCCAAAATCTGATGACGTCCGTTCTGAGGTGCAAGGCACTCGCATAAAGGGTGTTGCACCGAATCTGTTTCCTATACATCATGGGAGCTTCTTCAGTAATCCTGGTGGGGCAGACACATTTAGCTTTCTGTTTTTAATTCCATCAAACAGCAGAGGCCGGCAGCAAAACATCTACACTACAATGATCAATGAATGCTTAGAAGGGGCTATTCACTAAAGAAGTTATGAGCGGGCACACTGCGTCCCAATGTATATGCTTAATATGGAGGGAATTCTTTGTCCAAACGACTAACCTCTACATACTACATACAAACATAATTGGTCATTCCAACACTTCAGTCAAGATTATGGACCTAGTTCTCTACATACTACGGCAGATACAAAGATTCGTGAGCGTCATATGCTGATGCATTACGTTGGAGGCAATTTTACGTTTATTTTCGCTGAAACTTTATTGCAGGGACACACATCTCGGTAACTGTTAAATGACACGAGTGGAATTTTGGTTATACGGTGAACCTAATGAAAGTGGTATCCTTCAGAAATGTTGATTACATGATTCCACACAATGACTTCTCGAGGTAGTTCAAGGCGTTAAAAATGGAAAAATACGTGACTACTAGACTATCAGTTCCCTAGTGTCATGTTTTCTAACATGTCCAGATCATCAAACGTTCTGTCGCCCAAAAACCGGTGAGAACTGTCTTGAAATGTACGGTGTAGAGAGTCCATGCAACTCCTGATATCCTTTGATTTGAAGAGATAGGATGCCAACGCTTTAAATGCTGCTTGACTGTCCACACATATGACCACGTTTAAAGGATGAGGTTTCCGGAAATACGCTGGCCTGGTTAGGTAATCTGCATGACCCGCTCAGTGTCAGTTTATCGGAATAGATGCAGTTCCGTGTTCCATTTTTGAGCTATCGATTCTGCTACAGATTTTAATTTTCAAGGGAATGTTAATTACCAGACGTAACTCATCTCAGAGAAGTGAACTTGAAGCAGAGAAGGATGTTTATATCGGGTCTTTCATTAAGCGCTTCCTTTCTTACTAAAGAAAAAGGCATGTAAGTTACCATCGACATTTTTTATTTGTTTGAAAGACCTGCTGATGCCATTATGTTTGGAACATTGTTTAAATATCCGCGACAGTTTTTTCTGCATATAGCGTAGCTGCAATATTCAATTTTCGTAATACCTAGACCGATGGCATAGGTTATGTTGGCTGTGAGAACCGCTGTAGTTTTCACGATCTTGGTGGCCATCTCGAGAGAGGTGATCATGCCCTCCAATCGCTTGTGCAGGATATTCGATATTGCATCACAACACTATCGTGTTGAAACTACATGTTCTTAGTGTCCAGATCACTTAATTTGGGTCAAAAGAATTTCGTATTCATAATCCTTTTTGGCCCAGCAGTTTTTTTTAACATCTGGCGTCCCTGGCATTTAGTTTGTTTATATATTTCATACAGAATTTCTGCACAGCCTTTGTATTGTTTCCTTCTCGTAGTGAAGTATTCTATGCCGTTTCTTTTTTATTTCCTTTATTTTCATGTGATCATAAGAAAACTAATTTAGTTTTCCAATGAAATGGAGACAGTTGTTGTCGTTGTATATATTTATGCTTGAATGCTTCAATGCCTGGGGTTTGTAGGAGTACTCCTTTAGCTGTGTTGCCTTTTGATTTAAACACTCTACACTATAACCCGTAACGAAAGGTTAAATTAAAACAAATTAGTTTTCGTTAAGGAAAACGAATTTAAAATGCAACTCTCGACGATGATGATGATTGAAAATTGACTGAGCATAAGTAAATAAGTTACAAATAAATTTTTTATTTCTTATATTTCTGCAAAGAAGAACATCTGACCTGATGTTTGAACTGTGGCCCTACTTCTAATAAGCCAGCACACTACCTACTAGGCCATGGCGAAGGCAGCTCGTTTTCCAAGTCAGCTAGCTTCAGTGGAATTTATTACAGTTGCTGGTATAAGTTACGACACAAAATTCACCAGGTTCTGGTCTCAGAAAAGTCAAGTTCTTATGAGCCACATGCAATCAATTGTTGCGAATTCTCCTCCAAACACTTGCTTGCATTTCATCAACGTCCACGTTGGTAGATTGTTTACATAACAACTGGACTCGAATATTGGGAATAGTCCTCCCGCTAGTACGATTATGACGATCGTAAAATGGGCGCACTATGTAGTACTTTGCCGGAATAGAATAATCTTTTTTACAAGTTGAAATACTTTGTTTTGAAGTTGCCGTAGTGTAGCATGTAGTGTTTGGGCTTATTAGACGTAAGGCCACGGTTCAAACTACAGCTCGAACATCTCGAACGAAATATGGAAAGAAATTCGTTGACGACAGCAGATTTCTGGCAAACACTCTGAGAGTAAATAAAAATTGCCATGAAAAGTTTTTCAAAAAAATATGGCGTTCGGAAACGACTTTAAACTATAGGCCCCAACCACTCGTATATAACACAAACTAAGTACATACTCGTACATACATACATAATTGGTCATTACAACCCTTCAGTCAGAATTACGACCTAGTTTCTCACACCACCTTTGTTGTGTGTGTTAATTTTATACATGAGTGGCGGGACCTACAGTTTAAAGTCGACTCCGAACGACAGATTTTTCTGAGAAACTTTTCATTGCAATTTTTATTTAAGTCGTCGAAGAAATATTTTTTTCATATATAGTTTTGATGTCTGACCTGGTAAGTAAGTAGGTTATATTGGCTCTCTTCGTAAAATGGTGTGATTGATGCATGATTTCTTGTGCTAGTTTAGCCTAAAATTAACAAAGACTTGGAGAGACAAGTAGACATGATGTACGTATTTTTGTTTAAAGATATGATTCAACACAATAGCTTTACAAAAAAAGTTGAAATAAAGCTAACATTTCATAATAACAACATTGAATAGTAGAGCACAGAAAAACTAATACTCGTACAAATAATCAAATAAAATCACATGATGAACACACAAATAGTTGTATCAAACTAAAGTGAAGAAAGAATTTTGAAAATAAAAAACAACAATGTACACAATGTTGAGGTATGTTTATATAGTCAAGCCAAGCTGCATGCTGCAATACAAATTATATGCAACTCTACTTAGACAAAAAGACGACAGCTACCTCAACTCTATCTCTGTTATCTTAAAATAAAAATCAAACATAAATAAGTAAGCATTGCACAGTAGTACTATGCTCTTAACAGCACCACCACCAACTCACTGTGTATGTATGTGTTGTTAAATCTAAGAAACTTTACTTCACATGTTTTTCTGTTTGTATTTCAAACTGTTTTGTTTATGTTCCTTTGTTGCTTGATGGTTTGTTTGGTAGTCATTTCTCTAATAGTTTAGCTGTCATATTCATAATAATAAGCACAAAACAACTCTTTTTTCTCTTTTTTTTTGACAAGATAAAGTCTTAAAATATCCAGAAGAAGCATATACACATGTGCTTGCGTGTGTGTAGAGTAACCATTATGTGGGAAATGCTGTTGTCTGACAGTAGCTTAGCTTTCAAAAAATCTACTCAACAAATACACATCAAAACGTTAGACATTCAAGTCTGTCCGTTTGTTTGTTTATAACCCAACTACACAAGTTTTCTTTTCCGACTTGTTTTTTTTTTGTGTATAAGATTTACGAGTGATGGTTTAAAGCAATTGTTAACATCAATTTGAACAGTTTTTAACGGTTTCTGTTAGTGCTACACTACAGAACGTGTTCAACTGCACATATTTTTGCTTTGCGGCGTTTATTAGACGTAAGCCCACGGTTCAAGCCGCAGGTCAGACATCAAAACGAAAATATGAAAAAAATATTTCTTCGGCGACTTCCTCTCAGCAGATTTCTGGCAAGAACTCTGAGAGAAAATAATATTGCCATGAAAAGTTTCTCAAAAATCTGTCGTTCGGAGCAGACTTTAAACTGTAGGTCCAGCCACTTATGCATACAAATTAACGCACACAACATAAGTGGTGTGAGAAACTAGGTCGTAATCTTGACTGAAGGGTTGTAATGACCAATTATGTACATACATGGGTGATGTAAGGAGCTAGGCTATAATCCTGACTGTTGCAATTACCAATTAAGTTAGTAAATCAAATGTTCGCTTCAGCTTCTCTGCCTGGAGCGTGTCCAAAATATCAAATGTTTTCATGGCTCTCGAGCATAAATCTGGCAGGTTATGTTGGGTTTGAAAACCACTGTGATTTATGGCTTATTCGCGTACACCTACGACTTAAGTCATGAAAAAGTCTATCATATAGGTCACATTGCGAGTTCACAACACCTACACGTGAGATAAGCATGCCCTCGAATCGCTTGTTCAAAATATCCAACGTGACATAAGTTGTCTGATGCGTAGAGCCGTCCTATTGAAACCACATTCAATTCAAACTAAAATAAGTTGTTCATGCATGTTCGACCTGTGTTGCTCGCCTTTGACAGTGATTGCATGTGTCAACATCGTTCTCTAGTAAATTTGGACCGATGACGCTGCCAGCTAAAAGTCCACAACAAGCAGTGGTTTTTTCGGGATGTATTCAACATCTATGGAACTTATGTGCATTGGTTTTGTCCCAAATTGAATAATTCTGTTTTCGTTCTGTTCAGACATAGGTTTCGTCTCTGAAGATGATTTTTCGATGAAATCCAGAGCCTATCCAGCGAAAACACGTCAATGTCTATCTATGGTCGCTCACTGCGGTAGTTTAGTTTTGTGCGATTGCAGTCCCAAGTCACATACATACATACATAATTGGTTATTACAACCCTTCAGTCAGGATTACGTCCTAGTTTCTCACACCACTTATGTTGTGTGTGGCGAGACCAACAGTTTAAAGTCGTCTCCAATCGACAGATTTTTGAGAAACTTTTCATGGCAATTTTATTTGCTCTCAGACTTTTTGCCAGAAATCTGCTGAGTGATAGTCGCCGAAGAAATATTTTCATATTTTCGATTTGATGTCTGACCTGGCGTTTGAACCGTAGCCTTACGTCTAATAAGCCAACACACTACCTACTAGACAATGGCAGGCCCATGTCATGATGTACCACCCAATTGTGGTCTACTAAAGGCAGAGTTCTTGTGAGTGACGCGAAATTGTTTGCCTCGAATTCTCCTCCACATTCTCATGAACAGTGGTGATGTTTCGCACAGATCTTGCGTTTCATCGACGTGTTGGTTGATCATTTACTGAACCATGGTTATTAAACTTATTTCCCGTATTGAGAAGAGAGATAGTAGAAGGTTATGTTAGCGAGTAACTTGCCACTCACATTTAAGTTCACTCAGTGGCCTATAGGCGCATTGTGTGTTTGGATTTAACTGTGAGTATTTCATGTCATGTGCAATATTAGTTCCCTGTAATCCTGTGTGGTGCTCAATAAAATTCTCTCATATGTTATATACGCAATACACTGCATAGGGTGTATCGACCATAACCTCACTGGTTATAATCTCTAAAAAGTTGACTTGCAAAAGAAGTTTATCTCATTAAAATCTTTTTTTTTGTAAACTTTTGTATTTTCTTTGTAGACTCAAGTGGGTTGTTTACTTTTATGCGTTTTAACGTTTGCCCATAATGGCTTATTCTCAATAACTTATTTAAAATCAAATTCAACTACTGGTGACGTATTTTTTTTCGTTTTTTTTTTGTATTTAAATATTTGAACTCTTTTAGATAACACCGATAACAATGGTTTTTTAAATGAACAACTTAACTGGAGCAAAGTGGAGTTAAATTGGTAATCAAATGATTTTTATGGGAATTTAATTAGTATCGTATTCAAACGATGGGAAATATAACATTTGATACGAGAGAAAGATTGTGAAATCTAAGGTAAGTTTACTCCAGCATAGAAACTCATTTAATTAAAGTTATTCTATGGTTGGCCAAACAAAGTATACATACATACATACATACATATATGATCATTACAACCCTTCAGTCTGTATTACGACCTATCTTCTCACACCACTGTTGTGTGTATTAATTTTATACACACATGAGGACCTACATTTTAAAGTTGCCTCCTAACGACACATTTGAGATTTTCATGGCAATTTCTTATTTGATCTCAGAGTTTCTGCTAGAAATCTGCTCTTTTTGTTCGTGATGTTTGAACAAACGGGTTATAGGGTAGGGTAGTAGTATGCGGGTAAGAGGGGGTAAAATATATAAATTTAAACAACAAAACTTTTGGTATGTATATATGTGTGTCTGTATGTTAAATAATAAATATTAGTGTTGTTTTATATATGTTACTTTCCGGAACATCATTGACCTAGGGTTTGAACCATAGCCACACATCTAATAAGTCAACACCCTATTTACTATATTACGGCAACTTCAAAACAAAGCATACGAACTTGTAAAAAAGTTTATTCTGTTCCGGCAAAATACTGCATAGTGCGCCCATTTTACGATCGTCATAATCGTACTAGCAAGAGGAATATTCTCAATATTCGAGTCCAGTGTTTTTGTATACAATCTACCAACGCGTACGTTGACGAAATGCAAGAAAGTATGTGGTGGAAAATTCGCAACAATTGATTGCGTGTGTCTTATAAGAACTTGACTTTTGTTAGACCAGAACCTGGCAAATTTTGTGTCGTAACTTAGACCAGCAACTGTAAAAAATTCTGCAGGGGCTAACTGACTTAGAAAAAAGGTGTGTTCGACAATACGGACTTCTCTTTCCATCGAAAAATCATTTTCAGCCTTGAGGCCTGGATGAATGTGTACGTGAGCAAATTTGTTATGATTCCAATTCACTTGTCATTTTTATTTATTTGTTTATTTATTAATTACAATACAATTACAAATTATATTTTAGTTACATATGAGCGAAGTAACTTGACCATATGCTCGGTGTAGTGTCACAGACCAGAGTCTCTGGTGGAAATCTAACCCACGACCCTCACGCTAATAGTCTAGCACACTACCCACTAGACTACCAGGGTACCCATGTCATTTTTATTTTTTGTTTTCATTCATAGATGTCCAGCTAATCTAAGGATTACAATGGAATTGGCTTTCCAAGAAATTAATAACAATGGCGGAGAGTAACTTAAAAGTAAAGCAACACAGAAAAACTACTTACAGAATTCCTTCATACGACCATATATCGAAAAAAAAAACGAAAATATGTTTCATCCCAAAACCTTATGTTGAGATGCTTGAAATTAGCAGTGAGCATGGAAACAGCAAGACATTTTCATCATTGTTGGTGACTCCTCTCAACACAAATACTTCTTTAAAGTCGAAGTTTCTTAGGAATAGTACTGGTTTATTTGCTACCCATAACAATCCATTCTACTTTTTTTCAACATCTATTGTGCCATAATGTCAGTGACATAGCCGTGCGTTTGACAGTGTTTTCCTACAAAAAAAAAAGAAAAACCCTAAAAGTGGACGTCACCAAACAAAATGAATTTTGCTCTGTATGGTGTAACAGTCGAAGGACTTTTTTATCATGTATAGAATTTTTAATTTGCCCTACAAATAGAAACTGGAGTAACGTACATATATACGCAACATAGTTATTACTTGTGATGAGACAGAAGCAAAATGTTCTATTTCCTTATCTTGACAATTTTGTAGGTGTAATAATGTGTTGCCAACCATTTGACAAATTGATAAAATATTTACCAAGGAACCAAACCTTAAAAAAAATATTTTAATAAGGAATTTTAGGCCACCTTAATTTCGATATACAATCTCAAACGTGTTCGAAAATCTTCCATGCAATCTCATCTCTGCAAAACTTATATTAGCGTTTGTACTTCTATAAATTTAATTTTCATTGTAACGAACAACCTACCGCAACGCAGAATTTTTGGTGAATGGGCTCTTGGAAAGTTGGCCGAAGATCCATTTCTTTATCGAAAAATTTTGTTCAGCGGCGAGGCTCATTTTTGGCTCAATGAATACGTAAATACGCAGAATTGTCGATTTTGGAGTGAAGATCAGCCAGAAGCATTGCAAAAGCTACCAATGCATCCAGAAAAAGTAACAGTTTGATGTGGTTTATGGGCTGGTGGCATCATTGGACCGTACTTCTCCAAAGATGCTGAAAATCGTAACGTAACTGTGAATTGTGAGCGCTACCGTGAGATGATATCCAACTTTTTTTTGCTCAAAATGCAAGATCTTGACTTGCTTTACATGTGGTTTCAACAAGACGGTGCCACATGTCACACAGCACGCGTAACAATGGACGTATTCAGAGGCGAGTTCGGTGAACATTTTATTTTATTTCATTTTATTTTGTTGGAAAGAGTATGCCAAAATTGGACTAAGCAGATGGACCATTTGTGGCGCAGTCGCGGTCAACATTTGCATGAAATAATCTTCAAACATTAAATTATATGGACCGTACTATCGATTCAAATAAAGATTTCATGCATTTTTCTGAATTTTATGTGTTTTTTTTGAAAATTTTTCCTATAGCTCTTAAAAAATCACCCATTATGTAATATCGTTAAAATGTAAACAAGCCGTGGTTCTCTGAATGGATATGTTTAATTGACCGAAGACATGGGATATGAGAACCGCTATAGTTTGTAATTTGTTTACACTGGCTCGATATCGATGGACAGTTCACAACACTTCTACGTAAGATACGTGGTTGTCAGAATATCCAATGTGGAATAAGCAAAGGGGTATGTTGTGCCGTAGTCTAGTAGGTACTGTGTTGGCTTGTTAGACGTAAAGCCAGTGTTCGAATTGTCATGAAAAGTTTCTCAAAAATCTTATCGTTCGGAGTCGATTTTAAACTGTACGTCCCGCCACTCATGTATAAAACTAACACACACAGCATCAATCGTGTGAGAAGCTAGGCCGTAATCCTGGCTGAAGGGTTGTAATGGCCAATTATGTATGTATGTATGTATGTATGTTGTGTCGACCTATTGAAACCACATGTCGTAGGTGTCCAGATCCTTCAATTCAGGTCAAAAGAATTTAGTAATCATCGATATCAATAGTCCCCGCTGTTGACAGTCATGCATGTCCAAAATCCACACCAAACTGTGAATTTTTCAGGATATTGGACGCTCCTGGATATGCTGTCCCATATCATTCAGAAATTAATCTCAACGCTAAGTAGGATTTTTCGTTGAAAATGAAAAATTGCTTCAGTGCCTATGCATCGAACTCACGCCATTGTCTATGGTCGTTTACATTCAGTTTCTGGGCCAGTTAAATATTGCGAAGGTACAGATGCAGGACACCAAATGCGGTTTGAAATCACCAACCTATAGTGGTCGAAATATGGACCAAAAATTCACACCAAACAGTGACTTTTTTGTGATACATAGGCTCCAGTGCAGACATTTCCAACAAAACGAAATATGAAAAAAAATTTTTTTTTTGTTTTCTCAGCAGTTTTCTGGCAAAAACTGTGAGGGTAAATAAAAAAAATTAAAAAGTTTCTCAAAAATTCGGTCGTTCAGAGTATACTTTAAACTGTAGGCCCCCATCTCGAACAAAACGAAGAATAAAAAAATATTTCTTCAACGACTGCTTCTCAGCAGATTTCTGCTAAAATTTATACGAGTAAATAAGAAAAATTGCCATGAAAAAGTTTCTCAAAAATCTGTCGTTCTGAGTCATCTTTAAACCGTAGGTTCCGCCGCTCATATGTATATACAATTTACTAAGCAAGGTTGTAATCCTAACTGAAGGATTGTAAAATGGCCAATTATGTATGTGCTGGACGCTTTTGATCCCCGTGTGGATTGGTATCGTTTCAAATTCGAAAATTTTTTTTGTTTACGGATACCTTCATCCGGGCCTCATAGTATGTAGATTATTTCAACAATAAGGTCGTTATCAGCTGTTAACGTTTGTCTCTTTTATAGTATCCGAAATAAAGTTCTCATATTTCGTTAAAAAAAATTGTTTTACTTGATACTTAACAAATAAATGCTACAGATGCCTTCCTCCTCCGAAGTAAACGAATGTTCATTCCCATGGAACATAAATCTTCTAATAAAACGAGTCTAACAATATAATGATAATGATGATGATGATAATAGTCATACCCACGAATACTTGCATGAGAACACAAAAGAATGTGTGGCTATTTCTTTAGCCTTCAACCAGTAAGATACAATTTTTTTTATTTCTGGTCACAACACAAACAATCGTCATCATTTAACATTTTCCGGCATGGCGTACTAGAACGGATTACAATCGTTTGAGGATTGTTAATCCAACATTTGCATTTCGCTAATGCCTCTCATACTTCTCTCATACATGGTCATACATGGCATGTTGTATGACTACAGTTGATATCGTCTCAATTGTTATTTCTTTTTGCCTGTGGCATGTAAAATAAATGACAAACAACTTGTTTGCCAGTGTCATTAGCCAAGGTAAGCTAAATGCTTGTAATGTTGGCGAATTAATGGTAACATTTAACGACACGACTGTATTATGAATTAATAAAACGAATGAATAATGAGTCACAGATACTGTAAGCTTTCGGAAGGAACGAAAATTATACGTTGTATGGTTGTTTTGCAAAATGATGATAATTTTTTTTCATGTATTAATTATGATAGCTCTTATGGTAGATTAGTTGTACTGGTAGTTAAAAGAGTTAAAATTTAATTTAAGTTGATGAAGTTATGGGCAAAACTATATAAGATGAGGAGCATTGGAAAGTAGTATCGCAGTATCGTAGAAAAATGTTTCTATGGCACGTAGATCTATTGCGACAGCTCTTATAAATTTAGTGGAGATCATACTTGAGTGGCGGGAAATAAAGTCGAATCCGAACGACAGATTTTTTTCGAGATACTTTGCAGTTCAATTTTCCATTTGACTCTCAGAGTTTTTGCCAGTGGACTGGTGGGAGGAAGCAGCCGAAGAATTATTTTCTTATATTTCGTTTGGGGTTTGAATCTTGGTCCAATTTTTTATTTTCCTCTTAGAGTTTTTGCTAGAAATTTGCTGAGAGAAATTTGCAAAGAAATATTTTTTTTTATTTTTTTTTTTTTTGTTGGAGATATTTCACCTGTGGTTCGACGTGGCCTCACGTCTAATAAGCCAACACACAACCCACTTGACTACAGGGTCTTATTAGACTATTACTAGACTAAGGCACCATACGAAATCATAAATAGGGTGTTAAATACCACGCCCTGAATGGTAGAGATCTTATGCCGGCAATGTTAGAAAACATACGCAAGTAGCGTGATAACAACTGTCAACAGAATCACAGGATTCTCTT
Organism: Sarcophaga subvicina; assembly: GCA_936449025.2. Classification (NCBI taxonomy): domain Eukaryota; kingdom Metazoa; phylum Arthropoda; class Insecta; order Diptera; family Sarcophagidae; genus Sarcophaga; species Sarcophaga subvicina. The sequence goes on from OW388084.2 coordinate 80,367,072, forward strand.
AGGGTGGTGGCATATGAAAACAGCTCAAATGAAATCGTACAAGATAAAGAAAGAGTCTGGCTAGTATAACAGCGGCAATGAAAACCTGTGCTACAGCGCCCCAGGAAGCTCTGTTTGATTTAATTCTGCTGCACATGGTAGTGAAGACCAAGGCTTTGGAGCTTTTTGGTCGAATAATGAGAGACAAATTTAACATGATATTCATTAGGGGATTTCGTGACTTTATGAAGCGAATGTTTGTCAGGTCCCTCCTTAACTGTCCCCTGAACAGAACTAGTAGACAACGAGAATTAGTAATACAAATGAATGGAGTACTGCAATTCCTTAAATTTTTTTAAAAGGGACACATTTTGTGGTATGCATGCAGACATGGGTTAGAAGCGGTAGTTTTTGATCCCTGAATAAAATATTCTGAAGCCATGGGAAAACTTGCTGGTATATTCCAAGCGGATATCGAAAGATGTGTTCAATTAAACTGGGACAGAATAAACAAATAACGGAACATAACAATATTATTCGGCAGTCAGGATCGCCTTCAAGCACTTCGTTCCCTTTGAGGTTAAAACGAAAATAGTGTAGCATTATTTGGGGAAAATGAATCGACTGAGATCATAAGCTCTTAAAACCTAGTGGAACCACAAATGACCAATTTGAAGCATACATTGAACGAGAAACGAGCAGAATGGATCACAAGACAAGGTAATTTTGCAATACGACAGCGTAACTTCACACAAAGCAAAACCGGTCCAATAGATAATCAAAGCCTTAGGCTGGGAGCTACTAGGCTTGACTACTTCCGACTTTTACTTGTTTTCATCGATGTAAAGCAAATTAGCTGAGCAGTACTACGATTCCTAAGAAGAAGTCGAGAATGGTGTGACTAATTGCTTTGCTTTAAAAGACGAGCAGTTTTATTGCCCTGAAATTCACAAATTGCATGAAAGATTGAACAAATATGTGCCAGCAAATGGTCAATTCATGATTTCAACCTAGATTCTCACACAACTTATGTTGAGTGTGCTAATTTTATACATGAGTGGCGGGGCCTACAGTTTTCAAACGACAGATGTTTAAGAAAGTTTTCAATTTGCAATTTTATTTACTCTCAGAGTTATTGCCAGAAATCTGCTGAGAGGAAGTCGCCGTAGAAGTATTTTTTTTTCATATTTTTGTTTCCATTGAGATGTATGACCTGGGGTTTGAACCACCTCCTCGCGCCTAATAAGCCAACACACTACCTACTAGACTACGACGACTTCGTTGTATACAGTTGGGTTAAAGGCAGATCTGAGGACAGGTCCGAAACTAATGGGAAACTCGTTGGTATATTCCAAGCGTATATGGAAAGATACATCTAACATATATATATCTAACAATGAGGATGGCATTCGAGCACTGAGTTGTTATGATGTTAAATTGAAGATAATGTTGAGTTATTTGGGATAGCTTAATCGAGTAAAAAAATTCGTAATTTGAAAATGCATGGCAATAAAAAGGCACGCGAGGAGGAGAGCTTTCTTGCCACTATGTTAGAATATTTCTGCGGAGAGAGGGCAAACATTTTAAGAGAGGAGGTATCCCTGTTGACACCGAAATATCAGAGCAATAGGCTTGCAGCAGATATTATAAGGACACTTTAAAAAGTTTGAGTAGCTTTATATAGATCGTATGAACGTAGTACTATGGCACATTCCTTCGACTATAATAATACCCTTATCGAATTATATGCTGATCATATTCTATCAGAAGTGAAATGCAGAAGATGGTTTCGACGGTTCAGAGATATCGATTTTGATGTGAGAAATTAAGAACGTGGAAGACTACAAAAAAGGTTATACATACATACATACATAAGTGGTCATTACAACCCTTTAGTCAAGGTGGCCAGTTCAAAGCCTTTAAAAATACATGTCGTTAGTCTCTAGATTATCCAATTCAAGCCAAAAGAAATTAGTAGTCAGCGACCTATAGTTATTATCGTTAACAGTGAAGACCTGGCCAAAGTAGTTCTCAAGGAAATATGGACACATGACGTTGCCAACACAAAACTCACATCAAAGAGTGACTTTTTCGGAATATATTGGACAATTATTCGTTCGCACTAGCGATTTAATAAAACCCCACAAGACAAAATCTGCTTGAGCCAAATTGCCCGATCTTGATGCGATGATTCACATCCTTTCCACCTGCCTCGAGCGTACAATATTTAATGTGATATGCATTATGTACCAACTAGTGATGTTCCGTTGAAATCTCATGCTATGAGAGTCCAGATCATGCAATCCAGACCTTTAGTGCTCCCTGTTGACTGTACTAAAACGTTCCCAAAATCCATACCAAACAGAGACTTTATCGGTATGCACTGAACGCACTTTGGATTTCATGTTGATCGATTTTTTTTTGCCATTGGAAGCATATGGTTTCAACGACGCATTTTTGCCTTGTTTCCATTTCTTTAATCTAATTTTGTTATTTCAGCTAAGCTGGTGATAGCTCTGTAGTGGCAAAGGCCAGCATAATGGGGCTGCCATCTATCGTTGCCTAAAAATAACGTCCTCCGAGTATTTGGTGTAGTGGTGGGGAATCTAGCTATGAATTGATGTCGTCATCAATTCGACAATTTTATTTGTGCACGTTCCTACATACATACTTACTTAATTGGCCGTTACAATCCTTCACTCAGGATGAAAACCTAGCTTCTCACACTACTTATGTTGTGTGTGTTCATTTTATACATGAGTGGCCGGACCTATAGTATAAAGTCAACTCCGAAATGTAGATATTTGAGAAGAAATTTATTAAGTATTAAGAGACAACAACAATATGCATTTAAAACATAAAAATTTGTCTGAAATAATTGGTATTGTGACCCTCCAAAACACAAAACATTTGAACATCAATTCGTTTAGAATACATCAAGAAATATACAAGGGGGAGTCTTTAACTTTTCATTTTCACCTCTAATGATTTACACTGTTCAAGTAGTTTTGTAATGAGAAGCTTAGCTGGCTGTCTGTGACAATCTGTGTGTAGTATTCTACTGTGTTCTTGTAGTCAATTTTTGTTTAATTTATTTCCATTGTTTGATAATTTATGTTGAATATTAAATTTATTTAATGCAGCGCATAATGCATGTGTCGCGTATACCATAGATAGTAAGTTAAACTTCTGTTTTACAAATTATACTCGTATGTAATAACGTAGTGTAATAACGCTGATGGATTAATAAGGTGGCACGAAATTCTTGAATAGAATTTTTAGAATAGGTTTGCTAGGATAAATGGCTAGGTTAACTCTAAACTAAACAAGTCAACAAGTTTAGGGCTAAGCACTGAAACAATGAGTGTTAGCTAGCATACTGCAAACATGGAAATTGTTACGACCCTATTATTTTTTTATATTTCACTGTTCAAAGCCTTAGAGAGCTTTAATTGTATGCCTTTGTCAAAATTTATGACATTGTCATGTCAATTGTTAATGTGGCGCCAATGTGTCATCATTACTTGTACGTTCATATATAAATAAGTTTAAAAACTTATTCATTGATTTGTAGCCCTTTAAACGTTTAAATAATACGTTTAAATCTATCATTTGGAATTCTCTTTTAAATTTATCGATAAATTTTCTAAAATTCTTTACGTTAAGCAACTTCTAAGAATTTGGAAATCAATTTCATTCACTTGGTTAATCACATGCGTATGTCAACTGCAACTTCCTTTGAAACTCTGTTAAGACAGCGTATTTGTATACCCCAACAGCTGCTAAATACACTGAAGTACACAAAGTTAGATTTTAGCAACAAACCAATTGAAAACCTTTTAACGAAATTTGGCAAAAAGTATAGAGAAAGTGTTGACATTTGATGGTGTGTATATACACTGACTTGAAACTAAATTCGTTTAGAATCTGGCGCCACCTACAGAATGCAGGCCACGCAAAACAACTGCTTTTGCAGTTAAAAATTTATGGAGGGCATATGCATTTATTGCTATGCAAATATGTTGCACAAAAACTTCCGATGCAATAGGTATTCTGCAGGTATCGTCAAACAAAATACATCCATATCTACAAAATAAGTGATATAATTCTTCAGTGACATGATGAAGAAATGAAAACTAGTGTCTACAAATTTAAAAAGCAATACAATTGATACGAACCTGTTGCTTACTTCCCTGATTGATCATTACAAACTTTCAGTCACTATTACAACTGCACTTTTCACACAACCACTATTGTGTGCGTTAATTCGTAAGAGGCGGGACCTACAGTTTTAAGTCGACTCCGAATGACAGATTTTGGTGATGCTTTTCATAGTTTTGGCTCTCAGAAAGTTGCTGTGTGGAAGTCACCGAAGAAGTATTTTTCCTTCATATTTCAATTTGTTGGAGATGTATGACCTTGTGTTTGAACCATAGCCTCACGTCTATTAAGCCAACACTGTTTCTTACTTACGTGATTGGGTATTACAAACCTCTAGTCAGGATTACAGCATAGTTTTTCACACCGTCCCTGTTGTGTGTGTTAATTTTATTCGTAAGTGACGGGGCCTACAGTTTAATGTCGACTCCTAACGACAGATTTTGTGCGAAACTTTTCATAGTAATTTATTTTACTCTTAGAGCTTTTGCCAGAATTTTGCTGCGTTGAAGTCGCCGGAGAAATATTCTTTCATAACCCGTTATTGTTCGAGATGTCTGAACTGGGGTGACCTTACGTTTAATAAGCCAACACACTACCTACAGCCACTATATGCGCTGATGACTGGTGTCTAAAAGTTAAAAAACACAAGTTCAACGAACCTGTTAATTACTTACCTGATTGGTCATTACAAACCTTTAGTCAGTAGTACAATGTAGTTTCTCACATCACCCATGTGGTAAGCATTCATTTCATACATGAGTGGAGGGGACTACAGTTTAAAATCAACTCCGAACGATAGATTTTTTTGAGAAACTTATTCATGGCAAATTTATTTTACTCGCAGAGTTTTTGCTCAAAATCTGTTGAGAGGAAGTCGCTGAAGAAATATTCTTTATTATTTCGTTTTGTTGGAGATGTCTGAGTTGGGATTTGAACCACATACTACTCACTAGACTACGACGATTCCGCTGAGCAGAGAGGAAACCGCACACCACTCATGCTGTGTGTGTTAATTTTATACACGAGTGGCGGGACCTACAGTTTTTATTTACTCTCAGAGTTGTTACCAGAATTCTACTGAGAGGAAGTAGCCAAAGAAATATTCCTTCATATTTCGATTTGATGTCCTATCTACTAGACTACGGCGACTTCAATAATAATATCTATCGGCCCAAAACTTTCGTAGAAATCAGTTACAATCGAATATACATATGAGGACAAAAATGTAGTAATCTAGGCAATAAAACTTCGACAGCGGCGAAGTGTCACCAAAGGCGCGTGGTTGCATTTCACCACCGGTATAAAAAATGTTGTGAGACTGCAGAAGTTAATGACAAGACTGACGAAGATTTCATGCTCATAGCCGATGCAGGTGATGGGGAAGGACCTCCTTCTAAACAACAAGTTGTCGTACTTTTCTGAAGTCTAGTAACTGTGGGCATAACACTGGCACCATTACTGCTTGGCGCTGAGTCCGGTGTTGAGCTGCAGTTGCTGCCTTTTTAACGGGATTCTATTTGTTTTAGTGGTAGTAAATTTTCCATACAATATACACATGCATTGCATTCCAATGTCCTGTTTTCGTAAATTTAATGGATTTAGAAGAGGAATCTATGATATTAGCTGGCATAGATAGTTGAAGTGGTCGTTGTTGCACCAAATTTATGATTTTCGTTTTACCATCGAAGGAAATAAAGAAAGACGATCTTTTTTCATTATTTTGTGCAGTCGCTTGAAAATAAAATTTTTTTCGCATTGAAAAGTTTATTGATCGAAACTCTAATTATTTCTAAGTGGGTGCCACTGTGTTATCATTTTTGTTTTTTTTTTCTATTAACACAGATTTATGAAAAATCTTTGTCTTTTTAAATCATTATGATGGTGAGCAAGTGTTTAAAGTGTTCACAACCAATGTTTATTATTTTTTTCTTCTACTCGAAATTCTTAAGCTTATCACACTGTCTCCCAATTAAGACCATAAGTGCTTAAGAGCTTGCTTATTAGGCTCTTCACTAGAATGATTAGAAAACTCATTTTCACAATTTTAATTGTGCGTCATTTCCTGTAACGAAAAACAAAAATTGTTTGCTTGCCTCCTAAGCGGATTGCATGTGACTTTTCTTTCTATCTTGAGCATAATGAAGTACCCGTTAAGCAATAAATATTTATTGGCCGTTAAAAGCAAACAACGTTAATCCCTATAAAGCGATCGTTAAAATCATTTCTTTTCTTCCTCTTCGAGCTTTTAAATGTCAAAACGTTACTTTAAAGAGTTTTTCTATGCGCAACTAGAGTGCAATACTAAATTTTAGAAAAACAAATGAAATTTCATTACTTTTAGATGTTTGAATCGCAAATTCATTACTATGCTACAAATGTGAACCGGCAACTAAAAAGTGTGAATTGATGTTAAAAAGAATCAAGGAAGTCGTAGTAGCTATTGTATTGAGCAGGTGGTTCATCTCAAACAAAATAAAATTTCTTATCGCAACATCCTCTCAGCAGATTTCTGGCAAAAACTCTGAGAGTAAATAAAAATTGCCATGAAAAGTTTCTCAAAAATCTGTCGTTCCGAGTCGACTTTAAACTGTACGTCCCGCCACTCATGTAGTCGCCGAAGGAATACTTTTTGTATTTTTTTTTTATGTCTGGCCTGGTGCTCGAACCCTGACTTCACGTCTAATAAGCCAACACACTACCTACTAGACTACGGCGAGTACTAAAATAAACATAAAAACCTTAATTTTTTATACAAACTGTTGGTTAAAATTCATGAAATTGCTTAAATATATTGCAGCACTAATACTTTTGCTGTTCACTGTAGATGATGTAAGAGACTAGGTTGTAATCCTTACTAAGGGTTTGTAAAGACCAATCAGGTAAGTTACAAGTTCGTAGAAGTTGTGTTCTTTAATTTTTAGACACCAATCATCAGGGCAGATAGTGACCGTAGTCTAGTAGGGTGTGTGTTGTATTAGATGTGAGATCAAGGTTCAAACCGTGGGTTCGACGAAATATGAAAATTTTTTTACTACGGCGATTTCCTCTCAGCTGTCTTCTGGCAAAAAACTCTGAGAGTCAAATAAAATAGAAATGAAAAGTTTTCTCAAAAATCTGTCGTTCGGAAACGACTTTAAATTGTACGTCCAGCCACTCATGGATAAAAGTAACACACACAACATAAGTGGTATCAGAAGCTAGGTCATAATCCTAACTAAAGTGTTTATAGTAACCAATTATGTATGTTTGTATATGTATATATTATTATAGTCATGAAAAGGAGCCTTATTTATAATGTGTCCTCCGAGTCTATGGCCTTGACAAACTTCAGAATGCTGCTTGAGGTTAATAATGCCTAGCACGTGGTATGCAAACAAGTGTTCTTTCCGGTATGCTTCAATACCTGACAGTTTTCAAGAATATGTCCCCTGATTCATTCCCATTGTCATATATTGTGGAGGAGGCACCCCTCCCCCATTCTAAATAAGTGTACTTTGAGTCTACAGTGCCCTGTTAAAAGACCAGTTCGATACATATCTTCTTTTTCGCTGAACATAACTTTACAAACTTTTGAACCAACTCTACAGAATGGTTCTGGCTTTATTAGAAGCTTGAATTCAAAAGAATCATTTTCAATTTGAGTTGAACATACTGCAAATGAAAATCATTTAAAATTCGCATGAAATTTAAGCTTAAATAACTCTTAACACCTACAAAAACAAATAAAAAACGATAACAACAACAACAATAACAACATCTTACATTAAGAAGACGAAAAGGAGTTTAAAGTGAAACACTACGTATTTAATATTCGCCTTATAATGTACAGGCTAAGTTAAGCATGAACACACTGGTGGGAATTCTCTCAGACGCATGTAAGTTTTTCAGAAATGGTAGTATATACACACACAGTTTTCTTCTAATGGCAATTGAGCAGAAGACTAAAATTAAAGAAATGTTAACGTAATTAAAAGGATACCAGGGTTAAGCAAAGATTAGGCAGCAGTTTATTCTTGAAGATGTGTTTCTAGTAAAGTGCGGTTGTTACGGTAGTGACTGCCGAAATGACAGCCACCAATACTACCACTATTACATGTTATTGATTCAGTCCGTTTTGCCTAATTTATGTGGACAGAAATTGCATTCAACAACGCATACATATAAAAAAATTAAGAAACTGGGCGCTCCGTCTGGCCAACATAAAACGCGTATTATTCGCCATAATTGTCTTCCCGAAAGATTATTTGCATAAATTCGAGTTCACCGGTTGAGTAAGCAATCGTCCAACACCCATGGAAAGGAAAAATCTGTTTAAAACATCACCGCAATCTGTGAGAGTGTACATTAGATTTCAAGAGTTTTAGAGCTTTAGAGTTTCTTACAAAAACTCGGCCTTCTGCAAATCTTAATTTCGTTGATTTTGTGTCGTGACTTTAAGACTTACTTACTTACTTAATTGGCCATTAACAACACGATTAACGAATCTCGGCCTGCCTTAACACATTCTTCCAGGCCTCTCTGCTTCTTGCGCGCCATCACCAGTTGATCACACCAATCGATGACAGTGCTTCCTCGATTTGATCCTTCCAACACAAACAAATTCATCCTCTTCACCGACTTCCGCAAATCCCTGCATTTAATACCTGTCTCCGGAGCATTCTCCGGCCTTTGAACGATATGGCTGAGCCAGCGCAGCAGCTGGATGTTAATATGCTGCACAACAGCTAATTGTTGGATCGGATTCGGAAATAATCTGCAACTCGCACGGGTTCGAAGATCTTACGTAATATTCTTCTCTCGAATATTCTCATGGCTGCTGTATCAGTGCTTAATATTTCCCATGTCTATGCGCCGTAGTCATATAAATAAATAAAAAATTGCCATAAGAAGTTTCTAAAGAAAAAATCTGCTGTTCGGTGTCGACTTTAAACTGTAGGTGCCGCCATTCATATATAAAATTAAAACACACAAAATAAGTGGTGTGAGAAGCTAAGTTGTAATTCTGAGTGAAAGGTTGTACTGATCAATTGTGCGCATAAATGATAGCCGACTACTATAATCAGGACAAATATTGACATAGCTTTCTAAAGCTATTTTACATGTGTTTGTTCTGTAAACTCTGCTCCTAAATAACTTACATGTAAGTGTAATTTATAAAGAAACACAAAAAGGTAAACACTCCAGGAGAAATTAAACATGTCTCGGTGTTTGTGTATTTATAAGAAATAAATACTAACAGTGAAACACAATAATGCCATCGTCATCATCATCATCATTATAATTTTACTCGTACGGTTCGCATTATTTCATTCAATTTTATCCACACACTTGATATTTTGCATCTTAAAATTCCTATTTTTTGTATTTTCTTGAGTACCTTCAGGGCAAATAACCTTTCTTTACATATACGTATGTTTGTGTGTTTGATTGTAAGTCTGAAATTCAGACTCTTAATGTAGTCACGTATGTATGTGTTCTAATAAATACACAAAAAGATGGCAATAAAATCAAGAGGGCCTCTAAAAAATCAAGTTAAGCAAATTTGTATGAAAGTTAAGAGAGAAGTCATAAAGCAAATTAAACAAAACATCAACAAAAACAGCCAACAACATCAACAATAAGAAGAGAATAAATATTTTAGTCAAATAGTTAGGGTAACCAAAAAAAAAACAAGATGTTTTCATTTTACGGCGGCTTAGTATTTTACTTCAATTTTGTGTTCAAACATTTTAATTCTAAATTTTACTTAAGTTGAGACTCATCTAAGCCCGGATCTCGGATATCATGAGCCAAACTTCATTGAAATGATTTTTTTTTTCTCAAATTATTTACATGTTCTCTAAAGAGAACATTTACTATAAAATACTATAAATACATACAACCTTTTAAGACTTATTTTGGTTCCGAAAACGTGGTTCAAACCTTCAGACTTAAACAAAACGAAATATTTAGAAAATATTTCTTCGACGACTTCCACACAGCAATCTTCTGGCAAAAAATCTGAGAGCCAAATAAAGTTGTCATGAAAAGTTTAACAAAAATCTATAGGTCCCGCCGCCACTCTTGTGTAAAATTAACGCACATCATGGGTAGTGTATGAAACTAGATTGTAATCCAGACTATAGAGTTGTAATGACCAATTGAGTTACTTACTTATGATGCGCTGTGTAATACCTATAAGGCATCTAAACATATTCATATGGAAGGAATGGATAGAAAATTAAGGAAGATTGTAACGACTATAGTGGAGTCCTTTGGTGTAATAACTGGTTCGATTGTTCCCCGGTCGATCAAATGATGCGCAGCTTAAGGCCTATTCTCAGTTTGGTACTTCGCCTCTACAGTTGTTCCCTTGTCTAAGGATAGATATGTGAGGCCAATAGCCTCACTGCGAGGTTAATAAATGATGAAATGGTGGTTTCTCAACACTCCACCTCTTAAGTAAATAGTAAGGTTGTTGTTGTTGTTTAGGTGAAGAAGAAGCTAACTGTGTCTATCTCTATTAAATGAGGCGCGCAATCCGCATAGCCCTCAGCAAACGCTTCCCGTAAAGAGAAACTGATAAAAGAGTCCTAGATCCGACGAATTGCCTCCCTTTGGATCCTTATGTCCGAAAGACCTCATCGTTTACGTTAAGAATCTTTCATGATCAAATTTGTATACAAAAATTTCATCTGAAAGACCGGAGCTTGTTAAAACAAGCCTTACTGAAGTCATGATAAAAAAGTTGTATACTCAGATAGTCACACCCAGAGTCAAAGTTGTGACTAGGGAATGAAAATCTTGATTAACTTTTGCGCTTCTAGTTCTGATTTCTCAATCCCTTTTTTTCTTACGGCCACTAGTCTCTCGATAGAATAGGTAAACAGCGTTCCGAAACTTATTGGGATTCAAAACAATGGGTTCAACACCAGGTCGTAGGAGAAGGTCAATACACTGACTGATACAGGAAAGGTGAATGGCGATAGAAGGAATTATTTTATGTGATGAATTTGATGATCCGATATCCGAACTCGGAAGATACTAAATTCCTAGAAGAGTGAAAGAATTGTACAGATTAATCTGTGTCATTGTTAAGATACCCCTTTATGGCGGTAGATGTTAGGGCTGATCTTATTCAAAAATCTTAAATCCCCTGGAATAATATTACGCGCGATTGCAATTGTAAGTTATGGCAGGCATATCAAGCAAAAACTGACCTCGATTGATGCTGTTAACAACCTATGTGCCATATGGGTATGCGTATCCTTCGGAGACTTTGAAGCAGGATAATATTTCGCCTTTGCATGAGCTGTCATGCTAATATCCACTTCAACTGATAGAAAAGCGGGAACATTAACGTTGTACTTAAAATCTATATAAACTTATTAAACAACCAACCGGTGTAATAGACATCAAATTGTTTTTGCATACCTTTAAAATTGAATACAGCTAACTTAACACGAGTTTTTCTTTTAAAGCCAGAGTTGCCTTCTTCTTGATTTATATTTTTCAACCTGGAAATTAAAATTTCTTCTAACGAAAATGCTGAAATACTCCGCACTACATAAAACATTCGCCCAATTTTCGTTGCTTGTAATGCCATTTCCTGTCAGTAAACTGCCCTTATTGCTGGCTATTCCTGTTTTTGTGATAAGTAAAGTATGCTGATAAATTTTTGTTGTTATTGCATAATAAATTATTTCTCTTTTTAAGTTGTTTTTTTTATTAAATTTTTTTTTCTTTGGTGTAATAACTGGTTCGATTGTTCCCCGGTCGATCAAATGATGCGCAGCTTAAGGCCTATTCTCAGTTTGGTACTTCGCCTCTACAGTTGTTCCCTTGTCTAAGGATAGATATGTGAGGCCAATAGCCTCACTGCGAGGTTAATAAATGATGAAATGGTGGTTTCTCAACACTCCACCTCTTAAGTAAATAGTAAGGTTGTTGTTGTTGTTTAGGTGAAGAAGAAGCTAACTGTGTCTATCTCTATTAAATGAGGCGCGCAATCCGCATAGCCCTCAGCAAACGCTTCCCGTAAAGAGAAACTGATAAAAGAGTCCTAGATCCGACGAATTGCCTCCCTTTGGATCCTTATGTCCGAAAGACCTCATCGTTTACGTTAAGAATCTTTCATGATCAAATTTGTATACAAAAATTTCATCTGAAAGACCGGAGCTTGTTAAAACAAGCCTTACTGAAGTCATGATAAAAAAGTTGTATACTCAGATAGTCACACCCAGAGTCAAAGTTGTGACTAGGGAATGAAAATCTTGATTAACTTTTGCGCTTCTAGTTCTGATTTCTCAATCCCTTTTTTTCTTACGGCCACTAGTCTCTCGATAGAATAGGTAAACAGCGTTCCGAAACTTATTGGGATTCAAAACAATGGGTTCAACAGCAGGTCGTAGGAGAAGGTCAATACACTGACTGATACAGGAAAGGTGAATGGCGATAGAAGGAATTATTTTATGTGATGAATTTGATGATCCGATATCCGAACTCGGAAGATACTAAATTCCTAGAAGAGTGAAAGAATTGTACAGATTAATCTGTGTCATTGTTAAGATACCCCTTTATGGCGGTAGATGTTAGGGCTGATCTTATTCAAAAATCTTAAATCCCCTGGAATAATATTACGCGCGATTGCAATTGTAAGTTATGGCAGGCATATCAAGCAAAAACTGACCTCGATTGATGCTGTTAACAACCTATGTGCCATATGGGTATGCGTATCCTTCGGAGACTTTGAAGCAGGATAATATTTCGCCTTTGCATGAGCTGTCATGCTAATATCCACTTCAACTGATAGAAAAGCGGGAACATTAACGTTGTACTTAAAATCTATATAAACTTATTAAACAACCAACCGGTGTAATAGACATCAAATTGTTTTTGCATACCTTTAAAATTGAATACAGCTAACTTAACACGAGTTTTTCTTTTAAAGCCAGAGTTGCCTTCTTCTTGATTTATATTTTTCAACCTGGAAATTAAAATTTCTTCTAACGAAAATGCTGAAATACTCCGCACTACATAAAACATTCGCCCAATTTTCGTTGCTTGTAATGCCATTTCCTGTCAGTAAACTGCCCTTATTGCTGGCTATTCCTGTTTTTGTGATAAGTAAAGTATGCTGATAAATTTTTGTTGTTATTGCATAATAAATTATTTCTCTTTTTAAGTTGTTTTTTTTATTAAATTTTTTTTGGGACGAAATATGTAGGAAACAACAATAATATTTTGATTTCATTTAGTATTTGGCCTCGTAATGTCATGGCGGCGTGCATATATTTTCAAAAATTACTTGTTTGGACACTATATTCTATTGTTAAATAAAATTAAAGCACAAAAACAACAAACAGTACCAAAAGCAGCACTTGTAATATGATACCTTTGCCTAAAAGGAATTAAGGCTCATATATTTCGAAGAAATTTTTTGCTTCCAGTTCTTAAAAATTATTTTAAGAATCCAATTCCTCTACAGAGATAATCAAGAAAACTTTGCTTTGGATGTTCCAACAGGTGCTTCCTAACAACTAATAACAGCCACTTTGTTGAAGCTCTGTCTTATTCAGTTAGGATTACAACCTTAAGTTCTCACACTATTTATGTTGTGTGCGTTAATTTCATACATGAGTGACATGATCTACAGTTTAAAGTGGACTACGAACGACAGATTTTTGAGCAACTTTTCATGGTTATTTTTTGTTACACTCAGAATTTTTTCCAGAAATCTTTTGAATGGAAATTGCAGAAGAAATATTTATTTATTTATTTATTTATTTATTTATTACAATACAATTACAAATTATATCCTAATTATACGAGCGAACTTGACTATGTGGTCGGTGTAGTGTCACAGACCAGAGTCTCTGGTGGGAATCGAACCCACGACCCTCACGCTAATAGTCTAGCACACTACCCACTAGGCACCCAGCAGAAGATATATTTTTTTTAATTTGTTTTATTGAAAATGTCTAACCAGGGTCCTCACGCGTAACAAGCCAACACACCACCTACTAGATTACCGCGACTGTCATATTAGTTGCCATTTATTCAGTCTGTTTTTTAAATCACCTTGGTTGGATATAACACTCAACAACACGTACAAATAATTGAATTGTTTTTATCACAATACGTGCTCTATTCGGGCAAACTCTCGCGCGCTGCGATCATTTCACGATCTCGATAACCATACAGAGAGGACTATCCCTAGTGTTGTGGATATGCTCAAGTCCACTGGCTCAGCAAACGGTCAACCAATACCCTTGTGTGACTATAAAGCATTCTGCAGAGAAAACCAACCCTAATGTTGTAAATAAACTCGTGCCCATTTCTTTAACCAGCGATCGCCCAATACTTGTATGTCGATGAAGCACAAGATCTGCTGAAGGCATTGCCTTTAACCGTTACTGTGCAGAAAAATACGAGGCAGTCGATATTGCCTCGCTTACATAAATTCGTGCTATTGTAATTAGTATTGAAAAATCAATGAGGTCATTTCGTTTATACATATGTTCGGGGTATACATATGTACAAACAAAAATAAAGAAATTAAGATCCAAAGGTGTCTACTGCATTCCAAAAAAGGTGTGAAGAAGTCATCGGCGTTGACTAATATCATCATTGTCTACAGCGAGCACTATAGTTACAAGGATCATACGAACCCCTTCTGTCAATTTTTCCAAATTTTGCAAGATTTTGTCCTTCGTAGCGCAAGTACTCTTGAAAGAAAGTTCTGTGTGGGAGTCTGGATATTGACGAATGGATAATAGTAGCCTACGTACCTTTGAAAGAAACTTCAATCTTGGAGTCTGTGAGTCTTTCCTGGATACTGGCGAATGTATACTGACGATAAGATAATCACAAATAGTGGTCTATTTAGGAGGAATCATTCAGTTGTCCAAGTAATTTCTACTTTTTTTCACGACAATATTTTAAATGATTCTTTGGTTGATTTATTCAACATACGGATTGGATTTTGACGAACAATATTGTTACGTTTTTACCTTTCAGAAACGTTTAAAATATGACCTCGTAGAATGCAAATAAAATAAAAATAAATTTGTCTTTAGTTTTAATTAAAGTCTTTATTGTTCGTACAATTCTGTGTGCCACTCTTCACAACTTTTTATATATAACAACAATTGCCTTTTTTGTTATTCCTCTGTTTATAGCCTTTGTATAAACAATAACAATTACTAGGCAATTGTTCGACAGATCTTTGTAACGGAGATCTTCAAACCACGATTACTCTCTTCAAACATACCTCGTCAACACCCAAGACTGACTGAAACTTTACTGACTCCGTTGCCTGCTTTTCATTGCCTTTTATATGGCAACACAAACAGTCTGATGAATGTTCTTGAAAGCGAATATTAGTGACATCGCCTTCTCGAAATCTCTATAAATGTAAACATCATTGCTTACATTTATTATTGTAGTATTGTTTGCGTATTTTGTTTAGATTAAATCTTGTAGTGTTGTTTGAGTATTTTTTGTTTACTTGTTTACCATTTTTTATGCTGGTATTTGTTGTTATATTAAACAGTACGATAATTTATAAACAGGTTTGTTTACTTTTTTTTGTTTTTGTAGCTTTTGTTTATAATTTTAATGTTAAGCGATGTAAAACCAAAACACCAGTATCTAAATTTTTTATTTTCGTAACAATATGTGGGATCCAATGGCTTCTAAGTTAATCCACCTGAGATAGCTTTGTTGCTCTGCGTTATTATAAGTTTAGTATGAGGTGGGAGATGTATACAAAGAAATTATTTACAAGACGTGACTGCAGGCTGTACTTGCCTTTGTTTAGAGGAATCGTTAATGGTGTACGGAGAACTAATTATATTTAACTACTTAAAGGAATTAAAGTAGGATACCTGAAAGCTTTTACAACCGATTCTAAATTCCTAAGTTGTTTGGATTTTTTGTGTTTTTAAAAAATTTCTTATGTACTGCCACTTGATGTCTATTCTGATTATTTATTAATTTTTCCCCTTTATTTACTTCGTTTCTTTCTACTTACTTTCTTACAAGGGCAACAGTTTCATAAAATCTTGTTTATTTTCTTTTGGTCCTTTACGAGAAATCTTTGTATTTTTTTCCATATTTTTATCGGTCCTAATTTCTTTTATTGGCTGCGTTATTATTATGCTCGTCGTATACAAAAAATATAATTTTTGTTTTTGTTTTTATTTTTTGAACCTAAAAAAATATATAAAAACGGCTATTGGCACAATTCCCCCTATTCATAGTAAACCTTTTCGTATATGCTTGTTGGCTTTTACAAGAACCAGTATAAAATTTAAGAAAAAGACCAAAAATTTTTGATTTTTTTAAGATGAAAAGAGTTAATGTACTTGTCCTACTATTTGGCAAAGTACTTCAAAAAGTTTTTTTTTATTTCTTATTAAAAAAAAACAATACGAACATTTCGAGTGCGTATATTTATTTTTTGGACAAAACAAGTAATTGGAAATAAAAACAGGGTCACGGTCGACCACTGGCTACACCCTTTAATTTATTTGGCACAGATTATGCAAGTAAAGTAGCCCCTAAATATTTAGTACGACATCCTATCATATCATAAGCCACTGATTTCGGAAGTACCCACCTAGAGCAGACCATAGGATATCTCTCCGTTTCCATAAATAATCATAATCCACGGTGTGGAACTGATCCTGTGTAAAGGATCTCTAAATACTCCCATTTATATCGTCTTTAACAACGAAGTGGTTATCATATCGTACCATGTTCAAGACTAAATCATCTGTAACGATTCTCTTGTTTAACTATCCCGAAAATTTTGTTTCAGTCTCATGGGAAGTCACAGGGAAGTCGCCGTAGTCTAGTAGGTAGCTTATTAGACGTAAGGCCACGGTTCAAACCGCAGGTCTGACATCAAAACGAAATATGAAAAAATATTTCTTCGGCGGCTTCCTCTCAGCAGATTTGTGGCAAAAACTCTGAGAGTAAATAAAATTGCCATGAAAGTTTCTAAAAACTGTCGTTCGGGGTTGACTTTAATCCGTAGGTCCCGCCACTCATGTATAAAATAAACACACACAACATGAGTGGTGTGAGAAGCTAGGCCGTAATCCTGACCGAAGGGTTGTAATGACCAATTATGTATGTATGCATGTATGTATGTAGATATGTAGGCTAAGTGAGGTTAGGTAGACGACCATTTGGTCCCATTGTGATACAACAAAAAATAATTCTACCCGTTGGTCAACCCTTCCTTAGAGAAAGCCATTACGTGTACAAAATAAATCTTGCTATTGCAGAAATCTTTATATTAGAGAGCGCGGTAAACAATGTCAGGTCAGAAACCTCCGTCTCTTCATGACAAGAACATGGCACTGACACATAATGTGTAAGACAATCTCTTCGTCCTCCTCAGACCCATAGCTCCTGCAAATGTCATTAGTTGGAATGCCGAGTCTTTCAGCATGCCTACCAAAAGAACAATGAACCGTAAGGATCGCTATTTAAGTACAAAAGTGAGCCAGTCGTCCTCCAGAGTTTGGCCAGTTCGTCAGCAATGCAATTTCCTATGTCCCAGAATCCATCAATGAGTTACCTTTGAAAGATCGAAAATATCCCCAATCCTCGGCATTCATGGACATGAATTGAAATTACGTTCGTTAAGCGCTTAATTACAGTTTGGCTATCAGAGTAAATCAAGAGATTTTTGGGAAAAATTGCCAACATTTCCCTTTGCAAAACACTGGAGTGATCAAGCAGCTCAACCTGCCGCTCATCTTCGAGTCATCAGTGAAAACCTCAAGGTTCCCATTGGAAACCTGCGGTAGTCCATACTAATTACAGATTTTTAGTTTGAGTCAGATTGCTGTCATTTGACACATTTTTCTTCTGTAGTTCAATTCCAGTTTTTTTGGAAAATATAATCTGACGTTTTGTGATAGAATGATTCCTGCGAAATGTTTGAAGAATCGATAACCGTCAAATAATACATCTATTTATGTCTTATTATGGATTTATCGTAGATAGAGCCTTAAAAAAACGTCATAATTCTGGTTTATGCATCACTTTTTTATATACTTGTAGTACATGGAATTGTCACGATTATTGATAGATTTTGTTAAAAATTTTAATATTTTAATTCATTTTAATAAAACTATTTATTTACTATTATTACATTTTATTATCACTTTTATGCAATTTGTGCCAAAATTTTTCACATGATGTACAGTGGCATGGTTTTTTACATAAAAATCAAGCATTTCATGTCAGCTTGGTTTCATTTCTTTCTAAATGGTAATAATTTGATAATAATTTTCCAATTGCTTAGATAGGACAGTTGATTGTCACTCGTATCAGTAACACTCTCAGTTCAGGGCTGGCTGAAACCTGATGGTACAAACCATCCTTGTGATTGGTTAGAAATATTTGTTGTCAACGTCATGTAAAGTAAAAAGTTTCCCGTTGCAATAAAACATCGATTTAACAATAAAAATAACAATTTTCTCTCTTTGATTCCTCTCTGGTTTCCCCAAATACTGCTGTAAGTAGTTGCTACCCACGTAGCATGTATTTGAATCTAAAACTGCCAATTCGACTTCGGTGGACCACGAAATTTATAACGACCATCAAACTCAATTAGTTACTAATCTAAAGCGACAAAATTAAATATGAGTTGAAAACGTAATAAAACAAAACAAAAGCAAAGAAAACATAAATAAGTACCAAGCATTACTCCGTAAATCTCTTTATGAGGCCTGATTTATATAAATATCCTTAAATTAATTTCCCTAACAATCACTGTAAGTATTCTATCATTAAGTATCAATTAAAATCGCTGGAGGTAATTTCCATATTCCACAATAAAACTAAAAAGTTTTTGAATTCTGTTGCTAAAAAACTTTAATTTGAAATGAAAATATATCAAAAAGGAACATAAAAATATAAGCATCAATATTTGAATATACTTCTTTTAATTTTCTTACCTTTTAGGCGAACAAAAAATCAAATTTTTGAAAATCTTAAAAAAGGATATATGGGCTGCTCTGAAAGTTTGATAGCTAATCCCAAACCATTTACGCAGTATTATTTCTTACATAAAACTACAAGTTGTGTGATAAAAGTTTTATGAAAATGGTTAACATTTTCAAACTAAGAAAAATTTATTTTTTTTAGAAAAAAATCCTTTTCATTCGAAAATTAAAAAAAGGCTTTAAGCATGATTATTAAAGGCTGCAAGACTTTCAGCTAATTTTTCTAAAATGCGTAATAGGTGAAAATATATCATTATCATAGCGAATTATTCTGTTATCTCATACGTACGTAGTTGACCGAAATATTATCATCTGTAATAAAACATGGGACGAAACACATTTTTCTAATGTTTGTCTGTCACGTGAGATAAATATGAGAAGAGCAGTAAGAAAGACTTTACAAGATTTCAGGAAACAGCTGTTAGCAATCTGCGTGGAAATTGGTAATATTCAACCTTTTCACTTTCGTTCCACACTTAACTTTCAATTCTTTCTCAAAAACCATAAATATTGTATTATTTACGATAAAACTTCACAAAATCTTTGAGATCATAAAAAAATTATATACACGACACCAAAAATCTCCAGAAAAGTCGTATGTATTAAAAATTATACATAAGCCAGAATTATGAAGTTTTTAAATTTTTTAACCCGTGTTTGAAATTTTCTTTTTTTATTTGGTTTAAATTCGAATTAATCCGAATTAAAGTTATATCGTCACAAAAATTTAAATGTATCATTTTTAATACATAGCTAGGTCTAGGGTTAACTTAATTTCATTGGCATTCGCTGTCATTGTTTTATTCTTTAAAGTATTGATTTTAAGGTCCTGCAAAGCCTTATTAACTTTACTTTTGTAAATTGTTTTCATCCATAACTAAGCCTTTCACTATTTTACTTACAATTATTCGTATGAGTATATCAAATACAAACTCCTTATGCACACAGAAATTAAGGTACAGCCAAATCAGTAATAAAGAAATCTTTCAACCATTCGTGACCCACTTAAAGAGACTGCTTTTGTAGTGAAAACTTTCTCACATTAGGCAGTGACGTCCACATCACTTTATTTAACTCATTTAGTAGTCGATACAAGGTTAGTATTTTTATTTTTCTTATTCTCTTATTTCTACTTCTTTGCTTTGCCATACAATTAGGAAAGTAATGTTTAAGTGAACACTGGACTCTACAACACAACATCTGCAGTATTAAAAAGTAAAATTTTATAAACAATGCTACTAATTTCTTTCTTTATTTTTTTCTTAGAATTTTGACCCACAAGTAGTTAAGTTTTTTGTTCTTCTTTGTCTACCAGTTCCTTGCAGTATGAGTATCGTTTGAGAAATTCGAATCTGTAGCGAGAAAACGGTATGAACGTGTAAAAACGATAATAAATAAGGTCGCACGACACATAGTTATTTGTAGTAATGTACAGGCAGATGAGTCTGCTGAAGAAGCCAGAAATTTATTTATATACAAATGTTTGTAAAGGTATACTCAATGAAATGGAAAATACGAAGAGGCAACGATTCTCCTCAAACCAAATGGATTTGAGGCAATCAAAACTTTTGTAAGCAAAGATTTGTGAAGATTTGAGTCAAGAACAAGATTATCCAGAAATCGCCGCAGTCTAGTAGACACTGTGTTAACTCTTTAGATAAAAGCCGGTAGTTAAAATTCCAGCTCAGTTATCTCTAACAAAATGAAAAATATTTGTTTCGGTGTCTTGCTCGTCGTAAATAAATTTGTCAGGCGATTCGAAGGCGACTTTAAAATATATGCCCTGCAAATAGTGTGTAGAAATAAACTTCCAAATCACGTGTGGAGTGAAAAGCTAGGTTGTAATCCTGATTAAATGGTTGTAATGACAAATTAAGGAAATAAAAAGACTATGCAGGAATAATCTGAGGTTAGTAACCGGAGGAAGTCTCCGTAGTCTAGTAGGTAGTGAATGGCTTATTAGACGTGAGGTCACAGTTCAAACTTTAGGTCAGATTTTTGGCAAATACTCTGGGTGTCAAATAAAATTGCCATGAAAAGTTTCTCAAAAACCTGTCGATCGGAGTCGACTTTAAATTGTAGGTCCCTCCGTTCACATATAAAATTAACACAAACAACGTAAGTGGTCGTAATCCTAACTGAACGGTTGTAATGAGCTGTTACGTATGTATGTGTGTAGCAGCCGGACATTTTACAAGGCACTGTAAACACAAGGTACACTTGTCCCAAATTGGGATGGTCTCAAACATAACAGCTATATTCCCTGATATTGAGAAAAACACATTGCTTGTACCTGTCAATAATGCATACGAGAAAATAACACCTGAATGAGGTGCTGAACAGGGGTTTACCTTTGTTGACTTAGAACAGCATCCTGAAGATTGTAAATGTAATAGGCTTGTAGAAGACATTATAGCGACACCTTATATAGTTTGAGGGACATCCCTTTTCGCCAAATTGTCTAAGAAAATTTTTCTTCAACCCTCGTATGTGAAATACTTTCTTTATTCTATGTTTAATGTTTTCTTTTTTAAATTTTTTCATTTCCTTCAACCAAAAAAACCAACTGTGAGTCTATTAACCAGTTTCATTCATTCATTTCCATCTCCATCTCCATCTTTACGAGTAGAATTGTCGATTTCATTTGCATTCTTTTCAGCTCTTCTTTCCTGTGTATTTCTAAGTAATTTTGTGTGTCTGCTTATTTTCGTTTTCATTTTAATTCCTTTACTTACGTTTTAATGAGCTCAAAGGAAATATAAAAAATCCTTTTCTAAGATCGTTCATTCGTTTGTTCTTCTTTTTCTGACACAATTTTTCTTACTTCGCGTTCATTGCAGAGCCTTTGGCATTGAGAAATGTAAGGTTGGGAATTGGAATACGAGAGTTAATACCAGTTAGTGAAGGCAATTCAAGTGTGAAATACCTTTTCATGGTTACATTTAAGAATGTCTGTCTGAATGTATGTATTGTCGTAAGGAAGTAATTGCTATATACGTACATAAGTACATAAACCTTTACAAATAAGCCGACACAGCTTTCCATACAAATAAATACCCCTTATATAGCTACATTTATCTATTTAAACTTTAATTATTTTCCATTCCAACATTCTGTTTTGTTGCTGTCTGGCTATGTTTTTTCACAGGTCTTGTGGTTTCTGTTATAATTCACTGGCAATATCAACAATCAAAACGAAGGATACAAATCAGAAAAGTTTTGAGCGTCAAACAATTTTAAAATTTTACTTCACAGAGACTGTTACTTACTTAATTGGCCATAACAACTCGTTTAACGGATTTCAGCCTGCCTCAACACATCCTTTCAGGCGCCTCTACTTCGTGCGCGCCTACGCCAGTTGGTCACACCAATCGATGACAGGGCTTCCTCGATTTGGTCCTTCCAACGGGGGCAAGGTCGTTCTCTTCGCCAACTTCCGCGGATTCCCGCATCAAATACCCGTCTCACCGGAGCATCCTCCTCCATTTGAACAACATGGCTGAGCTCTCGAACACTCTCAAGGCCGCTGCATCCGTACTTAATAGGGTCCATGCCTCAGCGCCATAAAGAAGCACGGGTAGGATGAGTGACTTGTAAAGTGTTAGTTTTGTCGCACGAGAGAGGTCTCTGCTACTCAATTGCCTATTGAGACCATAGTAGCACCTGTTGGCAAGAGTGCTCCTGCGCTTAATATCCAGACTGACATCACTTCTGGTGGATGGATAGATAGATGAATTGCTTGACCGTATCAAAAGTATAGTTATCGGCCGTAATCTGAGAATCAATACGCCGCGCGTCTCTTCTTGTCGATAACATATACTTTGTTTTGCCCTCATCGTTTTCTTGTATGCGGCGTTTTTCGCTGCAGCAGCCTCGCGACACTCCTCGTCGTACCATTGATTTCGTTGGGGTGGGCGCTCGAAACCAAGGACTGTTTCCGCAGTAGTGCGCAAAGAGTGGGAAATGTTGGCCCACAGTCCACCAATGTCGCTGTGATTGGATGGGGAGCGACGGAGCATATCCCAGATTTGAGCGGAGAACACCTCAGTTGTCCTTTGTGATCGCAGTTTCTTGACGTCCAGCTTTCGAAATGTACTAGAGCGCGCAGACCTCGAGGCGGTAATGCGCAATCGGAACTTGGCTGCGACAAGGTAGTGGTCCGAATCGATGTGTGGACCTCTGAATGAACGCACATCTAGTACACTGGAGACGTGCTTCCCATCAATCACAATATAACCAATTTGGTTGGATGTTCATTGATCGGTGGACGTCCAAGTAGCCTTATGAATGTCGAGATGCTGAAACCTGGTGCTACATACTACCATGTTGCGCGCCGCGGCGAAATCGATCAGCCTCATACCATTGGAGGTAGTGTTCGCGTGGAAGCTGAACTGTCCGAGAGTGGGTCCAAAGATACCTTCCCACCCGACCTTCGCATTAAAATCTCCGAGGTCGATTTTGGCGTCATGGGCCGGGCACTTATCGTATACGTCCTCGAGTTTAGCATAGTAGGTATCCTTAACCATATCGTCCTTTTCTTCCGTCGGGGCGTGAGCACATATTAGGCTGATGTCGAATTTTGCCTTGATGCGGATTGTGGCTATTCTTTCGTTCACAGGCGTGAACCCAGAGACAAGGTGACGAAGTCTCTTATTAACCACAAATCCGCATCCAAATTCATGCTTGTCTTCATGGCAGCTGTAGTATGCATCACAAGATGCAAGCCTTTTGCATCCTTGTCCTGTCTATCGCATTTCCTGTATGGCAGTGATATCAGTCCTACATTTTATGAGGGCATTCGCCCGCTGGGCGGAAGCGCCTACCCTATAAAGGGTGCGGACGTTCCATGTGCCAATACGTAAATCATAGTTCTTTATACGTTTGCCGTGGTCGTCAACTTTTGAGGGGATCTTTTCATTGGATTTTGTTTCGGTTTTCATTGGATATTTGTTTTTATGTGGTGGGTTCCAAGCCCTACGCAAAACCCAAATTTAACGTCCAGGGGGTTGGACTTCGCTGCACGTATTAGTTAACATCAAGCGGGTGCTAGAATACCATCCAGGAATGAACTTGAATACAGCAAGACAAGGATCGTCCTGGAGGTCGCCACGTTGACCACAATCAGAAACTTTACCTTGTTTGCATGCATTGCTCTCTCACTGTTACGTTAACATAATTGAAATGTTTGGAAAAGTATAAAAAAAAATCCGATTAAAAATCAAGAAATATAAATCAAGAAAATGATAAATGTTTTGAGAAACGAACCTAGCGGACTCGATAGCCGTGATATCAAGGATTCCAAAACATGTTTCCTTACTGTAGGACGTTACTTGGAACAGGATATCTAGCCGGCTAATTGCTTTCTTCAAGTGAGCAAAAATAAAATGTTCTCCATATAAATCGGTCAAAATCGAATAAAAATGGACTTGTGGGGGAAATGGACCTAGCCCTGGTAACAGGAATTCCAAAAAAGTATTTGTTATGATCGGGTATTAGTTATCAGTGATAAGGTTAATATAGGAGCTGAAGCAAATCTTTTTTCATAAGCAAAAACTGCAAGTCATCGACCAAAAGAATGCAAGTCATCGACCACAAAATGCTAATGATTGATCAAAAAATGGAAATCATCGACTAAAAAACGGAAATCATCGACCAAAATATGCAAGTCATTGACCAAAAAAGCGCATGCCATCGCTTACAAAAAATTATTTACCAAAGAAAATGTAAGTCATCAACCAAAAATTGCAAATCATCTGCAAAAAAATTCAAGTCATCGGCCAAAAAAAATGTAAGTCATTGAACAAAAAAATGCAAACTATTACCCAAACAAATTCAAGTCATCGACCAAAAAATGGAAGTCACAAATCACACAAATCATCAAACAACAAATGCCAAAATCAGCCCAAACAAATGTTAGCCATCCACAAAAAAGTGCAAGTCATCGACAATAAAAAAAAAAAAAACAAAAAAAAAACACCTACAATTTTGCCTTCCTTATATAAAGCATCTTTTTTTGCTCATTTGTAGGAAACAATTAGCTTAGATGTCTATATATATCTGCGGTCCCAAGTAACGCCCGACCGCTAGAAAACATGTTTTGAAATCCTTGAGACTATGGCTATTCCCCCACTAGGTCCATATTTTATATTATTTAGCCCTATTTATATAGATCACTTCATTTTTTGGAAAAAGTTAGCTTCGTTGCCCATATCTCCGGTCTTAAGTAAGGCCCAACTGGTCAGGAAACACTGTTTTGAAATCCTTGATCCAATAGATATCCAAACTGAAAGCCACTAGATGTTGAAACACTCATTATATTGCTTTTCTAGAGTTTTTTGGCATGAATGTTGAAGCCAAGAGGACCTCTAAACATAATTTTAAGGCTTACGTTGCACTAAATTGCCTTCACTTTGCTGCTACCAAACTTATATCAAATCTCTAGTTAGTCACTGTAAATTATGTCAAACATCATTTCACTTTACTCTGCATATCCATCTCTGCCTTGTTGCAACTAATATTTTATAAAATATCCACTTGTGTGTTTAACTTGTTTGAATTTCATGTACCAAAACACATTTAAAACCAGGTCAAAATAAAGGGTCCGCCAAATAACTTTTTTTTTTGAAAATGCTTTGAAAAAAAAAAACTACTGAATTTTTCCTCTAATTTCTTTTTTTATTTGAAAGTACAATCCTTCCGGTTAATAATGGAAAATAATTTCATTCAAATGGCTGCCACGGCTGGCCATGCAGTAGCCTACATGATAGGTCCAATTTTTAAGCACATTATCGATTGTGTGCAGCTGTATTTCACCAATGGCTTCACGAATATTGTCCTTTAAAGTGTCAATTGTCTCTGGCTTGTCGGCGTAACACTTATCTTTGACGGCACCCCACAAATAATAGTCCAACGGTGTCAAATCGCAGCTCCGAGGTGCGACAAACGACATCAGCTCTGCGGCTGATAATGCGATCTTCAAAAACAGGGCGCAAAACATCGAGTGTAGCTTCGGCTGTGTGGCACGTAGCGCCGTCTCGTTGAAACCAAATGTTGCCAATATCCTCCTCTTCAATTTTTGTGAACAAAAATTCGTTCAACATGGCCCGATAACGATCGCCATTTACTGTAACGGCCACTCCTTGCACATTTTCGAAGAAAAAATGGCCCAATTATGCCTCTGGACCAAAATCCGCACCAAACAGCGACTCGTTTTGGTTGCGTCGGCTTTTCAATGTATGCATGTATTCTGTGCCCCAAATGCGACAATTTTGCTTGTTTACATACCTGCCAAGATCACAATGAGCTTCATCTGAAAATATGATTTTTTTTTTGCCAAAATCGGCATCTTCTGTAAGTCGATCGCAGGCCCACTTAGCGAAGCGAAAACGCATTGGTTGGTCAATTGGCTTCAACTCCTGAAGCAATTGGACTTTGTATGGCGTTGATAGCGCTTCACGCACACTTTCTGCCACAGCAGCAATATTCTCTGGTGAACACACTATTTTTGGCTTCTCACGCTTTGGCTTATCGATGAAGGTGCTACTTTTTTCACAAGATAAGGAAAATACGGAGCTGACAGTGCTTCTCTTCTTCCAAAATCTGTACGCAATTTTCGCACACATTCTGCGACATTACCATGATTTTCAAAATAATGTCGCAATATTTCCCAGCGTTAATCAAGCGTATACAAAACCATATTCGTCCAGAGGAAGGATAAAAATAATTATCTGTCTAATCAGACATGAGCTAAGTGTTACCATTCACGAAATAAGCACTAGTTGAAAAAAAAACGTTAGATGGCGGACCCGATATTAGATATTATTAGACGTAAAAGCCAGGGTTAAAAGCCCAGGCCAAACATCAAAACAAAATCCAAAAAACTATTTATTCGGCGACTTCCTCTCAGCAGATTTCTGGCAAAAACTCTGGGAGTAAATAAAATTGCCATGAAAAGTTTCTCAAAAATCTGTCCCGCCACTTATGTACAAAATTAACACACGCAACATAAGTGGTGTGAGAAACTCGGTCGTAATCCTGACTGAAGGGTTGTAATGACCAATTATGTTATGTATGTATGTAACCCTTGATTTTATCGAAAAATCATCTTGATAAGGCCCATTTCTGGATGAATGGCTACATGAACAAACTGTAGCCAAGAGTGTCCAATACACAGCAAAAATCACTGCTTAATGTGAATTTTTCACCATAGCCTCTCACCGACCGATATTTGTTTGAGAACGATGCATCCAAACGTGGATGCATACCAACTTCATTCGAAATGAATTGAATGATCTGTACACCAACGACATGTAGTAGTAACAGGACGATTCAACTTGCGACACAGTTTATGAAGCATTTGATTTTCTGTACGAGCCATTTAAAGGCACAGTCATCTCACGTGGAGGTAAGATGAACTTCCCTTTGAGATCAAGCGATTTAACCACATTAGACTTCTTCTTCTATTGTTTTCTGAAGTTTCCGGTTCCGAAAGACAGATTTTTGAGAAACATTTGATGGCAATTTTATTCACTCTCAGAGTTCTTGCCAAAGATCTGCTGAGAGGAAGTCGCCGAAGAAATATATTTTATATTTTCGTTTTGATGTCTGAGGCCTAACGCCTAATAAGCCGACACACTACATACTAGACTACGACGACTTCTAAATGCCTTACAGCTTATACCAATTGCAGTGTGCAAAGATCGTTGGAACGGCATATAAATTTTGAATAATAATCAAAGGAAACATTAATTATTTGTATGTTTAAAATTGTGTGTAGAGAGAATCATGTCATATGGCTTACAAAATTATTTACATTGTTCGTCTGCTGAATGGCAGATTAAATCTTGTGAAATGTATTAATCTCCTTGGAAAAGCTAAAAACCATGTTTAATATAATTGTGGTGCCAACAAATTTATTTCCGACAAAACAGGACGTTTATGTAAAAGAGATGGAGTTGCAAGGAAACTGACTAGCTGCCTGATTATATCATCAACGCACTGTTAAAACACTAGACACTTAAATTGTTGACTGAATCTATCCATTAGCGAAAGAGTTAAGAACGAATTTAAGCCACATGCCATAGCTCCTCAAAGCTAACATAACCCATGTCAACAGTGCAATTCAGTGTTATTTATGTGCCAGAATCATGGAATATTGAACAATTTGATGCGATACACTGTGAGAAGTCATAGGGGATATTTAGACGATGTTTTATTCCACAAATAATGGTATTAATAGGCCTTTCAAGCGAATAAAAAAAGTTGATTATATGTCACACGCATTTCGTCGTACAGAAAACGTAAGAAGTCGCTGTACAGTAATCCTTCGATTTACGTCGCCTCGATTAACGTTGTTTCGATTTACGTCGTCAAATTTTTTGTTCCCTCTAACTACAATTTGCGTCGTCATTCGATTTACGTCGCCTTTTTTTGGAACCAACTGCGACGTAAATCGAGGGCTTACTGTAGTCTTATTACACGTAAAGCCAGGGTTCGAGCCCCAGGCCAGACATCAACACAAAATACAAAAAGTATTTCTTCGGCGACTTTCTCTCAGCAGATTTCTGCCAAAAACTCTAAGAGTAAATAAAATTGCCATGAAAAGTTTCTGAAAAATTTGACGTTCGGAGTCGACTTTAAACTGTAGGTCCCACCACTCATGTATAAAATTAACACACACAACATAAGTGGTGTGATTAAATATTCTTTTTGGTTTTCGCTTGCGCGCTTGCCTCTTGATATTTTCTCCATTTTTGCACCGCTAAAATGAAAGTGTAAAAATATTTCATAAATGAAAACTTTTTGACACTTCTTTACACTGTTACAGAGAACAAGAATCATACTACTGTGAAATTGTGAAAACAATTTGTTTCATTCCAATTCTTCTTTTCATATGAAAACATTTGAATTTATTTATAATTTTTTCAATAAACCAGAATCAGAAACTCTATGAAAATACGAAAAAACTTTTCATTTCACCGTTTCACAGAACCCCATGTTAGTTAAAGACGTTTTTCTTTCTAACCGAGTGATTATAATCTAATAATCTTATACAATAACTTACCCCAAGGTAGATATTTCGATCCAGTCTCTTCTACTCTTATGTAGATTGCATATAATTTCGATCGATCTTGTGGATTGTCGCAGATGTATGCTAATATGCCACAAAATATAGCGGTCAAATTTACTTTGATTTACGCGCCGGAGTCATGAAAGAAGGCATATTTCGAATGCGATCAATCTGGAGAAGTCGTAAAGCACATTTAAATGGTGTTATATTCCAAAAATAACGGCGCCAATAGATCTTGTTTTATATAAACTTAAGTATCGCTTAATAAAAGACCCTATCGTTACGAAAATGGAATTGGTGTTTTGATTTTACATCGTTTAACATTAAAATTATAAACAAAAGCTACAAAAACAAAAACAATGAGCTTGTTTACATGGTAAACAAATAAACAAAAATGCATCAACAAACATCGCTGGAATAAATTTATCAAAAATACACAAACAACAATTATGAAACAAAAATATAGAGATCTCGAGAAGGTGAAGCCGAGAACACTCAGCTTTAATAATATTCACCAGACTGTTTACGTTGTCATATAAAAGGTAATGCCAAGCAGGCAACGGAGTTAGTAAAAATTCAGTTTGCCTTGCATGAAGACGCTATAGTTTGAAGAGAATAATCGTTGTTTGAAGATCTCCGTTACAAAGATCTGTCGATCTGTTCTTGTTTACGCAAAAGAATGTAAAGAGGAATAACAAACAAAGCAATTGTTGCTGTTTGTATTAAGTTGTGAACAGTGGCACACATAATTGTGCGAACAATAAAGAATTTAGTTGAAACTGAACACAAATTTATTTTTATTTTATTTGCAATCTACGAGCTCATATTTTAAACGTTTTTAAAAAGTAAAAACGTAATTAGTAATTATTTTCCAGAATACTGGATTTTCTCTAAATTCCATTTTAATATAACAAGACCATTCAATTATTCTACCATAACCTTACAGTAGCATATAAATAGAAATTAATTATGGTTACAATACTAAACAATCATTTGAAAACCATTAGACAACAACAACAACAACAAGAACATAAACAGAAATTATTTATGAACTCATATTCGTATCAGCAACGACATCCCCAAACAGAATTAAATGGGCATCATTAATGTCTCATAAGATATTAACATGAGCATTTGGCCAATAGACAATTTAGGCAGTTCATAAAGATTAGGTGGTACATAACATACTACAATATGATGTTATCGTGTAGACATACAAACCATACATAGATACCAATAAATTATATCTGCTACCATACAATTATGTTGGGAATAATTTATAGAATATGAGAAGCTTACTTTAAGTACATAATTAATAAAGAAACGAAAATTTTGAATTTAGTTTTTATGACGGTTGCAGTTTAAGTGTATCGTTTGAAAGATTGTAATAAATTTTTGAATTATTTGAAGTGGTCTCAGGCTCGCTAGGGGACTGTTTTTTTTCATTATCATCATGATATTAATGTTAATGAATTTTTCATTCCATTCTTTGCGACAGTCTTTCCTTAAAGAACATGGGCGTGTTAAGTATTCAAAAACACGTGCAAAAAATTTTTATAAATTTATTATTTTTTTTTTTTTTATTTATTTATTTTATTTTAGTTTTTGAGAAACTTTTCATGGCAATTTTATTTACTCTCAGAGTTTTTAATAGAAATCTGCTGAGAGGATGTCGCGGAAGAAATATTTTATTTAAATTTCGTTTTTATGTCTGACCTGGGGTTTGAACAGTGGCCTTACGTCTAATAAGCCAACACGCTACCTACTCGACTACGGCGAGCATAGTTGTAAACAAATGCTTATAAACGTTGCCAACGCTGTAGGTATTAATTAAATTAAAAAGGTGTGAACATAATTTAAATAGATTTCTTTACATTCAAAATCATGTACAATGCAAATATCCAACAAACCTCTCATCAAATGTTATAGAACACATTGACCACAAATGTTTACAACCTTTTCCCTCTTTTTAGGCAATTTACGATTTCCGTTCTGAAAAAAAGAACGTCTTTGGAAGCTAAGAAAAATACTCTAAACCAAAGCGTATTCCAGAGAAGTGCTCTACATGGTTCGGAACAGAGATCACCAACGAACCTTTTTTCGCTACTCATAAGCACTCATGAAATTTTGAACACACAAACTGTATTAAATCAACAATATTAAAATTCAACTACTCTGATTCATTCGTACTCACTACAACGTTGATTTATAAGTACAAGTTGCAATGTGTATGCGTACAACGTTGGCGTCAAACTCATACTATTCGAAATATGTTTGATTCATATTGAATCATTAATAAAAATTTACAGTCCTAGTTGTTGTTGCATTTACAAAGAAAGAAAAAAAGACAGAGCAGCAAGCAGAGCAAACACACAACCTTCTTGTAGTATTTTAGTGTTCGTACATGAATCATACTTATTTTATATGTTGAGTTATGGAAAGTCGAAATCAACAACATCATATAATGAGTACTTCAAACTTTGAATATTAGTAGAGGTTCCATGACATTAAAATAAGTATGAATGCTTATAAGTATCAGAAATAATGTGTATGATTCGATTCTACTCATATTTTTGAATACTCATTGCTGATCTCTGGGTCAAAACCTACCTCAGACTTGTGGAACAATACAATATAGGAAAAAATATTACTATCGGCAGTAGTATTCTGGCAAAAATTCTGACAATAAATAAAATTGCCATGAAAAAATTTCTCAAAAAATTTATTGTTCAACATTGTTTATTGTGCAACATGGTTGGTATGAGAAGCTGGGCTGTAGTCCTGACTAATGACCAATTAAATAACTAAGTAAATACATCAAACTTATGAGAATACATAATTAAAAATTAATTTTAATCGAACAAAAGAATTTTCGTTTCAATAGCTCATTAAAAGAAAGGGGTTTTCTTCGAAATGGAAAGCGATTCCAACAAAGTTTTTTCTTAAATATCTTGTTAGTTACAACGGTTTCTTTTTTTACGATTTATAGTAAACATTTACAGCAACAACACGTACTGAATTACTACTCATTACTTTTTTATCTCTTGCAATCAATTCAAAAAACAAAACAAATCTTGTAAAATGCAATAAAATTTACAAAAGAACAAAATTTATGAACAAAACGTTTTTATAAAAAATACCAAACAAAATAATACAATGAATTACAATACAAATAAATCTGCTGATGCCATGTGCCAGTACTTGATTCTAACTGAAGCACACATACTATCTTCTCTCAATATATAGTATTTAGTATTTATTAAAGTTCTTGAAATCTTCAAGTATTATTACATTTTATAGGCAACCCCTTCCAGAACAGGGAACACAAACCACGCAATAAACATTCTGTAAACCATATTGGAGCTTGCCATGAAGACCGTAAAACAACGACTGGGGTAAACAAGTTGAAATAAAACATAACCTGCTATTGACCACGTTCATAAAATTGTTAACAATACTAAAAAATGTGGTCAAATTCTGTTCGAGGGTAGAGGTATTGGTTTACTGGCGCTTGAAAATGATAAATTGGAAACGCAGTGATGGTCATTTCGTATATTTTATCCTCCTTTTTTTGTTGAGAGAAATTTCTGCTATCTCGCTGTCATATGTACACTGAGCTGCGATGAAGGAGATTAAGTCGTATGGTCAAAGCAAATTTGCAAAAGTCAGAAAAACTTAACAACATGTGATATGATGTTGTCGATTTCAACTCTTCATAACTCAACATTTACAAGAATCACAGAATCAGTATGATAGGCGTACGAACACTAAAATACTGTGTTTACTTTTTTAAAAACGTTTGAAATATGATTTCGTTGATTGCAAACAAAACAAAAATAAATCGGTGTTTAGTTTCAATTAAATTCTTTATTGTTCGCATTATTTTTGAGTGCTACTGTTTACAACTTGACGTATACTTATAACAGTAATTGCTTGTTCGCTATGCTTTTTTGCCTACAACGCAGATCTTTACAACGGAAATCTTCAAACCACGACTGTTCTGCATTCTTATGCCTTGGTTACCCAAGCGTATGCAACGTAAAATCGTAACGTACATAGCCTTAAAAACGTTTGCGTAGTTATAGAAACGTTCAAAACGGGACAAATGTCAACGAAGAATGTAAATAAAAATGAAACAGAATACAAAGCAACACACAAACGAACACAACACAATGCAAAGAAATTGGTATACAGACTTATCATCAGTGTTGCCGTTTTTTGTTCAATGTGTAGATTTTTCCGGATTTGGTTATTACTTTTCTTATAAAAATAGCTTTTGTTTTGTTTGTTAAAATTAATTAATTAGTAAGACTATAACTTTATTTTGTTATTTTTTTTCTTTTTTTCTCAATTATAATTTAAATGTAAAAAAAAAAAAATAAAATAAAAAAACTGCGAATTTAATTTTGGTCATATTTTTCCTTATTTGGTGATTTTTTTACAAATGTTGGTTGCAATATTTTTTTCTCTTGGCAACACTGTGCTTATGTGCTTATGAGTAGCAAAAAAACTATTCATTGCTGATCTCTGTTAGTAAATTCCTCAGTTTTTTGGATACTTTAAAACTTATCTTGCCCTCTTAGAAATTATAACTTTTACTCAGGGTAATAACCCAGCTTCTCGTGCCACCGACATCACCTACTAGCCTACGATGATCTCATCTCTACTTATGAGGCATCTTTTTATTTACGATTTTAACCAATTGGATCAGCATCCAATTATAATTAACGCCTGCAATTGATTTCGATACCATTTTACCAAGTAATCCATAGTCCTTCATTGTATAAAATTTTATAATTTAAGGCGATTGTACTATGTTTCATGTCCTTCCATAAATAAAATTGCACTTAAAATTAAACTGATGAGTCTCCACTGGGGACAAACGATTCAAATCAAAAGAAACAAATTGCCAAAGAAAACTGAAACGTTTGAAAACAATACAGCATAGAGTAGTATTTTCAACAGGAATTTCACTGAGTAAAATTAGAAACACTCAGGGGAAAAAGCTGTGAAAGTTTTGTTTTGTTGAATAACTAAAGAAACAAAAGTAAAAAATCGGGTTACTGCTAAATGAAAATATTTAACAAAAATCAAAATCACAAGAAGAAAAAGAAGAAAATTGTAGAATGGAATAGTAATGGACATAGAAATGTTTTAATAAGAAAACAGAAAAGTAAATGCTAACAAGTAAATTAAATATATTGTTCGATTTTAGGATATAGAAACGGTGTAATAGGGACGATAGTCTGAAATCCAAAGGGAAACCAAAACTTATCGCTCGCGCAAGTATTTCGTTTATATCGTTGGAATTTTAAAATTTTTAAAAGAAAACAGTAAATAGTCATACATCTCTCTCAAGTGTGAACATCACGTACATTTGTGATGTAGACTCACTTGGAATTAAATATTAACTCATGCACTCACTTATTCACTCATTCCATTACTCGGTGACACATACACATACTTATATAGGGTGGAAGATTTAAAAGTTTAAATTTTAGAAATTTTGTCAAATTTTATGTTTTTGTTGTGAAGTGCAATTGTTCCGAATTGTTAGAAATTGAATAGTATCTATTTGTGTGGCTGACGCACTTTTTCGAGGTTAAGGGGTCGTATCTCGGCAATGGCATAATGAATGTTGACCTGCAAATGCTCAATTGTCTCTGGTTTGTCTACATAACGCTTTTCTTTAACGGCGATTAACAAAAAATAGTCCAACGGTATCAAATGCAGCTTTTTGGCGGCCAACTGACATCACCATATTGGCTAATTAAACGGCCATCAAAAGTTAGACGCAATAAATGGGTTGTGGAATGAGATGTGTTGCAAGTTGCACATCCTGTTGAAACCAAACATCTTTCAAATCAATAGCATGAAGAGCGGATACAAAAATCTGTTATTGTGGTGTGATAGGTATCGCCATTGACCGTAATGATTGCGCCGTACTCATTTCTAAAGAAATATGGGCCAATGATGCCTTTGCTCTACATTGCATTGGCGATTGTCCCGGCAGACAGAACGAATTTTATTACAGCTCATTTGTAGTTGGACAGTGTGTTGAAATAACAGGGGCAATTAAAATCTGCTCTTTAGCGGCTCTGAAAGCTGTTTGGATTTAAGTCCGGAGCACATGTTAGTTAAGACTAAGCTTTATGGCTAGGATAATGAGACACACGTTTAACAAATCGAGTGGCTGGCACTCGATTGTCGTCTTAATTATATACTTGACAGAACCAGTAGACTTTTGCGTTACTTTGCACTGATACATAGTATCAAAATTGTGTAGAGTAAATGGGAAACTGCACGCTCTCCTAAAAGAGGAACTATTTTGTGGTACACGATCGATCAAAAACGGATATTTTCCAATCGAAAACCTATACTCTCGAAAGACGTGCTCAACACAACTTCCATAGAAGCTACAAATCGCAGAAAAAAGCAATACTAATTGACTGCCTCTCCAGCACTCGGTTTTTATGAGCTTCCATCGAAGATGGTCTGCAAGGAGAAGCTGAGTCAGATACGTAGAAAAATCTGGGTTCCAGGTTATGTGGGAATCTCTGGGGGAAATGTTTTGAAAGATAAAGAGCTGCAAAGACTTTTCAAGTCAAGTGAATGGGAGGCAATCAAAATTTTTGTTGGGAAACTACAACTGGAGGAGAGTTGAACCACGCAATATCCAGAAAGAATCGGTCTTTTCACAGGCACTGTAGACTGAGAGTGCACTTATTTGGAACAAGGCAATGATGAGAATAAACCATTGGAGCTTATTCTTAAAAACCTGTGAGGAATTAATATATCCTAAAAGGAAACACATAGTAGCCGCAGTCTAGCAGGTAGTGTGTTATCTTATTCAAAGTGAGACCACGGTTTAAACCCCACGTTCGACTGAATTTCAACAGATTTCTGTCAAAAATTCTGAGAGAAAATAAAGTTGCCATGAAAAGTTTCTCAAAAAAAAAATGTCGTTCGGAGTCGACTTTAAACTGTAGGTCCCGCCACTCACGTATAAAATTAACACACACAACATAAGTGGTGTGAGAAGCTAGGTTGTAGTCCTGTCTGAAGGATTGTAATGATCAGTTATGTGTGTAGAAGGAAACATACCAGGTGCTGGGAAGGGAATTAACATTTTTGACACCGAGTTGCATTATGTTGTTTTTTAGGACTATTGGCTGTATTCGGGTGGGTGTATTGGCTTCTGTAAGACCACGTGTGGCCCCAAATACGGCAATTTTGCTTATTAACGTACCTGCGAAGATGAAAATGAGCTTCATCCGAAAAGATGATTTTTCGTTGGCAAAATCGAAATCATCGTGCGGTTTCTCGTTGGCCCAATAAATTCCAACGTTGCTCAAGCTTAAATCAATTCACTGGATTTTGTTGCAGAATAGAATGACATAAGCATTGCCAGTTTAGAAATGGTTCAAATTTAAACAGATAGACACGCGAATACATTATTAAAATGGCGAAAACCATGCAACATTTATTTAACTGTCGTAAGGCAAGTTGTTATAAAAAATGGAAATTATTTCTACGTTTTGTGCTACAAATTCTCGTCAATATGTTGACACTGCGACACTGTCGATAGTGGCGACGATGATGATCTTGATGGCAAAGTATGCATTCAATAAGTAGGAAACTTTAATTTTTATATGCAATCGAAGGACCAAATATATATTCATCCATTCTGCTGGTTATCAACTGTTTATCATTCTTTATATTCAAATAAAAAAGTATGTTTGAAATATTATATAAATTTGTAATTCCAAAACCAAAGACCTACTGATATCATTACGTATGGTATATGACATCGTTATAATCTCCACCACAACTGGAGTTTGGTGTCCAAACCAACCAATTTAGGCCAAAAACAATTGGCAATGGAGCTCAACGCTGAAAGTCATGGCCTAGCCAACGTCTTTCTCAAAAAAATATGAACCGGTGACTTCGCCAGTCCTAAATCCATACCAAACACTGACTTTTCTGCAATGTCTTCAACGCTTTTGAATATCAATTGGTATCTTGCCCAAGTCGATAATTCTGTTTATTCACTCATACCATTCGAGTGACTCGAATCATTCATCAAAATTTACAGTCTTAGTTATTGTTGTATTTAAAAAAAAACAGACACATAAGCAAAAAAGGCAGGGCAGCAAGCAGAGCAAACACACAACCTTTTAGTGAGTATTGTAGTGTTCGTACGCAATTTATACTTATTTTGTGATTCGTGTATATGTCGAGTAATGGAGAGTCGAAATCAACAACAATATACGTATTGTTATATATGAGTACGATCAGTACTTCAAACTTTCAATATTAGTAGAGGTTCCAAGATATTGAAATAAGTATGATTGCGATTATCGTATAAGTATCAGAAATTATGAGTATAATTCGATTCTACTCATCTTTTTGAATACTAATTGCTGACCTCTGACATGTACCATAGGTAAATAAAAATAAAAAGCTTCGGACGTAGTGTTGCATAAGTGCAAAGTAGTGGATTCACATAGAGTTTCTGAACTGGCGAACATTATTCTACACACCAAAGTCAACTCGAATCCAATTATCGAAATAGCGTACAATACTTATGCGTTTGTCAAGGAGGAGAGGAGTGTTGGTACATCGTTTATAAAATTATTGACAGTTTTGCATTGTCTGTGTTTTATACACATAAACTTTTAAAATGTAACTTTTAAAGTAAGCGTAAGTTGAGGAAAGTGTATGGAAAATAACATGAAAAGAAGCGTATAAGTTAATGACTATAATGACATAAAGTACAACACTAAAGAAGTAATAAGCTAAACAAATATTTTTTAGACTTCCATAAAATTACCCTAACTGATGTCACCGTCCACAACGTAATTATTTACCATCTCCACATATATATTCATGCCGCAAAGCGGTAAACGAAAATGCTTGGCAAGCGATTAATATGGATGCCAGACAAAACCCTCAAAATCCAGCAAATGTGACCAACTATTTTCTTATATTTGAAGTACAAAGAAAAAAATGAATTAGAAAGAAGAGATGAGAAAAGAAAAGAAACGATATCTGGTAGGTAATGTGTTTTCTTATAAGACACAAATCCGAGGATCAAACCACAGTTCAGAAAAACGAAATATTTCTTCGCGTCATTCTTTTAGCAGATTTCTGACAAAAACTCCGAGAATAAATAAAAATTGCCATGAAAAAGTTTCTCGTACAAAAATGTTGTTCAGAGTCGACTGTCCCGCCACTCATGTATAAAATTAACACATACCACATAAGTGGTGTGAGAAGCTAGGTTATAATCCTGTCTGAAGGGTTGTAATGAACAATTATGATTGTATGTATGTTATTATTCCTGGTGTCGCTGTAGTCTAGTAGATCGTATCGCTTATTAGATCGTGGTCGCTTATTAGACACAACTCCGTGGATCAGACTCCGGCTCAGACAACTCAAAGAAAACAAAATATGAGAAAGTAACCAAAAAAACTTATTCACAAAAGTGATCTGACAAAGACTCTAAATAAAGTAAATAAATCTGCCCTGAAAAGTTTCCCAAATCTGTCGTGTGAAGTTGACATTAAGCTGTAAGTCCCACAAATCTTGGAAAACATTACTACACTCATAATGGATGGTGTGAAAACTAGGTTGTAATCCTGACTAAAGTGTTGAACGATTCCAAATAAGGGCCATTATTACAACCCAAAGGGAGGATTTTAACGGCCAGCTAAATTGTTTTTCATTATTATAAGTGTACAATAAGTTAGAAGTAAGCGTTAAGCTAAAGGGAAGATCATCCTAACAGTAAATTTTAAAGTTAAGTTTATGTTTGAACTTGTCATATTATATTTTTTTTTCAATATGGCAACTTCAAATATAAACAAAATGAGCAAACACAACAAAAAAAGAAGACTGCCGTTGCCACTGCGTTTAAAGCAAAACTTTTTTAATTGAGCAGTGATGTCGACATTGCTCCGTCACTGCCATATTTTTGAAAAATTTAACTTTATTTTATCATTAGGTTGTAATAATGAAAAGAAGTTAAAGGTGACTCTAAAGTTTACTTTAGCTAAAGTTACCTTTAAATAAACCCAACTTCAACGGCATGTTGTAATAATGGCCCTAAGTTAGTTTCTGTTTACAGGAAATACAAATTATGGTATTATTTTTATCCAACTTTACAAATTTAAACAGTTGGTCACACTTTATATTCGAACTATTACTTGGCAATAACATAATGATAAATGAAGTTAAAGCAACAGTTTATAACACAGTCAATAATAAGTTTTATTTTTTCCTTTTCGTGCAATTGTTTTTATAGATTTTTCGAGCAGTTGTGGGTGTATACT
The DNA here is from genome assembly GCA_936449025.2 of Sarcophaga subvicina. Classification (NCBI taxonomy): domain Eukaryota; kingdom Metazoa; phylum Arthropoda; class Insecta; order Diptera; family Sarcophagidae; genus Sarcophaga; species Sarcophaga subvicina. The sequence goes on from OW388084.2 coordinate 80,406,620, forward strand.
GGAGGCACAACAAATTGTAAAAAACAAAAAGTCCCCAGACACATAATTTCTCCATGACACGTCATCAATGCTAAGAAGGCAATGATGGCAATAATGCCCCGAAAGATATGAGAGTAAAACGAAAATCCATTAATTTTCCATTTCCATTATTTTGAATTGTTCATTATTAAATAGGAAATTAGAGAATGTTTGTTGTAATATTGGTAATTAAAGTCCATGGAATGGTAGGGGTTATCTTTTTTGGAAGACAAAGTATTTTATTGTGTTTTATTTTACAGCTTATTATTTCTGATACCCTACTATAAAGAACAACTATAAGGCGACCGAATGATATCAAATCACATTTCACATTAATTGTTCATAACTGTTCTTGGTTTCACAGTTCAACTTTACTCCACAACACTACCAATATAGTGTTGATCAATTTCAATGGTGTAGCTTATCTTGCTGTCGGTTTTAACTGCCCATTGCTCCTTATATTCATTTTATTTATTTCTCTTGTTGCTTTTTTTCGCTTCAACAGTCCTGAAGTCACTTCATTTGTTTTTGCTGGTGACAAGTGTTAAACGGTGAAGTCAAGCATATAAGTCATCAATAATTTTTCAAATTTCGAATCGTTGTGCGAAAGAAGTCGTCATAAAGGAGGCGGTATTATGTACTCCTAAGTAATGCAATATTCATTAAAGTTTCTTAATTTATTATCCGAAGATCAAAAGTTCTTGGGAAATTTGTTATTCATTGGGTGGTAATAAATCCTTAAAGTTTTTGGTGTGAGAAAATGGAAATTTTAACGGTATTTCAATAATGACTGACTAAGCTTTTGTGTTAAATGAATTTTGTTTGAATTGTTAACAGTGACATACGCTGAGAAAACATTGAGTCTAAAATCTTTTTACAAGTGGTGCAAACTTTTCGCAGAACGTCGAGAAAATGTGAATGACAGCGCTCGCCCTGTAAGCCTCAGGACATCAGCACATACTATACATAATTTGTTATTATAACCCTTCACAGGATTACAGACCTAGTTTCCCACACCACTTCTGTTGTGTGTGTTTATTTTATACATGAGTGGCGGAACCTACAATTTAAAATCGATTCCGAACGACAGAGTTTTGAAGAACTTTTCATGGCTATTTTATTTACTCTCAGAGTTTTTGCCAGAAATCTGCTGAGAGGGAGTCGCCGAAAAAATATTTTTGTGAAAACTCACAATTAGATAAGTTGCTGAGAATGTCGGCATATCGCTCGGCCCATGTCATGCATTTTTTCGGAAATTTTTTGGTATGAGTCATGTGGCAGCAAAATTCGATGGAAAAGGGCAAATTTTGATCATCGAATGAACATTACTCAGGAAGTGTTGAATAACATTAATATTTAAAGTGTTTTTGAGCACTTAATTCCATTTTTTACATAAAATTATATGTAATTTCTTAGATTCATTCTTTTCGATAACATTTATGCCTCTCACAAGCAAACTAAACTTGTTATACAGCTAAAACAGTGAACATAAGTTCGAAACGAGTGTAACAAATAAATAATTTTAAATCCAACGGACGGAGCCCGAAAAATTTTAAAATTCAACTAATTTTTTGAACACTCCTCGTAGAGACTTGCGTTGATAAAACCGCGGCAATGTCCTTTAAAGACACTGCTGACTCTGTTTGAGATATAAACAGTTAAGACAAGTTTAAGCCCTACTAATCAGGAGTCATCGTGACCTACCAAATAGGATGGTTGAGAGTTCATTACGTAACTGTCATTTAAACATTACCAGCAAACACTGTGATTTTATGAAATGACGCGTAACGAGTCTGTGAATGGCTATTAAGATTGAAAGAAATATTTTGGTTCCTAAATAGTCTTTCAGGAGAAAGACGAAAAAGCAAATATACAGAACACATGTAGAAACTTTAGAGTTGCTTCCAAGCTGAATTTTTACCATCGTAATACGTTCTTTAGTAAATTTATGCAGGAAGTTGGATGAGACAGAACAATACCGTTTGACAGTCAGACCGCAACAAGTACCCACGTCTAGTATCAGGCTAACTCCAGAATGCAATGGAAAGCTGAATCAGCTAGTGTCGAATGTATATTCAGACACGTAGGTATTTGCAGCAATGAGCAGGCACATCAGATTGCGGGGAAGGCATCTTTCATGCAGCTGATGAGGCCAGTATCTTTTTGTTAAATAGGAAGAGAGTGAAAGGAAATTTGAAGAAAGGTGGACACTCATTTCGATTCAAATAGATTTTAGAAAATTTTCTCTTCTGTTGATTAATTACTATGAGATTTGAATTATGCATTGACCGACTTCGGCAGTAATCTGGTCTAGGGAGTGTGTTGGCCTAGTTAACAAGAGACCACAGTTCAAACCCCCAGTGAGACATCTCCAACAAAATGAAATATGAAAAACTATTTTTTCGGCAACTTCTACTCCGCAGATCTCAGACAAAAACCGTGACAGTAAATAATTTTGTCATCATAAAGTTTCTCAAAAATCGGAGAAATCTCGGAGTCGACTTTAATCTGTAGGTACCGCCACTCACGCATAAAAATAATACACACAACATATGTGGTGTGAGAAGCTAGGGCTGAATGGTTGTAATCACCAATTATGTATGAATATATGTACGTATTAGACTACCGAGATGTAGCCTAAGGATTATAACCAATTTTTTGCAGATCATAGCGGACTCAGAGGGCACTTTGTTTAAAATAAAAATCGATTGAAGCCCAATATATAGACTGCCTGATAAGAAGAACGAATATATTTACATAAGTTAGGAACATAAGAACCTATTTTTACTGACAACTAATAACGTATTGAAGAGGAGGCGGGGGCATGTAGTATGATGGCAGTACAATAAATCGTCTGGTCGCGGTACTACACTACCTCTGAGCAATTATAAGTACATTCTTTTTACCATTTTTTTGTTACAAAAATCAATCGATGCACAGAAAACAAGGATGTACTTTGCGGAAATTTAATATAATATCACTGATTCTTTAAAGTACATTGATAATTCTTGGAAGTAATTCGTAAAGCACACCGATGTTTTCTCTTAAGGTCCATCACTGCCATATACATACTGTAATCAGTAATTTTCTTCTGTGTGCAACAAAATTTTTTTTTGAATTTTTTTGACGAGTTTATTAAAACAAAAAATAAAGTAACTTGTGTATTGTTACGTTTTTACCTTATACGCCTTTAAAATATGAGCTCGAAGATTGCAAATAAAATAAAAATAAATAAGTGTTTAGTTTTGAATAAAATTCTTTATTATTTGTATAATTCTCTGTGCCACTGTTCACACTTTAAGTAAACGACAACAATTGCTTTGTTTGTTATTCCTCTGTTTACACCCTTTGCATAAACAATAACAATTACTAGACAATTGCTCGACAGAACATTGTAGCGGAGATCTTCAAACCACGATTTCTCTCTTCAAACACACCGCGTCTTCACACAAGACTGACTGAATTTTACTCACTCAATCGGCTGATTGCCTTGCCTTATGGCAGAGTATACATTCTGATGAATGGTCTTGAAGGCGAATGTTCGTGGCTTCGCCTTCTCTAAATCTCTATAAATGCAAACATCGTTGTGTCATCAATGTTGTTTGTGTAATTTGTTTACATTTATTCTTCTAATGTTTGTTGTTGTTTTTATTTTACTTGTTAACCATTTTATATGCTGGTGTTTGTTGTTGTAGCTGTTGCTTATAGTTTTAATGTTAAGCTATGTGAAAGCAAAATACGCCGTAAATAGTACAAGCATATATGATTCAGCACATCGCAAGTTCCACAATTCACAAGTTTTATAAATATTTAATATATAAATCGTATTTTTGATAATCTTTTAAAACTATTCTCCACTTAACATTGTGTTCATAAGTAAAATACTAACATAACAAACCAATATCCAAAAAATATTCACAAAAATGTTAAACGTTTTCAAAGCAAAAGTTTTTCTTATAAAACTTTTAAGATGAATTTTCGCGGAGTCTGGTTGGCTGGTTTGCCTAAAGTCAGCATCGCTTAAAACACAAGTCTGTCTGCATACTTATTCTGTTTATTTACTATGTAAGAACATTTATAAGAATCTTAAAGTCATTCTATCATTTCCACACCATCAATTATGATACTGGGTAGTAAGCATAATGCAAATGCGAAAATTGTTAAATGTTTGCGAAATAAAAATAAAAATCAAAATAATTCAACACAAATAGTTACTGATGATGCCAAAAGAACCACCACTAATCTTAAAGCTGCAGCAGTATCAGTATTGTTCACTTAAGCTAAAGCAACAGTTCCTGTCATTGATTTAGACACTTTCACTAGCCAGACGATTTATATGGAGAAAGGAAAAAAGAAACCAATAAATTAAGAAATGTAAGAGAGGGGAAGTGCAAATGTGTTTCATTTAAATTTTAATAAGAAACAGGACTTTTTTTCGAATATTAAAAACATTTTTCAATGTATACAAAGAGTTTCCGGTTAAAAATTAAAATTTATGCCAGTCAAGTGACTCCGCACTACTGTTTTAGCAGATAACAGTATGCGACAAAATAAAAAATAATGAGTGTAAGTTGTGAGTTTTGTTGAGTAGAACCCAAAAATATTTTTTTTTATATTTCTTAAACCCTAGAAACTTGTTTTATTTGACAAAAACTGGACTTCACGTACAAATTTGTTGGTTACATAAACGTTTCTGAACCGATGTCCGAAATGTAAACCTTATTAGAAAGGAGAGAGATGAGATATAAAAGACATACATACATATAAGCATATATTATTTGACTTAATATGCTATGTGCTTTGATGAAGTAAACTTGATAAATGCGAATATTTTTCATATTTTTTCAAGTTTGTCCGTTCGTAGTAGCAAACTCTAACAAAAAAAATTTAAAGTAAGAGATGACATTCTGAAAGTGCATTATGAAGAGATTGACACTTAGCTTGATCAAATCGGATAAAAATTACCGTAGTTATTCTTTAAAGACTTTTATTTTTCACATACTCGTATACATATATGTTTTCAAATGAACTTTTAGTTAAAAAAATTTCAAAATTTTTGATGGATCTTGATTGTTTATTGGCAAATGTGTCAATTTCACGTTAGAGCGACCATCAGAAGTTGGCCAATGTTTGCGCCAAGAGAAATAATAATATTTGCAAAAAACATAACTATTAGCCGACTTCTGGTAGCCGTGCAAACGTGAAATTAACACATTTTGAACTGAAAGTTCATTAGATAAGAAAGATAATTCTGACTTGAATTAAAATAAAAAAAACATTTGATTACTTGCTTTTAAATTTATTTCTGTCCTCAATAAGAGGTGCTCTGATAGTCCAGTGGGTAGTGTGCTAGTCTATTAGCGTGAGGGTAGTGGGTTCGATTCCCAACAGAAACCCTGGTCTGTTACATTATACCGCTTATAAGGTCTAAGGCTATTTAGCACGTATATAATTGGATATAATTTGTAATTGTATTGTAATTTTACCCTGTAGAGTTTGTTTGCCATTTGGTTTCTATGAACCCTTTCACTGTAGTATTCAAATTCAGTATGTACTGACCTAGTACATGATAGATTTCAATTGGACAACCCAATATTAGATCAAGTTCTGAATATTGGAGTCGCCGCAGTCTATTACCTAGTGTGGAGGCTTAATAGATGGTTCAAACCTTAGGGCAGATATCCTCAAAAACAAAACGAAATATTAACAAATATTTATTCGGCGATTTCCTGTGAACTTTTTCCTGGCAAAAACTATAAGAATAGATAAAATTGCTTTGAAAAAGTTTCTCAAAAATCTTTTGTTCGGAGTCGACTTTAAACTGCAGGTCCCAGCACTCATGTAGAAAATTAATGGACACAACATAAATGGTGTGAGAAGATAGGTCGCAAACCTGACTAAAGGGTTTTAATTACCAATTGTGTATGTATGTATGTATGTATTTTAATAAATAAATAAAATATTTCTGTATTCAATTCATTGCATTGGCAACCTCGTAGCAAAATTCAATGCGGGCATTTTAGGCATTTAGCGCGCCATTTGGAAAAAACAAATCTAACCACATAAGTTTTTATACTTCTTTAAAGCTTTTATTCTGTCTGTTTGTCTGTCGTGTACTGCATTTTGATTTATTATTTTACAAAAATTGGCAACATCCATAGCTGATATATTTTTTCGTAAATATTCATACATTTTTAAACATTGTAAAATAGAGTGTGTAACACTTCTTTTGTTCATCTTAGTTTTTTATAAACTTTCTTTTCTACTTATATTTTGAGTGCCAACTTTTCACATTAAGCGACCTCCTATTCAATGACAACATTTCTTTATATGGCATGAATCAGTGAAATAGAATTGAACAGACATAGGCTCACCCATATTGCACCAACATAAGCAGCAAAGACAAAACATATAGAAATGTGGCAAGAACTTAAACTTCTAAAACCATAAGCCCATTAATGGCAAGATTTTGCATCAGGTCCAGCCACTAACTGCTGAATTTCATCACAACATTTAAGTTACTTGCTGGATTTGTTTTCAAATGTTTTTATGTTTGTTTTCTGTTTTCTTCGATTTGGTCTGTGTTATCATAAATATTTGTTTGAGGACAGTACATGGTTACTGGTTTCAACACAATATATTGCATAAGAAAAAGAAATTGAAAAGTTTTATTGCAGTTTGTCTCAATGTTTTCTCGTTGTTCGGCTCTTTTTTTTGTTTTAAGGTTTTTCAATTTTTTAAAGTTAAATTGAATAAATATGCGTGAGAAAATTAAAAATGGGATCATGTCAATTTTGTCGTAAATTTCATAAAAGTTATAATAATATGCAATAATGTAAAATAGTTCTATTGAAATGAATTAAAATGAATAAAAATATTAAAATTTTTAACAACATCTATTAATAATTGCGAAAATTCTATGCGCTACTAGCGTGTATCAAAAGCTAGAATAATGAAGTTTTTTTAAGTCTCGATCTACGGTGAAATGAATAACTGTTGTGTATCATTTATAAAGTATTTCAGTTATATGTTGTCTGTGCCTTCGGCGTAGCGGTCCATCCAGTTCATCATTCATTATTTCAATTTAGATATTCATTAAATGTTTTCTATCTTTTAACTTAAATAAATAAATTGCGAGTGAGACTTCATCAAAATTTTTTATGCGACGCCATTATGTGTGGAATATAACATCGTTTAAATGTTCGCCACGGCTTCTTTCATAACTCTGGCGCGTAAACATAGCGTCTTTTAAATGTCAGCCACAGCTTATTCAAATAGATTTTAGAAAATTTTCTCTTCTGTGGATTAATTACTATGAGATTTGAATTATGCATTGACCGACTTCGGCAGTAATCTGGTCTAGGGAGTGTGTTGGCCTAGTTAACAAGAGACCACAGTTCAAACCCCCAGTGAGACATCTCCAACAAAATGAAATATGAAAAACTATTTTTTCGGCAACTTCTACTCCGCAGATCTCAGACAAAAACCGTGACAGTAAATAATTTTGTCATCACAAAGTTTCTCAAAAATCGGAGAAATCTCGGAGTCGACTTTAATCTGTAGGTACCGCCACTCACGCATAAAAATAATACACACAACATATGTGGTGTGAGAAGCTAGGGCTGAATGGTTGTAATCACCAATTATGTATGAATATATGTACGTATTAGACTACCGAGATGTAGCCTAAGGATTATAACCAATTTTTTGCAGATCATAGCGGACTCAGAGGGCACTTTGTTTAAAATAAAAATCGATTGAAGCCCAATATATAGACTGCCTGATAAGAAGAACGAATATATTTACATAAGTTAGGAACATAAGAACCTATTTTTACTGACAACTAATAACGTATTGAAGAGGAGGCGGGGGCATATAGTATGATGGCAGTACAATAAATCGTCTGGTCGCGGTACTACACTACCTCTGAGCAATTATAAGTACATTCTTTTTACCATTTTTTTGTTACAAAAATCAATCGATGCACAGAAAACAAGGATGTACTTTGCGGAAATTTAATATAATATCACTGATTCTTTAAAGTACATTGATAATTCTTGGAAGTAATTCGTAAAGCACACCGATGTTTTCTCTTAAGGTCCATCACTGCCATATACATACTGTAATCAGTAATTTTCTTGTGTGTGCAACAAAATTTTTTTTTGAATTTTTTTGACGAGTTTATTAAAACAAAAAATAAAGTAACTTTTGTATTGTTACGTTTTTACCTTATACGCCTTTAAAATATGAGCTCGTAGATTGCAAATAAAATAAAAATAAATAAGTGTTTAGTTTTGAATAAAATTCTTTATTATTTGTATAATTCTCTGTGCCACTGTTCACACTTTAAGTAAACGACAACAATTGCTTTGTTTGTTATTCCTCTGTTTACACCCTTTGCATAAACAATAACAATTACTAGACAATTGCTCGACAGAACATTGTAGCGGAGATCTTCAAACCACGATTTCTCTCTTCAAACACACCGCGTCTTCACACAAGACTGACTGAATTTTACTCACTCAATCGGCTGATTGCCTTGCCTTATGGCAGAGTATACATTCTGATGAATGTTCTTGAAGGCGAATGTTCGTGGCTTCGCCTTCTCTAAATCTCTATAAATGCAAACATCGTTGTGTCATCAATGTTGTTTGTGTAATTTGTTTACATTTATTCTTCTAATGTTTGTTGTTGTTTTTATTTTACTTGTTAACCATTTTATATGCTGGTGTTTGTTGTTGTAGCTTTTGCTTATAGTTTTAATGTTAAGCTATGTGAAAGCAAAATACGCCGTAAATAGTACAAGCATATATGATTCAGCACATCGCAAGTTCCACAATTCACAAGTTTTATAAATATTTAATATATAAATCGTATTTTTGATAATCTTTTAAAACTATTCTCCACTTAACATTGTGTTCATAAGTAAAATACTAATATAACAAACCAATATCCAAAAAATATTCACAAAAATGTTAAACGTTTTCAAAGCAAAAGTTTTTCTTATAAAACTTTTAAGATGAATTTTCGCGGAGTCTGGTTGGCTGGTTTGCCTAAAGTCAGCATCGCTTAAAACACAAGTCTGTCTGCATACTTATTCTGTTTATTTACTATGTAAGAACATTTATAAGAATCTTAAAGTCATTCTATCATTTCCACACCATCAATTATGATACTGGGTAGTAAGCATAATGCAAATGCGAAAATTGTTAAATGTTTGCGAAATAAAAATAAAAATCAAAATAATTCAACACAAATAGTTACTGATGATGCCAAAAGAACCACCACTAATCTTAAAGCTGCAGCAGTATCAGTATTGTTCACTTAAGCTAAAGCAACAGTTCCTCTCATTGATTTAGACACTTTCAGTAGCCAGACGATTTATATGGAGAAAGGAAAAAAGAAACCAATAAATTAAGAAATGTAAGAGAGGGGAAGTGCAAATGTGTTTCATTTAAATTTTAATAAGAAACAGGACTTTTTTTCGAATATTAAAAACATTTTTCAATGTATACAAAGAGTTTCCGGTTAAAAATTAAAATTTATGCCAGTCAAGTGACTCCCCACTACTGTTTTAGCAGATAACAGTATGCGACAAAATAAAAAATAATGAGTGTAAGTTGTGAGTTTTGTTGAGTAGAACCCAAAAATATTTTTTTTATATTTCTTAAACCCTAGAAACTTGTTTTATTTGACAAAAACTGGACTTCACGTACAAATTTGTTGGTTACATAAACGTTTCTGAACCGATGTCCGAAATGTAAACCTTATTAGAAAGGAGAGAGATGAGATATAAAAGACATACATACATATAAGCATATATTATTTGACTTAATATGCTATGTGCTTTGATGAAGTAAACTTGATAAATGCGAATATTTTTCATATTTTTTCAAGTTTGTCCGTTCGTAGTAGCAAACTCTAACAAAAAAAATTTAAAGTAAGAGATGACATTCTGAAAGTGCATTATGAAGAGATTGACACTTAGCTTGATCAAATCGGATAAAAATTACCGTAGTTATTCTTTAAAGACTTTTATTTTTCACATACTCGTATACATATATGTTTTCAAATGAACTTTTAGTTAAAAAAATTTCAAAATTTTTGATGGATCTTGATTGTTTATTGGCAAATGTGTCAATTTCACGTTAGAGCGACCATCAGAAGTTGGCCAATGTTTGCGCCAAGAGAAATAATAATATTTGCAAAAAACATAACTATTAGCCGACTTCTGGTAGCCGTGCAAACGTGAAATTAACACATTTTGAACTGAAAGTTCATTAGATAAGAAAGATAATTCTGACTTGAATTAAAATAAAAAAAACATTTGATTACTTGCTTTTAAATTTATTTCTGTCCTCAATAAGAGGTGCTCTGATAGTCCAGTGGGTAGTGTGCTAGTCTATTAGCGTGAGGGTAGTGGGTTCGATTCCCAACAGAAACCCTGGTCTGTTACATTATACCGCTTATAAGGTCTAAGGCTATTTAGCACGTATATAATTGGATATAATTTGTAATTGTATTGTAATTTTACCCTGTAGAGTTTGTTTGCCATTTGGTTTCTATGAACCCTTTCACTGTAGTATTCAAATTCAGTATGTACTGACCTAGTACATGATAGATTTCAATTGGACAACCCAATATTAGATCAAGTTCTGAATATTGGAGTCGCCGCAGTCTATTACCTAGTGTGGAGGCTTAATAGATGGTTCAAACCTTAGGGCAGATATCCTCAAAAACAAAACGAAATATTAACAAATATTTATTCGGCGATTTCCTGTGAACTTTTTCCTGGCAAAAACTATAAGAATAGATAAAATTGCTTTGAAAAAGTTTCTCAAAAATCTTTTGTTCGGAGTCGACTTTAAACTGCAGGTCCCAGCACTCATGTAGAAAATTAATGGACACAACATAAATGGTGTGAGAAGATAGGTCGCAAACCTGACTAAAGGGTTTTAATTACCAATTGTGTATGTATGTATGTATGTATTTTAATAAATAAATAAAATATTTCTGTATTCAATTCATTGCATTGGCAACCTCGTAGCAAAATTCAATGCGGGCATTTTAGGCATTTAGCGCGCCATTTGGAAAAAACAAATCTAACCACATAAGTTTTTATACTTCTTTAAAGCTTTTATTCTGTCTGTTTGTCTGTCGTGTACTGCATTTTGATTTATTATTTTACAAAAATTGGCAACATCCATAGCTGATATATTTTTTCGTAAATATTCATACATTTTTAAACATTGTAAAATAGAGTGTGTAACACTTCTTTTGTTCATCTTAGTTTTTTATAAACTTTCTTTTCTACTTATATTTTGAGTGCCAACTTTTCACATTAAGCGACCTCCTATTCAATGACAACATTTCTTTATATGGCATGAATCAGTGAAATAGAATTGAACAGACATAGGCTCACCCATATTGCACCAACATAAGCAGCAAAGACAAAACATATAGAAATGTGGCAAGAACTTAAACTTCTAAAACCATAAGCCCATTAATGGCAAGATTTTGCATCAGGTCCAGCCACTAACTGCTGAATTTCATCACAACATTTAAGTTACTTGCTGGATTTGTTTTCAAATGTTTTTATGTTTGTTTTCTGTTTTCTTCGATTTGGTCTGTGTTATCATAAATATTTGTTTGAGGACAGTACATGGTTACTGGTTTCAACACAATATATTGCATAAGAAAAAGAAATTGAAAAGTTTTATTGCAGTTTGTCTCAATGTTTTCTCGTTGTTCGGCTCTTTTTTTTGTTTTAAGGTTTTTCAATTTTTTAAAGTTAAATTGAATAAATATGCGTGAGAAAATTAAAAATTAAAAGCAACTAGCAATATGAAATGAAAATAAAATAGTTTGAAAAGTTTTCTTGTATGTGCAATAGATAAAGAATTTTAATATTCAATTGAAGAAAACAAATTGATAGCTGAGTATGCAACTGTACTTTTTTCTTAAACATTGCCAATGATCATCTCATAACCACTTATTTTCTTCCACTCACTTGGTATACCTACATACATATGTAAAAGCAGTACATATTTATAACGAATTAAATATGTATTTCTTAAATATGAAAACGTAATTTATATGAGCCATAGTCTACATACATACATATTGTGTGTGCTAGCATATTCCATCTCCAACAAAACGAAATTAGAAAAAAAATTTCTTCGGCGACTTTCTCTCACCAAATTTCTGGCAAAACTCTGAAATTAAAATAAATTTGCCATTAAAAATTTCGCATAAAATCTGTCGTTCGGAGTCGACCTCAAACTATAGGTCCCGCAACTTAGGGATAAAATTAACGCACACAACATAAGTGATGTGAGAAATTAGGTTACTACCAATTTACGTGCAGGTTGGTAGCAATTACTTACAGTCACATTTTAAGTAAAGCTAAACCCGGGATCATGTCAATTTTGTCGTAAATTTCATAAAAGTTATAATAATATGCAATAATGTAAAATAGTTCTATTGAAATGAATTAAAATGAATAAAAATATTAAAATTTTTAACAACATCTATTAATAATTGCGAAAATTCTATGCGCTACTAGCGTGTATCAAAAGCTAGAATAATGAAGTTTTTTTAAGTCTCGATCTACGGTGAAATGAATAACTGTTGTGTATCATTTATAAAGTATTTCAGTTATATGTTGTCTGTGCCTTCGGCGTAGCGGTCCATCCAGTTCATCATTCATTATTTCAATTTAGATATTCATTAAATGTTTTCTATCTTTTAACTTAAATAAATAAATTGCGAGTGAGACTTCATCAAAATTTTTTATGCGACGCCATTATGTGTGGAATATAACATCGTTTAAATGTTCGCCACGGCTTCTTTCATAACTCTGGCGCGTAAACATAGCGTCTTTTAAATGTCAGCCACAGCTTATTCAAATAGATTTTAGAAAATTTTCTCTTCTGTGGATTAATTACTATGAGATTTGAATTATGCATTGACCGACTTCGGCAGTAATCTGGTCTAGGGAGTGTGTTGGCCTAGTTAACAAGAGACCACAGTTCAAACCCCCAGTGAGACATCTCCAACAAAATGAAATATGAAAAACTATTTTTTCGGCAACTTCTACTCCGCAGATCTCAGACAAAAACCGTGACAGTAAATAATTTTGTCATCACAAAGTTTCTCAAAAATCGGAGAAATCTCGGAGTCGACTTTAATCTGTAGGTACCGCCACTCACGCATAAAAATAATACACACAACATATGTGGTGTGAGAAGCTAGGGCTGAATGGTTGTAATCACCAATTATGTATGAATATATGTACGTATTAGACTACCGAGATGTAGCCTAAGGATTATAACCAATTTTTTGCAGATCATAGCGGACTCAGAGGGCACTTTGTTTAAAATAAAAATCGATTGAAGCCCAATATATAGACTGCCTGATAAGAAAAACGAATATATTTACATAAGTTAGGAACATAAGAACCTATTTTTACTGACAACTAATAACGTATTGAAGAGGAGGCGGGGGCATATAGTATGATGGCAGTACAATAAATCGTCTGGTCGCGGTACTACACTACCTCTGAGCAATTATAAGTACATTCTTTTTACCATTTTTTTGTTACAAAAATCAATCGATGCACAGAAAACAAGGATGTACTTTGCGGAAATTTAATATAATATCACTGATTCTTTAAAGTACATTGATAATTCTTGGAAGTAATTCGTAAAGCACACCGATGTTTTCTCTTAAGGTCCATCACTGCCATATACATACTGTAATCAGTAATTTTCTTCTGTGTGCAACAAAATTTTTTTTTGAATTTTTTTGACGAGTTTATTAAAACAAAAAATAAAGTAACTTTTGTATTGTTACGTTTTTACCTTATACGCCTTTAAAATATGAGCTCGTAGATTGCAAATAAAATAAAAATAAATAAGTGTTTAGTTTTGAATAAAATTCTTTATTATTTGTATAATTCTCTGTGCCACTGTTCACACTTTAAGTAAACGACAACAATTGCTTTGTTTGTTATTCCTCTGTTTACACCCTTTGCATAAACAATAACAATTACTAGACAATTGCTCGACAGAACATTGTAGCGGAGATCTTCAAACCACGATTTCTCTCTTCAAACACACCGCGTCTTCACACAAGACTGACTGAATTTTACTCACTCAATCGGCTGATTGCCTTGCCTTATGGCAGAGTATACATTCTGATGAATGTTCTTGAAGGCGAATGTTCGTGGCTTCGCCTTCTCTAAATCTCTATAAATGCAAACATCGTTGTGTCATCAATGTTGTTTGTGTAATTTGTTTACATTTATTCTTCTAATGTTTGTTGTTGTTTTTATTTTACTTGTTAACCATTTTATATGCTGGTGTTTGTTGTTGTAGCTTTTGCTTATAGTTTTAATGTTAAGCTATGTGAAAGCAAAATACGCCGTAAATAGTACAAGCATATATGATTCAGCACATCGCAAGTTCCACAATTCACAAGTTTTATAAATATTTAATATATAAATCGTATTTTTGATAATCTTTTAAAACTATTCTCCACTTAACATTGTGTTCATAAGTAAAATACTAATATAACAAACCAATATCCAAAAAATATTCACAAAAATGTTAAACGTTTTCAAAGCAAAAGTTTTTCTTATAAAACTTTTAAGATGAATTTTCGCGGAGTCTGGTTGGCTGGTTTGCCTAAAGTCAGCATCGCTTAAAACACAAGTCTGTCTGCATACTTATTCTGTTTATTTACTATGTAAGAACATTTATAAGAATCTTAAAGTCATTCTATCATTTCCACACCATCAATTATGATACTGGGTAGTAAGCATAATGCAAATGCGAAAATTGTTAAATGTTTGCGAAATAAAAATAAAAATCAAAATAATTCAACACAAATAGTTACTGATGATGCCAAAAGAACCACCACTAATCTTAAAGCTGCAGCAGTATCAGTATTGTTCACTTAAGCTAAAGCAACAGTTCCTGTCATTGATTTAGACACTTTCACTAGCCAGACGATTTATATGGAGAAAGGAAAAAAGAAACCAATAAATTAAGAAATGTAAGAGAGGGGAAGTGCAAATGTGTTTCATTTAAATTTTAATAAGAAACAGGACTTTTTTTCGAATATTAAAAACATTTTTCAATGTATACAAAGAGTTTCCGGTTAAAAATTAAAATTTATGCCAGTCAAGTGACTCCCCACTACTGTTTTAGCAGATAACTGTATGCGACAAAATAAAAAATAATGAGTGTAAGTTGTGAGTTTTGTTGAGTAGAACCCAAAAATATTTTTTTTATATTTCTTAAACCCTAGAAACTTGTTTTATTTGACAAAAACTGGACTTCACGTACAAATTTGTTGGTTACATAAACGTTTCTGAACCGATGTCCGAAATGTAAACCTTATTAGAAAGGAGAGAGATGAGATATAAAAGACATACATACATATAAGCATATATTATTTGACTTAATATGCTATGTGCTTTGATGAAGTAAACTTGATAAATGCGAATATTTTTCATATTTTTTCAAGTTTGTCCGTTCGTAGTAGCAAACTCTAACAAAAAAAATTTAAAGTAAGAGATGACATTCTGAAAGTGCATTATGAAGAGATTGACACTTAGCTTGATCAAATCGGATAAAAATTACCGTAGTTATTCTTTAAAGACTTTTATTTTTCACATACTCGTATACATATATGTTTTCAAATGAACTTTTAGTTAAAAAAATTTCAAAATTTTTGATGGATCTTGATTGTTTATTGGCAAATGTGTCAATTTCACGTTAGAGCGACCATCAGAAGTTGGCCAATGTTTGCGCCAAGAGAAATAATAATATTTGCAAAAAACATAACTATTAGCCGACTTCTGGTAGCCGTGCAAACGTGAAATTAACACATTTTGAACTGAAAGTTCATTAGATAAGAAAGATAATTCTGACTTGAATTAAAATAAAAAAAAACATTTGATTACTTGCTTTTAAATTTATTTCTGTCCTCAATAAGAGGTGCTCTGATAGTCCAGTGGGTAGTGTGCTAGTCTATTAGCGTGAGGGTAGTGGGTTCGATTCCCAACAGAAACCCTGGTCTGTTACATTATACCGCTTATAAGGTCTAAGGCTATTTAGCACGTATATAATTGGATATAATTTGTAATTGTATTGTAATTTTACCCTGTAGAGTTTGTTTGCCATTTGGTTTCTATGAACCCTTTCACTGTAGTATTCAAATTCAGTATGTACTGACCTAGTACATGATAGATTTCAATTGGACAACCCAATATTAGATCAAGTTCTGAATATTGGAGTCGCCGCAGTCTATTACCTAGTGTGGAGGCTTAATAGATGGTTCAAACCATAGGGCAGATATCCTCAAAAACAAAACGAAATATTAACAAATATTTATTCGGCGATTTCCTGTGAACTTTTTCCTGGCAAAAACTATAAGAATAGATAAAATTGCTTTGAAAAAGTTTCTCAAAAATC
Source organism: Sarcophaga subvicina (assembly GCA_936449025.2). NCBI lineage: Eukaryota > Metazoa > Arthropoda > Insecta > Diptera > Sarcophagidae > Sarcophaga > Sarcophaga subvicina. The sequence continues at coordinate 80,423,119 of OW388084.2, forward strand.
TTTTGTTCGGAGTCGACTTTAAACTGCAGGTCCCAGCACTCATGTAGAAAATTAATGGACACAACATAAATGGTGTGAGAAGATAGGTCGCAAACCTGACTAAAGGGTTTTAATTACCAATTGTGTATGTATGTATGTATGTATTTTAATAAATAAATAAAATATTTCTGTATTCAATTCATTGCATTGGCAACCTCGTATGCAAAATTCAATGCGGGCATTTTAGGCATTTAGCGCGCCATTTGGAAAAAACAAATCTAACCACATAAGTTTTTATACTTCTTTAAAGCTTTTATTCTGTCTGTTTGTCTGTCGTGTACTGCATTTTGATTTATTATTTTACAAAAATTGGCAACATCCATAGCTGATATATTTTTTCGTAAATATTCATACATTTTTAAACATTGTAAAATAGAGTGTGTAACACTTCTTTTGTTCATCTTAGTTTTTTATAAACTTTCTTTTCTACTTATATTTTGAGTGCCAACTTTTCACATTAAGCGACCTCCTATTCAATGACAACATTTCTTTATATGGCATGAATCAGTGAAATAGAATTGAACAGACATAGGCTCACCCATATTGCACCAACATAAGCAGCAAAGACAAAACATATAGAAATGTGGCAAGAACTTAAACTTCTAAAACCATAAGCCCATTAATGGCAAGATTTTGCATCAGGTCCAGCCACTAACTGCTGAATTTCATCACAACATTTAAGTTACTTGCTGGATTTGTTTTCAAATGTTTTTATGTTTGTTTTCTGTTTTCTTCGATTTGGTCTGTGTTATCATAAATATTTGTTTGAGGACAGTACATGGTTACTGGTTTCAACACAATATATTGCATAAGAAAAAGAAATTGAAAAGTTTTATTGCAGTTTGTCTCAATGTTTTCTCGTTGTTCGGCTCTTTTTTTTTGTTTTAAGGTTTTTCAATTTTTTAAAGTTAAATTGAATAAATATGCGTGAGAAAATTAAAAATTAAAAGCAACTAGCAATATGAAATGAAAATAAAATAGTTTGAAAAGTTTTCTTGTATGTGCAATAGATAAAGAATTTTAATATTCAATTGAAGAAAACAAATTGATAGCTGAGTATGCAACTGTACTTTTTTCTTAAACATTGCCAATGATCATCTCATAACCACTTATTTTCTTCCACTCACTTGGTATACCTACATACATATGTAAAAGCAGTACATATTTATAACGAATTAAATATGTATTTCTTAAATATGAAAACGTAATTTATATGAGCCATAGTCTACATACATACATATTGTGTGTGCTAGCATATTCCATCTCCAACAAAACGAAATTAGAAAAAAAATTTCTTCGGCGACTTTCTCTCACCAAATTTCTGGCAAAACTCTGAAATTAAAATAAATTTGCCATTAAAAATTTCGCATAAAATCTGTCGTTCGGAGTCGACCTCAAACTATAGGTCCCGCAACTTAGGGATAAAATTAACGCACACAACATAAGTGGTGTGAGAAATTAGGTTACTACCAATTTACGTGCAGGTTGGTAGCAATTACTTACAGTCACATTTTAAGTAAAGCTAAACCCGGGATCATGTCAATTTTGTCGTAAATTTCATAAAAGTTATAATAATATGCAATAATGTAAAATAGTTCTATTGAAATGAATTAAAATGAATAAAAATATTAAAATTTTTAACAACATCTATTAATAATTGCGAAAATTCTATGCGCTACTAGCGTGTATCAAAAGCTAGAATAATGAAGTTTTTTTAAGTCTCGATCTACGGTGAAATGAATAACTGTTGTGTATCATTTATAAAGTATTTCAGTTATATGTTGTCTGTGCCTTCGGCGTAGCGGTCCATCCAGTTCATCATTCATTATTTCAATTTAGATATTCATTAAATGTTTTCTATCTTTTAACTTAAATAAATAAATTGCGAGTGAGACTTCATCAAAATTTTTTATGCGACGCCATTATGTGTGGAATATAACATCGTTTAAATGTTCGCCACGGCTTCTTTCATAACTCTGGCGCGTAAACATAGCGTCTTTTAAATGTCAGCCACAGCTTATCCCGCTGTAGAGCATCCAAAATCGTCAATTTTCTTCTTTGGCCGACGGAATGAATTATGTTATGTTAATGCTGTAATTTATCTCTTATTCGTACACAGCTATGTTTTACGAAACCCTCACAAAGAAAGATTCACGTAGTTAAAGTGCATGACCTCAGTAGCCAATTCACATTACATCCACATCAGACAACCATGCCTTCAAATTATTTCTGCAGAATATTAAAAATATTGCTACAAAAATGAGAAATCTAGTTAATGATCTAGCGTTTTGCTTTTACACTGCTTAACATTAAAATTATAAACAAAAGCTACAAAAACTAAACAATGCAGTAAACAAACATGTTTACAAATTATCGTAGTGCTTAATATAACAACAAACGCCAGCATAAAACATGGTAAATAAGTAAACAAAAATACACAAACAACAAGAATAAATTTAAACAACGATGTTTACATTTATAGAGATTTCGAGAAGGCGAAGTCATGAACGTTGGCCATCAAGAACATTCATCAGACTGTTTACTCTGTCATATAAAAGGCAAGGCAAAGCAGGGGACGCAGTTAGTGAAATTCAGTCAATCTTGTGTGAAGGCGCGGTGTGTTTGAAGAGAGTAATCGTGGTTTGAAGATCTCCGTTACAAAGATCTGTCTGCCTAGTAATATTTATTGTTTGTGTAAAGGGTGTAAACAAACAAAGCAACTGTTGTTGTTTACATCAAGTTGTGAAAAGTGGCACACAGAATAATAATAAGGAATTTTAATTAAAATTAAACACAAATTTTATTTGCAATCTATGTAATCTACGTGGTCATACATATTTAAAACATAACAATATTTTAATCACTTGTCGTTGCTGTCCATATCGTTCAATTCAGAAAAATAAAAAAAATATGTTGCTTATAGAACTCGGACGTTTGAAACCGTCACCCATTCCTTTTTTTGTTTGAGTTCTATTCACCTAAACCACCAAACTACGGGTTTGTAGTTATTTGGTTGTATTTAATTTCTTGTTTTTTTTTGTGTCGTGTTGTAATTAATCGTAATACAATTGTAGGTATAACATCAACAAAAATTGCGTTTACAATGTCGACAGTTGAACATCAACTGTAAGCAGTTTTGCATATAATTCCTTCGTAAATTTGTATGTATTTCATAAACAATTTCATTAATTTTTTACATTTTTGCATTATATTTACAAAGATTGAGACAGATACCACCACATAGATGCATTTGTTTTTATTTTGTTCTTGTTGTAGTAATTTTATTTGTATTTTAATAAAATTAAAAATGATTTTTACAATATTGTATGGGTATTATACGAGCAACAAAAATATGTTACAATTACAACAAGTTGTCCAACAAAACATAAAAGATATCGCTTTTGTATGTGATGTTCATAAATAGATAAACGTTTTACATATGTAGACATGTATATAACTTGTAAATACGAATGTGTTAGGGTGGATGAATGTGTATTTAAAACAAAAATTCTACGAAATGATCGTAAATAATATGTACTGGCAGGCAGGGTTAAACTGATTCCAAGGCACATATTGCAACAGTGCATGCATTTAACACATACAGTGAGCGCCATAAGTGAGTCAAAACTTTTGTTCTTAAATATAAAACAGTTTTGTTCTTAAGTATGAAAAAAGTTCCTTTATCATGAATTGTTGTTTTTGTCTTAACATTTTATAAGTAATAAATAAACGTTTTTATTTTTAAAAATTTATTCGACTATTCTCATTTACTTTTCTCGCTATCCTAAGAAAATGAATTATTTCAGTCGTGTTTACTCACTATTGGTGCACAGTGTATGTGCATCTTAAGTTATTCATGTTATGGTCCGATAACTTGGGATCAAAAGTAACAATTTATTTGTTTTCCTCCAAAATTTTTCATTACAACACTTCATTTCGCATTACGATCTATCTTTTCACACCACTTATGCTGTGTATGTCAATTTTATGCATGATTGGCGGGACTTATAGTTTAACGACGACTGCAAACAATATATTTCTTGAAAAACCTTTAATTGCGATTTTATCAAATCTCAGAGGTTTTGCTTCAAATCTGCTAGGAGGATGTCGCCAAAGATATATTTTTTACATATTTTGTTCTGTTCGAGATGTCTGGCCTGTGGTTTGAAACGTGGCCATACGTCCAATAAGCCAACACACTACCTACTAGACTGCGGTGACAACTAGTCACATAGTTTATGTATGTAATTTAAACTAAACTCTACAAATTAGTGTGCAAAGAGGCATCGTGCGGTAGCATCACGTCCACGACCATACATAGATCCGGATAATGTAGGTCACCTATTGCGATATGTGCATACATACAGTTTTATAATTAAATGTCAACAATCGACGTGTTCTTTGCGCTTCTGTTCTATTTGCTAGAAAGGCAGTATTCAGTTTAAATCGCATGCCTATTCATTGAACAAAGGCGTTTCTTACGGCTTACTAGCCTTTTGGAAAGCATGCCGAAAGACTTGATATCTGAGAAGAAAGAAGGGTCTGTCTTTCACCTAATGTGTTAGTGCCCTACTCTTGGCTTAAAGAGACGGAGGTTGTTAACATAACATTTTCTGAAATTTTTGACCGAGCTCTATTATATAAAGATTGCTGCAATAGCAAGTATTATTTTGAACTCGGAATGGTTTTCTTTAGGGAATGTGATATTATTACAATTGGCTTAAATGCTTATGTTATTTACGATATGAATGATTAAGTTTATAAATTTTGGCAATTCTCAAAATAACCTTAGTTTAGCAAAAACCAATCGAAATTGTGAACAAAATTAAAAACATGAATTCCCATTGCAAAAATTGGTTAATTTTTGTTTCCTGTGTATTATAATCAGAAGATTTAGTTAGGATTAGTTTGATTCCGTTCCACATAACGAGTTTACTATCTGTTCCATATATTCAAAGCAGCTTCAGAAACCTTGCCTGTTCTGCACTGTATGTCCGTAAAAATAATGTCTAAAAGTAAATCTAAAGCTTTCCTGAACCATATTATTCTCTACCTAAATTTCTGCTTATTAAGGGGATTTTAGAAGATTCCACAAGTGGTCAAATCCACAGCCCTAGAGAGTAAACACAGCATGTGAGGAGAGCGTATGATATTGAGGGAAAATGCGATTGGAAACTTGACAGTCAAACACCATTTGTTTAATCGCATAAACGCAAAACAAATCTAAGATTTTTACTTTCAGTTTTAAAATTTGTGTGGTAGTCTCTAACATTCTCTTTTTAACTTTACTTATGTAAACTTTTATCGTGTAAATTGTCCTTTAGAGTAGTTCTGCCACTTATGGATTAAATTAACATACACAACATGAGTGGTGTGAGAAACTAAGGCGTAATTTTGACTGAAGGTTTGTAATGACCAATTAAGTAATTAAGTAAAGATAGCAGTCGCTCAAATACGTTTAGCGTAGACTGTGCCAATGTCCACACATCGATATTGACTCCACCGAATATAATGTTTTTATGTACTCCCTTTATAGTCAGCACTTGACACTAAGCGACCAACACATGTAATGTAGTAATGTAGTAATGGCAAATAATTGCGTTTTTGAAAATGAGTCTCAATAGAAACGTGTCTTTAATTTGGCATCGTGTTATTTAACAAAACGGAACTTAGTTGCCATAATTTATACCGCTTAAACCTAGAACCCTACCCTGGGTGCTCGGGCACCCAGCTTAATATTTAAAGTGTTGTCATATATTTAAATTTGTATAGAGCATCAAATTAAAATGTGCCCCAAATGTATATAAAACTAATTTTGTTCTTTGTTTTCTTTAAAGTTCTATCATAAATAAATAATAAATATATGAATATAAAAAAATGAATTTTGCAACTTGTTTGCCTAAATTTATAACTCATGTGAAAACTGGGTGCTCAAGTACCCAGGTTAGGAAAAGTCAATATAAACTATGGGTAGGGTTCTAGGGTTAAGCTATGCTGAATGTAATCTTAAGTTTCATGTAAATTTATTGTGCAGATACTTTAATTTGCTTGCTGTTTGAAATATTAGATTTTTATTACAGTTTATATAATCTCTTTTATTAATCTCTCAACCTGCAACACACTCTTCTTACTATTTACTATAAATAGTTCTCTCGTATAATTTACTTTAAAGTATTATTACAACATATAAGCATTTAGTAAGAGAAGATAACAGTCTGTGTACGTTTTTAGTACATTTTTAGGCATTCAGAAGCTATTTTCATACAAAAATGTTGTATGGAATATTGTAAGGAGAACACATCTGCTTTCAGTTTAAATTCTAGGAATAGCGAAATAAAGTTGAGACTGAAATTAATGCGCAAATACCAAGCCAAAAATTTCCCAGCGTAATACTTGTTTTTCTAAAAGAAAAACAAGGAAACCATGCCGTTACAATAACTCGCATTAGTACATGTAACGCATTTAAGCATCAACTGTCAAAAAATGTATGTGTTCCGCAGACAATGTATTAATCACTTAAGTCACATTGTGTGACACAAATTCGTCTATTTTAAACATTTTTTCTGTTTTCATAATAACCATATTCGTAATTTTTACATAAATTTCCCTGGAAATCATGAAAAAATTATAGCATTATGCATATTAGTGCCGGGTAATTCAATCTTAAGTTTTTCTTCGTACATTATGTTGGCAATTATAATTTTATGGACTTCTGCAAAATAAATTCGCATAAAAAGTCTTTGCATTTTTCATGCATAAAAATGTCCATTTTCTTCTTATGTTCATAAAAATAATGTTTCCATTTTAATTCTTTATTTATTTGTTGAAAACGAGAATAAAAAATATGATACGGAGAAAAACGGAGCATTTTAATATAACACATACACAAATAATTGAGATCTCCTTGATGTGGTGAAAAAATGCTGTACAAAGTATTTGAAATTTTTTTCGTATTTCTGAAAGTGTATAACAGCAAATTATTAAGTAAAATTCGAGTACTAAATATGTAAATACTCTACAAATAAGTGCTCGTAAAACTAAGTTTAGTGTCATTTACTTTGTTTTTACTTTAATTAAAAGTACCTTAGAACATTCAAATACAGCACTTGAGATAGATAAGCTGGCTGACCCACCTTAAAGAAAGAGGTCCCATATCGTTTTAGAATAGTCAATGTAACAAGCATTGTTCATATTTCTGGTGTGTTCATGTTTCTGGATATTGACATTTTCGCAAGTTCGCTGAAAAAGTTTCGTAACGTAAAAATATCTTAATCCGACGTCTCAGAGTGCTCAGAATTAAGTTGTACTAAAAAAAATTCATCTTCATTTACGACGTTATTATTTTCACTAAAAATATCTATGTTTTAATAGCTGATGGGCATAGCCTGCTATTTTGTAAAATGCATCTTGCAATCATTCTGAACTTTACGTTTTTTTCATTCGATATTTAAATTGAAATTAGTTTAGTTAACAACAACTGTAAAATACGTATGTAAAAATGTATTTTCGGATAATATTTACAAAATAATATTGCAAATGTAAAATGCATGTCCATATGTATCTCGGAGGGAGGTACATAATTTGTATTTTATGTGTATTGTAAAGCAACCATAAAGTCTTTAATCAGTTTTCTTATTACTTTCCTAAAAATAGAGAAATGACATTGAAGTATTCATTTTAATATTAAGGACATGCATTTCTGGAATTCCTACTGCAGAGTATTTTTTATTTTCAATAAAAAAATTTATAATTTTTACTAAAATTTTCTTTTCAAATACGATAGTCTTTCCTTTTATTGTTATTGTCATATTTTATTATTATAGTTTTAGGCATACATATTGGTAAACATACATATATACATACATATGTATGTACGTATAGTTTGTATGTCAAAATTTTTCTTGTGTTGTTATCTTTTCTGGCATTTGCTATCATTTAAAATATTTTCTAAACAATATTTCTCTTGTCATCTTTCATGTTTTTATGCTGTTTTTATGACAAGAGTTTTGCAAATCGTTTACCAAAAGCCACTTCTGTACTCAAATCATATTGTTACGTTCTTACCTTTTAAAACCCTCTAAAATATGAGCTCGTAGATTGCTAATAAAATGAAAATTAATTTGTGTTTAGTTTTAATTAGGATTCTTTATCATTCGTACAATTCTGGGTGCCACTGTTCACAATTTTATGTAAACAACAACAAATGCATTTTTGTTATTCATTTTTTTACAACCTTTGCATAAACAATAACAACTATTAGACAATTGTTCGACAGATCTTTGTAACGGAGATCTTCAACCCACGATTGCTCTCTTCAAACATACCGCGTCTTCACACAAGACTGACTGAAATTCACTAACTCCGTCGCCTGCTTTGCCCTTCCTTTTATATGGCAAAGTAAACACAATGATGAATTTTCTTGAAGGCGAATGCTCATGACTTCGCCTTCTCGAAATCTCTATAAATGTAAACATCGTTGTTTAATAGGAACAGTGATAACCTATCCTACACCGGCGCTATGGTGAGTTTAAGTTCAAGACAAATCTAATATAAAATTCATAAGGGGATTTCGAACCAATGGAATCGAATAGCTAACAGCGCTCTACCTTTAACTGTCCCTTGGATGGAATAAGTAGACTCTCTGATTGTGTTAAGTGCTTTAGTTCGTGGTATACAGTTGGGTCAAAAACGATATACAGTTGGATCTTGGGATATATTTTTGTCATTTGCTATAATGCATTTTGCGTTAATCGATGTATCGTATGATTCTTCTGGCCAAAATTTAACATTCTTGGGAACGAAGTACACCAAACTCAGTTAATCGGTCTAAGCCGTATAAGAAAATTGCATGTTTGGAGCGTATTGCAATTAAAGCAGAAGCAATGAATAATAAGTTCGATGTGTCGTCGCCGCAGTATAGTTGGTAGTGTGTTGGATTATTAGACGAGAGCCCGTGGTTGACCCATGGTTCACACGTCTCGAATAAAACGAAATATAAAAAATATTTCTTTCGGCTGTTTCTCTTTAACAGTCTTCTGACAAAAACTTTCAAAGCAAAATAAAATTGCTATGAAAAGTTATTTCCAATCTGTTGTTTGGAATCGATTTTAGGTTCAGCGACTAATAGATAAAATTAACACACATAACCAGAGGTCAGCAGTGAATATTCAAAAAGATGAGTAGAAACGAATCATACTCATAGAGTCTGATAATTATACGCATTCATACTTATTTTAACATTATGGAACCTTTACTCATATTCAAAGTATGAAGTACTCATCATTCATACTTAACAACACGTATGATGTTGTTGATTTCGACTCTCCATAACTCAGCATATACACGAATCAAAAAATAAGTATGAATCACGTACGAACACTAAAAGATTGTGTGTTTGCTATGCTTGCTGCTCTGTCTTGTTTGCTTATGTGTCGTTTTTCTTTTGTTGTAAATGCCTAACAACTAAAACTGTAAGATGAATGATTCCAAATGAGTATGCTTATGAATCAAACATATGTCGAATGGTATGAGTTTGATGTCAACGTTGTAGTGAGTACGAATGAATCAGAGTAGCTAAATCTCAATACTGTTGACTCCCTTATATTCAAAATGTCATGAGTGCTTATGAGTACCGAAAAAACGATTCATTGCTGATCTCTGATACTGACTAAAGGGTTGTAATGACCACTTATGTAAGTAAGTTAGTATGGTGGAAATAAGCTGTATTTTGGAAATAAAATTTGGCACAGGTGGATCATTCCCAGGTGTAATATTTAAACGCATACGAATCTATTGTTTTTCATACAGGCATTTTCATTTTTTGCCATTTTTTTGTTGTCAAATAAGAGCGAGTAACCAAAACAAATGCAGCCCCTACTTCAGATTATATTAGTTTTGTGGAGTTTCAACCAATACTGTCACTGCGGGACGCTAATAAGCATCCAATAATAATAAATATTATTACCAATTAAATAAAATGATTGTCAATAAAAATTTTTTTAGTTAAAAAAAAAACCTTAATTTGTTTATGACTTTAATTGCCTATATGAGAATATCATAAACCAAATAAAATAATTTTTCTTTTATTTTTCGCTGCATATTTTTACTGATACACTGATTATTGTTTTAATAAATAACATGAATCATATAATCTATGTACATATATGCGTTCGTACTGCACGCTGGTATAAATATTTACGTACACAAAAGCTATTTAAACGTTTATATTTTCAGAAAAAATAGCATAATAATGTTTAACATAACATATTAACATAAGTGTTATATGAGATGCAATGTTATTAAAAAAAAGAAACTGATGGCAATTAAAAGAAAGACATTCATGGAAAAGTGAAAGATACTGTCATTTATAGATACTACTTGTGAGATATTTATGCGAATTTGTACACTTTGGCAATGATAGGTGAGTATTCAGACTTATTCGACACATGACGGATCTTTAATATTGTTACATTGGGCAGAGTTACTGGAAAGGCGAAAAGAGTGCAATGTTTTGTAAATTGCACTGTAAACTGAAGTATCACTTTAAAAATATATTTGTCTCTCTGAGATCAACATCTGTGAAAGTAACACTGAGCATTTAGAGCATTTTTTATGATTATCCTTCACTCGGCGAATAAAGGCATCACTGTCTTGGTCATCACAACCTTTTAGTCAGGATTGCAGTCTAGTTTCTAACACAACCCATGTGTGTTATTTTTATGCAAGAGTGGCGGGTTCTGCATTGTGATACCACAGTTTCACATTCTCTCCTAGTCCAGGAACCACTCGGAACTTCTGATGAAGCGACTTAGACTGTCATGCATGGCAGTTCATCGAGATCCTCCATGTAGTGGGCACCCAGGTGCCTCTTTCTCCTCCGACTAAGTGAAGGGCATGTCCACAGTAGGTGAAGACCATTCTTATCCTCTTCTTAATGTCCACTTCTGCAGAACTTATTTGCAAGGTGTCCAAGACCAAAACAAAACACATGAATTCCTATAATACAATGTCCCGTAATAATCCCGATAACAGTGCTGAGCCTACTTCTTTGGAGTTTAAGCAGAACCGCCGCGTGCCTCTTATCCAGCCTTGGCCAGATTTTCTGCGCCGTTCTGCCCGTGTCCGAAGCTGCCTTCTTCTACTGTTGACAAGGACCACGTATGCATTTTTAATTATAAGCTTGCAGGTATCCAAAGGGACCCCCAATGTAGAGAATTCATCAGAGAGTTCGATGGTCGCATCCTTTCTGGTCAATTCGTCCGCTGTACAGTTACCGAGAATGTCCTTATGTCCCGGTAACCATGTGATACAAACATCATATGGGTTTGCCACCTCGTTAAGACATCTGCGATAGTTGTATACCGTCCTGGAGTTTATTACATTAGAATCCAATGCCCTAATAGCCGCTTCGCTATCGGAAAGTACGGTGATTTTCCAAATTTATCCACAATAATTTTCACCGCACCATGAATTGCCGACACTTCCGCTTGAAAGACGCTGCGGTGATTCGGTAGTCTTATATACCGGGATATTCCAATTGATTCCGAATAAATTCCACAACTACCGGCTCCTTCCAGCTTGGAGCCATCGGTGTAAAGTTGTACATAGTCTCTAGCGAGGCGAGCCGCACCATTCGGAAGGGATGTCCTAAAATTCATGCAGTCATGCAGTCACTGCTTCCGACAATCCCAAATTCTCCAAGTATCTTCGTATGCCCAATGCCAGATGCATGTTATTGTCCAGTCGCCCAGTTAGCCGCCGCGCCCTGCAGTAGAGGGCAAGCGGCAGAATATTTATTATTATTTATTATTAATTATTATTATAATTATCTCCAAAGTGAGCGTAGGAGCAGTGCGCAGGGCGCCACTAGTGACTCCGAAGGATAGATTTTTGAGACATTTTTCATAGCAATTTTATTTACTCTCTGAAATATTTATATGGTATATCCGCTGAGTGTACTCTATCAAAAACACGGTGTATCGAATAGTTTCTGGGTTTCAAAAATTATGATTTTACATCAAAGGCAGAGAGCTTCCAGGAGAGTTAAAAAATATTGAAGAAAATAAATTAGAAACATTGAGCACACTACTGGACTAGTGGGTAATGTTCTACTCAATTAGTGTAAGGATCGCGTGTTCGATTCCCACCAAAGGCTCTGATGGAGCATAAGATACAAGTCTATAACTATAATACTGTTACGTTTTTACCCTTGTAAAAACCTTTAAAATATGAGTTCGTAGATTGCAAATAAAATACAAATAAATTTGCGTTTAGTTTCACATAAATTCTTTATTGTTCCTGTTCGTGTTTGTGTGCCACTGTTCACAACTTAATGTAAACAACAACAATTGCTTTGTTTGTTATTCTTCTTTACACTTTTTTGCGTAAACACTTACCATTGTTCGGCAGATCTTTATAATGGAGATCTTCAAACCACGATTATTCTCTTCACACGCAACGCGTCTTCATACAAAATTGACTTAATTTTTACTGACTCCGTTGCCTGCTTTGTCTTGACTTGAAACTTTCTTCTTTTTATTATTTTTCTTTGTTTTTCTTTTTTATTTTATTTTTTGTTTGAATTAAATACTTATGTTATTTTTACGCTTCGAATGCATGTTTTTTCTCTGATAAGAATTACTTTTAATATGATATATGATACGTCAGCATTATCTTTTTCCATTTTTAAGATTTGTTTGTATGATACACTCAATAAATGTAAGTGACTATCACAAGGCAAGTTAATTATTACGATTCATATTAGAATCCAATATTGTGTTCATTCTAACCGAATTTTTGAGAGTGTACATCCCATAGTATCCATAGAATTCTTAAACACACGCCTTGGAAATAAATCAAATAGAAAAAGAACAAGAACAAGAAGGAAACTCGTACGCTTATGCATGTTTTACCAGGACAGCAGACACATTAAAGTTTGTTGTAAAACATGGCACATTTTTTATTTCATTTGTCATTAGCAAATGTTGCAAAATAATAAAAAAAAAAGTGTTTCAAACATTAAAGCTTAATAGTAACTAATGTTGTCGTAGTAGTTAGACAAACTTATGTAAAACAATCCTTTTATGTTTGTATGTTTGTAGTTTGATATGAAAAGGAATATTTTCAAAAACATTTTTTCTTCTTTTTTCGTTGGATTAATGAAGTTTTTGCATTTCATTGCAGGATTTAAAATTCATTTATTTCAACATTTGCAGCATCTATATGTGGCTAAATGCTTCAGGACGTCTGAAGGAAAAAAAATTGCGATTCACCAGATGTGATAACTTTTGCAACTAATTAGGCGTAGAATGTCGAAGTTTTTGGAACAAGTGGTAGGAATAAATACTCACTTCTTAAGATCTACACATGAACATGAACTATTTTTATGTATATTTTGTGGTACAAATAAAGCATTCATGTGTTTCTTTATATTTAATTTTTTTTGGATTGCAAAGAGATTAAGCCACGTCCTAAAACCATTGGAGAATTTTCAAATTAACCACGGCAATCGGAATACCAATACCCTGTAACATGCCTGAGATTGCGAGCACCGTACCGGCACTGGACATCTCGCCAGCAATATAATTTCAAATGATATGCCTATGTCCCACAACCCATATAAGAGTTACCTCGGTAATTTCTCGGAGAAATCCTTGGCAATTATGGACAAGAACAGACGTTGAAACTACGTTTATTAGGGACTTAATCGCAGCCTGGTTGTCTGAGTAAATCAATAGATTTAAAATTCTGCTACGAAAACAATGCTTGGAAAACTATGCAGTGCTCTGGCATCCTGTAAGAAGGTTGAATATTAGAAGCCTTAATAAGAAACACCACACCCCATTTTTGAGCTATCATTGTAGACTTCAAGGCTCTCATGGGGAACCTTCAGATCCTCTGACCGGAAGTCCTTAGTTGGAATTCTAAAATCGAACGTTCTATTCAGAAAGTTATAAGGAATCATATAATCGACCCTTATATGCTTATACCTTTCCAGAATAGCAGCACGTCCATAGTCCAGATTTGGCTAGGACTTGACTGCATTGAGCCACACTGCCATCAGCTGAGTCCTTTGTCTTAATAAGAGAGTGATAGGAAATCGATTGCGTTGGATTCTTCTACATACTTCGATGGACAGCGATTATGTTAACACATTATCATGTGTTTAAACTTCATGCCAAAGCGTTTACTTGACATAGGCATACAGCCGTACGAAGAAGATTTTCCCATGCTAAGGGAATATCAACAATAACAACTGTTAAGTTCCCTACTACCTATTTTGCCAATGCGACAAACTTATTAGGGTGGTGGAATGATTTACGTCGGAGACATCTTGTTTGCAATTAAAAAAATTTATTGTGCCATAGGGTATAAAAGCGCGCCTAATGAGAGGTTAAGACTGTCTACTGTTTGTACTGCGGTACAAAAGATGCTCCAAAAAATTTGGGAGTCATGGATTGATCTTAGTGTAATCGCGCGCTGTATTATTCAGAAGTTTTCAAAATTTTCGTCCGTTGGATACCCTGCTTTTCATTTATCGAATCCATCCATATTGCATGCTCGAATTGTTTTATTTTTATCGTACATATTTGAAACTTCGTCTTACCATTCCTTGATGTCCCATAATAGATGACACATACATACATAATTGGTCATTACAACCCTTCAGTCAGGATTACAACCTAGTTTCTCACACCACTTATGTTGTGTGTGTTATTTTATACATGAGTGGCGGGACCTACAGTTTAAAGTCGACTCCGAACGACAGAAAACTGAGGAACTTTTCATTTTTGTTTGAGAAACTTTTCATGGCAATTTTATTTACTCTCAGAGTTTTTGCCACAAATCTGCTGAGAGGAAGTCGCCGAAGAAATACTTTTTGTATTTTGTTTTGATGTCTGGCCTGGGGCACGAACCCTGGCTTTACGTCTAATAAGCCAACACACTACCTACGGCGCCTACGATTTTCAATAATGGCAACTTCAACTATAAAATGAGCGTTACAACAAAAAAAAACGAAGCCCGTCGTTGCCACTGTTTAAAAAAACTTGTGTAATCGACATTGCTCCGCCACTGACATATTTTTGAAAAATTAACCTTATTTTATGATTAGGTTGTAATAACGAAAAAAAGTTAAACGTAACTTTAAAGTTCACTTTAGCTAAAGTTACCTTTAACTAAACCCAACTTTAGCGGGAGGTTGTACTAATGGCCCTTTGAGTTTTTGGCAGAAGCCTGTTGAGAGGCGGTTGCCGAAGTAATATTTTTTTATTTCCTTTTGTTGGAGATGTCGGACCTCATGTCTATGAAGCCAACACTCTACTTACTAGACTAGAGCGACAATAAAAATAACAGTGACTGCAAACATCTCAAATTAGCAACTGAACTTTTCGTGACAGGTTTATTTATTAAAATATCTATCTAAATAAAAATAAAATAAAATAATAATATAAAATGGCAATTGTAAGGCCTTATAAGGTCCACATAATGTCAAGTTTTTATTGGCATTTTGATTTGCAACTACAGAAAATAACTTTTGCTGTTTCGCACTGGCATAAAATATTTTCGATAAGTCAAATACGCAAACACTTTTAAAAATTTCTTTTGATCACAGTTTTTTTTTTTCCAATTATTTGTAATATTCATTTGATTTATATTCATACAAGCAGTTAAGTTGTTAAAATGGCAATCATAGACCACTGCAAAATGAAATGCTGTTAACCACACAATGCAAGGCAACATGTATTGGCATACAAAAACAGGTTGACTTACGTTCAGCTAAAATTATATCGGACAACATCATTAACTCTATGCCGCATGCAAATTTTAAATCTAAAAATTTGTTTGCATGTACAAGTGTTCTAACTGGTATAACCGTATAAATCAGCTTATAACGGCAATTTTAAGTAATGTAAAAGACCTGCCATAATTTGAAACCAATTTAAATAAATGGCCCTATAAATGAAATTTTTCATGGAATTTTTATATCAAAAGAGGAAATTTCAAAATACCTTTTAAAGGCAGTTTTCATTATAAATTTGAGAAAAACAAAATTAGTTTTGACAGCAAATTAAATGATTTTGTTTTTAATAATAATTAATATATTATAAATAATAAAAAAATAAAAATTGACATGGAATGGACATGAAAATTGACAAGGATCTTACAACGGGGATTTCCAAGTTTTGGCAGTTAGTAATGGGTATCTTGTTGAAGCTACATCTGCGGATTAACTGTGGACGCAAATAACAGCTTAAATTGTGTGTTCTGTTCGGGCAACTTTTACAGTGGCTCTAATCGTACTGCCAATAGGACAATTCGTAATGTGGGGGATAAACTCGACTCCACTGGTTCAGTGAACGATTAACCGACATTCATAGGTTGACAAGGCACTAGATCTCCCGAAAACATCGTCTCTTTCCATGTGAGAGAAGGCAGTTGCAAACGCGTCATTTAAAAAACTCAACCTTACGTAGACTATAACTTGGCGAGTTTTGCTTCGTAATTTGGGTCTGCACCAGAGGTCAGCAATGAATCGTTTTTTCGCTACTCATAAACACTTATGAAATTTTGAGTATATGTAAGTGAATCAACAATATTGAAATTTAACTACTCTGATTCATTATTACTCACTATAATGTTGACTTATAAGTACAGGCTGCAATTAGTATGCATACAAAGTTGACATCAAACTCATACCATTCGAAATATGTTTGATCCATAAGCCTACTCATTCAGATTCTTAACTTTAGAAAAATTATTATAATATGTACTTATAACTGATTCGAGTGGCTCGAATCATTCATCAAAATTTACAGTCTTAGTTAGACAGAGCAGGAAGCAGAGCAAACACACAACATTTTAGTGAGTATTTTAGCGTTCGTACGCGAATCATACCTTTTTTGTGATTCTTCAATCAAGCTTCAAATATGAGTAGAGCTTCCATGCTGTTAAAATAAGTATGAATATTTATAAGGACCAGAAATTATGAGTATGATTCGATTCTACTCATCTTTTTGAATAATCATTGCAGATTTCTGGTTTGCACATGTCCAAAATTCACCTGACGCGTGATCTGAAGGTAAGCGACCATAGACAGCGACGTGTATTCGCTGAATTTTCTCTGTAGCAATGTGCAGGTATTCTTAATTTTTATCAAAAAATCATCTTCAGCGATGAAAACCCTTTCCAGATGTAGGGGTATGTGAGCAAAAAAAATTGTGTTGCATTGCACCTCGAAAAGTCATTATTTGTTGCAGATTTTAAGCGGGCGGCATCATCGATTCATATATCCTTGAACGTTAACCAGGTCGATAATTATCAACATCTTTCGGCCTGAATTAAAGGGTCCGCCAAAAACTTTTGTCTTGAAAATGCTTTAAAAAAAACTACTGAATATTTTCTCAAATTTCTTTTTTTATTTGAAAATACAATCCTTCCGGTTAATAATGGAAAAAAATTTCATTCAAATGGCTGCCTCGGCTGGCCATGCAGTAGCCTACACGATCGGTCCAATTTTTAAGCACATTATCGATTGTGTGCAGCTGTATTTCACCAATGGCTTCACGAATATTGTCTTTTAAAGCGTCAATTGTCTCTGGCTTGTCGGCGTAACACTTATCTTTGACGGCACCCCACAAATAATAGTCCAAAGGTGTCAAATCGCAGCTCCGAGGTGGCCAAACGACATTAGCTCTGAGGCTGATAATGCGATCTTCAAAACAGGGCGCAAAACATCGAGTGTAGCTTCGGCTGAGTGGCACGTAGCGCCGTCCTATGGAAACCAAATGTTGCCAATATCCTCCTCTTCAATTTTTGTGAACAAAAATTCGTTCAACATGGCCCGATAACGATCGCCATTGACTGTAACGGCCACTCCTTGCTCATTTTCGAAGAAAAATGGCCCAATTATGCCTCTGGACCCAAAATCAGCACCAAACAGTGACTCGTTTTGGCTGCGTCGGCTTTTCAATGTATACGTACGGGTTTTCTTTGCCCCAAATGCGACAATTGTGCTTGTTTACATATCCGCCAAGATCAAAATAAGCTTCATATGAAAAGATGATTTTTTTTGCCAAAATCGGCATCTTCTGTAAGTCGACCGCAAGCCCATTTAGCGAAGGGAAAACGCATTGGATGGTCAATATTCCTTCAGCGGAAGATTAAAACTAATTATCTATCAAATCAGACATGAGTGAAGTGTTACCATTCACGAAATAAGCACTAATTGAAAAAAACGTTAGATGGCGGACCCGATAGATGATCTGGAGACCAATGACATTTGGTTTTGACAGGACGGTTTACATATCACAGCTCATTAAAGAATGAATACATACATACATAATTGGTCTTTACAACCCTTCAGTCAGGATTACGACCTAGTTTCTCACACCACTTATGTTGTGTGTGTTAATTTTACACATGAGTGGGGGACCTACAGTTTAAAGTCGACTCCGAACGACAGATTTTTGAGAAACTTTTCATGGCAACTTTATTTACTCTCAGAGTTTTTGCCAGAAATCTGCTGAGAGGAAGACGCCGAAAAAATACTTTTTGTATTTTATTTTGATGTCTGGCCTGGGGCTCGAACCCTGGCTTTTCGTCTAATAAGCCGACACACTACCTACTAGACCACGGCGACTTCATTGTATTCTGTATCCAGAGTTATTTATAAACTCGTGATTATTTAAACATGCTTATTTAAACTTGTTGCAGTCTAATAGGTAGTATGTAGGCTGAATAGGCGTGATTCAGTGATTAAAAACCCTGCTTAGAAATCTGGAACAAAACGAAATATGAAAAAATATTTATTCAGCGATTATCTCGCAGCAGTCTTCTGAAAAATATTCGGAGAGTAAATTAAAATTGTTATGACAACATTTCCAAAAATCATTCGTTCGGAGTCAACCCACACTCATAGGCAAAATTAATACTCACAATATATAATAACAATATGGGTCGTGATTATGACTAAAGGGTATAATGAGCAATTAAGTAAGCAATGTTTATGGTTTTGATTGAATAACCATAACCACTTCATTCGGTTTTTGCCTCCTTTACTTTAAGAGAATATTGAGAATAACATAACAAAGCTCTTTCTCGGACTGCTATTTCATAAAAAAAATATACTTTGCCCAGCTTTTTATGAAAATAATCTGAGAATTTTTATAAAATTCGTTTCTTTTTTAAAAAGCTTAATCAAAGCATAATAATGGGTTCCTTTTTGCAGTTGTTTAAATGTTTATTTATGGTTTCTTATTAATATGGTTTTAACTAACAAATAATTATACAGATAAGTAAAACAGGGAAAGAAAATATAATATGTTGTACGAACGAAATGAAATCTTACTTTCTGGCATCTTTACGACCAAGAAAAAAATACAATGAAAAATTTTAAGTAGAAAGTATAAAGCAATTATCTGTACAATTACAGTTTATCAGAGTTAAACGCAAATAACATTCAAATGACCATTTCAAAGATTCATACACCTAGACATCACTTTGCGTCGTGGTTACGTTCCAAAAAAGCACGACGCAACTTGAAACGACGCAAAGTGAATTATGATTTTCCATTGCAAACCATGTAAACATCGAAGATAGGTTCCAGGGTTACGAAAATACTACTTTTTAAAAAGAAAATTGAAGAAAGTAAATATTTTAAAAACAAAAATACTATAACATTTGTTATATAGATAAAAAAACAAATTTAATTAAAATAAAATAAATTCACTTAATTTATAACACACTAATTGAAACTGAACTCTAAACTTAGAAAAACAAGGAGGAAATAAATTTGTATTATTTTCAGTCAGAAAGGCAATACCCAAGTTTTGATAGCATGGCGCAATTACAAACAAAAGTCGTGCAATCTTTTAGAAGAAAAGGAAATTTAAAAAAATATAAAAAAAATTAAAAACTCGACACCAAAACAACGCAACTTAGAAAATCTAACGACGCACAATGAAAATTAGTACTAATTCAGCAGCGACGCAACTTCGAAAAAAACGTAAAACGAAATGACGCAAAGCGAGATATTAGTGTACATGAACTGTAATACTGCTATTCACGAATTCTTAAATGGTCCATACAAGTGGGAATAAGCGCTTATTGTGGAAACATGGGAAACTAGATGAGAAATAACTAGTGGGATAATATTTTATTTTCAAGAAATCATTTAACTTTATTTAATTCATTTAACTTTATTTGAAATCTTTTTTCTTTTTTTATTGCGGTTCTTCATTTTTAATTATATATTTTTTTCTTTTCCATACAGAAAGAAAGGATATATTTGCATAAATAAGTGAACACAAGATAGCAGTAAATTATGTCAGCTGTATGTGGCTTTTGAAGAACATTTCAAGACGGTGGAGTTGCAAAAAATAAAAAAAGATGAATGGAAGAAAAGAGGAGGAATGTAGCAAGTCGTTCGAATCGAATATTCGTTATCATACAGCAAATTTTTGTTTATTTTCAGTTTTTTTTATTTTTACCAGCAGAAAATTAAAATCAAATTAAAACTCCACTGAGCTTCTTTGTCTTATGGCTTTTTGAATTCTGATTTCACACTCCAAAAACCTTGTGTGTAGTTTAACTTATAGTTGAGTGTAAAAACTTCAGGTTTTTCTCGATTTTCGTACAGCAACTAAAAACACCTTATTTTACAAAATATATCAACTGTCGATACAGTTCAATAAAGCTATTTAGAAATTATTTGCCAAGCATGTTATCTATATTAAAACGTCATGATAAGTTGTATAGAAACTATAGGCTGTTAAACATCGAAATAAATGTCGGAAATGCCATCTACTTAACTAGTACTTTTATAAGAAGTAAAGTTGTTAACTCAATACGAAATAATTAAGCAACGATGGCGAGGCGATTATTTTTCCAAGAACGGCGACGCTGTCGGCGTAAAATCCACACCAAAGATTAACTTTTCTGTAATACAATTATGACGCTCTTGGATCTCATGCGTATTGGTATCATACCATATTCGACAATTCCGTTTGTTCACATTCACTCATTCAGAAATTCAGTCAAATATGGGCTTCTTCACTGGAGATGATTTTTCGAAGAAACTGCTACGTCCGTGGTAGTGTGATTAAATAGACTGAATAAATAACAACAAATTTAACAGATGTAGTTCCAACGAGAAATTTCCAGCTGGTTTTAATTGTAACTTCATAGTGAATGAGTGCTTTTCCTCACATGTACATACACATGTGCTGGTAAAGGACTTAAAAATAGGAGTATAACTGTTGGCCTCTTCTATGAATAATTAGAAAGAAATTAGAGAAATTTATATATTTGCATATTATGTTGAGAAATTAGAAAAAAAAATATAAAAGCATTAAAGTGTAGGACAAAGTATGTGAAAGATCGACGCCATCTGGGCTGTAAAGTGGGAATTGTTGCACTATTAATTGTATGTTGTTTCATTAAATTTTTACACCCTAAATCTTAATTTGGTTTTATCTTTTAAATTTCATCATTTTTGCCTCAATTCCTTATTAAAATCAAAATAAAGAAACAAAATTAATGCCATATTCAAAAAGGCTACAAAATTACATGACAAGATTTGATATGGTATTGAATGACAAGGTCGTTTATACGGATATTGTTTTTGGTGGCATGACACTATTTGTATTCACAACCGTTTTTATGAAATATTCCCATGATTGACACTGTTTTAGTCAAGCGTAAATTATTGTCAACGAAAAATCTTAAACACAAATGTATGACAACACATGGCAAAAAAGGAGGATATTGAGGAAATTGTCAGATCAAAAATTGAATTAATGTAGAAAGGTTTATATGGATTTAAAATTTTGGGCATTAGTAAAGTGGCAAGTAAAAAAAAATGCGAGATTTTTGTTAAAATGTTTAAAAAACCTGCGCATACAAATAGATGTATACATACATGCATACATAATTGGTGATTACAACCTCTCAGCCAGGATTATGATCTAGATTCTCAAGTGTACAAGGTCGTCTTCTTCGCCGACTTCCGCAGATCCCCGCATCAAATACCCGTCTCGCCGGAGCATCCTTCTCCATTGGAATTTATTGGGGAAATAATAAATAAGAGAGATTATTTAAACCTTTTAAAAAACAAATTCACATAAAGTTCGGAAGAATTAAGAGATCGTAATGGTTATTACTTCTAAGAAGTCAATAAACCTAATCATACTGCTGCTGATCTGAAGATGTGATTGGCCTACCAAAGTTTCCACAGACTGAGAAAGAGTATTTAGGAAATCATTTGCCAGAACGTTTATATAGTCGCTATACCTCAAATAAAAGTCAACTGAAAAACCTGTTCATAAGTGAATGGCGGCAAATGTTATTAAAAAACACAAGAAAAACTGGTACATTCAATTTCAAATGGATTAAATGGTATGCTTGACCTTAAGGGATATTCTACTAAATATTGAGAGTAACATTTTAATAAATCAAGCCTTTGAATTTAAAATTTTCTCTGAGTTCATCTTGGGGGTACCTATACCTTTGCGGTGGAAAAAAAATGGAGTCACCAGAAACTCTTCCATATTTTTTTTTTTGGTTTGAAAAATTTTTAAAAATTTTTTGTTTTCTAATAAAATAGAATTAAATAAATAAAAAAATATTAAAATATCAATTTTATTTGTACATTTTATTGCTATAAACACAATAAATGCAACGCAATCAATGCAGCCATCTCTTAAAAATAGAATAAATGGGTGTATATACAAAGGAAGTGATTAATTTAAAAGCAGCATGATAATAAGCAAATATTCTGCTGCTTTGCAGTTATTTTCGTTCGGAGCGAGGATTGATTCTGTCAATACAATATCATGCATAAAATAGAGGTGTTGAAAACGCGGTGTATAAAATATATGTTTTAGTGGGAACATTGATAAGGAGCTAATGAATTGTTCCGTTTTTAGCTGCTACCTTTCATATAACTAAAGCGCATGCAGCATGCCTTTCGTTCGTTTCCGACATTGCGTTTACTGTGTTTATAGCATATTGTTTAAAACTCATGAAATTGCTAAACAATATTGGTATACCTAGAATTTTGCTGTTCATTATACACACGTGTAGTTTCAAATTGTGAGTACGGTATGGATCAAAGATCAACAATGAGTATTCAAAAAGATGAGTAGAATCATATCATACCCATAATTTCTGATACTTATATGCATTCATACTTATTTTAATATCATAGAACCTCTCCTCATATTCAAAGTTTGAAGTACTAATCATAATCATACTTAACAATACGTATGATGTTTTTGATTTCGACTCTGCATAACTCAACATTTACAAGAATCACAAAATAAGTATAATTCGCATACGACCACTAAAATACTCACTAAATGATTGTGTATTTGCTCTGCTTGCTGTTTTGTCTTTTTAGCTTAAAAGTATTTTTCTAAAGTTATGCATCTGAATGAGGAGGCTTATGAATCAAACATATTTCGAATGGTATGAGTTTGATGTCAACGTTGTATGCCTACTCATTGCAACCTGTACTTATAAATCAACGCTGTAGTGAGTACGAATGAATTAGAATAGTTAAATTTCAATATTGTTCACTCCATGAGTGCTTATGTGTAGCAAAAAACGATTCATTGCTGATCTGTGGTATGTATTTCGAGAATAAGTATAAGGGAACTGAACTAATATAATACAGTGCAACTCCAAATAAATTCCAAAAAAGTTATAAAGTTACCAAATTTTTTACTTAAATTAAATCCAGTTGGTTTGTATTCCCAATTGTTTAAGAAACATTTAAGATCCCTGCATTTCTCTGCATTTCAAGATGATCTGCATTTAGAATTACTGCAAAACCATTTGTCTCCCTTAGCTGTATTTTTCAATTACAATAAAATATTGCTTTTCTTTAAAAAAAAAAAATATTTCTAGCAAATTAAACAAAAACACTCGAGTAGTTAAATCCTAAAATTAACATTCTTACTCACTTTATTCCATTAAATCCACAAAACTAACAATAAAATTGAATGAAATCTGTGGTCAGATATAGAGAAACACTTCTATTGCATTCCAAAAAAAGTAAAACTTCAATAGAAACAATAGAAACATTTTAATAAATTGTTGCTTTTATACGGCCAATATAATAGAAAAATCTCTAGTTCACCAACTAAAAGAATAAAAACGAAATAATAGCAACTGAAAATGACGCTCCATGACTACAACAAACAAGCATTGCAGCATAGATGCGGCATAGAAAGGTTTTTAAAAATTTCTTTGGCACTCTAAAACAGTGTTGCAAAATTGAAATTTTGAAATGGTATTGAACTTTAACTGAGAGAGTACTTTTTGCATTAAATGGTACTTTTGTAAAAAATACATACATTAAAACCGGGTTGCAACCCTTCAATCCGGATTATTTCCTAGCTTTTCACACCACTTATGTTGTGTTTCATACAGTTTAAAGTTGACTCCGAACGACAGATTTTTGGAAAACTTTTTCATGGGAAATTTATTTACCCTTAGAGTTTTTGTATTTTTTCATATTTCTTTTTGTTGTAGATTCGTGACATTGGGTTTGAACCGTGGCCTCGCGTCTAGTAAGCCAACACACTGTATACTAGACTATTTACTTATTTATATTTAATACGCGCACGGAACGGAAGAGCAAAAACTAACGTCTTATACGTGTTTCTCACGTACAAAACAAAAACAGCTGATTCGGAACGTAGAAAAACGTAAAACCCCGTTTTGTCAAATGTCGACTGAACGTAATTGAACATACGTTTATTTTCAGCATATGAGGAGGAAATTAAATGCTTACCGAAGTTACATTACGGTTCGACAAGCGTTCTTATTGCTTTTTGAATTCTAGAAACGAACGTACGTTCCAAGGACGTTTGGCTAACCGGAGCTAAAGACTAATTCTACCTTTAGCATTACGTTGAATGAGTTGCTAACCCATTAATAGGTAAAAAGCGCAAGACATCAAATATGCAATAATAAAAAGTACTGAAAGCGTCGCGTGGCTACCGCGGTATTTTTGAAATAGAAAAGTACTGAAAAAAGTACTAAAGTACTGAATTTTTCAACACTGCTCTAAAATATACACATTAATGCAAGGAAAAAAACTTAAAGAAGCGAACAGTAAGAATGGCGAAATGGAAATCTTAAATTTAAAGCAGTGGAGTACATGCATGAGTAGGCATGGCAAAGCAAATAGAGTGCGAGTCGCCAAACATTTCACACAATAACATGTTATTCACTGATATTCTTAGTTTTGATTTGTTTTTTTTAAGCAAATGGCTACACAGTTTTAAAAACCAAAAATCTTTGCTTTAGACTCTAAAGTTTAGAGCAGTGATGCTCAAAATCCAAATTTCCTATCACATGTGATAGGCAAAGAAAATTCTGCTGACGCTGCGTAGATACACGTACACTATAAGCTTACTTGTGTGGTTTCTTATAATGATCGTGTGTTTGTTGCTTTGTTTGTTGTTTTGTGTTGAACTCAACCTGTGGTTGATGTTTAGCACTTGATGAGGCAAGGCCTTGCTACGCAACTTTTTTGTATGATTTTTTGTTTTTTGCAAATACACGCAGCAAAATGTTTAATGCAAATTGGGAATATGATTTCTTTTTATAGAGAATATGGATGATAATGCACAATGTATTGTGTGTTATCGCTCTTTATGCCGTATTTTTTTTTTATAACAAGACATTACGAAGCTAGCCATGGATTTTTCGACAACATTAAAGGCAATGACAGGACTAAAATTATTGCAATTAAAAGAAGAAATTTTTAAAAGTCATGGTTGACGAAACGGAAGTACCAAATTACAATAATTTACAATCAATACATACATACATACATACATCAATTTATTCATCAATACATACATACATCAATATATTCATCAGTACATACATACATACATCAATATATTCATCAATACATACATACATACATCAATATATTCATCAATACATACATACATATATCAATATTTTCATCAATACATACATACATCAATATATTCATCAATACATACATACATACACACATACATCGATATATTCATCAATACATACATACATAAGTTCATTATGTAGTAACATACACGCAACACAATAAACCAATTTTGTTCTTCATTTTTATTTTCCCAGTGTACGATTCTCAAAAATTAAGTTGAATTTTGTTCTCCGCTGCTTTACCAACACAACCAAAACTATGATAGTATGTGTTTGAGCACCACTGCTTTAGAGCAGTGATGCTCAAAATCCAAATTTCCTGTCACATGTGATAGCCAAAGGAAATTCTGCTGACGCTGCGTTAACACACGTACACTATAAAGCTGGAGGTCCACACCACGCATTCTACGCGGCTGTCAAAAAAGTAGAATTAATGTATTTATTTGGTGCAAGTTACACGCACAAAAGCGTAGGATGCCATGAAGCATAGAACGCGAAAAGTAAATCTACTTTCTACTTTTGTAAGCATCACAAGCGGCGCGCGTACGAAACAGCTGATTTGGACAGGGTGTTTTTGTTTTAATTTGTTTAAATCAAAACAAACATTGGCGCGTAAAAAGCGTTGCATGTAACTTGAAGCGTAGAATGCGAAGAAGGTATGAAATGCTCGCAACGCTTTGACGCGAAAACGCGTGGTGTGGATCTCCAGCTTAAGCTTACTTGTATGCAGTGTTACCACCAACGGCTTTATGAGTTACACACAAATGGCATCGAAATTACACATATGAAAAAAAAATTACACACAAAATTCTGTTTTTACAAATATTGTATACATATATTATGTAAACAATAAAATTATATATTCATATAAAGGGTGTTTTTCATAGAGGTATAGAACTTTAAGTTGCAATAAAACAACGATGGATTATTCGATTGACATGAATTTTATTTATCCGAAAGATAATCTTGTGGCATTACATTTTAAATATGATTTCTGGCATATGACCGCCACGGCTGGCGCGGTTGTAGTCCAATCTGGACGTCCAATTTTCGATGACTTTTTCCAACATTTTGTTACGATTTTATGAAAACAAATATTTTTTTTTGTTCTATTAATTTTTTCTAGTTTTTTTTATTACACCACTTTTGTTATACACTGTAATCTTTACATTGTATCATTACATCTTTTTTTTATAGCATGATATATTTTTGTCTTGTCCCGTTAATTATACCAAAATCAGTGATTATCATGTGATTATCATACGATTATCATGTGATTTCTATAGATAGCAATAGACGTAATATATATCCATCCTTCTCTATCTTAAATATCTAAATACACATTCCATTAAAATGATATTTTACATTGGAATTGGTGTAACAAAAGTAAGCTTGATAGATTGTGATTTTTGGCAGAAAGATCACTTGCGAAATAGAACTCAAAGAGTGCAGAAGTCTGCAAAAAAAAAAAAAAAGGAGAAAATTTCTTAAAATAAAAATTTTAAATAATAATTGTTTTTAATTATAAGTTTAAAGTGATAAAGTGAACTAGTGCAAAGTAGAAGAAATTATAAGACCACATAGGATAATTTAATTGAAATTATTAAAATAAAATATGCACCAAGTCATCCGTACTGGCAAAATATATGGTTTACGCCTTCCACAAAACATAGGGCGACATACTGGATTAAAATTTACAGTTCGAAGAAGATTCTAGAAGCACCTCGGTCTCTAATCATCACGTGATCCTGTTTTTATTTTATTTATATTTTATTTATAAAGATTTCTAATAAGTTTTTCCTGGTTTTAGAAGAATCTATCACTTTATAAAATTCATTTAAATTTAAAATTAATTTGAATCTTTAATTATTTGTAAAAAAATTTAAAGCCTAATTAAACTGTTTTAAAATCATTAATTGTTCAACCATAACCTAAAACCAAAATGTGTAAATTATAAATCAACTATGACTTAAAAAAAAATTGTAACCAAAAAAATTATTACATTAAATGCATTGCTTTATAATTTCTTTTTGTGTATAATTACTTATGTATATTTATATTAAAAAAACAATTTTCTTTTTTTGTTAATCCTGAAATTGTAACCTGAAATATTAATTAAATTATGAATCATAAATGTTTCCAATGAATTAAATTTAATTTTAAAGTTCTTTAAATTTCCTAACCTAATTTCATAATTATTTTCATTAAATTTGTATTTTATTAATTTTGTTTTAACTAACATTTTTCTTTAAGTGTATTTCTTTTCATTTTATTTTACTAAATCTTTGCATTTATAAGATATATGAACGATCTTACTAATTATCTCTAAACAGAATTTAGAGACAACAACAACACACATTGACTGCTGGGCCCATCATCTCAATTGCTGTGGATAAAATAATCTGTAAGTCATAATTACAAAAAAAATTCATTCATATTTCTTTCTTTGCTTTTAATATTTCATTATATAGTCGGTCCGATTCAGTTTTGTTCCCCTGTCCGAATTTATTGTTTTTTTTTATGTTCTTTGTTTCATAATGCTTATTGAATTAATAACTTTAGTTTGTTCTCTGCTCTTGCTAAGTAAGGAACTTATATGATTAATGTTAATTCCTTTTATTTTCTATTTTATTATAATAAAATTGTTCGTATATATTCAATGAATATGAAACATTAAATTATTTAATGGGGAAGGATATCTTCAATCAGGATGTGAGCGTATAGGTAGACTATGTATTTTTCTTTATGGGACAGATTTAAAAAAAACTATGGGTATTCTATCTGTCATTGGCGTTTAGATAATAAAGGGATGGGAAAAGTGTACCCTACGTTGGCATATTCATCTCGCCATCGTTTAATTTTTTTTAATACTTTTGTTTTTTTTTTTTTTCCTTAATATTTTATTATTTTATTTTAATTATTGCACACTCTGGTGACATGTAGAGTGTGTTATATGTTAATGCGTCAAATCGGGTTGAGAACCAACGATCTTAGTGTAGAGCTAGCGGGTAAACAGCAATTCATGTCTCTTAACTTCTGTATTTGAAATTTATACATATGGTATATCGGCCTACTTGGGTCTAATATTGCATGTGTATATGAGGCGTTACATGTAGGTGGTCGAACGGTTAGAAATAGGACCGCATTACATATGTGACGTGGCGACGCATAACAATTTGTAGCCGTATATCGGCAATAATACGGCGAATGTTCTCTTCCAAATGGTCAAGCGTTTGTGGCTTTACCGCATAGACCAATGACTTTACATAGCCCCACAGAAAGTAGTCTAGCGGTGTTAAATCACAAGATCTTGGAGGCCAATTCACACGTCCAAATCGTGAAATTAGGCAATCACCAAACGTTTCTTTCAATAAATCTATTGTGGCACGAGCTGTGTGAATGATTTTTTGTTTTTTGCAAATACACGCAGCAAAATGTTTGATGAAAATTGGGAATATGATTTCTTTTTTATAGAGAATATGGATGGTAATGCACGATGTATTGTGTGTTATCGCACTTTATGTCGTAATTCTTTTTTTTTATAAAAGGACATTACGAGGCTAGCCATGGATTTTTCGACATTTTTTTTTTAAATTCATGGTTGACGAAACGGACGTACCAAACATACATACACACACACATCAATATATTCTTCAATACATACATACATACATACATCAATATATACATATATTCATCAATACATACATACATACATCAATATATTCATCAATACGTACATACATACCAGTAATATATATGACTACAGAGTCTCCATTGAGGATTCTTTTACATTTCTGTGCATTAGCCAACTGGAAGTTCTGAGCAGTTTTCGTTCAATAAAGTCTAAAGCTATCGGTATAGATGGATTAAATCCCAGGTTTTTTGAAATATTGCTGTATAAACTATTGCCTTATGTCACTTATGTGTTTAACACAGTGCTAACAAAATCAACATTTCCTGATGAATGGCAAAATTCAAAAATGACACCAATACCTAAACAAAGCAACGAATTTCGGCCAATATCTATTCTTCCCTTCTTATCTAAAGTTATTGAAAATATTATGAGTGAGTAGATTAGTGAATATGTAAGGAACCATAACATTTTATGTGCTGTTCAATCGGGATTTATTAAAGGAAGGAGTTGTATGACAGCCTTGACAGATGTAGTGGAGAAGCTAAGAGCTGATCTTGATAATAATATGATTTCCATTTTAGTTTTACTTGATCACAGTAAAGCTTTTGATACAGTTGATCACTCCATATTATTAAAAAATTGGAAAAATTGTTACATTCATATCTCACAGGTCGATCTCAGATTGTGTTTTATAATGGAACATATTCTGAAAGCCTTGCTGTTAAAAGAGGTGTCTCACAGGGCTCAGTGCTTGGACCCCTATTATTCTGTTTATATATCAATGATTTACCGGATACTTTAGAACATTGTAAAATACATATGTATGCGGATGATGTTCAAATCTACAACAGCGGTACTTTAAATGGAATTAACGCATGTGTCAACAATATAAACTCTGATTTGCAGAAAATAGATATTCTTGGACCAAAAACAATGGACTTTGTATCAATCCCACAAAATCAAAGTGTATTTTAATAGATAGAAGTAATAGAAAGATTGCTGACGATATGCGAATTGAGATAAATGGTAATGTAATTGAATTTGTGAGATGTTCAGAAAAGAGTAATATTTAATAATAAATTGACCTGGTCCAATCACATTGCTTCTGCAGTAGGTAAAATTTATGGTATGTTGAGAAATCTATGGGCTGTAAAATGTTCAACACCTTTTAAGATACGAATGCTGCTTGCTAAAACTTATTTGCTACCAGTCCTTTTATATGGATACAAAATTTATGCAAATTGCAATGCAAATGATTTGCAGAAATTGAAAGTCGCTTATAATAATATTGCAGGATATATCTTCAATCGAGGAATACGTGATTCCATATCTGCGTTCTCATACCAAATTTGTAATATGAGTTTTGAAAATCTTTTAAAGTTTAAGAGTTTGATATTTTTACATAAATTAATTTATACTGCACAACCGACTTACCTTTATGGAACAATAAGTTTCGGCAGATCAGCTAGAGGACTGGTATTGATTCAAAGAAAATATAAAACTGCCTTCTCTGAGCGTCAGTTCTTTATTTACTGCACTCGACTTTGGAACCAATTACCGAAAAGAATTCAAATAATTAGTAACGCAACCAGATTTAAAATTGAATTATTGAAATATTTTCGTTAATGACTAGTTGAAGTATTGTATAAAATAAAATTAATGCATTAAATTATTTGTAATCTGTTTTTATTATATTTTTTTAATATTTTTTTTAATTTTTTTTAATTTAACTTGTATTTATATTTAATTATTACATTATGCTTAAATTTATTGTTTGTACGTAATCATTAGCACTTTAAATTTATAAGATTTCTATCTTGTGCTAAATTTGAAAATAAAATAAAATAAAATAAAAATATCAATATATTCATCAATACATACATACACACATACATCAATATATTCATCAATAAATACATACATACATTAATATATTCATCAATACATACATACACACACATGCATACATCAATATATTCATCAATACATACATACAATACACACATACATAAATATATTCATCAATACATACATACATACATACATAAGTTCATTATGTAATCACACGCACGCAACACAATACACCAATTTTTTTTCTTTTTTTTTATTTTCCCAGTGTACGATTCTCAAAAATTAAGTTGAATTTTGTTCTCCGCTGCTTTACCAACACAACCAAAACTATGATAGTATGTGTTTGAGCACCTCTAAAGTTTAGAGATAGTAGCGGTTTTCACTCTTTGTTGTATATTTAATACTCTAGTATATTTACACACTTATCTGGGTCCCCGAACACTGCGACATTCCGGGAAACTGCAGAGCCGACGAGCTAGTCACAGCTGGCGCACTACTTCCGGAATCCTCTTCAATCAACTTAGGAATGCCACTTACCTCGTTCAAACTGGCCATCGCGCGGAAGTTCTTCCGAGAAGCCAACCTAACCTGAATCAATGAGGAGTCCTGCTCCACCGCTAGGCTCACTTGGCCCTCAAAGGATAGAAGGCGTACCAACCAGTTACTTGGACTTGGTCGTAACATCATCTCGATCACAGTGGCCATGCTTACAGGTCACTGTGTTTTGGCCCCCATTTAACGACTTCTGCCGTGGGTACAGATCCGCTGAGGAAGAGGAGACTGTTATCCACTTTCTCTGTCAATGCCCATCTCTTGCGAGGTGCAAATATAGGTTATTTGGCTCTCCAGCCCTTGTAAGCTTGACGGAGCTATCGTCCATTGATGTCAAGAATATAGCCTCGTTTATCAAGCATTCTGGCTGGTTTTCCAGCGTGGGGTAGTCGTGCTTTAAATGTGCAGCGATTGCGCTGACCAACTTCTCCCTCCTTGGTTCGGAGGAACTTGGGCAGTACAGGGACTGCGTTCACCTGTGGCTCCACAACGGGCCGCTATGCGTACGCAATTGAGCTACCTAACCGTTCTTCCAAATGATCCCTTAAATATTCTCTTGAAGTCATATCGGGATTTTCTCAAAAGTATTAAGCCTGTGGGGACTTTGTTAGGCAAACCTCTTCACATAAGCAGCAGTATGATTGGGTTCATTGACTTGTTGGAAGTAATAACAATAACGAATTTTTAATTCTTTAGAACTTTAAATGAATTTGATCTTTAGAATGTTTAAGTACTATCTTTTATTTATTAGTTGCTTAATAAATACTAAAGCGTACACACCTAGTGCCGGGATGCTTGAAATTCAAAGTCACCCCAATTCTGAGTACATGTTTTTTCTGATTTGATTTTGGTATAATATCATCGCTGAAAGCTATGTAGGTCCAGCATTAAGTAATTCATACCAATATTTCATCTTCCATTAAGCGTATCCCATCTTTAAATTTAATTAAAGCAAAAAGAATGTGAGAAATTATAGAAATTTTATATTCGTTTGAAGTACCTATTGACGCTACATTGTTAAAATATCCGCTACTTCTCATGGCCCAAGTTTGGCCCAGAAATCTGCTGAGAGGAAGTCGTCAAAGAAATATTTTTTTATTTCCTTTTGTTGGAGATATCTGACCTGGAGTTTAAACCAAGGCTTCGCGTCTAATAAACCCACACACGACACAGCGACTGTGAGATGACTTTGGCCTCAAATCATTTGTATGGAATATCCAATGTGGCATGAGTCATGTGGCACTATCTATTGAAACTATATATCGTTGGTGTACGGAACATTCAAATAGACTTGGTAGACCTCGACCCATAGCGTTTAAATGTAGGCATTTATGAAAAGTGAACAATCAACATTTTCGAATTTTGAACGATACCAATCGGCATGAGATCCATAAGCTTGCAACGTATCAAGAAAATGTAACTGTTTGCGGTGAATGATGCTGGCACCATCTTTGGTCCGTTTTTCTTTGAGAATGATCTTGGCGAGGACAGTACTATCAATGAATATCGACTTCTTTTAGCGTGAAATGCGTAACCTAGATGTCATCGACATGTGGTTATGTATTTGATATCCTGTATGACTGATTTCAGGTCACGGTCATGTCACATGTGGTGATGTGAACTGGACACTGGGAGTTAACCACATTCGATTTTTTCTTGCGGATTTTTCTTAAGTGAATGCAAATAAGGGATGCAAATTATACATCGATGCTTAGAAAACCGAGGAAGACATCGGCGATACATCGGCATTCAAATTGAAAAGCTTCTAAATCGTTCATCATAAGACGCATGTTTATGTGCTTTATGGCTTGTGTTTATTTGAGTTGTATATATTAGTTGTTATGGACGGCATTAAACTCAAAGAAACCATCAACATCGTTAAAATGAATGATCCTCTGTATATAATAATTGTTTCTCTGATGTTTATTAACAACGATGTTTTTATGAACGATTTTGCAACCCTAATGCGAATACGTCACATAACATTGCGGTCTTTGAAACAGCATAACATAACTCATACCATCTGTCAAATAGAGCTTGATTTATGTGGTAGACATTTGAAATGGCTGACATTTGAAATAGCCGTAGTCTAGTAGCCACTGTGTTGCGCTAATATGCGAGAGGACACGATTCAAACTTCAATTTAGACATCTGCAACAAAACGAAATATGCAAAAAATATTTCTTCTATAACTGTCTCTCAGCAGATTTCTGACAAAAACTATGAGAATAAATGAAATTGTCATGAAAATTTCATTTTCATATTTTTTCAAAAATATGTTGTTCGGAGTCGACTTTAAATTGTAGGTCCCGCCACCTATGGATAAAATTAACAACATAAGTGGTGTGAGAAACGAGGTCGTAATTCTGACTGAAGGGTTGTAATGACCAATTATGTATATGTACAGTAGCGAGAAAAAAATGCAACTCTATGTCATATGATATTCAATCGAGACTCGAAACTTATAGCGGTATCCAATTCCACTCCACTATCAGTAAGCGTTGTTTGCATGTCTTTCTACTTAATTATTTTAAATTTATAAAAAAGTGAACAAATTTAGAGAGAAACACAAAAATTCAACGCAATGTTTTAAAGGTAAAAGTAGGTCAACTAGAGTAATTAAACTAAAAGTTTAATGAAAAATTTGCAAATTGTGAATTTTAAAATAGAAACAGCTGCAGATTTTGCCATTATAAGGGCTTTGGAAGAAGGCAAATCAATGAATGAAGTTGCTTAACAATTTAATATCAACAAATCAACGGTTTGTCGGATTTCATCGCGATATCGTCAAACAAATAAGGTGGAAAGAAAGCCAGAAAGTGGTCGACCTCGTAAATCTACTGCCCACCGAGATCCTCAAATCGTATAAATAGTAAAAGTTGGCCCTTGGAAAACGGCAGCAGATGTTATTAATTAAGCAAACGAGCAATTAGGGGTTTCAATTGGCGTCCACACAGCCAGAAACCGATTAAGAGAGGCAAATTTATTAACTAGAAGACCAGCCAAGAAGCCACTTATAAGTAAGTTTGATAAGTAAAAACGGCTTGACTTTGCTAAACGCTATGTGCGTTGGTCAAAACAACAGTGGGCCAAATTTTTCTGAAGCGATGAATCAAAGTTTAACTTTTTTGGTGCTGATTGGTTAAATTACATTCGTCGGCCCCCAAAGCAAAGATATTCACCCAAATATGAGTTGCCAGTTGCGATGCAGTAAATAAGACAAGACACGTTGTTGAATATAACATGGCATCGAGTTGCATTTTTTCTCGCTAGTGTATGTGTATTTCGCACTTAATGGCATCAATAGGTCTTACAAGTGGGTAAAAATTTCAATGATATGTAACATATAGGAGATAGTAAGAGCTTAATGAAAGATCCGATTAGAAACCAGAAAGTCCCTGTTGGAAGACCGTATTTTAAAATGATAAAGAAGGTATTTTGAGACTTGTTCCCTATGTTTCTGAAAAGAACGAAAAAGAAGAGCTTTTCTTAGTAAGACTCCTTTACAATGAATAGCTGCAGCATTTGCAGTATTACTCTTAGGTAATATAGAGTATGTCCCTATGATGATCTGTAATTACACAAATATTTAAGTCAATGAATCTGATAATAAAGAGTTGATTTTAAGGCTTAAAAAATTTTATCTGAATAGTCTTGTTGGTTAACCCATTCCTAATGAATGATTTTAACGAATACAATTCCCAAAATTCCCACTGTGTCACTAAATGGTATAAAAAAATATGTAAAATATTAGATTACATTATTATGCATCATAAATAATGGAATTTTATTGCCCCATATCATAATTATTTAAAAACTGTGAAATTAGTTTTTGTCAACCGTTTTCTCTTATGTGTCTTCTGTTTTGACTTGTCTTGTCTTTTGAGGGTTTAGACCACATTCACACCGCTGCTTTACTCATTTGCATAAAACAACCGAGAAAAAACCGAAAACAAGCAACAAACATGTCATCTAGTGTCAGAAATTATACGAAAAATGTTTTCACATGACATCAAGTAAGTGGAAAAGCAGATATTATCGGCCATTAACAATAATAACAACAAATTTAGCTACAACAATAACTCAAACGAGAAAGTGAGAAAATGCCTTTCCGCGTCTTCAGTTTCATTATAATTTCGTTGTTCGTACGTACAAATTGCTTGATTTTCTTCTATTCATATGGGTTTGTATGAAGCGCTTCTATGGGAAAAAAATAAAATTAATATAATGGAACTAATTTATTATAGTTAAAAAACAATGCATTGAATGGCTTAAACTATCAAATTGCATAATTAAGAACAGTCGATGAATAAACGACCAATAAATTGTGCCAGCTGTAGCTCACATAAATTATTTTCAGAACGTAAGAGTCAATTAGTGCTTGGGATTAAAAAGATTCATATATATATAAATATATGTACATATATATATATATATGTTTCTTTTACTCCTCTAGGGAGCATAGGGCCGCAACAAGTTGATTCCAATGAGCTTGATTATCAGCGCGATGTCTTACTTCGTTCCAGTGTAGACGAAGTTTGGATAGTTCGGTTGTGATTTGGCGTTTCCAGGTGTGTGATGGTCGTTCGATGCGCCTCCTTCCCTGGGGGTTCCAGTCTATAGCTTTCTTGGAGATGTCACTTAATGGCTTACGAAGAGTGTGCCCAAGCCATCCCCACTTGCGTCTTCCTTTTAATTGGTTGCTGGCTTGCATCATACCAGAGTTGGGCATTGAATATTACGGAAGGCCAGTAAACACGCAAGATTCTACGCAGGCATTTGTTATCAAATACCTGAAGAGACTGGGATGTGGATTTAACGTTGGGATTAAAAATTTCAATTTTGGTGCGTCTCGATATATTAGACGATTAAGTTGGGTAAAAGCATTGCGTGCGCGACTGGCAACATCTGCTGATAAACCAGCGGATTTTTCAATTATACTGCCTAGATAGCTGAGGGACTCCACTTCACCAATTTCCTTGCCGTATCACTACATCAAGGACACAATTAAAGAGGAGTGGTGGCAGTACACAACCTCCGGACTCCGGTTTTTATTTGGATGCTATTGCCCAGTTGTTTCTTATGTAATACATGCATGTATGTTGCAATGTTGTACAGTGTTTTTGTTAAGTTTATTATTTAAGTAAGGACATCCTTGCATGTCAGTGCGCTCCATATGGCTTCTCTAATTTTTCCTGTCGGTTAAATCGCCTTTTTTGGGGAGATTTATAATTGCGCCGGCGGTGATGTTGTCTGGTATGGATTCGTCATTCCAGAATGCCCTTTTGACGGGTTCCAATAACCGAGCGCTAGTAAAGCGATCGGTTGTAAGGAGTTTTAGGGAAATATTGTCCAGGCCTGGGGATTTGTTGTTTTTATTTAATTGAGCCAATTGCTCCGCTAATTCCAATTATTCAGTAGATATGTATAGTTTGATTCAACACGTGACAGGTGCAAGTGCAGATTGAATCTTGTGGAGCAGACGTTGTATTCAGCATCTTGACGTAAATTTTTTTTGGCTTCCGATGTTTTTTTTTTTATTCATTTATACTCTATCGGGTTTTCCAACAGGGACTTTTTTCATTCTGTTTTGAAAAATCATTGTGGATGGCTGTAGCGTTCAACCGCAAATAACAAAATTGGTTTATCAAAGTGTGTGCTATGTTCCGGCAACGGAACATACCGAAATTACTATTCTCAATGAGGTGAATAAACTCGAATCCATCGGTATAGTAAACGATCAAACAACATTTTGTGAGAGCGTGCAGGATTTTACTCTGATATTGACCCTTCGCAGATCAGAATTAAGCGAATTTGGCATCGTGATTTGTACATGACTTGTACGTGACAATATACACTGACTCATAAACTTAAGGTAATCGATCACACAACAATGTGCTCCGCTGAGTCTGCTCTGGAACAGATAGTAGTTAAGCCTAATTCCATTCGAAAAATTATCTGCAGAGGTGAAGCAACTTTTTCAATGAATAGGTGCATAAACAACTAAAACTGTCCAATTTTGGATAATACGAATTCATGTGAGATCCAAGAATGTCCAATGCAGAATGAATAATTTACTGTTTGACATAACCCGAGTTATCAGTTATATTCTGTCCGATTTCTGTTCCGGAATAATGGAAAATATGACATTTGGGATACACTCCACCATGGCAGACATTTAAACGGTGCTGTAATATACATGCAATGGCATCAAAAGAACATTCAAACCCAACAAGAATTTCGATGCTGGATTTAGAGCTAGGAAATGCTTAATGAAGGACCCGATGTAAATAGTCATCATATTTAAATCTTCGTGCGAAATTTCTTCTTAATTTCGACGTCATCGGTTCATATGTATTAATTTGGGAACTGCATTGGCCAGCCGGGTTGTTAATGGCCAATTAAGTAAAGTAAGTAAGTATTGGTCAGCCTATTACTATCATTACATGTTGATGATTATTCACTTTTTTGGCCTGAATTGGATGAACTGAACTTCAACGACATGTAGTTTTAATATG
Source organism: Sarcophaga subvicina (assembly GCA_936449025.2). Lineage (NCBI taxonomy): Eukaryota > Metazoa > Arthropoda > Insecta > Diptera > Sarcophagidae > Sarcophaga > Sarcophaga subvicina. Next base: position 80,461,660 of record OW388084.2, read on the forward strand.
AGGGCGCTAGATACCTCGCAGCTCATGGTACTTTTGATATTCTATATGAGTAATTTGAGGATACGCTCATCTCATGTAAAAATGCTGTGAAGAGGAATCGGAGAAAATTGGATATTTCGGATGCGCTCCGCCTAAAGGTGCCGTGGTAGACATTTGAACGGTGTATACAAATAAAAAAAATATAAAAATAAAAATTAATTTGTGTCCAGTTTTAATTAGTTTCTTTATTGTTCGCACAATTCTGTGTGCCACTGTTCACAACATGTAAACAACAACAATTGCTTTGGTTGGTTATTCCTCTTTGCACTCTTTTGCGTAAGCAAAAACTTTTGTAGCCAATTTGTTTGATAGGTCTTTATAATGGAGATCTTCAAACCACGATTACTTTCTTCCAACACCGCGTCTTCACACAAGACTGATTGAATTTTTACTGTTTCCGTTTCCTGTTTTGTCTTGGCTTTTATATTCCAGGGTAAATAGTCTGATGAATGCTCCTGTAGGAGAATGATTTCGCCTTCTCGAAGTCTCTATAAATGTAAACAAGTTATTTACGTTATTGTTTTTGTGTATTTTGTTTACGTTTGTCCTTGCAGTGTTGTTGTTGCCTTTTTGTTTACTTGTTTATCACTTTTTCTACTGGCTTTTTGTTGGTATAATTTTGTTTATTTGTTTAACGTGTAAACAAGTTCATTGTTTTTGTTTTTATAGCTTTTATTTACAATTTAAACAATGTGAAAGCAAAACATCATTTCTATTTTTATAGCAATATCATACATAGGTCTTTCAAATGAATAAAAATAAAATTACCATGAAAAATTACCATGAAATTTTTGGAGTCGACTTTAAACTGTAGATCCCATCCCTTATGAATAAATTTAACACACATAAGATTTGGGGTGTAAGAAACTAGGTCGTAATCCTTGCTAAAGGGTTGTAATAACTAACTAAGGAATCAAATAATTTAATCAGATAAAAAATTATATTGATTTTCTGTGGACAATAAACAAAATGCCAATTTGACATGACTCCATAATATTTTTGCTACACTGACAACTATCACTATACGACAGGCGTTTGTAGCAAACAACAAAAAAATGGATTAAACTATAGAGTACAATGAAGAAAAAAGTATGGTTTTACTTGTTAAAAATTTTTCTGCAAAAATCCCCTGTGACCGCAAAAAGGTCACGTACTACTTCAGATTATGTATACTTTTTTATTCCTGATACTGCGTTTACTGCTACTGAGGATAATGATGATCATGATGATGATCTTTGATATATGTTGCAATAAAGCCACTGTGTTATTTCTACTTTTATCACATCTTTAGTTTTATAGAAAAAATAATGCTTTTTAGAATGCATTTATAATATACCCCATGTACTAGGTTACACAGAGAAAACTGAACCTAATAAATACATAGTAAATTAGAACAAAGTTTATAAGATTTCTCTATGGTTTTTTTTTTCAAGAAGAGATTCTTATTATTTTTATGAGAAAAACCTTTTTGAAAAAATCAAGAAGAAAACTTAGGGATTTTACTAGATAGTCTTCTTGATTTTTTTTAAAAAGGTTTTCTACTTAATTTTATTAGGCTTTCTTTTTGTTTTTTTCAAAAAGGTTTTCTTCTTGATTTTATTAGGCCCTCTTTTTGTTTTTTTCAAAAAGATTTTCTTCTTAATTTTATAAGACTATCCCTTTATTTTTTTAAATAATACCTCTTGATTTTGCTTGATATTATTATAGATTTTTTATTGAAAAATATTCGTTAGAGATTTGGCATTTTGTATCTCATCAATTCTATTTTTCTTTGTTTCCCTCCAGACAGAAAGCACCCAGCTGCAACCAGCACTTTTGCTCGAAATATTTATCTTTGAAAGAGAAAGATAGACGTATAAAGTTATACATATATTAATTTAAGGAGTTTTAAATATTCATACCATTACGCAAATCTTTAAAAGATTCGTCCGCAGTGACAGGATAATCATCGAATTTTTCTTTTTCAACATTATTCCAACGAGAAAATAACTTGCCTGTTGGATTTTTCTTCCCGTCTTTGGGTTTCAAATAGTGTTTCCTAGAATAACAAAAACTCTTAATAAAAAGATACGTACGTTAAAGAAAATTTGGTTTATATTTTTTACCGGTTTATCTTTAGGGAATACTTCGCAGATAGCATAAGATCATTGGACCATTTTTGGTCCACTCTCTTGAGTAAATTTTTAACGTCTTCGATTTCCATTTTTTTAATATGCTTGTTGATGTAATTCCAAAACTTAAAAGAAATTCGCACGTTTCATCACGGAACTCCCAGGATTTAAAAATTGGGACAATATCTACATTTTCTATTCAACTCCTTTGATCAGTCATTACTCAACACTTTTTTTTGAAACGAAAACCATTCAATTTTTTTTATTTAAGTTTACTAAATGATTATCTAAAAATGATTATCCGGCGTTTACGGTATTCATGACAGCATTGTCAATTGTAAGCTCGCAGGTCTTTAGAAGAATTCGCAAGGATGAGAATTCACCAGACAGTTCGACGGTTATGCCGGATCATCTGCTCTGCATGTGGCAAATGTGGCATGGAATGTCACTGTGTCCTGGTACCCATTTTATATGGAAATTATATCGTTTCGCTACGCCTTTGAGATATCTGTGACATTTAAATACCATCATTATGTTGTAATTTAGCACTTTGATATTCTCTTAGCTTTTAAAAAGTATGATAATAGTAAAAACCAAGGATAAAGTCAAGATAAAGGTTTGGAGGATAAATGAGTGTAAGTTTTTAGGACCATTTCATATGACTCAACTGAAGATTTTGCTCCGCTACCGATTTCTTTTTCTGGTAATAAACTTATAGTGTAAAGCCGAACCGTACAACACCCGATATCTCACATTGTTCCACACTGGAAAAGTGGAATTTGTCAAAAATCATGTGAGGTGTGTTTACTGCTGATAAGGTGGGCTAGGTGGGCTCTTGTGTCCCACTTGCAATTTGATGCTACTTTGTCTTGTCTACCTTCGAAATGTATTGCAGTCAGGGACCTTATGCTTTTTAAGCGAACAACAATTGTAGCCCATTCAACACTTTCCCTATTTTTGCTTAGCGATTAGGCACCAGTGAGTGGTTTATAGTTTTGACCCTAATAATATGAACAAAGTAATGAAATTTACAAAGGATGTTAGAGGACGTGTACTTGTCAATTAAGACAAGTACAGTACCCGGAGGTCGTATTGTCCCATTGTACAAAAATGGTGTTAATGTAATATAATTTTCATTAAAAAATAGTGCGTAAAGGCACCTGCAAAGCTCCAAGAAATTCAGATTTCCTTGCAATTTTAACGTAAAAGTTGAAAGTTCTGGAAAGGCTCTTATATGTTTAATTTATTTCCTTTTTCAAAAATAACGAATAAATTTTAGTTTAATTATTACTAAAAACCAATACATTCTAGCAATTATTTAAGCAATTGTTATTATTTTGTAGTTTCAAAAGAACCGTAACAAGTAGCTCATAGCTACTGGCTATTACTTCCGGAATCTTGTCTTGGCAGCTTGCCATAATGGAATTAAAATTTTAGAACAAATAAATATTTTTCACATTTTCTTATTTTTTTGGCAAACAGAATCTATAAAATAAAGACTTTAATTGCTTTACATTAATGTTCAATAAAACAAATAATTGTACTTCATTAAAGTAAGTAATAATAATAAAATTCAAATAAATAAATTTGGACCATTCACAAACAGTCAGTAATTTATTGCAGCTAAACTGAAATAAAAGAAACTCAGAGAGAGATAGAGACAAAAAGATATCTTAATTGTAAAAATATTTAAATTTCATTATGAATTTTTATAAAAGAGTGACACAAAAGAAATCTCCATTCTATTTTATAAACAAAAATCTTTTTCCAATGCATTTGAAAGGTTATGAAAGTAAAAAAAAACATAAAAAGACAACGGAAGAAAACAAAACTCATAATAATACAAAATGCATCGCTGTATTCTTTACTTTTCAAATATTGATTTCTCCTTTTTTTAATATGCCACTTTATCTTGGACATCTTTCTCCGAAACATGGCCTCCGGACTGCACTGGGGCTTAAGTTCTCAGATATGTTTAAGAAGTCGCCGTAGTCTAGTAGGGAGTGTGTTGACTTATTAGACGTAAAGCCAAGATTCAAACCCTAGGCCAGACATCGAAACAAAATACAAAAAGTATTTCTTCGGCGACTTCCTCTCAGCAGATTTCTGGCAAAAACTCTGAGAGTAAATAAAATTGCAATGAAAAGTTTCTCAAAAATCTATCGTTCGTAATATGATAGACATCCCCAAAACATCATCGTGCCTCCACCAAATCTGTTAAGTGGTTGTACAGCCTTTTTTTTGGTTCGTGGTAGATGCATAAAGCGCTTACAAAACGAGCCCTGGAATTGAAATGCAGCCTCATCCGTCCACAATACACTCTACCAAAACTCTATAGGATGATGAGGATGTCTATATTATGGTTTTGGAATTTGGTACCGATAGACGGGACTTTAAAGCAGTCTGGTTATCTCGAAATTATAAACAACAATGCCTTTGAGTCCGCAAACAACCTTTTTCCAACCAGTGAATGGATTTTACAGCACGACAATGCACCTTGCCACAAAGGATGGTCACCTACCATATTCTTAGAAAACGTAGATCAGGCTGTTCTTCCATGGCCTTCTCAGAGCCCTGACCTAAACGTTATTGAAAATGTTTGGACTTTCATAAAATATCATAGAACTATAGATAAAAGTCGAAAACGCTAAGAGGCGATACAAGAAATTAGTGAAATTTGGTCTAAATTGACTCCCGAATTTGCCCAAAACTTAATTAACTCAATTCCAGAAAGATTACAGGCGGTCATTGATTCAAAAGGCGTTATTACAAAATACTAGCTAAGTTTATTAATAAACTATGTAAAAATAAAAATAAAATAATTAAAATAAAGATTGCGACCGGACTTAAGTCTTGTGTAAATAATTTTGAAAAGAATAAAACGTGTGTAAATAATTTTGACAACTTATAAGCATATGGCTATTTGTTTTTTATTTAGTACTAAAAACCGTTATATTTTCCAATTTTATTTTATTTGCTTCTGCATATTCGAGACTAGGTAATAGTAAAAAATTTTTTCCAAAATTTACTTCCAGTAAAAAGTACTGAGACCTTTTTTAAGAAAAACGTAAAAATGCTCTTTTGTGTAAATACTTATGACTACCTCTGTAAGTTTTTACTATGTATGAAAATAAATATGAATAATATTTTTTTTAAATTTTTTAATAATAGTTGTAATTTTTTAATAATAATGGTAAAATTTATAAATGAATGAAAAGTTATATTTTGACAATATAAATATAACAGCTTAGTATTCTTGAATATGTATATAAAATTCATACATTTTTAAGCGAATGCATTTTATGAACAGGCAAATGTAAATATTTTATTCCAAACCATTCATTATTAATAGATTTCATACAACATCCATAAATTGCAAATTGTGCATTTTTAGGAAAACTAGAAAACATTGGATTTTCAAATTCCAACAAATACATTGCAATCATAAAATTTATTGCAACATAAAGTATATAAATGTGCTATAAATTGAACATAATGCATGCAAAATACATACATAAGTACATATAGGAATTTTAAATTGAAAAGTTATTATCGATCAAAGCCATGGGAGTAATATTCTACATAGTTCTCAATTGGATTGAGGTCCGGGGATTGAGTTGGCCACATTAAAACAGTGATATTGTTTTCCTCTAAGCAACTCTTCACTAGACGTGAATAATTTCCTTATTAGGGGCATGTTGTCTCCAGCTAATGGTAGCATAGTGTATGTTAGATTGTTTTTGTAAACGTGCTGATCCATTTTAGTATTAATCTTGTAAATGGGACATACACCATGCCAAACAAATGCTGCCCAAACCATCACATTTTCATCACCATGTTTGAAGGTGTACTTTGGGTGATGCTCCAGGTTTGGTGGACGCCATACGTACTGCTTTCCATCAGAGCCGAAGCGGCAAAACTTCGACTCGTCGCTCGAAAGTATATTTTTCCTAAATATCATCGGCTTATTGAGATCTTCTTTCGAAAACGGTAGTCGGGATTTGATATTTTTTTTGACACAAGTTTTTTATGTTGTGCAATACACCCACGCAAGTTTTTCTCATTTAGACATCTTCTTATTGCCCTAGACGAAATATCAGTACCAAAATCCAATGCAATTTTATTTTTTATTTTACTTGAGCTCGTGAAAAGATTATTAGCAGCTACTCTAGGGTGTAGTTTTTCGGGCTCTAGGTTGCTGTTTGACATTTTTGGTGGTACCATATTGCTTGATGTGTTCCAGCGCGTTGTAAATCTTGCATCTAGAACATTTAAGGAGCTTGCGTATCTCCATTATTATTTTACCATCAAATTTTAGTTGTTGGATCAGTTTTCGCTCGGCATCGGAATTCCAAGTACCTCTGGCCATTTATAATATAATATTTCTATGTATTCCAACATAAAATAAAATAAAACATTCGTTGCTCAACGTTTAGCTTCAAAAAACACCAAAAAATCACTTAAAAACTAGATATTTCTGAAATGTCTTAAATTCGTGGCCAGATTCAAATAAACGTTTTTACAATAATATGATCAAAAAGCAACAAAATGTAAAAAGAAACAAAATAAAATAATGGAACCTTTTCATAATATTTCAGGGTACATAGAAGAATAAAGAATATCAAACTTGATATTACAGGATTGTAAATATTATCACAACTAAGTCGTGTCTTAAATTCGTGGCCACCACTGTATATGTATATTGGTATTTTTTTATCTGAAATAAATGATTTATTGCGATAGTTTTTTTAAAAGAACTTTCATTTAAGCCATTGGATTTCGGAAGATAGGACTTCTCTCATTTTTTTCACTGTCTGAATGAATGAATCGAGCCAATTTTTGATACCCTAATCTGAGGTGAAAGATATTCTAGTAAGAGCTTCCTTGATTGATTGTAACAAATGGTAGTCAGAAGGGACAATATCTGGAATATACGACCGGTGAGGTACGATTTTCGTAGTAACAATAATCTAGTAGGTAGTGTGTCGGTGGTTCAAACCCCAGCGCACACATCTCGAACAAAAAAAAATATAAAAAAATATTTATTAAATGAATTAATTGTTGTCTGTACAGATCTCTCATGGCAGATTGGCCTCATAATGGATAACACCCATCTGATGAAATACAGAGCATTGTTTTGGCCCAATATTTATTCTGCTTGGTCGTAGAATTTGCTTATTGCCCATGCTTCTAATATGATTTCTTCCGGTTGTGGTTGTTGTAGGGAATAGCTTTTCTGTCGCAAGTCATTTTTAAAGCATAAACCAGTATTTCATACATCCAAAGTTGTCTTTCAACAACCTTTCAGCTGCAATTCATGTATCACCAGGTTTCTTTGCTTTTGACTGAATTCTGCTGCTTTGAGATGGCATTGTTATTCCCGTCTAATGACTATTCAAGTTCTTCTTAGGTCTACCACGAATTTTGAATCTTGATCGTATAATGTTTCAAATTTATGGGCTTATTTGGCTGTCCCGGACGGAATTTTGAAAATTATGACGTGTACGCAAAAAGAATGTTCACTGATTTAGAAAGCTTAGTAATGCTTTCTCAAACCACGGATTCATCATTCTTATACCTATAAAATAATGTATCAGCAAGTTGCTGCCGTGCTGCAAACGATGAATTTATAAGTTATACTGCAAATAATTGATCTTAGTTTCTGTCAGGTTGAGTGCTATATTCCTCAACTTAAAGTCAAAGTAAAAAAATGTAATTGTATTTCCTGTGAGTCATAATAAGATAGGGGGTAAGAACTTTGAAATTGTAAGCGATTGCTGGTCTCATTATAGGAAATGATCATATCAGATTTATAAATAACTTAGCATAACAACTGCCTTTGAAAATATATCAGAGGAGTACATGATTATTTGCTAAATAAAAATTTCTAGTACAACAGCGGTGTGAATTTTTAAAAACAGAGCCTTAAGGAGGTTACAACTCTTTGGTTTCTTTGGATTACAACCTAGTCTCTCAGACCATCCATGTTGAGTGAGTTAATTTTATTCACGAGTGATTTTATTGACACCGCACGTCAGATTTTTGAGAAACTTTTCATGGCAATTTTATTTTACTCTCAGAGCCGCATAAAATATTCGTTTGAAAATATGAAAAAAAAGAAAAATTATCAAACAACTTGAGTATACGCAATCCAACATTGAAATATAATAGCCTGATTATCAGCTCTAGGAATGATTTCTGTCGAGTAGACAGTTCCAGTATACAATGGGGACAGACTTGCAAAGGCCTTAACGAAAAAAGTTTTCGAAAGTTCCGTTTTGGGAACGAAACATTTAAAAACTTACAACTTTTTTTCTTTACTGTATTAATTGCATGTTCTTTAGGGCACTTCATTTATGCAAATATATTTTATAAATAGTTCTTTCGCACTTTTGCTGTTCTCTTTATGCATAAATTTCTTTCATGTTTTAAAACATTTGAAACATTGAGGTCAAACTTCAGTATGTGAGGTATACAGGTAGGAATAAAAATGGTTAAAGCTTTAAGGGAATTTTTATTGAAAAAAGAAAAATATAAACATCTCTGAAGTACTAAAACTGGCTTAAAATAAATATCCATTCAGGATGTAATTGTAATAAATTTTATATTCTTTTACAACCTTAACCTACTTACCACTAGACATTTACAAAGTTTCAAGAAAGCTTTAATTTTTTTTAATTTCAGTATTTTTACATGTAATCGATATCGTATGTACAGTGGAAATAATTGACCATGGTATCAGTAGTACAATATTGTGAGCAACCTGAAAAAAGTGCTGATGTGACTCCAAGAGAGTATTTAGGAAATCATTTTTAAGAATGGCTACATAGTCGCTAAAGATCAAGCAAAAGTGAACTGAAAAACTTGATCATAAGCGTATGGACGCAAATATCAACAGAAAACGCTAAACAAAACTGGTACATTCAATGCCAATTGGCATTGGTTAAATGAAGTGCTTGACCCTAAGGACTATCCTACTTATTACTGGATAAACGATTATAATATATTTGGCCTTTGAATTTTAAATTTAATCTGAGTTCTTCCTACATTTTTGCTGTGGAAAGATTTGGAAGCACCAGAAAGCTTTCTTTATTTTTTTTAAGATTTATTTTTTATTATAAAATATAAATAATCCCATAAAATAGATATAAAAACATTAATTATTTTTACATATTATTACTTAAAATTCATAAAATATCTTACACTTTCTGTTTTTAGAACACAATTCTACTTATAATTGCTGGAGTACTCCCTCCTCATTTTCTAGATATTCACACAATCATCCCACAACATGCAATTGTATTAAAAGCGGAATTAAATGCTCAAAAGCATTAATTATTTTCATTTATTTTCTACTCTCCTTGTGGTTTTAGAAAATGTATTACAAAACATGCATACTTAATTATTTAATTACATACTCTTCAAAGCATAGGGCAATTTATACTCATTTCATAAACCATGAGTAATAGGAAATGAGATGTATGAATGCGTATCCTTCGATAAGTGTTGTGTGAATCAGGAAATATAGTAGGAGTATCTTTACTCTGGGTTGCCGTATGATTCGGTACTTGGACCAAGATAAATTGTGTTTCTGTATTTAATTTAAAAATTTGTATCATTTCATGATCAAATCGAATATTGTTAGGTTTATTGTTATTATTATCTTTATAAGGTCTCTTTCAACTCAATTGCTCTAAAAAACATCCAAATGTCATTAGGTATCAATAAGTTGTCTCCTTTAGTCATGCATTAATGACACACAAGCTTCAAGAATGTGTTCTAATTATTCATTCCCCACATCACAGAATATACTATGTACTGGGCCCTATTCTAAATAAATGTTCTTTGAGTCTACTGTGCACGGTTAAATGGTCGGTTATTTATCCCAGGCTGTGCTGTGTAAGTCTTAAATCTCTTCTTATTGTAATTATTTAACAAAGGCTTAGACTGTTGTAAACCCATTCAGCTTTAGAAAAGTCTTCGCTCAATTTCAAATTCGCAGACCCTTGCAAACCTATCTTCCCATTCTACATAGGAAGAGTGATTCTGTAGCAAGCTCATCTGCCTCCTCTTTACCGTGAATTACCAAATGACATGGAATTTAACCGAAGGTAACTCTATTTCTCTTACTTATTTATTAAAGTTTTCTCCAGACAGTTCAATTAGTGAGTTAACCTTATAAGGATCAAGTACTTGGATGGCTGCCTGATTTTTAGATAGTATTGCTAAATCCCTTCCTTTATATATTCCGTCTAAATTGAATGAAGCACATCTTCCGTTTGTGCAGACTTCCGCTTAGAAAATACGCACGCTTTTCCCCTTAGACCAAGAATATTTCGCTTATGCTCCTTATTTTTGGTCCACCCACCCGAATACCGTGGGATGGTTACTTTATAGAAAAATATTGAACCTACAAATTCCTTCACTCTAATATTTCAGTCCCGTTGCGCATAGTTTCCAAAAGTTGCAGAGTTTAATGTTTCTGTTTAAGATAGCTGTCAGCTATTCGATTTATCGGATTACGATACCAACTGATGATTTTTGCGTCAGATTTGTCATTCATTCTCGTAAAGAAAATCGTCAAAGCTCTGGTTCCCAATAATATATGCAACAGGCCAAGCCAATAGAACCTCAAGCGTACTTGTAGGACACATTCTCATCTTTCTGGTTATAAAAACACATGCCGGACTCTTACCAAAACGCTTAGTAAGAATCTGAATATTGCACTGTGGTATATATTCTACGTTGTACTAACGAATTCACTTTCTAAAATTGTTTAACATCTTATATTCTTTTGTGTACATATTTGATACAGAATCTACCATCACCTTTGGCAATACTCTGGCTTTGGGGGTCAATTTGTATGGAAAATATAATGTCATGGCTGCAAAATATTTGCAGAAATTAATATTTTATAATTCATCTGTCGTCGGCCATGTAGGAGAAGGTCACTCGTTTTCAGTCCGCAGCGTAATTGCGTCCATGCTTCAAACCCCAGCTCAGACAACTCGAAAAAACGAAATATGAAAAATATTTATTCGGCAACGTGCTCTCAGTAGTGTTCTGGAAAAAACTTTGAGACCAAGTCGTTCGGATTCGACTTTTAACTGTAGGTCCCTTCACTCATGGATAAAACTAACATACACATCGGTTGTTTGACCAAAGCAAGTAAAACGGGTTTAACAGTCCGTTAGACAGGACTAATTCATTTTCCACAAAATTTTACTATTTAGTTGATGGTAACTGTAGTTTTTAACAAAAATTTATTTATTTATTACAAAATTTCTCGGTGTTTATCTTTTGGTGCAAATGAATAAGTAAATTTTTTAAAAAGAAATATTAAAACAATAAAACATTCGGTTTCTGCTGAATAAAAAGCAGAAAGTGAAAAACTATAGAAAACGATTGAACAAAACCATTCAAAAAATCATGTAAAGGGTGTTTTTTATAGAGGTATGGAACTTTAAGTTGGCATTACTTTTCAAGATGGCGACCGATTTAACAGCTGTCAAGTGATTTATTATCAGTTTGGTTTGGCAATTCATCATGAATAGACTCACGCCTGAACAACGCTTGCAAATAGTGCAATTTTATTTCGAAAATAATGCTTCTGTGTGGAAAACGTATCGCGCACTATGTCTATTTTATCGTCGACAAAATCGTCCATCAGAGCAGTTAATTCGATTAACCATGGAACGTTTTCGCACCACGTTTACTCTTATTGATAACTCGCTTCCCCAGAGACGCTGTACGGTGCGTACAGAAGAAGCTATTGCTGCTGTAGAGCGTAGCATTGAGGAAGACCCGAATGAGTCCATCCGCCATCGAGCACAGGAATTGGATCTGTGTCCATCCACTTTATGGAAGATTTTGCGGAAGGATCTTGGTTTGCGTGCTTACAAAATCCAACTCGTGCAAGAATTGAAGCCAAACGATCATCAAGTAAGGCGTAGATTCGTCGAATGGGCCCAAAACGAGATTACCGTTGTTCCCGATTTTCATAAGCGAATTTTGTTTAGCGATGTAGCGCACTTCTGGTTGAATGGCTACGTCAACAAACAAAACTGCCGCTTTTGGAGTGAAGGTAATCCTCAAGTGTATGTGGAAACACCGTTACATCCAGAAAAACTGACTGTTTGGTGCGCTTTATGGGCTGGTGGAATCATTGGTCCGTACTTTTTCAAAAACGATGGTGGCCAGAACGTTACAGTCAATGGTGATCGGTATAGAGCCATGCTTACTAACTTTTTCATTCCTGAATTGAATAACCATGATGTCCAGGAGATGTGGTTTCAACAAGACGGCGCAACAAGTCACACAGCTCGTGCCACAATAGATTTATTGAAAGACATGTTTGGTGACCGCCTAATTTCACGTTTTGGACCTGTGAATTGGCCTCCAAGATCTTGTGATTTAATACTGCTAGACTACTTTCTGTGGGGCTATGTAAAGTCATTGGCTAACGCTTGACCATTTGGAAGACAACATTCGCCGTATTATTGCCGATATACGGCCACAAATGTTGGAAAAAGTCATCAAAAATTGGACGTCCAGATTGGACTACGTCCGCGCCAGCCGTGGCGGTCATATGCCAGAAATCATATTTAAAATGTAATGCCACAAGATTATCTTTCGGATAAATAAAATTCATGTCAATCGAATAATCCATCGTTGTTTTATTGCAACTTAAAGTTCTATACCTCTATAAAAACACCCTTTATAAGCATCCTATATTTCGCTTATGACCACTACAATTTCTTTTTTTTTTCATTTTAATATTAATTTCCGATTTTAAAACGTTGTACATTGGTGTCTTCCTTTACCATTTGGTTGTCATTAATTTATTGAACTTTTGCAATTGTTTAAACAACAACAATTCAACGCTCTCGTAAACTATATGTTCTATGTGCACACATGACTTATAAGACCACAAAGATTTATGCTGCGGTCAGTCCAACATAACGATAGAATGAGAAAACATATACATACATACACGTAATACAATATGAATACACTTCAGCCAGTAGATATAAATACAGGGTTATTCGAATAGTGAAATTTTATTTTTATTCTACAGATTTTAACCTTTCCTTGGAATATGTTTTGTTAGTCAGTGAATAGTAGTAGCTGTAGTCTAGTAGATAGTGAGTTGCCTTATTAGACGTAAGGCCACGGGTCAAACCTCAGGTCAGACATCTCCAACAAAAAACAAAATATAAAAAAATTTCTTCAGCGACTTTTTTCAGCAGAAACTATGAGAACAAATATAATTGCAATGAAAAAGTTTCTCAAAAATCTATCGTTCAGAGTCGACTTTCAACTGGAAGTGTTGTATTGACCAATTATGTATGTGTAGTTAGAGCAGAATCGGAAATCTCCAACTTTCTATTAATCTGGTGCATAATCAGGATAACTTCTACTGATAGAATGGCCAATGTTGGCTTTGAGAACGTATGTGGTTTGATGCTTATTCGCATACACCAGCGACTTAAGAAAACCCTATAAGAAAAATACCAACTGGTTCAAAACACGAGACGGCAGTGGCAAGTTCACATCACGTCCACATCAATTATGCCCTCAAATCGCTCAAGCTGAATACACTGTATGGCATGAGCTGTGTATGTAGCATAGATCAGCAATTAGTAGAATCGAATCATACTCATAATGTCTATAATTGTAAACATTCATACATAATTATTTTAATATTATACTCATACTACTCATATTCAAAGTTTGAAGTACTCATCATATTCATACTTAACAACACGTATGATGTTGTTGATTTCGACTCTTCATAACTCAACATTTACATGAATCACAAAATAAATACGATTCGCGTACGAACACTACAATACTCACTAGAAGGTTTTGTGTTTGCTTTGCTTGGTGTCTTTGTCTTTTTTCTTTATTTGTAAATGCAACAACTAAGACTGTAGATTTGGATGAATGATTGGAGTCACTCGAATCATTTGTTTATAAGTATTTTTCTCAAGTTATGAATCTAAATGAGTAGACTTATGAATCAAACATATTTCGAATGGTATGAGTTTGATGCCAACATTGTACGCATACTCATTGCAATCTATACATAAAAATCAACGTTATAGTGAGAACGAATGAGTCAGAGTACGTAGCTAAATTTCAATATTGTTCACTCAATTATATTCAAAATTTCATAAGTGCTTATGAGTATCGAAAAAACGATTCATTGCTGACCTTTTCGGTAACCATCAACCTATAGTACCCGCTGTGATTTTCCGGCCAACGGCGTTCTCAAAGAAATATGAAAGAATGACGCCGCCAATTACAAAATTTTTCGGGATCTCATTTGTAGTGGTATTGTACCAATTTAATCCAGAAATAGAAGAATTATTTCTATGAAGATTAGCGTTATACGCCAACTGCTCCTGATTCTATTCAGCTTATTCTAGTTTGTTGTTTTTCTTCAAGCATGGTGATTTGGAAAACTATTAGACTAAAGAAATGGCAGTTAATTTGACAGATATAGATAGCTAATGGCTATCAACAGTCAAAGTTCGAAAGTCCCCTAATATGATCTCGTAACACATACCACACTTTTATCAGATCGTTCAAATATTTTTTCATTAAAAGGTTTCGTAAAGCAAAAACCTATTAAGTAGTAGGTAGCACTTTGGCTAATTAAACGTAAGGCCAGACATCTCCAACAAAACGGAATAAAAAAGAAAATTCTCTCGGGGAGATTCCTGAAGAACTAAATAAAATAAATAAACAAATAAATAAAATAGCCATGAAAAAGTTTCTCAAAATCTGTCGTTCGGGGTCGACTTAAAATTAACGCATTCACACATACAACATAAGTGGTCTCAGAATCTAGGTCGTAATCCTGACTGAAGGGTTCTTATGACCAGTATGTATGTATGTATCAAGCGCTAGGCAATGATTAGGGCGAAAGCTTCTCCTTTTCCTTATGGAGTTTTATTTCAAAAGATCAAGTTACTTGAAAAGAATTCTTTAAAGTTAAAATTGGGTTTTCTGATACTATTTGTTTTCATTTCCAATCAGAATAGATTAGTCTTTGTGACAATCTATTTCGTAGAGGCCAGCATTAATAGTACTTTTAGAAGATACTTTGGTGATAACATCCAATTATGATTAGCTGTTAGTTACACAGGATGTGCTATCCATTACATCCAGAGTGTATTCTTTTTTCCAAGTATTGTTCTTTACAAATAACGACCTGTGGCGACATTGGTTGTGGTGACAATTATTCATACAAAGGATGCCAGCGAAATAAGAATTCACAAGATTTTTATAAAAACAGTGAAATAAACAGTTGGCGTTAGAGAAAGAATTTATTCAATGGAATTAATAGAGAACATATTTGCGTTTTAATAAAAGGAAAATCATTTTTAAGTGACAAAGAAATTGAATGGAAAATTATGGCTTTTCAAACAAAGACAAACATTTAAACAAAAGCGAACAACGATACAAACAAAAGGCATTTGAAATGTATAGATAAGGCTATGGTCGAAACTTGTAAGACTTTTTAATTTAGATCGCTGTAGGAACAAAACAGTAGATGGCTATGTGCACTATTTTGGAAAAGTATCAGTCTGTTCATATACACATTAGTTTTGCGCCGAACTGAACACATAATTTGGTTGAAAACAAACCACTACTTATGGACTTACTGCTCTTATATGTGAACTGAAGATTTAATTATCGACCTCAAATGCTTAATGCTTAGATGTGCCCTCAAAAATGTGACAAAAATGGGTACTTGGATATAAATTTAAAACTTAGTTAGAATAAGCCCACATAGCTATTGTATTGTTACGTTTCTACCTTCTAAAAATGGTTAAAATATGAGCTCGTAGAGTGCAAATAAATAAAAATAAATTTGTGTTTAGTTTTAATAAAAATTCTTTATTATTCGCACAATTCAGTGTGCCCTGTTCACAACTTGATGTAAACAACAACAATTGCTTTTCTTTGTTATTCCTCTGTTTATATCCTTTGCATAAACAATAACAATTACTAAACAATTATTCGACAGAACTTCAAACCACGGTTACTCTTTTCATACGCACCGCGTCTTCACACAAGACAGACTGAACTAACCAATTCAGTCGCCTGCTTTGCCTTGCCTTTTAGATGGCAAAGTAAACAGTCTGATGAATGTTCTTGAAGGCGAACGTTCATGACTTCGCCTTCACGAAATCTCTATAAATGTAAACATCGTTGTTTACGTTTATTATTGTAGTGTTGTTGGTATATTTTTGATTACTTGTTTGCCATTTTTTTATGCTGAAGTTTGTTGTTATATTAAGCAGTATGATAATTTGTAAACAGATTTATTCGTTGCATTGTTTTGTTTTTGTAGCTTTTGTTTATATTTTTAATGTTAAACCATGTAAAAGCAAAACACCAGTATATAGATTTTTCATTTTCGTAACAATGTGTTAGCTTTTGTGCGCTGAATTGTTACATTTTCTATAGAAAAATTTGGGACAGACTATCTTTACAAGTTTCTTAAGAAACTTTAGTATCAATGAATTTGTAATCAAAAACAAGGGTGAAAGAATTAGAATCTCTCAGCCATGCTCTTTGATTCATAATGATTGAAACTGCGCTACTGTCATTAATAAAAACTGGCGTTTGCATATTCAAATTAAGCTCGTAATGTGGAAACAGGTTTGGTTAAACCAGGACACTATTTGCGTCAACTCTCAACAATTCGATTAGTACTCCCTACGCTTGACGTTGACGTTAGAGACACTCTTTTTCAGACTCAGTTATAGTGCGTTTCTGCAGTGGGACGCTTTAGTTGCGATTATTAGCTTTTGTTATGATTATTACCATTTTATCATTTATTTGTCTGGAACCAAGATATAAAACGTTTGCTGGTATCTGGTCATTACGAACCTTTCGCTAAGATTACGACCTAACTTCTCACACCACTTATGTTGTGTATATTAATATTATACATGAGTGGAGGGACATAAAGTTAATTTTATTTATCTATTTTATTTTTCTATTTATTTATTTATTTATTATTAGTCATAGCACAACAAGATAATAATCTTATAAATTAAAGTGCTATGGGAGTGCATCAAAGAAAAAAATAATAACAAATCATTGATTATATAAGTAATGAAATGTTTGAAATAATGTAAAATAAAAATGAATAAGAACATGTTAAAATCTCGGGAAATAGTAATCGATACAAAAAATAAACATAAAAGAAGTCGACTCCAAACAACAGATTTTTTGGTCAGTTTTCATAGCAATTTAATTTACTCTTAGAGTTTTTGCTGGAAATCTGCAGAGAGGCAGTCGCCAAAGAAATATATTTTTCGTATTTTCTTTTTGATGTCAGACCTGTGGTTTGAACCATGGCCTTACGTCTAATAAGCCAACAAACTACCTACTAGATTGCGGCGACTTCAGGATAGAATACAATTATCAATTATATAGTATTATAATTATAACGATCTTAGGACTTGGATCTTATGCTCCACCAGAGTCTTTGGCGGGAAACGAACCCACGATCCTTACACTAATAGACTAGCAATGTTTCTAATTTATTTTCTTCAATATTTTTGACTGTCCTGGACGCACTCTGCCTTTCGTTGTCAAAATCATCATTTTTGAAACGCGCAAATTATTCGATACACTGTTTTTGATAGAGAATGCTCAGCGGATTTACGATATAACAATTTTTTTCTTTCGACGACTTCCTCTCAGCAGTGTTGTAAAACTCTGAGAGTAAATAAAATTGCTTTGAAAAATTTCTCAAAAATCTATCCGTCGGAGTGTAGAACCCGCCACTCATGCTTAAAATTAACACACACAATGTGGGTTGTATTGGAAACTTGACTGCAATCCAGAGTAAAAGGTCGTAATGACCAAGACAGTGAAGCCTTTATTCGCCGAGTGGAGGATAATCATAAAAAATGTGCTTTAAATTGCTCAGTGTTACTTTCACAGATGTTGATGTCAGAGAGACAAATATTTTTTCAATTGATACTTCAGTCTACAATGGTCCGCAAATTTACAAAATGTTCTACCCTTTTCGCCATTCCAGGAACTCAGCCTAATCTAACAATACTAAAGTTCCGTCATATGTCGACTAAGTCTGTGTGTTTAAGTGTGTTTATTTGCATAAATATCCCAAAAATTTTATTTATAAATGAGAGTACTTTCACTATTCCATGAATATCTTTCTTTTAATTGCCAGTAATCTTTTCCTTTTTTTTTAATAACATTGCATCTAATATAACGCTTATGTTAATATGTTATGTTAAACATTATGAAGTTCGATCTTGAACGTGAAGTGTGATAGACGTGTTACGGACGCTTCTAAAGTTTTTTTCTTTAATAATTCTTGTTCATTATCTTTTGTTAGTGTAAATAAGAGCAAAATAAAAACATCAATAAATCTAAAAACCGGTTATGAGTGAGCTTAATGCTCCAAACTCATATAACAACAACAAGCCTAATTCTAAATTAAAAGACAATGTAGTGCATTGCAATGTAAAAAATATTGATAATGAAAGAAAAAGAAAAAACGAAAACATGAATAACGAAAGTGTAAATAAGCATTTTAAAAATAACTACTACTCAATTCTAGACTGTGAGAACGATTCTCAGTGTAATCAAAATATATTAAAAAAATTTGAAAATCATGTAAATGAGATAAACAAAAATCATCATGTCAATGTTAAAAACAATATCCCAAACAGATCTCAATCAGCATCAGCTGTGATCAACAATACCCCCAGTGGAGATAACAGAGAAAACACAGTGGTTTATATAGAAAAAATTAAGAATAAAAATATCCCCCCAATTAATATTATAGACATAAACAGCAGCAATCTTGTTGAATTTATTAAAAATGGACTAAAAATTAATGAATTCAATATAAAAGAATTTAGAAATAAAATATCATTATTTTTGAACTCAATTGCGGACTACCAAAGAGTTAAAGCTTATCTAGAAAAAACTAAAACGAAATTTTTTACATTTACGCCCAAAGAATTTAAAATCAAAACATATTTACTCAAAGGTCTCGACGCCAATATTGATACTGACGATATTCTGTGTGAACTATTAAAATTAGAAAGTGAAAATTTAAAATTCTTAAAAGTTAGCCAGTTTTCCACTAAATTATCCATTGAAAAAGGAAAAAAACTCCCAATATTTATGGTTCAAATATCACCAGATAGCAGTGTCAACAAACTTAAAAATATAAAAACAATACTACACCGTATAATTAGATGGGAACAAGTTAGAAGACCCGAAATACCCCAATGCCGCAACTGTCAAGGCTTTTTCCACAGTGCTGTTAATTCTAACCTCCCTAGGAGATGTGTAAAATGCAGCATGGACCACGAAAGAGGAAAGTGTTCGTTAGAAAAGGTACCAGCGGAAGAAAAAGATAAATTATTTTGTGTTCTGTGCAACAAATATGGTCATCCAGCATCCTATAAGGGGTGCGAAAAATATAAGCAGTTAAAACAAAAAATTAATTTAAAAAGAAAAGATTTTCTTGTAAATAATGCTAATATTTATACTAATACAGTTTCTTCATTTGCAAATGTAGTTAAGGGAAATAACACTACTAACATAGATTTAAAAACCACTTCTAACACAGTCAATAACTCTTTTATTCAAGAAATGAGAAACTTTATGGTAAATATAAATAATCAAATGTTAAGTTTTCAAAAACAACTAGAATTGCAAATATCTAGAATTGATACAATTTTTTCAATGCTTGAATAATGTCTCAAAATAACCAAACATTTATTTCAAAAAAACTTAAATTAATACATATTAATGTTAATTCCCTAATATTAACGGATAGAAGATATGAGCTTCATGAATTCATAAAGAATAATACACCCGATATTGTACTTATAAACGAGACAAAATTAAATCATATACATAAAATCCAATTTGACAACTTCCATGTTATAAGAAGAGATAGAAAAGGTGCAACTCGAGCAGGTGGGACAATGATATTAATTAGAGATAACTTAAAATTCTTTAATTATACAAATAGCGTTATCAACTGTTTTAACGTGTTAGAAACCTGTATTATTCGTCTTCCTCTCTCTACAAATGAAATATTATATATTATTTCAGCATACTACCCATCAGGTAATAATGATACTCATTTGAGAAGTGAGATTCATAGTCTTTTTGAATCTTTGAATTTACAAAGTACAAATAATTATTATATTTTAGCAGGGGACCTAAACTGTAAACATACAGAATGGGGCATTCCTAGTAATAATCAAAAGGGTAATATACTTTACAAATGGCTATTAGATAATGAAATTCGTTTTAAATGTAAACTTTATGCTTCATGTCGTCCATCATACCCGCGAACTAGTTCCTACATAGATATTTGTTTAGTCGATTGTAGACTTCATATTATCACTGAAAATAATACAATAAACTCACTCAAAACTATAGATTATGATAGCGACCATGATGCTGTACAGATTGTAGCATACATGAATAAAGAAAACGAAAGGTTCACATTTTTGTGCGATAAAGTAAATCTTACTTACAACTATAAATGTACCAATTGGAAAAAATTTCAAAATAATATTAGTCAGAAACTCAGCCAAGATACTCAAATTCCTAATAATCGAAACCTTTCGAATGCTGAAATAGACTATCACTTAGGCAGATTAAATGATGTTATTCTTAAAGCAACAGAAGAAACAGTTCCTAAACATAAAAGTGGCAAAACCTTCTCAAAAATAAGCAGCTTAACTATTAAAATGTTATATTCTGCGAAAAGCAAAATATTAACTTTAGTTAAAAAACACAATAGATTAGAACTAATACTTTCCGAAGAGACACTAACATTGGCAAAAGCAAAAATAAGAATAATTAAAAAACTTATCAAAGATAATTTTGCAATTAATATCAATAAACAGATGCAAGTAAAATTAACGAATATAGACCCTAAAGATTCAAGAGACATGT
Source organism: Sarcophaga subvicina (assembly GCA_936449025.2). Lineage (NCBI taxonomy): Eukaryota > Metazoa > Arthropoda > Insecta > Diptera > Sarcophagidae > Sarcophaga > Sarcophaga subvicina. The sequence goes on from OW388084.2 coordinate 80,482,794, forward strand.
ACAACCAAATTAGAAAAAACTTTTAAAATATTTAAACCCTTAAACTTACAGGAAATTAAAATTCCTACAAATGAGGAACTTATTTTGAACAAGGTGGGGATAAACCCTCAAAGTTTAAGAACAGATGACCAAAATAATTATATTGTTGAAGATCAGGTTCAAATGTTAAATACTATAGGATCATATTTCGAGACCATACATGAGTGCAAAGAAACTATTTCAAATAATGTTGTTCATCAGCAAGTCCAATCCACTTCTAATAGGTTTATAGAACTGAAAAGGGAATATGAGAATAACAAAACCACACTCATAAATTTCAGCGAAGCAATACTATCTGACAACATTGATGAAAATGAGTCTAGTGACTTTTTTATAACAAGAAGTAGTATTGTTTATATTTTCTCTAAATTAAAAAATAAGTTGTCGTCCGGAATTGATAATATACCAAACATAATATTAAAGAATATTCCACAAAGAATGATTTTTGATTTTTGCATATTGTTCAACAATATGCTGAATAATTCATATTTTCCTGACAAATGGAATATAGCTAAAGTTGTGTTACTGCCTAAAAAGGATAAAGAGCCAAATAGTACAAAAAATTTGCGACCCATAAGTTTACTACCTAACATTAGTAAAATTTTTGAAGTATGCGTAAATAATATTCTATGTAAATTTTGTAATAATAATAATATTAATAGCGAAAAGCAATTCGGCTTTAAATTCAAACACTCTACCATTAACGCAATACATAAAATAACCTCCGATATTAAGTGGAATTGGCAAAAAAAGTTTTGTACAGGAGCATGCCTCATAGACATGGAAAAAGCATTCGATAGTGTTTGGATCGATGGCTTAATACATAAACTATTTCAATACGGACTACCCTAAACCAAATAATACTAATATATAACATGATAAGCAATAAAAAATTTAAAGTCTCCTACCAGAATATTGTAACCGATAAATCATTTAATATCATTAATGGACTACAACAGGGAACAGTCAATTCACCCATCCTTTTTAACTTGTTTATTTTAGATCTTCTTAACCAAATAGATAACATCATTTCATTTGCAGATGATATTATAATATACCATCATGACGATAAAATCGAAAAAATTAACAACTATTTACAGATATCCTACAACAAGGTAGAGCAATATTCAATAGATTGGAACATGAAAATAAACGCACAAAAATGTGAAACTATACTGTTTAGACCACCAGTGAATAAATGCAATTATGATATAAGGAAAAATTGGAAAAGTTTTCAGATAAAGTCTAATTTACATAATTGCAACATACTAGTAAAAGAAGTAGTAAAATATTTGGGTGTTTTTCTCGATAAATTTTTATATTTCAATGTTCATGTTAAGGAAACTTTATCCAAAGCAAGAAAAGCTTATTTTGCATATAGATCTCTCTTTCACTCGAAATATATTAATAGTAAAGTTAAAATAATAATGTATCAATCCTTAATTAGACCTATTCTTACATACGCATGTCCCATTTGGTTCAATATTTCCCCCTCATATATGGAAAAATTTAGAATATTTGAGAGGAAATGCATAAGATCATGCACTTCACTTTATAGATCTGCAAATAGTGACTTCACAAAGTATATTTCTAACAAGATTCTGTACAATAACGCAAATATAATACGCATAGATAATTTTATAATTTACCTGATAAGAAATCACGTTGCACGATGTTGCAAATGTACAGATAATAGTTATATAATGGCTCCTTATTACACAAATTATGAATACATAACTAGAACCTTAAAAGAAGAAGCTTTTGTGTACCTGGATAGCAAAAGGATTAGTTCAAAACAATAATGGGGTTCCCATCTTATATCACAATTATAGACGGGCGACTACAAAAACAATTAATTGTAATTTAAATCAATTAGATATGAGATACAGTGCAAGCATATCAGAAAAGGATCTAAAATTAGCGCAAAAATCTAATGCCAAAATATTTTGGTGGCTACCAAACTAAAGTTAATCTATTTCTTTTTTACCCCTCTGACTTAACTTTACTTTTTCCTGATATAAAAATAATGTTTTTTGTAATTTTTCATTGTACTATTCTATATTAAAAATTATATTCACTTTTGTAAATATATAAATATTGTTATTTTTTTGTAAAAAGCAAATTATTATTATGTTATATTATATTATTAGAGCGCTCGATTTAGAGACATTGTATAATTGAATTTATTATTGTTAACTAGTGTTTATAATAGTTTAAACTTAAGTATTTGAATAAATGTATAAACAATTAAAAAAAAAAAAAAAATGTTAAACATTATTATCCTATTTTTTCTGAATTTATTCGCTTTTGAAAACATTAAACGTTTAAATAGCTTTTGTATACATAAATAAATTTTTATCAGTGTGCAGTGAGAACACATATAGATAATATCAATACATTTCTTATGTATTTCAAATACATACCCCGAACAATCACTGTTGCCAATGATTTAATGCAGGCAAGTATTGACTATGAAGCTGTGAATGCCTAAAAGCGGGACTGTTCCTAATTCTAATTTGTTATAAAAAAAATCGAAACGGTTTTGATCACTTCATTTCTTTGCAATTTTATTTTGTTTCATGTTCTTCGAATTATTTTAATGCCAAAATAAATTTTTAAACAAACATGATGTATATATAGTTGCACAAATCCACATATACCCATACGGCCATAAGGGCAAATAAACAAATAATGAAACAAATGTAGTTCATATAAAACCACTTGCTACTTTAAACAAATGCATACAACATACATTGCGTTCGGATTCCATCCTCCATCACTTTAAAGAAACGAACCAGGAAAGAGAAAAAAGAACAGAGCACCAAAGTAAAGCAAAGAAATGGAACCTTTTTCTGCGGTTAATACAGACAGAAACCAGAGAAAGTAAATCACAAGAGTACATTTGCACTCATATGCATGTATGGTAAGTATGTTTATACTATTTCCTCACTTAAAAGTTTATTTCTTAAGAGAGCCAATAAGTGTGTGTGCCTGTGTTCGAGCATGAGCATATTTATTTTACAAATATTATGCCACTGAGACTAAACCACAAAACTAGAATCCAACTTAAGAGTGTACAAATTCTTAAAAATATTTTTTTGATTATCAAAGAAATTGGTTTTTGCTCTTCTATATCTCTGTGATTTTCATTAGTATGTGCCAACAATTTAGTTTGAGTGGTTTTTATAGCCACATGAAGCATACAAGACTACATTTTCAAATGCAAATTGAATAAATCTTTAATTAAAAATTAATTAATTGAACTAATAAACCATTTTCGAAGTCACAAATAAAATGACATAAAGGAAAATATTTTTTTCACAGTATAGAAATTCATAGCATTGGATTGCATGCATTCCTACATTAGGCATGTCTAACTTGTGAATAGTTTAGGGACATGATATCTGTTTTATTCCCTTCATCATTTTATTTATATAATTAGGTTTGTGTCAACTAGTTTTCGAATTATTCCTATAAGTGCAAAGGTCTACCATAACCTATTAATGTGTAATATATCCTCCAATAACTCCATTTGGGTGGCAACACTAATGGCTTACTTAATTAATTGGTCACTACAATCCTTTAGTCAGGATTAAGACTTGACCACTCACACTACTTACGTTGTGTACGTTAATTTTCTCCATAAGTGGCGGAACAATAGTTTAAAATCGCCTTTGAACAATTAAATTTTGTTGACAGGTACCCGAAGAAGAAATATTTCCATGGCCACACGTCTAAAAACTAACAAACTACCTACCAAACTAATGACGTTTAGTGAAAATAAAGATTTTAAAGTCCTAGCATAAGTTCTGTTATCCAAGGCTGGCGACCTCACCAGTACTATTATATAACTCTTGCTGATGATAAGATTCTACTTTGATTTGTGGGATAATTCATCATTTACAAGAGTAGAGTTTTAAGTATGAGTTTTGTAAAAATCCACGTCTATTGTCGTTACTAGGTATTAACTAGTACAAGTTTTTCACCACTATTGTCCATGCTAAATCGCCAGCATAGCTAAATGTAGGGTCTTCCATCAAGGACTTCTGAACAGTCGATAATGACCGTCATGTTAAAACTACATCTATAAAGCTGGTTGTCATTTATTCAGTCTGCTTTACCAGATCACGATGAAAGGATAGACACGGACCGTAGACAATGAAATGTGTTCGCTGAATGGGCTCAGTTGATAAGAGACCCTAATTCTCATCAAGAAATTATCTTCAGCGATGAGGCCGATTTCGGGATAAATGGGTGCTTAAAAACAAAAATTTTTCGAATTTGGAATAACTTTAATCCACTTGAAATCCAGGAGTATCCAGTGCTTTTCAAAACAGTTATTGGTATGAATTTTAATCTAGTCGCGTCAGCGGTTCATAGTTCTTTGATAACGAAGTTACTCAGTTATCACCTCCACGTGAAATGATCCAGGGCATGACCAGGGCAAATCACATGTACTGTGTGGCAATTACCGCCATTCTATAGAAACCAGTGATATTGTCGAGCCGGTACTTCCTTTTTGGACAGGAACTCGTTCCGGAACTAAGGATGATTTCTGACAACGAGAATTGGCTGACGTTTTGAAAAAAAAAAATTAAAAAATTGCTGATTTTTTATCCAATTTTTGACGAATTTTAATATGTATTTTTTTAAACAAGGGTTTGAACCGAACCCGAATCGGAACAAATACCGGAACGAACCGGCTTGTTTTTCCGAACCGTGAACCGGAGTCCGGAACGCGTTCCGTTAAAAAAAATTAGCACAACACCACTGAAAGAAACCACATATCGTCTTGTCTAGCTCATTAAGGTCAAAAGAAGTTGGTTATCATCGACCTATAATGCTCGCCGTTAACAGTGATGATCTGCTCAACTTCGTTCTCAAGGAAATATGAACCGATAATGCCACCAGCCGAAAATTCACACCAAACAGTGAATTTTTCAGAATGCATTGGAAGCTCTTGGATATGATGTGGATTACTATCATCCCAAATTCGACAAATTCGTTTACTCACATACCCATCGATGAAGATGATTTTTCGATGACAATTATGGACATTTATGGATTATTGCCAACTGCTCCGGAGTCCATTCAACGAAAATAAGTTCTATGGTCGTCTGCCTTCAGTTCTTGGGTGGTATTTTGTACAGGTTTAAGTCATGGCGCAAAATTCACCAAGTTGCTGTATGCGAGGAGCCATGATTGCATCAGATTCTTCTGCACACTTTTACGAACAGCAGCGATGTTTTCGGCAGATCTTTCTTTTCGTCTTTTCAGATATTATTACTAAAGTCCGCCATCCAAACCTGTGTTGTTAGTTTCATCAGAAATATATGTATTTAGAATAATCGGAATTATTCTGATTGATAGTCACTTGTACTTATCTGCTTATTCAATAGAAAAAAGTCTATATCTTCACCTATCATAGGTTAGGTTAGGTTAGGTTAGAGGACGTGAGACGATTAAGACAAGTACAGCACCCGGAGGTCGAATTGACCCATTGTACAACGTCCTAGTTTCTCACACCACTTATGTTGTGTGTGTTAATTTTATACATGAGTGGTGGGACCTACAGTTTAAAGGCGACACCGAACGACAGATTTTTATTTATTGAGAAGGGTGCCCTGGTAGTCTAGTGGGTAGTGTGCTAGACTATTAGCGTGAGGGTCGTGGGTTCGATTCACACCAGAGACTCTGGTCTGTGACACTACACCGAGCAAATAGTCAAGTTACTTCGCTCGTATATAATTAGGATATAATTTGTAATTGTATTGTAATTAATAAATAAATAAATAAATAATATTTATTGAGAAACTTTTCATGGCAATTTTATTTACTCGCAGAGTTTTTGCCAGAAATCTGCTGAGAGGAAGTCGCCGAAGAAATACATTTTTGGATTTTGTTTTGATGTTTGGCTTGGGCTTTTAACACTGGCTTTTACGTCTAATAAGCCAACACACTACCTGCTAGACTACGACGACTGCTGCAACGCTGGGAAATATTGCGACATTACTTTGAAAATCATGGTAATGTTGCAGAATGTGTACAGAAATTGCGTACGGATTTTGGAAGAAGAGAAGCACCGGCAGCTCCGTATGTTCGTTATCTTGTAAAAATCATGATAGAAACTCGCATCCTCATCGATAAACCAAAGCGTGAAAACCCAAAAACAGTGCGTACACCTGAGAATATTGCTGCTGTGGCAGAAAGTCTGCGTGAAGCGCCATCAACATCAATTCACCGTCGTTCTCAACAATTGAACATTTCGGAGACATCATTGAGACGAATTTTGCATAAAGACCTTGGTATGACGCCATACAAAGTCCAATTGTTTCAGGAGTTGAAGCCAATTGACCGTCCAATGCGTTTCGCTTCGCTAAGTGGGCCTGCGATCGACTTACAGAAGATGCAGAGTTCGGCAAAAAAATCATCTTTTCAGCTGAAGCTCATTTTGATCTTGGCGGGTATGTAAACAGCAAAATTGTCGCTTTTGGGGCACAGAAAACCCGCAAACATACATTGAAAAGCCGACGCACCCAAAACGAGTCACTGTTTGGTGCGGATTTTGGTCCAGAGGCATAATTGGGCCATTTTTCATCGAAAATGAGCAAGGAGTGGCCGTTACAGTCAATGACGATCGTTATCGGTCCATGTTGAACGAATGTTTGTTCACAAAAATTGAAGAGGAGGATATTGGCAACATTTGGTTTCAACACAGCCGAAGCTACACTCGATGTTTTGCGCCTTGTTTTTGAAGATCGCATTATCAGCCGCAGAACTGATGTCATTTGGCCACCTCGGAGCTGCGATTTGACACCGTTATTTTGTGGTGTGCCGTCAAAGATAAGTGTTACGCCGACAAGCCAGAGACAATTGACGCTTTAAAGGACAATATTCGTGAAGCCATTGGTGAAATACAGCTGCACACAATCGATAATGTGCTTAAAAATTGGACCGATCGTGTAGGCATGTACTGCATGACCAGCCTAGGCAGCCATTTGAATGAAATTATTTTCCATTATTAACCGGAAGGATTGTACTTTCAAATAAAAAGAGAAATTTGAGAAAATATTCAGTAGTTTTTTTTTTTAAAGCATTTTCAAGAAAAAAAGTTATTTGGCGGACCCTACCTAGTCAAACAGTCCACAACCTAGTCTTCAAAACAAATTTCAACGCTTTGGAATTTTTAATGATGGCCGTAAATTAGAACTCAAAAACATCCAGCTCTTCATGAGAAAGCTTCTCACTTACACATGAGGTTAAACATAGTCTCCATAACCTTAGACTCATAGTTCTGGTAAAAAAAAGCGTGCAGAGAATATCATGTCGATAGAACAGTGTGTGTATGAATAGTGTGATGGATACGATTTAATGATCTAGATCAATCCAGTAGGCTTAGAAATACTGAATGTACTCGCTGCCAATAAAATTAAGCCGCCTTGAACAACGACTGGAATGTAGCCAGTTTAACTAAGGAAACCGGAACTGCTATACCCGGTAACATGTCAGTTTAATTTTTTTTTACTCTCAAGTTGTTTGCCAGAAATCTGTTGAGAAGACTGGACCGACTGCTTTCTACAACCGATTATTGTACTCCCGGTATGAACTCTTGATATTGAATTGTGTCAATCGCTGTCCTATGTTTTTAGTCTAAAGTAACATAAGCCCTAATGTATAACCTGCCTAATGTGTTTTTCAGATGGGGTTGATTACCTCATAAGAAATTATGAAGATGGCAATAAAAGAAAAAGTTTAATCTGTGAATTTCGCATTTAAATTCTTAGTGAATAAAGACTTTGTTAGTTTTTATTTTTCGCTGATTTTAACCCTGGTAAAAACACTTGGTTCATGTCACCATTGTTACTATAAGAGAAATAGGTCATCAGACTTGGATGCCGTTTGATTCTTTTTGTTGCTTTTATTTCTGTTTCAAGCTGACTGAGTTGTTGGTTTAGTATGCAAAATTCAATGCGTGCATTTGATAATTTTTTTCCCCATAAATATTCGTGTTTGTTTAAAGCATTTATTTTCTCTTTTTTGCCATGGTGTACTTCATATTGATTTACTATTTTAGTGTTCACAATTGACAACATACACAGACGGGCCATTTAAAAAAGACGGGGCATAAACAGCTCATGACATAACTTTATGTACTCTCTTCTATAATATTCATATATTTTCTAAACACTTCAGAATAATGACTGTGCGAGTAAAGCTTTTTTTAGTGCCAACTTTTCACATTAGCCAACCCTATTCGATGAAAATAGTTCTTTCTGTATCATAAAGTATGGATGTTAGCTTGGATTGTATTGAACAGACATACATCAATCCATATTACAACAACACAAGAAACAAAAACAATAAAAGAAAGATAACATGACAAAAACTAAAACTTTTAAAACCATAAACTATCCCCACTAATGGCAAGATTTTGTTGCAAACCCAGCTACTCAATGTTGGAGTGCAAAATAACATTTGAGTTGAATGGGTTTTAGTTTGTTAAGAGTTTCGTTTTGTTTTTCAATTTAAAATTTGTATTCGTTTTTTTGCTATTTGATCTCAGCTATCATAAATTTTAGTTTGACGACTATACTTATTGTTTTCGACACAATACATATAATTTACTCAAGTAAAAGGAATTGAAAAGTTTTATTGCAGTTTGTTTCAATGTGTATCTCCTTAAAAAGTGTTTATTTTAATTTTGAGTTCCTATAATTTTGTGAAGTTAAATTGTGTAAAATAAATTAAAGGACGCCAGCAAAAAAACGTATGCATTAAATTTGAAAATGTTGTATTAAATGTAACAACCTAGACTCTGTCAACACCCATGTTGTGTGCAGCGGGTCCCTCAATTTAAAATCGACTCCGAACGACAGAGTTTTGAAAAACTTTTCATGGCAATTTTATTTACTCTCAGCCAGGTGACTGCTAAGACGAAGTAGCCGAAGAAATATTTTTTATATTTTCGTTTTGATGTCTCCCCTGCAGTTTGAACAACGGCTGAGGTCTAATAAGATTGTTTACACTGCTCGGTAGACCACCACTACTTCATAGTGTAAATATTGTATAAAGTAGTTTAAAAAGTTTGTTTGAATGGTTCATAGAATGTAATTCAGAATTTAATTCTGAAATCGCGATTAGTTTAATCAGCTAGATAGGAAAAATTTCGTTACTCTGGGTCTCAGGTCTTGTGGAAATGAGCCTTCGAGGAGAGGACAGAAAATATCTGTGGAGTGGATGAAGATATTTGGAAGGTTATACTAAACAAAACGGAAGACTAAAAGTGAGAAATGCTCTTTTCAGACCAACGGATTTTGAGCAATCAAAACTTTTGTTGGGCAATTACAATATAAAGAGATGTGAGTTATGCATCAAACTATTTAGGAATAACCAGAGGTTGGCAACAGGTCGATTGACAAGCAACTCTTGACTCAAAGTACACTTATTTATTATAGTGGTTGTACCGAACCCAACATGTAAATTCTGCAATGATGAGAACGAATTATCAGAACTTATTCTTAGACTTGGAATATATTGACTGCATTCTGAAGTTTGTGAGGGCAATCGGCTTGTCCCTGCAAGCTAGAGAGCAGTGGACTAGTCTGTTTGTATAAACAGACGAATTTTAGGCGACTATCAAAAGAATCACATTTCTCGTTTTCTCAACGAATTTGAGAGAGTTAGAGGTGATGTGGAGATGTGGAGCAAATATATCACTGTAATCTTTCCCCTTGTAATGCCAATAATTCGGAATTATGCTTTAAACACAAAAAACACAACTCAGCAAACACAGCAATCTCCCGAAAATAGAATACATGGGTGCATATGGAAATGATTATTTAAAGGCAACACGACAATAATCAAATTTTTGCTACAAAATTGCAGCGTTGCATTTACTGTGTTACGATACAAATTCTTGAGTCCAATTGCTTTTATTCATAAAGTAGTGGACATTCCATATCCGCATGCAGGATTTTAATTTCACATTCATCATTTTAACGAATAGTAACCGTTTTATAAACCATATTATAAAATATCTTAGCAATACTCTTACCACACTATTTACTGCATATGGTATGTTCATGTACATGTATTTATTTACCATTAAATTCTTTACTTCGTTAAGTAATTCTACTAAAGCCGGCCGCAAACAACTCTGCCTTTAAATGCTTTTAATTAATTTAGTACGAAATACATTTTGTCAGTTTATGTATTTGTTTGTTTATACAGAAAATGCATAAATATTTGCGTGCAATTATTTTAATATCGGCAATAAACTTTTAACTTCAGGATTAACAACTTCATTAATTAAGAATGATGATGCATAAACCATAGAATATTTTTTTGGTGGTTTTGATTTAAAGAAAGTAAACAAATGTTTCACATTTTTATTTCTTCTTTAATTCTTTTTAACAATAAAGAAACAAAATAAAGATATTAAGCGAATGAACTGTAATATGTAATCCAAAATATAGACTAAGTACATTGATGAACCACCAAAGCCTAAAGCGTTCCTGGAGGTCTGATTTTTACACTGATTGTTGGAACACCTCGGCCGAGTCTATGTGTCATACTACGATAAACCTGTTTTAGCATGTAATTTCATAAAAAAGTCAGTATAAACAGAGTCTGCATCATGCTGTTACGTTTTTAATTTTTTAAAAAAGATTAAAATATGAGATCGTAGATTGCAAATAAAATAAAAATAAATTTGTGCTTAGGTTAGGTTAGGTTAGGTTAGAGGGCGTGTACTTGTCAATTAGGACAAGTACAGTACCCGGAGATCGAATTGACCCATTGTACAACGTCCTAGTTTCTCACACCACTTATGTTGTGTGTGTTAATTTTATACATGAGTGGTGGGACCTACAGTTTAAAGTCGACTCCGAACGACAGATTTTCATTTATTGAGAAACTTTTCATGGCAATTTTTATTTACTCTCAGAGTTTTTACCAGAAATCTACTGAAAGGAAGTCGCCGAAAAAAATACTTTTTGTATTTTGTCTTTGATGCCTGGCCTGGGGCTCGAACCCAGGCTTTTGCGTCTAATAAGCCAACACACTACCTACTAGACTACGGCGACTTCCAAATTTGTGCTTAGTTTTAATTAAAATTCTTTTTATTCGCACAATGCTGTGTGACACTGTTCAAAACTTTATGTAAACAACAACAACTGCTTTGTTTGTTATTCCTCTGTTTACACCCTTTGCATAAACAATAACAATAACTAGACAATTGTTCGACTGATCTTATTAATGGAGATCTTCAAACCACGAATACTCTCTTCAAACACACCGCGTCTTCACACAAGACTGACTGAACTTTTACTAATTCACTCGCCTGCTTTACCTTGCCTCTTATATGGCAGTGTAAACAGTCTGACGAATATTCTTGAAGGCGAATGTTCGTAGTTTCGCCTTCTCGAGATCTCTATAAATATAAACATCGTTGTTTCATTACTGTTGTTCGTGTATTTTGTCTACATTTATTCTTCTAGTGTTTATTGTTGTATTTTTATTTACCTGTTTACCATTTTCTTTATGCTCGTGTTTGTTGTTATGTTGCGCAGTGCGGTAATTTGTAAACAAGTTCGTTGTTTTGTTTTTGTAGCTTTTGTTTCGAATTTTAATGTTAAACGATGTAAAAGCAAAACACCAGTATTTAGATTTTTTCATTTTCGTAACAATGCGATATAAACTTAGTTTTTTTTATATTTTCTCCAGAAATTGTTCCTATATTAACCCATTCGCTGTCAAGCCTAAATTATATGAAGTCATTCCAATTGCCATTTATATTTTGAGCGTTATTGTTTACCAGAACCCTATTATTTCTTGGTAAGAGCAAGAGTAAGAACTTTGTTTAGTTGCTATACAATTTTGTTATAAATATACGATATAGTTGTTTTTTGCGTGAAAGATCATAAGAAATAAAGTATTATTTTTGTAAAAAAAATTATTTGTAGCATTTTTCAAGTTGTTTACATATTTACATTAAGTATGTGGCACAAAAAAATATTCTAATTCAAACGCCTGCATGTTATAATATATTTAAAGTAGGACGAGTATGCTCGTCTTGGCAATGCGGGATACCCTGTCAAATACGAGTATACTCGTCCTTGGCAGCGAATGGATTAATAATTACATAAGTTAAGCCATTAGCCACTCAGAGTAGCGCTAAGCAATATTTTCAACCAGCAGGGTGCTATTAAGGTTGAAGTTCGCCAATCAGAATAATAAATTTTGTGACTCTTTTTGGGCTCGGTATTTTGTGTGATCTCTTCTGGCAGTAACTACAGGTTCAACCGCGCACTAAATGTGTGTGTCAGAACCTATACCTCTCCCCGTTGTTCACACAAGGGTCCAAAATATTCGAGGATTCATAGAGTACAGACAATACCTATTTAGAAAACTTTGAGTTAAGATCTATTGAATGATGTTGCCCTTTCTCAGCTATTATAATATGACATTTCTTTTTTAGTTTATCGGTATCAATGATGTCTGCGGTCTATTATCGAGATTTTTCTTCAAAGGCAGGTATGTAATTGCTTTAAATGTTTGTATAGGATTTAGCAATTGGCGTACCAACTTCGATAGACTATTCTATTTCCCTTTGCATCACAAATTCACTGCCATTGTCTAGTTGTAGTCTAACACGTCCAGTGGCTTTAATTGATCAATTTTTTTTTTTCAATATGGAATGTAAATTAGTTGAGCTATTGTTAGCATTAAAGGTAAAGTTATGTCGGTGATAGATGGGTCAGTTAATCGCGGTGTATGCTTCGACATGGCTTACATACTCGTAGACCCTTTTTTATCACAAAATAAAGGCAGTATTTGAACTTGTGTCCTCCTTATAGTAGTCAGTGTTATTACAGGTTCTTTTGGTTCTTCCTCAAAATAACTTCTGTAAAACTTACATTAATAAGGAGGAAGTTAAGATTATTGATAACATATTCTGATAATATCTTGTGTTGTCCAATGCGGGGCTCTTGTGTAAAATTTATCTTGTTAATCTAATAGATTTATTGTTTATTGAAATTGAGGGTTCATTAGAGCTTCCAATTCATTCAGGCATTATTGTAATGTGTTTCTCAATAGTCAGTTAAGATTATTGATAACATATTCTGATAATATCTTGTGTTGTCCAATGCGGGGCTCTTGTGTAAAATTTATCTTGTTAAACTAATAGATTTATTGTTTATTGAAATTGAGGGTTCATTAGAGCTTCTAATTCATTCAGGCATTATTGTAATGTGTTTCTCAATAGTCAGTTAACTTATGCATGATTAGCACCCTATCTTTTGGTTTCTTATTTACTGTATTCGTTATTACAACCCTTTAGTAAGGATTACAATCCACTCATGATGTCTGTGTTAAACTATTTTGAGAACCTTTTCATGGCAATTTTATTTACTCTCAGATTTTTTATCTGAAGTCTTCAGAGAGTCGTCAAAAGAAATATTTTTTCTAATTTCATTTAGTATGAAATACTTGAGTCTGGTGTTGAACCAAGGGCTCTCGTCTAATAAATCAACACACTACCTATTAGCCTACGGTGACTTAAATTTTGATTTAAACCAATGAATAGTTTAGATACAAGTGGATTTAATATGTTATCATTTCAAAATTCTTCAAAAAACCTTTTAATTATTTTATGTTATTATTTCTGGTGGAAATTGATCCCTAATAACATAAAGTATTTGCTTTAATGTGTGACTACAACGCATCATGATGACGTCAATATTCTGCTGCACGGGCCATCAGTAAAGCTTCCAATATTAACAACGAATAGGCGTTCTTTTGTTTGACTTTAAATGTAAGTAAATATCTCATGGAGATGTCAATAATTTATTGTCATTGAAATGCAGTTAGTTAACGACAAAATGATAGGAGATAGAGAAAACTTGACAAACATAATTGCCTTTGTATATTATCATCGATTACTTTGTCGATTACATGGAGTACTTAAACAATAAATATTCATCCCGTTATGTTTACCTTGCTTCAATCGTCTATATTTTCATGTCTAACATCATTTCGAGGAGCCTAATTTAAATGACATGACATTCTGGCATTTCTAACAGACTGTCTTATTTAAGTATGCGTAAATGAATGTAAATGTAAGTAAATGTCAGCATGAATACTGTAGTTAATGAGTGATTTATGCGTCCATTGTAAACAACGTCTAGCAAATGTTTTTGGCTCAAACAAAGCAAACAAATCAATAAATAAAGAATTTTGTATTATAAATGCTTTAAAATTTTTTGGAAGAAATTTTATTTGCTGTTTTAAAAAAAGGAATATATTCTTGGATTGTGCACATCCAATTGAGCATTTCAAAAATACTGATTTTGATATCAAAGGATTCATTAGAAAGCAAGGAAATGGAATGCCACATGAACTGAAACCGAAAGCATGCCTGAAATGCTGTTTAATCGCTTTAAAAAAGATATCATGTTTGCCTTGAAACTAATGGATTCATTACGACAACCACAAGCATAAAGAATCATATGTGATTCGGGGGGAATTGGGTTACATGCTCCAAAATAAAATATTTTAGTTGAGCAAAGAATAAAATACACAACGTATTAATAAATTGCAAAATTATATTTTACAAACAAACGTACCTTTTGGTTTGAGGGTTGAATGAGGAATCATGAAAATTCTCTTTTTTTTATTATAAAAAAATTGATAATAGTTTCACAGTCAAAAAATAATAAACAAAATTGAAATAAACAACATTGAACTTTACAATTAAGGTGACCAACGTAAACATCCCGCCCCCCCTTGCAAGAGTGCAATAAGGGAAGACAGGAAGCTAGCTGGTGAACAAAATTATTCAATTCAAAAAGTTCAGTTACAAATTCATTAATTCATTTTGAGTGTATGGGTGAGTAAATACATAACATATTAAATAATAATAACTGCAAAATAGATAAAAAAGAAAGGAAATATTATTTGCTGACGACATTGATGACAATTGTCGCGCCAGCAGTGTTGGGTGTCGCAACCACAGTATTGTCCTTCTTGTTGCTTCGGGAAATACAGGAACATTCAGGAGCTTGGCTGTGGGTTGTGCTCCTGTTGTCTTTGATTGCCTTAGTCCTTTTTCTGTTGTTGTTGCGTGATTGTTGGGTGATTGTTGCTATTAGGTCGAAGATGCAGCATAGTGTGATGGTGTCCCAGACATTCCATGCATCGCTTCCTGCTTTGACAATTCCTTAAGAAGTGCGACTGGGCCAAACAGTTTATGCAGTATTTGTATCTTTTTACGACACCCAGTCGCTTATAGGGTTTTAAGCGGCGGAATGCTGGACACTTCTGCAACGTGTGATTGTCTTTACACAATCGGCAATTGAAAGTGGAACCGGCAATTACCTCATCCAGACTTCTACATTCGGGACGCTCAACGGTGAGTCTTCGGGGCGCAATTTCGGACATCTGTAGATAAAGGACAAAACACACACATAAAAAAGGGGAAACGAATTAGTTCTGATTCGGGTTAGGAAGTAGTACGAGCTTCACAATAGGCCGCGTTAGAACGCCATTGGCAGTTCGAACGTCAGCCACTCGTACTCTAGAATCGGAGCCGAAGTACACGCGAGAGATTCGACCGAGCTTCCATTCGTTTGGAGGCAAGTTATCATGACGAATGACCACAAAGTCGTCAACTACGAAATCACGTTGGGGACTTTTCCATTTGTTGCGTTTA
This sequence comes from Sarcophaga subvicina, assembly GCA_936449025.2. NCBI lineage: Eukaryota > Metazoa > Arthropoda > Insecta > Diptera > Sarcophagidae > Sarcophaga > Sarcophaga subvicina. The sequence continues at coordinate 80,498,545 of OW388084.2, forward strand.
TGGAGTGCAACTAAATACTCATCTTTCCAGCGACGTGCAAACAAATGGTGCAGAATCTTTAATTTGCTCCATCTATTGGCGTAGTTAACCGATTACAATGAAAAGTCAGGTACAGGGGGTGAAATGATGGCACTTCCTACAAGGAAATGACCAGGGATTAAGGGGTTAATATCTGAATGGTTATCCGTCATAGGACAAAGAGGACGAGAGTTCAAGCAAGCTTCTATTCTTGCCAGCATAGTAGCGAACTCCTCAAAAGTAAATCTTTGAGCATTTGATATCTTTCGCAAGTGGGTCTTGAAGCTTTTAACAACGGCTTCCCAGAGACCGCCCATATGTGGAGCTCCAGGGGGAATGAAATGCCATTCCAACGATTGGAAAATGTTTTCCGATATAATCTTATGCTTAAGTTCCGTAAAGAACTTAGCTTGGTCTCTTTTCATCACATTCGCTGCGCCAACGAAAGCGGTTCAATTATTTGAGTAGATATGTGCGGGGCAGCCTCGTCTGGAGGAAAAACGAGTAAATGCTGCCAGAAAACATTCTGTCGATATTTCATTAGTTGCTTCTAAATGGATTGCTTTTGTTGCAAAGCACACAAACACCAGCACATATCCTTTAGTGATTCGGCAACCACGTCCAATATAGGATTTAATTTCAAAAGGTCCAGCGAAATCTAGACCAGTATGGGTGAAAGGACGAGTCAATGTCGTTCTTTCTGGGGGTAGCGCAGCCATAATTTGTTGCACCAAATTCTTTCGGTAGATCGTACAGATCTTACAGTTATGGATAACTGTTCGAATTAGGGTTTTGAGTCTAGGGACCCAAAACTCCTGCCGCATGAGGCGCAGCATTAAGGAAAACTCCGCATGTACTGAGCACTTATGAAGATGCTCCAAATATAATCGGGTAAAATGACCATTGTAGGGGAGTAATTTGGGGAAGCGTTCGTCGTATGTCAAAGTCGGTGATCGAGAGAGTCTTCCATTGACTCTCAAGAAACCATTGGATTCGATAAATGGGTTGAAGGTCAATAGAGAGCTCTTACGAGGCAAAGTAGTTCTCTCCTTCAAAATTGAATATTCGGGGAAGTGTGAACTTTGACACAAAATAATTAATCGACGCTTCACGAAAATGATTTCGTCCTGAGTGAGTCCTATTGACAAATATTTCTGAGCTAACTTATGGGTTTTATTAGCGGAATGGTAAAACCGGAAAACGTAGGACAATACTCGCAACGCGCGAGAAATGTCTGAAAATCGGGATGTTAATCCGTTCGATGTAAGGGTAGTCATCGACAAATTCGCGCCACCTGTGTAACGTCATGGGTTTCAAACAATCGTCCCATTCAGTTCTGTCTTTCCAAATTTGTTGCATAAGTATCTTAGCGACAATTACTTTGGGTGCTAACCATCCAACAGGATCAAACAGCTTGGCTATTTGAGAAAGGACAGAACGTTTGGTGACTTGGGTAAAATCGGGCGCTGGAGAAGGCTTGAAGAAGAATGTGTCCAAGCTCGCGTTCCAACGTAAACCCAACGTTTTAGCAGTGCTAGCATCCGAAAATTTCAAAAAATTGGAGTCCAATAAGGGTTCGGGGGGTAAGTCTTGAATAAGACTTCGTTCATTCGAAGTCCATTTTCGAAGCGAGAAACCAGCCGACTTCAAAACGTAAATTAAGTCATCGCGATTATGAATTGCTTCTTCAATAAAAGGTGCACCCGACAAAATATCGTCCACGTACATTTGTGTACGCAAAATGGTGGACGCTAAAGGGTAGCTTGACTCGCAGTCACTAGCTAATTGGTGCAACGTTCTGATTGCCAAATAAGGGGCACAGTTTACTCCGAATGTAACTGTTCTCAATTCATAATCTTCGATATCTCCCCCGGGGTTTCGGCGAAATAGTATTCGTTGAAAGGGTGCCTGATCCGGTCTGATCAGTATCTGCCTATACATCTTTTCTATGGCGGCATTAACGACGTATCTAAATAGCCTCCAACGCAAAACTAGGTTAGTGATATTAGACTGTAAAATTGGTCCAGGGTGCAGAACATTGTTAAGACTAACTCCGTTTGAGGAAGGGCTTGAGGCATTAAATACTACACGAAGTTTAGTGGTAGTACTATCGGGTTTAAATACAGCGTGATGTGGTAAATAAAAGCTAGTGTTGGGAGAGTGAGCTAAGTCTGCATTGACCTTTATCATATGACCCAAAACAGAATACTCTTCAATAACAGAGTCATATTGATTTTTAACTTCGGTGAATTTCAATAATCTTGATTCATTTCTTATGAATTGCGATAGGGCTATTCTTCGGGAGAACCCAAAATTTAAACTTGTAGGAAATTCGGACCTAAAGGGTAGGGTAACCACATACCGACCTTCTTTATTTCTAGTGGTTGTTCGGCGGTACAAGTCTTCACAAAATTTATCCTCGGCCGAGACTTTCCTAAATTTGGGAACTTCCTCTATTTCCCAAAAGCGAGTAATTTGGTCGTTCAAGTCCAAATTACTAAAAAATGACACGATAGAATTCAACGAATTCGGCTGAGGAATCCTACCAGTAAGAACCCATCCAAAAACTGTCTTTTGTGCTATGACCGAACCCTTAGGGTTTCGTTTAACATCGGTCTACATAATTTGTGAATATACATCTGCTCCTAATAGTAGATCCATATGATAGCATTTGAGATCCGAAGCAGGAATTTCGGACAAATTGAAATCAATTGCGTCTTTCAGTGAGCAAAGCAACCAAGTGAAACTCAGGGTCAATAGATGAACCCAAGGAAATCGAGTATCGTAGCAGCAGGGCAGAGAATGTTGGAAGATCCAGCTTTCTCTGAAGTCTCCTTGAGATAAAAGTGGCCTGAGAGGCAGGGTCAATCAATGCTCTAGCAGAACATCTTACGTCGTTGAGCATGATATCTACTACAGTTGTGGCCAACAAGACTGTAGAATACGGGGTGGACTGTAGTTGGGTGGTAAAATTCTTAAATGAGCGACCTTCGGCGGAAGTTGATGGTCTCTCCACCAACTTTTGTTCAACACGAGGAGTGTGCTCCGGTATAGGAGCAGAGTGACTTGATGTCATGGGGGTTACTGAATTATTTCCAGATTTGGGTTTAGATTGAATAGGGGCTTCAGTAAGATGAAGCAGCGAATGATGCTTCTGTTTGCACATATAACAAACATTAATACTCTGGCATCTTCTAAATTCGTGGGAGGTTGCCAAACAATTCGTACAAATTTTATTTCTTTTGGCAACATTTATCCTTTCGGAGATTGACATTCTGAGAAACTTTGAGCACAATCGAATGGGATGATTATCCGAACACAGTGGGCATTTCCTCGGGGGTATAGGAGGAGTGACCGTTGTCCCAAAACTCCTAAACTTTCGTTTCTCCTGAGGGGAATTTCGAGTACGACTACTCGCTTGATTCGGATTGTGACTGCCAATAATATCAGAAACGGATTCTAATGTCCGATATCTTGCGGTCAAGAATTCGTCCATGCTGCTCCATTTGGGCAAACACGAGTTAGGGCCCTGGGACTGTTCCCAAAGACCAAGAGTGTTCTCAGGTAATCGGGTGGAACAAATAAAAACGAATATGATGTCCCAATTTTGGGTCTCAATTCCGAGCAAGGATAAATTCGTAATACAATCATTGATTGTCCTCTGCAATCGCTTAATTTCAGGATCCGTTTCTCTTTCAATGACAGAAAGATTGAATAACGTTTTTAACTGGGAATTTACCAGTACTCGTTTGTTTTCGTACCGGTCTACCAGATTTTTCCACGCCATATCAAAGCCATCATTCGTCATTGGGCACGTTCTGATTATATCCCTAGTCTCGCCTTCCGTTTTCTGTAGAAGATAATGCATCTTCTGAATATTACTAATGTGGAGGTTAGTCCCGTAAATGGCCGAGAACATGTCCCTGAAAGTTGGCCAGGACGCATAATCCCCTGAAAATGTTTGGGTGTCGCACGGGGGAAGGTGAATAGGGATACTACTACGGGATGTGTTTGGGGTTTTTGATTTAAAGTTATCAAGTAACCCATCAAGATAGGATATCAATTGGAAATACAAAGTATACCCAGACATATACTTTGCCTTGACATCCTTGGTCGACAACTTAGTGTCCTCGGCAGTCTCTAGGAGGTCCTCGTAACTAACGCGGAAGGCCTCCCACAAACGGACTAATTCTTGCCGATGGGTGTTCAGAGAGTGAACGGAATGGTCCTCTTGGGGAATAGCTCGGACAAAAGTTTCGAAATCCGCGAAGCGGTTGAAATATTTACTAAAATTTCTCAAATTCCGTTCCATTTTTTTACAATAAGGGACTCTATCTTCTCTCTAACAAATTAAACCAGTCACAAAAGGGACTTTAAAATAGGGTTAAAAAACTTTCCGTCAAAAAGACACCAAAGAAATCGCGGTAAATAATGATATTTCGCAATATTCCGACACAAATATTTAATAAAAAAACAATGATTTTATAAAAATATTTGACTCAAATCTTCGAAACGCGCACTTTTTTTAAAAAATTCATGTACATACCTTTGTTTTCAAATAATATTTAGGTATTAAATGGGGGATTTGATATATGATGGATAATGGGGATGATGAAGAAAATTAAAAGATACTCCTTTGATTTGCGGGATCAATATGGGGGAAAATTCCAAAAGATACTCCTTTGATTTGCGGGTCTCTTTAAAGTCTGTAAAGAGAGCTCAAATTAAAATACTTTATTTCCGGTTCGAAGGACTAAATGATTCGGGGGGAATTGGGTTAGATGCTCCAAAATAAAATATTTTAGTTGAGCAAAGAATAAAATACACAACGTATTAATAAATTGCAAAATTATATTTTACAAACAAACGTACCTTTTGGTTTGAGGGTTGAATGAGGAATCATGAAAATTCTCTTTTTTTTATTATAAAAAAATTGATAATAGTTTCACAGTCAAAAAATAATAAACAAAATTGAAATAAACAACATTGAACTTTACAATTAAGGTGACCAACGTAAACAATATGTGAAGCGCAAGCAATGAGTAAGTTCTACGGCCAATCGAACGTGCATTGCACCAAGTCAATGCTTTGCATTTGATGGGATCAAAAGAGTGTGATCCATTATACGCAGCTAAAACTGTCCCGACTATCATGGAATACATGTATAGACATCAATTAATTCATTTGAAACGAACAAAAATGCCTTGAATACGCTTTTAGTCACGAGACCGTAATTTTCATTCATGACAACGATCGTCCAAATAATGCGACAGTAATGAAGGACAAGTTTTATCTTATCTGCACCGTAGCCCAAACTTTCCTCCTTCCGACTGCTATTTGTTTTGATCGAACACTGTCACTGGAATACACTTCACTCAGAGCAGGGCTCGATTCATTTATGACTTCAAAAGATATGCGGTTTTGTTGGGGCTTTTACATACAGATGTACGTACATACATACGTATATACATTTAGACATTAAAACCCCTCAGTGAGGACTACGACCTAGTCGGTCACACTACTTACGTTGTCTGTATTAATTTTATACATAAGTGGCGGGACCTACAGTTTACTTACAGTTTTACGTCGAGCAGCGGATTATCCTTCTGTTATGAAGCTTGGTAGTCATGAATCCTCAGATAATAAGGTTATAACTGACTTGTTTGGGGAATTTTTTGCTTCTACCTGCTCATCATCTACATTTAACGCCAATAATCAAAATTATATTCCTGAAGCAAAGGCGTTTCATATATCTTTTATTGATCAACGTACTGTTTCGGATGGGGTTCCTAGCAGTATTTTAAAACACCATTTTCAATTATTGAGTACTCCATTAACCTACTTATTCAATAAATCGCTTAAATTGGGCTATTTTCCCTCCTTTTGGAAACAATCATTTATCATTCCACTGTTTAAATCAGGATCTAAAGCTGATATTTCAAATTATAGAGGAGTTGCTAAACTCAACATTATACCGAAATTGTTTGAAAAACTCCTATGTGATACACTGTCATTTCAAGCATCGTCTATTTTATCTGCTTCCCAGCATGGATTCTGTAAGTCTCGATCAACAATCACAAATCTTCTTGAATTTACAACTTTGGTAAATGATGGATTTATTGTAGGCAAACAAACTGACGTCATTTATATCGATTTCAGTAAGGCATTTGATAAAGTAAATCATAACTTACTCGTTCATAAGCTTAATCAACATGGTTTTAGTTCATCTTTATTGAATTGGATTAATTCGTATTTAGTAGACAGAAAACAGTGCGTTAAATTCAGGAATACGCAATCTAACTTTATTGATGTACTGTCAGGCGTACCACAGGGCAGACATCTTGGGCCGCTCCTATTTACTCTTTTTATAAATGATCTCCCTTCTGTTATCAAAAATTCAAACACATTAATGTATGCAGACGATGTTAAAATATTTTTATCATTTAATAACATTGAAGACCAAGTACTTTTACAAGAGGATATTAACTATTTAACATCTTGGTGTAGTATTAATTTAATGGAGCTGAATGTTAAAAAATGTAAATATATGTGCTTCACTCGATCATCACCAACCAATGGATTTTACACAATGAATGGTGCCGCTCTTGAACTAGTTAATACCTTTAATGATTTAGGGATAGTTTTCGATTGTAAATTGGACTTCAGAAATCATATTACATCAACTGTTAGCAAAGCTACTTGTACCCTGGGATTTATCAAACGATGGGCTAAAGAGTTTTCTGATCCTTATGTTACTAAGCAATTGTTTACCACACTGGTTCGCCAAATTCTTGAATATGGATCTGTAATATGGGACCCTAAATACGCTGTACACTCTGACAAAATTGAATCAGTTCAAAAACAGTTCTTATTATTTTGTCTTCGGGGTTTAGGGAATGGATGGGATCCTAATGAAAGGTTACCACCTTATGAAAAACTTCTAGCACTCATTAAATTACCAACTTTAAAATGCCGTCTTAAAATGCTAAATGCTGTTTTTCTTCTGAAGCTGTTTAATGGTGTTATCAACTCTCAATTTCTTCTAGAAAAACTTTCCATAAAAGTACCTGTTCGTCCGACTAGATACCATAATTTCTTAAATATAAAATATTGCACGGTTAACTTCGCGAACTTCGATCCATTTCGTAGAATCTGTAATGATTTTAATAATCTTTACCTTCATATAGATTTTAATAAAAGTATGGCATCCATTGAAAAGGATATAATTTTACAATTAAACACATTTAATTAATAATTTCAATGTTGTCTCTTTTTTAATTTATTTTTTGAATTGAAATCATAATAATAATAATTCTGAATTGATATACAAAATGAATTGAAGTATAAAATGAATTGAAATATAAATGTAAAATTTAATGAATTGAAATATAAAATGTAATAGTCTGTAAGGATTTTCCATAGACTTAAATAAATAAATAAATAAATAAAAATAAATAAATAATGTCGACGCCGAATCACAGATTGTTTTTAGCAACTTTTTATTTATTCTCAGACTTTTTACAATGGCGTCAAACTAATAATGCTGCACAAACCATTGTCACCATCTAAAAAAGTAAAAAATTAAAGGTTTGTTAGTATTCCATGCAAAAGCAAATTTTCAACGTAGAGAACAAAGTTTAGTGAGTTCATAACAACGATGTGAAGATATCAACTGCTAACAAAGTACCCAGGAGTAAGGGGACTCTAGTACAGACATTATTAACATTTCTGTGCGATGCATTACATCGACAAAACATCGATGGAAATTTTTAATGCCCATCGCTAAGCTGAACTCTTAATTTGAATTCTAAGGCTTTTCACAAGAATGAAGTTTTCTTAATTTTAATGAAAAAATATTGCATGACAGAATGGCCTTATAAATGTACAACTTCTCATATTTAAGTGTTTTATTTTAAAGATATTGTTTCGTTTTTACCTTTTAAAAACGTTTAAAATATGAGCTCGTAAATGGCAAATAAAATAAAAATAAATTTAGGGTTAGTTTCAATTAAAATTCTTTATTATTCGTACAATCCACTGTTCACAACTTGATGTAACAACAACAATTGCTTTGTTTGTTATTCTTCTGTTTACACCCTTTGCATCTTTGTAACGGAGATCTTCAAACCACGATTAGTCTCTTCAAACGCTCCGCGTCTTCGCACAAGACTGACTAAACTTTTACTAACTCAGTTGCCTGCTTTGCCTTGCCTTTTATATGGCAACAGTCTGATGAATGTTCTTGAAGGTAATGTTCAAGGCTTCGCCTTCTCGAGATCTCTATAAAAGTAAACATCGTCGTTTCGTTATTGTTGTTTGTAGTGTTTGTTGTTGTATATTTGTTTACTTATCATCATTTTTTTATACTGGTGTTTGTTAGTATATTTTTGTTTACTTGTTTGCCATGTAAACAAGTTGATTTTAATTTATTTATAATTTTAATGTTAAACGATGTAAAAGCAAAACACCAGTATCTAGATTTTTCCATTTTCGTAACAATATTGATAGTGTTTCGCTGTATTTCAAGTCTCCTATTACACGGTTATAAGTAAATGTTGTCTACATGTATTTGTTTTAATTTTCAATTCATTGCCTTTACTTAGAGGCTATATAAGGCTATGCAGAACGACGTTGAGCAATTCCTGCAGGTCCGTCAATGTAGGAAAAGACCTCTCCGAACCTTTTGGTACTGTGCGAGGTTTCAGACAAGGCGACCCCTATCATGCGACCTCTTCAACTTCGTCATGGAGAGTGTTCTGCGAAAGGCGCGAGTGCATCGTAATGGCACTATTTTTCAAAAAAGTGTCCAGTTGCTTGCGTACGCTGACGACATTGGCATCATAGGGCGTACCAAGCGAGATGTTACTGCTGCCTTTAGTGCTATTGAACGGGAGTCTAGTAAGATGGGTCTGGCAGTAAATGAGTGCAAAACAAAGTCTATGTTATCGACAAGTAGAGACGCGCGGCGTATTGATTTTCAGATTACGGGCGATAACTATACTTTCGCTATGGACAAGGAATTTATTTATCTTGGCTCTGTCGTTACCACCAAAACTGATGTCAACAACATCAACAGGTGCTACTATGGTCTCAATAAGGAATTGCGTAGCAGAGACCTGTCTCGTACGACAAAACTAATGCTCTACAAGACACTCATCCTACCCGTGCTTCTTTATGGCAGCGGCCTTGAGAGTGTTCGAGAGAAAAGTACTACGCAATATCTTCGGTCCAGTGCAATATCTTCGGACCGTGAGCTGTATGCGGTTGCGCTGGCTAGCGGTTGCGCTGACTAGCGGTTGCGCTGGCTAGGCCATGTCCTTCGAATGGAGGAGGATGCCCCGGCGAGACGGGTATTTGATGCGGGAATCTGCGGAAGTCGGCGAAGAGGACGCCCTTGCATCCGTTGGAAGGAGCAAATCGAGGAAGCCCTGTCATCGATTGGTGTGACCAACTGGCATAGGCGGGCACGAAGCAGAGGCGCCTGGAAGGATGTGTTGCGGCAGGCCGAAATCCGTTAAACAGGTTGTTATGGCCAATTAAGTAAGTAAGTAAGCCTTTACTTAGAGAGGCCAAGTTGGCTCACTCATTGATAGTGCAAAAGTGAATGTAATGAAAGAAATGTTGATTGATAACATTGCTTTCCTACTTCATTAATTCATATAATTTTAATGTAAATAAATTGCATATTTATGTACTTCAGTTATTAATTTTAGATGATGCTCATTGATTACGCACAAAAAGAAAAATTAAGTGGAAAACCGTGAAATTATCGAAACGATTATTTTGTTCTTGTTTTTTATACTTTTTTTTTAACTCAAAGTATGAATAGAAAAAATAACATAAAGATTATCGTTTGATTGAGCAATAAGCAGAATAAGAATAAATGTTTCAACTTTAGAATTTGAAATTGATGAGCCTCACCAAACAACTGCAATCATTTTATTTTTTAAGTGAACGACTCTCACTCAATTTCATTCTTTAAATTGAAATTGAACTTACAGTATCTAATCATATCTTTAACCTAAGGAACTCTATTTATTTCCGAAAAGCACCATTTTCGCTGTTTATATTTGGATGCATTACGTTTCTAGAGCGGAGATCCATATTTTATATATAATTGTGCCCTTGGTAGCTCATTATGCTACGCGTCAAGGGACTTAAATGGATACAAACCTTTACAAATATTTATCACAATATTTTCAGCTTTTGCTCTATTCGATGGCATGTTGAGGGTCTTCCAACATTGACTTTCCAATATTGACAGTTGAAAACAGCCATCTTGTTGAAGCTGCATCTGTCAAACTAGTTGTCAGTTATAAATCTGTATTGCCAAAACACTATGGTCCAGCGTACACAACGTGTCTGAGGTAATTGGCAACTAATCTTAATTTCCATTGAAATTTTGACAGGTGGCGTCATCGGCTCGTATTTCTTTGAGAACTACGTCAACGGCCAGCAATATTGGTTAATAATTAGCAAGTCCTTTTTAGCCTATGTTGTATGATCTGGACACCAACGACACGAGTATAGAATTTTTTCTATGATCCGAGAAAGATTGGACTGATGATGCCGTCGGACCAAATTAACACCAAACAGTGACTCGTTCCGAAAGAATGGGAAGCTCGTGGATTTCACGTGGTATCGTCCTAAGTTCGATATTTTTTTTTGTTTATATACAAATTCATCCAAAAATATTCCCCAATGCTGAATATGATTTTTCAATGAAAATTAGGATCAATCAACAAATTTGTCAGTGCCCCTTCAGTGTACACATGTCGTTATCCATCTTTATAGTTCAATTAAAGTCAATTAAATTGTTTTAAATAATTGTGGCACTCACATTCATAAAATACCGTTTAATGTAGTAAGTTAAGACAACTGAATTTGCATGAAAGTTGTTTTTCATTTAGATACTGATTATTTTATTAAAGCCGTGTTATTATGAGTACCCTGTTGGCTTTGATTTTGTTACACTATTTAACACGTTTTAATTTAATTTTTTGCTTAAGATGGCATGGAAGAAATAAAAGTTAATTCAATTTGTAGGTATCATAAAATTGGTAAGAAACGGTGCACGTACGACGACAAAGAAGCTAGAAAATCTCTTATTTCAGTGAAAAATTTTCACAGTTAAACACATTTTTTTTATTCACATTAGTTCCACTTGTCATATTACCTCCATTTGACCAAAACTTTTCTTTTATAAGGTAGAGAACACAACTATGTGTTATCCTTTTGTTATCCTTTCGTTGTCTGGTTCTGAAGACAAAAATTAATTTTTTTGCTTCCGATAATTCGAAAAAAAGTTAAGAAACATTATAGACAGTTTTTGCGTTTCTAGTCTGCATACCGCAAAGTAATCATCAAAAATCTGCATTAAATTTAGTTGCCAGATTACTGTCCGTTTATTTTCCCGTATTCAAGTCTCTGCAATAAACACACTATACATGACGTTTGAATTAAAGATTATTTTGGTGTAGGCGGCGGATTTACGCATTGTGTAGTTAAGTATAACGATGTTTTACTTATCCCCAGTTTTAAACTTCACATGTGTAATCTTTTCTCACAAATTTCGTATCGATCTTTACACATTTATTCTATTCATTCTTTACACATCTTTACATCCAATTTTTAATTCTAAAGGCCTTAACATTTGCGTAGATGTATGCTGACTGACAACATTTAATTTTTCAATTAGCGTGCCTGTTTGAGTTGTAGTGTGAAAAACTTTTGTAATATTTATTAACACGTATGGCAGTAAATGTCAGTCACACTTTTCCATACATTATAATTTAATAAAAACAAACACTGTATTATTGTAGTACGAAACAATTTCAAAGAGAAAAACAAAACACATCAGATTTTTATTTTCACACCTTCGTACTTTTCATTGCCCCAATAGAAGTAGGTCATCAACAGGAAATTTCTTATTTGCTGAAGAATAAAGTGCGAAATGTAAATACACGCGAATGCATTTAAATGATGGAAAATGAAACAAAAGAACATTGGAAATCTGAACCATGAATATGAGGTAAAATGTTGAACTAAGGTCTTTAGGGTAAGATTTCGTTGAATGTTAATCTACTATTAGGTAATGTTATCTACTAAAGATCTCCCCTTGTTGTTCACTGTAAAAAAGGTGTCATGGAGGAGAGGTGATAATTCCACTGATTAAATATTTATTTACAGCAGTCAAGATATAATTTGAACACTCGCCTGATAATGCGATATCAAATATTAACTCCAAAACGCAGCTCTGCTCAGTTGTTATTGAAATGGTTATTAAAGGGAAAGAACTAAATATCCCTCCATTTATTGCTATTGCTTGCTGCGACTCAAACAAAAAATGCAGATTATCATAGACTGGTATCAGTCAGTTCACGTATTGGACACTTGATAAATTGTTTGGTACATTAAACTACTGGACAAGTAGCCGTTCACAGTAGGCTCTCATGGATTCCAAAGATTCATAAAAACATGATAGTGTTACGAAAATGGATAAACAAGTAAACAAAAATATACCAATATCATTAGTAAAAAAAGGGGATAAACAAGTAAACAAAAATGCAGCAACAAACAATGTAAACAAAATACACAAACAACAATGAAACAACAAAGTTTACATTTATGGAGATCTCCAGAAGGCGAAACCACCAACATTCGACTTCAAGATGATTCAGCAAAGTGTTTACGTTGGCTAGACAAAGCAGGCAACGGGTCAGTAAAAATTCAGTCAGTCTTGTGTGAACACGCGTTGCGTGTGAAGAGAATAATTTAATTGAGAGTAACCTCGATAGAGCACTTCTATCAAAATTCCCGAAAGTCTCATTCGACTGCGTCCTCCAAATGCAATTTGAGACAATCTCCTGTCCTGAACTCCACCAAGTTGCTTTCGAATATATTCCTTAAAAATCTCGTTGTTTTCCATCCAATATTTTCCACGTAATGTTTGAAATAGGACGTTTCTGTTAGAAAGCGATTTGAAAAATGTGGATTTTGCAAAGGTTAGTGATGGTTTAAAGAAAGATCAACGCCAATGAAAAATCTGGCCAGCGAATTTTTTCCGACTTAACTAAACGCACTGTTTTATTTGATTGAAATGAGCGTTAATGTATTAATTCCTTTGCATAACGCGATATAATGCTCCATAAAATTACTACGAATATGAGTAAAAACATTGCAAATCAGAGAATCAGCATTCTTACAAAAGTGTACTTAAATAGGTATCCTACGTCCCACATGCAATTACTTGTAAAATTTCTAAACATTTTTCTAAATGTGCTTATATAGAAACGAAAGTGAACAAATGCGTTTGTGTATTCTTTTTGAGAACTTTGCTTGTACATCTAAAAACGAACCATTAAAGGAATTGTTGGAGAGTGTATTACTGGCAATTTATCTAAAATACTTCAAGTAAGTTAAAGGAGTATTCATTCTTATCAAACACAAAATGTGTGCATTTTGAATATACATAGAAGAGAGGATGTTGTGTGTACAATGCATAATGTATTCAGGTCAATAGTAGTAAAACAGCGAAAATAAATCCAGTTTAAGTGGCCTGTAAGAGGCGATTTTAGGATAGTGGTGAATCGATCCTTCTCTTATTCATACGTGTCCAGCAGAGCCTAACAATATTGCACGTGCCTTCGCCGTAAATTTTCAAATTTAACTTAAAATCTCTGAGTACCTATGCCCTGTAACATGTCGAATATCACGAGTTCCCTGTCACCTCTGTCCAGCTCTTCAGCAATACAATTTCCACCGATATCGCTATATGCCGTATAGCCATATATTAGAGTTAGGTTAGGTTAGCGGGTAGCTTACCATTCACAGGCAAATTCACTCGATGGCCTATATGGTCCCCTTGTCATGATCCGTTAGTGGTGAGTTTGAACCATCCCGAGCACCGAATGAAACCGGCCAGTTCCCGTAGCGGCACATTCGCCACCATGTCCAGATCTTCAAACTTTCTGTCACCCAACAACCAATGACGCCTGTTCTGAAGTTCTGGGCACAGGCATAACAAGTGTTGTTGTACTCAGTAATCCTGGTGGGGTAGACCGAGCTTGTCAGCGAAGTTCGCAATAGCGCAGTGTCCCGTTAAAAATCTTGTAATTAAGTAGTTCTCTGGTTCTTCCGCTGTCCACAGCAGTTTTGAAAGTCGGCAACCGGGTTTGTTAAATTCCATTCTGTTTTTCCATTTTGGAAAAGTATTCGTGTGTCTACACCAGAAGTCTTCATTTGGAATTCAATAATCAGAAAGGTATAGAGAACCATATAATCGATTCTAATGAACAACAACAGCTTCCGATAAAGGTGACCTTGATGAAGGTAGAGTGCGTCAATGAAATCTGCCAGTGAATAAATAAAATGTATATTCGCCATCAAGCAGCTTAGTATTGTGTTGGTGGATCTGTTTCTATTGTAGGCGAGTCGAGTGCTACTAGAAAGCGGGTTAAAGTGATTAGATTTTATTTCATGAATCGGAATCCTATCCACTATTTTAAGGACGAATTAGATAAGACTAATAGGTCTGAGGTCATTCGCTGTGGTCATCGACAGTCTTTCAATTTCGCCTCTGTCCACACAGCAGGTACATGCGAGTACTTAAGACAATCCTAATAGATTCTTTGCAGGCAGTAGGATCACCATATCAGATGTCTCCTGTATATCTGTATGTATAATACCAATAAAGCAGTTACGAATAGAAAAAATACTCAAATTTTTGTGGCATTAACTGTGTTATTGAAGTCGCCATAGTCTAGTAGGTAGTGTTTTGGCCAACTGGACGTGAGACCAACGGTTCAAACACCAGCTTCGATGTCTGATCAATCAAATTAAATCAAAAAAATTAAATACGAAAAATATTGCTTCAGCTGATAGTAAGTAAAAGCTACCATGAAAAGTTTCTCAATAATCTGTGGTTCGGAGTCGACATTAAACTCTAGGTCTCGCCACTTGTGATAAAAATTTAACACACACAACATAAGTGGCGTCAGAAGCTGGGTCGTAACCCTGACGGAAGGGTTGTAATGACAGATTATGTATGTATTGTTACGAAAATGGAAATGCTTTAACATTAAAATGATAAACAAAAACTACAAAAACAAAAACAATGAACTTGTTTACATGATAAACGAGTAAACAAAAATATCAACATCAGTATAAAAAAGGGGATAAACAAGTAAACAAAAATGCAGTAACAAACAATGTAAACGAAATACACAAACAACAATGAAACAACGATGTTTGCATTGATGTACATCTCGAGAAGGCGAAACCACGAACATTCGAATTCAAGATCATTCATCAGACTGTTTACGTTGGCATATGAAAGGCAAGACAAAGCAGGCGACGAGTGAGTAAAAATTCAGTCAGTCTTGTGTGAAGACGCGTTGTGTGTGAAGAGAATAATAGTGGTTTGAAGATCTCCGTTATTAAGATCTGCAGAACAATTGCTAGTTTTTACGCAAGAGAGTGTAAAAAAGAATAAAAAACAAAGCACACACTGAATTGTTTGAACAATAAAGAACTTATCTAAAACTAAACACAAATTTATTTTTATTTTATTTGCAATCTACGAACTCATATTTTAAACGTTTTTAAAAGGGTAAAAACGTAACAGTATGTATAATGCCTGATGTCGTGACTAATTGCTAGAGAGAATAAGTCATGGCTAATAAAATAAGATTGCGCTGCATTCAAATCCAATTAATCTTTGTGCACTATATACGTTTCGATAGTTTTGTGCATAGCCTGTTTTTATATGAAATCCATTTTGAAAGTTCTTTCTTTTCGTATTTAATTTGAAATTAGTTTATTTAACAAATGTAAAATACATATGTAAGTACATATACAAGTATTCTCGAATAATATTTAAGTAGTAATATTGCAATTGTAATTTGTATATAAATTGGAAGGAAATGCATACATATATATTTGGTATGGTAAGTAAGTACATTAGAAAATAGCTTTATTGCTTACACTACTACATAAGTATTGTGCTGTAGGTATAAAAAGTTTAAAAAGAGTTTTGTTAGTTCTTTATAGAAAATAAAGGCGTAATTCCATGCATTTCTAAATTTCTTGTCAAAAAATTTTCCCTTTTCCATATGAAATATTGAAAGTTTGAAAAAGTTTGTACTTTTCAAATACAAGAGTATTTTCTTTTTTAATTATTCTTATTATAGTTTTTTTTATTATTATTTTTAATATAATGGGTACTTGGGTATACATGTGTATCTTATATCTCAAAATATTTCTTAAGTTGTCATGTTTCATAGCATTTGCGTGTCATTTCAAATCAGATTTTTATGTCGTTTTTATGACAAGAGTTTTGCAAAGAGTATTCATTTGTTATTTTGCTTTAATGAGCCAAAACTGTTTTTTGAATCTTCATTGTGATGAATATTAAAATAAAATATCGATGTTTGTTTTAGATGCAATGCATTGCAAATATGCTTCGATTTTATATCGATTTATCACAAAATATATCAATGTTTTCTGTCCATCGATTGATTTCCATAAAAAAATAAAAGAAAAGAAAACAGAATGCAACAGAATTGATGCTTAGTGGTATTGTTATTCAGCTACAAGACGATTTATTGCAATCTACACATATAGGTTATCCCTATAATGTCTTCCACTCTACTGTTGCCCTGGCAAACTTCAAGAAGTTGTTTTTAAAATAGTCCGAAGCATAATTCACTTTTTGTGCTACGAGTCGACCTTTTAGGCATAATCTTCATGTCCATGTTGAATTGAACAAATCTTTCGATGAAATAAACTTGGAAGCAGCATACGACTATTTCACTTTGGTACCGAATGCCCTGCTTCTGCCCCACTAAATACCCTTTACCCATGGGTATTCATAGAAAAGTCGCCATCTTAAAAGCCTATCTAATAAAGAAATTATTCCTTCCACTCTTATTACTTATTCTGGCTGTGAAGCATTTTCCATTAATTAATTATGGGTTAATACGGAGCAACCATCAACTACAAAACCAGGACGATTCATTAGGAAAACAATGGTGTTTGGTGGGACCAGAAACGTGTGTTTTACTACTAGCTCCTAAAACATGGTGAAAGCGTTAATACAGATCTCTACCGACAACAAATGATCAATTTCAATCATGTATTGGTTGAAAAAGATACAGAATGGACACACAAAACAAAACCGGTTTAGGATACAATCAAAACATTTGGCTTGTAACTGCTACCCCACTCGCCGAATGCACCGAAATTGGATCTTGCCGCCTACTATTTGTTTTCAATCATGAGGCACGCAGTGGTTTGATTCAAAAGACGAACAGTTTTATCCACAAATACACAAATTGCTTGAAGATGGAAAATTGTTTAACCAGCAATGGCCAATACATTCAATAGAAAGTTTTTACTTGCCCATTTAAAATTTGTGTTCTACTTTCAATCTCATATCGGTATGTACATCTCATATCGGTATGCCAAGTAACTCTATCCTTCTCTCTCTCATATTCAACAGCTGTTTCAATTGCGTGGATGTACCTACATATGTTCCGGCATTTCAACCAGTACTCTCAAAGTGCAATAGAAGTACTTTCTTAGTAAACTTTTGTCCCTGAGTATTATTCCTTTGAATACCGCTCGTGCAACAATTCATAATAAAATTTCACATTTTCTGATTCAACTTTGTGTGGAACGTAGAGTTTTTTAAAATTCTATGTCTTTCCGACGTAATGTCTCAAGAAAGTGAAAATACTGGTATCTATCTTTAGCCGAAATTTCCAATAAACTGCAACCAATACAATTACTTACATTGAAGTCGCCGTAGTCAAGTAGGTAGTATATTGACTTATTAGACGTAAGGCTACGGTTCAAACCGAAGGTCAGACATTTGAAACAAAACGTAATATGAAGAAATATTTCCTCGGCAACTTCCTCTCAGCAGATTTCTGTCAAAAACTCTGATAGGTAATTAGGAACTACCATGAAAAAGTTTCTCAAAAATTCTATCGTTCGGAGTCGTTTTTAAACTTCACTCATGTGCAAACTTAATACACACAACATAAGTGGTGTGAGGTGTTATTTCGTAATCTTGACTAAAGTGTTGTAATAACCAATTATGTTATGCATTACAATTATTTATCATTCTTATTGCCGCCGATGAAATTCTTAACATAATGAGGTAAGGCGGCTATATATATAGTTAATGTCTGTTAGTTGAACAGATCTTAAATCCTCTAGGGTTAACAATTTAAATGGGGAATCCAATCTTCGAAAATCTATGAATCCTATACTATACAAACAAAATTTTATGATTCGCTCAATTTTGTTTAATATTTGATATTCGCTTCAAATTCATACCTGTTAAGTAATGTTAAGTAATTATATTGCTTTTTTTGAATGGGGAAACAATGATTACAATTACGATAATTTTTGGTTTTAATAGTTAATTATTGATTACAATTACAAATAATCTAGAAATAATAAGGATTACTGGCGATTAGTACAAAATAATCAAAAAGAATCAAAAGAAATCCAATGGTTTTTCAAAGATTCTTTTTGATTATTTTCAATAATTGAGAATTCATGCATTCTCCAATTTATTCGCAGCAGTAAAATTTAATGTATAATAATGTTTGAATTCACTTCACATCTTCCTTTTATCACGAGGTGGCATGAAACACAACTAGCGCATGTTATCTGTAATCTGTATACTTAACTTGAAATGAGTAGCTTTTTCTACATAAAATTCGTTTTGAAAATTCGTTGTTTGACCATTGGTCTGTAAATTCAAACACATTTTCTTAAAAAAGCCTGGATCCTTAAAATTATCATCTGAGAAAAAACCGCTTTCGAAAACATTTTCTGACATTTCAAAATCTTAAAAAAATATTTTTAAGAACCTTTAACAATCAAGAAATAGAACGTATTAGTAATAGAGTACAAACTGTAACACAATTGAATATAAAAGTCAAAGAATTCCCAAGAATTTTTAAAATATCTTCAAAATAAAAATAATTTTGGAAAAGAATGAAAATTATGGAAAATATTCAAAAAGAATTCAAAATAATCATTGAAAATAATTTGATTACTTTTGGATAACTTTTGATTCTTTTTAATTATTTTGTACTAATCGCCAGTAATCCTGATTATTTTTTGGATTATTTGTAATCGTAATCAATTAGTAATACGAAAAAATTTTTCACAGAATAATAAATAAATAATTATAAAAAATAATAATTGATTACTAATCGTAATCGAAATTTAACAGGTGTGTCTTCAAACCTAGCTTTTGTTAAATTTTTCCCTTGCATTGGACACTGTAAGCCTAACGTATTTAAATAATACTTGTGATAGAACAGGGCTTATTTCGAATAAAATATGATAATGGTGTGTCATAGCCAGATATCTATTGTTTTCCATATAAAGACTGGCATTTACAGTTTTTTTTTTTCAAATGACTAACCAAAAATTCAATAACAATCGTTCATACGCTGGCATAACAGCCAGTCGTTGCACACCGTCTGCCACAGCCATTACAAAAGATTACATTAGTTTAGTGGACTTTAATACCAATACTGACACTGTCAAAATTATTTCCAATTAACTGAAATGATTATCAATAAAAGTATTTATAAATAAAAACAAGAAAAATAAATAAATAAATTCGGTTATGGCACTTATTATCCATAAATGGCAGTGAAAATATCAAATATAAACTGCCACAACTAAAAATAACTGTTTGTGCAGAATTATTTTTTTTTTTACTTTTTCGTTGCATATTTTTACTGATAGTCTGTACGATTTACTGTTTCCATAAATATCGTGAATTATATAAACTGCATGCATTCGTACTGCAGCATGTTGGTATAAATATTTATATACATGAAAACTATTTAAACGTTTAATGTGTTTTAATAAATATTAAAACAAACAGAACATATTCGAAAAAAAAATAGTGAAATAATAATAATAATGTTTACATATTATATCGGGTCTTTAATTAGGCACTTTTTATTTTTAAATTTAAATGAAACAAAGTGTTTATGTTGTTTATTATCAACGAAATTTGGTATTATTTTGAAGGACCTATTGATGCCATCACTCAAATATACTCCATGGCTTCTATTGGTCAAGCGCATCTGAAATCTTAAATTTTCTGTAACTGCAAGCACTGACATTAGTGACGCTGGCTTTCAAGACGCTGCGGCTTATTATAATACACCAGCAATTTAGTAAATCCCCTTCAAGAGAAAGCCTAGCAGAGACAAATCGTATGATCTTCGTGGAAATTTCAGATTACTTCAACGTTAGATGATCATGCCCTCAAATCGCTCTTACAGAATATGGAATGTGGCATGGTGCTCATCCCACATGTCTATTGGAAATCTCCGATCTATATTATTCGCCCGAACTTCATCATTCTGAAAGAAATATGAACCGATATCGCCGCCAATCTAAAATCTATACCAAAAAGAGACTACCTCGAAATGCATTGGATGCTTTTGAATTTCAAATGCATTTGGCTTCGTCTCAAAATCGACAATTTTGTTTGTCTGTGCAACCATTCCAACCACTTAAAGATAAAATTAACACACACAAATATATTGTGTAAGAAGCTAGGTCGTAATCCTGACTCAGGAGTTGTAATGAACAATTATGTTAATACGTAACCATTGATTCAGAAATGGACCTCAACTTTCAAAGTTGTTTTTCCACTCAGCGATCGCACTTTGTTGCCTTTAGTCTTTTACTTTCAGTTCTTGGGTTTTTGTACGTGAACAGGCTCAAGTCACAGATCAAAATTCTGCAAGTTGTGGTCTGCGAAAACCGAGTTTTTGTGACTGACGCGGTGTAGACTGTCTCTAATTCTACTGCACTCTCTTACGGGCATGTTTTCGGAAACCAACGTGCGTGGTTGATCGCTTACTGAAACAGTGGACTCGAATTTTTCCAACACATTGCGAATAGTCCTCTCGGTAGAACGGCTTTCTCTATCGTAAAACTTTCCTAGCGCGCGGGAGTTGCCGGAATAGAACACTCATCATAAGAAGATAGTTTTATTATTTCTGACAGATGTATTTTCAACTTAGAAACACTTGGACAACACAATATAACTGTCCTATATTTGTTGTTCCATTTATGGAGGACGAACTAAGTGTTTAGTCGTACACTAAGGGAAATCCTATGCACTGATTTGAGGAGCAGTTTCTGAATTATTTGAAACAATTCGAAAAATTTACGCAAGTCTCCATTCACTTATTTAACGAATATGTATTTTGAAATACGAATCGTACATTTTTTTTAATTATCTTTACATACATACATAGAGCGTCAAAAGAAACTGTACATTAAAAAAATACATTAACAAATTACCATTATTTTTATTTGATAATTGTTTCGTTGCCAGTTTTGAAAATTGAAACGAAAAACAAAAATTTCGAAAAATTATTTCGAAATATTGTCAAAATTGTTCGTGTACTTTCCTTAAGTAGTAAAAGTTGAGTTTGGTGATTGTTAGAATTTTATCCTTAGTATACAGCTTCTTTTGAAGCTCACTGCTCCATATTTATTTCTTCTACTTATGGAAGTAGATCTAAGTCGTATACTAAGACAAATCTTATGAGTTGATTTGATTAACAATTTCTAATTTTATTTGAAATGCATGCATTCTAAAAAACATATCGTATTTTATAAGTACTTTTACATAAATATATACGTACATATCGTACTTATATAATTTGAACTTCTATTATTTGAAGTTTTTTTAAGTTGCAGCACATCTCGTGGCAACAGCATCTAGATCATTTATAAATTTACTTCCCGAAGTTGAAGTTTCTATAAGTTGAAGTTTTTTCTGGATAATGGTGACTCAATTTATAGAAGTTCGACTGTAATTGGTTATTACAACCCTTCAATTAGGATTACAACCTAGCTTCTCATACCATTTATGCGTGTGATATATTTATACATGTGTGGCGAGGTTAGACTGTTATAATTTAAAAAATATATTTTTATATTTCGTTTTGTTGGAATTGCCTGACCTATGGTTTCAACAGTGGCCTCACGTCTAATAGGCTAACACACCACCTACTAGACTACTAGTATGGCAAAATGTTTTTGTTTTTACATATTGTTTCGAAAATGGAAAATTTAGATTCAGGTGTTTTGCTTTTATATCATTTAACATTAAAATTATAAACAAAATCTACAAAAACAAAACAATGCAGTAAACAAACCTGTTTACAAATTATCGTACTGCTTAATATAACAACAAACAGAAGCAACAAAAAAATGGTAAACAATTAAACAAAAATACATAAACAATACTACAAGAATAAATTTCGCATCGTTGAGATTTCGAGAAGGCGAAGTCATGATCATTCGCCTTCAAGAACATTACTCAGACTGTTTACTCTGTCATATAAAAGGCAAGGCAAAGCAGAGTGAGTGAAGTTCAGTCAGTCTTGTGTGAAGACGCGGTGTGTTTGAAGAGAGTAATCGTGGTTTGAAGATCTCCGTTATAAAGATCAGTCGAATAATTGTCTAGTAATTGTTATTGTTTATGAAAAAGGGTATAAACAGAGGAATAACAAAGAAAAGCAATTGTTGTTGTTTACATCAAGTTGTGAACAGTGACATACAGAATTGTGCGAATAGTAGAGAATTTCAATTAAAACTAAACACAAATTTATTATTATTTTATTCGCAATCTACGAGCTCATATTTTAAACATTTTTAAAAACGTAACAATATTGTGCACGATTATTTTATACAATTTTTACAAGTTCATATAGACACTTACCCACTAACAGATTCGTATTTACAAATTATAACCATGTCTACATATGTAATGCTCTTATCTCTCTACATAATATTCAATAAATAAATGTTGAGTTGAATATGAATGTCTTTATGTACAGTGTATGTAAACATACCATTTGTCGTAGTTACAGCATATTTTTGTTGTTCATATTATATTCGTACAATATTGTTAAAATTCATTTTAAAATTGTATTAAATCGAGAAAACATATGAATGGCTGTGTCAAACTCTGTAAATGTAACACAAATACATAAGCCAACAATGTATGAAATTATTTATGAAATGCATTAAATTTTATGAACGAATTGTATGCGAAAGCACTTACAATGTATACACTTTGTAGCTACTATCGTTGATGTTGTAATATTTATAAATGTATTGCAATCAGTTATTTTAAATTAAAAAACATGAACAAAACCACAATTCAGAAATCAGAAGTTATGAATAAATAATGGCACAAAGTAACGGGTTTGGATAAAATACTTACTCTTTCCTGAATAAAATTTACAGCCAGTTTAATCCTTCAGACTTACTTACTTAATAAACCATTAACAACCCGTTTACCTTAGATCCTTCCAGGCGCCTCTGCTTCTTGCGCGCCTACGCCAGTTGGTCACACCCATCGATGACAGGTATTCCTCGATTTGGTCTTTCCAACGCAAACAAAATCGTGCTCTTCGCCGACTTCCGCAAATCGGCGCATCAAATACCCGTCTCGCCGGAGCATCCTCCTACATTCGAACGACATGGCCGAGCCAGCGCAGCCGTTGGATGTTAATACGCTCCACAACGTCTATGTCGTTGAGGAGCTCATACAACTCAGTGTTGGATCGGATGCGGAAATCATCCCCAACTCGCAGTTGACCGAAGATCTTACGTCGTACTTTTTTCTTCAATACTCTCAAGGCTGCTGCATCAGTGCTTAATAGAGTCCATGCCTCTGCTCAATAATGATGTACAGGGAGGATGAGCGTCTTATATAGTATTAGTTTTGTCGTACGAAAGAGGATTCTGCTACTCAATTACCTATTGAGACCATAGTAGCACCTATTGGCAAGACTGATCCTGCGCTTGATATCCGGACTGACATCTTTTTTGGTGGTAACGGCGGAGCCAAGATAAAAAAATTCCTTGACTGTTTCAAAAGTATAGCTATCGACCGTAATCTGTGAATCAATATGCCCCACATCTCTACTTGTCGATAACATATACTTCGTTTTGCCCTCATTTACTGCCAGACCCATCTTAGTAGCTCCCGTTCAATAGCACTGAAGCCAGCGGTAACATCTTGCTTGGTACGCCCTATGATGTCAATATCGTCAGCGTACGCAAGCAACTGGACGCTTTTTCGGAAAATATCCATTGCGATGCACTCCCGTCTGCCGCAGAATCCTTCAAACATTTAATCTAACTCCATGGACCAGGTTGTGAGATTTCATTGAAATTTGTTAGACATTTAAAAGACCTATTGCAGCAATTATGAGCGTAATATAATATCTTTCAAATGTCTGTCTCGACGTCTTTGTGCAGGGCGCTTGCGAAATATCCAAGTTTTCAAGACTCTGACGCATAAATAAGATGGAATTTGATGGATGCCATGGCTACTGTCGGCTTTGAGAACCACTGTGGATTGTGGCTTCTACTCATAAACCTGTAGCTAAAGAAATCACACAAGTAAAAAAAAGTCTAATGGAGTCCAATCGCACGATCGGTGGCTTGTTTAAATCATCACTACATAAGATGACCATCCCCCCAAAATGTTCGTTGTGAATATCTTATGTGACATTAGCTGTGTGGCACGTAGCACCTTCCAACTGAAACCGCAGGTATTAAGATCATCCAATTTGGACCAAAAGAAGTTGATAATAATCGACCTTTTGTTCTCGCCAGTGACAGTGACGCTTTGACATCATCGTTCTCAAAGGAATATGGAATATGTGGTTCACCAAATTAAGATCCACATCGAACAGTGACTTTTTCGGAATGCATTTGCAACTCATGGATCTCATGTGAATTACTATCGTCTCAAACTCAATAATTTAGGTTGCTCACGCCTTCAACCGGAAATTGACCTCATTGCTGAAGATGATTTTTCGATAACATTAGGGTCCACTGCCAGCAACTGTCTATGATTTTTTACCCTTAGTTCGAGTGTTAGTTGAACTTTGTGTTGAAGCAAGCCCAATTCACGGCGTCATTAAGAGTTATAGTGATCTTGTGTTCGACACGAAATTGCGTTTCTTAGATTCTCCCGCACATTTTTACTTACAGCTTTGATGTTTTCGACAGATCTTGCAATTTCGTTGCTGAAGATGATTTTTGATGCAAATTAGCGTCAGTTGCGCATACAATGCATATATGTGTGTTGTTGTTAAGGGTTTATGGCGATTTAATAAAAACAAACTGAATAAACGAAAACTAATTTGCAGATGTAGTACTCAACTGCATATGACAATATGCCAAGAATTTATTGATCATTACTTAAGTCAGGAATACAAACTAGCAGCTCACACCACCTATGTTATATGTGCTAATTTTACACAAGCGTGGTGGGACCTACAATTTAAAATCGACTCCGAGCGACAGATTTTTGTTGAGGATTTGTTTCATAGCAATTTCTTTACTCTCAGAGTTTTTGCCAGAAATCCGCTGAGAGGCAGTCGACGAAGATATATTTCTTCATATTTCGTATTGTCTGACCTGGTGTTTGAACCGTGGCCTTACGTCTAATAAGCCAACACACTGCGTACTAGACTGCGGCTTAACTTGATACTTCTGGACTGCGACGACTTAGATATACTTGTGTAAACTGAACTTAAAAACTTTTTAAATCTAAATTAACTCATTTACTGAATTCTATACAAGTCGGTTAACAGTTTATTTTATCTTGATGAAGTAAGTCAAGTTTCGTGGAAAGCCAAATACTTTAAGCTAATAAATGTTCGATTTTGTATAAATCGGTTGGTAATGGACACTAGAATTGAAAATATTTTTACCCGAAAATATGTGAAACTTGATAGCTTCAGTTGAACCTTAATTCGAGTTGTACTGAATGAGTTTTATGTAAAGTTTTTAACGTTTTTACATTAATTACTCAAAGCTTGTAAATGTTCTGGCAGGAATTTTTATAGTGGATTCAAAAAAAATGTGACTGGACTTAAAGAAATCTAACTAGGGCTTGTACAAAAGTGAAATTTTGTTTTAAAGAGCAAGTTCTTATTCATTTAATTGAAGTTTTTAAACAACGAAAAGACATTTCTTTAAACTTTCAATGGTATTACTTTCTTTTCCCTTTTTTTATATTCAGCAGTGAATTTTTTAAAACTTCAACATGAAATACGATAGCGTGTCGAACTATCTTCTGCTTCCTCATAGTCTTTATATGAATATTGTGTCTAATATCCTGCAACCATATTTTTCTTTTTTTCTTTCTTCTTGCATAGAAATACTCTGCGGTCATCTTATTATTATTCCTTTTTTTCTATACAGCATTTATCTCTTTTGTGTCAAAAACGACGGAAAGAAGTGAAAATAAATAACAGCTGAGTAGAAAAACGATTGTATTAAATTATGTTTATCATAAATAACCTTATCTTAGAAACGGAAAAAAAAGAAAAGAAACTTACAAAAATTATTAGCGCACATTATTCATAAATACCATCAATAAATATTTTTTAAACATTGTAATAGAATTGAAAGAAATAAAAACAAAAAATAGAAAAAGATGAAAAATATGGTCTACTTAACCGTTTCATGCCCGATGTTGCCTATAGGAAACATTGTACATTTTTATTCATAAATTCCGTAATTTTTAATTTTTTTAAATGATTTTTTTTTTTTGCAAAAAAAATTTGGTTAAAAACGTGTAAAACCAGAATACGTAGGACTCTGAATTTAATATCACTTCATATTTAGGCCATGACTAACAAACACATGTCCTTAAAAAGATTTTAGCTCTGGCCCAAAAAATTTGGGCATGAAAGGGTTAAGAACGCTTTTATCGTAAAATACAACAGTATCTCTGGTCTTCGAACAGAGACTTCCAAATTTGTGTAGTTGTAATCGGCCATCTTGTTGAGCCGTTATCTACCAAATAAATTAATATTTATTCCGTCTGTTTTCTCAAATCACCATACATGAATTAAGCATTCCACAGCGCTTGCAAAAAAAAAAAATAAAAAATTTCTATCAAAATGACTGTACCTTTTCGGCAATAAATTCGAATACACTGATTCAATAAACGATCATCATCCATATGACTAGAAATTGCGCAATCTGTCGAAAAACATACCCAAAAAGACGATTTCGCGTGTGTCACAATTTCGCAGATCACAATTGACGAATTCTGTATCGTGACTGGGGCTTACACCCGTATTAAATTCAATTGGCATTCTAACTAAAAGCATAAAACCACAAACAATAAAGAGTGTTCGCTGAATGGGCTGTGGAGCAATTGGCAACTGACCATAATATTAATCGAAAAATCATCTTCAGCGATGAGGCCAATTTATGGTTGAATGGGTATGTGAATAAACAAAATTTTTGAATTTGGTATGATATTAATCCACATTAGATCCATGAGTTTCTAATGCATTTCCAAAAAGTCACTGTTTTTTTTTGGTTTGGCAACATCATCGTTCCATACTTGTTTGATAATGATGGCGTCGAGGTGAGCACGAGAGGTCGAATATCATCAATTTCTTTTGGCCTGAATTTGATGATCTTAATACCTCTGATTTCAACTGGACGGCACTACGTTCCACACAACTCATGTCGCATTTGGTGTTCTGTACGAAATATTTTAAAATATTTGACCCCATCATGTTTATGCAAATAAGCCACAAATTACAGTGATCCGTTGTGTTGACTACATAACGATACTTAAAATTAAAATCAGCCTGATTAATCGTCACAGTCATATAACATTGTATAGTACGTATGCGGTCCACTCAATGCAGGTATATTCCATGGCATCAATAACTCTTCCAAATTAATAAAAAAAATTTCGATGGTTTTTAAGGCATACACTTTATTTTACTTAAATTTGAAAATAGGAAGCTCTTATTGAAAGACTCTATATAATACTGGTATTTTATTCAACTTCTTTTTAAGAAAAAAAAAATTAAGAAATAAAAACATTTAAAGCGATGGACAAAAATGGGAGTATGGTAATGTAATTGTGGTCGCCGTGGTCTAATATGTAGTATGTTGGATTATTAGACGTGAGTCCTCCGTTCAAACCCCAGGTCAGGCATCTCCAACTGAACGAAATATGACAAAATATTTCTTCGGCGACTTCCTCTCAGCAGATTTCTGGCGAACACTCTGAGAGTAATTAAAATTGCCATGAAAAGTTTCCAAAAATCTGTCATTCGGAGTCGACTTTAAACTGCAGGTCCCGCCACTCATGCATAAAAATTAACGCACACAACATAAGTGGTGTGAGAAAATAGGTCGTAATCCTGACTAAAGGGTTATAATGACCAATTATTTTATGTGGTAATGTAAACTTTATTTCCATTTAAAACTTCTTAAACCATGAAAACAAATATTAGTCTCAGTATTTAGGCTGGGCAAGTAAGATAAAACTTCCTAACCCAGCATTGTTAGAGTGGAAAAGATGATTATGTTTTTTGAATTTTAAATCACCACAGCGCCAGCAGTTCTGGAGCTATCAATATCAGTCAGCAATATTTGGTTTGGGTGTGTACACCAAAATATGTTTTCACGATGGAAAGTCTATCAAACTGTCGAAAATACAGCATTTGTAGGGAGTATTTTACAATCGAAGACGGCCAAAGCGTGCAGAACAGTCAGAAAAGTTTAAAGATCTTAAATCGGAAACATTACTCGATCAAGATTGGTATCAGATGAGTAATCACTAGGCTCGACACTAGCAGCCATTTGAAAGCGTTTAAAAGTAGCAGAATTCATTCAAAAGCATTCTACAAGACGCTTATCCTATCCGTGCTTCTTTATGACGCAGAGGCATGGACCCTATTAAGCATTGAGAATATTCGAGAGAAATGTCTTAAGCAAGATCTTCGGTCCAGAGCGAGTTTAAGAAAATTTCCGCATTCGATCCAACAGTGAGCTGTATGAGATCCTCAACGACAGACGTTGTGCAGCGTATTAATATCCAGCGGCTGTGCTGTCTCGGCCATGTCGTTCGAATGGAGGAGGATGCTCCGGCGAGACAGGTATTTGATGCGGGGATCTGCGGAAGTCGGCGAAGAGGCCGACCTTGTATGTGTTGGAAGGACCAAATCGAGGAAGCGCTGTCATCGATTGGTGTGACCAAATGACGTAGGAGCGCAAGAAGCATAGGCGCCTGGAAGGATGTGTTGCGGCATGCCGAAATCCGTTAATCGGGTTGTTAATGGCCAATTAAGTAAGTAAGTAAGTAAGAATAACCATTGCATCAAGGTAATGATCTGTATATGGTTGCATCAGATGGGTGTGATGCATTATAAGGTGCTAAAACCAAAAGGGAAACCTGTACATAAATTCATTTGAAGCGAGTATTGTAAGTCGTAACTTGATAAAAGCGCTTAAAAACTATTCGGAAAACAGTCCATGAAGATTTTTAGTCCAAGAACTGTTTTTTGGGCTATAACGTGCCCCTTCTGATTAAAAAATGTGTCTGACTGGAAGACGATTCAGTTTAGAAATTTTCACTTGACGTATGTCATGAGTTGCGAGACCAACACTTTAGCGTCGGCTTAGAAAAATAGGTTATGTGAAAAAGGATAGAGAGAGTAGTGTTTGTGGGTGTTAGAGTTTAATCTTTGTATACTATAAGTGGCAGGAAAGACGTCCGCAGCTAGGGAGTTTCACATCTCGATAGTCCGGCTAAAGACCGGATTCTGTCTGTTATACAGTGTGCGATACACTGACCAATCGACCCAAAACGGATGTGTGCTGCGAGAAAGGCGGGTTTTACTTAAGAATACACGATTTTCGGAAATAAGTCCATTCATCTCGCTAGGGCAAGATCAGTTGTAATAGCGATAAAGCAGCCACACTCCTATGATGCCCCAACGAGTCAATAGAATTGGATACCCTACCGTCACAAATGAGTAATTTCGCCCTCTTCTGTACGCGGTCAAGAAGCCTCAAAATAGACTTTGAGGCATCTGCCTATACATGAGAGTTATATTCCATTCTCGATCGGATATACATAAGTGGTTTAAATTGTGAGGAGATCAGATGCTCGCTGGTTGCAACGAACACCACACTAAATTTTCATGCCCAGAACATTAATTTAATTCATATTTGCACCACCCAGATGAGAAATGTTGTTGCTGCGCTTGTGTGTTAACAAACAGCATTGCGTTTTTCGCGCATTAAAACTAATTGTTGCACTTTGTTAATATTCGCTTGCAACAAACTACTGAACACAATAACAACGCCAAAAACAAAGGCATTTAAAAATACATGATAGTTTTCCCACAACATTCATCAATCATTTATGCAGTAAAAAAGAATACGAAAAATAATCTGTATTATATCAGAATGCATAAATAGCCGCCTAAAAATAATAAAAAGGAATGAAGGAAAATTTAAAACTATTTTAACTGTTTTTCCCACATATTTGATTATAACGCTATAGTGTATTACGAACAGTATAGGGTCTACGAATAGAACCAACAGACTTTAAATTACATCAAAATTTCAATATGCAAAATCACAAATACGATTTATAGCTCTCACAAAGAAAATTTTTTAATTTTCGAGATTGAAATTACAAACCTTCGCCTTTACAGTGGTCATAATACGGTGACTTTATTCCGCGACAAAGAAGTAGATTATACATGCCAACCTGTCCTCATATACGCTTCCATTTACGTCACCAGTCCTCCGTGAACAGCCAAATTTTCCTTATCTTGCTTTATGTAGCTTAACTCGCTCTATAAGTATTCCCACAGATCCCAAAGTAATTTTAATTTTTCATTAAATTTCAATATAAAAACCGAATCACTACCAAATCAAAAGCAATATTTTTTGCTAATTTTGTGGACACAACTCAGAACGATCGTCGTGCCAAGGTTTTTATTAGAAACCTATAGTTAGTCGTATGCGTTGTGGAAATGCCACAATCACCTTTCCCTGGAAGATTTTATTAAGATACAGTAGGAATCTATAACAATCAAATTCAATACATTGACACAAACTGGTTCAAATAAGTTATAGTTTATTGTCTAATAAGTATAGTTTTGCAGGCAAAAAAAAAGAAAAGAAAAAGCTCAACGGGGTGAAACAATATGATCTCGGTGGTTAGTTCATATGACCTCCACATAGATGACCATGCCCTCAAATAACTCGTGCAGGATACTTTACCTGACATAAGCTCTGTGACACATAGCGTCATGTTGAATACATACGTCGCTGTTGTCCTCATCATATTTATAATTTAAATTTAAAAAAGTTGGTAATCATCGTCATCGTTCTTAAAGAAATATGGATCGAAAACAGCACCACCATAAAATCCATAAACTGAAATTCATGTGGATTGGTATCGTCGAAACTTCGTCAATTTTGCGGGTTTACGTCCCCATTAATCCATAAATGGACCTCATCACTGAATATGATTTTTGAATCAAAATTAGAATCAGTTACCAAAATCCATTTCGATAAAGCCTTTTTATTATTTGCATGTGTTATTGAAATTATCCATTGCAATTTGACAAACAAAAATATTTCACCCGTCAAAGATAGGATGGCCAGGCCATCATTTTTAATGGTGATCACTTTAGGCCGATGATAACCAACTTCCTTTTGCTTAAATTTGGTGATCTCAACAAAAATTTTGGTATTCTCCAAGGCATGATAACAGTTTTTCTTGCGGGATTGTCTTAAGTCGCAGGTGTATGCGATAAGCCACAAATCACAAGCAGTTCAAGCAACATAACCCATGCCTTTGGATAAATTCAGCCTGATTAATGAGTCACAGTCATGGACAATTGAACAATTCCGATGCATCCAAACCATAGAAATCGTAAAGGACGTTTGATCGATGTTATATCCCACGAATGAACGTAAGACGTAGTCTAGTAGGTAGTATGTTGGCTTATTAGACGTGAGGCCATGTTTCAAGCCCCAGGTCAGACATCTCCATTAAAAAGAAATATGAAAAATTTTTCCTCTCCGGAGATTTCTTGGAATAACTCTGAGAGTAAATAAAATTGCCATGAAAAGTTTCCTAAAAAAATCTGTCATTCGGAATTGACTTTAAACTGTAGGTCCTCATGTATAAAACAGACACAACATAAGTGGTGTGAGAAGCTACGTTGTAATCCTGACTGCATGGCTATAATGACCAATGATGTACGTATGTATCTCCTACAAATAATGGCATCAAGTGAACAGAAAATTTAGAAGTACCGCGCACACACTTTATTTAAATTTTAATTTCGAAAACGCTTAATAAAAAGCACGGTTTAGTTTAAGATTTCTTTATGATTTTAGGTGAAGTATCGGTTTAAATAAAAGCACAATTACTTAAATACCAAAAGGAGTGTGTGTGTATTATGGCATATATGCATTTAAAGCTTATATAATATATTTATAAGCATTCAAAGAAAAACACTGTCTATGTGAATGCATGTATATAAGCAATCGTATGATTACACAGATTCAAATTGTATCAAGAAACTCATTAATTAACAAAAATAGCTGCTTCTTTGCCAAAGGACGATGTATGTATGCCTACATATATCACACAGAACATGTATGCAAATGACATGACGGCAGCATATAATACGAATGATAATTTGCATAATTTATTTGGTGGTCATTTTACAATTTCTGCAAATGAAATGCTGTGCACTGAGATACTGAAGAGAACCACTGTGCAAATAGTTGGATAAAGGCAAGGAAAACCGTCAAAAGGTAGGATATTGATGGTCAGTTGCAGTACATGCGACTATTTTATAGCTGACAATTATACAAAATAATTAAAAATGAATGAATGAAATTAATTTGAATGGAATTGTGTCTTAAATTGCATATTCACTAACAGATTAAGCGTAAAAGGTAATGAATACAACCAAACATTTTAAATGTTTTAAATTATAAACAATGCTACAGGGTTAATTGTCGAAGGACGTTTATCATATTGTTACGTTTTTACCCTTTTAAAAACGTTTAAAATAAGAGCTCGTAGATTGTAAATAAAATAAAAACAAATTTGTGTTTAGTTTTAGTTAAACTTCTTTATTATTCGCACAATTCTGTGTGCCACTGTTCACAACTTTATGTAAACAACAACAACAGCTTTATTTGTTATTTCTCTGTTTACACCCTTTGTATAAACAATAACAGTTACTAGACAATTCTTTGACATATCTTTGTAACTGCTTTGCCTTGCCTTTTATATGCCAGAGCACTTACTTGTTTACCATTTTTATGCTGGTGTTTGTTGTTGTATTTTTGTTTACCTGTTTTGTTTAAACTGGTAATGTTAAGTGATGTAAAAGCAAAACGCCAGTATCTAGATTCTTCATTTTCGTAACAATATCAAAATATAGATCCATTGGCAAGGGGATGCCATAAAACGTAATTGTAACTTAAGGAATAATATCCTTAAGGACCTATTTTTATACAGAAATGTCTTTAATTTTACAAAATACTTTACAAACACGTTTAGATGAATAAGATAGTGCGGCCTCCACGTAGTTCAGCATTTTATCAATTTATACTTTAGGGTTGTCAGTTTTCAGTATCCAATACCTCATTAAGATGGCCAAACAATCCTTTAGTCAGAATTACGACCTAGTTTCGCACACCACCCATGTTATATGCATTAATTTAATCATAAGCGGCGGGGCCTACAGTTTAAGTCGCGTACGAAGGACAGATTTTTAGAAAACTTTTCATGACAATTTTATTTACTCTAAGAGTTTTTGCCAGAAGACTGCTGAGAGCCACAGTCGCCAAAGACATATTTTTTCGTTGTGTTACCCATGCATGATCCCTTAGTAGTGGAGTGCCAAAAAAAAAAAATTGAGAAAGGTTTCACACATGGTCATTAAAGAAAATAATTTAATGCACGCCTCTTTCCGGTCTTTCTCTTTCTCTTACTATCTTTCTTTTATTCCAACGCAATGTACTGCATGAGTAAGAATAGTTCAATTCGAAATAATTTTTTATGTCAGTATTCATGATTCCAAACAACTCGCTGCTGCCATGACACCAAAATGCATTGTGATACAGACTTCTGTATAATTCAGGTTATCCTTTTAAATTATTTTCCATATACGAGTATGTATTTGCTTTCTTTCTATTTTCATTCACGTTCAAGACCATTTGGCTAGAATTTCCGTTGCTGTTTTATTACTCCGATATCTGATAATAAGAAGAAATCACAAAAGAGAAACTGATGCATTATTGAATGCTCAGTTATCCCAAATCAGTTAACAAATGCTGCTATCTTTATATTTTACATATATACGCTCTGCCTCGAACAGCACACAATTGTTACAAAAGCCCAACTACCAGACGATGACTGCAAAATTGCTGAATAGCACCAACTTAAATTTTTTTGTCTTCCTCAATTGTTGTCATTGCCAGTAGTTTGAGTATTGCTTGCAGAAACGTCAGTGTAATTGTATGTATCAACTCAATAATGGGTCAATAGTTGCACAATGCTTGCGTTATACTCGTAAAGTAATATTGATTGTCATTTACATACATACGTAGCAAACCGCACAGTCATAAGATGACGTTGAAATCCTTACATTAACTATATTGAAGGTGAGGGTCAATACGAGATGTGCAATGTTTTTTTGTATTTTACTTT
This sequence comes from Sarcophaga subvicina, assembly GCA_936449025.2. NCBI lineage: Eukaryota > Metazoa > Arthropoda > Insecta > Diptera > Sarcophagidae > Sarcophaga > Sarcophaga subvicina. The sequence goes on from OW388084.2 coordinate 80,533,169, forward strand.
CGCTGCGACACTCAATTGTGTTTTAATAACTTTTGACTGCCTGTGATACGAAAGTGCTGGTTTGTCTTGTTGCAAACATCATACTGACGTGAGTTTATTGATACTTATACTCCTGAAGACGATAGCGAAATACATTTTGAAGAATTAAGACAATGCGGTAACTTTTATTTTAAATTCTTTTGTTTTGTATGCCCTTTTTTCGATTGTTTTTTCCTCTTTTTTTGTCATTTTTATGCTCGAAGTCAGAATGCCTATTTAGTCAGGTTGTGAAACTTACTTAAGTGCTTAAAATGAATGATAAAGAAAATAATAAATTGCCAAGGTTTATGCAAATACGCTACATACTTACATACATACATAACTGTTTATTACAAATCTTTAGCATGGATTACAACCTAGCTTCTCACACCACTTATGTTGTGTGCGTTAATTTTATACATGAGTGGCGGAACCTACAATTTAAAGTCGCCTCCGATCGACAGATTTTTTGAGAAACTTTTCATGGCAATTTTATTTACTCTGAGAGTTTTTGCCAGAAATCTGCTGAAAGGAAGCGCCCGAAGAAAAGTTTTGTCTAGAGTCTAAAAAAGTCAAGAATATAATTATTATAATATATATATATTATAATATAATTATTTTGTTGTTAATATGATCTGAGAAAACTTTAACGCTAATCTGACCTCTGCGATGTAATGCCAAACGGAGTCTCATGGAGGCAGAGTGGTTAAAGAGTATGGGGAGTAGTTTAAATACACAGGCGCCAAATATAGTGAATCATGCACGCTTAATACAATAGTCCACCTTCGATTCATCAAATAAAGTTTCTGGTAAACCAACCTATGCAAAAATGATGTTGAGAGTTTAGAGCCAGAGATCAGCAATTAATCGTTTTTTCGCTACTCATATGCACTCATGAAATTTTGAATATAAGTGAGTTAACAATATTGAATTTAACTTCTCTCAGTCCCTACAACTTTAATTTGCAAGTACATGTTGCAATGAGTATGCGTACAACGTTGACATCAAACTCATACCATTCAAAATATTTTTGATTCATAAGCCTACTCATTTAGAGTCATAACTTTAGAAAAATGCTTATAAATGAATCGAGTGTCTAGAGTCTTAGTTATTGTTGCAAACACCTAACCTTCTAGTGAGTATTTTAGTGATCGTATGCGAATAATACTTATTTTGTAATTCTTGTATATGTTAAGTTATGGAGAGTCGAAATAAACAACATCATACGTATTGTTAAGTATGAGTATGATGAGTACTTCAAACTTTAAATATGAGTAGTATGAGTATATTAAAATAAGTATTAATGCGTATAAGTATCAGAAATTATGAGTATGATTCGATTCTACTCATCTTTTTGATTATACTCTGCTGATCTCTGTTCAGAGCATAAGTTGTTATTGCTCTGTAAGAAATACAATGAGAATACAATATGTGCTTCGCATGCTTAGTGCTCAGCTCATTGTACACGGTTTTTACAGTGAATGTCTTTTCTACAGGGCTGGCTGTGCAAAGATTTTTGTGAAAAAAAACAGCAAACAACCAAAAACAAAATAAGTCAGAACTTCCATGGATAAGGAGCAACAAAGCAAACAAAACAGTTTTAAAAGAATTGCATACACTGCACTATTGTTGCAAATTGTTGTATGACTCAACAAGATGTGGCAAGTACTAAGCATTGGTAAACCAAACGAAAACATATTATTTCTACCTCGGTAACAGCTAAGTACGGGATGGTTGCGTAAAAATTACCTGCCAGCTTGACTTGATTTCAAACAGTCTTCAGAAGTAAATACGCTCAACCACACCCGCAACATGCACGTACTCTCACTTAAAGAACAATAGAATCCGAAATGCCAACAAATAAACAATACGGAATGGTGGAAAATTTGATGGGTGACTGAAAGAAGGAGCAAGAAAAATGAACGAAAAAAAACTGGATGTGAAAATTAAACATGTCAGTAAGAGCCATTGACGTTAGAGAAAATTCAACGGACAGGGGAAAAATGCAATTTGACCATAGAATGTTTTGTATTTTGTGTGCAAAATTTAACACAAACTATTTATTTTGTATTATCCCACAACAATAATGTAATTCCAAACGAAAAAAAAACGTCATATCAGAATTATTCTATCGTAGCAAGGAAATTATTTGACCCGCGTCTATTAAGAACATATTTATGACACTTGACTTGAAGTCCCCATGTTTTCCAATAAAAGTCCGCATTCACTTGTTTGCTTTCAACATAACCGTACCACAATACTTATTGCTGGTATTATTGCGGCATGTTTGAAACGTGTTGCTATAGTTGTTGTCTATTATTATTGTAGATGTTTGTTTGTGTCTCTAAAGTTCACTAGATCAGCCATAGATTCCATTGAGATTTTGCAACAGAATTGAAGTTCTACAAAACAATTTACATTTGCTTCCATAGTATCCATGGATGGTTATTGTTTTTCTGTTTAATTTGTGTTTAATAGTCGGCATTGATTACTTTGGAGAAACAAAAATGAAAAAATATTGCTTAAATATGTGTACGAAACCAAATGTGTGTCACAGTTCATAGAAAATAAAATCAAATAAATTTTTTAAATTTCAATTTTTAAATTCTATCGCAATTAAATTTTTAATTTGATTCTCCTTTTTGTTGAACTACACAATGCACTACATTTGTGTTTAATTTTTGTATGATATTTTCAAATGATTATATGGTGACTTTATACAAATAACATTGTTACGTTTTTACCTTTTAAAAACGTTTAAAATATGAGTTTTTAGATTGCGAATAAAATAAAAATAAATTTGTGTTTAGTTTAAATTAAAATTCTTTGTTATTCGTACAATTTTGTGTGCCACTGTTCCCAACTTGATGTAACAATAATTATTGCTTTGTTTGTTATTCTTCTGTTTGCAACAATAACAATTACTAGTCAATTGTTCGACATAATATTTATAACGGAGATCTTCAAACCACGATTACTTTCTTTAATTGTACCGCGTTTTCAGACAAGACTGACTGAACTTCTACTAACTCCGTTGCCTGTTTTGCCTTGCCTTTTATATGGCAGAGTAAACAGCCTGATGAATGTTCTTGAACGCGAATATTCGTGGCTTCGCCTTCTTGAGATCTCTATAAATGTAAACATTGTTGTTTCATTATTGTTGTTTACGTTTATTCTTGTGTTGTTTGTTGTTGTATTTTTGTTTACTTGCTTACCATTTTTTATGCTGGTGTTTGTTGGTATATTTATATTTACTTGTTTAACATTTTTTATGCTGGTGTTTGTTGTTATATTAAGCAAGTGTGATAATTTGTAAACAAGTTCATGGTTTTATTTCTGTAGCTTTTGTTCATAACATTAATGTTAAACGATGTAAAAGCAAAACACCAACATTCAGATTTTTTTCATTTTTGTAACAATATGTTGAACTAAATCCAGTTACCAGGAGTGTAATTGATATCAAGGTGAGCTACTGATCTTTACCATGTCTTAATCGAAATTTGAATCGATTCGAACATAAATTAACTTCGTTAATTTTGACGGTATATAAAGGCTCTACGTGCACTACCTGAATCTTATGACAAGAGCTTTTCTTAAAATATTCTGTCCGGCCATCCTGCTAAAGCTACATCTGTCACATAAGTTGGCATTTACTCAACAACATGTGCATATAGTAAAATTACTTACTGTCCACTTCGGCCATTTTGGTAAATAAATTCAGGTCAAAAAGTTCAATAAACGATCGACCAATTGCCCCCCGCGAGTGAGTGAGTGAGTGTGTTGGGTTATTGATGTGATGGCACGGTTCAAACCCCGTGTCAGATTCGGAGGACAATATTGTGTGTTATCTGTAACTTTCTTCTTTGAGTATTGCTGAATTAAGGTGTCCAAACAGGGGCGGTATATATACAATGTCACCAGGATCTCTGCCCCAAGATCTTCCTGCGAGAACTTTAAAGCCATTAAATTAAATAGATTCCATTATTCTCCACGTGTAGGCAGCAGCAAAGGACTTAGTCAAAAACTGTCTAAGTATTTTAAGGTCCCCCAAGGAATACGATTATCTTTGAAAGTGATGTCTAGTTCTGCAATTAATTATTTAGACATGGCAATTAATTACGATACATTTGATTTGGGACTTAAATTAAAAATTTTAAAGTTACTTTCCTCGTATAAATTTTTGCTTTTTTAAGAGTAATTGACATTAGAGGTTCTAACAAATATTGTCACATTGCCGCGTAGAGTACTTTTCTCCATTTCGTTTATTTATTTTTGTGCCAAAGTCTTGCTGATAAAACACATGTTAATGTAATGAAAATTTATTTTTATTGGGCGAATTGTAAAAGGCACCTGCATGACATACGTGGCAGGCCATATAAAATACACAGGAATTCAGAACAAAAATTAACCATAATTTTAAGCAAGTATGTGCCTTTTTGGTATAGATTTTTGGAAAAATTGATTAACCATTTTGTGTATTTAATGCAACGGTGCATTTAAAATATGTTGTGATAAGACAGGCGAGGTTAAACTGCTGGGTTTTGAAAGTGTTAGATTTTGTAAGAGAAAATTTAGAAATTGATTTTTAAGCTAAGCAAACAAATTTATTCCTTTTTCAGTATAGATCTACCATTAAATTCTGTTGGATTTAAATGATGTTGCAACTCAAACTGATGCTATTCGGTAGACTCCACAATTCATGTATCTTTGGGTTGTTATTTATGCATGGTGTTGTTTATTTTACACGTACAGTGTTCATCAATAATTGTGTTGATTACATTTAAATTGAATCTATTTGCCGCAAAATCATCAATTTTATAGAACAAACACATTTATCACATTCTATTAAATTATAAATGGTACCTCATGCTGTTTTTGTTTTTGGTTGTTATTTTCAGTTTTTTCTGCATTCTGTTCATAATTTGCAAAAAAAAAAAAAACAAAAATTCCGCCCACATTCCCACACAAAATTAAGCTATTTAAGCTTTAAAAAAACGATGCAAAAATAAAAATATTTCTATTTTTTCAAATCTGACAGAAAATTATGGATGGCATTGAAATAAAAAATTTCTTGGTATTCGCTCTTTACTACATCCATAATTATTGGGTCTTTCATTCCTTAATGCTTTCATTCCTTAATGCTTTCTATCATTAAATTTAAATATAGCAATAAATGTGGGTATGAGATATCATCGAATTTTTTATTTATTTGAATTAACTATTGCTGCCGCTTCGTAAGAAAAATATATTCGTTCAAGCGCACGCAACGGTTTCTCTGTGTGGAGCGCATCCGAAATGTTCAATTTTCCATCACCTTAACGCAAAAATTAGGCTGAATTCCACCGGTGATATGTGTTGTGCTGGCTTTGAGGACCACTGCCATTTGCAGGTTATTCATATACAACTTTGAGTTATGAAAACCCCACAAGAAAAACGCATAACGTGGTAAAATCGCAAGATCTCTGTCGCCAATTTACATCAATTCCACATGAGATTGTCATGCGTTCAATCGTTCGCGCAGAATATCCAATGTGTCATGAGCTGCGTGGAGCTATTGAAACCGCAAGTCCTTAGTGTTTAGATTATCCAACTTAAGCCAAAAAATTTGGTAATCATCAACCTATGCTCATGGTTAACAGTGATGGCATAACCAATGTTATTCTCAAAAGAAAATGGATCAAATATGTCGCCAGTCCAATATTTGCACCAAACAGTGACATTTTCGGACTGCATTGAATGCTCATGGATCTCATGTGGTCTGGTATCGTCTCAAATTCGTTAATTTTGTTTGTTCACTTACCCATTCGTCTGAAATTGAAAATTAAGTTCAGGTGCCAACTGCACATCATCCACTGAGATTGATGAACTACTAGTCTATAATTAAAGTCTGTATGAAACTGTTGAAGAAATTTGTGTATGAAACGGTTGAAGAAATCATACAGGTAATACAGCTAATGTGAGAAGAGATAAGACAGGAGTCTTAGATCTCGAAGTTGGACTTTTTGGCAGATCTGGGATATTTAGTGTTGACAGTGGAAGATTTGCATTGTTCGACTGACAGATATCATTATTTTATTATGTGAGGTTATTTTCAAATATGGTCAAACTCCTAAGATATACAGATTTATGTAGACTTTTAAATGAAGATAACATATTGTTACGAGAATGAAAAAATCTAGATACTGGTGTTTTGCTTTTACTTCGTTTAACATTAAAATTATAAACAAAAGCTACAAAAATAAAACAAAAAATAAACAAACTTGTTTACAAATTATCGCACTGCTTAATAGAACAACAAACACCAGCATTAAAAATGGTAAACAAGTAAACAAAAATACACTAACAACACTACAAGAATAAATGTAAACAAAATACACAAACAACACTACAGTAATAAACGTTAACAACAATGTTTACCTCTGATATGTACCTCTGGTATGTACCAGAGGTCAGCAATGAGTATTCAAAACGATGAGTAGATTCGAATCATACGTATAATTTCTGATACTTATACGCATTCATACTTATTTTAATGTCATACTCATACTACTTATATTCAAAGTTTGAAATACTCGTGGTACTCGTACTTAACAATACTGATGATGTTATTGATTTCGACTCTCCATGACTCATCGTATACACGAATCACAAAATAAGTATGATTCGCACACGAACACTAAAATACTCACAAGAAGGTTGTGTGTTTGCTCTGCTTGCTGTATTTTTCTTTTTTGTTTATGTGTCTTTCTTCTGGCTTTGTAAATGTAACAACTAGAACTGTAAATTTTGACGAATGATTCGAATCACTGGAATCATTTATAAGTATTATAAGTATTTTTCTAAATTTATGAATCTGAATGAGTAGGCGTATGAATAAAACATACTTCGAATGATATGCAACCTGTACTTATAAATCAACGTTGTAGTGATTACGAATGAATCAGAGTAGTTAAATTTCAATATTGTTGACTCACTTATATTCTAAATTTCATGAGTGCTTATGAGTAGCGAAAAAGCGATTCATTGCTGATCTCTGGCACATACATATACCAAAACAAAAAAAGAGGATATTGAGGAAATTTTCAAATCAGAAACCTCAACATGGAAAAGGCTTCGAATATGTATCCATGTTAGAAGCAATTTTGTGTCTTATTGGGGCGTAAAAAATTTTGCTTTAAAATTAAGGGTGCGGGTTAAACAAAAATCTATTAATAATACTATGACGTTTACAACACATATCGTAGTCAGTTTATTTTATAATTTTGCTACATAAATGTAGATAAAATGTGCATAAATAAATTTTTTTTTATTTTATTCAATTTGAATACCAAAACAAAACTGTTTATAATTCAATTCAATTTAATTAACTTGGAATTTTAATTAAAATTTAAAATTAGTTTATTTAATATCTTATTAAAATGGTATATAACGCACATAAACCCGAATAAAAAAGTTTTTTGGTGTAGAAAATATAAAATAAATGTAATTAAAATTTATTCAACTCTTTCTTTATAATATGATTTAATAATAACGATTTATTTTTACAATTATAAATTAAAATAACTAAAAAAATTTATATTGTCAGAACTGACGAATAATTGGGATCAGGACCAAAATTAAGATTTTTACAGGCATATTTTCCTATCCATGAACTTGTTGACATTTATAGTTGTTGTTTGAGAAATTAAATGGAATTATTTGTAAATCGATTTAATATCTAGTTCAGGATAATTTTTTGGTAATAGTTTATGGACACTTCCGTTTTGGATTGGTCAAGCAATTGGAAGACAATTCGAAGGTTGTAAGCTAAGGTAGATTAAACAATGCTTCAACGTGTATTAGTATCTGTAGATACTTCGTAGTCTCAGAAGAAGTCCTCTGTATACTAGATGTTGTTGGAATGTTGCTCAGAAAGCACTGCTAAACTCCTTACTGATGCCAAATTACATGGAGCACAACTAAACTATATAATACTAAACTATAAATAATTGCATTTATTATATAATTTGAAATATTTAAATCAAGTTATAATTACTAGTCAACGGCGATAGACTTATATACAGTGGTGGTCTTATAATTAGCACACCCATTCACCATAAAATTGTAGTTGAATATTTCTTTATTTTTATTTAATTTAACATTATTCAATAACAATGTTTTTAGGAGTAGAGAATGTAATGAAAGGAACAATGTGTGACGTCCCTCGATTCAAGATTTAAATCAAAACTATACATATAAAGTAATTACACATAGAGCATAGGCACTAAAAGTGCCGATTGCACTGTATCGGTGATCAGATCACAACACCTCCACTTTAGAGACGTCCTGTTGAAACTATATGTCGTTGGTATTCCGATCATAGGACTCAGGTAAAACAAGTTTTTTATTGCGACGTATAGTGCTCGCATTGATAGCCTAGCCAATATCGTTTTAAAAGGAATATAATGCCGCCATCCCCAAATCTACATGAATGCATTTAATGCTCTTGGATTTCATATCAGATGGTTTGTTCAAGTACCCGTTCATCCATAAATGGGCCTCGTTGCTGAAGATGACTATGAAGAAAATAATTGTCAGTTACTAAATGCTCCAGAGCTCATTCGTCCAGCACACGGATTTGCATTTGGTCATCCGTGTTGATTTGGTTGGAATAAATGACAACTAATTTGTCAGATATAGCTTTAACAATAATCAGATGTCGAAATTTGGTAGCCCCTGCATGTCCGAATTTGTTACAACATAATTTCGATTACTTTGCAATTGAAATCCAATACTATAATTTTGTAACGTCTATAATCTCTGAATCCTTTCATTACTATATTAATCTACAGTCCACTGCGCATTTATAACCAACCACCATTTTCGAAAAAACTCTCCAAAGTAACCTTATCCTTTCAAAGTTATTTTAGTCTTCGAATATACTTCTATTACAACATCTGTTAATTGCGAATCCCATTAGTGCAGTACTCATCTAGTATATGCATATAGGGAGTTCATTTACTACCTCTGATAGTAACACATTGTTTATTGACTTCGGGCCTTTAAATGTTATGATTTTCTATAATTGGCTTGCTGTCCTATTAATTTCGTACCCTAATTTCTTTTACAAATTAATGAATAAAAGCTAAAATATTTTTAAAATATTTACAACAAAATCAATAATTTCTTAATTCAATAATTTTCACTCCTTTGACGCCATTTATGTGCATGAATAGTTGTGAAATGATGTCACATTCTCTCACCCAGCTTTAGTAAACACTCAGTATTTTAGTTGGTAATTAAACTGATTTACTAATTTGATGGCCTATTTTTGCATCAATAAATTTATTTAATAATCTGTATCTGGGATGCCATACAAAGATTTTTCAATGAAGTATTTAATGAATTATTTGAAATTTCACCCTCTAATTATTATACATTTTTTTATTATTTAAGTGTAATATAAAAAGGGCCCATATATTATAAGCAATTCTAAAGAGGTATAGAGAGTGAAATATACATGTCCTGTATTGAAATTTGTATTTAAAAAATAGCGTAATTTTTTCATCGTAATAATTACTTTATCGTAATTAATAAAAGTTCTTTGGTTCGATTTCGAAGGCTGTCATAGTTGCTAAACAAAAATTATTAGAAATTAATGTTCGTAACTTATAGGAAGCAAAATAGCCTCTGCATATTTGTTCTTAACTCTTACACCACAGTACTGTTATCTATTGAAAATACTAGGTTTATTAACTTTTGATGATACAGAGGTGGTTTTTTAATTAGCACACCTTTTTGTACGACCTTTTTTCAACAAAACAGAGATGAAATAAACTCCTTAAAAAATAACACCAATTTGTGGGAGAACATTGTGGCTGTGTATATATGTAGTAATGGTATAATACCAGATTTATAATATGCATGTGAGTGTGTGTTTCTACATAGTATGTGTGTTAAATACACCCGCTTATTTTAGTAATTCTTATGTCATAATTTAAGCCAGCCAACCAACCATTGTAAGCTTAATAATGAAACTCTATACACTTGCATAGTCTAGTAAATGCATACCGCAGTTAATATGATGGGATATGGTGAATATAATGCTCGTATGTTTTACAGTAGACTACAGTGGGATTTAAGTCGAAGTAAAGTTATACACTTTAAGGAGAATGCTTGAAACGAATGAATGTGTTCTACTTCATGACTGAGAATGTTAATCAAAAATCGATTAAATTCGTTATTTTTGGTTCTGTAATGAAATATTCCGAGGCCATGAAGAAACTCTCGGGTATATTTTAAGCGGAAGTCTATCCTAGCGAAAGGAAATACAGATTAAATTCAAAAGGAGGTACAAAAGGCAAGACATAGCAATGCCATCGGACAGTCAAGCCAGCATTCGTGCACGCGGCACTTGGAGATTAAATCGAATATAGTATGTAACTGTCTGGGGAAGCGGAATCAGCTAATTTGCGAAAATGAGATTACCATCTGGTGAATCCTAGGTCATGTAGGAATCCTCGGCAATGAGTAAGCAGACTAAATTCTCGCCGTTGATTGTGTTGAAACCCTTCTGAGGAGTAAGTACAAGTAAGTGAAAGGTAGGATCAACGAGAGGGAAGATAAAGAGAAGGAAAGACGCTTTTCAAATAAAGTGGGGAAAATTACAATAAAAGAGATTGTGGGCCTGCTGGAGAGGAGGAAACTTTTATACTCTTTCTTTGTTAATGCCTACCTTTTGCGGGGTACAGATTTAAGACTTTTGGCTTTCTATTCCTTTTCAGCTTGACGGAGTTAACATCCATTGATATCAACTATAGGGCTTAGTTAATCAAACCTTCAGGCTGGTTTCTATCATAGGGGAGTCGAGCTTTAGTATGCAGTCGCTCCGCTCTGACTAACTTCGTCGCTGAGTTTGGTGACATCACAAGAGTGAGCTTTGGTATTAAAGCTATCACTCCAACCTAACTAAAATAAGAAAAGATTTGACAAATACATCGGACTATGAATAAATAACCTGAGTTTGATAACCAGTCTTTTGACAGAACACTGTCTCACTCAGGATACACTTATTCAGAAGTGCGATTCTCTCAAGCCCAACATATAGATTATGCCACGATGAGAATAAATAATCGGAACATATCCTTGGAACATATCTTTGGACCTTGATAGATCTAGAAGTAAACACTTGAATGCATTTCATTTGCTAGGCAGGGTATTGTTCCTGCTGACACTGAGCACCAAGTTTGTAAGGGCAACAGACTTGGAGAAAACTACTACTACTACAACTATTCACGAATATAATAATAGTCTCCTTAGGAAATTTGCAGATTTCTGGTTAAATTTGCTTAACCGGCCATTCTTATATATTCAGTTCATGACTGCCATGATGACCATAACGTCAATTTGAGTAAAAGTTTATTTCCTGAATAGCAGTAATAGGAGCAGTTAGGGTATTAAAGAAAGGAAAGAGAGAAAAAGTAATAGTTGTTCGTATAATATAGGCTTAAAAAAAATAAAGGAGAAATGCGAGAACGGATATTAGAATAGTAACAATATTTTGATGAGGTTAAAGTTTGTTTCGTTCCACTGTATATCAACTTCAAGTTATTATATCTTTTGTTATTCATGTGTGTATAGAATACTGTATGTATAGTGAACTGCAAGGATATTAGAATTAAAACCATATTTTGACGAGATTAAAGTTTGTTGCGTTCCACTGTACATACATCAACGTAAAGTTATTGTTATTCATGTGTGTATAGAATACTGTGTGTATATTGATAATTTTTGTTGCCATTGAACCATCTCTTCATACAATGCCTTTAAGCTACTTAAATAAAGTTCATTAGCTTCACTTTGGCTTACTTTAAACCAAGTAAAGCATCAAACTTTATGTAAAAGGATGAACTAAATTTTATAACAACTTGAAGAAAATTCTAAAGAGAAAATGTTTGTATTTTCTACTATTTTAACAAAATTTTTAAAACCAAAATGTTTTGCTTTAAAATGATAAACAAAAATTAAAATAATTTGAGTCTTAGGCATCAAAGTAATTACAATACCATACACAGGGTGGTGTTCTAAACAAATTATGTCATATGGAACGCCAAATTTATTTGTGGCTTAACATATCTTCATTCATGAAAATCTAAGACTGGTTCAGGCTATAAACAAAATAAACGCGACGCAGCAAACCCAGCAATTTTTAAGACCAATTCGCTTGTTGCCGCGTTGCCTTTAAAGTAATCATAGCCGTATTGACTCTATTTCAGAGAGTTTGCTGTGCTTACTGCCTTGCGTAAGCGCATTACAATACGCGAGTTACAGGCGCCATTTACAAGACTACTTTCTATCACGTATGATGAAAAGTTATTTTAAAAAACTTAAAATTTATAAGCAAACAAAAGATAATTTCTGTTAAACATGCAGTACAACAATTTGAAAAAGATTAGAAAGAGTTTATGTTATCTTAGCCCTTAATAAGGTTCACATAAGTGAAAGAGCGAAAGGTAGAGGGAGATTGAAAGTATGGCACACATTTTGTGAATAAGAAAAAGGAACTGAACTAATATGTACACCAAAAGCCTGTATTTAGAGCAATCCGTTATGGTTTAAACACAATAAACGCAACGCAGCAAGAACAACAATTTTGCAATTGCAGCCTGAGGGAAGCTGCATACGTATTAATAATAATAAAGGCAGCTTATAATAAAGACAGACAGACAGACAGTGTTGACAACATGAAAAAATATTTATTCGCCGATTTCCTCTCTGCAGATTTCTGGCAAAACTCCTGAGAGTAAAAAAAAACTTTAAACATTTTTTCGCGTTATATTTCATACATCGCGTTTTTAAAACCTCTATTGCAAGCATGTGCAAATCCTCTGATTGTAAGCACTAATTCTCTCATTGCGACGAATAAAAATAGAAATTAGCCAAAAGTAAAGCAGCATTTTTGCTTGTTATCGCGCTGCCTTTAAAGTAATCACTTCTACGTACACCTATGTATTCTATTTTTAGGAGATTGTTGAGTTTGCTGCATTGCGTTTATTGTGTTTATATCTTTAGTCCTTAGACCTTAGATTACTACTGCCATTTCGAGCAATTTTTCTTATTGTGCTTATTTCCAATTTACACCCTTAAGATCCCTTTTAGTTTTTTAAGCTACACTGCATGCTTACTACAAAACTGTTTATCTCCCCCGCTATTTTTATACAGAAATACAGAAAAAAAGAAATAAGAAATTCCAAAAATTATTTCTAGTAAATTAAACAAAAATAGTATTTAAATAAATCCCATAAATAACATCATCCCTCATCCTCCTCCAATCCTCATCCTTCATCCAAAGAGTACCACAATAAGACAATAAAATTAAATGAATTCTATGGTCAGACAAAAACAAACACTTGCATTGCATATAAAAAACTGATACTACAGCAGAAATAAGAGAAAATTATAATAAATTTTGGCTTCAATACGATGCCAATGTAATGGCAAAATCTCAACTAAACCAAACAAGAGAATAAAAATCTCAACAACCCTCAATGACTAATGCAACTATAAAATGTAGATGTAACAACGGAAAGCTTTTTTGAAAATTTATTGGCAATCTACACACGATTGTGTGCAGCTTCTTTAACTCAATGAAGTACTAGAGTTCAAACGAATTGGTAGTAGAAATCTTAGACTGTGCATGAACAGAATTGGCTAACAATTTCAATAAAACAGAGTAAGGAATAATTAAACACACACAAATTCAATTAAAACAACACAATGTAATTGCGCGAAATGTCTGAAACCATTTGCAACATTCCATTTTAAAGATTTAAGTTGCAAAACTAAAATTCTATCATTTAAGTGTAAATAGTACTGCGTGGATTGTTGCACAAATATCAACCAAAAGTAATTCGATTGCTTGAAGTCGCCGTAGTCTAGTAAGTAGTGTGTTGGCTTATTAGACGAGCTCCAGGCCAGACATCAAGACAAAATACAATAAGTACTTCTTCGGTGACTTCCTCTCAGCAGATTTCTGGCAAAAAACTCTGAGAGTAAATAAAATTGCCATGAAAAAGTTTCTCAAAATCTGTCGGTAGGAGTCGACTTTAGACTGTGGGTCCCACCACTCATGTATAAAATTAACACACACAACATAAGTGGCGTGAGAAACTAGGGCGTTGTACAATGGGTTAATTCGACCTCCGGGTACTGTACTTGTGTTAATTGACAAGTACACGTCCTCTAACCTAACCTAACCTAAACTAACCTAATTCGTTTGCTTCAATGCAACACATATTTGAAAGATAACATTTCGCGTTATGATATGCATACATCAAAATTACATCAAACACAGAACTTTATTGAGTAGGCTCTCTGTTTCAATGATTACAAAACACCACTAAGGCTTTTGAAATCTATTGGTAGCTTCAGATCTGATCTTAATACACCATTTTCTATCCGACTTGCAGGAGATGCGTTTTTGATAGGTCTTTCAAACGAATAAAAAACTTGTGCGATATCTTCTTATACAAGTTTTGTTTTGTTGAAACTTAAACACAAGAAACACTTAATGATCGTTATGATTAACATACATACATATGTTATTGAAAAATATAAGAAATAAAGTTAACAAATGATTTTATGAAGAGACATCATAGAGAAACTGTAATAACTATTGATATTCCAATAACAACAGCAACAGTATTGATATTACGACTTGACTTCAAACCCTTGAATGAACTGGTTGTGTGAATTGCATTCAAGCTGTGAATTGCATTCAAGCTACAGTGTGTGCCATATACTGACAACATTAAACAAATACAGCCGCGAAAGACCAACAATAGTTGAAGTATAAAAGACTCATGCTCATGTGTCAATGCCAATTGACGGTTTCTCTTAAAATTGTGTTTAATTTTGATAATCTGTTATGTTAATAAGAACACCCTACAATCAGTTTTTGTTAAACATTCACATTTCGATAGATATAGTGAAAGTAATCTTCTGTAGAAAATCTTTACCTAAATTCATTAAGATTTTTTAACTATTTAGTGGTAATGTGGCAAATATAAAGAATATAATTCTTATTAGAAATCAAAATCGGTCGTAAAAATTAGGTCCCTTAATTAATGAATCAAAATATTGGTTTGAGAAAATTCTGTAAAATATAGGGCGGGCGATCAATTGGTTTAAATTTGAACCATCGGTTATTTCGAATCTGGTAATACTTATGTCATTCTGTTCTATCGCAAAATTCAGTGCATTATCTCCACTGAACGTAATGAATCGACCTTCGCTTGAGCAACGTTGGGATTGATTTGGCCAACAAGAAACTGCACGATGATGCCAAAAAAATCATCTTTTAGGATGAAGCTCAGTATCATCTTGGTGTTAATAAGCAAAATTGCCGTTTTTGGAGCTCAGAAAACCCACACGAGGTCTTACAGAAGGCAATACACCCATTACGTGTGACTGTTCGGTGCAGCTTGTGGAGCGGAGACATCATTGGCTCATATTTCTTTAAAAATGACGACGGCTCAAGCATTACGAATAATGGAGACACCAATCTCATCATGATAACCATTTTTTGTACCCGCTCTTCATGGTATTTATATGAACAATGTTTGATGTCAACAAGATGGTACAACCTGCCACAATCGATACATTGCGTCAAACATTTGATGACCGTTTAATTGGCCGAAATGGTGATGTCAATTGGCCGCCAAGAAGCTGCGTTTTGATACAGTTGGTCTATTTTTTTTTGGGGCGCCGTTAAAGAAAAGTGTATGCCGACAAACTAGAGACAATTGAGCATTAGAAGGACAACATTCGTGATGCCATTACCGAGATACGACCCCATACTCTCGCGAAAGTGCACGAAAATTGGTGCGATCGAATGAGGTATTATGAAGCCAGCCGCGGCAGCTGTATGAACGAAATAGTATTTAATTTCTAACCGGAACAATTGTACTTCACAATATAAAAAATAAATTTGGTAAAAAGTTAAACCGTTTTTGTTTTCTTGAATTTATAAAATTAGATTTTCAAGTTTCCCACCCTATTAAAACAACTATCTAATAAACTTTTGTAATTCTTACAAAACATGTAAGGCGTTAATGACCGTCTATTCATTTTAGAATGCCCTTTCATTTGTTGTTCACTTTGTGGTCACATTTTGCCACTAACATTGCAAAAACAAATTAAAAAAGAAAAATAATTTTCTTTGTCGGCAAATGCCTTTACATGTCTGACTATACTTAAAGCGAAATAAAAACGTATGCAGTCTTCAACTACGTATTCTTTGTTTTACCAGTCAGTTGGTCATTATTTGTTAAACAGACTGGACTTTACACAAGGCTATGCCACACACAGTTGCATTAAGCTCTCCCTTTCTTTATATTCTTTAACGTTGCAGCGGACACTATTACTTCTAATAGCTTTATTCTATATAAACTTGGTTGTTTGTTTGTCTTGTTAATTAATTCACATATTAGAACCCTTTTAAGCTGAATTTTGTGTGAACATTTTAACATTTTAGGGAGTCAAAGTAATGCTCTGAACACAATAAACGCAACGCAGCAAGCACAACGATTTTGCAATTGCAGCCAAAGGTAAGCTATATGCGCATTAATTATAATAAAGGCAGCAGCAGCAAAGCGTAAACAAATCAAATAAAAAAATTCATGAAGTCTTTTTCGCGTTATATTTCACATGTTATTTTATGCTTTTAAAACAACTATTTCATACATGTTATTGTATTGAGAGCACAATCCTCTCATTGGCCCTCACTATGAGCACTAATTCTCTCATTGCTACGAATAGCAATAGAAATTAGCCTAAATGCACAGCAACACAATCGTCATAATTTCTGAAACTTAATGCATTCATATTTATTTTAATATTATATTCATACTACTCATATTCAAAGTATGAAGTACTCATCGTACTTATACTTAACAACACGTATGATGTTGTTGATTTCGACTCTCCATAACTCAAAATACACAAGAATCACAAAATAAGTATGATTCGCGTAGGAACACTAAAAGGTTGTGTGTTTGCTCTGCTTATGTGTCTTTTTCCTTTTTTTGTAAATGCAACAACAGCTAAGGCTGTAAATTTTGATGAATAAATCGAGTCACTCGAATCATTCGTAAGTATTTTAAGAATTTTACTAAAGTTATGAATTTAAATGATTAGGCTTATGAATCGAACATATTTCGAATGGTACGAGTTTGATTGCAACCTGTACTTATAAATCAAAGTTGTGGCGAGTACGAATGAATCAGTTAAATTTCAATACTGTAGACTCACTTACACTTAAAATTTCATGAGTGCTTATGAGTAGCGAATAAACGAATCACCTCTGATCTCCGATATACATATTTTCTATTTTCAAGAGATTGCTGTGTTTGCTGCGTTGAATTTATTGTGTTTATGGCATAACAATTATTGCTGATGCAGAAAATAAACAGCCTTTATAGTGTTTGAAATACTTTTCTTGCTAAACATTTTTACTATTTCAATTAAAAGTTATTATTCAGCGAACATGAAACAGATTTTCATAGTGCCCCATAGCTTAAACGGCACGCTAATGCTTGGAGTATTTCCAATTTCCTAATGATTATATGTAACTGCTGTTGGTTCATATGTAGTAAGTGGAATTCAAAAATTGAAAGCCAGTAAAGATATCTTAAATAAATCAAAGCCAGTTTTTGGTTTAATCGTAATTTATTGAGAGTGTCTTTGGAACCTTTTAGTCAGGATTACGACCTAGCTTCCCACACCGCCAATGTTATGTGTGTTAATTTAACACATGAGTCGCGAGACCTACAGTTTAAAGTCGACTCCGAACGATAATTTTTGAGAAACTTTTCATGGCAATTTTTTATTTACTCTAAGAATTTTTGCCAGTACTCTGCTGAGAGGAAATCGCCGAAAAAATATTTTTTTATATTTCGTTTTGTTGGAGATGTCTGACATCTAGACTACGACGACTTCGCTTCCATATACACACATTTATTCTATTCCACATTGCATCCATTGTGTTTATGGCATAACAATTATTGCTGGTGCAAAAAATTAACAGCCTTTATAGGATTCGAAATACTTTTTTCAAAGTCATTTCAAAAGTTATTATGTAGTGAACATGAAACATATTTATATAGTGACCCTAAAGCTTAAATGGCACGCTAATGCTTGGAGTATGTACATGCAATAAATAAAATCGGTTTGCTTTAGATTTTCCAATTTCCTAATGATTTAAATGTAATTGCTGTTGGCTTATATGTAGTAAATGGAAATCGAACGCCACCAAAGATATTTTAAATAAATCAAAGCCAGTTATTGGTAGACTAAATTCCCGTTTAATCGCAACTTATTGAGAGTGTCATTGCAACCCTTTAGTTAGGATTAAGTCCTAGCTTCCCACACCACACATATTGTGTGTGTCAATTTTATCCATTAGCGGCGGCAAATACAATTTAAAGTCGACTCCAAGCGACAGGTTTATGATAAACTTTTCATGGCAATTTTATTTTACTCCCATGGTTTTTTCCAGAAGATTGCTGAGACGAAGTCTCCGAAGGATTATTTTTTTTATCATATTTCGTTTTGTTCGAGATGTATGAGCTGGGGATAGGACTACGGGCTCGCGTCTAATAAGCCAACACATTACCTACCCGACTAAAGTTATCTTATTTAAACTTATTAAGTTAGAAGTAATGGCTAGGTCTTCAATGCCGATTGGGATATTAAAACAGGTATCCGACATACAGTCAAAGAAAGAAGTCTACATACTTCTCTGAAAGCTGACTTTTTTCCCGGTGATTTTTATCAAATTGGAAAAAGCGTTATAGCGTTATTTAAAAATGAAGAATGTTTGAAGACAAAAACGAATAAAAAATATCACCAAGAAATTATTAAAAACTACAAAACAATAAGCAGGACAAAAGTCTACACACACCGCTGTGTGATTAACTGTAAATATCGAAAGAACTCAATTCCCATCAAGGATAGTGCACTGCCTAGATCTTTATTGCAGTTTCCAAATTTTCAAGTAATAATAGCTGTTGTCTGTATTCTGTATAAAGAACACATTTATTAGGTTAGATTAGATTTAATTGACTACAGTATCAGTGGACATGGACCAGATTATCTATACCATTAAAATCTCAGAACTCCTGGTTGGAATTTCTCAACCATATCGATGATTTGTTCATATCGTTTTGGCTTCGCATGTTCTGTGAATAAACTCTGGGTGTCCACTGCTGAAGTGTCGTTACAGTTTTTGCAGAAGATATTCTCCTAATCTCCGGGCATGTTTACCCAGATGCTACCATTCTACGTACATTCTGAATGAGATGTAAATCATTATCATAATTGGATGTATCCGGTATCGGAAGTCGTTGTAGAGTAGTAGGTAGTGTGTGGGCTTATTAGACGTAAGGCCTCGGTTCAAAACCCAGAGCAGATATCAAAACGAAATATGAAAAAATATTTCTTCGTCGACTTCCTCTTAGCAGATTTCTGGCAAAAACTCTGAGAATAAAAAGTAAAATTGCCATGGAATGTTTCTCAAAAATCTGTCGTTCGGAGTCGACTTTAAACTGTAGGTCCCTCCACTCATGTATAAAATTAACAAACACAACATGAGTGGTGTGAGAAGCTAGGCCATAATCCTGATTGAAGGGTTGTAATGGCCAATTATGTTTTATGTATGTATCGGTATCTTCGATTCGTATGTCCTTGGTAATTTTTTCTTTATACCAAATCCATAAGCTGATTATTATGGCTTCAGATCTACAGTACCCAAGAACATGTAAATTCAATCAACAGTTCAGTTAAGCAACTTTAATTGGATTTAAAAAAGATTCATTCAAAAACTCTATGGCTTCATACTTAAATTCGATTTATTTATTTGATAAAATGTTTAAATTCAAATAATTATGTGCTCTCGAAACGTCATTAAACTCTAACAGGAGTTTTTTTTTTATTAATCCGCATGTTCCATGTGTCACGCTGGCCACAATTTTTTTGGTAAACTAAACTTAATGCATGTCATACCGCATGCATGCGATCATTATTTAAATGTGAAATATTTATGATTATTTTGTGCATTTCAAATGCTTATTTATTATCATACAAGTTGCATGCATGTGGAATCAAATTTCATAATTAACAAAATGTAAAAGCCATGACAATGTTGACGTAGGGTTAGTGCCAATGCAAATAATTTCGTTGCTTTGTGACTAAAGCGTACCTTTATAATTTTACTAGCTGTAAAATGTATTTTTATACCACTAGTGCTGGGAATATATTTTCTACATTTAATAGATTATGTTGTTATGATTATAGAAGAAGTGTATGTAGTGTTCATAATCATGATTGAATCTCTTTGTTAGAAACAAGAAATACTGCAGCAGGGAATTAATCTAACATACGAATACCAGAACAGCTCGATCGAACCGAAATATGAAAAAATGTTTCTTCGGAGACTTCCTATCAGAAAATTTTCTTGCAAAAGCTCTAAGAATAATTGCCATGGGTCAGGTTAATATTGACATACGAAAGTGGTTTGGTACCAGGAGCCTGCGCCCCAGACCTGTTGGCCAATGCCTTGGTGGCAACCGAAGAGTGCGTAGGTAGACCGTGCCTCGGTCGAAGGTGCCAGGACGGAAGGTGCGGCGACACTACGGATCGGTTTCGCGACTGCTGCCTTGTGTGCAAAGCGGGATGTTGCCGAGGCAGACACTTGGGCTAAGTTGGGAGGAGCTACATTTCTGGCAAGTGCCTGCTTGGAGAGTGTGTTACGTCCACCGGCTAGAGTGCTCACCGACTTAGGTTAGCGAGGGTTTGCTCTTGGGGTTGGACTTTGAATTCATTGCAAAATGGGTCCCTACTCAAAGCCGCTATCCTTGCCCGAGATGTGTAGTTACCCATAAACCGATCCAGTTTTACAAACTTTGTATTACAAAGAATTTGTCGTAATCCAGTCGGTAGTGTGTTAGTTTATTCGACGAGAACCCGTGGTTCAAAATCCTGATTAGACATCTCTAGCAAAACGAAATATGAAAAAAATATTTCATTCCGCGACTTCCTCTCAGAAATCTCTTGGCACAAACATTGAGAGGAAATAAAATTTGCCACGATAAGTTTCTCAAATCTGTCATTCGGAGTCGACATTAAACTGTAGCTCCCACCACTCTTGGATAAAATTATCATACACATCATTCGTGGTGTGAGAATCTAGGCTGTAATCCTGACTGAAGTGTTGTAATAAACAATTAAGTAAGTACATAAGTATGTATCTTGAAGTAAAAGTAAATTAAAAAAAAAAAAAAAAATTATTTTATTTCTATTAAGTCATGCAACGTGTAGGCCTGATGCTCTTTTGCACCAGTGCATACTAACTGACTGATAAGTGCATCAACTTGTTTAAATACCACGTGAACAATTTTCCGTGATTTTTTTTGTCTTCCATTCATCTTACATTAGTCTCTTGCATATTTACATTTCCTTAATATACTGTGTGACATTTACTATATGAATGATTTTTTAAGAGTCAATTGCAATAGAATGGAAGAGACATTCACTATAAAGTTTTCTTACTGACATCTTTTCCCACTTTCTCTCATTATAATAAACGTAAATACGTATGTACATATGGTACATATTTATTTGACTGCCATGCTGACAGCTTGTTTTTTTAAGATTTTGCTGCATTTAGACTCGTAACATGTTTAAGGTTTCAGATTTTGTTGTCACCGTAAAGGAGAACAAACAAACAAATGTACTCAGCTGGAGATGTATCTGCTACAGCAGCTAATATATGTCCAAACGAGATGAAGAGATGAATGAATGGATGGTTGTATGTATGTTAGTTTATTTGTCGTAGAGACCTGAGGTGTCTCTGAAATTTGTTTTTCTTTAATACCATATCGACGCCTCCGTTCTATAACATTCGAAGTCGAAGAAGTGTGTTTTGAGTTATGAGCTCTCAAAGTTTTCACGCGACATACGACCATATGTGTATTCTAAGAAGATTTTACCCTATAACTTCGGAACGGATCGACGCATCTTTACCAAATTTTGACAGTATTTAAGTTAGAGAACGTAGAATTTAAAAATGCAAGAACATTAAAAACGTTCTAAGTACACTTAGAAAGTTATAGAATGGAGGCGTCGATATGATGGGAAAAAACAAAATAAGGATGTTTGTTTAGTAGATACCTACACACCATATATGAGTATTCGAGTAATAACAGATACGTAGCCAAAAAGTAAATATAAATTTCGGTAAAGTAAACATTTTGAAAAACCAAAAATTTTTGTTAAAGAACATTTAAATCATAAAAAATATGGCCTCTATACAAAAATACTCAGGCATTATGTAAAATGTTTAAAGGTTTTTGAGCAAATATTTCGACAGCTTTTTTTTAAATTTATGTGAAAACATGTTTTCTTTTCGTATTCAAGTTACCAGAATTTGTTCTTTTTTGGTGTGTGTTTACTTCCTTGTGTAAGATAAAATACTTAACCTACGCAGTTAAGAAGTAATCTTGGCTCTTTTAAAAATTTTATCATAATATTGGCGCTCTTGAACTTCTCGGTGATCATAGTGATCATTGATCTGAATATTCAAACAATACATAACACCAAAATCTCTTACTTCCCTTAGGAAAAGAAAGAGCTTTAGCATGAGTGCGCTGCTCGTTTGTATATGGTTTTTGAACTAATAAAACTTTTCATTCCTAGCAAGATTGCCTTTTCAACAAATTTTGCCGTGACCTTCAACATTATGAAATGCGTAAAATGCGTCTGCCTTTTCGTAGATAGAAATAGACCGTTTAGTAGGTGGTGATGAAACGAAAAGGAGGTTTACTTTTCAGAGTGTGAAGTAATCTACTCAGAGCCGCCAAACTCCAAAAAATTACAGCCAGGAAATGTGCAATAGTCACAAGAGGGTCTAAAGCTGACCCTATTAAAAGCTTTAAGCAGTTGAATGTTGGTATTAATATGCCATGTGTATCTACAGACAACGACTTATTTAAGCTTCCTTACGCGGATGATTTGCACAGCGCAAATGTTTCGTATCATAAAATAAAAAATAAAAAATTGAAATATAAAACTTAAATCCAGATCAGATTTTGTCGAATAAAACACGAAGCAACAAATCGTTAGTATAATTCGCAAAAACGCTAAGTCCATTTTTTCCAAAATTGAGATTTTAATGCAAAACGTTAACAATATACAAAATACATATTTTACAACAACAAAAATGTCAGTATGTGGTTTAAAGTTGTTGTAATTTTGTGGTTTGCAAAAACGCTAAGTCCACAAAACTACGAAAAATATTAACAGCACGTGCTAACTCCACGAATATTAATTATTAATTGTTGAAGCGACTTCAACCTTATTTGTATTTCATTGTATATTATTTTCTATTATTATTTTTATTTAATTTCTTTTGTATATTATTTCTATTATTTTGTTCAGTGTAGAGAGAATACTCTAATTATCTTTTTTCTTTTTATCTTTAACAATGAAGTTCCTAATTTGAGTTTTTTTTTTGTATTATTGTATTTGTATATTGAGTATTATAACTGAGTAGATAATTGAATTTGTTTTGTTCTTACTCATTGAAGACCTTCTGGTCATTTTAGTTTAGTCTAAGTTTTAAGTTCAAGATTGAATTTCAAGGAAGCAAGAGGCTTCAATAAAATAAAATTATTTTAAGAAAAGACAGAGTTCTTTTTTATTAATAAAAAACACAAAGGCTAAGGAGAAAGTCTAGCCTTCATTTTGGTCCTTCGAAAAAATCCTAGAGGAGCTAGGATTGGATTAGCTAGTGGAAAACCTGTCCACATTGCCTTTAACAGTTGTTCTATCGTAACAACTCCGGCAAAATTGTTTGAAGTGTCTACAATAGTTGTTCTATCGCAACAACTAAGGCATCAACAGCGGTCAAGAGGGCTGCTTACAGAACAATCTTCGGTGTGTATCCCTTTCCATCGAAGAAGAAAACTCCTAGGCGTTGCTGGCCATTCCAAGAAGGAAGAAGGGTCTCTCAGCAAATTTATTTTTCTAGGCGAAAAATCATCTAGATTTATCAAAAGGAATTGATTGGGTATGTACAGTGATTAATTTATATTTAGTGCGATTATTTAATTTTTGATAAAAAAAAAAAAAATTAGTTAAAATTAATAAAATTACTTCACAATCATATCCAAACAAGAATTCGAACATAACCTCTAAATTTAATAAAATCCCTTAAGGAATATCACTAATATCAAAAATCCCCTACGTACCATCACTATTGAAAAGTACCAACACTAGTAGATAAAAAACAACGGTGTTTTATTTATGACATGCGCAGTGGCAAATTTCGTAATAGTCATACTCTTCGCACTTATTAACAAGTGTTTCGATTCCAACCGTTTCTCTTACTTCTTATGTGCAATTCGATTTATAGCGGCATATTCATACGAAAAGAAAAGAAGTGAACGGTGTTGAAAAAAAAATAATTTAATTTTTGAATAAAAATAAATAAGAAGTGAAAAAAAAAGAAAAAAGCAAAAAAGGACACTAGTGTTAAAATAAATAGAAAAAAAAACACTGAATTTCTACAGAAGAAAAAAAAAACAAATTCTTAAATAATTTCATAAAAAACATTTACATCCAGAAACAATAACAATAAATTATACAAAGTAGTGTATCAACAACAACAACAACACAATAGGATAAACGGTGAGTTTGTGCAATTAAAGTATTTACTGTTTTTTTTCTTGGAGAATTTGATACGAGCGTTGTTTAGAGGTACATACTTGTAGAAAATACATTTTTTTTAAAAAACGTTTTGAGAAATTAAAGGGTGCTCCAACCAGTGGTGTATAAGTTCGATTTTAAGGTGAACCAAAAAGAAGTCTTTTTTGGAGAACTTTACACGGTGGCCCTTCAAGTGGTGAATAAGTGTGAAAAAACATTTTGAAATAAATGATTGCACAGAAACTATATGTTTAATATTTTGGGATTTTAAAAAGAAAAAGGTGACTCAAAGAGTGAGTTCGAATTTTTTTGAAAATTTGTTTGGAGAAAAGAGTGAGTAATTTTTGGAAAATTTATTTTAAAGCACGATTGCAATAAAATTTTACGGGAAATTTGCGATTAGATTTTTGATTGAAAATTTTAAAAAATTTAAAAAAATTTTTTTTTTCGGATAAATTAAAAATAAAATCAAGGTGGTATAAATCCGAATTTATGGATATATAAATTTGAAAAAATAAAATACTACTACTGCTATATTATCTGATAACAGTTTTTGGGAATTTAATACTGTTTTCTAAACTTTTTTTTTGTCGCTTTCATTCTTCGCGAATATTTTGAATTTGGATAGATTTTAGCAAGACGTTGAATTTCTTCACGACGTTTTTAATTTTGGTCTACAAGGTCAGTTATTTCTCAAGGAAATTCGGTGAGGTTTTCGATTTACAATTTGGAAAATGGTTTCTAAAAGAAAATGTAAATACGACATTCAGCAAGTAGCTACATTCTGCTCTGCTTTTGAAAAAATCGATCTCGAAACTTTGACGATTTCACTTTTAGAAGTAAAGCAGTCCGAATTAGAGAGAAGATGGCTGAAGATGGTGGAAACATTTGAAGAATACATCATATGCGAAGAAAATGTTAAGGAAGAAGAAGATTTCCAGGACGAGGTTTCTTTGAAATACGAAGATGCTTGTGAGCGGTATCAGATTTTGAAGGCAAAAATAATGGAAATGGTAAAATCTAAAGTTCCGGAACCTAAAGGAACAGCCGTTCGTCAGTCGTCGCTTAGGCTACCAGCAGTCGAAATCCAAACATTTGAAGGAGGTTTCGACAAATGGCCTGCATTTAGAGATATATTCATGGCAGTAGTTGGAAATGAGCCTTCTGTAGCTCCGGCTCAGAAATTATATTATTTGCTTGGCAAAACGAGGGGGGAGGCCTACCACCTCATAAAAGATTATGAGTTGGTGGATTCTAATTTTGAATTAGCTTGGCAGGCTTTGAAAAACCGCTACGAAAATAAGCGAATTTTAATTAACAACCAAATCAAGAAGATATATGGCATCCAAGCCCCTCAGAGTGAGACTTTAAAGTTTTTAAGGCTTCTTCAAAATACGGTCAACGATGGTTTGTCAGTTATTAGATCTTTTCAAGTTGAAATAGGAAGTAATGACCCCTTCCTTATGCACATTTGCACTTCAAAGCTCCCAGAAGAAACTTCACGTGCATGGGAAGACTCCTTGAGTAACCACAAGGAATTGCCTACTTGGCAACAACTTAGCCAATTTCTGACTGAACGAATTGAAACGCTGGAAACTCTTACAAATTTGAGGAAGACGTCCGGCAGAGACAACAACACCTCCAAATCTCAAGTTTTTTATTCTAATACTGAAACCGAAGGAAATAAATTTAGTTGCAAGAAATGCAAACAGAACCATGCGTTACGGTTTTGCAAATATTTTAAGGGTTTGTCAGTCAAAGATAGAATAAAATACGTATATGCAAACAAAATTTGTGCGAATTGTTTTTCACCCACCCATTTTAAGATGAATTGTCAGAGTGCGAGCAGCTGCACCATTTGTAATAAAAGGCATCACACTATGCTACATATTGATGAAGATAAATCGAAAAAATTTCCAGCTCCAAGGACATCATCTCAACAGAATCGTCAGGACTATGAAAAAACTACTGCGTCGGGTATTCGGTACAAAACAAAACCGTCCAATTCTCAACCCGAAAGATCTGCCACTTCTAATGCAAATGAAATAGAGTCAATTCAAGTTAATCTATCTCAACACAGCGGAACTACTATTTTACCAACAGCTTTGGTCCAAGTGGAACATTTAGGCGAAAAATTCACCGTTCGAGCGTTAATTGATACAGGGTCAACTAGGAGTTTTATACTAAAACGTGTTCAACGGAATTTATCGATACCTCTCGAACCCCATCGTAGCGAAATATCAGGATTCGGTGAGACGGTGGTAGGAAGTTCGAAGGGAAGGTGCTATGTCACAGTTAAATCTCGTATATCCGATTTTAAAATTAAAATCCGAGCGATTGTGGTATCCACATTGGCACATTTTATGCCTTCACGGCCGATTCTAATTCAAAATTTAGACGATATAAAAGGTTTACAACTTGCAGATCCCTATTTTTACAAACCTGCTGCAATAGAAATGATTATTGGTAGCGATTATTTGCCCTTTATAAATTTGAACGGCGTGAAGATGAATATTGGGAACTCTCTTGAAGCTTGAGAGTCTCACTTCGGGTGGTATTTATTAGGCCCTGAACCAGACACAAAAATCCAATCTTTTCACACATTAGTTTCGCCTTGTAGCGATCTGGTCCTTCATGAGCAGCTAAAGAAGTTTTGGGAGGTAGAAGAGGTGGAAAAAGCAGATATTCAGTCGGAAAGCGACATTTATTGTGAAAATTTTTATAAACGTACCACAATTCGACAATCTGATGGACGTTACGTAGTGCGGCTCCCTTTTAAAGAACAATTTCCCAATGAGATTTTTTTGGGTCCTTCTCGAAATATGGCTCTAGCACAGTACCATAGAATGGAAAAAATGCTCGATAGAACCCCAGTTTTGAAAGCGCAGTACGCTGAAGTTCTACAAGAATACATAGATTTGGACCATATGGAATCAGTTGTGCATTTTGAACCCAAAGCTGAAAAAGTTTCTTCGTTCTTTCTACCCCACCACGCGGTTGTAAAGCCAGAGAGCAAAACAACCAAGGTTCGAGTTGTATTTAATGCTTCAAAGAAGACAGGAAGCGGGTTTTCCTTGAATGATGTGCTGTACCAAGGCCCAACGCTCCAAGCGGATTTGATGCAGCTTGTTTTACGATGGCGAAATTACAAATACGTATTCACAGGAGATATACAGAAGATGTACAGACAAATTTTGGTACATAAAGCAGATCGATCCTATCAACAGATATTATTCCGAGACAAAATTGATGGACATGTGAATTCTTTTCAACTTAAAACGGTTACGTTTGGCGTCAATTGCGCCCCCTTTTTGGCGATCAGGACTCTACTTGAGTTAGGTCATGATTGCAAACACATATATCCCAAAGCATCGATTATTTTGAAAAACGAGGTTTACGTTGACGACATACTCTCGGGTGGACATACGCTTGAAGAAGCCAAGTTGAAACAAGATGAGCTTATTAAGGCTTTGAAATCTGCTGGATTTCCCCTTAAAAAGATGACTGCAAACGACCAGTTGCTACTCGAAAGTTTGTGCCGGGAGGATCTTCTAGACGAAGATTTCTTGAAGTTGGATGATGCCAGCTCTATAAAAACTTTAGGAATACGCTGGAATGCGTTAACTGACATATTCTACTATGCTGTGGAGCCAATTGAAAGTACCCCATCCGCGACAAAACGAAAAATCTTATCGGTCCTCGCAAGACTATTTGACCCTTTAGGTTGGCTAGGCCCTGTCGTTATTATTGCTAAAACTTTGATGCAAGAATTATGGGAAGAAGAGTCCGATTGGGATGAAGGGGTACCTCCACACATACTCCTCAAATGGAATTTATTCTTGAAAAACTTACCATTTGTTTCAACCATTAAGATACCTAGATGGGTAGATTTCTCTCCAGGATATAAAATTCAGATACATGGCTTCTGTGACGCCTCAGAGAAGGCATATTGTGGTTCGGTATACATTCGAACAGAAAACTCAGAAGGTCAAATAAAGAGTCATTTGTTAGTTGCAAAAACGAAAGTGGCTCCAATCAAACGGACTACCGTTCCAAAACTTGAATTGTGTGGAGCTCTATTGCTTGCTAAGCTCATCCGTAATATAGTCACGAACAGCCAGTTCTCATATGAACTTTTTCTATGGACAGACTCGTCGATAGTATTGGGTTGGTTACAAAAACCCCCTTATACGTTAAAAACGTTTGTCGCAAATCGAGTGGCGCAGATCATTAGTATCGCCAGCGCTCAGAACTGGAAACATGTCAAAACTGAAGAAAATCCTGCAGATATCGGCACGCGTGGCTGCTCTCCGCAGGAACTTGCAGAAAATCAACTCTGGTGGCATGGACCCACTTGGCTACACCTTCCCACTCCACTGTGGCCAATTCCTCGGACTTTTGATCCAGTCGATTTGGAAACAAAGAAGTCTGTCATCAACCTTCATCTTGAGGATAAGTGTGCAGATGTACTAGAAGAGTTTTCATCATTTCCAAGAGCGCTGCGAGTTATTTGTTATCGACTTCGATTTATCAACCGAGTCCTAAAGAAACCATTTTCAACCGAAAAGTTTATTACGGCTGAAGAAATTAGCTCATTGAAAACACGACTCATTTCTATCGCTCAGAAGAGGTATTTTTACCGTGAATATGATTGTCTTAAAGAAAAGAAACCGTTAAGCCGCAAAAGCAGGTTACTCAACTTAAATCCTTTTATTGATAAGGACGACCTTCTACGAGTAGGCGGCAGACTTAATAATTCAGGTTTAAGCTTCGAGGAACGTCATCCAGTCATTGTTCCAGAAAGGTCACATCTAGCGAAACTTTTAGTTAATTTCACACATCGCATTTTGCTTCACTCTGAACATCACATAATGCTACGTGCGATTCGTCAGGGATTTTACATCCCAAGATTAAAAAATCTTGTTCGAAAATGTATACGAGAATGTAAGACGTGTACGATCTATAAACATAAGGTCCAGCACCAAATAATGGCCGCACTCCCCCCAGAACGTGTGAACTTTTCCTTGCCATTCACATATACCGGAGTCGATTTCGCTGGTCCATTCAGCATTAAATCCTCTACACTGAGAAATGCGAAAATCCTTAAAGGTTATGCTGCGGTGTTCGTGTGTTTCTCTACTCGAGCCGTACATTTAGAAGTTTGTTCCGATCTATCAACTGATGCCTTTCTAGCCTGCTTTGACAGATTTACCGGACGCAGAGGTCTCCCTAAGACAATGTTCTCGGACAACGGCCGAAACTTCCTCGGTGCTAGCTACGCTCTTCTAAAAAGCCATAATGATGATCCACTGAAAAGGCTTTAATTGAGAAGTATACTACATTGGGCTTTAATTGGTCTTTTATACCGCCATACGCACCTCATATGGGTGGCCTTTGGGAGGCAGCAGTAAAGAGCATGAAGTCTCATTTGAAGAAAGTGACCAACAACTTGTCCTTCACTTTCGAAGAATTCAATACGCTTCTAGTTCGCATTGAAGCTGTTTTAAATTCCCGACCTCTTTCGCCTCTAACCGAAAACCCGAATGAGATTTTACCTCTGACCCCAGGACATTTACTTCGAGGTGCTCCGATTATAGCACTACCAGAAGCACCTGCTGAACCCCCACTCAAGGATGTTCCCTTTCTAAAACGTTGGGAAAGATTGAAAGCACTCCAACATATTTTTGCTCGACGTTGGAAGTCTGAATATATCACTGAGCTCCAGAAACGTTTTAAATGGCAGAAGGAACGCGACAACCTTAAACCAAACGATATTGTGATAGTCAAAGAAGACCTTCTACCACCTACCGAGTGGCTCCTTGGTCGCGTTACCAACGTTATTTATGGTCGAGACGGCAAAATAAGAGTTGCTGAAGTTCTCACAAAGAATGGTAAAATTTTACGTCCAGTTGTAAAATTATGTTTGCTACCAACTAATAATACAGAAAGTAAACTCCCGCCAAAATCTAATGAATAATGTATCAAATTCCCCAACGAAAATAGAAAATTAGAAAACTCAATCGCACTAGGTATTTTTAACACTGTATATATTTCTTTCTTTTATTATCAACCTAGATGGAGATGAACAAGCGCCCACGTTGTCACATTTGCCACGTCAACCATCCCCTGCAGTACTGCAAACCTTTTAGAGACCTCAGTGTTGGTTTGCGCTGGAAATCGGCACGAGCTAAAGGTTTTTGCCTTAATTGCCTCGCCTACAATCACTTCAGAAATGAGTGTCCTTCGACAAAACGATGTGCAGCGATAGTTGATGGGCAGCCTTGTAATACTTTTCATCACACTCTCTTACACCCAGAAGAAAATAAAAAGGACGTGCCCGCTGAGCCTCTTCGTGAGAAACCTGTGGCCGATCAAGATTCTGCAGTCACCTCACCAACAACACCAGTGGTAACTCAGCAAGCCGCGACCCCTCACCTAGAGGACATTAAATTGGCAACTCTGGCCGATGAACTTCATCTTGAAGAAACTATTATTATAAAGAAAGTAACATCACAAGGGGCCGTAAAAAAGGTATTCGTCAATGCTGCAACCGAGACTCCGAGTTATCCAAATAGAATGTTAGTCAGCCAGGCTACCCAAACTCCACCACGAGCAAACCGTCAGAAGGCTTCAACTCCAGTTAAAGAAGACGTGTCAACCCAAACATCGATCACGACATCTTGGCCAATCAAGCCTATCGTGAGAGTGAACCTTAATTTTAAGGGTGCGAAGATGTTCACAGTATTTGTGTTAGACAGGCAAGCAGAGCGCTCTTATATCCTGTGGGATGTGGCTAAAATACTTCCCGAATTTAGGCCGATAAGATCTCGAGGAGAAGTATACGGTCGTTTCATCTTGGAGCCAAGTTTTCCTCACGAAAAAGAAGATGAGTTTGTGGTAGACCTACACATACAGGAACAACTGGATGTTGATATGCCGGACCCAATTTTGGATGCTTCATTGCTTCAGCACTTTAGGCAGTACGAGCCCCTAGCGCATCCATTTTTTGATTCCTGCAAGCAGATTGACGGAGTATTGGGTAATGACGTCGCTCGAAGAATTTTAAAAGCAGATATTGAGCAGTCGTCCCTCGATGTTCTCATAGCCCAGGCATCTAAATTTGGATGGATCGTGTCTGGAGTATGGAGAGGATGCTCTTGCCACTCTCAGGGGGGAGCATGTTGAAGCGACTTCAACCTTATTTGTATTTCATTGTATATTATTTTCTATTATTATTTTTATTTAATTTCTTTTGTATATTATTTCTATTATTTTGTTCAGTGTAGAGAGAATACTCTAATTATCTTTTTTCTTTTTATCTTTAACAATGAAGTTCCTAATTTGAGTTTTTTTTTGTATTATTGTATTTGTATATTGAGTATTATAACTGAGTAGATAATTGAATTTGTTTTGTTCTTACTCATTGAAGACCTTCTGGTCATTTTAGTTTAGTCTAAGTTTTAAGTTCAAGATTGAATTTCAAGGAAGCAAGAGGCTTCAATAAAATAAAATTATTTTAAGAAAAGACAGAGTTCTTTTTTATTAATAAAAAACACAAAGGCTAAGGAGAAAGTCTAGCCTTCATTAATTATTCTTAATTTTTGATCTAGGTCATTTAAAGAGAGCTATTTTGTAAAAATAATTGCGTTTAAAAAGTTTACAAATTTTAAATACTGAAGAAGCCGCAATGTTTTTGGTGTGTCCTGTAATCATTGCAATGTTTTTAGGGGAATTACAGACCGTCTTCCATTCTATCTCTTTTAATAGATAGGGCACCCTAATTGGCTGAGTACTTACCTGAGTATATTTATTATAAAACACATACATACAAATACATACATACCTACATTATTCGTCATTACAACCCACTAGTCAGGATAACGACCTAGTTTCTCACACCAATTATGTTGTGTTTTATACATGAGTGGCTGTACCTACAGTTTAAACCTTATCTTCTACATGTGAGTAATCATAGTATCATTGATTTGAATACTCAAATAATACATAGTAATGATAGAAAAGAAAAATTCTGAAAAAAGTGTATAGATTCTAAGGATAATTTATATACCACTTAAGAGGCCACGAACAACGAATATTATACTTAAATTAAAATTTTTACTGCTTCAGATTAATTTTCAGTTTTTGGTAATAACATACAGTGGTATTATCCACCATTAAAACATAATCATAAAGATAATTATAAACATTTTGTTTTTACTTGCCTACAATTATACAAATACCATTTGAAGTCGCCGTAGTCTAGTCGGTAGTGTGTTGTCTGTATATCTGTAAATGTATGTCTGTAAATGTATTTCTCAGCAAATTTCTGGCAAAAACTCTGAGAGTAAATAAAATAGCCACGAATAAGTTTCTCAAAAATCTGTCATTCGCTGTCGACTTTAAACTGTAGGTCCCACCACTCATGTATAAAATTAACACACACAACATAAGTGGTGTGAGAAATTATGTTCTTTACTGAAGGGTTGTAATGACCAATTATGTATGTATACAAATACCATTAACTGTATACATTGGCTGGCCATCTATCGGTTTGAATTTGAACCATTTCGAATCTGGTAATACTAATGTCATTCTATTCTGTCACAGAATTTAGAATATTATCTCCGTTCAACGTAATGAATCGATGTAAGCTTGAGCAACGTTGGGATTTATTGGACAATTTGTCGGAAATTGCATGAAAATTTGGTCTCAGAGAAGGACCGCGCAAGTTTATTGCTAAAGTACGTGAAACTGGTTTCATTGTTGATGCGCCAAGACGTGAGTGCGCTGGTACAGAGGGTACACCCGAAAATATCGAAGCTAGAGCTGATCTTCATCGTCATTGTTCTCAAGAATTGAACACTTCACGCACCATTTTGTATCAAATTTTTCGAAAAGATCTCTTTATGTCGCCTTATAAAGTTCAATTGGTTCAATAGTTGAAGCCGCATGGCCGTCCGCCAGCAAGATGATGTTGATTTTGCTACAAAAAATCATCTTTTCGGATGAAGCTCATTTTCAAATTGGCGTTAGTTAGCAAAATTGCCGTATTTGGGGCTCTGAAGAACATCACGTGGTCTCACAAAAGTCAATGCACCCATTACAAGTAAGTGTTTGGTGCGGCTTGTAGAGCGGAGGCATCATTGGCACATATTTCTTTAAAAATGAGGACGACGCAACCAAATTGGTCTGATAGAATGAAGAACTATGAGGCCAGCCGCGGCAGCTATATGAACAAAATAATATTCAAAATTTCAAATAGGCAAAATTTCAAATCGTTTTTGTTTTATTGCATTTTAAAATTTAAAAAATTATAAATTAATATATTATGAAAATCTAGGTACTGGTGTTTTGCTTTTACATCGTTTACGTTAAAATTATAAACAAAAGCCACAAAAACAAACAATGCAGTAAACGAATCTGTTTACAAACAACCATGTTTACATTTATAGAGATTTCGAGAA
Organism: Sarcophaga subvicina; assembly: GCA_936449025.2. Lineage (NCBI taxonomy): Eukaryota > Metazoa > Arthropoda > Insecta > Diptera > Sarcophagidae > Sarcophaga > Sarcophaga subvicina. The sequence continues at coordinate 80,567,392 of OW388084.2, forward strand.
GGTGAAACAAACAAAAATATAACAACAAACACCAGTAGAAAAAAGGCAAGCAAGTAAATAGAAATATAACAACAACACTACAGTAGTAAATGCAAACATCTTGTTTATATTTATAGAGATTTCAATAAGGCGAATTCATGAACATTCGCCTTCAAGAACATTCCTCAGACAGTTTACTCTGCCATATAAAAGGCAAGGCTAAGCAGGCGACTGGGTTAGTGAAGTTCAGTCAGTCTTGTGTGAAGATGCGGTGTGCAACTTTTGTCGTTTATATCAAGTTGTTAACAGTGGCACACAGAATTGTGCGAATAATAAAGAATTTTAATTAATATTAAACACGGATTTATTTTTATTTTATTTGTAATCTACGAGCTCATATTTTAAAATTTTTTAAAAGGTAAACACGTAACAATATGTAAAGGTGCATAGCTTATAAGCACACAGGTATGCAATATGTTCAGTAGATATATCTGATGCTCACAATCTATCATATATTTACGTTTGATAAATATTTTCATGTAATCATCTGATACGAACAGCATAGCGATGACTAAAATTAGAAAAAGAAAAAAATATTGTATTTATTCCGCTAATGATAGTGGCCGTAGATAATGTTTCCCAGTTTTTTTAACATTTGCTGACATATTGTTGTTTAGCTAATTGCATTTAATTATTTAAAACTGCCACTGCAGTAGAAATACTATTTTACTCGGAATTTTTATTTTTAATCGGAATAGTCAAATTACGTTTCGAACAATTTGTAAATTTAGCACAAGTTAGCAGGGCACAAATATCAGCTACGAATTTGAGTAGTCGCCGTGGTATAGTAGGTAGTGTGTTGGCTTATTAGACGTAAAAGCCAGGGTTAGAGCCCAGGCCAGACATCAAAACAAAATACAAAAAGTATTTCTTCGGCGACTTCCTCTCAGCAGATTTCTGCCAAAAACTCTGAGAGTAAATAAAAATCGCCATGAAAAGTTTATCAAAAAATTTGTCGTTCGGAGTCGACTTTAAACGTATGTAGTTATAAATGACTACGAATCATAAAATGTTTTCAACACGAGTGTCATATCGCATAGCGCTAGTTTAAATTTGTGTTTAATTTACATAATTGGCCATTACAACCCTTCAGTCAGGATTAGCCTAGCTTCTCTCACCACTCAATTTGTGTGTGTTAATTTTATATATTAGTGGCGTGACCTACAGTTTAAAGTCGACTCCGAACGACAGATTTTTGAGAAACTTTTCATGTCAATTTTATTTACCAGAAATCTGCTGAGAGAGGAAGTCGCCGAAGAAATAATTTATTTATATTTTCGTTTTGATATCTGACCTGGGGCTTGAACCGTGGCCTTACGTCTCATAAGCCAACACACTACCTACTAGACTATGGCTACTTCTGTTTGATTTAATTTTGATTTAGTGGTACCACCGCATCTTCAAACACTTCAGACTTTTGAAATTTGATAATTGATAACGGCCATTTTGTTGAAGCTACATTGGTTAAATTAGTTGTCATTTGTTCAATCTGCTTGTGACCAAATCCATAGCCAATAGACAACAATGTTTTTTTTTTGGTCTGAATTGAATGATCTTGGCATTAACGATGTGTGGTTGCAACAGCGTAGCGACATACGCCACACAGCTCCTACTACATTGTATACTCTGCATGAGCGATTTGAGGCCATGGTCAAGTGAAGGTAGTATTAACTGGCCACCATTATCATGCGATTTGAGGATAAGCCCCTATTACAGCGGCCGTTAAAGTCAACATAAACCATGCCATCGGTCATATTCAATTCATCTCATGCGCCAGAGTCCTGGAAAATAAAACAATTCGAATGCGCTCCATCCACGGAAACCGTGTCGGGCATTTGCACGGTTTATCAAGCGAATAAAATATATCAATGGTATACCACACGCACTTTATTTTACTTAAATTAAAGGCTTAATACACTTTAAATTATGTTTAGCCTTATATGAGAATATATTTTCATATAATTTCATTGATTAATAACACTTGGCGCCAATTGTCTAATGGCCTTGTCTACTGAAAACCTTAAGTTTAAAGCAATGAAAAAATTAATATTTTTAGTGAGTTTTTAGAGGGTCGTAGGGCAACAAAAAGATGTGATATTGAAGCACTTACATAACGAACTCGAACATCAATATTACTTAGGGTTATTAGATCCCACAATAAACAAAAACAAAATATTCAAACTTTTAGATTATAGCCTCCCCCTTTTTGCCTTGAATGATTTACGCGATTTGAGCATTTTTGTAATGAGTGACTAGCTGGCTGTCTATGACTGTTTGTGTGTGTGGTAGTCTTCTATGTTCTGCAGTCACTCTTGTAAATTTATTGCCATTCTTAGATAATTTATGGTGAATATAAAAATTTATTTAATAATGCGTATGATGCATCAGTCAGTTAAATTCCTGTCTCAAATATTATATTTTATGCAATAAATAATAAATAAATAGTATTGGGTTCCATTACTAATAGATTAGTAGGGTGGTATATATTTATACATTTCGTAAAATTTTAGCAGAACCTTGCTCTGCTTAAGTAAAACTTTGAAATATTTGGAAGATATTAACGTATAAATGAATAAATTATCTCCTCTGAAAATGCGAAAAAAATTATTTAGTGACCAGTACCATTGGTTTCTTTAATAGCAATGAGAGCAAGTTTTACTGTTTTGAATATCTTCAAGCCAGTTGAAGAGATTTTATTATTATTTTTGTTATTGTTGACAGAAACTATTATAGGTTGCACAACGAGTTTTCTCAGTAAGAAGTCTATAAAAGTTATTCGAAATTAAGGGAGTTAAAAATATATTCAAATGTAAATAGTTATTCTCTTTTCAGTTTGAAAAGTAAAATTAAATAAAACATACTTTTTTAATTACTTAATTGGTCATTGTAACCATTTACTCAGGATTACAACGTAGCTTCTCACACCAACCATGTTGTATGTGTTAATATTTTCCACGAGAGACTAGACTTTTAGAGAGAAGTCAGTAGAAGACTAATACGAGTTCTAATAAAATATAAACACATAATTTTTCATTGCAGTCTTTCTGCCTGGATTACGACCTAGCTTCTCACACCCCACTTATGTTGTGGGTATTAATTGTATGCATAAGAGGCGGGACCTATGACTCAGAACAAAAGATTTTTTCGAAACTTTTCATGTCAATTTTAATAACTCTCTGATTTTTTTTTGCCAGAAATCTGCTGAGAGGGAGTCGCCGAAGAAATTTTTTTCATATTAATTTCTTTTTTAAGATACCTAGTCTAGGGTTTGAATCTTGGCCTCACGTCCAATAAGCCAACACACTATCTACTAGACTACGACGACTAATTTAATACACAGGGAGCTATAGTGACGATTAAACGTTAATTTAATTGTAATGTTTGGGTATTGCAAAGTCAATTAAAATGCTCGCCTGTGTATTTTTTGCAGTCGACCGTTTCGAAGTAATTTTAAACCTCTATTTTTGCTCATCTTGTGCGGTATCTTGACTATAACCTATCGACTATTGGTTTTCAAAAGCTTTAATATTAGTTGAGTATCAGCGTGTACAAGGTCTTCGACGTACCACCACAAAAAAACTCAAACGGAAACTGTAAACCTATCATGCAATCAACACAATGTCGTTTGTATTGTGTATAGTAACGCCATTATGTTAAAATCTTATATCATCTTTTCCTCACTGCTCAGTTACAAGCCAAAAAAATTCGTTTATAATACGGCCATTACGCTCTGAATGGTTCATATATTGTCAGTTTCGATAAAATATGACCCAATGATACTTGTATACGATAATACCCACAATACAGATACTTTTACCACTTCACCGCTGAATTCTGATTAATTTTTTTTTAAATCAATAATAAAAACCCATCGCTATAGTACCCAATAAACATTTCTATGCCTCTATGAATGGCCATTGACCATTTGGTTTTATCTTTGCATGAATAGAACTTTATATGGAAGAGGTTACAAGCCATAATGTTCAATACGACATAATGCGTCAAAATTAGTCCATTCAACTTGCAAAAAACATATGGGTTTCCTCAACTTCGGATTTTCTGTTATACTTTCTCTGATAGACACAACATTTTCGGTAGTGCGCACATTACGATTATAATTAAGCATGACCAATCTCTTCAAATTTCTTTATAGTATTATCAATCTCTTGAATAGTCTTGAGAACAGCAAGGATTATGTTTAACATAAGTTCCAGTATTTTTACGTTCTACAGGCGCGAATGTAGGTACAGTAACATACCGCCTAACGCAGGGGATACGTTCCAATAAGTTCCAGCGCTAAACGCAACAGCGTTCATACTATGATTGTGATTTCGGAAAATACAGTTGGAATCTTTATTCTGGACAGACTAACAAAAGAGCGTTGAAAAAGATACATAGTTTTCACTGTCGCTATATACTACACCGCTTTTGGTTGGTGCATGGCCGTTTCATTTGCATACATATACAGCCGCGTAATACTGAAACAGTGTTAAGCGGGGTCTTACTGTAAAAAGAAGCAGGGTATCCAACTCTATTGATTCATTAGAACCCAATCGTAAATTGTCTTGTGTTTCTCTAAGTTATTGATATTGTACCTCTAGACAAGCACAACAGTTCGTTGTCATGCACGACCGTATTTAATAAATAGAACTCGCGCTCTTTCTAAGGTTTCCTCAGTATACATTGCGGTAATGTTTTCTTTGGTGATAAAAAAATGTTGGTAGAAAATTGATACAAGACGATCGATACAACTGAAAATAGGGTCTAGAACTGCAGATATCTAACTAATATTTGATACTGCATGACCGGACAGCCATTTGAATGTTACTGCAGATGTTGTTGAGACAAATAAAAATTCATTTTGTCTGGAGACGCTGTTGTAAATAGTTGAAAATCTTTTATTAGGGATAAACCGCTGAAGTAAGTCATAATTTGAATTTCAGGAATCAAACGTCAAGGGTAGAACTACTCTATTTCACTTCATAGGAGATTATCGACTTTTGGAAGGCCATGTAACACTGAGTTTTAGCAATGACTGACTCGATGGTGTGGTAAAAATTGTTTTAGAAATCTTGGTTCAATATCACAGAAGTCCTTGCAGGAAAAAATTTTTACTCCTCTCTTTAAAAATGTTAAATTTTCATAATTTTTTCTACAGAAAAAATTGTTGAAACACGAAATTAATATCACCCTAATATTTGTTTACACTGCAGTATTAAAGGCCTTAGAAAGCTTTAATTTTACGCCTGTTGCAAATTTATGACATTTGCGTGTCAACTGTTAATGTGGCGCCAATATGTCATCATTACTTGAACGTTCATTCATTTGTTCAAAAGTTTATTCATTGATTTGTAGCTCTTTGAGTAGTGGAAATAAATAAAATACACATAGCAGAGTACACTAAAAACACTAATATTGAAATGTTAAAGGCCATCTAAAATATTTTCAATAATAATTGGTTCATAATAATGTGTATACTGCAAATAGCTTGCCAGTAACCTTCTTTGAAACTTTGTTTGTACGACCATCTGCTGCGAACAACACAAAGCTAAACTTAACAAGAAACAAATTGAAAACCTTTTATCGAAATTCAAAAATGAAAGAGTGAAAGTGTTGACATTTGGTGGTATTGACCCGAATCTAAATTCGTTTAAAATCTGTCACCGCTTACGCAAGGCAAACCAAGTAAAGCAACTGCATTTGCTGTTAAAAATGTATGGTCCACGTGCAATTATTGGAACGCAAATATGTTGCACAAAACCCACAATGCTGTATATTGCATGTATGATCAAACAAATAGTTGCTTACCTACAAACGTCATAAGTGGCATAATTGGCCAGTGACACGAAAATGAAGTAAAATGAAATTCCAGTCTGTGTGTGGTAAAAATATAACTGATCCTGTATACGGTGATTAAACAATTCTTCTTTTAAGTTTTGACCGCAAATGTCATTTACATCTCAGTAAAGTTCTCAGTGTATTCCAGCAAATAATATTTCTGTCATCTGATTTATATCCTTTATACTCCTACCAACTCGATATGCGTTATAAAATACAAAGTCGTTTTATTTTAGTGATTTGCAACGTTCAAGTTTCACTTCATATTGGCATATAATATCACACTACAAAGGAAAAAGGCCTTTGTATTTTGAAAAGCCTGACGAAAAAAAAACAACAACAATGCTATTTGTCCGTTAAAGGTTATTGTAACTGTTTCGTAGAATTCATCGTTACCATTTCAACTTTTTGATTTCATTGTATACTATACAGCTGATGACAAGAAACAATGAACGATACACTTAACATGTTGACAAAACACAAAATTGAAACAGTAGTGCAATATGGTTTAACATTGAATAGAATAGAAAATAGCACAATGGAAACCTAGCATATCACAATACATACGTCTTTTGCGATACCTACCAGAGGTCAGCAATGAATCGTTTTTCGTTGCTTATTGCACTCATGAAATTTTGAATATAAGTGAGTCAACAATATTGAAATTTAACTACTCTGATTCATTCGTACTCACTACAACGTTGATTTATAAGTACAGGTTGCAATGAGTGACTCGAATCGTTAATTAAAATTTACTGTCTTGGTTATTATTGCATTTACCAAAAAAAGAAAAAGACACATAAGAAAAAAAGACAGAGCAGCAAGTAGAGCAAAGACACAAGCTTTTAGAGAGTATTTTAGTGTTCGTACACTAATCATACTTATTTTGTGATTCTTGTAAATGTTGAGTCATGGACAGTCGAAATTAACAACATCATACGTGTTGTTAAGAAGGAGTATGAATGTGAGTAGAGGTTCCATGATATCAAAATAAGTATGAATGCGTATAAGTATCAGAAATTATGAGTATTATTTGATTCCATTCATCTTTTTAAATATTCACTGCCCACCTCTAATACCTAGCCATGAGGATCACTATTATTCATTAGAAAGCCATGCGATTTAACAATAAAAGTGAGTTAATCCTCTTCTTATGCATACGCGTACATCAGAGTCTAGAAATATGGCACGTATCTTCCTGCTTTCAATGAGATTAAGCGTCCATGTAAAACGAATGGACAATTAATTGAGGCAATTGAAATGAAGTCGCCTTAATCCAGCAGGTTGACTTATGAGACGTGATCCCACGATTCCAACCCCAGGTCAGACTTTTCGAACAAAACGAAATATGAAAAATTTTTTTCGGTGACTTCTCCTCAGTAGATATCTGGCAACAACTCTGAGAGTAAATGAAATTGCCATGAAATAATTTTACAAAAATTTGTTGTTCGGAGACGACTTTAAACTATACACACACAACGTAAGTGGTGTGAGAAGCGATGTTGTAATCCTGACTAAACGGTTGTAATGACTCATGTATGTTTGTATAGGCTGCCTAAGGTTAGGTTAGAGGACGTGTACTTGTCAATTAAGACAAGTACAGTACCCGGAGGTCGAATTGACCCATTGTACAACGTCCTAGTTTCTCACACCACTTATGTTGTGTGTGTTAATTTTATACATGAGTGGTGGGACCTACAGTTTAAAGTCGACTCCGAACGACAGATTTTTATTTATTGAGAAACTTTTCATGGCAATTTTTATTTACTCTCAGAGTTTTTGTCAGGAATCTACTGAGAGGAAGTCGCCGAAAAAATACTTTTTGTATTTTGTATTTGATGCCTGGCCTGGGGCTCGAACCCAGGCTTTTGCGTCTAATAAGCCAACACACTACCTACTAGACTACGGTGACTACATAGGCTGCCTAAACACTGCAGTGTTTTCCAGTCAAGGGTATTTTAAAATGGCGCAATGCTTGTTGGGTGGCGGAATTTTCTCTGAAAATCACTTGATTTACTTGGACAGGCAGACTGCAATTATGTCCTTAAAGCAGTCCTTAAGGAACGTACTTTCGATAGATCCATTCTATTCCACGAATGCCAATGTTTTGTTAGAGTAATTTCGATAATTCATTTAAACGGAAACTCTTATATGGGTTCCGTAATATAGTGATATCGTTGGAAACTGTATTGCTGATGCACATGACAGGCAATCTCCCAGAAATTACAAGGCCGATATACGAATATTGTTCAATCGTTTGTTGAACCAGTGGACTCAAATTTATGTACCACAGTACAAATAATTGTCTCGTTGCAACGATTATGATGAGAGGTTTAGTTTGAAAAAGATGGCCATTATAAACTGTTAAGAGTCTAAAGTCGTTGTTGAAAGACCCGATATATACTTAAAAGAGCAGTTTTTATTGCAATCGGTCAACGTTTGATCCAATTCTCCTGTAATTGTTATTATAAAAAAAACTCAACTATATATATTGATTATGGCACTCATGTAGAAATTTTACTTCAAAAGATTGAAAAAAATTTAATAAAAAGAAAAACAGAAAGAAAACCTGAACCAAATCTTCATTTCAATGATTTTAAAATGCTCAAGTTGTGAACAGGAGTACAGAGAATTATGCGAAAAATAAAGAATTTTAATCAAAACTAAACACAAATTTATTTTAATTTTATTTGCAATCTACGAGCTCATCTTTTAAACGTTTTTAAGAGAGAAAAACGTAACAATATGATATGACATATGCATCTGAGTACCATAAAAACCCAAATAAAGGACTCAAATGTCTTATGTGGGCAAGTTGTTATATAAATTATTTAATTCATTTATATATTTTTTTTATTTGCTTATACAATGATATTTGATTTAATTAAAAGAAATTAATTAGAAGGAGTTTATTTAAGGTTCAAGAATCTCTTTTTTGGGGGCAATAAAATAGATCTTTGTTTAGTAATTCTGTGTATGAGTAATTCTTTGTACATGTTGGTCAAATTTTTTTGTGAATTTTCCGTGTTGATATTTAAATTTCCTGTTTGCCTGTTAACGCCTATTTAGCGTGTTTCGAAAAACCGCTTTTATATCCGCTTTATTCTTATTTTATCTTCAACATTTCTACCCTAAAAAACTTCCAATCGTTTTATTGTGTTAGTGGCAGGTTCTAAACTGTGGTGTAGCGAATTTTGACTGGGATTTATTTTGTTTTATACTTTTTTATTTTCTAGAGACATGTTCAGTAGCATCAAGGATTTGCCTTGGTTTACGCTATGTTTGCCTGCAATTTAAACGTTAGTGGAAATTTGTTGCTGTTTTATTTTTATTCTTCAACGTGGATTTAGTGTAAATGTGTATTTTTTTTTTGAAAACTTGAAACCAATAATCTAAGAGTAGTGAATTGTCAATGTTATCAAAAAAGTCTAAAATTAATGATATCTTCAATGAAATTTCATTTTATTTATTAATTATAATACAATTACAAATTATATTCAATTATTTACGAGCTGAGTAACTTAAACCTTGTGCTAGGTGTAGTGCAACCCACAAGAGCCTCTGGTGGTAATTGAACGCACTACCCTCGCGCTAATTGTTTAACACACTACCCACTAGACTACTAGGGCATCCAACTTGAATTATATATATTTTATATAATATATTATATAAATTAATATAAGGTCTTCCAAGAAGGACTTCTAAAGTTTGGCAGTTGATAACGACCATTTTTTTGAAACTACATTGGTCAAATTCATTGCCATTTTTTTGGTGCCTTTATTTTGACAAATCACCATAAACATATAAAGCGATTTCTATTCGCTAAATCAGCTCTGAAACAATTGGCAACTGGTCCTAATTTTGACCGAAAATTCATTTTCAACGCTGAGGCTTAATTCAGGATGAATGGATACATGAACAAACAAAAATTGTCGACTTTGGAACGATAGCGGTCCACATGAGATCCACGAGCTAGCAATGCATCTCGAAAAAGTCTGTGTTCGGTCCAACGGCCAGCAGCAAAGGTCGATAATTTCAAATTTCCTTTCACCCCAATCGGATTATCTGGATTCGAACGACATATGGTTTTAACAGAACAATGCTACGTGTCACACAGCTCATGCCATATTGAATATTCTGCATGAGCGATGTGAGGGCATTGTCATATTGAGCAAGGGTGACGAGATCGTTAGAATAAAATATTGAAATAAGGCTTTAAGAATTGTAAAGGCGAGTCTCAATTAAGTAGTATATAACTTACTCTACATTAAGTTCTGGCCCGAGAATAACAATAGTGAACCGTCGTCGTCAACTTTGAACGACATATTTTTGAGAAACTTTTCATGGCAATTTTTTCTTTACTTCCTGTGAAAGTATACGTTTATCTAAAATCTCTGAGAAAATTTAGTCTTAAACTATACCTAACCAAAATATAAAATTATATTTTTTGTCTATTAAAACAAACACAACAAGTAAAATGACAATTTCACATGAGTCGATAATATTTTAGCTGCATTGACAATTACATGTACGCACCACAGTACAGATGTTTCTAGTCAACAGAAAAAAAGGAAGAAATATGCAGTAAATATAACCAAAAATAGCTTTATTTAAAGAGAAATCAAATACAAATATCTCCAGTAGCATAAAAAGGTCACGTACTACCTTAAAATATGTTCCCTTATTGTCCCTGAGATTGCGTTTACTGCTACTGCTGCGGATAAAGATGATAACGATGGTAATCTTTGACATGATGCTGCAATAAAGCCACCGTATTATTTCTGCGTTTAACACATATTTAGTTATCAAAATATATTTTTAAGCTAACCCCCATGCTTAAAAAGTGCATTCGGATGGTTGGGTTTAGTGAATACAATTTCGTTGATAATGTTAAGTATTTTACAGGGACTTTGACGTAGAGTAATGTGAAACTGAATAGGGGTTGGTGTTTTTCCTTTTGGAACACAGTGCTGTCACACATCTTATTATTGTTTCAGTATAAATTTTCTAGTTTTTTAAACAAGATAGGCAGATTTGTCATCTACTATTTTAAAAGTAGTAGTTTTGCTCAACCCTTGGTTATTTGTAGATTTTACGATTAACTGAATTATTTGAAGCCGCCGTGGGCTAGTAGGTAGCGTGTTGGCTTATTAGACGTGAGGCCTCTGTTCAAATATTAGGTCTGACATCAAAACGAAAATATAAAAAAAATATTTCTTTAGCGACTTCCTCTCAGCAGATTTCTGGCAATAACTCTGAGAGTAAATAAAACAGCCTTGAAAAGTTTCTCAAAAATCTGTCATTCGGAGTCGACTTTAAACTATAGTTCCCACCTCTCATGTATAATAATTAATGCACACAACACATGTGGTGTGTGAAACTAGGTCGTAATCCTTACTAAAGGATTGTAATGACCAATTATGTATGTGTTTATTTGAAGAAGATTGATGCATTCTAGTTTACTTCAGTATGTTTTAAACTGGATTACTCATAATGGAGTAGATTGATCTTAACATCACACCACCCTAGCAGTTACTTTTCAAACTAAAATGTTTCCAAAAATTGTTCTTAAATACTGTCAAATAATTCTTATAACATTTCATTCAATAGTTTAATAGTTGAACTTGAAGTTCAACTATCGGGTATTACAATTAGACTTCCGAACAATGACAGTTAATAACGGCCATTTGCTTAAAGCTGTATCTGTCAAATTAGTTGTAATTTATTCAATAACAAATAAATAAGTTTTATCAAAATGGGTGTGAATAACTGATGCTAATTTTTATTGAAGAGTCGTTTTCAGCTATGAGGCCGATTTCTGAATGGGACGATAACAACCTACGTGAGATTCAAGGATGTTCAATGAACTCAAAAAAGATAATGCTTGACGTGGATTTTGGAATGACAGCGTCATATCGGTCCACATATGTATGTATATTTCAGTACGATGCTGCTGTTAGGCCTCTAACTTTTTATACTGTGCTTAATTGTCTACCACTAGATACTTTGGTTAAACGAGTCCCTACGTACGCGATAATAAGACTAAATGCCACAAAAATATAGAAGCATAAAAGCTATAATCATGCTATATCCTTGTGTATAGTTGATGGGGTATATATGCATATACCTATTGATTACACGATACCTGGACCTACCTCCGATCTTGGTTTTACAACGAAAACACAGGAAAGATTTAAATGGAAAATTTCATCCAAGTATTTATTGAGGGATCCAGATCAAGCGATGTTGAACAATTGGAAGCCTTTTGAACTACTCGATTACTGTAGTACTATTCAACGAGAAATAAAAGCGATAAAGACGGCCACTGTGCCAATCCGTTATCAGAGTATATCGAGTGGAGATATTTACATACAGAAAAGGATCAAGCAGATCCCACACAGACAGACACTGTCTATACACCGCATTTATAATTGTCCAGCAGTACTATGTCTATGGATGATATAACGAAACATTTGATGGTTACCTTCATATAAGTGAGATTGAAATTCCTCTATGGAGGGGCTGATAAATAGTCTCACAGAGACTTTACTCTTTTGCATAGGAAAAGAGCCCCACTTGTTTACATAACAAATAGATCTCCCTTGATATATATTTGGAGCAAATTTGAAAATGTTGCTCTTTGTGATTTACTTAGAGTTAGAATATGGATTAAATACAAAATTTTTTGTTTATCATTGAAATTTAGTTGGATTTGAGCTGCCCTACGAAGAGGCTCGTAAAGAAAATTTGTCTTGTGGGATGATTTATGTTGTCTCCAACGACCATTAAGGTTTGTAGATTAATCTCACGATCTCGGTGCCAATTTTATCACTTCCAAGTGAGATGATTTGACCATGCCCCCTCATCGCTTACGCAGACCATCCGCTGTTCTGTTTAAACCATATTCTGTCCGCATCATGATCATAGGATTCAGATTAAAAGAAGTTGGTTATCATAGCGTATAGTTGACTGCTGAGGGCCTGGCCAATGTAGTTCTGAAAGAAATAAGGACCGATGGTACTGCCAGCCTAAAATTCTCAGCAAATAGTGACTTTTCGAATTGCATTGGACGCTGTTGAATCTCATGTGAATTGGTATTGTTCAAATCACACATCTAGAAATAAAACTTATCCAGCAGTTGTATTTGCCGACGTAATTAGATATTTATTTAAGAATTTCTCAAATCGATTACGTCCAGTTTGACTTGACAAGATTTATGATAGTTTGTGGTGAATGATTAAAGACGTTGAATAAAATTTAATAAGCTTAACACATTTGAAGTCGCCGTGGTCTAGTAGGTAGTGTGTTGGCTTATTAGACGAAAAGCCAGGGTTCGAGCCCCAGGCCAGACATCAAAATAAAATACAAAAAAAAAAGTATTTCTTCGGCGACTTCCTCTCAGCAGATTTCTGGCAAAAACTCTGAGAGTAAATAAAATTGCCATGAAAAGTTTCTCAAAAATCTGTCGTTCGGAGTCGACTTTAAACTGTAGGTCCCCCCACTCATGTATAAAATTAACACACACAACATAAGTGGTGTGAGAAACTAGGTCGTAATCCTGACTGAAGGGTTGTAATGACCAATTATGTATGTATGTAACACATTTTAAAACAATGCTTTTTTAATATGGTTGAATCCAATTTAAATGTTAAATTATTTGTATTGAATTCAAATATTTAATCGTAAACGATTCTTCCATTGAAAAGACCATGACTCAAAAAGATTTACAATAACAGCTCTCAATTTCTGAAATATTGGAAAATTGTTTGTAGTAAATAGAGAGGGGTATATTGGGGAAAAGAAAAGATATAAAGAAACATAAGTGGTGACAGAATCTTGAATATTAACAAGCATTTGCTGAATCACATTCGTATACTTTATAAATAAATGCAATCAAATAGATTTATTATCAAATTTTTAAATCATGAGCCAGACATCTGAAAACAAACATAATCACTTAACAATAAATGGACAAATTGCAAAAAAAAAAAACAATCTTTGAAAACAATTCTTGAGGCAGGCATAGCAAAATGAAATAAAAAGAGAATAAAATATTAAAAAAAATTATAAAGAAACAAAGAAATAAAATATGAAACTAAAGAAACAAAATTACAATAAAATCCGATTTAAAAATAATGACATTTTAGCGTTTATATATTTTCTTACCGACTTCTCTTTATCTGAAATTCCAAAAGTGCAATGAACTTGTGCCTAAAAAACAACTAAAAAATGTTCTGGAAATAAAGAAAAATAAAAAAGAACAAGAAAGATTGTAAACATATCTGAATAAAAAATTGCAATGTACTCCCATCTCTTAACATATATTTTTGTAATTTTTATATCAATTTTTATATAATTTTTTACCTTCGATTTTAAATATAATTATAAATTAAATTATAATAATATAAATTACACTAGCAACAGCTTTGAATTTATTATGTTATGAAAAGTATTCTCGTATGTGATATGTTTTTTAATGACAGAAATCATTCGATATAGATTTTATTTTTAATTGTAGAAGCTTATAAAGGCGAATTAAAATTTGATTCTATCGCTTAACAACGTATGAGTGATATTAATTATACGTTTTACATAACTCATGCCACTAAATTAAATACATACGTACTCCGCAATGTTTTTATAATATTGTTTTTTTTTGTTTTTTAATAAAATATTTAAAGGCCACAATTTGAAAACTATGGATATGAATAATGGCGTATTTAAATTTTTCCAAGAATAAGAACAAATTTGAACACATTTTGCAGCAGTCAGTGTTGGTACTACACGTTTTACTTTTTAATAACGAATACCTTTTGTGGATTGGAGGATTGTAAGTTCTAAAAATAAAAGAAATTGTTAACTACGGTTTGTTGTTAAACACTATAATGAATTCAATTAAATAAATTCATTATTTATTTGAAACAACTACATACATATATCTATATGTATAAAATTTGTCAATACAAAGCTTTCGTAACGATTAGGACCTAGCTTCTCACACAGCTTATGTTGTGTGTGTTACATTTATACATGAGCAGCCGAACCTACACTTTAAAGTCGATTCCGAATGACAGATTATGGATAAACTTTTCATGCCAATTTCATTTACCCTTAGAGTTATTGCCAGAAATCTGCTGAGAAGTAGAAGAAATATTTTATTTCGTATTTCATTTTGAGCGAGATGTCTGACCTGGGGTTTGAATCGTGGCCTAACGTCTAATTAGCAGTCACGCTACCTACTATTTAGCTACTAGAATTACGAGTACAGATCAGATCATATACAATATAAATAGACAGATAGATCGAGATCGGTTACCTTCATTGATTTGGATTAGACCGATTATGTATATGGTAATTTTATTCTTTTTATTTTATTTTGTAAATCAAGAACTTTCTACTAACCACAATTTTCCCCTTTTTCGATAATTCGGTAAACTAATCAATAAATTTTAAATTTTCTTTATCATGTTCGCCAATCTTTCATATCCCAGCGCATAAAAATCCATTGTGTTCGTATATAATAAAAGTTTTGAAGAGATTGAAATGATAATTAAAAATAAAACTTTTGTAGTTTCAAGCTGCTATGTTCTCTCTTCTTTTAATTAACTTTGATCGACAATAAGTTATATCTACAGTAACATGCTATGTGAATACGATTAATTTTAGGATGACGTTATCGTTATATTAAGTGTTGTCCAAAACGTTGCCGATGAAACTTTAGTTTTTTTCTCCCTGCAAGCTTAAAAAGTTTTTATTAAAGTTTTTTTGCTTACTTAAGTGAAGCCTTTAATCAAACTCAAATGCAAAAAGTTGTGCCTATACTTGCTTCCTTGCTGAACATAAGTTTTCTTATGATAAGATTTTTTTAAATAATACAGCGACTACTGGTATTTGAATACAATTTTAATTTCAAAAGGAATAAAAACTAAAAAAGAAGAATTAAAACCAGTACTATAATTAAATTCAAAGGATGGACTAGTTGAATATTCGATTCTGCTGGAGAGGCTTATAAAACTTCTAGAATTGCATCTGATAGAATAATTATCTGACTGGGCGGATTCTATTCTATTGTATTAAGTGGCATTTATACGCAACCTGAAACGCGATAGAAGGTATGTCAAAGGGATCAATTTCCGAACTTCTGTTATTCTCTCTGTATAGTATTTATTTACCCTATGTGATGAAGCACTGCAATATGCAAATGGCCTATGTGAGATGCACAGCAAATGATATTGATTGTGTGAGTTAATTTTATACATGAGTGGCGGGACCTACAAGTTAAAGTCGACTCCGAACGACGGAGTTTTTGCCATAATTTTTTTTTGTAAATTTCTTTTTTGTTGGAGTTGTTTTGGCTGAATTTCGAAGCGTGGCCTTACGTCTAATAAGCCAACACACTACCTACTAGACTACAACGACTTCTTATTGTGCTACTCTCATGACAAATAAATAAAACCGTTTAAGAAAGCAATTAATTTTTCATTTAAACGTTAAACATTATGCGGTGGAAGGAACGTATTAGATTACGGATAACCAAGCAAATTTAGTTACCAAGTAACTACGCATACAGAGGAATAAAAAGTTTAGTGATGCAACAATTTTTTTTTTGCGAAAACGGTGATAATGGCATCATCATCATTTTACGCGCTGATTCCGTTATAATATTTTCTTTTGCATTAACAACTTTGCTGAAATAAAGCACGTAAATCATAGAAAGAAGACAATAAGAGTTACGCTGGCTAACGCTTTGCAGGCCAATTGACATCACCATTTTGTCCAATTAAACGGTCATCAAACATTTGACGCAATGGCAAGGTGCAACATCTTGTTGAAACCAAACATCGTTCACTTCAATTCTATTAAGAGCGGGTACAAAAAAATCGGTTATCATGTTGCGATAGGGATCTCCATTGACCGTACTGTTTGTGCCGTCCTCATTTTGAAAGAAATATGGGCCAATAATGCCTCCGCTCCACACGCCTCACCAAACAGTCACCCACCATTGCCTTTGGCAAACTCCCGAAAGCATGAGTTTGTACAAAGAAATTTGGTTGCCAATATTTCTATTTGCAAAAATCACAAAACAAACAACTTTATTATTTTTATTACTTTATAGCTACAGATGAGACTCTTTTTGCGTTCATAAAAATGAAGCAAATACACTAAAAATATCGCCTTTCAAACGATGTTCTCTTTATTCTTTCCAAAAATAGTTCTGTTTCACTAGATGTTAAACACTTTTAAAAAATTAAACTTGAAATTAAATTAAAATTAAAGAATAGATTATTAATTAGATAATTTTAAATACAATATTAATTTAATGATGTAGATCTGACCGAACAAGTTCCTCTAAAACACTTGGGTCATACCGTAACAGAGCGAACAAAACCACCCACAAGAGTAATAGAAAACAAAAAGAAAAAAAAACATTTGCATCTATTCTTATAAACACCGCATAAAAGTGCAAAAACAAACAGCAGCAACACTAACAAAAAAAAAAAAAAGAGGTAAATATGAATACAAGACGTCGTTCAATTGTGCTAAATTTGACAGCCGGAAGAACAACATTTTTATAACAATATCAGCCGTCAGTCGCTATGATGCACATCAGGCAACATATAGAAAAATATCAGCACAGATGCATTTTAAACAACAACCATAACAAAAAATAACAACAGATGTAACCACATTGACAGCAACCATAATACGAAATTACAAAAGCTGGCAACATGTGCATGTGCACAGTTACAATGAAAATGTCAGCCAAATCAGTTAAACTACACAATATTCTAACGTACGTGGAAAGTTTAGCGAAAAAAATTATTTAATTTCACGTCACACATAAAAACTCGGACTTTAGCAGACCATAACTTGGCGAATTTTGCAATTTAATTTGGGCCTGCATTCATAAAATATTTAACTCAATCAGGAACTGATTGATGCGAATTTTGGTTTGGTGGTGTCAGCGGTCTATATTTCTTTCAGAACGCCATTTGTTAGGCTTTCACTGTAAACGGTGAGCTTGTTAGGTCGATGACTTCTTTTGGCTTCATTTCGTGGATGTGTCATTCTGCATACCACACAGTTCATGCCAAATTGGATATTTTGCATGAGCAATTATTTTTGCATGGTTACAAGACTAGTCAAGACTAGCCATAGTGGTCGTATAGGCGTGGTACGATGCCCTAACAGAACACCAACTTTGATAAAACAATTTTATTATTTGCACGTGCTATTGATTTGGAAAAACAAACAATTTAATAAAGTATTTAAATGAATTGTTGTTTAATATTCCTGTTAATATATCGGGTCCGCCATCTAACTTTTTTTTTCAAATAATGCTTATTTCGTGAATGGTAACACTTAGCTCATATCTGATTTGACAGATAATTAGTTTTATCCTTCCGCTGAACGAATATGGTTGTGTATACGCTTGAACAACGCTGGAAAATATTGCGACATTACTTTGAAAATCATGGTAATGGTGCAGAATGTGTGCGAAAATTGCGTACGGAATTTGGAAGAAGAGAAGCACCGTCAGCTCCGTATGTTCGTTATCTTGTGCAAAAAGTAAAAGAAACTGGCATCCCCATCGATAAACCAAAGCGTGAAAAGCCAAAAACATTGCGTACACCCGAGAATATGGCTGCTGTGGCAGAAAGTGTGCGTGAAGCGCCATCAGAGTCGTTCTCAGCAATTGAACATTTCGAAGACATCATTGAGACAAATTTGGATAAAGACCTTGGTATGACGCCATACAAAGTCCAATTGGTTCAGGAGTTGAAGTCAGTTGACCATCCAATGCGTTTTCGCTTCGCTAAGTGGGCCTTCGATCGACTTACAGAAGATGCCGATTTTGGCAAAAAAATTATCTTTTCAAATGAAGCTCATTTTGATCTTGACGGGTATGTTAACAAGCAAAATTGTCGCATTTGGGGCACAGAAAACTCGCACGCATTCATTGAAAAGCCGTCGCACCCAAAACGAGTCACAGTTTGTTGCGGATTTTGGTCCAAAGGCATAATTGGGCTATTTTTCTTCGAAAATGAGCAAGGAGTGGCCGTTACAGTCAATGGCGATCGTTATCGGGCCATGTTGAACGAATTTTTGTTCACAAAAATTGAAGACGAGGATATTGGCAACATTTGGTTTCAATAGGACGGCGCTACGTGCCACACAGCCGAAGCTACAATCGATGTTTTGAGCCCTGTTTTTGGAGACCGCATTATCAGCCACAGAGCAGATGTCGTTTGGCCACCTCGGAGCTGCGATTTGACAACGTTGGACTATTATTTGTGGGGTGCCGTCAAAGATAAGAGTTACGCCGACAAGCCAGAGACAATTGACGCTTTAAAGGACAATATTCGTGAAGCCATTGGTGAAATACAGATGCACACAATCGATAATGTGCTTAAAAATTGGACCGATCGCGTAGGCTACTGCATGGCCAGCCGAGGCAACCATTTGAATGAAATTATTTTCCATTATTAACCAGAAGGATTGTACTTTATAATAAAAAAAGAAATTTGAGAACATATTCGGTAGTTTTTTTTAAAGCATTTTCAAAAAAAAAGTTATTTGGCGGACCCTTTACTGTTTTATCATGTTAATATTTTAAAATATTATTTTATTATACGATTTTTTAGTACTCAATACAGACAAGAATCATAATTTTTTAATGTTTAGAAATCGTGTATCCCGCATTACTGAATTACTCCTTATCTTACATGTTGAATAATTTGGATAGAAATCCATTCTAATACGAATAATGAACTTCTAACATCTGACAACATTATCATGTACTAACATTATTTATGAGCATATTATTCGTATTAACAATGCAGAATAAGCCACACTGTCATGTACCAAAATAATTAAATATGTATCAATGATGACTTATAAAACATTAACATCAGAATTTTACCAAGAGTTAATTCAATATGAGATCCTAAAATGATATAAATAGAGATATGTAAATACATACAGACATATAAATATGTTGTGAATAATATGTAGAAGTTGAGAGCCTTATTTTAAGTATTTAAAGAAAATAAATTGGAATTTATTTCGAACGTTCTTTTTAGTTCCAATGTTTCATTTGATATTCGAAAATAAAATTTAAATGTTTCGAAATAAAACTGTACATTTAAAATTAAATGTCACGAATTTGGGTTTATGCCACTACTGAAACCAATTTATTATTTAATGACAAGGCCGAACGACAGATTTTGTAAAAATAAAAATTTTTTTTATAAAATTTTTATCGAAAAATATTTTCGGCCATGAGGCCCATCGTGTAAAACTTTGTTGTAAATTTTGGGCTGGCAACATCATCAGTCCACATTTCTTTGAGAACGACAGTGACCATTACTGTCATCGTCGAGCATTGTAGATTGATGATTAGCAACTTCTTTTGGCCTAAATTGGATAACCTGGACACCAACACAAGGTGGTCTTAACAGAGCGGCGTTAGGTGTCCCACCACACAAGTCCCATTCGAAGTTACGTACAAGCAATTTGAGGACGTGGTCAGACCACGTGTACTTAATGTTTACTGGCCACCGTGATCGTGCGATTCAAACCCATTAGTCTTTTTCTTGTGAGGTTTTTTTACGTTGCAGATGTATACGAATAACGCACCAACCACAGCGGTTTTGAAAGCCAACATAACCCAAGCCATCTATCAAATTCGGCCAGAGTAATGGAAAAATTGAATATTTTGGATAATATGTTTAACCTATTATGACATCAATTTTAAAAATGTTGCTGATTTGTCACCTGCACACTTATTTTTATTTAAACAGCTCGGCAATAAGTCTAAGAAAATCAAGTTTAAACACCGGAGAAACCTTAAAAAGCGAATATATCCTAACTTCTCAGTGAAGGAAGATTAAAAATGAAAACAACGATCATTATAGGCAGCTCAGACAATATCACCTGTTGAGAAAATAATATTTGAGTTAAGCTACTCGCCAATACAACAACCATAACATACATACGTAATTGGTCACTACAACCCTTCAATCAGAATTACGATTTAGTTTCTCACGCCACTTATTTTTAAAGTTGACTCCAAAAGATAGATGGAAACTCTTCGTGGAAATTGTATTTACTTTAAGATTCATGCCAGAAATATCCTCTCAGCAGTCGCCGAAAGAAATATTTTTGTTTTATATTTCGATTTATTCGTGGTGTCTGACCTGGGTTTGAACCACGTCCTCTCTTCTATTAAGCCTATACCAATAGATCATTGCCACTTCACAACCCTTCTTCAGTAGTTTTTTTTGTTCTTGATTTACTGCATGCATCATAGATTAGAAATGAGTTTTCGAAAAGGTTTCTACTCACCTTTTCGAATCATACTCATAATTTCTGATACCTATACCCATTAATACATGCTTTAATATCATGGAACCTCCACTCATATTCAAAGTTTGAAGTACTCATCATATTCATACTTATCAACACGTATGATGTTGTTGATTTCGACTCTCCATGACTCAACATTTACAAGAATTACAAAATAAGTAAGAATCGTGTACGAATACTAAAATACTCACTAAAAGGTTGTGTGTTTGCTCTGCTTGCTGTCTTTGTCTTTTTTTGCTTATGTGTATGTTTTCTTTTTTTCTAAATGCAACAACAACTAAGACTGTAAAGTTTGATGAATGATTCGAGACACTCGAATCATTTATAAGTATTATAAGTATTTTTCTAAAGTTATGAAACTAAATCAGTAGGCTTATGAATCAGACACATTTCGAATGGTATGAGTTTGATGTGAACGTTGTACGCATACTTATTGCAACCTGTATTTATAAATCAAGGTTGTAGTGAGCATGAATGAATCAGAGAAGTTTTCTGTTTCAATATTGTGGACTCACATATATTCAAAATTTCATGAGTGCTTATGAGTAGCGAAAAAACGATTCATTGCTGATCTTCGGTATGCATTACCATAAAAATGTTGTCAAAAATGCAAGCTCTTAAATGTTAATACGTGTTTATAGTAGAAATCTGTTACAACAATTTAGTTAAATAAAACAGTATACTCAACTGAGACACATTCAATGTATATAAATTCTTGTTCATTATAACCCAACTTTACTGTATAGCTTAATTCATAGCTATGCAGTTTTATTTCAAAGTACATATAATAAAAACATAACCTTTTAGGCAATGTAAAGGCATACGAGTATTTCACAATCGTATGCACAAGAGGAAACTCTTTTTCTTGCGTTGCAAATTCATTTAACGGTTTACCATTTATTGGCATTGACTTTTCAAATTTATGTTCTCTTGCTGCCTCTTTTATTTACTTATTCTTATTATTATTATTCTTCTTATTTTTCTTACAAAAGCGAAGAAGTTTACTAAAGTATAGACGTTTTTAGTCTGGGTTTGTTTAACTTGTCTGGGTTTGTTACAATTTTATGTTGAGTTTCATGTATAAACTTTGTTTGCTTGCTTATCTATGATTTTATTTTCGGGAAAAAAGCTTTAGTGATTCACATATGTTCACAGCAGAAAATTCAATTTAACATGATCTTTGAATGTCTTTTAAGAAACAAAAAATTTGCTGGTTTTAGTTTTTATTGCGATTATGTACCGCAAATATTTACGCATGTAATGTTAATGCCAGAAATAAATTTTTTCTTAGAATGTTTTTAATGTGTTTATAGAGATAAAATGAGAAATAAAAACAGAAAATATTTTTATTTAGTTTTTATAGGAGTGCCTTACAAAGGCCTACAAACGAATTGACTCAAAAATGTATCTTATGATCAAACAAATTACATTTTTTTGAAAGTCAACCATCACCCCATAAACAAATTGCGTGTTATCGCAACGGAGTGGTGGTCATCACCACTGTATCTATGATTCTTCGAAAAATTAAATTATGAAAGACTCTATCGAATGTAAAGCGTCGTTGTCAACATAGTCTATTACTTCATAAACAAAAATTAATGGAAAATTTGATTCCATTTTGGTAAAATACTTGTTTAACCATCTTTTATAAGAGAAAATATTTTTTCCCCTTTTTCCACAGATATTTCACCCATAAATATCGTTGACATATAGCTGTCTACAATGCATAAAAAAAACAATTTTTTAAATCCGCCGTTTTATTCAATTTAATTGGACAGGTGATGACAATGACCTTTTTTGTATATTTTAAATAAATCAGCTGGTCATGGACAAGCAGTTTGTACACGTGGATTGCCAAGGCAAAAAAAGCCTACATTAGAGTTCTCTCGTTGTTCGGCAGACAAGGTGTGTAACACAACTGTCAATAAAAACTTCACTCAACTTTGTATAGAATAATGGAATTATTTTTAGCGTATAACTATGACTTGTTTTCATGTGATAAATTGAACGAATTTTACGCCAGCTTATAAGGATATAATTAAATAAAGCTTTGTTTTAATATTAAAGTGTCTCTTATACAATCCTGATAAATAATTTGACGTCAATCATTATCTCAATGATATCGATTTCGTCACGTTTTAATTAAATTTTTTCGAAAAACATGTTTTTAATTCAGACCAGAGGCTGTTAAGTTATACTTTAATTCATGGCTGGCTTAATGTCATATTATTTGACTGGTTTTTTCCTACGCAAGGATGATAAACAAAATCGTGAAGTGTTTCAAATTTTTTTTTAGTCGCCGTAGTGTAGTCGGTAGTGTATTGTCTTATTAGATGTCAATCCACGTTTTACCCCCTGACTCAGACATTTCTAACAAAACGAAATAAAAAAAAAATTTCTTCGGTGACCTCCTCTCAGCAGATTTCTGCCAAAGACTCTGAGAGTAAATAGAATTGTAAATTTCTCAAAAATCTATCGTTCGGAGTCGACTTTAAACTGTAGGTCACGCCACTCATGGATAATATTAACACACACAACAGGAGTGGTGTGAGAAGTTAGGTTGTAATACTGACTGAAGGGTTGTTTTAATGACCAATAATGTATGTATGTACATTAGGGTGGCCCCAAAATAAAAATTGCGAATGTTCCCAAATAAAATGAAAGTTTGATTCATTCTAAGACTACGTTTCTCAATTTTTTCGTCCTGGGGTCAATATTTGGTGAGCTGGATCAAAGGATAAAAAGGTCCTTTTTGAGGTTTTTGGTTTTTTTTTCATATTTCTTCCAAAGGAACTATATATAAATTTGGTGTCATATGAAAGGTCTTTAAGAGGTGCTTTCAAAAGATTATAAGAAATTTTAAAAAAATTTTGAAAATTCAAAAATTTTGAAAATTTCGGACAAAATTTTTGTTTTTTTTAATTTTTTCATAGAATTTACTTAACTAAATTGTTGAAATTTCTTGATTATAAAGACCATGTAATTTAACCAAAATGGTTTTTTCCGTTTTGCAAAATTCAATCTAGTTCAATTTTTATTAACATTTTTTTAAACTTAATTTCTTCTCTATCTGACAACCTCTGTTAACTCAATTCATACATGTAATGGGTATCAAAATAACGCAAATTTAATTTTCTTTCCATTGATGTATAATTTCTTATACTTTTTTTTTTGTTATACAACGAATATTTCAATTTAAACCAAAACATTTACGATACATCCCGCTATAATGTAATTTTCTTCTTATTCCTTAAGAATGTGGTTGTTTATTTTAAGCAGCAAATGAAAAACTGTTTATTACATATATTTTTACATTGTATTAGTATATTATTTGCTTAATGATAAATATTGGTTAATAGTTGTAACTAAAAAATATAAATTCATAGAAAATATTTTAATATTAACATAATTTTTTTCGAATACATTTATTAACAAATGCGTTTACATGAGTTTATTCTGTTAGCAATATGAGAAGGTCGATTTTTTCCGATTACTGAAAGCATGGATTGACTGACAAAATGTACAAATCGTTCTGTATTTATTTGTAGATATGGACTAATATTAATTATATATTATATAATAAAATTAACAGTACAATTTGAAAAAAAAACATGGCCTTCTATATATAATATATATATACATATATACATATGTACATTAGGGTGGCCCCGTTTGTATGGAGAAAAAATAAGGTATAGATGTTCCCAACTAAAATGAAAGTTTGATTCATTCTAAGACTACGTTTCTCAATTTTTTCGTCCTGGGGTCAATATTTGGTGAGCTGGATCAAAGGATAAAAAGTTCCTTTTTTGAGGTTTTCTGGATTTTTTTCATATTTCTTCCAAAGGAACTATATATAAATTTGGTATCATATGAAAGGTCTTTAAGAGGTGCTTTCAAAAGATTATAAGAAATTTTAAAAAAAATTTTGAAAATTCAAAAATTTTGAAAATTTCGGACAAAATTTTTGTTTTTTTTAATTTTTTCATAGAATTTACTTAACTAAATTGTTGAAATTTCTTGATTATAAAGGCCATGTAATTTAACCAAAATGGTTCTTTCCGTTTTTCAAAATTCAATCTAGTTCAATTTTTATTAAAATTTTTTTAAAATTAATTTCTTCTCTATCTGACAACCTCTGTTAACTCAATTCATACATGTAATGGGTATCAAAATAACGCAAATTTAATTTTCTTTCCATTGATATATAATTTCTTATACTTTTTTTTGTTATACAACGAATATTTCAATTTAAACCAAAACATTTGCGATACATCCCGCTATAATGTAATTTTCTTGTTATTCCGTAATAATAATAATTTTTTAATGTTGTTGTTTTTTGTTGTTTATTTTTAAAGTAATGAAGAAATTGTATTAAACCAATAATAACTAGTAAAATTTAAAGCCAAAAAATCTCTTTTTTATTTTTTACAAAAAAAATCTTATATATAGAAGGCCATGTTTTTTTTTCAAATTGTACTGTTAATTTTATTATATAATATATAATTAATATTAGTCCATATCTACAAATCAATACAGAACGATTTGTACATTTTGTCAGTCAATCCATGCTTTCAGTAATCGGAAAAAATCGACCTTCTCATATTGCTAACAGAATAAACTCATGTAAACGCATTTGTTAATAAATGTATTCGAAAAAAATTATGTTAATATTAAAATATTTTCTATGAATTTATATTTTTTAGTTACAACTATTAACCAATATTTATCATTAAGCAAATAATATACTAATACAATGTAAAAATATATGTAATAAACAGTTTTTCATTTGCTGCTTAAAATAAACAACCACATTCTTAAGGAATAAGAAGAAAATTACATTATAGCGGGATGTATCGTAAATGTTTTGGTTTAAATTGAAATATTCGTTGTATAACAAAAAAAAAGTATAAGAAATTATACATCAATGGAAAGAAAATTAAATTTGCGTTATTTTGATACCCATTACATGTATGAATTGAGTTAACAGAGGTTGTCAGATAGAGGAGAAATTAAGTTTAAAAAAATGTTAATAAAAATTGAACTAGATTGAATTTTGCAAAACGGAAAAAACCATTTTGGTTAAATTACATGGTCTTTATAATCAAGAAATTTCAACAATTTAGTTAAGTAAATTCTATGAAAAAATTAAAAAAAACAAAAATTTTGTCCGAAATTTTCAAAATTTTTGAATTTTCAAAATTTTTTTAAAATTTCTTATAATCTTTTGAAAGCACCTCTTAAAGACCTTTCATATGACACCAAATTTATATATAGTTCCTTTGGAAGAAATATGAAAAAAAACCAAAAACCTCAAATGGACCTTTTTATCCTTTGATCCAGCTCACCAAATATTGACCCCAGGACGAAAAAATTGAGAAACGTAGTCTTAGAATGAATCAAACTTTCATTTTATTTGGGAACATTCGCAATTTTTATTTTGGGGCCACCCTAATGTACATATGTATGTATGTATGTATATTAATTTTTAATTAATTGCAATTAGTCTCAAAATACAGATCAACAATCAGCAAAAAGAATTTTCATTGAGAAATCGTCTAACATATTGATGCACCAAAATTTAAATTTTCAACCTCAACGTTAAATCTACATTATTGTACGGTTGCGAAACGTGGAATATGGCACCGCGCGATTCCGTCTCTTCAGATATTTGTTAACAAATGCATGCGTAGAATCTTGCATGTTTACTGGCTCTCCATAATATCCAACTCTGGCCAGATACAAACCAGCAATCAATTGATTGGGAAATAAGGAGCCGCAAGTGGGGATGGCTTGCGAGCATTCTTCGCTTATGACATCACAAAGAATGCCATAGACTGGAAAGCAACCGCTTCGGACGACCATCACACACCTGGAAACGCCTAATCACAACCGAACTATCCAAACTACGTCTGCAGTGGAACGAAGTGAAACATCGCGCTGATGATCGAAGTCATTGGAATCAACTTGTTTTGGCCCTATGGTATCTAGAGTAGTAAAAGGAACATATTGACGCCTCCATTATATAACGCTCTAAGTACACTTAGAGCGTTTTTAATGTTCTTGCATTTTTAAATTCTACGTTCTCTAACTTAAATACTGTAAAAATTTGGTTAATATGCGCCGATCCGTTCCGAAGTTATAGGGAAAAATCTACTTTGAATACACATATAGTCGTATGTCGCGTGAAAACTTTGAGAGCTCATAACTCAAAACACACTTTTTCGACTTAGAATGTTATAGAACGGAGGTGTCCGTCAAAGTACCATTTGTTTTCCTAATAATATTCAATTCGGCAGCGTCGTCATCAACAGCAAATTTAATGAAGAGCTACTCAGAGAATTTCTAGAAAAGACCTCCAATTTCATGTGTAGAAATGCCAGCTTAGTTTCAAATCCAAAATAAATACCATGGATAGCGCCTTACAATTGGCTCCATGGCTAATACACAAAGTAAAGTCAATGTCATTTTTTCGGAAAAGGTCGTCTTCTTCGATGAAGTTCCACCTGAATAAATAAAAACTGTCCAATCCAATCTACATATGCGTGATTGTGTTTAATTTTTTTAAGATGAGATATATAATTTGAACGGCATTGGTTACAGAGTTTTTGGTGGAATTATTTGTGGATGCTATAAACGATTTATTGAGGGATGGTGGATAGGTTGATTGGAGTGGTAGCTCTGATTTACAAATCGCATTGAGTACGCATAGCGACCCGTCGTGACACTGCATAAAATGCGTTATGATTAGTAAAACAAAATATTTCATGAAATTTTAATGTCAATTCGCTACTAAATGAAGTGTCAAATCACTACCGTCGGGTTTTTAATTTTCTTTTTGGGATTTGTGAAATCTCGAGTTTATGCAAATCTTAAATCTAAGATCCAACATGTCATCGGTAAGATACAATCAGATCAATGCTAATAATGTATGAAAAATGTCATGGAAAGATTAATGGCTGAACTGAACTGTGGAGAACATTCGATTTTCTTCCACTTTTTTTACAATCTAATAAAAAAATCAAAACAATCACAAAGGGTACCCACCTTATTAAAAAACACAATCTTTCCTTTTTTAGAAAGCGCTGGCGTAGTTGCCAATTGAAAACAGTTTTCATCGAAAAATATCTACAATGATGGAGCCCACTGATGAATGGCGACATGAACAAACTAAATTGTCTAAGGACCATTATTACAACTTCCCGTTAAAGTTGGGTTTAGTTAAAGGTAACTTTAGCTAAAGGAACTTTAAAGCTACCTATAACTTATTTTCGTTATTACAACCTAATAATAAAATAAAGTTAACTTTTTCAAATATATGGCAGTGCCGGAGCAATGTCGATAACACTGCTCAATTAAACAAGTTTTTTTTAAACGCATTGGCAACGACGGGCTTGGTTTTTGTGTTGTGTATGCTCATTTTGTTTAAATTTGAAGTTGCAATAATGAAAATAATATATAATATACATACATAATTGGTCATTACAACCCTTCAGTCAGGATTACGACCTAGTTTCTCACACCACTTATGTTGTGTGTGCACGAACGACAGATTTTTGAGAAACTTTTTCATTAACATAAAACAAAGTAAACGGGTATGAAATGTGCACAATGCAATTCACATAAAAAGCGAAATTATTTTAAAAATTGTATTTACTTTCTTTATTTTGTTTCATTTTCTATGAGAGTAGCTGTAATCAAATCTGTCTGTTAGCATTCTAGACCCTTTTCTATGAATTCTAACTTTATTGGATTCAACTTTGGTTTTTATTTTATTTAATTTTGTCTGTTTGTCTGCCGCTTAGTAATAAAGAAAGGAAAATAAAAATTAAAGGTAAAGGTAAAGGTAAACAAAATCAAATAAAAAAGTTCATCACAAACAAATACAACAAAATATTTGGATTTGAATTTGAAAACATCATAAAAAGTTTAGAAAAACTTTTGTTTATGATTTGCAATAAAGTATAGAAAGAAATTGTTCCATTGGGAATATTGGAAACCATAAAATACTTGGATTTTGAAAATAAAATGCGAAAAATAAAAATAAAGAAGGAAAAGAATACATCTACTCAGGGCATAAATACTCATCATTTTTTGTTGTTTTAAAGATAAAATTAGCATCTAAAAAATTGGAAAAAAGGCTGCATTTTTTCAGCTGATGACATGGTTATTAAAAATATTTCAACAAACTCTATACAAACTTGCTTCATGTATAATTTTATACTTTAAAATAACTCATACTGTTTCATAGAAAACAAAGGCCCATCTAATTAAATAAAGTGCAGACAGCTTGTATTTTTAAAGCAATCATTTCTAACCCCAGAGACTTTTTATTGACTGTGATCATTATAGGTGTATGTCATGATAAGGGTACTAAAATGTTGGTACAATTCTGTTGAAAAAATATTACTTTTGTGATTCATTTGCATGATATTGTTTACAAGTGCGTGGTCGATAACAAATTGATACTGTCACCAAAATGGAAATGGTGTTACATCGTTTAACATTAAAATGATAAACAAAAACTACAAAAACAAAAACTATGGACGTGTTTACATGATCAGCAAATAAACAAAAATATAGCAACAACATCAGTATAAAAAAGGGATAAACATGTACACAAACAGGCAGCAACAACACTGCAAAGACAAACGTAAACAAATTTCAAAAACAACAGTAGCGTAAACAACATGTTTGCATTTATAGAGATTTCGCGAAGGCAAAGTCATTCTCCTTCAAGAGCATTGATCAGATCCTACGATATAAAAGCAGGCAACGGGATCAGTAAAAATTCAGTCAGTCTTGTGTGAAGACGCGTTCCGTGTTTAGAGAATAATCGTTTACGCAGAAGAGTGTAAAGATGAATAACAAACAAAGCAAATTGTTGTTGTTTACATCAAGTTGTGAACAGTGGCACACATAATTGTGAGAACACTAAAGAATTTTAATTAAAACTAAACAAAAATTTTTATTTATTTAAAATATTTATTTTATTTGCAATCTACGAACTCATATTCTAACAATACCTTTTAAATTTTTAAATACATACATACATACAACACTTATGGTTTGTGTGTTAATTTTGTACATGAGTGGCTGGACCTACATTTAAAAGTCGACTCCGAACGACAAATTTTTGAGAAACTTTTTGATGGCAATTTGATTTACTCTTAAAGTTTTGACCAGAAATCTGCTGAGAGACACTCGCCGAAGAAATATATTTTCGTATTCCGTTTTGTTGGAGATGTCTGACATGCGGTTTAACCTCTAGTGAGCGAACACATATATATATGTACATATATATATTATACTACGAAACTAAAATTTTAAATAAGATTTAATTAATTTGCTTCTACTTTTAGAACCAGTTTAGAAGAACTGATACCCGTAAAACTATCACGATCACCATCACCAATCGCTATAATTGGTTTTGTAACCGACAAATTGTGTCACCGACGGTTCGTCTGGATATTTGTTAGCTTCTTTATATTGGTTGTATTCGTCCGTTGCCGCTCTCTCTTTATTTAGTCTACTGCACCGCCATTTGTGGTCACTATACTGCCTATATAGCAGAAGCTATCTACGTATTTTACTGGTTGGTCTTGTAGCATGATATTGTCGGTGTTTACATTGCTAATTCTTACGGCATTGGTTTTCTTAATATTTATCTCAAGTCCAATATTGCGTGATTATTATCTCTAAATCCTCTAGCTTTGTTTGTATGTTAGAGATTTTATGCAAGAGTAGACAAATGTCATCCGCATAATCCAAATGCTCGAGTTGGCGTAAGAGACTTCATGTTATTCCTCTTCTCTCAGAACATAATTCGCTCATGAGACCATCAAGAACAATTGTGATAGCAGTTGTGCAGAACTGAACATCATCATACATAACCCTAACGATTCGTAGTATCTTCTGGGGTACTCCTCTTCTTCTAAATACTTTCCATAATGCAGTTGGTCTAATGGTAACGAAGGCTTTCATGAAATCTACGAACAGTAAATATAGGGGAGTACGCCATTCAAGATTGTTCTATTATAATGCGTTGAGTGTTGTCTTGGTCTACGCAGCTCCTGTTTAACTGGAATCTTGCCTGCTCGTCTCGTAAAATTTCCCCTATCTTGCTTTGAAGCCTTCCTACACGTTAGATTATGAGTATAAATACAGCATACTCAGATTTAAGAAAACCCTCGCCAGAAGAAGTCTAACACGAACAAATCGATCTCGGCGCCTAACTATGCCTTGAAGTCAAATGAGCTGTCTTGCACTTAGGACCGTACGGTTAAAACCACATTTCATTGGTGTCCAGATCACATAATTCGACATCAAGCAATTAGGAATGCATTAGGCCTTGTATGTTATGTGCATTGGTACTATACCAAATTCAACAAATTCATTCTGAAATGTGCCTCATCGCTGAAGATGATTTTTTGATTTTTTAGGGACAATTGTCAACTCTTCAAAGCTAATTCAGTAAACCTTGCCCACGGTCGTTCAGGGTAATTTGGTAAAATAGAATGAATAAATGACAATTAATTTGAGAAGATGACTGTTATAAAATGTTAAAGTTCGAAAGTTTCTGATTGAATGCTCGATATAAGACAACCAAAATAAAAATATTTTGATGTATTCAAAATATTTGATCCTAATGCCTTATGCTTTAAACACAATAAACGCAACGCAGCAAGCACAACGAATTTGTAATTGCAACCAACGGCGGCAGCAAAGCATAAGCAAAACAAATAAAAAATAAAACAGTTCATTATCCTTATCAATGGAGCCACTAAAACGTTCTTTCGCATTATATGTCATACATACATCGCGTTTTAACGCCGCAATTTTACTCATGTTATTGTATTTACAGCACTAATTCTTGTGTTGCTGCGAGTAAAAGAAGTTAGTCTAAAAGGAAAGCAGCAGAACCTTTGATTGTTGTCGTGATGACTTTAAAATAATCACTACCTTATTCGTCCATGTATTCTACTTTTAAGAAATTGATGCTTTTGCTGCATTGCGTTTATTGTATTTATAGCAATACTTATGCATAAAATTGATGATTCTACCCACTCCCAGATTTTCATATTTTAAAACCATATTTGTGCCATAAAAATAATTTCATTAAAACTGTGTTTTAAATTAGCATCATTGCCCAAAAACATATTCCCTAATGCGTAATGGCAATGAGAACAAATTTTTTTTAAACAAAATGAGCAAAAATTCTGAGTTAAATGGAATTTAATTATAATTTTAGACCAAAAAAGATTATTTTTTTCGATTTTAATTTCATTTTATGTGAAATAACACTGGGAATTATTTTAATTGCAACGTGATAACAGACTGAAATTTTAATTTTGTGATGGTCATATAGAAAATTTTTAATTCATGCTCTGCCAATTGTGGTGCACATTACATATTAACATCTTTTTCGTGGATAATTATAAGAAAAAAATTGCATTTTTAATGGCTAATTATAATATGGTAAAAATTTTTTAATTTTTAATATTTTTTTAACTTTTCCTTTAATGTATATTTTAGATAATTACTCAGTTAATCTAATCATAATGCAAGTACATGTATAAGTGAGTACTTAGGCAGAATTTTTTTACTTTACAGCATAGATTGCTATATATAAGGCAGAATTCTATTTTATTCTGGATTAAATAATTATAAGCCAGAACATTTTCTATAAGACCAGTAGACCATTCGTTAAAGAATCTGAGCGACATAACTTAGTATTTTAAAATTTAATTCAGATTAAGTCTGATTCTGAATGTAATTGAACATTACGACAGTCTGGCATCCTGCTAAGTTCAAACCGATTGTTCTCACTTTGCATCTTTGTATGTTATGCAAGGCCCGTTTTCGAAACTGACAACAAATCGAAGACGTTTATGAAATAAAAATCAAAAAAATTATTGAGTGATTAACCAATGTAAAAGAGTTATTTTACACAATGCTTAGAAGTAATTCAGCACGGGAGTACTTTGAAACTGCCAAATTTGACAAAAGTCAAATAAACGTGGAGTATATGAAATAAATATGCTTTGTGTTCACTTGTACTGAAAACGAAATTTCAGTGAAATTGGAACTAAATCGCAAATCGAAAAGGAGTTTAAAGTTACGGATTATTGATAATGAGGTTTAGTGAGGCTTGGTGTTTAAATAGTGGTGAGGATAGTACATCGAATGGCTATTTAGTTTTCATATTTACTGCACTCTATTCTTGAAAATAAAGAAATTAATCAACAGTAAGCGGAGTAAGTGATACAACAAAACATGCTCTTATTGAATGGCAACTACACATCGACTTATACTAGGGAAATGAAAATATCGAAATAAATATACTTTGTGTTCATTTGTAGTGAAAATGTATAAAACTGTTTCCAGTACAATACCTACTTATTTACTTAATTGTTCCTTACAAGACTTTACTTCAGTATTACGACCAAGCATCCTATAACACCTATATTGTGTGCCAATTTTACCCAAGAATGGTGGAACCTACAGTTGAAAGTCGGCTCCGAATGATAAATTTTTGAAAAGTTTTTCATCTAAATTTTATTCAATTTCACAGTTTTTGTCAGAACACTGCTAAAACGAAAATCGCAAAAGAAATATTTTTCATACTTCGCCTTGGTAGAGATGTCTGAGTTGAGGGTTGAACCACGAGTTAGCGTCTAATAAGCCAGCACACTACCTCCTAGACTATGGCGATTGCCAGTACATTGCGTTAAAGAAATATAATTACTCCAGATATAGCAGAGCAGATGGATGGACTTGGTGCAACAAAAGCCAAGTTTAGCCAAAACGCCAACGCAAATCTTGAATTAATACCGACTAAAATCAAGAGTTGATCAGATGGCATCATATTATATTTGTAAACAATACACAAGTCGTTCACCATTGGTCTGGTTTTACAAGGATTTTAAAGTGATCGGGATTGACTAGTTAAATATTCCACAAATGTGTCATATTGAATAATGTGTGTGTGTGTACTTCTGTTGTTATCTGTGAAGCAAACGGAACATCTACTCTTAAGTTAGAAAATACTACAAGACTTAAAGTTTAGAATCACATTTAATGTATAAACTTCCGTTGAATGTACAACGACAGGAAAGTAATCAGAATACAAAATGCATTCTTATGGTAATGGAAAAGCAAACTCGCAGTTAAAGTTGTGAAATTGAAAACAAAATAAATAGAAAATAACTGAAAGTGTATAACGTTTTATATGTGATACATAAACACATAAATTATATAAATATATACATACATAATTGATCATTACAACTCTTCAGTCAGGATTGTGACCTAGCATCTTACATCATTTACGTTGTGTCTGACCTACAGTTTAGAGTTAACTGCAAACGAGAAAATCACCGAAGAAATATTTTTCATGTTTTGTTTTGTTGGAGTTGTCTGACAACTTCTGGGGTTTGAAGCCAGCACTCTACCTATTAGACTACGGCGACTGTATATATGTCATATGGAATGGAAAAAAAACACTTGTATTACAAAAATTTTAAAATATTTGGCATTCAGGCAGACATTATTTCCAGCTGATCTAAGGTTTAGGTTTAAGGTCAAGTGGAATCAGGCATTTAGGGTCAGCTTTATCCTCTTATCTAATTTTTGCTTTCCGTTTAGCCTGTTGTCTAGAATGATTCTAAGTGATATGATTTCAGAAAACAGTAAAATATGCACACCATTTAAATTGGTTATCCTGAAAGTATAAATTTTGTACCTACAAAAAAAAAATAATCGTTACGTCTTGTTAACGCTGCATTTGGCAGCCTATGTAGATAAAATCGTATTCGAGGACTCCATTAATCTTTAAAGTATGGATAGAAATTTATCTACTATCCTAATGACCACATCATCGGCATATTATGCAATCTTAATGTTTCTACTTTTCTAGCGCCTTCAAAGATTAATTACAATCAAGAGCCATAGGAGAAGGTAAAGGATGGCAAGCTGGTGATTATTGAACATCCCGGATTATTGAATCCGCCCATAATATTTCATTTCCACATGTCTTTACGAGATCTATGTTGACTGAATAAATGACAATTGATTTGACTGATACAGCTTCAACATACATACTTGACTTCCGTCAAAGTAGCGGAAGAATCCTATATTAGGTATAGACTTCAATTCCTCCATAGCTATCTATACAGTTCAAGACAGACGACATCGGTTCCATCCAAAACTCAGGGTGCTACACACACCACTAACGAATCTTGATAAGGGCCCATATGGGATACCGTGTGAACTTGCCTGTAAACGGCAAGCTACCAGCTAAGCTGACTGAAAACGTTCTCTCAATTATAATTATATTGTATTACTAAATTTATTCTCTCATCCTAAAGTATACAAAAAAATACAAAATAAATATTAAAACAAAATTGTCTTTACTAGTATTATGTGCTGATAAAAGTTTTTAAATTAAATTGTGTTTAAAAATATTGCAACCTTTCGTAAGTCATAGTCATGATGCAAAAAATTTAGAACAAAAAAAAAATTTATAAAAAATAATAAATTATTTAATGAATTGATTCCCAAAGATTTGGAAATTTTCTACAACCGGAAAACGAAAACCTTTAAAAAAATATGAAATACATGGAAATAAATAAAAATAATATTATTTTACAACAATATTTACGTATTGGGTGGAATGTGTTTTTGTTTAGAAACATAAATTATTATGTTCTTCTACAACAATGCTTTTACATTTGATCACATATTCAAACAAATATTTTTATGCAACTTTTCAGAAGCAAAATATGTGTGACAAAAACAGGCGTTGTTGGATGATGGCTAGAATGAAATGAAAACAAATGGAACGTCATATACATAAGTAAGTACAGGACTTTTTCTTTGATTTTTTCCCCTTTCTAATGAAAGTGAAAAAGCAGTTCCTGCCGGGTGTTTTCTAGACACCTCCGGTTTAATTTGAATTTGCATTTTTACGACTATTTGTTGCTACAATCATTTATTATTCGAATTTCAAAATAAAAATAGAAAATAAAAATTAAATTTAAAAAAAATGTATTAATGAACTATTATACTCAGGAGATACTAATCCGTAAATGTATGAACAGTACAAAATATATAAACGTATGAATAAATAAAGGACTATAAAAATGAAAAATTTTAATAATACTAGTGCTTCTCTACTTATTTCGAGGTATTATTAAATTTTAGAAAGTAAATGAAAATTAATATTTTAAAAGCATAAACATGATAGTTTAGTATTCTGAAATGAATAAATCTTTACATTCATTCCAGAGTAATAAAAAAAATAAAATTGCCATGAAAACGTTTCTTAAAAATCTGTCGTTCGGAGTCGATTTTTAACTGTAGGTCCCGCCACTCATGTATAAAATTAACACACACAACATAAGTGGTGTGAGAAACTAGGTCGTAATCTTGACTGAAGGGTTGTAATGACCAATTATGTATGTATGCATCTAACATGGAGTTATATAACTGGCCGTTGAGAATGCACGATATTACCCCTCTATACTAGTTGGGAATAAACCAGAACCACAATTGTCTACAATGTCATCGGTCAAATTGAATTTTATTTATACGCCATAAATATGGAAAATTTTACATTTCGAATGTGTTGCACCCAATGAAGACATTGGGGATATTTGAACGATATTCTATAACACACATAATGGCTTCGAATGGTTTTTCAAATGAATAAAAATATTCGACGATAACTCATACCTACTTTATATTTAATTTATTTTTAATAATAAAAAATAAATTAATAAAATACCTGATATATACAATATGCCTCCTGTTTGAAGAGCAGAATTCACGTTGCTGTTATTGCTGTAGTCGCTGTAGCCTAGTACCTAGTAATAGGAAGAAACATTTCTTCCTCCT
This sequence comes from Sarcophaga subvicina, assembly GCA_936449025.2. Classification (NCBI taxonomy): domain Eukaryota; kingdom Metazoa; phylum Arthropoda; class Insecta; order Diptera; family Sarcophagidae; genus Sarcophaga; species Sarcophaga subvicina. The sequence continues at coordinate 80,604,535 of OW388084.2, forward strand.
AGCAGAGTTCTGGCAAAAATTCTGAGAATAAAAAGTTTATCAATAACAATTTGTCTTACGGAGTCAACCCGATACTCAAAAGATAAGTGGTGTGAGGAGCTAGGTCGCAAAGTCAATATTAAACAACGGTGACTGCAATAAAATTACAAATGTGTAAATATTTTAAATTGAAATGGATGGTGGCAACGGTCAAGAATATTAATCGAAACATTATTTTAATTTTTAATTTAGTTTTTAAATTTATTTTAAATGGATTTGAGGGCGTGGAATTCGAGATTTGGCACTGTTGCAATTTTTCGTGTGGGTTTTCCTTAAAACGCAAGTAAATTCGAATGTCAAAGTCAGCATAAAATTCATAAAATTCAGCCTTTTTGTGTTCATCATGTAAATTTTGACATTTCGATGCCGGACATAATGGCATCAATTAGCATGCAATCACGAGTATGCAAGAATGTTCATATTTAGTTACATATTTACATGAGTTTGTATTGTGCACACAATGAAAAACAAATAATTATGCACAGCATATACATATGTACAGGATACAAATACATTGTTATACTCTTAGTTCTTTTTTCCCCTTCTTGAAGTGCATCTCTATAAAGAAACGACCAAGAAAAGAGAAATGAAACCAAAACTTTGAAACAAAGCAAAGAACTGGAAACTTTTTTGCGGTGAACATAAAATAAACAAGAGAAAATAATCAAGAAAACTTTATTTATAATTTGAATATTGACACATAAACATGAGTGTGTACAACGTATATATTTATTTTAAGCCCTTCTCTGTGCCGTTAGTTATTATTTGAGAGCAATATAAGTATGTGTGAGAGTATTTAGATAAGAAATCTAAAAACACGAAAACAAATTCGACCACCAACAATTTTTTGTTCCCTCTTTCCTTGCGATTTTCATTAGTTTGTGCCAAAAATTTAATTTGAGACGTTTTTATGGCCAAATAAAATTGTTAACATTACATTTTAAAACATCTGAAGACTAAAACTGAGAATTAAATAAACTATTTGCTTGCAAACTTAATTAAATAAGTTTATTAAAAAGTAGGTAGTCTAGTAGGTAGTGTGTTGGCTTATTAGACTTAAAGCCAGGGTTCGAGCCCCGGGCCGGACATCAAAACAAAATATAAAAAGTATTTCTTCGGCGACTTCCTCTCAGCAGATTTCTGACAAAAATTCTGAGAGTAAATAAAATTGCCATGAAAAAGTTTCTCAAAAATCTGTCGTTCGGAGTCGACTTTACACTGTAGGTCCGACCACTCATGTATAAAAATTAACACACACAACATAAGTGGTGTGAGAAACTAGGTCGTAATCCAGACTGAAGGGTTGTAATGACAAATTATGTATGTTATGTATGTATTAACAAGGAAATAAAATATTTTTCCCATTATAACCATGAAATACTATGTGTGAGAAATCATTGAAATGTTGATGAAATCATTAAAATATCCGGTACGACGTTTTTTGATGCAGCACATCGGAAATGCCTAATTTTCCATTACAAGCCTTTATAAATCACTAAGCAAAGCCATGCCCAAAGCCAACATAATCTATGGTATGCCTTCGGCTGAATTCAACCTGATTTATAAGCCCTCCACCGACTAATGTTTGCTCAAAACGAAATAATAATAAAAAATCGCAAATATTAGTTGACTTCTGACAGTATCTCAAACGTGAAAATAGCGACTATTTTTTTCAAACTTTGATCCACCAAAACTTTTAAAAATATATTTAAAAAATATGACACGACCTTTATACTCTTTAAATGAAAACTACGGTAAGTTTTTTCCGATGTTATCAAACAAAGTGTCAGTCTCTGCTCTAGAGAATGTACTTTAAGAATGTCAGCACTTATATTATGATTTTTAATTAAATTCGCCATTAAGAAAGGTCAAACTTGAGAAAATAAGGAAGAATAAAGCATATATGTATTCTAGTTATCAAAACTCATAACATATAAATTTGAACAATATGTTTATGTATACCATTTTAAAGAGTTATCTCTCCCCTATCCAAAAAACTTTGATTTTTCCAAAGTGGTTTAAAAATATTTAAATAAATCAATAATTTTAAGTGAAAAGTTCACAAAAAGAAGATTGTTTGTCAAATTAAACAAGTTTGGAGAGTTCAAGAAATATAAAAAAGTTCTTTTGGGTTCAGCTTAACTAAATGTACCACCTAGACTATGTATTTCATTTTTTGTTTTTTATCGCGTATTAAAATTATTTGATTCAATTGATTTTTAAAATTAATTTTCTTTTTCATAAAAAATGATTGTTTGCAAATATATGTTTATAAAACATATTCTATTTAAAATATTAGCGTGAATGGTAATATTAAAAATATAGACTGGCAACACTGGACAACATGTAGTAATCTTCAATGAACGGTAGCCATTTTAGATTTTGCAATCGTAGTTAAAATATCACGCCCATATGCATTATGGCCGCAAATCAATCTTCCTGATGTGCTTGTATGCAAGTATGTATGTATGCCACACAATAGTGGCGACCAAAAGTAATTAGAATTGCCTCTCTCTTGTCAAACATTTATTTGAGTTACCCATTTCAATATATTTAAAAAAAATAGATTTTTAAATTAAAATTTATATAAAATGAAAGGGGTTTTGGATGGACAGTAAAATTGACTGTTGAAACATAAAAGGAGTCTTAGAAATCCTGCTGAAATAATACGCTAACTTTTTGAATTTCTTTGGAGTGTCTCTCATTCCGACCGCAGTCTACCAACAAACTCTTAAGGTAGCTGATAAAGCAAAATTGTAATGGAGGCCGTGACCTTTTAGATTCGGAAACGGAATCAGTTTAAAGGATAAAACTGACGTTGTATCATGCGTAACGTTGTGAACAAATTGGGGGTGAACAATTTGTTTTAAATCTCCTTCAAAGAGAACGAGATGTGGATTATAATTGCTCGCAAACAATTATAATCATTGGGTAATTGGGGAAAAAGAGAAAGAGAAATTATATTATTTCACTTTTGAGAATTCTGAGAATTCTGAGAGAATTCTTACCTTTTTTTCTGCTTTGGGTAAAACCCTTTCTTTCAGGGTGGATGTATAGAATGTTAGTCTTTTAATTCAATTTCGTTTACAGAGGTTTGAGGTAAGTATAAAATTCATTTTTATTTTCCAATTCAATTTTGTTCACAGTATAATTCAGGTAAGTATACATACATATATTTTAATTTATATATTTAATATTTTTAATTTATTATTTTAGCACAATTTGGTTTATTTCAATTATATTTTTTAGCACAAATTTTAATTTCCTTTTGTTACAATATATGGTAAGTATAAAATAATAGTTTTAAGGTAAGTATAATAAATATATATAATTTTCTTTCACTTTATTTTATTTGAATTTTGTTTATTTTATTAATATTGTTTTTTGTTTTGGGTTTAATTTTTTTTAAGAGGTTTGCACAGTTCTAAAAAGGATGAGAAATATGTTGTGGATGATCTTATTGTAAGATTTTAAGTGACTTATGATTGTAGGTTGTTTATCTATGAAACTTCTGCTTCTCTAAAGCAACTAAATTAACAGTGTCTTTGGAGACATTCCTTTGGAAATTATGGAAATTTTATACAAGTATTTGGAGGCATTCCCATGGGAAATTATAGAATTTTAATTTAAATGTAATTGACATACTTATGTTATTTAACATAAAAATTATTTCTGTTGAATAATTTGTGTGTTCAAACCGAGTTTGAACACGTTGCATTTAAAATTAAAATCTTAAAATTTAATGATTTTATACAGTTTTATTATTATCGGTTATTTCCACACTCTCCTCTGCTATATCTATGTCATCATCCATACATTCCATATCTTCTGAATGATTTAATATTTCTTCTGTGAATGATGTGTTTGTAAGGTCTTCGCTGAAACACCCTTGACAGAAGATTTCATTCCAAAGAGATTATAAATTGCCTCTTCTGTTGCGGAAAATTTTTTCTCCTTGTTTGAACCACCTCCCGTGCACTTTTTATGTTTTAAGTTCTGCGCAGCCTTTTGCCGGACATAATTTTTTTCATCTGTCCATACCTGTGTATAAGTATAATTGGAAAGACTTTAGTGTATCAATTAGTTTTTAAATATTACCAACAAACCTTTTTCCATTCAGCAATAGACTTACTTGGAGGCTCCAAGGCGTTAAGGTCAGTTTTAGCGTTCCTCCAAAATCGTGCATGTGCCTCTTTGTTGTCTTTATGGCAACCACGAACAATGTCTGCATTGGCTTCCATTAATGTTAATAAATGTTGTATTTGCATTTTATTTGTTGTTTTTGACCTACCAAAATAAAAAAATGTTTATTTTATTTATTTATTTTATACTTTATTAAAAATTACTTACATTTTTATACAAATTCCCTTCTGTTTTGCAAGTGAGTTTTTTGTTGGGGAAAAACCGAACTCGAATGTTTTGAGATTAGCTACTTTTTTCTCAAAAAACCTTTTTCCTCTTTTACATGGTTGATAGTCTAGTAGGTAATGTGTTGGCGTATTAGACGCAAAGCCAGGGTTCGAGGCCCAGGCCAGACATCAAAAACAAAATACAAAAAGTATTTTCCGGCGACTTCCTCTCAGCAGATTTCTGGCAAAAACTCTGAGAGTCAAAATAATATTGCCATGAAAAAGTTTCTCAAAAAACTGTTGTTCGGAGTCGACTTTGAACTATAGGTCCCGCCAATCATGTATAAAATTAACACAAACAACATAAGTGGTGTGTGAAACTAGGTCATAATCCTAACTGAAGGGTTGTAATGACCAATTACGTATGTTATATATGTAAGTTAAGCGGCTATTTATAGGGATGGAGTTTGGTGTAATGAATACCATTTTTTTTCTGGGAAATTTAAATCAAGAATTTATTGCTAACGTTGCTTTTATTATAACCACCAAAACATCGCTTTACTTAACCGCTTAACTTAATGTTTATTAAAACACAAATAAAGAATTCTAACTCCATACTCCAACATACTCAGTATTGTACACATTTGTTGAAGTACTTAAAATCTTTAAGTATTTCTGCGTTTTATGGACAACCACCAGCAGAACAGAATACTACATACCACACAGCAACAATTCCGTAAACCCTATGGGAACTTTGAATAAAGAAGACTATAAAAACGGAAAGTAGAGGTAAAAAAATAACCTTCTATTGACCATATCGTTAAAATTGTTAAAATCATTAAATGTGGTAACAATGTGGATAATGTATACAAGGGTACTGATGTAGGCACTGTTACTTCTTTACATGTACTGGTTATAATTTGTTGTACGTCATTACTCTCCCTCATTTACAAAAGGATGAATTGAGCATGAGGTAAAAAGGTCATTTGTTACAACATTTGCTCGTGTTCTTTTTTTATTGAAAAGGAATTATTTAACCACTTGCTGTTATATCTAAACCTGAGGAACAATTAACGTGTGTCAAAGATATTTCTCAAGTGGTTTAGAAACTTATTATGTACGCGAATATCTCATCCAGTGACAAATATTCAAAAAGGAATAGCAAATTTTTATTAAATATTTGGGCAAACCATTTTGTATTCTTTTATCGACTTAGAATTGAAAAGAGGAAACTTCCAATAAAAATATGGTTTGAAATGTAAAAAATTTACAGTCAGTAAAGATCGAGTATATCAAACATTATAAAAGAATTTTTTAGCATAAAAAATTATGGATATTGTTAAGAAAATTAAAAATCAAGATACTTGTTTTTTGTTATATATCGTTTAACATTAAAATTATAAACAAAAGCTACAAAACAAAACAGTGAACTTGTTGTTGAAGTTATCGCACTGCGTAATATTAAAACAAACACCAGCATAAAAAATGATAAACAAATAAACAAAAATACAACAACAAACACTACAAGAATAAAAATAAACAACATGTTTACATTTATAGAGATTTCGAAAAAAGGCGAAAAAAAGGCAACGTAGGCGAGTGAGTCAGTAAAAGTTCAGTCAGTCTTGTGTGAAGCTGCGGTGCATTTGAAGAGAGTAATCGAGGATTGAAGATTTCCATTACAAAGGTCTGTCGAACAATAGTATAGCAATTGTTATTGTTTATGCAAAGGTGTAACCAGAGGAATAACAAACAAAGCAATTGTTGTTGTTACATCAGATTGTGAAAAGTGGCACACAGAACTGTATGAATAAATAAGAGTTCTAATTGAAACTAAACACAAATTTATTTTTATTTTATTTGCAATCTACGAGCTCATATTTTAAACGCTTTTAAAGGGTAAAAACGTAACAATATTAATCAGTCTCCGACTCAGTAAGGAAAGTCTTTCATCGACCGTATTGCAAAAAATTATCCACAAAATTATCTGGATTTGTCAAATATATTTAAGTTAAAATAGAATAGAATAGAATAGAATAGAATAGAATAGAATAGAATAGAATAGAATAGAATAGAATAGAATAGAATAGAATAGAATAGAATAGAATAGAATAGAATAAAGTACCATGGATCTTCCAGCAGGGGTTCTCGAATTTAAACAGTTGACGATACATCTTGTGAAGCTACATCTCTCAAAGTAGTTATCGTTTTCAATAGTCATCAACAGTTGATTTAAAATTGATTTATCAAAATTGGTGTCCTGTTGGAACACCGACCCAACTGATTTTCAGATTTTACGATTGCCAATATCGTCTTATCAAGAGGTTTTTTCGAATTTGGTAGATAAATGTTGATTGATTCAACAAATGATCGACGAACACCGGTCGCAAAAGTATCGAAAGCATTGTCACTATCAATGGTTGTATTCAGAATAATACATTCATATCAATGCAATCTTTAGTAGACCACAACTTGGTGAATTTTGCGTGGTGATGGTTTGGCACCCGTAAAAAATTTAATTGACCCAGGAAATGAAGGTAAACGACTTTAGACAATGCTATATCCAAATGGTAGTCCAAAGGGTCCTCTTTCCAACCGTGGTAGTGGGATAGCTGAACTATTTTGTGAGTCGAGATTTTCAATTTTTAAAAAATCGATTTTTGCCCCAAATATATATGAAAACCCTCTATAAGATCAATGGCCATTTTTGAACATACAAGAAATAGTACACCATACAGACAAAGAGTCGAGTTTTTGAGTTCGATTCAAGACTAAGGGTGTTTGTAATTGTCTGACATTATATATGCTGATCCACAATAGAAAAAAGGAAGTGAGAATTATTACTAAAAAGCAATTCTCGAAAAAAAGCGACGAAGGTATTAAAAATAATTGTCGCTTTCTACCCCTTTGTCCTTCCTTCTATAAAATATCTTGTATATTGTATTGTGTTGGAATAATACACTACATGAAGTTGGTAACAAAACAAAAAAAAATAATTTAAGAACTACGTGCTTGCAATGTACATTATAACAACATTCCCTACATGATCAATTTATATGCATAGTAAGATTCTGCAGGAGATTTTCTGTCTTTGAAAATGGAACCTGTGCTTATTCCCGTAGCTTTTTTAGTATTTCATGGGTTTAAATTCGTTCAAGGCCAATAAGATAATACCATATACGAGTATATGCACTCAATATATTGTCACAGCAAATTCTTTTTATTTTTTTCCTGTCCTCTTCATAATTAGGAAAAATTGCTGCATTAAGCTTAACAATGTTCTTCAAGGTTTGAGCAGCAAAAACAGTAAAACATTACATCCTGATGTCATATTATATTTTGCTTTTCCAATTACAAAGCCTAAGTACAAAAAATCAAAAATCTTTGCCAACTTTAACCATCAGTAGATTTCAAGTCTCAGCTCATTTTCATTTGTCTAATGGCAATACAAGATAAGTAATTAAAAACCAATACGAATGCTACAGTGTAGCAAATATTGTAGCCTATTTAGGGCATAACAATTAAACATAAACCTTATTGAAGCAATCCTTAAGGTTTTGTATCTTACTGTCATTGATATATTCCATGTATTGGTTCGAAAAACCTGCCATGCTTGACATCATTATAAGGGGATCAAATGAAATGAAATAATATTTGTTCTTTTTTTACGAAGCAAATGCATTTAAGGGCTTTATTTACTTTATATTTTTAGAAAAAAAAAATCATTGCATTTTCATACCCAATATATCAAGAGAAATTTTATTAATGTCAAGTAAGCAATATTGGATCTTTAGTGTACAAAAATTTACCCTATCCCCCCAGATGCAAGTGCGACTGTCACATACATAACATAACATAACATACATAATTGGTTATTACAGCCCTTTAGTCAGTATTACGACGTAGTTTTTCATTATGTTGTGTGCGTTAATTTTTGTACATGAGTAGTGGGACCTACAGTTTAAAGCAGATTTCTGACAAAAACCCTGAGAGTAAATAAAATTGCCATGAAAAGTTTCTCAAAAATCTGTCGTTCGGAGTCGACTTTAAACTGTAGCTCCCACCACTCATGTAAAAATTAAAACACACAACATAAGCTAGGTCGTAATCCTGACTGAAGAGATGTAATGACCAGTTATATATGTATGTATGTAATAGATTAGAGAGACTTAGTAAAGCGTTTAAGTTGAAAGTTGCTAATATATTAGACACAAGCAAATAATTACCCTTCGATTTTTCCTCGTTACTTGTACAGACTAAGCTAAAAAGTGGATTATTGTTGTCGAGAAAAGATGCCTTAGTTCTGTGACCGTACGATCAATTGTACTCGACTCATATCTTATAAGATATCCCTATAATAACACTACTATTGTCCTGACAAATTTCAGTATGCTGCTCGGTGCCCAAAATGATAGTTCTCTATGTAGCACCTGTTACGAATCCAGGTTTTCCTTATGATCCAAAGAATCCAAAAATTTGTTCGGATGATTCAATCTAATGCTCCGAGAAACTGCATGTTTTGCTCAAAGAGACCTCCATTCTGAATAAGTGCACTCTGCGCTACGATACCTCGTCAAAAAATATTTTGAAGCATGACTCAGATCTCCTGTTAGTGTAATTTCTCAACAAACGTTTTGATTGCCTCAAATCCACTTGGTTTGAGAAAAGTCTGTGCCTCTCTTTATTTTCCCTTTAATTAATTTATATTTCACTCATGCCTTCTTAATCCACAGAAGTGTTCGGGTCCCATCAAAGGCATGGAATCTCCACTCCTCTTCTGCTTGCCCATTGCCGAGAAATTACTCTCGTCCTGGGACTTAGCCGAGGGTAAACTTGTTTTCACAATCTAACTGATTCAGCTTCCCCAAACAGTCGCGTACTATCTTCGATTTAACCTTATTAGAGGCGAGTGCTCGAATGATAACCTGACGGTCAGTTGGATAGATAATGTCCAGGTCCACATAGACTCTTTCTGGGATAAAAAACTACTGCTGTCATCTTTTTTTGATAATATATAATCCCTCCATTTATTTATATTGTTAACCCCTCTTGCAAAACACCCTTCAAATTCTTAGGGTCCACTGGTCTATCTGGGAGACAGTTATTGAGAAAGCCACTCGAATCCTTAGGTCACGAAATCTTTTAAAAATTTTCATATTATACTCATGTCCCATCAACTTAACTATAGTCCCCAAAGCCCTGATCCCTGTGCAGCGGACTTACATCCAACAGAGCTACCAACGCTACGGAAGGCCAGGTTCTCATTGCCCCTATCACACCAACATACGCTAGTCTCAGTATCTTGTTTAACACGATTTGAGCTGTTTTCAGATTTATTATCTACTCAGACAATTGCCACTAGATTGACCACCATTGATTTATCCACAAGCCTTCTCTATATAACCACTCCCTGTCCATGTCTAGTTAGATTCCCTAATATTTTACCCCGTTTCTGTGGTATTGTCTCACCTACGAATCGAATGTGCTTAATTGGTCATTACAGGCTGTTAGAATATACCCATGGCTGTATTTATTAGGAATGGCAATTTTTCTTTCCCGGAGGCCTTCCTAAAACAATTTTAAGCTGATCAGCCTAATTTAAATGTATCTTAAAATACTGTCTGATATTTTTCTTGTGTATGCACAAAATCATCGAACATCATTGCTGTTCCAAACAATTCACAAGTTTCCCAAAATTGTTTTTATTGAAAATTTAAATCATAGTTTCGATAATCTTTTAAAACTATTTTCCCAATCATTTTTATTACAAGGCAGACACTTAAAAAGTTTTCTCACAAAACTTTTAAGACAAGTGCTTGCTTACAACAAGGAGACTGGCTGGTTGACTGGTTCACGTTAAGCCCGATTTGTTCAAAACACTGGGACGAATATTCAATGAAAATTTCTTCCCATTTTTTCTTTTGTAAGAATGTTAAAGTCATGTTATTATTTCCACACCATCAATTATTATGCCGGGTAGCAAAAATAAATGCGAATGCGAAAATTTTTAAAAGTTTAAAAAATAAAAATAACTCACATGCACAAATAGTAATTGGTGACGCCAAGATACGTCTCGTATGTTAGAGTTGCCGGCTTTGCTGTAAGTGGCAACAGAGGGAATATTGGGTTAAGCTAAACTAGCAGCAATATTCACTGCCGAAAAGAAGAAGTAAAATCCAGTAATTAAATTTAAGATAAAAGACAGACATTAATTTTCCTTCAATCTTAATCTAAAAAATGTCTCATGACACAATCGATTTATTGCATCAAATTTTTGATGGCCGTTTAATTACCATTTTTAAATTTAAACTTTTAAATAGCTCACATTATATCTGTAGAGTAATGTTACAGTAATTGTAGTATTAAGAGTTTTTAAGCCCGTCTTCGGACGTGATTTGAAAATGTCGAATTGTTATTCAATTTACTTCAGATAGAGGTGCGTGAGCAGATCGGAGAACTCCACATTAGCTTGAAGTAATTTACTGGATTTGTTTTCATTTCTAATAACCAGGTCGCCACTATTTGATTTCTATAAACTACAGGGTGATCACATTCATGTCCAGAATTACCTGATAGCCTATAGTCTATAGTGTATAGTCACTTCTCTAAAAAGCGTCTCGAACATATCTGGCAACTAGTCCATGGAATTGAATTCATGAAGTTCATTGATGTTCTTATTGGGAAATTTAGGTTTTTGTAGATCAAGTTGAACCTTCGATTGAGGGTATTGTTAACTTTAATGGGTTTCAAGTTGTCAACACAACTCATTGGACAGCAACTAGTGGTTGAAACATTAAATCATCCGTGGCTTGTAATACGCTAATGCATTTACTTCTAATTGGATTGGTAAAAGCAGCCCGTAGCACAGCTAGATTATTAATTCCTGGGGTCTGGAATACTAGGACACGACACGTGCAACCGATTGCTGTACTCCTGAACTCGATATAGAATCGTAGTAACGGCTTTGATACCGCAAACAAAGTTGTTTAAATTTGCAGTCGCTGTAGTTTGTTTATTAGGCAAACCCTAGGTCAGACTTCTTGAAAAAAAAAAAAAAATACAAAAAATATTTCTTCGGCGACTTCCTCCCATCAGATTTCTAGCAGAAACTCTAAGAGTAAACATAATAGCTATAAAAAAATTTTCTCAAAAATCTGTCGTTCGCAGTCAACTGTAAGCCGTAGATACCGCCACTCATTTCAAAAAAGTAACACACAACATAAGTGGCACGAGAAGCTAGGTTTGTATCCCTGACTGAAGGATTGTAATAACCAATTATGTGTGTATATATGTAACGACTTCGATATCAGGGTCTTCACCGATGTCTCAAATATAAATTGTGACTTTGGATCCAGTGTTTTTTTCAGTCACACCTAAATTGATCACTTACTGTAGTTTGAGTCGTAGCTCAAATATTTTTCAAATAAAAATTATGCGTTTTAATTAAGAAAGTGCCCTCCTTTCGCGTCCTATCACTTCTTCATAAATCTCGCAGCTAAACCAAATTGAATATCCGAACCTTCTATTCTCCAACAATGTTTATGAAAATGAACGACCTGGCTAGTTGCGATATATAGGCTCTAACTCATGTAAAAGCTATCCGTCCGTTGTGTAATCAATTAAAAGCGGTATGATCGACTGATACATGGAAAGAACAAATTGCAGCTGAGAGTTAATGGGAATTGAAGACTCAACTGATCATAATATGATATCACCTACCAAGTTCCCAAAGAGGCTACAACAGGAAGAACGTACGGAATGATTAGAAGTCATGCGCGATGGAATAGACTTCAGTTTTAAAACCACAATTGCATTTGTGACAATGCTAAAGAGGATACATTTCATCACTTTCTTTGTGGCTGTAGAGTTCTTGAAAACTATTGCGAGAGCATTTTGTGTAAGTGGTGCTTAGACGACACGTCCGGTACGTTATTTATTAATCTGAACGGCCTCCACAGATCTGACAAAAAGGTTTTGAGTTGCTCGCATTTGCTTTGCTATCTCAAACACTTTTTGATGCTCGGGGCTATTAAAGTCGCCTTAGTCTAATAGGTAGCGTGATGTCTTATTAGAAAAGAGCCAACCAAGACATCTCCAATAGAACGAAATATAAAAAGAAAATATTTCTTTCGGTGACTTGCTCTCAGTAGCTTTCTTGCAAAGACTCTGAAAGTAAATAAAAAAAATTGCAATGAGAAGATTCTGAAATCTGTTTTTTCGGTGTTGATATTAATCTGTTGGTTCCGCCACACATGGAGAAATTTAACACACACAACATGAGTGATATAAGTAATACTCACTAAATATTGGTGTAAGAAGCTAGTTTGTGGGCTTGACTGAAGTACTGTAATGATAAGTTTAATAAGTAAATAAGTTAAGCTGATTAATCTTTTGTAAGAGCCACCAATCCTTATTGAAGGACCATTAAGGCGAAATTAAAATTTTACTGACTGTTTTAGAGCATCTAGAGTTTGTGTCATAAGGTGTAGAACATCTGGTACCATAATCCCCAATAAATCAATATTTTACCAATTTTAAGACAAACTTTATAAATTTTATTGGTTTGAATTTTGGTTTTTTTATCATGATATTAAATTCCAAATTTGTCCATTTGATATGACGCCATATCAATAACCATAATGGATGTAGGGCAGCAGACCATTTGAATATTTCTTTAAAATTTTGTTCTGTTTCCACATCATTGCGTTGGCGGTATCGTAAGCAAAGTTCAATGCGTGCATTTTAGTCTCTTTGGCATACCATTTTGATAAAAGAAGTTTATCCATATACATAAATACAGCGGAGGACATTAGGTTAGCACACTTCTAGTTATGAAAATTAAGTAAGTTAGCCATTTACCTATACATATATATTGTATACGATGTAATCATTATGTATCGTCATTTTTTGTTTGTTTCTCTTTTGCGATTCTTATTTTATTTTGTATAGTTTGCAAATAATATGTAATCTGAACTGGACACTAATTTAGCACATTTCAGAAATTTTAATACATAAATATTTATTTTATTATTTTTCGTAATTAAAATCTAATTTAGCAAATGACCTCGAAAGGAAACACTGTTGGTAAGATTGCATCCACATTGAACTCCTCCAAAAAGATGGTGTACATTGTTATTGTACGAACAAAAATGTTACACAGACCACAAGACCTAGAAAAACCATCCGTAGAGAGGATTCTTTCATTTATAGGGCGGCTGTTCCATTTATAACTTTCAATGAATTTCATACATATATACATAATTGGCCATTACAAACCTCCAGTCAGGATTACGGCCTAGCTTCTCACACCACTCATGTTGTGTGTGTTAATTTTATACGTGAGTGGCGGGACCTACAGTTTAAAGTCGATTCAGAACGACAGATTTTTGAGAAACTTTTCATGGCAATTTTATTTACTCTCATAGTTTTTACCAGAAATCTGCTGAGAGGAAGTCGACGAAGAAGTATTTTTTTTCATATTTCCTTTTGAACCCTTTCCTGGGGTTTGAACCTTGGCCTTCGGTCTAATAAACCAACACACTACCTACTAGACTACGGCGACTTGAAATGATGACAATGAAATAGATAGAGAGTTTTAATCAAATATGGAATCAGTATCTTCTCTCTAGAACAATTAAAAGAAGATTAAGCGAAAGAAACAGGCGTGGCTGTATTGCATAACATAAGCCACTCGTATCAAAAAAAATAATTTAAAGTCTCGAATTTTACTTGCCCGTGAGCGTTTAGAGAAGCCAAACATTCTTTGGAGTGCCGAATCAAAATTCTGTCGTTTCGGATCTTTATGTATGGCGTCTATCCAAATGTGCTGTACAACCCGAAATACACATCGAAAACAGTAAAGCACGGTGGCGAAAATGTGATGGTGTGGGAAGCGTTTTCTGGATACGGTGATGGCCCCATACATAAAATTGATACAAAAATGGATCAATACGTTTACAAAAACATACTTATAAAATCAATGATTCCATATGCATAGGAAAACATGCCACTTAGATGGAGTTTTATGCACAACAACAATTAAAACACATTTCACGGGTGGGGAAGAGTTGCTTGGAAGAAAACAATGCAGACGTATTAAAAACTCTACCTCAATAACGGGATCTCAATTCTATAGAGAACCTATGGAATGATGTAGAGCAACACATATCAGCCGTTAAATCAAGAAACTTGAGCGATTTACGGACGGAATTCAAAAAGACATGGTATGCAATACCTCAGGAGCGGTGCATAACCCTGGTGAACAGTATGCCTAGCAGATGTTCAGCTGTTATTAAAAATAAAATGTTATTAACTAAATACTAAGTTTGTGTTGTATGAATTTATCTTGGTTTTTTTTTCTTGACGGAAATAATATTTTTTTAATTTGTGTTAAATTACTGTCCAGTTATAGTTTGGGTTTTGTTACATAAAAATAAAACAAAGTCGTTGCAAGGGACAAAACTCGTGATGCAACGTGATTCTTGGTCAGAATGGTACATGTAAGGACATAGGAATTAGAGTAATAACTTACTTACTTAATTAGTTGGCTATTAATAACCCGATTAACGGATTTCGGCCTGCCGTATCCTTCCAGACGCCTGTGCTTCTTGCGCGCCTACGCTAGTTGGTCACACCAATCGATGACAGGGTTTCCTCGATTTGGTCCTTCCAACGCAAACAAGGTCGTCCTTTTCGCCGACTTCCGCAGATCCCGGCATCAAATACCCATCTGGCCGGAGCATCCTCCTCCATTAAAACGACATGGCCGAGCCAGCGCAGCCGCTGGATGTTAATACGCAGCACAACATCTATGTCGTTGAGGAGCTCATACAGCTCACTGTTGGATCGAAAGCGAAAATCATCGCCAACTCGCACTGGACCGAAGACCTTACTTAGGCCTTTTCTCTCGAATATTCTCAAGGCTACTGCGTCAGTGCAGTCCATATTTCTGAGGCATAAAGAAGTACGAGGCGGATGAGTGCCTTGTAGAGTATTACTCAATTGCGTATTGAGACCATAGTAGCACCTGTGGGCAAGAGTGATCCTTGGCTTGATCTAACTATATATATATTTTTGGTTAAGAAGAGTGTATATAGCTAATGTGCTAACCTAATGTCCACTATTGTATTTATTGATCTTAAAAGCATTTGTTTCTCTTTTAGTCCTTAGTGTACTGCATGTCAATTTATTATTTTGGTGTAGCAAAACTGGCAAAATCCATAGATGGGTCACCTGAAAAAATTATAGAAAAATCGTGGTAAAAATTTATTTGCTTTTTTATTTGTTTTTATAAAATCCATCTATTTTAATAACACTTTAGTATAGTGCGTGCGTCTATTGTCCTCATTTAAATTTAAAAACAAAAAATAATTTTTCAACACGTAGTTTTTAGAGCCAACTTTTTCCATTTGCCAAACTTATGAGATGCCATTATTTCTTTATATGTCATCAAGTATGGATGATAACTTGGATTGAAATAGAATTGAGCAGACGTACATTATATTGCATCGAAATAAGAAACAAAAATAAAAACCATAAAAATTTAAACTTTTACAACCATAAACTATACCAATTAATGGCAAGCTTTTGTCCAGCCACTCAATTCTGGAGTGCAACACAACATTTTGAATTGCTTGGTTTTTCTTTAGGTTTTTAAGTGTTTCGTTTTGTTTTTCAATTTAAAATTTTATCTTCTTTGTTTTTTACTATTTGGTTTGCGTTATAATAAATTTTAGTTGGCGACAATAGTTATTGGTTTCTCTACACAATACATTGCTTAAGTAAAAGGATTTGAAAAGTTTTATTGCAGTTTGTTTCGTTGCTTCCTTTGGTAAGAAGTTTTTGTTTTTAGTTTCAAGCATTTTCAATTTTTATAGTTAAATTGCTTAAATATGTGTGAGTAAAATAAATTAGAAGCCGCTAGCAATAGGAAAAGTTTGAAAAACAAGAAAATAGTTCAATAAGATTTCTTGGATGTGTCATTGAGAAGGAATTTTGGTTTGACAGCTCTTAGGCAAAGTAAACTGATTTAAAGTTTGAAATGATTTTTATATTTTTTTTAATCATTACTAATGTTCAGCAATAGCAGTACGATGGTATTACATCGGTTCACTTTCAAATTTCAAATTGGAAAAACCAACATAAAAATCAATAAACCATAGGAGGTCCAATATACCTGTTTGCTGAATTTTAAAACTGCTTTGTCCAGCAGTGGACAGCGGAAGAACCATAGACCTACTTGAGTTCGACAAGAAAACGGTTAGCATTCTAACAGGAATTCTAGAGGGACACTGCGCTATTAGCAGTTTCACCGACAAGCTCGGTCTGCCCCATTAATGCAAAAACTGTCATGATGTGGAATAAACGGAATCGGCGCAATACCTTTTATGCGAGTAACCTATACTTCAGAACAGATGTCCTCTGTTTTTGGGTAACGGAACGTTTGAAAATCTGGGCATGGTGGTGAACATGCCACTAAGGGAACCGGTGAATATCATTCGGAGCTCGGGGTGGCTCCAACCCACCACTAGCGGATCATGACAAGGGGGCTTTCCTCCCATTGGGTAACACAATGGGCCATTTAGGCCACCGAGGGAACTTGTCTGTGAACGGCAAACTAACCACTAACCAAACTTATGCTATCCTAACCTTATAAATATCTCATATCCATTATATTCTGACGTTTTTACCTAATAAACACTTTTAAAATATGAGCTGGTAGATTGCAAATAAAATAAAAAAATTTGTGTTTAGTTTTAATTAAACTTCTTTATTATATTCACAATTCTGTGTGCAACTGTTCACAACTTGATGTAAACAAAAACAATTGCTTTGTTTATTATTCGTCTTTGCACTCTTTTGCGTAAACAATAACAATTACTAGTCAATTTGTCCAACATGTCTTTGTAACGGAGATCTTCAAACCACGATTCTTCAAACATACCGCGTCTTCACACAAGACTGACTGAACTTTTACTAACTCCGTTGCCTGCTTTGCCTTGCCTTTTATAAGACAACGTAAACAGTCTGATGAATGTTCTCGAGATCTCTATAAACGTAAACATCGTTGTTTCATTATTGTTGTTTGTGTATTTTGTTAACGTATATTCTTGTGTGTGTGTTTGTTGTTCTATTGTTATTTACTTATATCATTTTTTATGCTAGTGTTTATTGGTATATTTTTCTTTACTTGTTTATCATGTGAACAAGTTAATTGTTTTTGTTTTCGTAGCTTTTGTCGACGTAAAAGCAAAACACCAGTATTTAAATTGTTCCATTTTCGTAACAATATATATCCACTTAACAGATATTTGTTTAATGGCATAAAAATCAGCACCAATTTTGTATGCTTTAAACCTCAATGTTCCTCCACAGACTGTGTGGGTGTTGATTTAAGTAAATTTAAAATTTTTCTTCTTTTTTCCACACTTAAATTTTCGAAATGTTCGCCTTCTTCATAACCTAGCCACGCTCTCTATCCCACCTAAACCATTCCTGTTCATACGCATTTTCATGATTAACTTCTTTGCCACGATTTATTAAAACATTTCCAGTATGATTCACATGCAGCAGTAATTCCTTAATACACAGAAGTTCAACAATTTTTCGAACATATTCTCTCACATAAAATATTTACTTGGGTGTGTTGTTTTACTAATACAAACATATTTTACTAAAATTAAGATTGACCTTAGCCGGATAAACTATTTTGTATTGCTCACCACAACAACGCTTTTAACCTTAAAATACGATCAATGCCTTAAATCGATGGCTTAGCTGATGTATATTAAACCCGCACGTAAATTCATACATAGAGACATGTTTACAAATATATTTTCTCTACATTTTAACCTATTCATGTAGTGTAGTACAACACGTGTAAGATTTTCAGATTTGTGTGTTCAAAATATAATTTAATGGCTAATGCCTTCAAAATATATGCGTTAAGCAAATTTGTGTGGGTATGTAATAGTGGTTTATTGTGTGAGTTAAAATCATGGTACAAATGAAAGCCAAACTTTTAAAATTTTTAACATGCACCGCGGTTAATTAAAGAGTAGTGCGCTAGTCTGCTGGTAGAGTAATTTTGGAGACGACAACCACAGGATATTGTGGTTTTTTACAATATATGTACACAAATTCATATATACATAATTGGTCATTACACCCCTTCAGCCAGGATAACGACCTAGCTTTTTACACCCCTTATGATGTGTGTGTTAGTTTTGTTCATAAGTGGCGCGACCTACAGTTCATTCTTTCATTTTCTGAGAAACTTTTAATGACAATCTTATTTACTCTAAGAGTTTTTGCCAGAAATCTGATGAGAAGAAGCCGCCGATTAAAATTATTTTCATTTTTCGTTTTGTTGGAGATTTCTGACCTGAGGTTTGAACCGTGGCCTCACGTCTAATAAGCCGACACTCTACCTACTAGACAACGGCGACGTTTACAATATACCGGGTTTAAAAACTAATCGAAAATATTTATATACATGGTGGCATCCATAATCCTAATTCATCATGAAAACTCTCCATTCTTATTTATTTTTCCCCTTCCTCTTGGTCGTTTTATAGGAAGCCTGCCTTTCTTAGTTTGCGCCAGTCTACTCTTCTGAGATGAGTCATGTCTATTGTAGTCTCATCATATTTTTATTTTCAGCTTATGAAGGCTAAGCAACTACCTAAAACGTATGCCATCGTTTTGATATTCACCACATGTCCAACTTATTATCTATATTATCTACCACGCTTATACGGTTCAAGTGGACATGTAAGGCGCAGTGTACAATAATACAGGCTCATTAGTGCACTCAAGCCGCCTTTATTCAGTTTTAACATATTCATGGTTTTCCTGCGATCAAAATCAACCTCGAGTGTTTTTTGCAATTCTCCCTATAATGTCACTGTTCCACAATAGCTGATGTGACTTTCTGTTCACTTTTGTAGGCTGGTTTTTATCCAAATTCATGTCTCGCTTTCTCATTTCCGATTGCTCCTGGATCATTAGGTATCCATATAATGCGTACCGTTCCAGGCTTGGAATAAAGTTTTTTGTCTTCTTACAACATACATCAAATTTACTAAATTGTCACTGGTCTATTCCATACACTCTCTGACTACTTGTACCTGCGCTTGTAAAACTGTATTACTATCTGTTAGCCGGTGGCGCAAGTGGGTTCCAGTTCTTCTATATAGAAAGTATGTTTGATACCCCTTAATAGTGAGCACACAACAAGCTGACTTGATAGTTTAGATGTATGTCGATATACATGAATATACGAAATATGTCGAATGTTCTGGATTCCCAGCTGATGTCTCTACGGCAGATTAGCGATTGAAATTGATAAATTTTTCATTTTACGTGGCACAGTGGTTACCTTTTTGAATAACACAGCCCTGCAAATTTGGAATTTTTTGTGCAAATAAGATGGCTTCAGGTGTTTTCGAAGGCATTTGGCGCGCTAAATACGAATCTGGTTTCAAAAATTTTCCATCACGTCAGGTTTTCGAGAAAAAGGAGGTTGAAAACCCTAAAAATAGCGTTTTTGGCCATTTTTTTAACATTGTAGATCTCAACACTGACATGCTAGAACCATCGCTATTGTTAGAAATTGACAATTGATCTTTGCTCTTTAAAATGAGCCCAAAGCCAAATTGTTTGCATACACCCTTAAAGTAGGGGGTGGGTTTATGTCAAGGGGTGCAAAAGAAAACGAAACACATTACGGAGGTCCTTAAAAATTAATCAGATTTACTTGAAAATTGTAACTCAGGGGTTTTTGGGGTCGCTGATTACAGATCTTCATTCAGATTTAAAAAATTCAAAATGGCGGATCCAATATGGCGGTCAAGTAAATCTGATTAATTTTTTAAACCTCGACCGCCATATTGGATCCGCCATTTTGAATCTGAAATCAGATTTAAAAAATTCAAAATGGCGGATCCAATATGGCGGTCAAGTAAATCTGATTAATTTTTTAAACCTCGACCGCCATATTGGATCCGCCATTTTGAATTTTTTAAATCTGAATGAAGATCTGTAATCAGCGACCCCAAAAACCCCTGAGTTAAAATTTTCAAGTAAATCTGATTAATTTTTAAGGACCTCCGTAATGTGTTTCGTTTTCTTTTGCACCCCTTGACATAAACCCACCCCCTACTTTAAGGGTGTATGCAAACAATTTGGCTTTGGGCTCATTTTAAAGAGCAAAGATCAATTGTCAATTTCTAACAATAGCGATGGTTCTAGCATGTCAGTGTTGAGCTCTACAATGTTTCAAAAATGGCCAAAAACGCTATTTTTAGGGTTTTCAACCCCCTTTTTCTCGAAAACCTGACGTGATGGAAAATTTTTGAAACCAGATTCGTGTTTAGCGCGCCAAATGCCTTCGGAAACACCTAGAGCAATCTTATTTGCAAAACCCATGCAGGGCTGTGTAATCTGAAAATTGTTCTCAAAATGTTAGCAGCGTTTGCTCACTATCTATCACAAATACAATCATGTTTTTCTTTTTCGGTACTAGAATAAGTTGCATAAGAGAGAAAAGTGAAATGATAAGAAAAATTTTTCAAGAACAATTTCATACTAACAGTACATCCACCGTTTTTGTAACCATGGATGAGACCATCGTCAGAGACCAAGCAGCATTAAAAACAGTGGATTTCTTGGAAGAAATTGAGTAGTGTGTTTATGGGGTTTCTAGGTCACTTATTCCATACAAAATTTGGCTCATGCCTACGCTACAGTCGGTAGTGTCGGTTAGTCGATAGGTTTGTAACATGTAATGTGAAAATTTATATACGTATGCAAGAATTATTGGACGGACAGAATGAGTGTGTGCGTAACATGTAATGTGTATGATCGGTTTTTAATAGTAAATTCTTGCCACGTATTATCATACTCAATGCTGAAAAAATAGAAAAGGGATCTACACCTGTATAGTTGTTGTGTGTTTTTTTATTTTTTGTATGATTTAATTAGAAGGATCTTTAATTTTAAATGTGATAAGAAAGGATAGGTTGGTTGTGCTGTTGTTTTTTATTTTTTGTATATTTAATTAGAAGGATCTTTAATTTTAAATGTGATAAGAAAGAGATGAACACCTGTGTAAAAAATTTTTTTTTGGGATAATAAATAACATCGTATACCTAAGTAGAAACATGAGTGTACATGTTCATTGTATTTGTATTGCTTTTCGAATGATTGGACGGATAGAATGAATGTGTGCACGTTCTTTTGAGATAATAATTGTGAAGAAATATAAATATAGTTGTACATGGTGTTGTTGTTGTTGTTGTGTTATAAGGATTTTTAATTTGATGAGAAAGAAATGTATAGTTGTGTCTGTGCGTTTTTTTTTCACGCATAAGTATAAATAATATCTGTTTTCACATAATTGAATTTACTGATTGATCTACAACACCCCAGAGTATAAATAGACTTGTTTTTAAGGATTTAGAATTTTTTAGTTTTACTGTTTTAAATAAATGAAATTATAGAATAAAGGGATTAATTAAAACAAATTAGTTTTTTATTTTTTGAAAATTTTATTACATATTTCTTTGTTCAGATTTTTACAGATTCGAATTTAAAAATACGTTTATACAGATTAAATAGCTTAAGCGTTAACAAATATTGTGTATAGAATGTTTGACATCGACAAATGTTGAAAGATTCTGAGTAAATTTTTTCACAGTTAGATCTATGTATAATATTATTAACACATATAAATGGATTAATTATTTTACTAATGTTGCATATACTTAGTTCATTTATAAGTTTCATAAATAAATCTATATGCTCTTTATCAATCTGATTACTATGTTTTATTAATAGTTCTTCCAATTCAGCTGATGTAACCATTTTTCCCCTTCTTTAAAAAGTCAATAGTAGGTTGCGTAAGTGCGGGACGATGTACTCTGAACAAAAAGTAATAATTAACTAAACAAAGAATTCAGATATGGTTAAGGTTTTTTTTTGTCATTTATTACATCAGTTCTTCGTTTGAATTTATTGAAAATTACAATTTATTAAAAACACAATTTTTACAGTAAGTAAGATTATAAAAATTAATTATATTTTTAGCTTCATTTTCAGCTTGATATAGTCTATGTTTATAAAGTATACAGGGGCAGGTGTCAGGACCACATGTACTGTTTTCATTCGACCATTCGCAATCCTCGAAATGTTCACCATGTCTATTTCTTATCCTATTCAGGTTGTCTACATACTCCAGTTGTGTTTGTATGTTGATGAGTTTAGTTTTATCTATGTCAGAAATTATGTGTGAGAATGATTTTAAAAAGTTGTATATTTCCTTTAAAATCATTGTATGTTAATCTACTGCTATTGTATGCTCATGTGCAGAATATGTGAATAATCTTTAATATTTATATGATTTCAGATCTCTTAATGGACGCTTAGGTAGGTTATCTAATAGTTTTTTGGAGCTGGACTATAGTAGAGACCATATCCAGTTTTATATGGTTTACCCATTGCAATTGATTCCATATATCTATTATGACGGTTAGCTTCAGCCAATTGTTCTTTTCCATTTTTGATAGCATTTACTGCTTTGACAATAGCGGATCCTCCACTTGCCAAACCACCAAGCGCTGACAATGCTGTTAGTACGGGAATAAGTGGAAGAAATCCTCCAATTTTCGGTACAGGTATAACTCTCGGTATTATAATCTCTGCTCGTTTTTTCCCTTTAAAATTTGAATGAATAGCCTTTTGTGATATTTTAACAGCATCATTTATATCAAGGGGTTTCTGTTCTTTCAATTGTTTTAAAGTTTTTCTCACAGTAGCTGTGAATAATTTCTTATTACACTTATTCATTTTTCCTGTTCTCGTTCTTTTCGAATTCTTTCTTTTCTTATGTTTCTGCTCCTTCAAACCTAATCCAAATTTCACTTTAGTTTTCATAGCGTTTGTCACAAACCACGCGTTAGCACGTTCTTTAATATCACTATCTTTAGATTTAACTCGTTGCCAGGCTTTTTCAGCTAATATTTGATCTGCTTGATGTCTTGTGTCTATATCTTTTGATTGTGAATATGCAATATCGTGCTCTCTACAAGCTGCGTCTAACAAATTTATACCCTTATCTCCTCTTGCTAAACGTTTTTCAAGTTTTGTACCAGGTCCACAAAACTGATAACCAGGTAGATGTAATTCAACAGGTACTTTATTTATTACGTTGTTTACAAATCCTCTTCTCATCTTACACTGGCTGAGGTTTTTTTTGACCCTAGATTATAACAAATTTTTTTTTAGTTACTTTTATACCTCTTCGCAAAAATAGCTGAAATCAAGACGATCTCCTATATATACAGCAATTTATATGATTAAAGTATGTTAATTTTTTGATATTGATTTTGATCTGCTTTGTATCTGATCACGATCTACTTTACATCTGATCACGATCTGCTTTGTATCTGATTACGATCTGCTTTATATCTGATCACGAACTGCTTGCTATCTGGTCACGATCTGATTTATACCTGATCACGATCTGCTTGATGGCTTGTGTCTATATCCATTGATTTTGAGTACGCTATATCGTGCTTTCTACAATCTGCATCCAATAAATTATTCCTTTATTTCCTTTATTCTTGCTATTCGTTTTGAAGTTTTGTATCAGGTCCACAAAACTGATAACCAGGTGGATGTAATTCAACATATAATTTGTTTATTAAGTTGTCTACAAATCTTCTTCCAATCTTACAATAATTAGGTGTTTTTCTTTTGACTGTAGTTTATAACCATTTTTTTCAATACTTTCATACCTCTTCGCATGAAACACTACACCAGCTATACTAGCAAGCTATATCAGCTATAGCAGCTATATCTGCCATACCAGCTATATCAGCTATACCAGCTATACTAGCAAGCTGTACTAGCTATACTAGCAAGCTATACAATCTGTACTAGCTATACTAGCAAGCTGTACAATCTGTACTAGCTATACTAGCAAGCTATACAATCTGTACTAGCTATACTAGCAAGCTGTACTAGCTATACTAGCAAGCTGTAGCAGCTATAGCAGCTACATCAGCTATATCAGCTATACCAGCTATACCAGCTATACTAGCAAGCTGTACTAGCTATACTAGCAAGCTGTACAATCTGTACTAGCTATACTAGCAAGCTGTACTAGCTATACTAGCAAGCTGTACTAGCTATACTAGCTATACTAGCAAGCTGTACTAGCTATACTAGCAAGCTGTACTAGCTATACTAGCAAGCTGTACTAGCTATACTAGCAAGCTATACAATCTGTGCTAGCTATACTAGCAAGCTGTACTAGCTATACTAGCAAGCTGTACTAGCTATACTAGCAAGCTGTACTAGCTATACTAGCAAGCTGTACAATCTGTACTAGCTATACTAGCAAGCTATACAATCTGTACTAGCTATACTAGCAAGCTGTACAATCTGTACTAGCTATACTAGCAAGCTGTACAATCTGTACTAGCTATACTAGCAAGCTGTACTAGCTATACTAGCTATACCAACTATACCAGCTGTACCAGCTATATCAGCTATACCTGCTATAGCTGGTACAGCAGGTATAGCAGATATAGCAGGTATAGCTGATATAGCTGGTATAGCTGGTATAGCAGATATAGCTGATATAGCTGATATAGCTGATGTAGCAGGTATAGCTGGTATAGCTGGTACAGCTGGTACAGCAGGAATAGCTAGTACAGCAGGTATAGGTGGTATAGCAGGTACAGCTGGTATAGCAGGTATAGCTGGTATAGCAGATATAGCTGATATAGCTGATATAGCAGGTATAGCTGATATAGCAGGTATAGCTGATATAGCTGGTATAGCTGGTATAGCAGATATAGCTGATATAGCTGATATAGCTGATGTAGCAGGTATAGCTGGTATAGCTGGTACAGCTGGTACAGCAGGTATAGCTAGTACAGCAGGTATAGGTGGTATAGCAGGTACAGCTGGTATAGCAGGTATAGCTGGTATAGTTGGTATAGCTGGTACAGCAGATATAGCAGGTATAGCTGGTATAGCTGGTATAGCAGATATAGCAGGTATAGCTGGTATAGTTGGTATAGCTGGTATAGCAGATATAGCAGGTATAGCTGGTATAGCAGATATAGCAGGTATAGCTGATATAGCAGGTATAGCTGATATAGCTGGTATAGCTGGTATAGCAGATATAGCTGATATAGCTGATATAGCTGGTATAGCTGGTATAGCAGGTATAGCAGGTATAGCTGATATAGCAGATATAGCTGCTATAGCTTGCTAGTATAGCTGGTGTAGTGTTTCATGCGAAGAGGTATGAAAGTAATGAAAAAAATGGTTATAAACTACAGTCAAAAGAAAAACACCTAATTAGTGTAAGATTGGAAGAAGATTTGTAGACAACTTAATAAACAAATTATATGTTGAATTACATCCACCTGGTTATCAGTTTTGTGGACCTGATACAAAACTTCAAAACGAATAGCAAGAATAAAGGAAATAAAGGAATAATTTATTGGATGCAGATTGTAGAAAGCACGATATAGCGTACTCAAAATCAATGGATATAGACACAAGCCATCAAGCAGATCGTGATCAGGTATAAATCAGATCGTGACCAGATAGCAAGCAGGTCGTGATCAGATATAAAGCAGATCGTAATCAGATACAAAGCAGATCGTGATCAGATGTAAAGTAGATCGTGATCAGATACAAAGCAGATCAAAATCAATATCAAAAAATTAACATACTTTAATCATATAAATTGCTGTATATATAGGAGATCGTCTTGATTTCAGCTATTTTTGCGAAGAGGTATAAAAGTAACTAAAAAAAAATTTGTTATAATCTAGGGTCAAAAAAAACCTCAGCCAGTGTAAGATGAGAAGAGGATTTGTAAACAACGTAATAAATAAAGTACCTGTTGAATTACATCTACCTGGTTATCAGTTTTGTGGACCTGGTACAAAACTTGAAAAACGTTTAGCAAGAGGAGATAAGGGTATAAATTTGTTAGACGCAGCTTGTAGAGAGCACGATATTGCATATTCACAATCAAAAGATATAGACTCAAGACATCAAGCAGATCAAATATTAGCTGAAAAAGCCTGGCAACGAGTTAAATCTAAAGACAGTGATATTAAAGAACGTGCTAACGCGTGGTTTGTGACAAACGCTATGAAAACTAAAGTGAAATTTGGATTAGGTTTGAAGGAGCAGAAACATAAGAAAAGAAAGAATTCGAAAAGAACGAGAACAGGAAAAATGAATAAGTGTAATAAGAAATTATTCACAGCTACTGTGAGAAAAACTTTAAAACAATTGAAAGAACAGAAACCCCTTGATATAAATGATGCTGTTAAAATATCACAAAAGGCTATTCATTCAAATTTTAAAGGAAAAAAACGAGCAGACATTATAATACCGAGAGTTATACCTGTACCGAAAATTGGAGGATTTCTTCCACTTATTCCCGTACTAACAGCATTGTCAGCGCTTGGTGGTTTGGCAAGTGGAGGATCCGCTATTGTCAAAGCAGTAAATGCTATCAAAAATGGAAAAGAACAATTGGCTGAAGTTAACCGTCATAATAGATATATGGAATCAATTGCAATGGGTAAAGGGTTGTACCTCAAACCATATAAAACTGGATATGGTCTCTACTATAGTCCAGCTCCAAAAAACTATTAGATAACCTACCTAAGCGTCCATTAAGAGATCTGAAATCATATAAATATTAAAGATTATTCACATATTCTGCACATGAGCATACAATAGCAGTAGATTAACATACAATGATTTTAAAGGAAATATACAACTTTTTAAAATCATTCTCACACATAATTTCTGACATAGATAAAACTAAACTCATCAACATACAAACACAACTGGAGTATGTAGACAACCTGAAAAGGATAAGAAATAGACATGGTGAACATTTCGAGGATTGCGAATGGTCGAATGAAAACAGTACATGTGGTCCTGACACCTGCCCCTGTATACTTTATAAACATAGACTATATCAAGCTGAAAATGAAGCTAAAAATATAATTAATTTTTATAATCTTACTAAATGTAAAAATTGTGTTTTCAATAAATTGTAATTTTCAATAAATTCAAACGAAGAAATGATATAATAAATGACAAAAAAAAACCTTAACCATATCTGAATTCTTTGTTTAGTTAATTATTACTTTTTGTTCAGAGTACATCGTCCCGCACTTACGCAACCTACTATTGACTTTTTAAAGAAGGGGAAAAATGGTTACATCAGCTGAATTGGAAGAACTATTAATAAAACATAGTAATCAGATTGATAAAGAGCATATAGATTTATTTATGAAACTTATAAATGAACTAAGTATATGCAACATTAGTAAAATAAGTAATCCATTTATATGTGTTAATAATATTATACATAGATCTAACTGTGAAAAAATGTACTCAGAATCTTTCAACATTTGTCGATGTCAAATTTTATTACATAATTTTCAAAAAATAAAAAACTAATTTGTTTTAATTAATCCCTTTATTCTATAATTTCATTTATTTAAAACAGTAAAACTAAAAAATTCTAAATTCTTAAAAACAAGTCTATTTATACTCTGGGGTGTTGTAGATCAATCAGTAAATTCAATTATGTGAAAACAGATATTACTTATACTTATGCGTGAAAAAAAACGCACAGACACAACTATACATTTCTTTCTCATCAAATTAAAAATCCTTATAACACAACAACACCATGTACAACTATATTTATATTTCTTCACACTTATTATCTCAAAAGAACGTGCACACATTCATTCTGTCCGTCCAATCATTCGAAAAGCAATACAAATACAATGAACATGTACACTCATGTTTCTACTTAGGTATACGATGTTATTTATTATCCAAAAAAAAAAAAATTTTACACAGGTGTTCATCTCTTTCTTATCACATTTAAAATTAAAGATCCTTCTAATTAAATATACAAAAAATAAAATAAAAAACAACTCCACAACCAACCCACCCTTTCTTATCAGTTTATATTTCTATTTTTTCAGCATTGAGTATGATAATACGTGCCAAGAATTTGTTATCATCTTAAAATTACAGATCCTTCAAATTAAATCACACAAAAAATAAAAAATAACGGCACAACCAACCTACTCTTTCTTATCACATTTAAAATTAAAGATCCTTCTAATTAAATATACAAAAAAAAATAAAAAACACACAACAACTATACAGGTGTAGATCCCTTTTCTATTTTTTCAGCATTGAGTATGATAATACGTGGCAAGAATTTACTATTAAAAACCGATCATACACATTACATGTTACGCACACACTCATTCTGTCCGTCCAATCATTCTTGCATACGTATATAAATTTTCACATTACATGTTACAAACCTATCGACTGACCGACACTACCGACTGTAGCGTAGGCATGAGCCAAATTTTGTATGGAATAAGTGACCTAGAAACCCCATAAACACACTACTAAATTGGTGTTAAAAACAGTCATTTTGACATGCAGTATAGTGCTCAAGGACAACTTCTAAAAGAAAGGAAATGGTCTTGGTTTACCCAAGAAAAAGCTTCTTTTGGACCGGGACAATCCAAAAATACACACATATGTAGTTTCTAAGCTAAATACATGTATTAGGCTAAAAATTTCTGAACTATCCTCTGTATTTAATCGGTTTCCAGGGGAACGAACAGTCAGGTTAATTTTCAATAAGGGGGTTTTAGTGCAACTAATGTGGTAAAAACTGTTTTGTGTAATAAAGGAGGAATGATATAATTATGATAGGCAAAAACACTTACCCAAGCTAGACGGGCTTGACTCAGTCAAAATTTTTTGGACAACTAAAATAGGAAAATATCATGGCTTCGCTGGAAGAAGTAGATTTGAAGAGACATGGGCTATGTTGGCTTTGAGGAGCTCTGTGGCGTGCTAAGAAAATCCCACAAGAAAAATTCTAACAGAACGAAATCGCCCGATGTTGGTGGTGACGATGTTAGATCACCCCCATGGGAGAAAATATCCAATTTGGCATGAGCTATGTGGTACGTTTCGATGTCCTATTGAAACTATACAAGAAAATCTGGTAACCATCAACCTATATTGCTCGCCTATGACAGTGATGGCGTAACCAATGTCGTTCTCAAACAAATGCTGATTAATAAGGCCGGCAACACGGTTAAGGTGTGCATGTAAGGTAGAGTGTCCCGTGAGTATGCTGTGAGTATGCTCGGGTCGCTCTTATTTAGTGTTAAAATACCCATGGTTCGCTTTTTCATTAGGATCGCTCCACAGCATTCTTGTATTTCTTCTTACTGTGTCAATATTCCACAATAGTCGATGTGAAGTTACAGCCTACATTCACAAATTCAGCTATACCTGCTATATCTGCTATACCTGCTGTACCAGCTATAGCAGGTATAGCTGATATAGCTGGTACAGCTGGTATAGTTGGTATAGCTAGTATAGCTAGTACAGCTTGCTAGTATAGCTAGTACAGATTGTACAGCTTGCTAGTATAGCTAGTACAGATTGTACAGCTTGCTAGTATAGCTAGTACAGATTGTATAGCTTGCTAGTATAGCTAGTACAGATTGTACAGCTTGCTAGTATAGCTAGTACAGCTTGCTAGTATAGCTAGTACAGCTTGCTAGTATAGCTAGTACAGCTTGCTAGTATAGCTAGTACAGATTGTATAGCTTGCTAGTATAGCTAGTACAGCTTGCTAGTATAGCTAGTACAGCTTGCTAGTATAGCTAGTATAGCTAGTACAGCTTGCTAGTATAGCTAGTATAGCTAGTACAGCTTGTACAGCTTGCTAGTATAGCTAGTACAGCTTGCTAGTATAGCTGGTATAGCTGGTATAGCTGATATAGCTGATGTAGCTGCTATAGCTGCTACAGCTTGCTAGTATAGCTAGTACAGCTTGCTAGTATAGCTAGTACAGATTGTATAGCTTGCTAGTATAGCTAGTACAGATTGTACAGCTTGCTAGTATAGCTAGTACAGATTGTATAGCTTGCTAGTATAGCTAGTACAGCTTGCTAGTATAGCTGGTGTAGCTGATATAGCTGGTATGGCAGATATAGCTGTTATAGCTGATATAGCTTGCTAGTATAGCTGGTGTAGTGTTTCATGCGAAGAGGTATGAAAGTATTGAAAAAAATGGTTATAAACTACAGTCAAAAGAAAAACACCTAATTAGTGTAAGATTGGAAGAAGATTTGTAGACAACTTAATAAACAAATTATATGTTGAATTACATCCACCTGGTTATCAGTTTTGTGGACCTGATACAAAACTTCAAAACGAATAGCAAGAATAAAGGAAATAAAGGAATAATTTATTGGATGCAGATTGTAGAAAGCACGATATAGCGTACTCAAAATCAATGGATATAGACACAAGCCATCAAGCAGATCGTGATCAGGTATAAATCAGATCGTGACCAGATAGCAAGCAGTTCGTGATCAGATATAAAGCAGATCGTAATCAGATACAAAGCAGATCGTGATCAGATGTAAAGTAGATCGTGATCAGATACAAAGCAGATCAAAATCAATATCAAAAAATTAACATACTTTAATCATATAAATTGCTGTATATATAGGAGATCGTCTTGATTTCAGCTATTTTTGCGAAGAGGTATAAAAGTAACTAAAAAAAAATTTGTTATAATCTAGGGTCAAAAAAACCTCAGCCAGTGTAAGATGAGAAGAGGATTTGTAAACAACGTAATAAATAAAGTACCTGTTGAATTACATCTACCTGGTTATCAGTTTTGTGGACCTGGTACAAAACTTGAAAAACGTTTAGCAAGAGGAGATAAGGGTATAAATTTGTTAGACGCAGCTTGTAGAGAGCACGATATTGCATATTCACAATCAAAAGATATAGACACAAGACATCAAGCAGATCAAATATTAGCTGAAAAAGCCTGGCAACGAGTTAAATCTAAAGATAGTGATATTAAAGAACGTACTAACGCGTGGTTTGTGACAAACGCTATGAAAACTAAAGTGAAATTTGGATTAGGTTTGAAGGAGCAGAAACATAAGAAAAGAAAGAATTCGAAAAGAACGAGAACAGGAAAAATGAATAAGTGTAATAAGAAATTATTCACAGCTACTGTGAGAAAAACTTTAAAACAATTGAAAGAACAGAAACCCCTTGATATAAATGATGCTGTTAAAATATCACAAAAGGCTATTCATTCAAATTTTAAAGGGAAAAAACGAGCAGACATTATAATACCGAGAGTTACACCTGTACCGAAAATTGGAGGATTTCTTCCACTTATTCCCGTACTAACAGCATTGTCAGCGCTTGGTGGTTTGGCAAGTGGAGGATCCGCTATTGTCAAAGCAGTAAATGCTATCAAAAATGGAAAAGAACAATTGGCTGAAGTTAACCGTCATAATAGATATATGGAATCAATTGCAATGGGTAAAGGGTTGTACCTCAAACCATATAAAACTGGATATGGTCTCTACTATAATCCAGCTCCAAAAAACTATTAGATAACCTACCTAAGCGTCCATTAAGAGATCTGAAATCATATAAATATTAAAGATTATTCACATATTCTGCACATGAGCATACAATAGCAGTAGATTAACATACAATGATTTTAAAGGAAATATACAACTTTTTAAAATCATTCTCACACATAATTTCTGACATAGATAAAACTAAACTCATCAACATACAAACACAACTGGAGTATGTAGACAACCTGAAAAGGATAAGAAATAGACATGGTGAACATTTCGAGGATTGCGAATGGTCGAATGAAAACAGTACATGTGGTCCTGACACCTGCCCCTGTATACTTTATAAACATAGACTATATCAAGCTGAAAATGAAGCTAAAAATATAATTAATTTTTATAATCTTACTAAATGTAAAAATTGTGTTTTCAATAAATTGTAATTTTCAATAAATTCAAACGAAGAAATGATATAATAAATGACAAAAAAAAAACCTTAACCATATCTGAATTCTTTGTTTAGTTAATTATTACTTTTTGTTCAGAGTACATCGTCCCGCACTTACGCAACCTACTATTGACTTTTTAAAGAAGGGGAAAAATGGTTACATCAGCTGAATTGGAAGAACTATTAATAAAACATAGTAATCAGATTGATAAAGAGCATATAGATTTATTTATGAAACTTATAAATGAACTAAGTATATGCAACATTAGTAAAATAAGTAATCCATTTATATGTGTTAATAATATTATACATAGATCTAACTGTGAAAAAATGTACTCAGAATCTTTCAACATTTGTCGATGTCAAATTTTATTACATAATTTTCAAAAAATAAAAAACTAATTTGTTTTAATTAATCCCTTTATTCTATAATTTCATTTATTTAAAACAGTAAAACTAAAAAATTCTAAATTCTTAAAAACAAGTCTATTTATACTCTGGGGTGTTGTAGATCAATCAGTAAATTCAATTATGTGAAAACAGATATTACTTATACTTATGCGTGAAAAAAAAAACGCACAGACACAACTATACATTTCTTTCTCATCAAATTAAAAATCCTTATAACACAACAACAACAACAACACCATGTACAACTATATTTATATTTCTTCACACTTATTATCTCAAAAGAACGTGCACACATTCATTCTGTCCGTCCAATCATTCGAAAAGCAATACAAATACAATGAACATGTACACTCATGCTTCTACTTAGGTATACGATGTTATTTATTATCCCAAAAAAAAAAAATTTTACACAGGTGTTCATCTCTTTCTTATCACATTTAAAATTAAAGATCCTTCTAATTAAATATACAAAAAATAAAATAAAAACAACTCCACAACCAACCCACCCTTTCTTATCAGTTTATATTTCTATTTTTTCAGCATTGAGTATGATAATACGTGCCAAGAATTTGTTATCATCTTAAAATTACAGATCCTTCAAATTAAATCACACAAAAAATAAAAAATAACGGCACAACCAACCTACTCTTTCTTATCACATTTAAAATTAAAGATCCTTCTAATTAAATATACAAAAAAAAATAAAAACACACAACAACTATACAGGTGTAGATCCCTTTTCTATTTTTTCAGCATTGAGTATGATAATACGTGGCAAGAATTTACTATTAAAAACCGATCATACACATTACATGTTACGCACACACTCATTCTGTCCGTCCAATCATTCTTGCATACGTATATAAATTTTCACATTACATGTTACAAACCTATCGACTGACCGACACTACCGACTGTAGCGTAGGCATGAGCCAAATTTTGTATGGAATAAGTGACCCAGAAACCCCATAAACACACTACTAAATTGGTGTTAAAAACAGTCATTTTGACATGCAGTATAGTGCTCAAGGACAACTTCTAAAAGAAAGGAAATGGTCTTGGTTTACCCAAGAAAAAGCTTCTTTTGGACCGGGACAATCCAAAAATACACACATATGTAGTTTCTAAGCTAAATACATGTATTAGGCTAAAAATTTCTGAACTATCCTCTGTATTTAATCGGTTTCCAGGGGAACGAACAGTCAGGTTAATTTTCAATAAGGGGGTTTTAGTGCAACTAATGTGGTAAAAACTGTTTTGTGTAATAAAGGAGGAATGATATAATTATGATAGGCAAAAACACTTACCCAAGCTAGACGGGCTTGACTCAGTCAAAATTTTTTGGACAACTAAAATAGGAAAATATCATGGCTTCGCTGGAAGAAGTAGATTTGAAGAGACATGGGCTATGTTGGCTTTGAGGAGCTCTGTGGCGTGCTAAGAAAATCCCACAAGAAAAATTCTAACAGAACGAAATCGCCCGATGTTGGTGGTCACGATGTTAGATCACCCCCATGGGAGAAAATATCCAATTTGGCATGAGCTATGTGGTACGTTTCGATGTCCTATTGAAACTATACAAGAAAATCTGGTAACCATCAACCAATATTGCTCGCCTATGACAGTGATGGCGTAACCAATGTCGTTCTCAAACAAATGCTGATTAATAAGGCCGGCAACACGGTTAAGGTGTGCATGTAAGGTAGAGTGTCCCGTGAGTATGCTGTGAGTATGCTCGGGTCGCTCTTATTTAGTGTTAAAATACCCATGGTTCGCTTTTTCATTAGGATCGCTCCACAGCATTCTTGTATTTCTTCTTACTGTGTCAATATTCCACAATAGTCGATGTGAAGTTACAGCCTACATTCACAAATTGGTCTTTAATGCATTGAAAGAGTTTGGGTTATCCAAGCTAACAGTATGTAAAGGTTCTAGTTGGCAGAATAGCAAAATTCATAAAAATTTTAACGAACCGCTTGAT
The DNA here is from genome assembly GCA_936449025.2 of Sarcophaga subvicina. Lineage (NCBI taxonomy): Eukaryota > Metazoa > Arthropoda > Insecta > Diptera > Sarcophagidae > Sarcophaga > Sarcophaga subvicina. The sequence goes on from OW388084.2 coordinate 80,639,269, forward strand.
AAAATGGGAACCTTAAGACATCGTGCAAGTTACTTAAATTATTTCGAAATCCACCGATATCTTTTATTTCGTGGAAGAAGAGGTATTCCAGCACTTAGTCGAAATACTTAATATAGAATGAATAAATAGTTTACTAGGTAGCACATACATAATACATACATTATTGGCGATTACAACCCTTCAGTTAGGATTACAACCCAGCTTCTCACACCACTTATGTTGTGTGTATTAATTTTATACACGAATGGCGGGACCTACAGTTTAAAGTCGACTCGGACCGACAGATTTTTGAGAAACTTTCATTGCAATTTTATTTACTCGCAGAATTATTGTCAGAAATTTGCTGGAAAAAAGTCGCCGAATATTTTAATATTTCGTTTAAATCGGAATGTCTGACCAGGGGTTTGAATCGTGGCCTCATGTCTAATAAGCCAATACTATCTAGTATGCTACGGACACGAGCTCACTCACCACTCATGTTGTGTGTGTTAATTTTAAATGTGATTGGCGGTACCTACTGTTTAATATCCTCTCCGATCAGACTTAAAAAACTTTTCATGATAATTTTATTTTATTTTCAGAGATTTTGTCAAAAGACTGCTGAGAGGAAGTTGCCAAAAAAATTTTTTTTTCATGTTTCGTTTTGTTCGAGATGTACATATGAACCTGAGGTTGCATGTAGAGCTGTCGTCTAATAAGTCAACGTACTAACTACAACACTACGGCGGTTTCATTATAAACTGAAGGTAAAGCACAACCATCCTTTACTATTTAACTGTGTATCTGTAATAAACGTCACAGATTTGTTGATAATTTATTGCTATTCTTGTCTTGATGTCAATGCATTGCAGTTAGTTAACGGCAAAATGATAAAAGACAGATACGAGTTGCCCAAATATACACATCTTTGTACATTGTCGTTGTCGATTACATCCAGTACTACAACAATAAGCATTCATCTCGTAATGCATTCCATACTTCAACTGTCTGCCTATTTTGTGTTTAACACGATTACGAGTAGCTAATTCAGAAGACATGACATTAAGTCCCTATGTGTTTAAGTATGTGCATATTTACGTATATGTGAACAAATATAGGGTGGGAAAAATAAAGTTTAAATTTCAAAATGCAATAAAACAGAATGGGTTTGAAATTTTGACAAGTTTATTTTTTTGTTGTGAAGTACAATTGTTCAGTTTGAAATGAAATATGATTTCATTAATATGACTGCCGCGGCTGGCCTCACAGTACCTTATTCTTTCTCGAGAGTATGGGGTTGTATCTCGGTAATGGCATCATGAATGGTGGCATTCTAATGCTCTATTGCATCTGGTTTGTCTGGATAACATTTTTCTTTAACGGAGACCCACAGAAAATAGTCCAACGGTGTCAAAAAGAAGCTTCTTGGCGGCCAATTGACATCACCATTTCTGCCAATTAAACGGCCATCAAATATTTGACTCAATAAATCGATTGTGGCTTGAGATGTGTGGCAAGTTACACCATCTTGTTGAAACCAAACATCGTTCACATAAATACCATGAATAGCGGGTACAAAAAAATCGGTTATCATGGTTCGATACGAACTCCACTGAGCGTAATGGTTGCACCGTAATCACGTGTAATTTGTGAATTCTGAGCTCCAAATACGGCAATTTTTCTTATTAACGTACCCACCAAAATGAAATTGAGCTTCATCCGAAAAAATAAATTTATTTTGACACCTTTAGTGGGGATAATATACTGAATTGTTTGACACAATACAATGTCGTAAGTACCTCTAGCTTCGAAATAACCTATGGTTCAAATTTAAACCGATAGATAGCTGACCCGATATTTAAGTATGTGTAAATCTATGTAAATATGAAGAAATATTTGCTTGCATGCAAAAGTTTTTGTGTTTGTGTTTTAGTATGTAGTGTGTTGGCCTATTAAACGTAAGGCCATTCCTTATCTTCAATATTGCACTGTAGTTTATTATTCTGTCTGGTACATAAGAAAAGCCAGTAATTTTCCTTAGTATCGTGAGCTAAACATTTTCCTTTTAATATTTTCCAAAGAATAAAATTTCATCTGCTATCTCTGCTATCTAATCCTTAGATAAGGACAAACACGTAAACGAAGAAAACCAAAGCAAAACTTAAAACTGAAAGGGAAAAAATACCGGCTCCGTTTCCATCACCAACAAAGGCAACAAAATGTTTTGGGAATTTTTCTTAGAACTTTATACATGAGTGAAGCTACAAAGTCTCTTTTAAGTAATGATTAGTAATCGTAATGATTAGTAATTTGATTACTTTTTTTGAATGGTGAAATAATGATTACAATTACGATTATTTTTGGTTAAAATAGTTAATAATTGATTACGATTACAAAATAATCAAAAAATAATCAGGATTACTGGCGATTAGTCTAATAATCAAAAAGAATCAAAAGTAATCCAAAAGTAATCAATTTATTTTTAATAATTACTTTGAATTCTTTTTGAATATTTGAAAATAATCAAAAAGAATTATTGAAAACAATTTGATTACTTTTGGATTACTTTTGAATTTTTGAGAATAATCAAAAAGAATTATTTAAAACAATTTGATTATTTTTTAGACTACTTTTGGTTCTTTTTGATTATTAGACTAATCGTCATTAATCCTGATTATTTTCTGATTCTTGGGTAATCGTAATCAATTAGTAATTCGAAAAATTGTTCATAGAATTATATAATCATTACGATTCTTTTTAAAAAGTAATGTAATTGATTACTAATCGCAATCGAAATTTAACAAGTATGCTTTTAACCTTTCGTTTATTTTTGTTGCACAACATTTCACAGGATTTATCTCCATAGCGGACATACATGTTCATGTCTATGTTGTCATGTACTTTAATACAGACAAGTGCTTGCCATGTAGATGTGTTGAAAGGCTATCTGAAGTAGTATTACCATTACAAACAGTTGATTACATTCCAAGTAACAATCTTTTGCTTGTTAGTTGATTACGTTGTACTAGGATACCATAAATGCATGCCTTAATTGCTCTTTTTCTTAGTAATTAAAGGAAAGTTCCATTTTCTTTATTTTTGGTACTGCAATATTATCTTGAACTACTCCTTGTTTTTGTGAAGTATATATGTATACAGTTTGATGCGGTATATAGGATGGCTCTATCCCTTATTTCAAGGTTTTATCATTTTTAATTTAGTACCGTTGCCTTAAAGACATTTTGAGTGGAAATTGAAAAATTGAAATTTCTCTCATTACATTTTGTGTTAAAAAATCCACTTTATAATCATTTTATAAAACCCAAAGCATTCTAGCACATCCTGTTGCTGTAACAACATTTTTCTGACGTCTCTCCTCCTCTCTTGTATTCCATCTGCCATTTGAACATTATTTATTCAAATATTATTACAATTGTAATGCCGAGCATGATAAATGAATTTTTATTGCAATTCCAACTGTAATTGTAACAAACAAATATTGTTTTAACGTCATGCAAACGGAAAAAAAGAACAGGAATGGAGTAATGGAAATGCTGAATAATGTAAGTGTTCAGAATTGTAGACGAGTTACATTTGACTTCGTTCTTGTGCACAAGAATGTTTTTCGTTTATTTGAATGTTACTTTTTATCTCAACTCTCACTATCTCTGTCTGCATTATCGTTATGACACTTTGAAGGCAGCTTAGAGAAAAATTCTAATTTTTGTATATTTAGCATCAAATAATGGAAGAAATATATGTATGACTGACAGAATATGTATGAACAAATGGTAGAATTTGAGAATAATGCTTGCAATAAATATAAGTGTAGTTGCCGTGTCTAGTAGATAGTGCGTTGGCTACGGTTCAAAACCCACAAAGCGTAATTTTTCTTCGGCTACGACTTCCTCTCAGCACATTTCTCGACTTTAAATTGTAGATCCCGCCACTCATGTATAATATTAACACACAAGCTAGGTCGTAATCCTGACTGAAGGTTAATTTTTGATTTGAAATTTGAAATAATTTTAAGATTCTCTCCAATTTTTTAAGATACGTAGTATTTTTCACATGATACTCCTTTTTTCAGTTGCATAACAATCATGCCACAGCATGATACAATACAATGGGTCAATTCGACCTCCGGGTACTGTACTTGTCTTTATTGACAAGTACACGTCCTCTAACCTAACCTATCAACTACAGCGACATATCAATGAGCCAGAGATATGGCCCTGCAAGTGGAGGATTGCAGTCAAAGCGAATAAATACACTCAATTTAAGCCCACACTCCAAGGAGTCAAAGTCCACCTATTCACATAAACTTTTGACTCAGCCGTATCCAAAAAAGAAGTGGTATTCTTAAGCTTGGCCATCGGCATTAAATGGGCACAATATATAAATGTAAATTTATCTCTAATAAGGAGAAAGTATCTACAGTTAGGAAATAAAATGTTGGCCTATAAAACAATATTCAAATCAACTTGGTCATATACGCATATACATAATCGTCATAACAAACCTTCAGTCAGGATTTCGACCTAGCTTCTCATACCATTCCATTATATGCGTTAATTTTATATATGAGTTGCGACGCTCTCGACTCCGAGTGACATATTTTTGAGAAATGTTTCAAGTCAATTGTATTTACTCTCAGAGTTTTTGCTAGAAACCTGCTGAGAGAAAGACCCCGAGGCAATAAATTTTTTTGTATTTCGTTTTGTTGGAGATGTGTGACCTAGGTTTGAACCGCCGCCTCACGTCAAACAAACCAGCATACTACCCACTAGACTATGGAGACATACTTGGACTTATGGCATGCATACAAAATGTGTATTAATATTCTCAAAATTGTTTATTCGTTTGAAAGACCCATGATGCCATTATGGTCGGAATATACCCCACGGCTTTTCGAGATTCAACTCATTGATGGCTTTTCATATGTTAACTTAACCTATGGCTAACATACACCCCACAATTAAAAGTCTAACGGAGTCCTGACTACTACCTCGAGTGATAAGCATACCCTCATGTTTAAAATTAACCCACATAACATAAGTGGTGTGAAAAGGTAAGTTGTAATGACCAATTATGTATGTTATGTATGAGTAACGACTATTATATGCCTGAATAGTAATTATTTAATTTAATATAGTGAGGACTGTGGTAAAATAGTCGAAGTCGCCGTAGTCTAGGAAGTAGTGCGTTGGCTTATTACAAGTGACGCCACGGTTCAAACCGTAGGTCAGATATCTCCAACGAAACGAAATGTAAAGAAATAGTTCTTCGGCGGAAACTCTGACCAGATTTCTTATAAAAAACTCTGAGAGTTAATAAAAATTGAAAAGTTTTTCAAAAACCTGTCTTTCGGAGTCGACTTTTAACTGTAGGTCCCGCCACACATGTATAAAATAAACACACACAACATGAGTGATGTGAGAAGGTAGGTCGTAATACTGACTGAAGGGCTGTAATGACCAATTGTGTATGTATGTGTGGTAAAATATATTGTGTTGCTCGGAAAGTAATTTCTTTCTTTCTTCGACAGAGGATTTAATTGTACCCAACTTAAGCCGTATAAAGTTTATATGCTTTGAGAGCCTATATAGCAAGGCTTGTGTGTGAAAAATTACAATTAATTATAAGCAGTAGTTGTTGGTTGGTGCCCTTTTAAATATGGAGAGCGATAAGCAGTATTTCCGACATATCTTACTGTTTTAGTGCAGAAAGGGTAAAACGCTGTTCAAGCCGAAAAGAAATTGGCCGATGTGTATGGAGAAACTGTGTTGACAGTACGCCAGTGCCAGAACTGGTTCGGCAAATTTCGATCCGGCAAATTTTTTGTCGAAAATGCATCACGTTCGGGAAGGCCGGTTGAAGCTGACAAAGACGCAAAAAATGCATTAGTTGATGCGAACCGGCGATTAACAACACGTGAGATCGGATTGAGGTTAAATTTATCAAATTCAACAGTTTATGACCACTTGATTGATATTATACGAAAACTGTCTTTCGTTTCCACACAAAAAAAAATGAAATTACTTTCCGAACGACCCAATAATTATTTGATACTTTGGGTGTTGTTATTAATGATGGGCTCCTTAATTCATTTGGCTTATCAAAGTAAATTGCCAGGCATTACTTTATATGCCTGTATATGAAGTAAACAAAAAAAAATGGAATATTATACGTTTTCTTTTATAATATTTTAAGTAATATGAGAATCCTTTTTTTCTTGCAACTATTTCTGTGGAATCCTTGAATATTTTCCAACAGAAATATCGACCAATTGCATTATTTGCTATAAAAGTTTCTGAGAAAACTGGAAAATGAAAATCTATAAAAAAATTTTATACGAAAAAACGCACATAAAAAATTAAAACCATCAAAAAAGAATAAAAAGCAGTTTGCAGGAAATGAAAAATAAATAATATCATGGAAATAAGAATGAATAGAATGCAACATCCTTTATTATTATTTTTCATTATAAAACATTGCATTATAATTTCATATTTTCCATTTTGACTTATGGCTTGTTAAGTAAATAATGGGATAATGCAAAAATGGCAAGTAATGCAGACACTGGCATCATCAATCGCAGCTCTGAAATTCAAGGATAATGATGATGAATAAGTAAATATGCATGCCATCTATTACAATTATTATCAGACAGCAGAAAGATGAATAAAAAAATCATAACAATTTTCGTTTAATCCAGAATTTTAATAATTATATATTTTTATTAAAATAAAAAATAAAATATGCGTTGAAGTACAGCGCACAGCAAAATTCTAGGTATCCTAAATCAAGTGAGAAGTTTTATGAATTTTAAGCAAGAATTTGTAAAAATAATTGATGGTTTTTATATTTATTTTATTTATTTATTTATTTGTCTTTTATTATAAAACAAACAAATTTTAACGTTTTTCCCATACCATAAGAAAAATATGGAAAAGTTTTTGATAACTCCAAATTTTTGTACAGGAAAAGTATAGGTACCCCCATGAATAACTCAGAGTAAATTTAAAAGTCAAAGGCCCAATATATTGTTACGAAAATGGTCATGGTGTTATCGTTTAACATTAAAATGATAAACAAAAGCTACAACACCAAAAACAATGGACTTGTTTACATGATCAACGAATAAACAAAAAATATAGCAACAACATCAGTAAAAATGGGGATAAACAAGTAACCAAGAAGCAACGACAACACTGCAAAGACAAACGTAAACAAAATACACAAATAACAATAACGTAAACAACACGTTTACATATATAGAGATTTCGCGAAGACAAAGTTTACCTGTTTACCCTGCGATGTAAAAGGCAAGACAAAGCAGGCAACGCAGTAAGTAAGAATTCAGTCAGTTTTGTGTGAAGACGCGTTGCCTGTGAAGAGAATAATCGTGGTTTGAAGATCTCCGTTGTCAAGATCTAACGAATAATTGTTAATGTGTACGCGGAAGAGTTTAAAAAGAATAACAATTAAAGCAAATTGTTGTTGTTTTCATTGATGATTGATGATTTCTAGTATACACATCAATTTTCATTCAGAACTATGGTAAAGTAATTTGCCAAATAAAATATAAAAACGTTTTATAAATTATTTCTTGATCTTTAACAGCTCTCTTAGTCATTTGGCCTCTATAAAATCGATTTTAGAGCGTTACATTAGTCACCTTACGTAGGCACCTGATATACTTTGATTAAATGTGGCAAGGGTGGGTCATAGCTAGGTATAATATTTAAGCACATATCTATTGCTATCCATCTGCAGACTACCAATTCCAATTTTCATTTTTGTTATCAAATAAGAGTGACTCAACCAAAAAATTCAATACCAAATATTGTATATGCTGGTGTAGCAGCCAATTGTTGCCAGGCTATCTGTTACAGCCATTACATCAGATTACATTGTCTTAGTGGAGTCTAAACCAATACTGACACTGTCAGATGTCAATGGGCAACCAATAACAATAAAAATAAATGAAATGATTATCAATAAAAATTTTTGAAAATAAGAAAAAACCAAATAAATTCCTTTTGTGTAGGTTTTATTCTCTACTGGTGTAAATGGTAGTGAGGATATCGAATTTAATAGCGCCAAATAAAACTATTTTTTGTTTTTGTTTTTTGTTATTTTTTGTTTAACTTCTTTACCCGTAATCTGTACCATTTATTGTGGTAATAAATATCTTGAATAATATAATCTGCAAGTATACGTAGTCCATACTGATCTTAATACTTATGTGCATAAAAACTATTTAAACGTTTAATATTTTTAATGACCATATGAAACATAGGGAAATAAATTCAGAATAACCAGGAAATAATAGTAAAATTATGTTTAACACAACCATATTATATGTGGTACAATATATTAAAAGATTAAAACAAAGGAATTTATTTAGAGATAAGCACTTTGACCAAACAGGTTTGAGCCGTATTGTTAAGTATTTAAAATTTGAAAAAAAAAATTGATTTATCGTGGATTAAGATAAAAAACTTATTTACGTTTGATCTTCTATGTACCGTACAATGTGTGTACTTTGTTGTTGTTTGTTTGTCTTGTTTACTTACCTTCGTCCAGATATTAAACTTTCTTATATGCTGCCTGATCACTGTAGTATTTTCAAAGCAGGGGTCATGGCAATTTTGAAAGAGATGCAGTGTTTGTTGAGTGACGTGAATTTTCCTGAATATTTCTTTATTTCCCTAACGAATGCTTTTTCAACGTCCGTCCTTGTTCATGAATACCGTGAATTTTAAGGAAAAATTTCGTATCATTCAAATGTAACTTTTATATGGTTTCTGGGACACAAGGATATCATTAGATATCATTGCTGATGAGCTATGCATCCATCGACTTTTAATGCGGCTCCTTTAGTTTATTTTCTAACACCTTCAATTTTGTTAGCCATGACCATTGTATCATTGTAATTATATATTGTTCGAACTTTACTACTGTCCTTTTCTTGCGCTTCTTCCATACTAGATCTTAACTTCTCTTGGGCAGATTTAATCGCTCTTTAAGATTATATTAGGACAGCCAACACCGTCGCAATGTCTATCTAGACAGGTGATTTTAGTTACTGTATTGCCGTAACGGAGAGAATTATACTGCCGACCTTTGATCGATTGTAAAGTCGTTTGTTTTTCCAAATTTTTTTTGCTGTTTGTTCGGTTCGCTAAATGCTCGTATTACATTTACGATTTGAATCTACATATGTTCCTTTCTGAATCATGTTACGTCAACAGTAAATGTTTCCATTTTCAGGATTTGTTTGCATGTGCGTATGTATTGCCAAAAGGCAATAGACTCCAACAATTTAATTAATTAGATTCACATTACAATCCTGCATTACCCTTACACAAATAATAGAAAAGGAAAAGAAGCAAACTCGTACGCTTTTACATGTTTTTCCATGACAACAGACAACGAAAACTTCATTGTAAAAACATACCATATTTGTCATCAACAAATGTTGCAGAATAATATAAAAAAAATTTTTTCAACATTAAAGCTAAATTGTTACTAATGTTGTAATAGTTAGGCAAACTTAAGTAACGTTAACCTTTTATGAATGTATGATTGAACCTTCTTGTGTTTCAGTCTATAATTGTTATTGTGCGACTTAAAATTAAAATTATTCCCTCATTTACAAAATTGCTTACTTAATAAATCATTACAACTCTTCGACGATTTCGACCTATTTTATCATACCAATCATGTTGTGTGTGTTCATTTTATCCATGAGTGGCAAGACCTAGAGTTTAAAGTCGGGTCCGAAAGACAGACTTTTTTTAAAAAACTTTCACGGCAATTTTATTTACTCTAAGAGTTCTTGGAGACTACGGAGACTTCTACAAGATTACAAAATAATTTATGGGGCCCAGTTATTTACGTCACTGGAGAGGGATATCAGACTTCATAATTATACAACTAACCAAGTCTGTAATGTTAATTTTTTGTACAAGAAATAACAGTGAGTAGAGTAATCATTCAGTTTACGTCTCAATTCGACTTACATTGTCATTCGATTAAAGTCGCTTTAGGTATTTATCAATGACTTTTCTACAGCAAATTTGTTGATGACCAGCATTTTTTTAAGAAAATTTGTCAATGACTTTAATTTTCTCAATTTGTTAGCGACTTGCATTTGCTATTGTTAGTATATTTTGACGACATTGGGGAATGCACTAAACACAAAACCTCTTGCACTTGAATTCCGAACAACACTTCTCCATAAATATTCGCAAATATGCATGCCCTTTCGTTGTAGATTTACACACACATTTGATATATGTTTTGATAGGATGAGCAAGGCTTACAAGGTTATTGATTTCTAAAGGGAAAATTTTCAAATGCGTTTCCAAGCTATACACACAGAATCATATCTTTTTTGATGTAGATTAACCGAGAAAAATATTTTAATTTGATTGTAAACGTGCTGAATTCGTCGGAGTCTAGTAGCTAGTGTGTTCACTTATTAAACGTGTGGCTATGGTTCAAATCCCAGCTCAAACATCTCCAACAAAACGAAATATGAAAAAATATGTTTTCGGCGACTTTCTCTCAGGAGATTTCTGGCAATAAATCAAGTTGCCGAGATAAGTTTTTCCAAAAATCTGTCAATCAGTGGCGACTTTTAACTCTATGCCCTGCTACTCATGTATAAAATGAACACACATAATATAAAAGGTGTGAGAAGCTAGGTCACAATCCTGGCTGACTACTTTTTGAACAAACCGCGATCTAAATTGGGGGTTTATTGTATATGAAATAGTGTATCATATGACTAAAGAGTTTTAAAATAATAAAAAAAAAATTAAAATTAATGGAACATTTCCAAATTTTTCTTTTTAAATATTTATACGTGATTATTTATTTCCTCGTATAGTTTAGATTTATTATCCTAAATAAATAATAATTAAAAAAAATTAAAATTAATGGAACATTTCCAAATTTGTCTTTTTAAATATTTATTCGTGATTATTTATTTCCTCGTATACTATAGATTTATTATCTTCTTAATAATTAATCTTGGAAAATTGTACGTTTTCCTTGAAATCTTCCTTCCAATTAAGTTGTCATTAATTTCCATAAACCCCCATTTGGCACGTTGCTCTATCTTTATTTGCGGTTCCTTATATTTTCTTGTTAAATTTATTCCACACAAAGATTTCACTAAAAGCATAAATAAATATATAGTTATTGAGTGTATGTTTGTATTACAGAACATATAAATTTAAAGCTTTTATAATATGTATTTGAAAGAATTTAAACAAAAACACTGTCTGTATGAATGCATATTTATATACAGTAATATGAGTACAAAGATTCAAATTATATCCAGAAAATCATTAATTAACCATTAATTTTCAGCGAATGTATGTATGTATGCCTACATGTACATATGTATGTCATACTGAACATGCATGCAAATGACAAACAGCAGCATGCAGGAACGAAAATAATTTGCATAATTTATTGGGTGGTCGTTTTATAATTTCTGCAAATGAATATATACGAGTAGACATACAGAAGGAAAACCCTATGCATATGGTTTATATAGGAAAGGAAAACTGTCACAAGGTAAAAAGATGCATAGCGGTCAGTCACAGTATAAGCGACGATTTTATAGTCGACAATTAAACAAAATAATTTCAAATGAATGAACGAAATTAATTTGAATGGAATTGCTCTTAAATTGCATATTCACTAACAGATTAAGCGTAAAAGGTAATGAATACAACCAAACATTTTAAATGTTTTAAATTTTTAAATAGTACTACTGGCTTAATTTTCATTTTAAAATCAAAAGAACGCTCATGACAACGAATTGTATGAATATTGGTGTATTACCAAACCAATGTAATATTGTAAATTGTAATATTACGCCCCTTATGTATGAAATTAGCACACACAACATAAGTGGTGCGAGAAGCTAGGTCGTAATCCTGAAAGAAGGAATGAATTGTTATGTATGTATGGAATATTACACCCAGTTACCTCATTGAACAAATATTTCGCTAAAATGTATGGTAGAGTAGAGTATTATAATTCCACTGAGATTGATTTCTATACTGCCAGTTTCAATCCAAGAAGATGAAGTCGAACTTCCTTCTCATAATTTTTAATTTATTAAATCAAGTGGATTATGAATTTGTTTAAAGGCACTCCTTCCTATCTTGAAAAATTTGCATTTTGGTTATTGGCTCACAATTATCATCGTCATTCCATTTGTCATTTGTAATACGTAATGTGCAAAAGTTTCACAAATTTTAAAATCTTCATTTAAAAAACTTAAAAGGGTTGCTTTTATGATAAGCGTACATTTAAGGTTCGTCACAGGAAAAAAGGGCATAACAAATTATGAAATTCGAAATAGAAAAACTCAAACATGCTCATTTTGTGCCGATATTATAGGTGTAGTTCTGTGAGCTTAAGATCTTAAGGTGATAGTACAAAACAGAAATATTGCTGAAATTTTTTACCATAAACTGGGATATAATTTATTTTTTTTTAAAGATGATTGCCGGCTTATATAAGCTGTGGCTAAATTTTCCAATAAATCTGGCCAATGAATGTCAATGATCAGCTTGAATATTGACTTACAGTGCTTCAAAGATTGTTGGCTTGTAGGCTTTTACCAATGATTTAACATAGTCTTATAAAAGCTTATCCAGAGGCATCAAATCACATGTACGAGAGGGCCATAGAAGAGGACCACTTAGGGGAAGAATTATGTCATCAAATTGATTTTGAACGAATGCTTAAGGGTGTTGTATGTTCAGGTCAAAAGAAGTTGTAGTAGCTCTCGCCATTGCCAGTGATCGTCTGACCAACATCTTTCTCAAAGAAAAATGTGCCGATGAACCCAAACAAAATAGTGACTTTTTCGGGAGGAATTGGATGCTCTCAAATCTAATGGAGTATCGATCCAAATTCGATAATTTTTTTGCTCACGTATCCAAAAATGGGTCTCATCGCTGAAGATGATTTTTCAATGGAAATTATGGTCTGTTAGCAACTGCTCTAGAGCTAATACATCGAACGCAAGTTACTTTTTATGGTAACATACCCTCAGTTCCTCGGTTGTTTAAATTTCGGCGAATTGTGGTCCGTGAAAGGACGAGCTCTTATGAGCAACGCGAAATTAACTGCTTATGATTCTCCTAAACACATATCTTCCATTTCATTGGCGAACGGGTGTTGGTTGATCGTTTATTGAACCAGTGGACTCGAATTTATCCATTATGTCGTGAATAGTCCTGTCGGCAAGAAGATTATGGCGATGGCAAAGTTGATGAGGTACGTTGATCGCACACAACACTTATTTTTATAAAACAACTCTATTACCTGTATGTGTTGTTGTGTTATGAATGTTATAAAAAAACTGTTTATTCATTTCAATTAATTTCTTATATATAGCTTCTACAGGATGGCCGTTATCAATTGTCAAATCCTCAGAAGTCTCTTTGAAAACACCCGAACTTTTTTGATAACTTTTAGTTTTGGCAGATGAAACAAAATTTTATCAATCATACTCTTTTGACCTTCACCCAAAGCATTTGGAAATTTAATGCACATGACTTTCCCACATCTGAACTACAGACAATCTCCGAGAGCGATATTTTGAACAGGACCAGATATTACCGGGATTTGCATGCAATCTTCTACAATGCGTTTCTTTCTTATAGAAAACAAACGTCGATGGACGATTGGCCAATCGAATGGGTAACAGCATTTCCCCGGGGCCTGTCTATTCGTGTGTGAAAGATTCCTTTTCCACCTCCATCTTCCAACTACATTTTTTCTAGTATATTCTAAGGAGTAAGTGGTGGCCGTTTGTCAAAAACCTGGTCCTAAACTTTGTATTGATTTGGATAAATTCCTCTATTAAAACTGCGAGTCGAAGGTACGTTCGCTAGTATCAACTGTATATATGTACATATATTATGTATTTATAATATATTGTGCAGTATAATCTTAGTTATTCTCCTATAATTTTTTCAATAGTTATGCTTTCCTTTTATTTTTTATACATTTTCAAGAACATTTGCTAGAATTTCCGTTGCTGTTTTATTATTCTCTTATCAGATGACAAGAAAAAATTGATGCATTATTGAATGCTTAGTGATCCCAATGCTTAATGTTTCAGATGACAAACAAACGTTGCTATTTTTACATTTTGCATCAAGCAACACACAATTGTTACAAAAACTCACCTACCAGATGATGACTCAATAATGGCTCAATAGTTGCACAAGTAACGAACTGAAATGGTACATGCTTTACACTCGTAAAATAAAAGTGGCTGTCATTCAGGTAGAAAACCACAGTCATAAGATGACATCCAAATGCTTACAATAACGAACGTGAGGTTATATAAGGAGGTGTAGTGTTGAAAAGTGTTTTCTTTTTATTATGTTATATGCGCCGCTCATTGCCTTTTAATACGTTCTTCCATTCTCTGCATATTAAAATGCATAATATAATATATAATATACATTTTGCTGTAAGTTTAATCTTTCAATCTTTAAAGGCAATATTAACATCATATTCGTTATAAAAATTGAGCCTATTATGAATATGGCTGCTGAGGATGTTGTTTGATAAAAACATAGAGATCTGAACAATCTTTGGTTTAACAGGCTCATTATCGTATTAATGAAAGCCTCTAAAAAGAGGTCCTATAATTCTCTTTCAACACACCACAAGTTAATTGTGTAGACCCTGTGCTGATCAACTTCTCCGATGAGTTTGTTGGAATTCGGTCAGTACAGGGACTTCGCTTACCTGGGGCTTCAAAACGGGCCGCTACACGTGCTCAAGTTAGTTTTGGTATCAAAGCTACTATTCCAACCTACCTACCTAACACAAGCTAACGATTGAAAGTATAAACAGTATCCATGGTTTCAATTATGTACTCAATTTGTTTCTTATCCGGTAAGTGATAACTATATTGACAGGCGTAGTTTCAACATGACGACCTTTGTCAACAGTCGAAGACCGGAAGATCCAACTATCCAATCGAGACAAGTTAACGTTATGTTCTCTTTAATTTCTCGTAATATAGAGAACATACATACATACATACGCAATTGGTCATTACAACCCTTCAGTCAGGATTACGACCTAGATTCTCACACCACTTATGTTGTGTGTGTTAATTTTATACATGAGTGGCGGGAACTACAGTTTACAGTCGACTCCGAACGACAGATTTTTGGCAATTTTATTTACTCGCAGAGTTTTTGCCAGAAATCTGCTGAGAGGAAGTCGCCGAAGAAATATTTTTTCATATTTCGTTTTGATATCTGACCTGGGGTTCGAGCCGTGGCATTACGTCGAATAAGCCAAAACACCACCTTCTAGACTACAGCGACTTCAGTAACTACTACGACTAAATAAGTAACTATTGCATATAAAAAAGATTCTAAAACCTGTCATTGAAGTTAAACCGTAGGACCGGAATAAAATTAACACAAGACCTTATTCCTAACGTTTTAATGGTCAATAATTTATGTATAAGTTGAATACCATATGCTTCGAGATCCTAATTGAATAGAGTATTGACCTTAGGTCAAATAGTAAGTTTTGTGAGAAGTTTTGGTTGGTAGTTTACGAACACAGAGAGAGAGCATAAGCATTTTTCTTGCAGTGCTAGAATAAGCGTAGTGGCCATCAGTTGAACTCTCTTGTAGAGATATATCCACGTATGTTGTGCACAAATATGTAAATATGTATCGTTATTACTTTGCATTTTTTATATTTATACTACAAAATTTTATTTTAACACTTTACCAAATCCTTTTCAATTTTCTCGGCACAATTTGTAACTATTTGGCCACAAGGATATTATTCATTTAAATTTGCATATTTTGTTCTCCAAAGCCAAATTTTTTAACAGTTCTTGAAGTAAGTATTTTCACAAAGCATATCGATAGTCTCATTCGCAAATGTCCCTTTTTTCAAATTTTACAGGAGACACAAAAAACATTGCGGCTTCTTCAGTTTTTAAAATGTGTAAACTTTTTAAACGCAATTATTTTAACAAAATAGCTCTCATTAAATGACCTTGATCAAAAATTAAGAATAATTAATAATTAATATTCGTGGAGTTAGCACGTGCTGTTAATATTTTTCGTAGTTTTGTGGACTTAGCGTTTTTGTAAACCACAAAATTACAACAACTTAAAGCTACATTCTGACATTTTTTTTGTCGTAAAATATGTATTTGGTATAGTGTTAACGTTTTGCATTAAAATCTCAATTTTGGAAAAAAGTGGACTTAGCGTCTTTGCGAATTATACTAACGATATATATTTTCATGTCTAAAACAATGTCATACTTTTTAAAATTAATATTTTATGTGGTACTTTTTGTTGTTGTTGTCAAAAGTTGTTTCAAAAGCCAAAATAAACCATCAGCATAAATTAAAATCCATCACGAAGTGTTAAAGCACAAAGCGAAGAGAACAGTCATGAAAATAAAAATAAAACGAAATGCATTTCTATGCATTTCGAGACATCAAAGGCAATAGCGGCATTTTTCTTTTTTTAATAATAGCTTCAAAGTAACAAGCCACCTTACATTGAAAACAGCAACTATCCGCCATTTACCTACATACATACATAATTGGCCATTACAACCCTTCAGTCAGGATTACGGCCTAGCTTCTCACACCACTCATGTTGTGTGCGTTAATTTTATACGTGAGTGGCGGGACCTACAGTTTAACGTCGACTCCGAACGACAGAATTTTGAGAAACTTTTTCATGGCAGTTTATTTTACTCTCAGAGTTTTTGCCAGAAATCTGCTGAGAGGAAGTCGCCGAAGAAATATTTTTTTTTTTCATATTTCATTTTTGATGTCTGACCTGGGATACGAACCCGGGCTTTACGAATAGTAAGCCAACACACTACCTACTACACCACGGCGACCACGGCCATTTACCTACACATTGAAAAAAAGCCAGAAAGGAAAGAGGAAACTATAAACATTCATCTTAAGGCTTCAAAGGTCTAAAAAAGAGAATAAAATTAAAAACAATTGCTGAGTAACGAAATGAATAAGTTAACTAAAGTTTTTGATTGAAGGACTCAACATTTTAGGTTAAATGACTAACTATTGCACTTACTATCACTGCTGGCAAGCGACAATCTGTGGCACTCTTATGCCGAAGGATTAGATGTTTTGCTTTGTAATGATAGAAATCTTTCAAGTATTTGCAAAAAAAAAAGAAAATTTAAAAGAAAAATTAAACACCAATGCCAGTACTACAACGTTTGTGAAAACAGTTTGTAAAACATGAAAGAAAAGAACACAAAAGAAAACCACACGCATGCGTTTCGAAATGTTTTTTTTTCGTTTGCGTGACTCTCAAATAACATGTAACCCACAAAATGTATCGGGCCTTTTTATATAAAACAAGTGTGTTTATTAGTTTGAAAGACTGAATAATGGCATTATGTGTGGAATATGGCATCGTACAAATATCCGTTGCGGTTCTCTGGGTGAGCTTATTAGAAGTTTTCAACTTCGCATGACTCTGGCGTATAAATTAGGTTGAATTTTACCCATGGCATAGCTTATGTTGGCTTTGAGGGTTTGCGACTTATTCGCATATACTTCGACTTAAGAATCTCCGACAAGAAAAACTGCAACGGATTTAAATCGCGCTATATGGACGGTCTGTTAACATCACCTTTACATAAGATGGCCATGCCATCAAATCGCTATTGCAGAATATCCACTGTTGCAGAAGCTATTTGACTCGTAACGTCGTATTGTAACAAGAGCAACATGTCATTGGTGTTCAGATCATTCAATTAAGGACTTCAAAGAAATATAAACAGATGATGCCACCAGCCCAAAATTCACATCTAGTGACTGTGTTAGGATTCATTGGATGCTCTGTATATGACATGGATTGGTATTTTTAATAACACACGTATCGATTCATTCAGAAATGGTACTCATCGCTGATTTTGGTTTTTCGGTGAAAATTACGGTCAGTTTTCAATACCTGCATCCCTTCAACGGCTGTAGGGTCAAGTCACGACACAAAGATGTGTTCTCAAGAGTGGCACGAATCGACTTCATCGAATGGTTTTTTACACTCGCACGTTCAGCGGCGATGTTTTCGGCAGATGTTGTGTTTCGTATTATTACGGCTGCAGGACAGTCATTTTCTAAACTTATGGAATCGAACTATCAGATTTCAAGCATTTGTATCGGTATAAAAGGACCAAACGAGCGGTACGTTGCCTAAACAGAATACCCATTCCCAAAAAAAAAAAAAATTCGCAAGTGTTTGTCACCGTTTGTTGTGATTTGGTGTAGTGTAACAGACCAGGATCTCAGGTGACAATCGAAATCACGACCCTAACGCTAAGTCTAGTTCACATGTTTTAAATGTTTTTAAAAGATAAAAACGTAGCAGCATTAATATTAAATATTTTAGTTAATAACTGATATCGATCTAAACTATTTGTTTATGATTATGGCTTCTGCATGTCCTTGCTCTTGTGTCACTCAGAATTATTGCTGCATTTGATGCAACTTGTTCCGTCAATATGCACAGTCAATGGAAAAAGTCTATATACAACGGTGTATGTAGACTGTTATCCGCTTATTTTGATGCGTTATATGGTTTTTATTTCAAATATTCTTAATTATAAATATCTTAAACTATAAGACTTACATCTATAACCTATATGTTCTTTTTAATTTGATAAAAATTTGTGAGAAGAATATCGAAATGTACCGCTGTATGTAGATTTATTTCTCTACTACTACTACTCAAACTCAACTCAAGTAAAGTCTCTTCTGCTCAAATTTTAACATTTTGTTTCCGGTTCTTTCTTTTATCACTAGCTAATATCGGAATTGTTTACATACATACATGTGTTAATTTTATTCACAAGTGGCGGGGACATACAGTTTAAAGTCGACTCCGATCGACAATTTAATTTCTTTATTCATAAGAATTTCTATTTACTCTCAGAATTTTTAGCACAAATCTGCTGGAAGTTTGGCACAATATAATACAGTTAAAAACAGTTATTATCTGCGGCTTATAAGCTCTATATAATATCTGATTCTCGGTTTTAATATTGATTGTGGCATCACAATGGGAGTTCGATACCTTACCTAACCTAACCATTTTTCATTATCGGAAAGATAGATGATTAATACCTAATTTTTTGTTGCTATAGGATCGTTCGTTGTTTACGTTTATTATTGTAGTGTTTGTTGTTGTATTTTTGTTTACTCGTCTACCATTATTTATGCTGGTGTTTGTTGTTATATTAAGCAGTGCTATAATTTGTAAACAAGTTCATTGTTTTGTTTTTATAGTTTTGTTTATAATTTTAATGTTAAATGATGTAAAAGCAAAACACCAGTATCTAGATTTTTTATTTTTCCTTGTGGATGTTAGACACAAGTCAGATTTAAATCCTACTAGATTTTTCCTACTATCCTCCTTTTGATGCCTCTTTACATTAACACAGTCTTCAAATTTATGTACAATTTTCATAACTTCAAATCATAACAATCCAGTGGGAATTTTTTTTTTTAAATTTCTTCTTCAGACATTAAATTTAGATTAAGTGCTCTTGCAATGAATTTTATTTATCTGAAAGCGAAAAATATGCAACATCATAATGAATTGTATTTGAAAACTTTGCAACTAACTTACACAACAACAACGAAAAAGGAATAATAATAATAACAAAGTTTATAATTCCATTTCTTCAGCAAAATTCCTTTCCGAAACAACAAATCTTGAAGAGCAGCAGTCAACGAAATAAGCACAATAAGAATAAAAACAATAATAATAATAATAAGCATAAAAGTTAAAAATAAATGCAAAAGAAAAAAGATGTAAACGTAAACAATTTTCAAAAAATGATATGTTGCTGTTCAAACCATCAACTGTTTTTTCATTCTTTTTTCTTGTGCCATCACTATGGCGTAAAAAACTGAAATGAATCACCTGATTCGGTTTAAAAGTTGTAGACAGGATTCACTATGCCCTGGAATCACATAATCGAAGGAATACCAGAAATTGCTTTTCCAAGGAATTTAGTTTTGGTCGTGGTGCAGACTTATTGTTGAAAATCTGATTTTACGACAATATAATAACATTGTTAAATGTCGATCAACCATTTGGTTGATAAGTTGCGCAAACTCCTCACAATAGTGAGAGAATAAAGAAAACAATAGTTGGAACTACAAAGACATTTACAGCCGGTTAGGCAGAAATCCCAGAAAGACGATAAACGTACAGCGAATGCTGAATTCACACAAACATGACGTTCGGGTATAGCGTTTTGATGGGTGGAAGTTCGACACCAACTATGGCTTTCAAACTACATCATAGCTCGAAGAAAACTTAAGTAACTTAACTATCCTTTGACGTCAAATTAAGTTCAACGTAAGTAAAATCTCCTCCCATTCCATACGTACATAATTGATCATTAACTTTCGTCAGAATGACGATCACCCATGTAGTGAGTGGTGGAATCTACAATTTAAACTCGACTCAGAACGACAGATTTTTGAGAAACTTTTTCATGTAAATTTTAATTACTCTCAGAGTTTTTGAAATAAATCTGCTGGGAGGCAGTCACTGAAGAAATATTTTGTTTTGTTCGACATGCCTGACCTGGGGTTTGAAGCGAGGCCATATGTCTAATAAGGCGACATATTGCCTACTAAGCAACGCGACTATATGTCCACACATTACTAACGAAAAATATCATATCATCGCTGAATCACCTCAATAATGATTGCATTCGTCATAAATTAGTTTCTTTTTAATCTTTAATTTTTACCTCCACACAATGGTGTAAATAAATATCATAAAAAATCGTTTTTGTTTTTAAAACAATTGAACATAAGATTGACGTGCGTTACCATCAACACGATATTTTTACGTTACAATTTCAAGCTAAAGACTGTAACACAAACAACGTATTTTGAACAGCCTCACCTACAAATTTAAAATTCTTAGGGAATAAACAAAATATCGTACAGTATCAGTATTATTGTATGACGATAATTTTTTTTTTTTTTGACCCGACTATTAAGAATAATATTTATGACACTTGATTTGAACCACCCATATTTTTGAATAAAAGTGAGCGAGCATTCACTTGTTAGCTTTCAACATAACCGTACCACAATGATTTTTGCAGGCATGCGGCATGCTTAAAACGCGTGGCTAGTTGTTCTGGATTGTTATTGCAAATGTTTGTGCATTGGAAGTGCACTAGATCTGCAATAAATTCGTATAGATTTTGCTGTAGAATGGCTGTGCAACAATACAATTTACTTTTGGTATCCATTGTATCAGATGTTTATTGTTTTTCTGTTTAATTTGTATTTAATAGACGGCATAAATTATTTTTGGAAAAAAAATCGTGGTTAAATGAGTATAGAGAACAACTTAAATGTATGTCTCGCAGGTATGGAATAGTTACCAATAAAATCTATTATACAACTTAACTAACTTTTTATGTTTGCAATTTTATACAGGGAACAGAAATAAAAGGAAAATATCAACATTTGATTTCGAATATCGTTAGGGTTCGTACCAGAGGTCAGAAATGACTATTAAAAAAGATGAGTATAATCGAATCATACTCATAATTTCTGATACTTCATACTTATTTTAATATTATACTCATACTACTTATCATAATCACACTTAACATACCCGACTCACCATGACTCAAAATTAACAAGAATCACAAAATAAGTATTATTCGCGAACGAACACTACAATACTCCCTAAGAGGTTGTGTGTTTGCTTTGCTTGCTGTCTTCGTCTTTTTCTTTCTTCTTTTTATGTAAATGCAACAACAACTAAGCCTGTAAATTTTGATGAATGATTCGAGTTACTCGAGTACTCTCAAAGTGCTTGCTAGAAATCTGCTAAGAGGAAGTCGCCGAAGAAATATTTTTTCATGTTTCGTTTTGTTGGAAATGAACCGCGGTCTTAAGTCCAATAAGGCAATACATTACCTTTTAGACTACGGCATGTGAAATACAATTTCACTCAAAAGTTTGCCATGTCTTCTCTTGTTGAATATTAAATGACTCTGGCGTATAAATCAGTCTGAATTTGACCGATGACTTGGATTTTGCAGCCTTTGAAAACCGCTGCGTTTTATGATTTATGCGAATACGCCTGCGATTTAAGAAAACCTCACAAGAGAAAAAGTCAAATCGATTAATCGCTGTGAAAAGCTAACATCACCTTTACGTGAGAAATCATGCTTTCAAATCAAATGTCGCATGAACTGTGTATAAGAGCGCCGGTCGCTCAAACGCGAAATTGACGCATTTAGCGATAAACAATAAAGATCCATCAAAAATTCTGAAAATTTTTGAACTTAAAGTCTGGTAAAATATATATATGAAAAATATAACGCGACATTAGACTCTTTAAGTAATACAGGTACATACATAATTGGCCGGAATACGACCTAGTTCCTCACACCACTTATGTTGCGTGTGTTAATTTTATACATGAGTGGTGGACCTACAGTTTAAAGTCGACTCCGAACGTCAGATTTTTGAGAAACTTTTCATGGCAATTTTATTTACTCTCAGAGTTTTTGACAGAAATTTCGTTTTAATGCCTGACCTGGGCTACGAACACGGGCTTTACGTCTAATAAGCCAGCACACTACCTATTAGACTACGTCGATAATAATAACCAATTAAGTAAGTATATAAGTACCATCAAATCATTCTTAGCATTGGGTTACATTATCATATAGCCGTATATAAAGGATCTAAGTATTGCAAACTTCAGTTAGAATTTTTTCTCTCAACACGTAACCTCACAGATTTATTCTCAATTCCTGCTATTATACATCATGCCATTTTTTTAGGATCTAGCGTTGATTTCAGTATTGTATTGAAATTTTATTTATTTTATAACTAACAAGAAAGCATTGCATTTCTTGCATTTCTGCAAAAAGTATTGTTTTTTCATTTTAAAAACGTTTAAAATATATAAATAAAATATATAATAAATAAAATATCGTAGATTGCAAATAAAATAAAAATAAATTTGTGTTTAGCTTTAAGTATAATTCTTTATTATTCGCACAATTCTGTGTGTCACTGTTCACAACTTTATGTAAACAATAACAATTGCTTTTCTTTGTTATTCCTCTGTTTATACCCTAACAATAGCTAGACAATTATTCGACAGATCTTTGTAACGGAGATCTTCAAACCACGATTACTCTCTTCAAACACACCGCGTCTTCCCACAAGACAGACTGAACTTCAATCACTCAGTCGCCTGCTTTGCCTTGCCTTTTATATGGCAGATGAATGTTCTTGAAGGCGAATATTCATGACTTCGCCTTCTCGAAATCTCTATAAACGTAAACAACGATGTTTGCATTTATTATTATAGGGTTGTTTGTGCATTTTGTTTACATTTCTTCTTGTAGTGTTGTTTGTGTATTTTTGTTTACCGTACCATTTTTTTATTCTGGTGTTTGTTGTTATATTAAGCAGGCTTGTTTACTGCATTGTTTTGTTTTTATAGCTTTTGCCCTTAATTTTATTGTTAAGCGATGTAAAAGCAAACACCATTTCTATATTTTTCATTTTCGTAACAGTATGCTTATAGCTTACAAATTATTTTATTAAAAAATATTCTTACAAGCATTAGCTGCTACACCGTGTTTATAATGAGCATGGAGGCATGCACTTTTGGCCATTACAACCCGTTGCTGCATAGATTCTCTTGAATCTGATATACAGATTTGGGAAGTTTTTCATGACAATGTCTTTCTCCCACAACGGAATAACTGCCAATACGCTACTCAAAAATACCGCCACACCACCACTTTGTCCCTATAAATGCTTATTTTAATGAGAATTGTTAGAAACAGTGTAACAAACATGCTAGTGTATCATTAAAGCCATTGTAGATAATAAAAAAATATTTTCGCTTTGCCACATAGATTATGTCCATATTACTACATGTCCGTTTATTAACATTTGTAGAGCAATCATCCTGATAACACACGTGTTAATGTAATGAAAATTGCATCAATTCTGTGTATTATCATAGGAACCAGCAGGAATGCATCCAACACAAAATTCATTTGAATTCCGAACAATACTTCTCCATAAATATTCTCAAATATGCGTGCCTTTTCGTTATCGATTTACACACAAATTCATGAAACGTTTTGTGTATTGAGATAGAACTACCTGGCTTAGAAAGTTTTAAATATCTGAAAATAAAATTTTAAAAGCTATATACACAAAATCATCTCTTTTTTGCTGTATGTTTATTGTGAATATACATACTGAAGTCGTTGTAGTCTAGTAGGTGGTGTATTGGCTTATTAGACGTTAGGCCACGGTTCAAACTCCAGGTCGTACGTATCGAATATCTTGAGCATCTCAGCTGATTTCTGTTAAAAACTGTGGGAGTAAATAAAATTACCGTGAAAAAGTTTCTCAAAAGTCTGTCGTTCGGAGTCGACTTTATGCTGTAGGTCCCACCACTCTTGTATAAAATTAGCACATACATAAGTGGTGTGAGAAGCTAAGTCGTAATCCTTCCTAAAGGGTTGTAATGACCAAAGTATTGAAGGTATTTGGCAGATTCCTTAGTTCATGTAGTTTTGGGTTGGCGTTGTTTGTTTATTTATGTTTTGTCTATGTATGTACACAGTAATTGTGTTGATTACATTTAAATTTTGCCGCAAAATCATCACTTTTATAGAACGAAGTCATTTATCACGTTCTACTAAATTCGAAATGGTACCATATGCTGTTTTTGCTTTTGGTTTTCAGTTATTTGAATAAAAAAATAAAATCAAAATAAATGCCACAATATATGTTATGATGTACGTACGCGTACATAAATTTTTCAATTAAACTGTAGAATGTAACAAAAAAAAAAGGATACCAAAAAGACCAAAAGCGTATATGTACTTTTTAATGGATTTAACACAAATTTATGTACGTATATAGATTGAAAATAGGGGACAATGGAAGTCGGCTAATGCCTTCATGACAAATCTCTCTGTAATAACCTGAGATTGCAGAGTGGTGTCATGTTCACTAAGTTTCGTCAAGAAATCTTATATAATCTTGTCAATTAAATTCTACTCATAGAAGAGGTCATTTATTTTAACTTTTTGGCATCCTGGTCTATAACAAAGACCAACAAGATTAAAAAGAGGCATGATACGACATAACAAGCCTTAAATCAGGATTACGACCTATCTTCTCACATCACCCATATTGTGTATCTTATGCATGAGTGGCGGCACCTACAGCTTAAAATCGACTCCGATCTACTGATTTTTGAAAGAAATCTGCTGAGACCTAGTCGACGAAGAAATATTTTTTTAAATTTCTTTTCATTGAAAATGTTTGACCTGGGGTTTAAATGACCTAACGTCTTATACACATTTACTTAATTGGCCATTAACAACCCGATTAATGGATTTAGGCCTACCTTAACACATCCTTGCAGTCGACTCTGCTTCTTGCGCGCCTATGCCAGTTGGTCACACCAATCGATGGCAGGGCTTCCTCGATTTGGTAATTCCAATGGATACAAGGTCATCTTCTTCGCCGACTTCCGCAGATTCCCGCATCAAATACCCGTCTCGCCGGAGCATCATCCTCCATTCGAACAACATGGCCGAGCCAGCGCAGCCGCTGTACAACGTCTATATCGTTGAGGAGCTCATACAGCTTAATGTTGGATCGGATGCAGAAATCATCGCCAAGTCGCACTGGACCGAAGGTATTACGTAAGACTTTTCTCTCGAATACTGTCAAGGCCGCTGCATCAGTACACCAGGGTTCATGCCTCTGCGCAATAAAGAAGCACGGATGAGTGTCTTGACGAGTATTAGTTTTATCATACGAGAGAGGTCTCTGCTACTCAAATACATATTGAGACCATAGTAGCACCTGGCAAGAGTGATCCTGCACTTGATCTCCAGACTGACATAATTTTTTGTGGTATCGGCGGAGCCATGATATATAAATTCCTTGACCATTTCGAAAGTATAGTTATCGGCCGTTATCTTAGATCAAAACCGACGCACGTTTCTACTTGTCGATAACATGTACTTTTTTGCCCTCATTTACTGCCAAACCCATCTTAGTAGCCTACCGTTTAATAGCACTAAAGACAGCAGTACCATCTCGCTTGGTGCGCCCAATGCTGTCAATGTCGTCAGCATACGCAAGCAAGTGGATGCTTTGTTGAAAAATAGTACCATTGAGATTCACGCCCGCCTTCCGCAAAACACTCTCCATGACGAAGTTGAAAGGTCGTACGATAAGGGATCGCCTTGTCTGCAACCTCGCACGGTCTGGCAACTCTGTTTAGATTGTGTGTATTTTTTGAAGTGCTCTTCGCAAAATTTTATATTTGTGATTTTTAAGTGTTTAAAATAAGTTTTAAATTTCTGATATAAGTGTGTTAGAAGCTGTTTTTGTTGTTTTCTTGAGTTTTGAAGTTTTTTCTTAAAATTGTAAGTTTTAATTTGTTAAATTGTGATATTAGTTGTGTCATTCTAGCAAAACAAAAACAAAAAATTGGTTCTTGTTTTAATTATTTTTTGTTTTTGTAAGCTGGTTACGGTTTATTTGTTTATTTTTTTTTATTTTTCTTTTTATCAGTGTTCCTTTTTTTGTTTTTTTCTTTTTGTTTTGGTTGCTGCTTTGTGTATTATTTTTTGCTTGTAATTCTTACTTATTTATTATTTATTTCTGTTTTTACATTTTTATATATATTTTTATTCTTTTATATCTTTTATATATAGATAATTTATACTGTTTCTTTATTTATTTATTTAATTTATAAAAATGAACAATTGTATGGCAACAAAGTGCATTGTAAAGAAAGAGGGTGAACGCCAGATTTCTTGTTGGTTATGTGATAATTTGTTTCACATTAAGTGTGTTGGTTTGCTTCCTCGTACCACGGACCAATTGGTGTAGTCCTAAATGTAAGGTGGTGGACATCCAATTTTATAAATTTTTTATGGGGACTCGTCGTGAGTTTACTGAGATGCACACTGAATTTGCATCTCTTTTTGCTAGATTTCGTCGGTTTGAGGAATTATTTTCAAAATATGGCCTTTTAAACGAATTGCTCGAATCGGAAAGGGTTCCAGGCCCTCTTTCTTCTGAGGCTTCTGGGCATGTAGCGCAAGTTTCTGTGCCAGGGGAAACTGCAACAATCAATACATTGTCCACTGTTACTCCTATTGTGGAAATTTGTCCATCTATTTCTGATAACCCAACTGGTAGTTCTAGACTGAAGTCTGCAAATTAGGTTGCACTGAGTCCAAAGTCTACTCTATCTCCTTTACCTTTACATCTAGGTGCTTCTCAAGGATCTTCTAAACCGTCTTCTGTTTCGTATTCATCAGTAGTGTCCGCTAGTTTACTTCTGCTCCAAGGGAAATGGTTGTAATTAAACCTAAAAGGACTATTTTTGTGTCTCGTCTTTCATGTGATACTTCGATTGATGATATAAGCTGTTTCGTTAAATCAAAGAATAGGGAACCTTTTGAGTTTGGTTGCTATAAGATGAGGCCATCTTTGAATATCAGTATTTCTTCGTTTAAATTATATGTTGCCGATGAAAGATTTGGTGAAATTGTTAATCCTGCGTTTTGGCCGCAGGGTGTATTGGTACAGAAATTCGTATTTAGGCTGGGCTATCGAAGGAAAGGTACTATTTCTCAAAAAAACTAACTTCGAAATCGTTTTTTAATTTCAAAATTGCTTATCAAAATGTTCGCGGTCTTAGGTCTAAACTTTCTCCGCTTTATAATAGTAGCTTTGATTTTGAATTTGATGGAATTGCTTTTACTGAAACTTGGCTGAATTGTAATATTTTTGATTCTGAGATTATGTCTGGTAATTTTAGTATTTCTAGACGGGATAGGAGGTCTAAAAAAGGTGGTGGTGTTCTTATTTACATTTGCTTTAAATACACATCTGTATTGGTTGAATTGTGTTCTTCTGAGGATATTGAGTTTATTTGCGTTAATGTCTATGATCGTGGAAAGTCTATATACATTACTTGCTCGTATATTCCTCCCTGTTCTGACATTCATATCTATAGGGCTCATTTCGATTTGATTTCTAGAGTAATTGATTCAATGGGGCAAGAGGGGATTATAGTAGTCCTTGGTGATTTTTAATCATCAAAAGGTACCTTGATCGAGTTGCAGGAATTGCTCAATATAATAGCCTTATCAGCTTTGCAGGTACACCGAGCTCAGACATTGCGGCAAAAACATCCCTCAAATTCAGCCATAATATGGAAAATTGAATATTTCGGATGCGTTTCACCCAGAGATGCATGGATAGAGTTTCTGTCTGACGGTGTCAAATTATATTGTTACGAAAATAGAAACAAAAATATAGCAACAACATCAGTATAAAAACGGATAACAAGTAAACAAACTGGCAACGATAACACTGCAAGGCAAACGTAAACAAAATACGTAAATAACATGTTTACATTTATATAGATTTCACAAAGGCAAAGTCATTCTCGTTCAAGAGCATTCATCAGACTGTTTACCCTGCGATATAAAAGGCAAGGCAAAACTGGCAACGGGATCAGTAAAAATTCAGTCAGTCTGTGTAAAGACGCATTGGTTGTGAAGAGAATATTAGTGGTTTGAAGATCTTCGTTGTAAAGATCTAACGACCAATTGTTAGTGTTTACGCAGAAGATTGTAAAGAGAATAACAAACAAAGCAAATTGTTGTTGTTACACCAAGTTGTGAACAGTGGCACACGGAATTGGACGAACAATAAAAATTTTAATTAAAACTAAATACAAATTTTTTTTATTTTATTTGAAATATACAAAGTCATATTCTAAACGTTTTTAAAAGCGTAAAAACGTAACAATATAATCTTGATGGCCAGTTAGCAGCACTACCACGAGATATGACCATGCCCTCAAATGTTGTCCTGTTGAAACCAAACAATTCAACCAACTAAAGTTATTGCCATTGACAGTGATGGCGTGACCAATAACGTTTTCAAGAAGACCGATCCACGCTAATATAGTGACTTTTTTGTATGTATGGGATATTCTTGAATCAAATTTGGATTGGTATCGCCGCTATTCAAAAATTTTGTACACTCACGTAGCCATTCATTCAGGAATAGGCCTCATCGCTGAAGATGATTTTTCGATGAAAATAAATGTGAATTGCAAACTGCTACAGAGTTCATTCAGAAAATGGGATCAATTTAATTTCTTTGAATGCAAGGCCAATCCAGAACACAAAATTCGGCATGTAGTTGTTGGCAAAGTTCTTATAATCGACGCGAAATTGACGGCATCGGATTCTCCTGAACACTTCCACAACAACAACAAAGATGTATTCAGTAGATCTTGCGTCGACGTACGTGTGGGGGTCGTTTGTCTATTAAACAAGTGCACTCAAATTTATCCACCACATTGCTAAAAGACCTATCGGTAGGACGATTTTTGCGATCGTAAAATGGGCGAAATGCGCGTTAATTTATCCGACAGAACTCCCATTTCTATTAAACTGTTCTATTATTTGTGAGAGGTGTTGAATGCCATATCCATTCGTGGTAACTGATAATTTGGCAGTTGTAACTTTAAGAAGATGCCCATTATCAACTGTCCAAGTTCGAAAGCCCCTATTACAAGACCCGTTGCTTGTTTCCATGTCTGTATGGTAGAAATTTTTTCACAATTATGTCTCGTAATTATTATCTATCTACGTGTGTATAAATCATAATATTAATATTGTTTTATTATTTTATACAATTTGAATACCAAAACAAAACTGTATACAATTTAATTTAATTAATTTGGAATGTTAATTAAAATTTTAATTTAATTTCATATGATAATCGTCTATGTAATTCTAACTGGAATATTTATAGAGATTAAATATAATTAAAATTTAATCCATTCTTTTGCACAAATGATTTATGTTTACAATTATAATTACGGTGACTATGAAAAAAAAGCGGACAAATGTATAAATTTGAAAAACAAAAGGTTCATATATTATAATGAATATTTTGTATAAAGATTTTTAAAATACAGACATAAATGATATAATAATATACACAAACTTATATTTATACATATGTATATAATTTTTATTTTTTTTTTAATATTTGGCCTGTTAGATAAAAATGTTTTAAATTCCGAACAGTCCATTTCAAAATTGCATTTTATGGTCAAAAGAGATTCTAAAGTTTTTGGGATTTTTCGGAAGACCAAATATTGCTAGATATAGAAAAAACTCTTTCTGTTTGTGCATTAGACGTTGGCAAAGCAAATGAAAAATCTACTTATTTCAGAATGTTTTGAAGAGGAATATTTTTCGTTTAGAAAAATTTGAACATTTCAAACCACTTTTTATCGGGATTTAATGCTGATTGTTTCCATATTTCTATTTGTTCACCATTAGCATAATTTTTTACACCCGATATTAATTTCACCATGTACGTAAGTATTTGGGCACGAACGATAAACATTATTTTTTGTTTTTTCTTACATTCTTCACAATGCTACCTTTTGCTTACTAAAAACAAGAAAGAGAAGACAAAATATAGAGTTTCCAACTCAATTTAATATTGTTACATAAATCGAAACGACCTAATATCGTTTAACAATAAAAACGATAAACAAAAGCTACCAGCTACACCAACACAATACACACGATACAAATACACACTAACACTACGAATACAATGAACGTGTTGATTATCTAAAGCTGAACATACGCATATGTACGACGAACCTGGTTGCGCCTGGTACCAACAACAACATGTATGTGACAAAAAGGGAAAGACAACATAAGCAAAGTACACAAACAACAATGTATTAGCAATAGAGCGCTCGAGAAGGCGAGATCACGAACCCTCCACTTCGAGAATGTTCATCATACTGGTTGTGTTGGACTATAAAAGGGCTGGCCTTGTGTGAAGACGCGTTGCGGTTTGAACGTACAAGTGGTATTGCTTGCAAAAAGGTTGTAAGCAGAGAAGATCAAACGAACAGTTGTTAGTGTTAACGCGTACAGAAGTGTGAAATAGAATAGTGTACAAGCAAATTGTTGTTGTATCGTTAAATTGTAAACAGTGGCACAAACGTAGTGTGAATAATAGAGTTTAAGAGAAACTAAACACATATTTGTTTTTACTTGGTTTGTAATTAACGAACTCATATTTAAACGTTTTTAAAAAGGTAAAAACGTAACAATATATATTTCCAGCTAATATAAGCGTTTTCACCGAATTATTGAAAAAAGTGGACAAAAGAGGACATTTTGGAAAATAAATACTTTCAGAAGTTACTTGTGGTGAAATAGTTGACAAATAGCGGACGCCGGCATTGCCGGAGCAATTAAACAAGTTTTTAACGTAGTGGCAACGGTCGATTTTTTTATTACATATGCTCATTTTATTTAAATTTAAAGTTGCCATATTGAGAATAATATATATGGCAAGTTCAAACATAAAGTTTACTTTAAAAGTTACCGGCAAGATGAGCCTCCCATTACCTTAACGCTCACTTCTATCTTAATGGGTACTCATAATGAAAAACAATTTATCTGCCCGTTAAAATCCTCCCTTTAGTTAACGGCAAGTTGTAATAATGGCCCTTAATCTCAGAAGAGCAAAAGCTTTGACAGTAAATAAATTTGCCATGAATAGCTTTTCAAAAATCTGTCGAAATCAACTTTAAACTGTAGGTCCCGTCACTCTCATTGATAAAATTGACACGCAGAACGTAGGTTACGTGAGAAGGTAGATCGTAATTCTGACTAAAGGGTTCCAATGAACTAAATGGACTAAAGTAAATAAGTAGGTAAGAAAGTATAATTCGTTGAAATTGATTTGTTCTCTAGAGTCCTAATTTTTATAGAACCAAAGGGTTTAATTCTAATTTTATTAGAATTTACTTTCCAAAATAAAAAATTTTACATGAATTTTAGAATATTTTGATTGAATTCAGTAAGTCATATTCTCTAAAATAATGTTGCGTAATTTATTGCAAACATAACTGTAAAGGGATTGTCCTACCTTATCGTAGTATTGGAAAACAACTAAACAAACCCGTTAACAATAATAAATTGTTTAAAACAAAATATTTTAATTAATTCAATTTTATTAACATTTTTGTGAATTGTGTGGCTTTTATTTATTAAAGTTTTTTGTTTATTTCATTTCGGTGTAGTATTCTAAAGAAAAAAAAGTTATCAATAAATAAATACAATTAAAAATAAGTATGATTTGTTATAAAAATTAATTTAAAATTTGTTATTTAAATTACAATTATAAGCATGCTTACTGGTCAATGGCCAATACAAATATAGGTTAATATGAAAGCATAATGAAATTAGCGTTTTCAATAGACAATACAAACATAATTGCTCATTACAACCCTTCAGCCAGGATTACGCTATAGCTTCTCACACCGCTTTTGTTGTATGTGTTAATTATATATGTGAGTGGCAGGACCTACAGTTTAAATTCGACTACGAACCGCAGATATTTGAGAAACTTTTCACAGTAATTTTATTTATGATCAGAGTTTTTACCAGAGTACTGCTGAAAGGAGGTAGCCGGTGAAATATAAAAATTAGTAGAAGTTCTTCCCCATGTACGTGTGGGTCTATAGCTTACAATTTATTCCATAATTATTTATTTTATTATTAGGAAAAGAAGAGCTAAAAAAGAGTGTAAAAAAGAAATATATTTTATACACATACGGTACCTTTTGTTCTCCATAATTAGGTAGCGGGTTGCATGACAGCTTAGCGCTAATACTTCAAACATGTCAGTACAGTTATTCAACTAACTATACCTGTTAGTACCCCATATTTCGTAAAATATATAATAAAAGACCTACCTTTTAACCTATTCTATCTATTTCATTCAAACAGAAAGAAAAATATGTATTTATTAATAATATTAGGGTTAACCTCCCTCACACAAAATCTTGTTGTCTCATTGAAGCTTCAACTTATTTCACAAAGTAATTGATGTAAAACTAGGCCATCAAACCAATCGAAAGCAAGCAAATTAATTTAATTAGTTTTAAAAAATAATTCAATACAAAACGTTCAAAACAACTATTCATGCATAATTTGTGTCAATACGGCAAACTTATTTCATTTAGAAATTATTGAATTTTTTTTTAAATTTTTGATATTATGGAGTCTTTCATTAAGCGCTTCGTAGTTTTCAATTAAAATGAAAAAAAAGGTTTTTGGGATATCATTGATTTTTTTTATTTATTTGAAACACCTATTGATGTCATTATGTGTGCAATATAATGTCTCTTAAATGCCTGGAACTTCTTTTCTGTTTGGAGCGCGCATTTGAAATGTCCAATTTTTATGACTCTTAAGCATAAATCAGGCTGAATTTGACCGATGGCATGGGTAATGTTGGTTTCGAGGACCACTGTGGATTGTGGCTTATTCGCATTCACTTGCGTATAAACCTCACAAAAAAGTCTAATAAAGTAAAATCGTACGATCTGTGTGGTCTGTCCACATCATCTGCACGTGAGATGACTATACCCTCAAATCGCCGATCCTGTCCTATGTGGCGTCAGCTTTGTGGCAAATAGCGCAATCTTGCTGACCGCACAAGTCGTTTCAGTCCAGTCGTTTGACGACGCTCTTCTAAAGGATTTGTGGACCCATGCCGCACCAGAATAAAATCCCAACCCAGTCGTGATTACTTACGGACGAATTCGATGCTATTGGATCTCATGTGGATTAGTATCGGCCCAATTTCGGTAATTGCGTTTGTTCAAGTACATATTTATTCAGAAAAGTGTCTGAAAATTAGCATCAGTTGCTAAGTGCTTCAGAGACCCTTCAGCAAACACACTTAATTATTCATGATTTTTTTATCTTTGGTTCTTGGATAACTTAAATTTTATGTGGATGCCTAGAGGGCCTATCAAGACGCAAAATTTAAAAAATTTTGGTCGAATTCGTGTGGACAAAATTGCAATGTTTTCGACAAATGTTTCGTTTCTCTGACGATTGCTTACTAAATCAGTGAACTCGCATTGGGCATGGTTATATCGGTAGAACGATTATGGCGAATGCAGAATAGGCGAAGTGAGCAGAAATTTTCCCAAACAGAAAATGCTGTATATATGGCAGAAGTAGCTTCAAACAAATGGCCGTTAACAAATGTTAAAGTTCGGAAGTCTCTATTGAAAAATCTGATATAATTAAATGAAATTTCCTTCCGCCGAGTAAAAGGATATATGCCGTATTTGTTAAGAACTGCTTAGATTTGGCTTTAACTGCTCCATTGTTTTTAGGTTATAAACATTTTGTTGACACTAGTATGTGAAAAGCGTGTAATTTTGTAGGCTTGGGCATACCGACAAATAAGTTGTTAGATTTCATGCTGCAAGATTAATATCGCTGTATATTTATATATATTGTATCCTTAAAAATCTTTTCCGACTTTTTACTTAAAATTCATAAGTTGTTTAAAATCTTCATATCGATGCAAAGTGCATTGTATCACCACAATTAACGTAAAACCATTTGTCTTTCAATTCAACAACAAAATGTGGTTCTTCATTCAGAGTACAAAAAATTAATTTAAAAATTATTTCTAGTAAATTAAACAAAAATACAATAGTATTTAATTGCAACCTATAAATAACATCTTGAGTGTACTCTTTATGTCCCTGGGACCACAAACAGACAATAAAATTAAATGAAATCTGTGGCCAGACAAAGACTAGCATCTGGACGGCATACAAAAAAAGGAATAAGGCAATAGAAAAAGAAAGAAAACAAAATCGTAATATTGGCTTTAAAAGTATAAGAACTCGATGGTTATTGCAATTCAATAATGGAAAGCTTCTTAAAAATTTCTGTGCCAATCTAGGGTGGTTAGCTTTAATGAATAAGAATACAGTCATTTAAGCAAACGGGTAGTAAGCGATATTGCTTAGTGGTATGCAATATGAAGCAACAGAGAATGTGTATGAACAGGCATGGGATTGCATTTTAAATTTACGCACTTCCCACAACAAAATGTTATTTCAAAGGGAAAGTTTGTTAGTTGATAACCGTCGTCCTATTGAAACTACATCTGTTAAATTAGAGTTGTCGCTTCCTAACACTCTTTCATCTAGTCACCGATTACAGACAACGGTATGTCTGCGTTGAATGTTATGATACTTACGTTGTATAAAGTATATCCTTCTATTACTGATTTGTCGAAGGTGATAGATGAACTCAGTTATTCTAAGATCAGAACATTCAGAACACTTGGAATACTCTATTTTTTTCTATCATTAAAAATGAGGCTGATAATTACTGAACGCTAAATTGTTGACAGTATGTCGGAACAACTGGTATTGTAAGAGCTGTCAGAATAAGAAAGAGTCAATGCAGTACCTCCTTAATACCTTTCTCGTCCACCGGTTCTCGACTTAGGCACTTCGGGGCAGATTTCTTTCATAATGTGGATTGTTCCCGGATATTTCGCAGACTAATCTAGTCAATATTGATAGGAATATGGGCTATGGAGTTACCGTAGTTTAGTACGTAGTGTGTTGGCTTATTAGACGTGAGGCCACGACTTAAACCCCAGGTCAGGCACCTTCAACAAAGCAAAACATGAAAAATATTTCTTTTGGCGGTTGTCTCTCAGCAGATTCTGACAAAAACTCAGAATGTAAATAATATTACCTTGACAAAGTTCCTCAAATATCTGTCGTTTGGAGCCGATTTTAAACTGTAGGTCCCTCCACCGTATAACAAAATTAATGCAAACAACATACATAAGTGGTGTGAGAAGCGAGGTCTCAATACTGACTGATGGGTTGTAATGACCAATTAAGTATGTGTGTACGTATTGGATGACTCTCTCGAAGAATAATATTTTTTCGGTTTAGAAAGGGATCCGATCTCGTGCCAGAAAAATATAATTTTATTTCATTGAAGCAGATTATATTGTATTGCAGACAAAAGAGGTTATCCTACTGTGATTTTCGCATTTACGTCCTTTCCCGAGAAGAAACCAGAAACTTCTAAACTGATTTAAGATTGAGTTGTATAAATATACAATGTCAGGGGCTCTTTTCATTTACGTGATTGGATATTATAACATTTTCTCAGAAATACAACTTAGCTTCTAACACCATCCATTTGATGTGCTTCGGAGTAGACTTTAACATGGCTCTCATGTATAAAACTAACATACGTCACGTGGGTAGTGTGAGAAGCTAGGTTGTACTCCTGACTAAAGCTTTGTAATGATTAATTAAGTAATGTATGTAAATAATTTCAATTACTCAGTACTGTTAACTTGTATTCAAATTAATCTTCAACACGGAATGGCCTGGTAGAGTATTGTGCAGTGTGTTAGATTATTAGCACACTTAGGATTCCCACCAGAGATTCTGGTCTGTTACACTACACTAAGCATAATTTCTACGTTACTTTGCTCGTAATAGTTACAAAACATTTTGTAATTGTATTCTAATTAATAAATAAACAAATGAACAATATCTTCTACATTGTTTACGGCTGATAAAATTATCCAGTGTCTGTATGAATTTAGGCTTTACGTCTCACGTTATGTGTGATATTATTGAGTAAGATTCTTTCAACAAAAAGAAAACGGCATTAGCCTTATGATATAGCACATTATTCTGCTTTTGATAACTGCTATAACGGACTTGTTCATCGCGTGACAGGTCTTCTCAGATAGCAACATCTGTATTTTTCACTTTTTGCTTCAGAATTATTTTAATCGCGAACATTTCAAAATAGCGTGATTTGTACATTCGCCATTATCTAAGGGTCATGTTCATTCTGATGAGTTGTCATATACAAACCAATATACGATATACTTCAACTAGTCAGGAATTTTTTAAATAATGTTTTCCTTATTGGCACAACCATTCATTTACGAACGTTTTTGATGAACACAAAAAACATAATTTTCGCATATAAATTTCACATTTTAGCAAAAAAAAACTTCTTACAAAACTAAATAAATGAAGAAATTTATGCATAAATTTTTGCCTTAACTGTCATCATTCAGAATGAATATTAATTACATGCAATCCATCTCATGAACCACGAATTTTTTTTCTCTTTCTCATAATTCCGTACACCGATTTCATCCTCTTATTTTTCTTATTCCGTCGTTAAATATTAATAATAATATAATATTTTTATACTGATTAATGATGCAGAAATATTTGTGTTAATCGTCTGTGGACATATGAAACTTCTAAAAAAAACACATGAATACTACGTAGGTTTTGTATGTAATTATGAAACATTAACAAAACTAAAGAAATCAGCGTAAAAGTGATATATTTTTAGCCGTAGGCTTTAATAAACACAAACGGAAGACATGCAATTTATAACTGCTCAAGAGAAAATAGAGTTACCAGTAAATGAAATAATTAAATAAAGTAAGGGACGCCGTAAAATTCTGAATCGAAACAAAAGTTATTTTGATCATAAACGTACAATTCAGCACAAAAGTCATCACCCTATGAAGTATGCCATAAAGTTTGAAACTATCGGTATGCATCAGTTCTGCTTTAACATTTGTGAAGTAAACAGATTCATAATACTCGTATGTCATATATCGGGTCTTTCCTTAAGCGTTTCCTGTCTTTAAATTTAAATAAAAGAAAACATGTGTGATACCGTAGAAATTGTTTTATTCGTTCTAATGTCCACCTTGCCTTCTCTAAGTGGAACGCATCGAAATTATCTAATTTTCCATTACCTTAGCTATAAATTATGTTCTCATTGAGAACCGACGACTAATAGGTAGTGAGTTGACTTATTACACGTGAGGCCACAGTTCAAACCCCAGGTCGGACAACTCCAAAAAAACAAAATGTGAAAAAATATTTCTTCGGCGAAAACTCCGAGCGGATTTCTGACAAAAACTGCGAGAGTAAATAAAATTGCCGTTCCAAAACCTGTCGTTCGGAATTAATTTTAAACTGCTGTATGTATGTATGTATGCTGAGAACCGGTGTGGTTTGTGAACCAGTGATTTAAGAAAACCTCATAAGAAAAAGTCCAATCTCGATTGCCAGTTTGAATTACATTCACGTCAGATGACAGTGTTCTCAATTCGCTCGGGCAGTTTACCTAATGTGGCACATAACACCGTCCTTTTGAAACCGCAAGTTGTTGGTTTCGAGATCATCCAATTCAGATCACAACAATATGGTAATCATCGGCCTAAAATGTTCGCCGTCAGCCAATGTCATTCTAAAAAATTTGGAACGCTGATATTGCCAGCACAAAATTCACACCAAATAGTGACTTCTTCGGACTGCATTGGATACTCTTGAATCTCATTTGAATTGGTATCGCCTCTAATACGATAATTTTGTATGTTCATGTAGCCATTCATACAGAAATAGGTCTCATCGCTAAAGACGATTTTTCGATGAAAATTAGGATCAGTTGCCAACTACTCCAAAGCCCAATCAGCAAACAATCTTTGGTCGGTTACATGCTCAAATTAGTAGCGGCCATAATCTAGTAGGTAGTGTGTGGGCTTATTATATATGAAGCCCTGGTTTAAACCCCAGGGCAGACATCAAAACTAAATATGAATAAATATTTCTTCGTCGGCTTCCTCTCAACAGATTTCTGGCAAAAACTCTGAGAGTGAATAAAATTGCCGTGGAGACTTTCTCAAAAAATCTGTCGTTTGCAATCGACTTTAAACTGTAGGTCCAGCCACTCATGTATAAAATTATCACACACAACATAAGTGGTGTGAGAAGCTAGGTCTTAATCCTGACTGAAGGGTTGTACTGACCAATTTACGTCATAAAATTCACCAATTTGTGTTGCCGAATTCGTGTGAGCAACATGAAATTGCACACTCTCACGGACAACGACGATATTTTGGACATATCTTCCCTTTAGTTGACATTCGGTTGTTAGTCGATCATTTATTAAACCAGTAGACTCGAATTTGTCCACCACTTAGCCGATAGCCCTCTCGGTAGGA
Organism: Sarcophaga subvicina; assembly: GCA_936449025.2. Taxonomy (NCBI): domain Eukaryota; kingdom Metazoa; phylum Arthropoda; class Insecta; order Diptera; family Sarcophagidae; genus Sarcophaga; species Sarcophaga subvicina. Next base: position 80,678,351 of record OW388084.2, read on the forward strand.
CAAGTATGACGATCGCTAAAACGCTTGGCACGCTGCGGCAACAGAACACCCATTTTCATAATTTGTAGCTTCAAGAAGATGATGGTTATCAACTGTTAAACTTTGAAAGTGCCTTTTGGAAAATGCAATATAAGTCGCAATACTTTCCAAGGTTTTGGTTTTTTATTTGCCGTATAATTCATCAATATATAGTTACGTTTTTACCTTTTTAAAAACGTTTAGAATTTTAGTTCGTTCATTGCAAATCAAGTAAAAACAAATATGTGTTTTGTTTCAGTTAAACTCTTTATTGTTCGCACTACTTTTGTGTGCCACCGTATACAACTTTACGATACAACAATTTGCTTGTTCACTATTCTATTTCACACTTCTGTCCGCGCAAACACTAACAATTGTTCGTTAGATCTTCTCTGCTTACAACGTTTTTGCAAGCAATACCACTTGTACGTTCAAACCGCAACGCGTCTTTACACAAGACTGACTGAATTATTACTGACTGACTTGCTTGCCTTGTCCTGCCCTTTTATATATGCACGTAATCAGTATGATGATGGTTCGCGATATGGAAGGTTCCTGTTCTCGCCTTCTCGAGAATTCTATCTCGACTGTATTGTTGTTTGTATCTGGTTAACATTGCTTGTTTGTTGTTGCTTTTTCTCATACTTTCTTATACTAATGTTGTCGGCATATGCAAGCATGTACGTTGTATAGTTGTATATTTTAGTGCAGCTATAGATAATCAACATGTTCATTGTATTCTTAGGGTTAATGTGTTTGTTAGCATTTTAATGTTAAACGATGGTACACTGTTTCCCTTTGAGTAACAATATTATGGATATATTTCCCGATTGTTCGATATCCGCTGGGCAATCACTACTACTATTCGAATGAGCATCATGCAACACGAAATTCCGTAAGTTGTTGTACTAATAATATAGCGATTATGACTGAAGATATTGCAGGTGACTATAGGCGACCGACTAGAAAAGTGATCCCAGACTGTTTTAGTCTGATTATGGGTCAACCTTAAATATTTATTAGAAGAATTATTGTATTTCGTACTGTACTTTAACACTGCTGACATACATATATGCATTAGGTTCTGCATATTTTTTAACCATGCATTGCAACAAGAAAATGGAATTAACAGAGGATACAGTTTCCAAAAAGTGCAGAAAAAATTAATAAAGCGTCAGAAAATGCACAAAAAAGCAGAGAATGAGCAAATTGAAATAAATGAAATTAAAAAGGAAATCATAATGAAAAGTAAAGGAAATAATAATATAAAAACACCATCAAGAGCTTTGTTCCTGTTCAGTATGCCAGCAATTTACAAGTGCACTCGTGCAGTAAAGCAAAACTCTACCAACAATACATCAGATAAGTTGACCATGGCATACACGCAGAAACGACGATAAAATATCTTCAAAATAAAAGCAAAGTAAAAGCAGAGAAACATAAACCTGATGACGGCACTCACTTAGTTGTTAAAAATATTAATAAAATGGCATTCGCGAGCAATTCATTTATTCTTTTTGCTGAAATTCCCGCAAGGAGTACAGCAACAAATGCAACAGTAAAAAGAAAAAGTTCCTTTTGAAGAGCCTCAACTGGTAGCCTGCTATGAGACGAAATGAAAAATCAAGATTTATTACACTGCCAGGGCCTGTACCAAAAGATGTTTTAAATTCCAATTGAAATAAAATCAACGTTTACTGAGAATACATCTCATATTTGTTTTCGTAATCGTATTCGAATCGCTGCTCTGTCCGGCTGTATTTGCTGATGTTGCATTGTGTGTAGTCCCAAATATCCAAAAGGGTATCTAGTCATTGAATTGATAGTGTTTTCACTATCTGATTTAATTTGCTTTTATTAAACTCGGTCAGCTTTTATTTGCGGGTGTCTACTGGCAATGATACCTTCCAACTTTAAAAAATATTTTCAACAAAAAACAGGACGAAAGAAAAATTAAAAAAAAAAAATCTACAATAAATGTTTAAATACGTGCAATTGCTTGTAATTTAAAATAAAAATATGCTCCCAATCACCACTCCGAATTTGCATGCATTGCTCTATATGCTGGATGTTAATTTTCCTCGCACACAATTCATAAATAAAATTGGTGTAAAATGTAAATAAATTAATTTATTATTAATATTTATAACGGCAATATTGTTGTAGTTCTACCATGACGTCAAACAACCAATCAACCAAACAACAGGAGAATAGATTTGCGAGCAATAAAAGTTTTGGTAGTAAAGTTTGGATATTTTTTATGATACATTAATTGACGACAACAATTTGCAAGTGTAGTAAATTATAATGAAAGGTATATGAGTTCGGTATTTCCGTTTAAAGCATTTTGTATACCTTCTTTCCCTTTTTTGCTTATTAGTTTCGTTTTTATTTTTTGTGTTGCAAAGTTTATTACATCGACTTTTGATTAGTTGTTGTTGTTACATATATATACATACATAATTGACCACTTCAACCTTTCAGTCAGGATTACGGCCCAGCTGCTCAACACCACTCATGTTGTTTGTGTTAATTTTATACATGAGTGGCTGGCCTACAGTTTGAAGTCGACTCCGGACGACAGATTTTGGAGAAACTTTTCACGGCAATTTTATTACTCTTAGAACTTTTGCCAGAAATCTGCTGAGAGGAAGTCTCCGAAGATATAATATTTTGTTTCATTTAAGATGTCTAAACTGGTGTTTGAGCCGCAGTCTCATGTCTAATATGCCAACACACTACCTACTAGACTACAGTGGCTGCATATAATAATGATGAAATCGCTGTACTAAACTCAGTAATGAAGGTTGCGAAACTTAATTGGTAACTAACAGACATCAACTACTTGCTTAAGACTGGAAGAATTTTAGATTTCAGTTCTGTTGACAGTACATTTTCTTTTCAATAGAGCGAAACCGTTGTCTATGAGTGCATTCTTTTGAAACCAGTATATAGCCAAGTTTCGAATTACGCCTAGTGACGATATACAGAAGAAATATTAGCATACTTTTGTATAGCCAGGTTACTGAAGGTTACGCCCCTAAATTGCGTAGCTTGATAAGCGAAATTCTGGATAACCACAAATTAATTATTTTCTAATTATAACGAGCTAAGTAACTAAGATCTTATGCACTGTGTTGTGCTAGTGACCAGAGTCTCCGGTGGGAACTGAAATCAGAACATTTACATTAAAAGGCATGAGCACTACCCCTTGGACTTCCAGAAATCCCAACCTTTTAGTATTTTATGGATTTTAATGAAAATCTATTATAGCTGTTCGATACTAAATTCCAAAATAATGTATTAATGTGGGGATATTCTGTCACCGTTTTTACGCACACCTTTCTCCTTTTTTTATTACTCATTATTACTCATAATTATTTTGTATTATCATTGACAAGGTGTTGTTGTCTTGTTTTTATATTTAAGCAGAAACCAAAGTTGATGATATTGATGATGATATTTTTATCATCAAATAATTTCATCATTGTAGCTGCTGTTGTGTTAAACTTTATCATCCTTTGTGCGGTCAGCCTATATAATGGTTTTCCATTTGTTTTTATTCTCTCTATGTATTATGTATACACAGCGTAATTTCTTAAAACATTCTCGCCTAGAAGCTTTCAATTTTCTGCAGGTGACAATCAACAATTTTTTTATAGAACTGAATAGAATGCTACAGTTAAAAAACAGCAAAAAAAAATTTACGATGACATAACTGTCAACAAGACACTTTGTAAGCAAAATACCGTTAGGCGCTATTGTGACTGGTTTTGCGAACGGTATTAAAAGTTAAATTTGTATACGGTTTGGCCAAAATGCTTAAGAAAGGCAATTATTTTGCAAAAGCTAATACTCCATACATACATACGTAATTGCGAGTAGCAGAACCTACAGTTTAAAGTCAATTTCGAACGATAGATTTTTGAGGCACTTTTCCTGGCAATTTTATTTCCTACCAGAGTTTTTGCCAGACATCTGCTGAGAGGAAGTCGCCCAAGTAACATTTTTTATATTTCGTTTTGTTGGAGTTGTCTGACCTCGGTTTCGCATAATGATAATGGAGGCACTATTACGGTGTTTCTGTTTCACGGAAATTCTATTTCATTACTTTTAAATTAAGTTTTATTACGAAATGACAACTAAACTTATATGTACATTTCTTTATCGGTAAATATGTAATGGTTACTGAGGAAATACTATTCAAAACTGACGAAACATTTCTCTTAGTTTGGCTAATGTTTCTACCTTTTTATTTAGTTTAGATTTTGGAAGCCAAGCCCAGTTTCGTTTAATTTTTAATGGCTTTCATTCATATCTTTTATTCAGCGCTTTCTATATTTAAATTCAAATAAAACAAATTATGTGTGTGATATCATTGAAATATTTTATTCGTCTGAAACTCTTATTGGTGCCATTATATTTGGAATATGAAGTTGCCATAGTCTAGTTGATAGTGTGTTGTGTTACTAGACGTAAAGCCACGATTCAAACCCGAGGTTAGATGTCAAAATGAAATATGAAATATATTTCTTCGGCGACTTCCTCTCAGCAACTGTAAGAAGCTAGGCCGAAATCCTGCCTGCACGGTTGTAATGGCCAATTATGTATGTATATTTGGAATATAGAATAGTTTGAATGTCCGTCACGTCTATTGACAAGTACACGTCCTCTAACCTAGTACTTAAACAGAGGGAATGTGCGATGCAACAAAGGAAAATATTTTGTTTTGTTCGCCGCAACAATAATAACATGAAATGAAAACAATGACAACAGAAATTTGCATTAAATAATATTGTTTGCTATGGAAATAAACAATAAAGATTTGTACACAAAAAAGCTGTTTATACTGGCAGTGTAATAAATATAATATCGAGTATGGTAAAAAGAAATGGATTAAGAAAATTGTATCGCATATGTTATAAGATCGAATGCATTCTTGTAGATGGGTTAATAAAAACAAAAATTTGTACTAATTACGGAGATACATACTTACTTAATTGGCCATTACAAACCTTTAGTCAGGACTACAACCTCGCTTTTTACCACAAATTTGGGAAATCTGCGTGTCAATCATTAACTCTCAGAGCTGCCAGAGCCAGAAGACTGATGAGAGGAGGTCACCGAGAGAAAATTTTTTTATTTATTTTTGTATTGAAATGTCAGAGCTGAGGTTGAATCTAACGACCTTTGATGTAATAAGCCCACACACAACCTGCTGGACTTCAGCGACCTCCATTTATACTAACGTAGCTAACGGTTAACCTACAAGTGTTCTGGTTTGGTGGATAGGGTTTGAAAATATAAAAATAGGAGAAGCTATTTTATTAGTGCCAAATGTTTCTCAATAGAAAGGCAATGCGAAAGCGACTTTCTATAAAGGAAAAATCTATAAATCTATAAAGAAATCTATAAACAAGTAGTTTTTTTGCGTCAAGACTAACCACACCATGTTTTAAATTATTTGAAAAACACGCATAGCGGCCCGTTATGATGCTACGGGTGAACGCAGTACCTGTACCGACCAAGGTCCACCAAAATCAGGGAAGAGGAAGAAGTTGATCAAAAGCACGACTACCCCATACTGGAAAACCAGCCAGAAAGTTTGATGAACGAACCTATATACTTGATATTAATATATGATAGCTCCGTCAAACTGACAAGAAATGGAGAGCCAAATAACCTTTATCTACACCAGCGATCTGCATCCCCGTCAGAAGTCGTTAAATGGGAGCCTCATACTCTCTGCGTGTCTACCCATAGCGCAATGACTTGTAAGCACGGCCACTGTGGTTGAGATGACGTCACCACCAAGACCAAGCAATTGGTTGGTACGCCTTCTATCCATCAAGGGCCAGGTGAGTATAGCGGTGGAGCAGGACTCCTCATTGACCCAGGGTAGGTTGGCGCCCCGAGAGAATTTCCGCGCAATGTCCAACTTGACCGAGGCAAGTGGCATACCAAGTTCAATTGAAGAGGATTTCGGAAGGAGCGCACCAGCTTTGGCGAACTAGTCGGCCCTACAGTTTCCCGGAATGTTACTGTGCCCGGGGACCCACACCAGTGAGACACTGGTGAAGCGCTCAGAAAGAAGGTCGAGGCAGCGGCGACATTCCCTATCGGTGTATGGTGAATGGCTACCAAATTGATGCGTTGATTTCTTTAAAAGATTGATTTCATTAATGCAACCAAAGTTTATCTTCATACGTACATACATACATACATAATTCATCATTACAACCCTTCAGTTAGGATAACGACCTAGCTTCTAAAACCTCTTATGTTGAGTGCGCTATTTTTATACATGTGTGAGGGGGACCTACAGTTTAAAGTAGACTCCGAACGACAGACATTAGAACCAAATCTGTATTTAATGGATTATCAAAATGTAAGTGATCATCCATTGCATTCCAGATTTTGCAAAAACAGACAGACCAGTTGAAATTGTTCATTTGATGGATCATGGGATAGGTTACTAAACGGAAGCAAAATAAATTGCGAAATAGGAAACATGTTAAAAGGGTGATCGATAAATTATGTTTTACATGGAATTAAGTCGTATTCGATAATTAAAACGAATTAACTTGTATGTTAACGGCTGGGTGATGGCATGGCAATAGAACCTATACGGGGCAATCAAATCTATCCATAAAATTGTTGTTTAACAACTACACTCTCAGTTATTCTTTCATGCATTTATTGCCTTCTAAAGAGATATTTTTAAGAGATTGTCTCACATTTTTAAATACTTTTTAAATATGTATGTAAACGGTGCTAGTGTAACAACTCCATCTGTGGTAATGTGTCTTCTATAAGAAATGAATTAAATCTCCAAAGGTATAATAGAGGAAACCATGACTTGGCAATGAAAATAATATGCATCTCCTCGTATAAACAATTTCGGTAACTTAATATCAACTTTTAAACAAGTAGACGGTACTTGTACTTTCGGTCGATTTGTGTAGATAGTAACAACCTTACTAATGGCAACAATAATGAAAAATAAATTGCCTCTTGAAATACACAGCTACCTACATAAGTACTATTCATCTATAGTTTCTACTGCTAAAGTTGCTGTATTGGTACATGGCCTATGGTCGTGAATTATTCATGTTACTGAAGACAATCGTATAAACATATCTAAAGTTAGAAGCAATGACAGTAAGACACTGCTACTTGATACTTTAAATAGTTTTGTTGTTCTACTACCGTAATGTTGATATTGAAAACGAAAATTTCTTGTATTAATAAAAACAATAACAACAACAATGACTTTGAATTATTTACAAATCAAATTTTCGGCAGAAAGCTGAGACAGACAAGACAACTGGAAAACAAACTAAGGCTATGGAATAAACTGAATTTAAACTACTTACTAGGGTTTCATTTAGGGTTGCCAAGTGGCTTAACAAGGGCTTATTGTGTTTGAAGAACGTACAACTTTAATTGGAATCATTTCTTGTAAGACTTTTAAAATCTTTCATTGAATTTGTTTACCAAAGTAAAGTTATCGAAATTTAAACAATTTCAGAAAGAAGTTACGTATCGAATTATAGTGACTATTGGCTCAGAAGTCGCCGTAGTCTAGTAGGTATTGTGTTGGCTTATTAGACGTAAGGCCACGGTTCAAACCCCAGGTCAAAACGAAAATATGAAAAAATATTTCTTGGGTGACTTCCTCTCAGCAGATTTTTGTCAAAAACTCAGGCAGCAAATAAAATTGCCATACAAAAGTTTATCAAAAATCTGTCGTTCGGAATCAAGTTTAAACTGTAGGTCTCGCCACTAATGTATAAAGTAACACACACAACATAAGTGGTGTGGGAAACTAGGTCGTAATCATAACTGAAGGGTTGTAATGACCAATTATGTATGTATGTATGTATTGGCTCAGATATCTCAAAGTTAGACAGATACAGTTTAGATAGAAATGTATATTGAATGATATTGAAAGTAAGTTTAATGGTTCCACCTTACAAGTAAGGGAACGTTAACTTTGTATTACATTCTATGTCCCTACCGAAGTTTTACAAACCTGATATGACACAGAGCGT